>JACEFO010000112.1:1227964-2455928 GCA_015342445.1 Digitaria exilis
TGTTTCTTTACTCTTACGAAATAATCACACACGAATAGAAATACCTTGTAGCAGTTCACCCAAGAGTATTCATGTATCGTATTTTTCTTAGGGAACGGAGGTATAATTAATTTCTAACAAGAATACCTTGATAGAAAGGAGAGTTTGGTCGAGGGTAGTGTATTTCAAACTAAAGATAAGATCTTAAGATATGGTAAACTTTGCTATGGTTTGGTTGCGAGCGGCACTGGTTTGATCTTGTCTATCAAGTCCCCCCAGCTATTAGCTCTATGCTGGGGGTGTACACAAAACTACGTTGTCACCTCTTGCCGCCTACCCCTCTACTTTGTGGAACACAAGACAATCAATGGTGATCTAAGACATGAACACCATGTCTAATCTGTTGATTACTTACTCTAATGTATGGGTTACTTGTATAAGAGGCCCTTCACTGGAGTAATCGAACACTGATCCTGCAAAGAAGCAATAACAAAATATAACTTAATAAAGAACTTAGACAGTTACATGCATATGAAGAGGTGAAGATTAAAGAAGGATTGCAAGGTTGAACAAGAATCCAACAAGTCTAGATCTTCTTCTAATATCTCTCTCTAATTGTCTTCTAATCCTCTTCTAATATTTCCCTGACACACTCGCTAATCTAATTCTATTGTGAAGCTCTTCTACATCCCTTCTCCCCTCCTCTGAGTTGATCCCAACTGGAATGACTAGAATATGAGGGTCTGCCTCTACTTATATAAGACGTGAGGCGGTGGGGGTGGTAGGGGGGTGGTTAAGTCGGTTTCGAGGGGGTAGGTATGGGAAGCGTCCCGAACCGACATAGCACCATCTCACTGAAGCCGGGTCCAAACCACCACCAAAGTGGTCCGATCGGACCCCCACTTTGGTCGGTGGACTACCCGAGGATGTCTTGCTTGGACGCGATGAGCCAAGTTAAGTTGGTTTTCCTCCATAATGTTGGCCTTTAGCCATCGTCTGATTTTCCATAAATTCTCAAATGAGTATTTCTTAGGCTCTTGAGTGTGTTTTCCTTTTGAATGCATGTGTACTCTTCTTAAATAATTCTCCAAAACTCGTGGAAATGATTAGTCATATAATCCTATATCATCACTAAGTCTGGTGGTTGTTTCCGGCAAGAATTGACGGTTAAATTTTGATATATAAGGACTGTCAACACATGGCTTATGAGTTGTGACTCTAAAGTTGTTTTCCTCCGTCCACCTTAGCTTTGACGCTCGCTCGGCTCAATATGCAATTGTATCTATTCGTCTGCAATCCTGCTGCGAGACTCCAACTACCAAAGAACGACATTGCCGCCATGCCAGGAGGCGGACTGAACGACAAGGTAATCACCATGGTAGGAGGCAGAAGGAGGATGAGGCAACCCGCAACCCCCTTATAAAACTACACTATACACTGAATTTACCAAATTGGTCTATGCACTAATGCACTTGCTGAAGTTGATACTCGTTGAGCGTCAATGAAAAGGCGATGCAAGGGTGGCGGTACTAGTATGACCATGTGCTTTCGCAATTATTTTATGTTTGTTCATCAGTATTGTTGATCAAGCATATATTTTCTTATTCATTTTATTATTTGACCATGCGTTGTATGTAGGAGATATAGGTTTTTATTGGTCCGCTGATTGATGTCGAGTCGGTCACCAGAGTGGCAGAGTGGGCCGTGAAGAGGTTGATCTCGAGTCGGTCACCAGGGTGGGCCTTTAAGAGGCCTCCGTCATTGCCCAAGGGCCAGGCCGCCAGCGGGCCAGCGAGCAGTCCTACCGTCCTACGCCTCCTCTCCGTCTCCCCCCTAATCCCCTTCCCTTCTCTCGGTCTCTACTGCCTTGCTCTCCCACCTGCCGGCGGCGACTGGGCAAGCGGCGGCGCCATCCGCTACACCTTCGACGGGCCCTTTGCCATCGACGAGAACCCCACGAGGTATGCCCGACCCTGCTCTTGCCTTCCTTCTGTGCTGTCGGAAACGGAGCACCCCAAACCCTAATGTAACATGTATTCGGATCTGACTTGGTTACGATACACCTACTGACTTCGATTCTGTTTGCAAAAGTCATGCCCAATGCTGGGTCCGACCCTGAATCCTTCTATCTCCTGTTTGGTTTTCTTAGGTTCTTCTTCTTCGGTGGGCAAGATCAACATACACAACAACTAGTGGTTGCAGCTCAGTTCGTTTTGCCGAGACCGACTTTGGGGAGTTTTTTTTAACCCCATGCATGCCCCTGGCTGATTCCAACCATATTCAGTATTGATGGGGAAGAAGGTGAAGGCTAAGCCCAGGACCCCGCGGAAAGCACAGGAAACCTCGGATGTTGGACCTGGCGATTCGGCGTCGCAGGACGCAAGCCACTCGGTAGAAGAAGCAACTGCTTCGGCCAGTGGCAGGGAGCATTGTGGCCACTACAGCCGTGACAGTGCCCACTTGGATGATGTCCTCCTGGAGATCTTGTCTTCCAAGCATGTTGCATCGTGCGAGCATTGCCGGGAGGATGCCCCAAGAAAGAAAGGAGGCGCTGGAGGCAAGGAGAAAGGTGGGAAGCAGAAGAAGAAAGGAGGCACCTCCAAAGGTGCTGCTGCCAAGGCACAGGCAAAGGCCGAGAAAAGCGATATATGGGTCTGCTTGGACTGTGGCCGGCATTTTTGTGGTGGTGGAGTAGAGGATACCAAGCCCTATGGCCATGCCAGACGGCATGCTAAGCAGGACCGGCATTGGTGGGCTGCAAGGTATGATGACCCAACGGTTGCTTATTGTTTGTCATGTGAAAAGGAGGTGCCAATTGAGATGCCCAAATTAGAGACAGTCGTGGCAACAGCAGTGGATGGTAAGGTGGTAGGTGCAGAGGATACTGATGCATTGGGTTTGGTTAACTCCCATGCTAATGTGATCAAGGGGCTGCCGAATCTTGGAAACACATGCTTCTTCAATGCAGTTCTGCAGAGCCTCCTCGCCCTTGAGAAGTTGCGCAGGAAGATGTTGTCACCAGAGGTTCCTACTGGAGCCCTTGCTATGTCACTGAAGAAACTCTTTGCAGAGACAAGCCCTTCAAATCACGCAGGAGGCGCGCTTAGCCCGAAGAATCTCTTCTCAAGCATTTGCTCAAAATATCCACAGTTCAGGGGCTACCAGATGCAGGATAGCCATGAATTACTCCGTTGTTTCCTTGATGGTTTACGTACGGAGGAAACTGAAGCGCGGAAGCTAGCAGAAGAAGCTTCAGATTCAGGGGTTCCCACAATTGTTGACTCCATCTTTGGGGGTCAACTGTCTAGTACTGTGTCCAGCACAGAATGCTCACACAGTTCCGTTAAACATGATCAATTCCTTGATCTCTCACTCCCAGTTCCATCAAGGAAGCCTCCAACCAAGAGTGTTTCATCTCCTCCTGCAAAAAGGACCAAACAGTCCATACGAGATAGAAACAAAAGTCGCAGATATGGTAAAATTCCTGCTCGAGTATCTCCTTCACTAGAGAGTAACAAAGAACAGACTGAAACACTTGCTGAGCGTAACAATGCCCAAATTCCTGGTTCAGAACTCGAACAGGTAGTAAGCGAAAAAGAGCCCGAGCCCTCTGTCTGCAGCGAGTCATGTGCTTCTGTGTCTAATCAAGAAAAAAATACCACTTCAAATGTGGAGGATAGTGTGAGCTGGTTGGATTACCTTGCTGATGCGGATGAAACAAAGTCTGAGATTCTTGATTCTGCAGATTCTACTGAAGGAGGGCAGATTTGGGAAAGTAAGGATGCTGCACATGGTCCTTTATACCCTCAGGACAATGCTTTACCTAAAGACCAGATCTTGGGTTCGGAGCACTCAGGTGAGAATACCGATGATGCCGCTTCCTCCTTACAGCCCGTCATCTTACTTCCTTACAAAGAATTTGGTACTGGTTCCAATGAAACGGATGAAGTTTTAGAAAATTCACAGAATTCAGAATGTTCAGTTCCTCCTCCAGTTATTTCTCGGGTGGAAACTAGTTCACAACCTGCAGATGGTGGAGAGGTCGAGCAAGATGACTATGTTGGTTTTGGTGATATGTTCAATGAACCAGAAGTTACTTCTGAAGTCAATAAAGAAGCTGGTAAAGCTGAAGATATTGATGTGATGGCTTGGAGTAGTAATAGTGCTGATGATGAGGTAGATGACAGAAATGCTCCTGTATCAGTTGAGGGCTGCTTGGCTTTGTATACTGAACCCGAGGTGCTATCAGAGCCATGGCTGTGTGAGGAGTGTACTAATGCTGCACGTCTAAAGACTAACAAAACAAAAAATGTTGTGGAGATGACGAATGGTTCTAATGAAATAAAGGATGGTGAGGAGATGATGGCGGGTGGTGGTGGAAGACAAGATGGTGAGAAGTTAGTCATGAGCTGCAGCAAAGAGGACATTGATCAGGTTATGACAGCTGATGGTTCCAAAAAGGACATTGATGATTGCTCTGACAAAGTACATTCTGATATGCACTTGAAGGAAGGTGGCTGTGCGGATCCTGCTTTCTCTGACCCTGAACAAAACTGCAATGGTAATTTTGTAGACACAGAAAATACAATACAGAGAACTGGTGCAGTGTTCACTATTGACAAGACTGAACAGTCAAACAGTCAGACGGACCATAAGGAACAGTGTGTGGATCTGAGAAGATTAGAATTGGAGTCCTCATCTTTGAATAAGCAACAACACAATTCAGACATCCAGTATAATGAAGGCCGTGATGTGGATATAACTGCTGAAGCAACAAGTGCACCATTGAATTGTGATAGTGATTCTGTCTCTTGCAGTGCAACTAAGAACTTAGAAGCTGAACGTGTTGGTGGTGCTGAAGAAGTTGTATTGAGTAGCCTTCCATCGGGTGCACAAGAAAACTTGCAGAATGCGAAAGATAATGAAGATGTCATTACAAGGAATCAGGGCAGGAGGAAGCGGATGAAGATGATTGGTAAGGCACAGCAAGTTCAAGATAATCAAAATAAGAAGAAAGAGGATGAGACAAAGGTTTTCAGAGCTGCAATGAGAAGAATTCTTATAAGCAAGGCTCCACCTGTATTGACGATTAACTTGAACAGATTTAGCCAAGATTCCCATGGTCGATATAAGAAATTGAAAGGACATGTGCGCTTTAAGGAGATGCTTGATATACAACCATTCATGGATCCAAGGTACTGTTTGCTACTGAAAGTATCTATTCTTTTCCTTTAACCAATCAATTGTTTTCTTATTTGCTACAATTCATTATGACTGCATTCCTACTAACCGACTGGATAAGGCATCATGTATATTCTTTATTCCTACAATTCACGGAGCACTGCATCGTCCTTGTCCAATTTCTCCATCTAATTTCCTCACGTTGCTTCAAATTTCTTGGTGCTTCGACTTCCTTGTGGTTTCATTTCCCTCGTCCTTTCCTTTTCCAATCCAATTCGATGTGGAGCTGGTTGCATGTCTATGGAGAGACGGAGTAATTTCCAATCCATTTTCTCCAGTCCAATTTCATCCATTCGATTCCCATTTGCAAGGGTAAAATTGTCTTCTTTCAGTTTTTTAACACCGTTACATTACATGCTATTCATGGAGTAGGGGTAAACTGAGGCTTTGCTCTCAAAAAGTAGGGTAAAAATACAAAGTGGAAGAAAGCAGGGGTAAAATCACAATTAGAGTTCAAAATAGGGGCAAAAATGCAATAGCCCCTTCTTTTTTGTATGTGTGAAGAACTAAGAAAGAGAAGAAAAAGAAATCTGCACTGTGTGGGTTTTGCCTAAGAACTAGGAAAGAGAACAAAAAGAAATTTGCCTGTTGCAGTTTTCGATCTTTGTTAACCAAACAAGTGTGCACACATCTGTATTCTTTTGATTTAGCGTACTTTGGAGCAAAATTCTACTTTCTAAAGAATTCGAATTTGAATAGAAACTTTTGTACTTAATCTATGCAGTCATGTTTGAGAGCATATAATGTTCCAAGTCATTCGTTAATGTCCTAATCAATCTGCACATTATAATTTCCTCTAGTTTTTTGTTCCTTAATTTGTTACTATTCAACTTTACTGCATTTTTGTTTGGTGAGGGATATGTTCTGTTTAATAAATTAGCAATATACTTACAGTATTTATATCCCATCTGATTTAACATGTGATACTTATGTATGTTGAGTTTTAATGTCCAACCGTTTTGTGAGACGTTGATGATCATCGCTTTCTGATTCTATATGATATAGGAGTGCTCCATGCTTGTAATCTATCAGCAGCAACTGTTCTTTGCAGCCTTGCGATTTGCCTGTTCGTCACTGTTGTCTGTTACGTGCAGGTGTAAGGAGAACAACACCACTTATCGTCTGGTTAGCGTTGTCGAGCACATGGGAACCATGACAGGAGGTCATTATGTTGCATACGTGAGAGCTGCCAAGATTGGAGGCCGGCAGCAGCAGAACAGAGGCTCACAATCTTGGTTTTACGCAAGCGATGGACACGTCAGAGAAACATCTCTGGAGGACGTTCTGAACTGTGAGGCTTACATTCTCTTTTATGAGAGGGTGGGCGACTAGGGTAAAATGTCTGTCAGCCCATTCATCAATGAGTCATTTATCAGGGGGCAACATTTTTGGTGGGCGCGGACCATTGAGTCCGCATACTGACGTGTCTATGGACCAAGTCCATTTTGTTCCTTCGGTTGAGTCGATCCATGGCCCCAGGTGGCTTCAGTACCATTCATTTGCTCGATCGAAGAGATTTTCACAAGTGGACTTTAAAACCTTCATACTCCCCTATAGCCGTTTATTTTTTTGGTCTTTGGAAAACATAGGTGGTGGTGTGGAGATTGGTCAAAACTGGCAGGGTTTTTGTTCAATGGTTCTACTAAATACATTCCTTTGGTATACTGCTGCCCCTAAATTTTGAGTGATGGGGGCATATAGTGTAACGTGTTTAGCGTCTATCTTGTAGTTGCGACTGTCAGCTGGTTTCACCATCCGTAGTTGCAAAGAGCTGGTTTCACCCTTGTCACCCGGAGACAATTGTATCTGAGAGATCCTCTTTTATATATTCAGATTCGTTTGTTATGAATTTTACGCATGACATTTCAGTTTTAGAGTTTGATTTCAGCGTGGCAGCTTGCTCCAAAGTTCTAGTAGTGCTGATATGAGCAGACTCTCCACGACTACGGTGTCCAGCTTTGATTGGCTTTGCAACTGCGCCAAGCAAAGTGGGAGTGCCGGCCGCTGGTAGCGTAAAGGGCAGCGTGCCTGAACCTGTGTCGCTCACTGTTATTCGAGTCGCGTTTCCTTGCTGCCAGCCTGCGTTTATCCGTCGAAATTACGGCAGATGCTGGCGCAACTTGACAGAGTCCGTCGTTGCCCAATGCGTACAGCGATCACGGCTTGCATTCCAGGCAAGCGAGGAGATGAAGCACGCCACATGAGTCTATGATTCATCTCCCACAGGTCGAGGCACACCAACCTTGCAGAGTTGCAGGCCAGCAGGCTGTGTTTAGGTGATGGAAGAAAAAGTACTTTTTTTGGGGATGTGTGTTATGTGAGAGGGATGAATAGGAAAGGTGAAAAAAGAATTTTTAGGATACGTGTTCTGTGAGGAGGGTAAATAGGAAGTAAAAAGTAATTTTGGTACCTAAACACGGATAGTCTCCGCTGATTAGTAGCGTGCGTTCGGGCGCCGCCGTTGCCTCGTGATGGGCACGGATCACGCATGGGTCATGGACTCTCATGGGTGGGGTGGATGGGCAGGCAGGCAGGCGCGAGGAGGCAGAGGTTTTCTACTTTTCTGGCCGTTTGGCACGGGGTGTCGGGCCGTTTCTGAAGATTTTATGCCGTGTTTAGTTACCAAAACTACTTTTTACTTTCTATTCACACTCCTCACAGAACACGCATCCTAAAAATTCTTTTTTCACTTTTTCTATTCATCCCTCTCACATAACACGCATTCCAAAAAAAATACTTTTTCTCCCATCACCTAAACACAGCCCGGTCAGGTCAGCCAGCCCGCTAGAGTCCGCGCCGCACGCGGTGGAAACTCGGGAACGAATCCGTCAGCCGTCGCGGCCCGTCGCCACTCGCCACCCTCCCGTGCGGCCGCGGTCGGCCAAGCCGAGCCGAGCGCGCGGCCGCCAAGTGGCGCCCGAAACGGCGCGCCGTCTCGCACGAACGCCCACCTCGTCCCCAGAACAAAAGTGCCCCCGACGGCCGGGCGGGGCGCGCGAAGCAAACTGGAACCGGTCACACACACACCACACGGCACACGACAGTATAAACAGATAAACTAGACAGCGGGTGGCAGCCTGGCAGCTTGAGCGAGCGAGCGAGCGTGCGGCGTCAGCGTCCAGCCCCGAGTCGGCTTGCGTTGCGCGCGAGGCGATGGAGGTGCGAGCGCCGCCGGGTCCGCGGCCGCGGCGCGGCGTCACGCTGGCCGAGCAGCTCGCCGCGTCGTCCAACCTCCGTGACCTCCTCAAGCGTCGCGACCACGACGACGACGACGGGGAAGGCGAGGGCGCGGGCGCGCCGCGGAGGCGGCGCACGCTCCTCGACGCCATCCGCGACGCCGCCGACGCCGACGACCAAGCTCCCGCGGCCACCGTCGTCGTCTCGGCACCGCGCCACGGCGCCTGCCCCGCGGCGGCGGCGCGGGGCGAGAGGGTGTCCCTGATGGCGCTGCTGGAGCGGACGGAGCAGCAGTGGACGGCCCACGCCGGCGGCGGGCAGTGGAAGCGCCTGTGCGACGCGGAGGAAGAAGAGGCGCCGGAGGAGGAGAAGGAGAAGGGGAAGGGTGGGGGCGTGGGAGGGCGGTGCTGCGTGTGCGTGGCGCGGGGCAAGGGCGCGGCCTTCATCCCCTGCGGCCACACCTTCTGCCGCGCCTGCGCCGGCGAGCTCCGCGCCGGCCGTGGCCGCTGCCCGCTCTGCAACGCCACCATCCGCGAGGTCCTCAACCTCTTCTGAGTTCTGACCTGCTGCATTCCTGTCACGGCTGTTCTCTCCGAAAGGAAGAACACAAGTCTCTCCATCGTTTTCGCATCGATCGGCTGGTGACGGATTCACATGCTCCAAGCTGGAATCAAACCATTCCTTTGATCAGAGAAAGCATTCAGTGTAGATAGATAAATCCCCATTCTGTTCTTGCTTGGAACCAAACGACAGAACATTTGTACTACCATCACTCATGGATCAAATTGAATCCTGCAATCTCCATACCAAAGGACGTAGCATTCGTTAAAGATCCGTGGTGCTTGACGCACATGAATGATGAGTACCAAGCCGGCAGAATATTCTGGCGTCACTTCTCGGAGATTGTGTGGTCGTACCACGCCACAGTACACGCGTATCATCCCGTGTCTCGCGCGCACCGCCCGCCCACACAGCGCGCCAGTGCATGGATTCGTCGAAACTCCACCGGTTCCCTGCGTTCAACGCATCGGAACGTTCAATTCAAACTGCGCGGAGTGCTACCAGAACAGGAGAAGATAAGCGATTGTCGATGACTTTTATTTCTTCGAAGGAATAAAAAGAGGCGATCATGACTTGAATTGTTGAAGAGCAGGCCATCTGCCTGCCCAACCTGAACACGTTAGGCCGATGTGTTGACTCTGACGAACCGCCCTGTCAAGTCGCCACAGGGTTGGTCCAAATCCTAGCTCCAAGCGAACAGTACGTCCGGATCAAGTCGGATCTCACTGGCTGTCTGCACTGCACGTGACCGACCCCGATCGCCAGCGAACGGACTGACGGACTGTGCAGGCACAAGCTTGAACCCTTGAGGTGCTGCCATTTCACCCCAAACAACGTGATCATCCCCTCTGTTATTCAACTATTATAGTTAAAAAGTGGACACCTGTCTGTTGGAGGCGTCACTGATCGAGACATCGAGCTCGTCGCCAGCTCTCAACACCGACCCCATAATTGTGCAGCCACCATCACAGATCATGGGCAGCACCGTCTTGCAGCTTCAGAACCGGGATAGATCGCGCCATTAAGACGCTGGCACGGCAGCGTCATCCGCGGCTACACGCCTTATTATACGAACGACGCATGCACACAGATCATCGCGTAGCTTCGATTAGATCTCGCATGCTGGGTAAGCTAGCCAAGCCAAGCAAGAAGCAACCTTTACCATGATGCCATCCACTCCTCGGCGCCCTATATATCCAAATGGCCCAAAACTCAAAACTAAAAACCATGGCTGCAATCATCCCGCTGGTGGACACTTGGCGAGCCGGCACCGGTGATCGATCAAGAGAGCCTTGTCCTCCAGGCTCATCTCGCCCGCCGCCGTGTCCCGGGCCGGACAGAGAGGCTCATCTCTGGGGCCCGGCCGGGGCGGGCGGTTGGCCGGGTCGTCGCGGGGTGCGGATCGGACAAGCGCATAGCTGGGAGGGATCGCCGTGTACTAGCTCACAAGAGTACAGGGGCTCGGTCCTCCATCATCCGTGGACTGTAGCGGCCGCGCGCCGGTGTGATGATGCGCGCATTATTGGCTCGAGGAGAAGAGAATATAAATGGACGCGGAGATGTTGGTTTGTTAAGAGGCCCGCCGTACGATCCTGCGGCGGTTAGGATCCCCAATGCATAGATTAGGATTGGAATGCCTCTCCGATCCACACCTGTCTGTCAAAGCCTCTCGCTTTGGGACATGGCCTAAACCGCGTTCGTTGCTCTGATTGCTCAAACTGTTTGTGTGTTTCTAGACTACTGCATCAGAGCATTGTCAGTAGACATGGCAGGGATTCTTTAAGGGAAGCCATTATGGCCCTAGGTAGATTGGTGGTTGAGCTGATTGTCCATCTGATGCACGGCATGGGGCTTCCAAAGATCCCCATTGGCCCATCACCCCATCATTATTCACTCACAGCGTTCAGATGGAGATCGCCTCTGTGCGCAGCGCAGGGAAAGAAAACGACGTCCTCTGCAGATACAGTTCGATCCTATCCACGACGCGCACCCCACCATGTCTCTCCCCGCGCATCCGAGTCATCGAGATCGATCTCTGCGAGCATTCCTTCCAAGCATTTCTACCGATGAGGATCCAGGCGGCATTGGACTAGCTAGTGTTTGCGCTACTGTTGCAGTTGCTGCAATTGAATCCAAATCATCTCCGTACGAATGCATTAAACGAGTTCGAGAAGTTACTTTAAGTTCTCGTACTTCATCATCAACAAAAAAAGAGATTGCGATAGCGGCACGACGACGACCTGGCTTGTAGTAGTCGCTGTCACCATGCAGTTCAGCAGAGGACTGAAAACTTCCGGATCGCGATACAAGGAATGGTCTTCCATTCAGAACAATGCTCATGACAAATGCAGGATTGGAATATTTCATTACAGATGCCATCAAGCTAATGGATGGGTAATGGGGTATCCGCGTATTTAGACTACTGTCCAAACACATTTTAGAAAGATGTCGCCTCCAAATTCTATACGCGGCAAAGAATTTCTCTTGGCTTTTCCCTTGATGTTGTGACCCCTCCCTCCATTTGGATGTCGCTGCATGTGTGTGTGTGCACATCGGAGCTTGACATGGCGCCAAGATCTGCTCGGCGTAGCTGTTCCAAATTCCAAACTATCTGTACTCTGCAGGAAACACGAAAGAAGGCTTTTGGCTTTCTGCTTGCGTACCTCGCTGTTGAAGAAAGCGCTGTTGCCAGGCCAGAGTGCAGAGCTGCTACTCCAAGTAAAATCTCTGGACATCAGCTTTCGAGGTCGACCATGTACTTATGGACGTATGGTCATCGCACGTTACTCCAAGCTTTAGGCAGAAATGCGATTTGTGTACTTGTGCTTGTGTATAAGTTGGAAACTTGCAAACACAGCAAATCACATGTTACAAATATCTGAAAAATTACCAGTTCATGAGGTTATTTATGTCCCATTTAAAACGCAAGAATTTTGTACGAATCAATTTTACAGGCCGTGAGAATGCTACAAATTTATCAAAAAAAAAAAACCTAACTTATACTGCTCGTGCGTAGCCGCAGTCCAAAGTACTTTAGCTGGATCAGATAAGGCCCATCTATTTTTTTTTTAAAAAAGATAGGCCCATCTGATCCAAAAATACTTCCTCGGGAGGCGTATCCGCCCAGGCCAGGCCCACACAAACAGTCAGACAACGCCTCCTCAGCCGGACGGACAGCCGCCGCCGCCGCCGCCACCGCGTTTTTCACTTGCCGTCGGCCATGTCGCAGCGGCCGGAGGCGAGTTCCAAGACGGAGGACGGCGAGGAGCAGCGGCTGCGTGCGGCGCTGCGTCACCTGCAGGCGGAGGCGGGGGTGCTCGAGCGCCTGGTGTACAAGCACCGGAACCAGCACCGTGGCGCCGCCTACTTCCAGTACCTCCTCAAGGTGAGCGCCGCGTCTCCGCGTCCTCGTAAGGATAACCCGGATAGCATTCACCTCGGGTAGAGAATGGCTTGCGCTGACGGGAGAGTGTCTGTGCGTGCAGGTGAGGAGGGACCTGAAGCTGCTGCTGGGCGCCGGCCTCGCCGAGGTCCTCAACGCCGTGTTCCCCGTCCTCGCGTGCCGCAAACCGGCCAACACGATCCTCGTCCCGACCAAGTCAGTTTGCTATTGTATTTGCGCTGCTCACAAATTTCACTTTGCTAGCGTTGGAGGTCGGAATGTTGGCATGTCAGCGATCTTACTTGCCTTTTTTTTTTTCGGATTTTGATATAGGCAGACTAAGAAGAAACCTGGTGCAAATCACAGCCATCATGAGAGGCTTTTGGGTGTTGCTCGCTTGTTATCCCAGGTGTCTTTTGTGTTTGTCGGGCATCGATGTTCTCGTAATATTGATTTGTAGACTGGAAGTGGGATTTTATATCAAATTTCAGTCAAAAACTTCTGTCCTTTGCAGATGGCCGAACCAGTTATGAAGGCAGCAGTGTATCCTTTGTTTTCTAAATTTATGTTCTCATCTCCACTTGTACTAGGCTTATGATAAGTTAGTCATGTCTTACCATTGGCTTAGCGTCATAAAAGAATGTAGATGTAAATTTCTACCCTACCTCTCTGGTCGAAAGATATACAAAGCTCCTTAACCTATACCACAGTCAGATAACATTTTTACTTGCTAGATCATTTTTCATTGACCTTTGTACAGCAGTGTTTTCTTTGCTTGCACGAACAAGGGTCCTCATCCAGCAGGTGTGGATTATAAATATACAGGCATGACTAACATTGTATCAAGAAAATATAGTAACAATTTTCTGGCATACACCATCCTAATACGTTAAGAAATTGAGATTCTGGCTGATATTGTTATTCTTTCTCTTTTGCCTACAGAATTTTTGCCGTAGACTCTGACCTCTGGTACTTGTTTCACAGATGTTACTTGATGTTGTGTCAATATACAATAAGGTTACAGATCTTACTGATAGGAAGCAGGCTGTTAAGATTAGCATTGGTGGAGTGCAGGTGTGTTTTGCTTGCACGCTAGCAGTGATGTTTTGTATAACATGTAGAAACCATACTTCGTAAGACTGTACTTTTACTTTTCACACAAACTTATCTTTCTAGAAGATATAATGATTTCATGTCTCACTGAATAACTTTGCCTCATTTTCTTTCTGTTATTCCTACAGGCTTTCAGAGAGTACTACCCCTCTATGAATGATGCCTGTACAATTCTGGAGTGTGTATGGGTGAAAGATAAATTTGTTTTGCACGAAAAGATAAAAGATAGCTGTCAGGAAATCCAAGTTGAGGATCAGGAGTCTTGCAGTCCTGAATCTTCAATTCAGTATGAGACGCTTGCACTTGTTAATGAAGGTTGGAATGCTTTATCTTCTATTCTTCATGATACATATATGGATATCCTGAATTCTTAGTTGCATTTTTCTGAATTGTGACATTGTATGTTTGCTTGCTGAATGGGCACTGATTTTGAATGGGTCAAGCACCTTGGTAACATCATTATATTGTGAAGAATATTGCTCAAATCGAATGTAGCGAATTGAATTATTTGATGAAAAGAAGTATCACACTTCTTGTTTTGGTGCTAGATACCAAGGCACTTGGGAGACTATAGTTTCTTGGGTTATCCTCTGTCTTTGGAAGTATATCACACTAGAACAGGTTATTGGTAAACAGTTACCATTGAACATGTTGGCATGATGTATGGTGATATGGCTGACATGTGTTACAATCAGGTAGCCATAGCTGAATGATAATTAACAAGGTGCTGGTTTTCTATACAACATCACTAGTTTCAAAGTCAACTGTTATCTAGGGAACAAAACAAAAAGTATATTTTTAGTACCAAATTGTGTGTTATATATTCAGTATTTCAACTGATCAGGTCAGTTATGCTTTTATCGTTATGGTGCCTAACTCCAAAACCATTCTTGTTAACTCTTGCAGCCATTTTTTTCAGATACACCCAATCTTGAAATGCAATCGCCAGCCAAGCAGGCAGACACTACTGTGGCTGAGCAACCAGATAAAACGAATCATTGCAGTGTTGCTGGATGTTCTCAGAAGGAAAGGCAATTGGAAAATGAAAGTGGTGCTTGTTCAGTTCCTGACACCCTCAGTACTCGTGTGCATTCAGTTCCACACCTGAACCTCAAGCATGAGACTAGGAAGAGAGTAGCATTTGTTGCTGTTGGAAAACCTAAGGTCCCCGGTGCAGCCTCAGAAACAAAATCATCAGAAATAAACAAGAAACCAAGGGTGGACATGGTTTCGCAAACCTCTGTAGAATCTGGACTCTATAGTAAATTTCTAGATTCTGAGAACGCAGAAAAGCCCATACTTTAATATGTTCAGAAATTCCTGGCCCTTTTTGTTGTTTCTTAACTAATCAACGGCAAGATTAGTTTTGTAGGGTTTGTGCGTTAGAGAGATATCCATGTTTTTATCAATGTTCAGTGACACAATTTCATATAATTGAAACTTCTCTTTGCGCTAGCAGATTTCTTGCTTCTATATTTATTCGTTATGTGATTATGTGTTTTACTTGCGTAGTCTCAATTTGGAAGACCTCTCATGTCAATTTGGGACTTGTTTCTAAAGCGCATGACTCTGGAGTTGTGCAAGTGCTAATCATTATTCACGAACAAAAGCAATCATTATTTTATGCTGTGCAAGAAAAATCTGGTTTATATAAGAGTCTATGGAATATATAAATCTGTGTCTCGACAAGATCTATTAAGCTCGAGATGGAACATCTAATGTACTCAGGCAGCCAATAATCTAACATAAGAAAAACAGAATTACCATTGCTTCAAACAAGAAGAATAATTGCCGAGGCAAGGATCTTAGAATGATAATTTCTCTATTTCTATGTACCTTACAATATCCATGAGAAGGAACATTTTGTGTCTGCTACCCATCAGGGCAAGCTTGGAAGCGCAACTTCGTCAAAGGAAAGAAAGCTGACCCGCCCATGATCCACATGGCAATATTTCAGAGGAATGCCTCCGAAATTGTTTTCCAACCTTTCCAATTCAACCCTTAAGAAGGGTTTATTCCTGCACCAAATTGAAAAGCAATGTCAATGCCTTTATTTTAGGACTTTATGTCAAATATGTGATAGCCTCATACAAACATGGACCAGCAGAGTATATAAGAGCAACATATTATGTTATTAATTTTATTCATACGATATCGCCAAGCCTACTGCATGCTCAGAATAAGCTATTTTTATATCTTCAGGATTAAAGTTTGTGCCAATAGAAAGAAAATGTGATAAATTGAAAATGAACAGCCGCAATGACGATGTGCATCTGCTATTTGATAGTAACCTGGCAAGACAATCCAATTAACTGAGATTCATTTAGACATTAGAAATAGTCAATGAGCTTTGAGACTTGGCTATTCATTTCTTTGATTCATATAGATAACAGATGGGTAACACTTGCAACTAAATATTCCAGAGCAATAAATCAATTAATGTGCCTGCCAGAGCCTCCCTTGGTCTCCAGGGACACTTATGCCTCCTAAATGATGATGAGCCAATATATCTAGACGAAAATACTGGAAGACCAAGAGAAGATGAACTATTGGAAGATGAAAGGAACACTACCTTAATACACATAGGAGGAAGTTAGGGGCTCCTGGGGATGATTTTTTAAACTTGCTGTTAGGCAAATACACTTCAAATGATAGAGATAACCTATCAATGTGCATTTCCTTCAGCGATTTGGTTCTGTCACTGCAGGTGCCATCAACTTTATTGAAGCTCTGATCAGTGTGAACCACACTCGTAGGAGGAACAGTTGTGTCACAAGTACCACTGTTCTTCAGTGTCCAGGGAACACCATATCGCCCAACAATATAACCAAGTGATTTCAAGTGTTTATAAGCTTGGAAGGCATCCCATGAGCACCCATATTTTCCTCCAGCAATCTTTTCATAGATCCCTTCTATTCCTATCGTTTCATCCTTGTCACTGAGAAGAATCATCGCGCCTCTTTCAACCAAGAACCTGCATGGTTTTATTTAACAGACAGCAAACGTTCACTAGAAAACGCAAGTACTTGAAAAATGAAATTCAACGGCATGGAATTCATGCAAAATCTATCAAGTAATAACAAATGGCGCGGAGGTTG
Organism: Digitaria exilis; assembly: GCA_015342445.1. Lineage (NCBI taxonomy): Eukaryota > Viridiplantae > Streptophyta > Magnoliopsida > Poales > Poaceae > Digitaria > Digitaria exilis. The sequence continues at coordinate 1,244,516 of JACEFO010000112.1, forward strand.
AAGCAGCGAAGAATTATGCTGGCCTGCTGGATGCAATTATGCAAAGCATGCCATGGCCCATGGCTAAAGAGCCAGTAAAATCAAATACCACGAGGAAATTGACATATGCCGCACAGCTACGGCATTTCATCACACAGGTGGCGTACCCAATCTCCTCGACGTTGTAGCACAGCTTGCCGCCCCGTGTAACGCCGGTGGTCAGCCACAGCTTCCCCTTGCCCTCCACCACCTCTGCGGCACCGGCCTCTTCCACCCACCGCGCGCGCAAAGCCACATCCCTGCGCCCACAGCCGCAGAACCCATCGAGCGGGCGGGTCACACTTACTATACAGGACCAACCAACGGAAACTGCTCGTGCAGAGCAACCGCAAGCAAAGCGCTCACCTGAACTGGATCCTTGAGGACGTGGATGGAGCTGCGTCGAGGAAGGGGTTGAGGTGATGGTCTTCCGCATCATCGTTTCCGGCGCCGGTGGCGCCACCCGCTGGAGCGCGGCTCCTTCGGCGGCGGTTACCCGCGTTCGACGCCCCCGCCATGCCTTTTCACTTAGCCCCCCACAAAAATTTCGAAAATTTCCCACACTTCGTTGAACTGAGTTAAATGTCACTGAACCCTAGGCCCCACATGGATCGCGAGTGGCCCCACTCGCCAGGACCGAATCACACGTGACACAGACGAGAGGACCCAGAAGAAGAAGAGGGAAAGCAAGCGCCCCCTTTCATTCCTTCATCCCCTTCCTTTTAAACAGGGGAGAAAATCTTGTTCGGTCGCGCCGTCGGCCTTCGCGGTTTCCTCGTCCCCTCCAACTCCTCCGTTTGGATCGAAGTCGCCAAGCCCAGTCCGATTCGGTTCGTGTACTAGGTACGGATTTCCCGACCCTCCCGGTGCCTACGATTCGTATTTGGTGCGGGTCTTGTGGATTCATATTGGCTACTACTACATCGGTGTTGATTCGGCGAGGCCATCGCGAGGAGGGAGGGGCTATTGATCCGACTCCCCAACTCTTAGATTGAATTTCCTCTTTCGTAGCAAAGTTTTCCCACCGTTGAGCTTGGTTGATTCGGCAGATCTTTGCTCGGAATCGTGATTTCGGGCTGTAGTCTTATTCATCAAATTTTCCCCCCATCATCAGTGTACAGTTCTACAGCTTGTTCCATTTACCATGGTTAGATCTTTGTTCTTGTTAATTGTTGGGGATTCAGGTCTGCTTATCTAGGTTTGTGTCCCAATCTTGTTGTGAGGTTAAAGAGTTTTAGAGCACTGGGACAGTATATAAGTAATTGTACTAAACCATGTCCCATGGTTTCAGGTTCATTGTGGAGTTGAGGTGTATCAACAGCAAAGATAGCATGAGCACCGTTAGTGGCACAAGGCGTGCCCCAAGGAGGCATTCACAAGATGTGTCTGCTGATAAAGTAGTGGTGAACTTGGAAACAAGCTCCCAAGTGGCGGAAAGCCGTCGTGGAGCATCAACCGCTGTTGCTGGCGCTCAAAACGCACCTATTGATGTGGAAGCCATTGAAGACGAAGTGCAAGTAGTATCGCCTTCACGAGTGCCCCCTCCAGTATGATTCTCTCATCACTCTCTTGAATTGAAAGAACTGCCTACACTTTTCAATAAGGTCATGTGTAATAATAATGTTATATCATTGGGTCATTTGTGAGTATTTAGGAACATATGGGATGGCTTTATATTTTGTGGTTCTTTCTCGTGCTTGTTTTCCCTGTCAAATAATACATCATTGGCTAGCTCTGATATTGAACCACCTTGTATTCTGCAGAGGAGGAACAGGAGAATTAGGAGGGAATATGTGACAGTGCTTGACCTGGAAGAAGTAGGACCTAGCTGGCAAGGTTAGTTTACAATTATTATGCTTTGTAGAATTAACCCACCCATTAAATATTCAGAGTTACAGGAGGAATTGTATTTATTCATTAGTGTGATATCATTTTTTCTGTTATATTCTTCAAGCACTTTATATTTGTCAACATCATAAACAATTTGAGGTTACTGACTACAATGTGCTGCTGAGATGAATGCATCTCTGATTACACCACATCAAGGCTAACTATTACAATAGTGTGTAGACTTAGACCTATATTTTTCATAGTTCTAATTTCTTAATTGAGTGGCTTATATGATTTGCTCAGATTTCCATAAATATTCCAGAATGCCTACATGAAAGATATCTGACTCCACAGTGTCCCCTGTGATTTAAGACTCTTGCCTATAGTCTTTTATTCAGTATGGGTGTTTCATGTTGACGACGAATCTGTGTCTTTTCCACAGGTACTAAACGCCAGAGGTTTGTACCTGCAACCCATCGCCTGCCTCCACATAGGGGAGAAGGGTCCAGCTTGCAGGTGTTTAATTTTTATCTGATACGTGTAAAAAAATTTTGCTCTACGATTTATAATTCAGTACTTTTAGTTTTAAAGCTGTTTAAAATTGCAGCTGGTTTCTGGTTTATGCTCAATCCTAACTTACACTTCCAGCAACCTTAAAAGAGTTGGGAATCATGTATGCTGTCCTCTCAATGGCCGAAGAGAGTAACAGTTACCTGTTTCAAATTCATAAAATTCTCCTTGGTTCGTAAGACACACATAGTTACATACTCCTATCTATTATAGTATTATGGCACGATCTGTTCAGATTTGCTTTTGATTGCTGTGACCATTTAATTTTTTTTTTATAATAGCTATGGTTCATTATGTTCTCTAATGTAGTTGGCGTGTAATATTACATATGCTAGATGATGTTCCAAAAAATTCCAATGGAAAGGCTACGCTTTGTTTGATTCTTGCATACCAATTGCTTATACATTGCGCTTTGCTTTGAACTCTGACCATGGATTTCTACTTACAGTCAACTAAAGAGCCAGCTAAGGAGGTCCCCAAGGAACCAACTTTTACCTGTCCAATATGTTGGAATAAGATGGAGGAGCCCTCCACAACACCTTGCGGCCATATCTTCTGTGATACCTGCATCAAGCAAGCCATAAAGGTTCAGAAGAAATGTCCTACATGCAGGAAGGGCCTGAGAGCAAATAGTGCCCATCGGATTTACCTTCCTAGCACCGGTAGCTAAGGTTAGCCCTTTGACCTATCTGATGGCATGTATTATATTGAGAGCAATAAGCTAAACTTCATCGCCATCCAATACAGGTCAATAGGCTATGCAATCAGGATCAGAAGTTCTCTCAGGGTGAATGGTAGTCTTTCACCCTCTTTAGTGGTCTGTATCATGTAACTGCATCGCCAGGAGCTCACCGGCTCATTGCGACCACTTCCTGACGACGGATGTCTTGTTGCACCTCGCAACTTCAGAATGCTACTGTGTTGTATGTATTAGGTTATTGGCTCAGTTGATCAGTGTAACTGGGATTTGCTTCGGTCCGAAATGATAATAGTGGCTAAGATTTAGCATTTCTGGGTGTTGTATTCGTGCTGTATTTTTGTCCAAAGTGCATTTTTTATCTGGCAATATTTTTTATTGAGAATGGCATCACATTGGGGGTGCCCCTGCGTACGATAGGACGGCACTACTTCAATGAGCTTTCTGCGTGCGCTGCACGTGCTCCCTGATCCGGAGATGTAGAACTTAATCGCCAAGACTTCAGCGTATTATTGAACCAGCGTACAATCCCATCGCAATTATATTTAAGTCATGAGAGCACCACACAGTTATACTGATCGAACTTTGAAGTCATGGAAGCACCACAGTTATTTTAGTCAAGAAAGCAACAGGAGACGGCTACAAGAACATACAGAGCATCCCCTACCACGGGCTTGAAAAGCCCTAAATTGTATTTGAGTCTAATTAGGTGGCTCAACAATGCTACAAGCAACACCGCACATGCACTCACTCCCATCGTGGAAGTGTGAGTTAGCTAGTTGATCATGCTTGGTTTGAAATAGACCATGAATAGTGAAACTGGAGCTTTAAGACTTCGCCAGTAACTTGTTCAGAACAGGGCTAATCTTATCCTCTGGGGGGCCCCTTTGAGGATCGATCTTGTAGGTGTCATAGAAATCCAGAATTTCCATTGAGATATTCTTAACCTGAGTGCCCCCAATAAAAAAAAAGTGGGGTGAAGGTAGTGCAATAGAAACAGAATCATTTCGTGGGAAATGATCAATGGAGATGCTTACAGTGTTCATATCAACACGGAGTTCTTCAAACCATGAAGTGGTGTCTTTATCTTTAAGAACACTTGCAATGTATATGCATGCAAGTGCAATCATGTATGGTGGGTATATGAGAATAAGATCCATCTTGTAAGTGTCATTAACAAGGCCCCTGCACGTGACAATAAGTCTGCCTGAAGACTGAGCATATGATACATATACGTAACAAGATCATACTGAAATGAATGCTACCCTAGATAAATCAATTTCTATCACTACGTTGTACTACACTAGGGTTTAGAAAGGAAAAGAAAGAAAACCTGATGAGACGTATATTTTATTTCCTTAGAGAAATATAAATACTCATATTTAAACAAATATCTACACCAGCAAATCATGCAAGGAACTAGGTAAGTTCTTTTGGTCTTAAACTACTACTACCGCCAGTCACCTTTATTTGATGTTTTTAGACAACAATTTTGGCTTGCATATAGGTCAGTTTTTGCTTGTCTGAAAAGTCAAACAAAACTAACAAGAGGGAGTACTTCTCACGAGATAAAATGATTTTAAGAAGGTCCACACGACCACATCAAGAACAATAAAGAGACTGGACTTCAGCTTCAAAGCATATAAATGCTCCAAATAGCTTTCACGGAAAGAACAGGACATTAGGACACCAATTGAAAGCATAGAGAACAGAAAGCCCTAGCAGACTAAACATTTAGAGCCAATTGCATACTTGCCGCTGTTTGAACAGTTATGGTAAATTTGCAGCTGAGAAGCAAATTGCATATTTGCCACCGGAAACTATGGTCAAGGTCAAAGATCAATCTTGCCACTGGACTGCCGGATTCCACTAAAACTGTTCTTCAGACACAGACTAAACTATTTTGCCTCGAAGAAGATTGTAGGGAGGGACTGAATGCAAAGCCAATTGGCTGTTGAGACTTGAGATGGTGGGTCAGGTGAAGGTGCTGAATTGGGTCTTAGTCTCTTAGACCACTGGGGAGCTCAACTGGGGAGGAGAGAGGTGGCAGCATCCATGGAGGAAAGGGTGGAATGATGGAGTTGACCGGCCTTGGAAGAAGATAAAGGTTGGTCAAGGGCATCTTTGTCTTTTTGTTTCACTTATGTTTTACCTTTTTTATTTCACAACTTATTGTTTCTCTAAAAAAACAGTTTTGGTCAAAGAAACTGAATAGTGGCAAAGCGAAGAAATCAAGGCCAATTTTGGTGGCAAATTTGCATCACGACATTATACAATGCAAATTCAAGCAATGGGGTTAGAGTATTGGCAAATATGCAATTTGCTCAAACATTTGTTTCATAATTGTTAACCCTGAAACATGTTGCCATAAAATAATGCTTACCAGGCACATTGTGTCAGATCTGTTATGCCAGCATCCTGCAATAACCTGCAGAAAAGGGCATCCATCTACTTGAAGTTCTGCTGGGACAAAGAACTAAAAACTAGAGAGATATGGAGAAGGCATCTTGCATGAAAACACAAGCAATGGCATTGCAAATAGGATCTTACTGTAATAGAGGACGATATGGATGGAAAACGACCAAATAATAATCAAGTGCTTCCAAGAGCTTCATTTCCATTTCAAGAATATCCTTAATTTCAAACCGATACTTGTCATCAGAACCTGCACCTTGAAGACAGCTAAAAAGTTGTTTGGTGCAGTTTTTCCAAGTACATATGTCCACAAATATGGTAATAGGACATACCACACATCTTTTTTATGTAAAAGACAAGAAGCCGAGCCTGCACTGTGCTCTCCTCCACCTTTGACGCCAAATACAAGCAAGTAGGTGCAACCAAACGAGGATCATACTCCGACATGCTCTTTCTGGAAACAGAATCTGTGTTAGAACAAAGCTCTTACTATAAAATGAAGACAACCACAAAACTCAAGGTCCCAGTAGAACAAGACAGTGTTTTCATGCTTTCAAGTTTTGAATTTAAGAGGAAAGCACTGCCATAGTAGAATATTATTCAGAAGTTTAGAATCCGCTATGTATAAAAGAAGTGATAAAATTAGAATCCTCATGTCCAGCTAGACCTAGACGATTATCAAAATCTTGCGATTATAAGATTCTACTATACTAACTAATTCTAGTAAGTTGACTATCTCACAATTTCAAGAATTCGCTATTTTTGTTTCCAGGAAATACATCACACTAAATTCTCGAGAATAACACTCTGATTCCTTCCATTATGTAGATAAATCAATCTCTCTACTATTAATACAACAATACGCCGTTCTCATGCGTATTCGAGAAGAAAAAAAAAAGAGTAGATAAATCAGCTGTCACTCAAAAGCTCTACCTCTGCAATGAATAGAAGCAGAAATGCATATGTTGTCTAGAAGCAGAAACGCATATGTTGTCTATCCTTATTAAATAGAGATGCGTACCTTGTATACACACGCCTGAAGTAAGTGACCGCCGTAGCTATCACTCTGAAATAATAATAAGTTAAGATCACAAGAACCATACAGCATATCATAAACCATGTGATAATTCCTTCGTAAAAATGCACTGAATAACATTTTTACAGAACACTTTTTAAGCAAATAATTAGCACAAGAACACACATACAGTGAATAAAAGTTGGTGAGAAAATATTATATTCACAAGTTTCATTTGTCTCTTAAAGATCTCCCTCTATTTTGCGACATTATCGGCTTATAGCAATGGGTCCACTCTGTAGCCATAATTAATTACTTTCACAAAAGAGAAGTAGTCCTATTGTGTTATTTAATAGAGCAACACTTTATATGATATTTTGATATGGTTTCAGCATCTAAACTACAGAGTATAGAAGGGAATCCTGGAAATAATGAGTTATGTAAGAAATCAATACATACAATAGGTTCGTTTCCCAAATGAAGATATAATCTATAGTTACAAAATAAGTGAACAGGCTGGGTTATGCAAATAATGACTAACCTTTGCCTAACTTTCACCTGCTGCGCCAGCCGCCAGATATCTGAAATTATGAAATGCTTTACTTTGTAAGACACCTAAAAATACACAAGTGACCTTAGAAGAAAATGCACATTAATCAACTTGTGGTGAAATTGTGAGATACTAGTCTATGACTGTTGCAAATGGCAAGAAATAAAGTAAGCGCTTGATTTCTGATTTCCATAATATACTGGAGTCCAATTTAGTACCTAAACCAATAATATGAACTACGATCGTGCCAATTTTGCAGTCACACTAACAAACTAAATTGCAATTGTGCAAACATAGCACCTACTTTAATAATATGATTGCCAGACTTGTGATCACCAAAAATTTATACATCATAAAAAGGACATGAATCTGTATGCTTGGGGATAAAAAGTGAAATACCACCACTTTTATCTCCTTGAGTAGGCAAACAATCAACCACTGTGTCATAAAAAAAATATGCACGATACAACATGGATTACAGTACTGCGGTACAGCTGCATAAACACCAGATCAATTTGTAACGGTTGCAGAAAAAGCTGAGCGTTTAAGTATCAAGTTTTTCAATACATTGACACAGCTAAGCCATCAAAACTTCCCACCTTTTAACATTTATTAACAGCGCACGGCAAGCTTGGTGCAGTTTTTGTAGTTCTTAAAAGCCACCGTTTATGCTAACTACTCCAACAAATTCCTCAATCGCAACAGCGGCAGCCAAGTCAGCGCGCACCGTGCTAAGCAACCAAAACTTGATCCGCACCAGGGAAACGCTACAGCACGGAGGGTTTGGGGGGGTGGGGTGGGGTGGGGGGGGGGGGCACAGCTCACGGAAGGACATGTGGATCTTGACGAGGCGGAACTCCTCCAGCGTCATGCCCCGCTCCCGGTCCGCCGCCGGCACTTGGTCCACATCCTCCGGGTCCAGCAGCTGCTTGCTGCACATCACGGTAAACAACACCGCACCCAAATCAGCCGCCCAGCTCACCGCGGAGCCGAATCGAGAGGCGCGAACGGGGAGGGCCGAGGCCGGGAGGCTTACCAGTGCGACGACGCCCAGAAGTTAGCAGCCATCCTGGGGGGTCGCGATTCCGGCGAGCCTCGCCGGCCGAATCGGTGGCGGAAAAATGTGTAGGAAGGGGACCGCCGGTTACACTTTACACACACGGCTGACCCGGTTTGCTTGATACAAGACGTTTCGATTGGCAAATAAAATCTCGGACGCTCAGACCCTCGTTGCACGCCCGGAATCGTGTTGAGCGCTTCTCTCTCTCTCTGTTTTTTTTTTTGTTTTTTTTTTTTGGAATGAGTTGAGCCCTTCTCAAGTCCAGGACCTACGTGGCCTAAAAAAACTGGTCTGGCCGGCCCAGCATTATGAGAAGCGCTTCTCAAGTCCCAGGACCAAGGCTTCTGAGGCCCGGGTGCGCTATTCGGCCTGCAAGGGTGCAAATGTAAACCTCCCTAACCTTTTTTTCCAAAGGAAAGTCATCTGGAAATGGAATTGTTTCGCAGAGAAGTAAGGTACTAGTACATCAGTACATGACATGACTGGTGTCTTTTATATATTTTTTAATTTTTTTTGAGACGGATCAGGCCAGGGTGTAGTACTGTACCTCATGCAGGTAGGTATACAAGGACAGCGTCGGTTTGTACGTCGTTCTTGTCTCGAATAATTCATGACGACGACCCGATATCCGCGCGGGAACGCGACCAGAATTAAGAGACGGGGATCGATACAATACAACCATCGTCAGTCCAACACACGGCAAAGAGGAAACGCATTCACATGCTCACAGTCACGGCTGCAGCTCGACGTCTCAACCAACGAGCTGCTGCTCCATGAGTCCATGACCATGCATGTAACGTGAAGACCTGACGAGGACTGAAGGATCGCTGTTCCCCTTATCCAGTGCGGTCCAGCCCTCCGATCTGAATGAAATCGACCGGGAGGGTGAAGCGAAGTGATCGAGCGAAGTGAGGAAGCAGCTGGCGCTGCTCGGGGTGGGGTGGGACGGTGGGTAACTGACAACGACCGGCGGCGTTCAAAAGATCCAAAGGAGACGGCCGCCACTTGCGTCCACGATCATTGTGGATCGGCCGGTCTCGCTCGTCAGATCGATATGATGTACGGCGCTGTGCCCTGTGAGCCTGTGGCTGAATGGATCGCTGGATCGGGCTCCGGCCAAGGCTCCGTCAGATCGATAAGAATAAGATGTTGTTTCGATTTCAATTTGGCTCGATTGCATTTCCAGTCGTGTTAGTTCCCACTTGTGCAAATAAAGTTACTGCTCGTGCTCTCGGTAAATATTTCTCGGTGTGGATCACTCCACTCGGCAAGGCATGCCGTTTAATGAAACTTTTGCAGGTACACGATCAATGCACAGGAAAATTAAGGGGCAATGGACCAATGGTAGTGATATGATTGGAAGAGACCGAGACGGGTGCTGCTGAGTGCTGGTCTGCTGCACCTGGATTTGATTTGACCTGCGTTGACTGGGTCTTTCAGCAATAAAGCGACAAAGGAACGCCGTCGAACAGCGCCACCGCACTATCACAGCATGACAAGTGTAAAAACTCTCAAGTTAGTACACGTTTTATGATATGTCTGATCGGAGTGTGAGCAAGTTTTTGCTCAACTGATCGGCACGCGCAACCTTTTAACAAAAATATTAGGATTCACTGAGACGAAACTGCATGCACGACGAATAGTCGCGATCAGAATCGGAGAATGAGTGGTATACCGTATGCATGTACGTATATGGCACGTCATGGCCGTGCCGTACGCGCGCCTTTCTCGTGACACATGGTGCCACAAAAGCTCCTTGCTAGTACCAGTAGGGGTACGAATTCTGGGTGTCATAGACCAATCATAGCGCGTCTGAATGAAAGGATGCCGGATTGTATATCGGATTATCGGTTGAGAGTCTTGAGACGGGTTCTCGTGGGTATTTCTTGGACCACCGCTGCATTTAACGCCGTGAAGATGGCCTCCAGTCGCGTACAAATTGGCCGCGCGTCTCTTAGGGCGTCCCCAACAGATGTGGCATATACTAGCGATTTTGCCAGCAACGTGGAGCAGAGAGAAATGGCACAGCAGCGCTGGAAGAGAGAGGAAATGATTCTCTTACACGTAGCTCTTTTTTGATTGGCTGCTTGAAGGAGCAGCTCGTGTTCACACTCTCCTAGCTAGCGACGGAGAAATCGTCTGTCAGAGCTGCAGAGCACCTTCTCTTCCCTCCACGTCTGCTCCTGAGCCGAGTCAGCCAGCCAAATCGCCGACCATTGAGAACGCCCTTAGTGATAGACATGAGGAGTTTGACCTGTTTTTGACTCGTGATGCATCGCGGCACTGACACTTCCCTCTCTGGACAGACGGCAGAGAGGGTAGTTACTGGGAGAAGGTGACATTACCATTAGGGTCGGAGAACGATGTACAAAGTGTAGCCATTACCATTACTACATTAGGGGTCTTTTAAACATAATGTTAGCTATACTATCTGCTGAGTAGAAAGAGGATTTTTACTATTCTTATTTCTTAGATCTGGAATGAGAAAAGATTACTGGGGTCGATCAGCAGATCTCGGTGACTCCATAAAAAATATAAGTGGGTTTAGCTGGATGCTCGGCCTTGGTTTTTCTAACTTTGACAATATATAGTATAGAAATAGCTATTCAAATTGCGAGCACTAATTATTATCACTACATCATCAATGAAATTAATCTAGAGCATACAATTTCTGTGCTTTAAAGTACATAATTTCTTATATACAAATCACTAATCAAAAGGTCAAATGGAGATCGATGTAACTGGCATCATTTCATTGATTAGTAGATATGAAATATTTTTTGATTGTAACTGGGTTAAGGTTTTTTTAAGATTTAGTTGTTTACTAAGTGGGCGATCATTGTTTTAAACATGTTTTTAGGGGTTTGTTTCCCACCTTGGCGATTGTCCAAATTTAATTACAAGACCTGATGAAAAAATAATCAAGAAACTAAGAGCACGTCCAGGACTATGCCAATAAGGTGTTGTTGGGATGTTCTAATGCCACTTTCATGAGTCATCAGGAGAGTTGGTTTTGCAGTTCTCACTAATCACACTCCCTTTAGCAACCATAGTGGGACAAACTTAATTCTCTCTCTATTTAGGGAGAGTTGGGTGAATTATTGGTTTGTCCTATTTTTTTTTAAAAAAAACATATATGTAAAGGAGTCTACTATAACACTATTTTTTATCAACCCTTCTAATATGATAGTTGGATTGGAGAAAGCGAGACATGCTCTATATCTCTTGGGCATTTTAAAACACTTGGAAAATGCTGAATATGTTTTAAGTGTGTGTGTGGTTGAGGTGTACAACCTAGACCTATATGTGAATGAGCCAACGAGAAAATCGTCTCTGTAAGTGTAAGTGCATTCATGCATGGTCCCTGACCACAATACACGTTCCACCATTTTATGGCCTTTTGGGACTCGATGTATTCTCTCTCACACCGAGGCACCCATGATTCTGTCATTCACGACATATATGTATACTTACAGATCCGACTACGTGACGAGGTATTTCCGTGTATGTATCCGTTCGTATACACGTTACTACGTTAGTGACCGTGACCCGTCCCAGCATCCTTTAAGTCTTGGCACATGATGAGATGTACGTGTTTGTGTTTATCTTCATTGATTCTGATGAACAAGCAGCAACAGTGGAGTAGAATACAACACTGAAAACAATGGATAAACTCACGCATACGAAATAGAATCGTTCTGGGGAATACTGATTGTAGCTTTTGGTCACGAGGCTGGCGATGTTACCAGACGGTCCCCTGCTACTTCAAGCTCCAGCAGCAAACGGCCATGCTCGGCTTCTATTCTTTTGTCGCAACGCGCGGCATACTAGCACGGGACAATGACGTTCATATCCATGGGAGATAGTATCAGATATTAAAGTCTGGGAATTTATCCTGATGTGATGGACATGACAAAGAAAACAGAAAAGAACGAAATGATGCTCCGCCTATTGGCGCAGAAGCATGTGGTGATCTAGATTTACTCTGAAATGTTGCCACGTGCCCACGTGACATCTTATTACGTTCATCTGCTCCTCTGTCCTCAACCATTCTCCTCTTAACGGACATGTGCCGGGTTCTTTTTTTTCTTTCTTTCTTTCTTTCTTTTTCCCCAAACCGCCTAGTTACATCATACGGTTCGCAAAACTAGCTACCTCTTGAGATAGTACTTCGTTGCACCCTCTTCATATATCATATCTTACTAAAGTGATTATCACCCCAGGTAACAAACCCATGCATGCCTTTATCTCTTCGATTATGCCAGAACACCATGCACGGTCATCCGATGAATCATGCAAGCCTTATAATCAGAGAGAATTGCTCCGGTACACCTTTTTTATTTTTGGCACGAATCTAAAAGTAGCCTACTAATTAATTATTTTTCATAATTACTTTATTTTCATAATTACTTTTTTGGCCCCGAATGGATCCAACCTACCCATGCCCATGTGTTCAAATCCTCTCGTTTAGTTCGGACGGTAGCTTCTCTGCCTTCGTCGTCTCCTTCAGCCTTGACGACATCGCACACGGGCGGCGCCGGCGCCGGTGCCTACGGGCTGCCAAATCAAATGTTCTGGTTACGACCAACTCGAGCATGATAGGCTAATTGGCACCAGTAAATGCATTTTCCAGCGATCCAGAACATCCAGGCGGTGGTGAATGGCGGCCTTGTCAACAAGGTCAATGTCACCGTGCCACTGAACGCCAACATGTACCAGTTGCCGATGGGGAAGCCGTCGGACGGCGAACTCCGCGCCAACATCCACGGCCTGATGCTCACCATCCTACCGTTCATGTTCCTGGCGTCAACGGGCACGGCGTTCGTCGCCAAGCCAACGTGTGCCTACCCAACTTCCCGCCATCTTCTAGGGCTCGTCGGCGCTGGTCAGCCAGTGGCTTCACCAGAACACCTTCAACGGCGGCCGACGTCTCCCATCACCATGGCGTCCGAATCCACCAGCGTCTCCGCACAGCCTGGGCCGGCCGCGTCTGTCGGGCGTGCGCACGGCCACCCAACCGGCCGCCGGACCTGGGCTTCGAGGAGGCGTCGGAGTGACGGAGGTAAGTTAGGAACCCGAAATGGATGGAGGCCGGAGGAACACGACGGGAGAAGGAACTGTCGTTCGAACTAAACGGATGGATCGAATGATTCCAATGCGATGGAGCATGGGCATGGGCTGGACTTATTCGGGCCAAGGAAAAAAAGAATGATGAAAATAATTAATTAATTAGTAGACTGCTTTAAGATTAGTGCTAGAAAATAAAACAGGAGTACCGGAGTAGTCTCATAATCAGATTCAACAATTTGTGGGTTCCCAATCCACTGCACAGCCAATTAAACTCCTTGAAAACAAGATACGGATTCTGCCTCCTCCACTCCATTCAAGAGCACCTCCAAACCTTCCATGCCGACATGCCGTCAGCACCTCTCCACTTTTCATACCATCAGGTGTTAAGAATGCTGTAAAAATTGGTTTTATACCATCACTCGATCACATAGGCCTGAGACGCTAGCTTTTTCTAAAAAAAATGGGCTACTCTAACAAATGTCCATTCACTTCCTAAGAGGTAATATCTCAAACAAATCTCAGTCGTTGATTTTTGAAATAAATGAAATATTTTAATAATTAATATATACAGAGAAAAGAAAAAAAGTCCTATAATATCTAAGCCCTTCCTTAACTGGTCTTCCTAATGTCCGATACGCTTGATATCACATTTCGAACGTTCATTTGTCACGTAGATAGATAGCCATGAGACCAACAGATCACGTTCACTTGTCACATTCGGTGATAAAAAAGAAAAAGGCTGATTTTTTGGGGAAACAACGTTACAACTTACAAGCTAGCAGTGAGACCAAAAGTTGCTGTCACGTTGGGTGGCCATGCAACGTTATTTCCCTTGTTGCCACGTTTGTGGCCATGAGATGATCAGTCCAAATCTGTGACAGAAAAGGAGAAAGGAAAGGTAAATCCAACTCAATCAAATTAGATCAAATAATAAGATATTTTTTGAGATTTAAAAATATAAATAATAAAAATTAAACATATTACCTAGTAGGAGGTAATATGTCCTCAAACTTTCAAAAAAAAATACCACCTGACCAGCATGATCTCTAATGGCCATACCAATGCTGACCCCACCTGTCTGTCTCTTAAATTAATGTAGCATCGACGTTGAGTTTCACCCAGCCCTCCTGCGGCGACATGGACTTCCATGTCTTTTTAGGAATTGTATCAATCAGCCCCTCTTGTTTATTAGATCTCTAGCTATGAATTGAAACACTCGATCTCCCATTATATGAACTGTAGGTCTATAGTTCTCGACATGCTTTTACGGTCGATCCCCCAACCCCCAAGTCCAGCAAGAGAGGGAGCTTTATTAATTAACTAGGTCTCTACAAGCAAGAGTGTCTTAGACTCGCCTAAGCACCTCGCGCATATGAGCTAACTCATGCATGACTTTATTCTACTCCCTCCCCACCTTAACAACCCTTAGGTTCTTCAAATGCGCCCTCTCCCTCAGCGCGTCGTGGATAAAAGGGGCCACCAAGGATGTGCCGGTCTCATTTGCTTTTAGCTTTTCTACCACCGATGCACAATCCGTTTCCAAAATCACAACGTTCCCCGACCACCTCGTGCCCATCTTGATCTTCACCAATTCAGCACTAGATGCAGCAGTCATTATAATTTACAATTATTTCATAAAAGTCGGTCCTCTATATTTATACGTGTCATCTATATGTGATCATTCAGTGATGTACAATTATTAGGAAATAATAATTTACTAGTAAACACCAACATTATATGAACTGTACGTCTATAGTTCTCGACATGCTTTTACGGTCGATCCCCCAACCCCCAAGTCGAGCGACCACACAGCGGCAACCAGCAAACCAATCGAAGCGGGCGACGGAAAGAGATCGATCGAAGGGCGGCGTTGCTGTCAGTCAGCGGCCCGCCACGCTGTCATGTTCCTCGAGCTGCCCGCTGGCCAATGGCAGCGTCCTGCATGCATGAATCATGATGCATGGCCTGCCGCCCTGCGTCGACTCGGCTGGGCGTCGCTCTCGGCCACCGACACCCCGCCAGGCCGCCAAGTCATCCACACCGAGCCGATCGGGATGCATACTGCAGTACTGCACACAGCCCGGCCGCGGCCGGCTACGGGCTACCACCTTCTTGTTGCCTTGCGGAAAATGAGACGACGACCGTACAGCCCCGGACACCCTCTCTGTCCGTCCGTCCGCACCACGGGACTCGTCGATCAAGGGCCTACTGGTTGTCACAGACAGGTGGGTCCCGTGCCGCCTCTAGTGGTCCGAGCCATATTTATGCTGGGCTTGGATTTCTCGTGGAATAAAACATTTATATTGTTGATGATGCGCGTTGGGACTGGGACTACGCAATCTCTTCTTTTCGGTCACGTTAGGTCCTTCGTCTTCCATGCTGCAACATGTACAATGGCGCGCGCGCGGCGACGAGTTACGCCACCGTGCGCGTGCGCTTCGCGTCGTATCGTACGTGACGATGAGGGCAGCGAGCCGCTCGCTCGCGCGGTCGCGCCATGCGGCGGCGGCGGCGATGCCCATGCTAGCCCAAGTTGCGAGCGCGCTCACGTGGTGTGGCCAGTGGCTTCGCGCGGTGCCATCACGTCTACTCCGCCGCTCGCGCGTCGGCCGGCCTGCCGGCGACGAGAGCACCCCCTCCCCCGGTATTTATTGCGGTGCGTGCATCCGCGCGGCGCTGACCCACTCTTCTCACTGTACGGGCATGCATGATAGGTGTGATCCGCTTCTGCTGCTGACCTGCAGCAGGGCAAGCCCCGAATCAACCGTGCTCCGCAATTACACAGCCCTCTCTGGTCGCCGCATGCAGTACCCCACCTGCATTTGCTTTGCTTAGGCTGTTCGCACTGGGGCGCCATGCCGTGCGCTACCCCGGCTGCAGCACGCGGCCAAGGCTCGAGGAGGCGGCAGCCATGGCTAGAGGAAGAGCTCGTCCGGAGCAAGGAGAGAGCGAAAGAGAGAGGACATAGGGAGCAGAAAAAAAGAGAGGCACAAATCCCTGATTTAAATAAAAAAATCACCGATTTCAATCATAAATCCCCGATTCGCATAGAAATCCAAGCACAAATCGGAGCCGCCGCAAGCAAATTCGCCGCCAAGACAGAGTAGATCGCGCCATTGCCGGAGCAAGGCGAAGCTCACTTGCCCCGGCCGCCGGCCAAATTCGCGCCTGCTGGAGAGAAAGAGCAGAGAGAAGGGGGAGTCGCCGGAGCCGTCATGGGAGTAGAAGCCGCTGCCATGTCGAGGGAGGCCGCGCCGCCTCGCCCCCACCTCTTGCCGCTCGGAGCTCGTGAAGGAGCACCACCGCCGCTGCGGCACCGTCGTGCCGAGGCCGAATCAAGCTTCTTCTTCCTCGAATCCACCTTCTTCTTCCCCAAATCACCGGCAACAACATCTTCCGCGCCTCGCCGCGCTGCAGCTTGCCTCGCCGCACAACCACAGCTCGTCTTGCCGCAGCCACGTTGCTCGCCTCGCCGCGGCCTCTCATACCCATGGAAGTGGGGAGCTTGAGCAGCAGAGGAGGTCGAGCAGCAGGGCCCCGCGAGCTGCTCCCTCCCTGCTCGGCGCCGCGCAGCCCTCTTCCGCAGCAGCTGCAGCAGCAAGACCTCGTCGTCGCGCTAGCAGGGAAGGAGCAGAGACGGAGATCGGAGAGAGAGGACGGAGAGCTCGAGAAAACAGAGAGGACGGAGAGATCCAGAGGAGTCACGCGAAATATCTGGATCCACCGGTTGGAAAAAAAAAAGAGAAAATAGAGAGAGGAAAAAAAAGGAAAAGGAAAAATAAAAATATTAAAAAGAGAAGAAAAAAGAAAGAGAGAAAAAATAAAGGAAGAGGTTGAAGAAAGGAAATGTGAGGGGGAGAATAGATGGTAGTTGGGATGGTTGAATAAAATATAGGTTAGTTGGTATTGGGTATGAGATATAGAGTATGACGGGTGCTGGAGAAATTGAGATAGGATATAAAATCTCGATGACCAGGTAGGAATATTCCTTTTAGGAATGAAAATTAGGTACCACGAGTGCGGTGCCCTACCCTGGATGCAGCACCAGGATAGCGCATTTTAGCCCGAAGGGGGGGTGCGCTAACCGGTGCTGCATCGTAGCGCACTAGCTGCCGAGCGCTAGATCCAGCGCCTCCCTGTTCGTGCGCTATCCAACCACCGGCGCAGGAGCCCGCGCATAACCCGCGCGCGCAGACAGCAGCTGGGCATGGAAGCGCACCATTGCCGCCGCGCCGGAGAGAGAGACGAGGACCTCTGTCGCGAGCGCGTGCCGAGCTCCAGCTCCTCCTTGTGGCACGGGACCCACACGCATACCATCCGCACCACCTGCCAGCGAGCAGGAAAGAGAGGGTCGGCAGAGAGGGAGAGAGGAGGATCTGCAAGCCGCCGCCCAGTCCGCAGCTGCTCGCCGGCGGAACTCTAGAGTAGAGGAGGGCAAAATCGAGACCGAGAAAGAGCGAAATCGAATAAAAAAATAAGCAAAATCGAAGAACAAGACCGATTAGAGGAAGCACAAATCAAAGCGAGAGGAGGACGATGACGAGTGCCGCCATGCTGAAAGAGGAGACGACAGATCCGGCGTGGAGGTCCTTCTCCTCCCCCGCGCACCACCAAGCCCCTGCTCTGCTCCTCCATGAGAATCGAGGCCGCCGCCACGGGGAATCCCTGCACCTCCGCCGGATCGAGCCACCGTCGCTCCGAATCGGGGCCTTGACATTGGAGGAGAGAGACCCGTGCTGCTCCGCCTGTCTCCGCGCGCGCCGCTCCGCCTGCTGCTCCTGCTCCTCCTCCACCGTGCATGGGCGGAGCTGGGCCCTCGTCGTCGTGGCCGTTCCGAGCTCGCGCTGTCCCGAGCTTGGAGCAGGGTATGGGGCAGCGCTCCACTTCGATAGCAGGAGGCAGGCGAGAGAGAGCATGGCAGGAGGCAGGCGACGCTCCTCTGCACCCACCGGCGCTCCTGTGCACCCATCGGCGGAGGGAGCAGGACAGAGGCAGGCGAGAGAGAGAAGCGCGAGCGGATGAACCGAGCCTACGCGAGCGGATTGAACGAGAAGCAGGGGAAAAGGAAAAGAAAATAGAAAGAGAGAAAAAAGAAATAAAATATAAGTTAGTTTGGATAGGGTACGAGATATAGAGTACCATAAGTGTACGAGAGGTTGGGATGGAGTACGGAATCTCGACGACTAGAATTAGAATATTCTTTTTAGGGATAGAAATAGAGTACCACGAGCTTATTGCATTGCGAATTTGCAAGTTGCAACCATCCAGCAAGAGCACCACGATGTGGGGACGTGTAGAAGCTTCCCCGGCGTATATACGTCTTTTGCACAATGAAAAATGCCGAGTGTCCACCGTTCTGCCCCCGATTGGCGGCCGTGCAACGCCACTGCCGCCGTGCCGCCGGGGAGCGGAGCACGCCGTACGCCCGTACGTACGCGGCGGTCGGTGGTCAAAGGGAGAGCCAAAGCCAACCGAAACACCGGCTCCGGCCCGGCCGCCCCGCGAGCGCACGGCGCACCACCACGTCGTGACGTCGTCCACACGTCCGCGGCCGCGCGGGATCAAACAGACCAGGCAAGGCACGGAAGCCGTTTGGCGCGGACGTGCCGGTGAACCCCAGCGCCGCACTGGACGTACAGACCGGCTGATCTCTTCGTGTTCTCCGATCCGCCGGTCCCGCTCCAGTGCTCCACCGCCGTGCACCGGGTAACCGGTGTGTGTGCCTGCACCTTCGGTAAGGTTGCCCACTTGCCCTGGCCTTACCAATCTCCTCATAGCGAACGGACATCGACCACGCCGTCCGATACCCTGACCAAAAAAAAAAAAGAGAGGAAAAGAAAACCTGTATCGGGCACGACATGAGTGCAGGCGGCATGTCGGAGAGAGGAAATCTAACCGCCCTTCTTTGAGCAGTTGTGCTGAGATCACTCACTCCCTCGTTTCTCCAACCAAGCGGACGGCCGGTAGGGGAGTTGGAAAAAATGGAAACAGGTGGTGCAAGCGCGGGGGAAAGACGGGCATGAATGCGCCTCCATGGGCGTGAGCCCATAGTGTGCCGGCGACCGGGAGCACGTCACATGCTCCGTGACAACGATCTTTCCATTCCATGTGTTCGTTCACTTCTCTTCTAGATCGAGAGCACTGGTGCTCGACGGCATTGAGACTTCAGATGATCGCCGGTTTAACTATCGATCAGAGCTAGGTGACCTTGACGCGAGCGCCCATTGAACATTACAGTGCGTTCTGTTGCGGCAGGGAAGATCTCTAGTGCTGTTTTGCCATGCACCCTACATGCTCGGCTCGGGTCGAGCTACGCAAAGTTGCCCATATTTCACCAACAGGCCTCTCACGGTACGTTGTGCGAACACATCTGAAGTGCTCAGCGAAATTCCTGTCCCAAAAGAGTCCAATCGTGCTCTTAATGTTGGTCCATGCACCGCTGACCGACACACTCTCTCAGCCTGTGCTTATGTGGGAACGTGGTTGACACTACACCAGTTGATCGCAGGCACTAATTTCACACAGCGTCAGTGTACCACTAGCGCCTAATGAAAGTCCCCAACCAAATCCATTGGCCAAGCCATTGACTCATCCACAGCAGGTCCGCGCACACAATTCACAGCCACAGTGGTGCCCTGGCCTGCCAAAGTGCCAACCGACATGACGCCAAGGCGAGAGTGGTAAGCTGCCCATGCTCGACTCGATGCGATCCTACCAAATAAAAAAAAACGCTAGCGCTTTTCAGCTCCTCCTCGTTTACCAAATCGCAACAAATTAGGCAGGGAGGTGAGGATCCCAAAACCGCACCGCTCCCACCCAATCGAGCCAGACCCGACTCGGGTCACCAGCGAATGGCGCCCAACCGAAACCAAAAACCACTCGCCGCGTGGGCCCACCTCGCCCCTTCCCCGTTTCACTCGCCCTTTTTATATCCCGCGCTTGCTGTCACTCCCTCCTCAGCTAGCAGCCCGCTTGCTCCGAGCCTAGCTGTCCCTCCGTCCGTTTCTGTCTTGCTACCCGTCGAGCTCTGCCCCGGGGGACCCTGACGCGAGGACGAAGACGAGGACGAAGACGAACAGAGGGGACTCCTCACAATCCCAATGCCGTCGTCGGGGATCACCGCCGTGGACGCGGCGGCCAAGGGGATGAAGTTGGAGCGCTACGCGAGCGGCGGCGCGCTGCTGCTCCGGCGCGCCACCAGCGCCAAGCTCGTGTCGGCGTCCTCGCACCTCCTCTTCCGCGCCACCGTGCTCGCCACCCTCGCCCTCGTCTTCCTCTTCACCCTCCACTACCCGTCCCTCCTCTCCCGCTCCTTCCACCTCTCCTCCTCCTCCGCCTCCACTCACCCCTCCTCCTCCGCCGCCTCGCACCGCAGCCTCCTCATGTCCTCCTCCTCTGCCTCGGCGTCGTACGGCGGCGCCGCGTGGGAGAAGGAGATACGCCGGAGCGCGAGGCCGAGCCGAAACGACGGCGGGATCTCCGTGCTCGTCACCGGCGCCGCCGGCTTCGTCGGGACCCACTGCTCGCTCGCCCTCAAGGCCCGCGGCGACGGCGTCGTGGGGCTCGACAACTTCAACTCCTACTACGACCCGTCCCTCAAGCGCGCCCGCCAGGCGCTCCTCGCCAGCCGTGGCGTCGCGGTGGTCGACGCCGACATCAACGACGGCCCGCTGCTGGAGAAGCTCTTCGACGTGGCGGCGTTCACGCACGTGCTCCACCTGGCGGCGCAGGCCGGGGTGCGGTACGCCATGGAGGCGCCGCAGACCTACGTGGCGTCCAACGTGGCGGGCCTCGTCAGCGTGCTCGAGGTCGCCGCCAAGCACGCCGACCCGCAGCCGTCCGTCGTGTGGGCCTCCTCGTCGTCGGTGTACGGCCTCAACACCGACGCGCCCTTCTCCGAGGATCACCGGACCGACCGCCCGGCGTCGCTGTACGCGGCGACCAAGAAGGCCGGGGAGGCCATCGCGCACACGTACAACCACATCTACGGCCTCTCCATCACGGGTCTCCGTTTCTTCACCGTGTACGGCCCGTGGGGCCGACCCGACATGGCCTACTTCTTCTTCGCACGCAGCATCGTCGCCGGCGAGCCCATCACGCTCTTCCGCGCCGCCGACGGCTCCGACGCCCGCCGCGACTTCACCTACATCGACGACGTCGTCAAGGGATGCCTCGGCGCGCTCGACACCGCAGGGAAGAGCACGGGGTCCAAGTCCGGCAAGAAGAGTGGGCCCGCGCCGCTCCGCGTGTACAACCTCGGCAACACCTCGCCGGTGCCCGTGACGCGGATGGTCGCCATCCTCGAGAAGCTGCTCGGGAAGAAGGCCAACAAGCGCATCGTCACCATGCCCAGCAATGGCGACGTGCCCTTCACCCACGCCAACGTCAGCCACGCCGCGCATGACTTCGGCTACCGCCCCACCACCTCGCTCGAGGCAGGGCTCCGGCACTTCGTCGACTGGTTCGTCGAGTACTACAAGCTCGACGTCAAGATCGCCAAGGGTGCCCGCAGCGCCGCCGACAAGCCGGCGAAGAAGAAGAAGGCCATGTCGGCGTCGTCGTGATCGATCAAGCACAGCTCACAGAGACAGAGCACCACCACAACACCAGGTCACCAAGTGTGTATTCTCTAGCTAGTTCTTGGAGGCCTTTTGTCGGTAACCATGTAGTATTGTTTAAGCCCTGTGCTACTTGCTTCTTCTTCTTCTAATCCTCCTTATGCTGACAGAGATTAGTAGGAATAACTATGCAAATAACTGTTGCATGGATATTGGTAGATAAAAGATTGGGAGGGGGTATAGATGTAAGATGGTGATAAGATCAGACAGAGGAGCCAGGACAGATGAAAGATGAAGTCACTGGCTCCCTATCAATCAAAATTTGTTCTCTTGCTGCACAAATGTCACTTGTTTTGTTCTTGCTCATCATCTTGTGATCTGAGAGCCATGTACGTCAAGATTCTATGCTGCAACGGGAGGATGCAAAAGCAAAACCACACCACTCCAGCTTCAAAACTTTTCATTTTCAGTTCTACTTGTACACTGCTTTTCTGGAGTCTGAATCCTTCCCATCCAAAGCCAATATCCAAACAAACTTGCACGTACTGGGGCCCTGCTGCTACATTTCGGTCTGGTTCTTCAACAGGGGACCTTTGCTACTTGTGTGCAGCTGTGCGTGTGTTGTTCATGTGGTCGTGCTTCGTGCAGCACCACGCTGGGCCTGGGCGAAGTAATGAAGCTGGTTGGTGAAGGGTTCAGAGGAGGAATGGTCCAATCCGCTGCTCATTTTAGCATCTTTAATGGGCGGCATGAGCCCATTGGTACAAGTCACTGTGCCGGCCGTTTCGGAAGGAAGAGCGCCTTCTGGCTGCTGCCAGTTCAGGCCAGTGTTTGCGAGGATTTGCGTTTGGAGACTTCACTGGCGAGAAGTGTCTGCCAGTTGCCACGCTAATATTTTAGAGTGCCAATGGAATGTCGGCAAGGCGTCACGAGAGGCTACTGCTGCAGCGTTGCATGTTACCATACTTGAGATTTGCAGCATAAACACTCAGTTCACACGAGCTATATAATAAGTAGTGCCCTCTTTTCTTGCATAAGAGTTACTGGAACACTGAAATGCTAATTATTTTCTTCTCTTTTCCCCCTTTCCTGATGGTGATTGGAAATCATGCATGATAGTGGCGAATTGATGGAGACACGGCAAAAGTGCGCAATTGTGCATTTCTGCAGTGGCGTTCTGCAAAAGAGTGCAGACATGAGAACCTTGGATCCCTTAAGCCCAATTTATTCTGAAGCAGGCAACATATCTGTCTGTCCATGCTGGCAGTCGTTCTGATCCATCCACCATCATGGATCCAGGACGGTTCTTGTCCACTCCTCACTTGAGACGGTGAGACCACCACCAGGTTCTTCCTTGCATACGCCATCAGACTCCAGTGAAGCATATTGTTTATACGCAGTTTGTTTACATATGTATGTTGGATTTGTGTTACAGGATCCCAAAAGAGAAACAAGCACATCACTTTTGGACGTGCACCCTGTCAAAACTGCTTCTGCTGCAGCAAAAATCTGGTCTTGCCTATATATGTGAATCCATGAATTCTGATTGGGTTGCAGCTCAGCTATGAAGTCATCCAAGTAGCCTGGACTGGTGTTCCTTCGCCATATTGGGCAATCAATTCTGATTGGCATTTTCAGTGCGCATTTTTCTTTTGGAGAAAAAGAAGGGGCCATTTTTTAGTGCACATCATCGAACCAAAAACAGAGACCGATTTATAGCAGGGAAAATTAATTCGTTGTCGGCATCTAGATGGTTCTTGCAATCTGATGCCATTCTGCGGCCCCCGAACAAACACATTATTGAATCGAACAGGGGCTAGTAGGACCAGAGAGAATCTGATAAATTATGCAGAAAACAACAAATATGCCTTAGGAATTAGAGAAGCTGCGTACTTGGAATGCTGTACGGTGATGAACGAGGTCTGTCTGCACGGCAGCCTGAAGATCTTGTTCAGCATAGCAAAATCTTTTGTGGGCAGAAAGGCACCTTGGATCTGAGGCTTGGGGGTCTTCAGGTCTTGGAAATGGTATGCTGCATTGTGCAATGTACATGGGTCAAGATCCTGGCTCCTCTTTCTTGCTGCACACTTCAGGTCACTACATCTGTTGGAGTTCCTAAACACAGTTAAGCATTCGTTCAAAATAAAAAAACACAGTTAAGCACTGACATTTCGCAACAACTAATTTAATCATATGGTTAGCAAGTACGTATACCTGCAGAAATCTTTATAATCAACAACGCCTTGAAGTGCTATAAGTATATTATCAATGCTAGCTGCTAGAGAGGTTTGGTCCCCGGCAACCTCTGCCTTCCTACCTTGGAATGGCGTTAGACCAGAAACTTTGACCTTAACCGGCTAACCCTGATATGGCCTGCAAGTGCTTCACCACTTGCAACAAAAGTGAGTGAGTTTCTGTTTGTCTCTCGTGCTCTGAGTTGATGTGCCCTCATTCCTCCTTTCACTGACTGGATAGTTGTCTAATGTCTAGTGTATGCTGATCCAGTTGGATCATGCATTCATGCATGCCTGCATGCCTTGGTCGCTGTTAAACATGCCTGTTCCTATCATTCTGGCTCGCCTCCATTACGCGTTACTCAATCCAGCATCGTGCAGAACAGGCGTGTCTGCACATCCAGCAGCAGGAATTCAGTTGGACTACAAAGCGAGATGTTGCTAACTGCCAGACCCACTAGCCAAGTTTGTTGGCAAATTAAATTTGATCCGTGCTTTCCGCGGTACTGTTAACGAAAACTTACATGAGGATACAGTTCCACGACCTTGTTCATACAACATTTCCGTACTCCCTCTGTTCCAAAAGTCAAATAATTTTATATTTGACCAAAATTATATAAGGGATTATAAAAGTTTATGCAACAGAACATATATACTATGAAAATATATTTAATGAAAAAACTAACGGTAGTTATTTGATATCATGAATATTAATATTTTGTTGTATAATTTTGGTCAAACTTGAGATGCTTTGACTAAAAAAACTTTGAACTGTAAGTGCATCAGTTTTTATCTGCGAAAAAAATGTGAAACTAACAAGACGCACCATTTGGACGACCATGGCTTGAATGTCAATGCTTAGATTTTATAGTGGCAGTGGTTAGAACTTGGAAGGAGTTTGGTGCTTACTTTCTGGACATTGTCCATACATCTGATCTCCTTTTCTTTTTCTGTTGACCCTCTTATTTTTTGCTTTTGTGCCAATTATCCCTGGTGAGTTGTGACCCAAGTTTTGCGTCACTGGGCATGAAGCAGTGGGCACATGGGGTCAAGCTGTCACTTTCCATGGTCTCAGAAAAAAGTACTGAGTTTTTCAAAAGCAACTACTATGGTCAGAGGCGCCATGGTTGATCAAGTAAAATTATGCCGGATTTGAAATTTCCGTTTAAATTGCAAAGGAAGATGAAAATGAGCTAATTTCACGAACTCACTAGCGAACTGATGCGGAGGGAACCTGCTGAACACACGCGTCCCCAAGATCCATGTTTCAAATATTAGCTCCATAGGGTGATAGGGGGGCTATCCAAAATGCTCTCCCGGTACTCTTCTCTTCCCCCTATCGTTAATCCGCGGACGTAGTGGATCGTTGAAGGATTTTTCAGAAACTGATCTATGTCGCCAGGAGACGAGATGACATGAGCTGCGTCAGCTGGTGAACGTGACCTTCAGGTGCGCAAAGTCTGCTTCCATCAGACAAGTTGTTTTGGAATGGTTGTCGCAATGATCGACGTGCTCGTATCTGCACAGCATACCCTTGGACTGTATCTACACTGCCTCTGAAGATTGAGGAGGTTCTCATTGTTCTGCATACCTTTTGATTTGGCTATCCTCTGGTAATTAGTCAGTCTTTGGTACTCTATCGAAGTATGGATTGTTAACTACACACCCTAAAATCATCGCATGATTAATACATGCAAGGCTCTCTCCCTCCGACAAAGAATGCGTGCTTCCCGGTAGGAGATGCACTTCTAGTTCTACGTTGTTGGTAAGGAAGAGATAAAATGGAGATAAGAGTGCTTTTATGACGGAGAGTGCATACACTCAGGTAGATACCCTGAGGGTCATAATCAAACTCAACCAAAGATAGGAGCGTTGCAGTTTGCTCACATTATTCAGCAGGATGTTGCTGTGCTGCAATTAACACAGACACAGCAGGAGCAATTGAGAGCAGTGGGGCGGCCTGTGTTGTACAGGCCCGGTTGTTTCTTTATTTCTTTTTCATTCCTTTCTTTTGTGCCTATGTAATTGTTTCCTGCTCACTACTTTAATGAAAAGGCAGAGCACCTGCCAATGTCCCTCAAAAAAAAAAGAAGAGGAGCGATGGTTAATCTATGTGCAAAAAGTTTCTCGAACAATCTATGTGCAGAAAGTTGCAGGGTGTTTTTGGTGTTAATCTTGCGTATTTCCTAGAGTGCGGTGCTGCTATTTTAGATAGTTTTGATTTGTTCCATGTGTCTAATGTTCTATGGAGTAACCTCCATTAAAAAAATAGATGTGAGATAGCCAGATTAAATTCCTGTCTTTACTTCTATTACAAAGGCACATCCATATAATTGTGGTCAGTCCCACACTCCCACTGGACTTCAAAGTTCAGATTTATGTTTATGCTGCCTTTCTTGCAAACTATACCCTCTAGTTATAGAAGAGTTCCATTTTCGGCATCAACACAGTAGTGCCTTATAGGAGACCAAATACGCTGACAAAGTGGATAAGTTTCTAGGAGTTCCATTACAATTCAGAACTTGCCCTGTATCACAATATGAAGTTTTGTTAGAGTTTGTCTGAATTTAGAAAGGTAGAACAAATGAAACTTCAGGAGCATTTCATTCTTTGTGCACAACAGAAGTTCCTTTTATAGTTTTTTGCAACCAAATGAATAGAATCTTCAGAGAAAATTTCATTTCATGTGTTGGTATTGGTCTGAATATATATATAATAGAATATTCTTGCCACGATGACCTGTATGCCTCCTACGATGTAAAGTGGTTGGCTCTGAAACCTATCAGAGTACATTAGAGATGGTTTTCATTTGTTGTCTTTTGAGTCTATCATGCAACAGATCCTTTTACCTCTTCCACTGTTTAATAGGTTCCACTCCTATACACAAAGATGCCTCTAATTTCGTTTGAAACCAACACCAAGATGCTTCTTTAAGGCCACTGTGTGATACAGCAGAATATCTGAGCTTAGAGATAGCAGTGTTCAGTCTTAGCATAGTTCAACTGTTGCCGCAGCCTGCAGACACAAATTCATAAATTTTTGGGATGGTGACATTATTTCTCCTAAGGTGTAATGTGGGTGACCTCAATACTTCTCTATGGTGCGAAGCTACTGCTTTTGGGCTTTGAGTTGTACAGTGAACTGAACTTGCTGCTATTAGAGTTTTAATAATGTCCAATCCCGAGACGAAATTCCATCCTATTTGTTGATGGTAACATGTACAGATAATATTCTTACGATGTGTTATAGTTATACCACGCCTCTTAAGATGAGAGCTGGCTGTCTGTGATACCCTTTTAGAGTGTAGAACCACTACAAATTTTAGTACTTCTGGGGTATTTAAAATGGGAGCTGGATGGTTGATTGATAAAAGTGTACGAGGTGTCATGAAAAGAGTATTTATTGTGACAGCAATGATCAAGATGGATGATGTTAAAATTAAAACTTGCTTCTGTTAGCAACAGAAGGCTAGCATGCAAATTAAGGTGCCTTGTAAAGTAGTTGTGCTACATTTACTTATAAAAGAATTGCCAAAAACAGACACTGAAGGTAATAAGAAGTAGTATTAATTCTTCAGTTCCAACTGCTAATGATTTCCAAAAACATATGAAAGAAGATATTGCTGATAACTCTGATTAATAAGCCTATAGCTCATCTTTCACAAAGTAGCCTGCAGGCTACATTGCTGTTCTGTTTGGAGAAATAGGCTGCCCTACCAGAAGTGAACGAAATGCCAGCAAACACTGTAGTAATGAAAAACTTGCATACATGCAGGCATAAATATGCAACCGGCAAAAATATGTTAACTATGTAGGTAATAGATAGAAGCCAGCAGTAATATGACCTTGAGCAATCGAGGTACCTGGACAACTGACAGGGTAGGAAGGGCTTGGGACAGATAGACCTTTCCTCAGTCAAGTCAAAGTCCACATTTCCACGGTCCTCCGTTCCTTTGATATACGGAAAAAATGACTCCACGGTGCCGGTGTTCATGTTGATGGCGACCAGCCACATCATATTCAAGGCGTATCCAAACTCGATGAGAAGGAAAGGAAGTACACTACATGTGGTCTGGCGATGTTGACTTGGGGAACATGAGAATGCCGCGTGGGAGGTCAACTTCAGTGGGGTAATTAGACCAGAGGTGCTTGGAGGTTACCACCTGTCCTTCTTCCATAAGTTTCTGCCTAAGGGCCTGTTCGGCAACCCAGGAATTGCTCCCAAGCTAGAATGGTTCCATGCATGGTTTGAGTGGTTTCATGCATGTCACTCAAACCATAGGGTTTGGTTCCATGAGGTCATACTCATGGAATGAAATAGGCCTTTTTGGCATGGAACGGGACCAAACCATGCTGGGTTTCAAACCCTTCCATACCTAAGGCCTTATTCGTTTTGGCATGGAATGGTATGGAATGGGCTCCAAACCACATGGAATATCTTGGCATGGAATCAATCCCAATCTACCCAAAATGTTTGTTCGGTTAGGCATGGAAGGGTTTGAAACCCAGCATGGTTTGGTCCCGTTCCATGCCAAAAGGCCTATTTCATTCCATGAGTATGATCTTATGGAACCAAACCCCATGGTTTGAGTGACATGTATGGAACCACTCAAACCATGCATGAAACCACAACTTGGGAGCAATTCCTGGGTTGCCGAACAAGCCCTAACCGAACAAACATTTTGAGTAGATTGGGATTGATTCCATGCTAAGATATTTCATATGGTTTGAAGCCCTTCCATACTATACCATGCCACGAACAAGGCGGTGCGCTTGTTCCACACCGTGCGGCCTAACCTGTCCTTCAACACCATGCTCCCCAACGGGAGGGTGTGGCAGGTGATGGTGAAGGCAGCACCGGGTTTGAGCACCCCATAGCCAATACCGTCATCACGTGCGACATCGACGAACTTGAGCACACGGCCAGCGTCGATGGCGGACACACCACGGTACAACCAGCTGGATGCGATGCTGCGATTGGGAGTTGTCGCTGTGGAGGATGGGTACACGAATGGAATCCCATTTGCCGCCAACTTGGCTGAACCAAGAGATGTCAGCATAGACTGTGTCCGTGTGTCTGAGGTTGAAAAGCATCAGCTCTGCCACCGTGTGAATTCACCACCACCTCGGCACAAGAGACCCATGGATCCGACTGCCAGCAAGCGCGGCTTGGCTGGGGCTCCCTCCTCCTTGGCAGGCGTAGTGCAACGACGAGGCATGCGCCTATCGCCGAGGGCATAATTCATGTGAGGCAGAGGCTCGGTACAAGGTGGGAGCGATTCGAGCGTGGAAGGCTTGTCGGCGTTGTAGATGTAGAAGTCCTGTACCGTAGCTAGTATGGGCGACTTGGTAGCGACGCGAAGCAGGGCGAGATGGCGGTGGGTTGCCAGGATGGCCAAGGGCGTCTGCACCTTGGGGCCTGGAAAGCCCGGCAACTACGCCTACGCGTAGAGGCGGGAGATGTGCGGGGGCTCGTCGAAGGAGAAGACGACGCGGAAGGGGGCGTGCCAGGAGGTGGCGCCTTGCATTGCTGTCGTCCGGGAAGGACTCGTCGTCGTCCCTGCGGAACACGAAGGGCTCCAGAAGCACCCAGCTGGGGCAGGGTTTGACGGCGGTGGACATGGCGAACGTCCTTGACACAGATTGGAGAATCCCAATTACGAGCCACAAACCGACGAAGGAGGCGGCGGCCAGCAAGGAGAGATCGAGGAAGAAAGAGGCGTGCGGGAAGGGCGATCCGGCGGCTTACAGATTCCAGAAACCAAAACGGATTTAGGGTTCGTCATTCGTGGCGTGGTTGGTTACGGACCGGATGCAACAGCAAGGCCAGACTCGAGACTCGCCCGAATAGCCGTCACTTTGGAACGTTCGACGCGCGCGCTGTGATGCACGGATATGATTTCCAGAGTGCACAACCACAACTATGTCCAATCAGACCCAGAGCTTCACACACCCTGCACGACACAATGTTCTCATCTGTACGCGCGCCGGGCTCACTCCTCGCCTCCCATCTCCACGACGATCTTGCCGGTGGCGTGCCCTTCCATGCTCTTGGCCCACGCCTCCTGCGCCCGGCTCAACGGGTACCTTGAGTCGATCACCGTCTTGAGCTTCCCCTGCCTCGTGATCTCCACCAGCCACTCCATCTCCTCCTTCTTGGGCATCAGGACGAGCGGCACTAGCCTCTGCTTGGCGAACGTCACCTTCTGCAGGAACGACCTGGCCGCGGCGGCGATCCCGGGCGTGACGTCGACGACCGTGGCGTGCTCAGCCAGCACCGGCGCGAACGTCGACCACGGGGTGCCCGTCGCGCAGTGCGCCACCGCGTCGTACTTGCGACCCGAGGGGCTCCGCAGCTTGGCGCCCTCGGGTGTCTTGTAGTCCAGCACCTCGTCGGCGCCCAGGCTGCTGACGAAGCCTAGGTTGCGCGCGCCGCAGGTGGCCGTGACGTGGAGCCCCGCCAGCTTGGCCAGCTGCACGGCGTAGTGGCCGACGCCGCCGGAGGCTGCGGTGATCAGAATGTTCTTGGGGACGTTCTTGTCGTCGCCGGAGCCGCCGTCGTCGAAGGTGCTTACACCGGCGGCGTTCAGCTGCTGGAGCGCGGTGGACGCGGCCGTCGGCAGGGAGGCACCCTCGGCCGCGGACACCTCAGGCGGCCGTGACACCGTGAGCGACGCTGGCGCCACCGCGTACTCGCCGAGCCCGCCGCCAGTCTGCCACGCGGATGAATGATCCATAACAAAAGTGTTCAGTCAGGCAACGCACTTACTGTAATTAGCAAACCAAAATCATACGAGATGTGTTTTTATTGTCCAGGATGGTAAATTGTCCCTCCTTGATAGGAATACTAGAACGTTGCAAAGGGGCAGTAAGTGTTCGTTCAAAAAAAAAAAGGGGGCAGTAAGTGGAATTTGAATTGAGAATATTACCGGGAAGCTGATGGAGATGACCTTGTCGCCGGGTTTTAGGTTGGTCACACCAGTACCCAGCTCCACGACTTCGCCGGATATGTCTCCTACTGTTTTGTCATGGCAAAAAAATCGAATTCTCGGATGTCAATATGGATAATCAATTTGTAGAAGAAAAACATTAAAATTTTGAACATCGTCCGTAGCAGTTATGGTGCTCAACATCTTCTAATGCTATTTCTAGATACCAAATTACCAATGAAGGCGTCGTTTCACCACAGGGCAAAAAGTTTGTTTCTTTGACCTATGTTTTATACCATATAAGGTGGCATGAACTGGATTGATGTTACTTTGTACTTCATGTTTCTTTCTTTTATGCAAAGATTTTGCTTTCAGGGTTTTATGATCAATCGAGTGGGAATTCTAGATCTGCCAACTCCTGTCGGTTCAAAGATTGCTTTTAATTTTTCTTGGAACTGTCTTTTTAAACCGCTAGGGTGTCTTTCGTCGAAAAAAAAGTATGTCAGGCAATAGCAAAATTTTTAAGTGTGTCAAGGGAAAATCAACACCGAGATCAGCTGGATGGCTGTATTATCCTTGAGAAGCATTGAAGGAATGACCTCCATTGTTGCTAATTGCGCTTCAGGTACACCTTGCAAACTTTTAAACTACTCCCAACCATGCCTGTTTGGTTTCCTGTCTGTTTCCTCAGTCCCGTGGACACCGTGGATGTTTCATGCTTAAGATAAAGGAACATAGACGTGAAATGGGAAGTGGGTTAGTTGGAAAAAAAGGGTAAGGTGGAAGAGTATCTATCCCCCGCCTGATTTTACATTGCATTGTCATGTTTTATGCTCATGCGTAATCATCACCCCTCCAAATAATATCAGGTTATTTTCATTTAGAAATTGGCATCTCGGTCACCAGCTAGCATTGCAAATCAGATCGCATGTTATAGCAATCTTGATCGACCATAGGGCACTAAATTGATCTAGACTGTGCCAACTGCTTTAGGATGACTGCATGACTGCATCAACGACTTGGCTTCAGTTTTCTTTCACAAAGGGTCTTTCAAAAAAAAGTTTTCGTTCGCAAAGCATGGAAGCGTTTCCCTTAAGATTATGCCAAATGCTTAACAAGTTCTTGTTTGTTTTCTTCTTTATTATCTGCAGATAAAACTAACAATTCCAGTAGAAAGAGTGTTGAGAGTTTCATTTTGACAGGAAGTTCTTAGTTTTATCAGGGCCAAAATACTAAGTGAGCTGAAACAAAAACAAATGGAGAAGAAGAAGCATCACCCCCAGTTTACAGATTATATGGATGTGCATATATGGTAGCCCACCTGGATCGATGTTAGGCGATTTCCATGGGCAACTGTTTGTTTAATCAACACTGATCATCTGATGGGAATTGGTGCAGTATGGACCTCTGGGGTTATATATTTGTATGTTCCGTTCGGAGTTTCAGACATGCAAGATACCTGGTATGAAGGGGAACTTCTTGGGAAGGAACGGACGGACCATGCCCTTCTGAATTTTCCAGTCGATCGGGTTGATGCTGGCAGCCTCCAGCTTGAGCAGCACCTCCCCCTTCTTTGGAGATGGAACAGGCACCTCGACATGCTAGGAAGAAGCAGCAACAAAAGCTCATCAGAAGATTAATGACTCAATCCTGCCCAAAGATGCATATTCTTGGGCATGATTGACAGGAGAAGTGTGTTGAGTGCTTAGTGTACCTTGAGGCCTTCTGCTCCTCCACCATACTTCTCGTACTGCAAGGCTCTCATCGTCTTCTTCGGAGCAGCCATGGCTTTGGTGCTCTGTAGAGAGAGAGAGAGAGAGAGAGAGATGACACACCGATGCTGATAGATATCAGGCCTCAGGTGTTGTGGACAGAAATGAGCCGGTTGCTTCTTGCTTGTCCTGTAATATCAACTCTGCTTGGTTGTTAGCTTCAGACAAGAAAGCGCCGCTGTAAAGGTGACACGGCTAACATCACGTTTTTGGCACGAGTGCTTATTTCGACTTGAGCAAAAGTGAAAAGATAACCCCTAGTTTTACTGATCTGAACTCTTGTTGGGACTTGGGACAGAAAAAATTGAGACCCTATGTGGGACGAGAAATGTTTCTTCTAAGTTTTGTTTTATTTGTATTCCAAGACTGTAACTTGATGCAGTTTAGTAAAAATTGCAGCCATAAAAGTTGAGAGCACATTAGTCAATATTTGCTATTTCTAGAGAAGCCTTGCATGAGATTCATGTACAAGTACAGGGCTATGCTAAGGTACTCCATTCACCTCCTAAGAGGTAATATCTCAAACAAATCTCAGCCATCGATTTTTGAAATAAATAAAACATTTTAATAATTAATATATAGGGAGAAAAGAAAAAAATCATATAATATCTAACACCTTCCATAACTAGTCTTGCTAGCTTTCCTTCTCACGCCGATCTCTCCGGTGCGGACGCACGATCTCCTCTTCTTTCCTTATCAGCCACGGACCCGTTCTCTCCCTCCCTTCCGCACGGTCGCACACTCGCCCCCATGTCCGACCAACCGAGACACGCCGGAGCTCGCTCGCAGCCTGCCCGTTCTTCGCCGAAATCTGCCGCTGCGAGATTTGTGGGATATGCTGGGTTTCTTCCCATGGATTCGTCTGCCGCGAGATTTGCCGATCTTAGACATTGTCAACTTAAAGGCCGCTATCCAAAGGCCGCCGCCACCTGCGCATGTGCCTCCCCTGCTCACCGGCGGGCTACCAGCCATCTAGCGGCACCAGGCTGTCAGGAGGTGTTGCAGTCACCTGCACGGCCATCATCTTAGGGGCTATGCATGAAACGTTTGGTGGCTATGCATGAAACGTTTTTCCTGTCACGTTCGGTCCCCATGCATGAAACGTGAGATGATCAGCTGCGACACAAAAGGAAAAAAAGAAATGTAAATCTAACTCAATCAAATTAGATCTAATAATAAGATATTTTCTCAGTTTAAAATCATAAATAATAAACATCAAACATATTACCTAGTAGGAGGTAATATGTCCTCAAACTTTCCTTTTATAGACATTTGGGAGTACATTAGCAAAGCCCACAAGTACAACTAGTGTTTTTTTCTTAGTTAGCACAAATGACCAGTCATGCAGTATTCACACTTTTTTTTTGCGGGTAGTATTCACACTTTTATTTCAGAACATTTTGTTTGTAATAGTGGACTACATTCATTTGTTGTTGTTCTTTCCCCCCTTAGAGGTTAATATACAAATTAAGAATGAAAATTTCATTGGGTTTCAATACATGTTAGATGAAATAGTTATGTATTGCTCAATCATGGTTAATTCCAACTGTTGCAATGGTATGCTGCCTATGTTTCTCTTATATATACTATCGAAGGTTTGCTCCAGCAATATGTGAGGGGATAGCCCAAACGGTAGATTTTGACGGAGGATATAGAACCAAGTGGGGCATATCAAAACAGCGGTCAGATGCCCAGATCAATTCGAGCGGTCACGAATACGACAAAACTACAGTGCCTCTTCTTCCTCTGTCACCGCCGCGCCACCCGTGGCCGGTGGTTGCCTCACCGTCGTGTCGTCGTCCAACCTCCCGCCTTCCGTCCGCTGCCCGCCCTTCTGAACCACTCCGGTCGTCGCTCCCGCCACCGGCTACGCCCAACCGGCCTCCTCCTCCACCCAGCCGGTGGAGCCATCACCATCGGCCTCGCCGCCCCCGCGCTCGCCACCACTACCGGAATGGTAGTCTCCCGGCCATCCCTCTAGAGCCAGGGATCTCTCCTCCCCAACCCCGACAACCCCGAACCCTAACCCCGGAACCTTAATGGCGGTGGTGGCATCGGAGGCAGGCGGCGACGTTGGCGTCGGCGTCGGAGGAGTAGGAAATATAGAAGAGGAGATAAGGCCGTGGGAGACAAGATCACGAGGGGGTAAGGCTTTGGTAGGGGTGGGACACACCCATGTGTGTGGGAGAGCATCGACCGCGACTTCACCTACATCGACGACGTCGTCAAGGGATGCCTCGGCGCGCTCGACACCGCAGGGAAGAGCACGGGGTCCAAGTCCGGCAAGAAGAGTGGGCCCGCGCCGCTCCGCGTGTACAACCTCGGCAACATCTCGCCGGTGCCCGTGACGCGGATGGTCGCCATCCTCGAGAAGGTGCTCGGGAAGAAGGCCAACAAGCGCATCGTCACCATGCCCAGCAATGGCGACGTGCCCTTCACCCACGCCGCGCATGACTTCGGCTACCGCCCCACCACCTCGCTCGAGGCCGGGCTCCGGCACTTCGTCGACTGGTTCGTCGAGTACTACAAGCTCGACGTCAAGATCGCCAAGGGTGCCCGCAGCGCCGCCGACAAGCCGGCGAAGAAGAAAAAGGCCATGTCGGCGTCGTCGTGATCGATCAAGCACAGCTCACAGAGACAGAGCACCACCACAACACCAGGTCACCAAGTGTGTATTCTCTAGCTAGTTCTTGGAGGCCTTTTGTCGGTAACCATGTAGTATTGTTTAAGGGTCTGTCTATTGATAAGGTGACTTAAATTCTGCTTCTGTGTAAGTCACTGTGTTATTGTATAGGTGACTTACATTTACATATCTGTAAGTCACTGTCTTTTGGGGTGTCTTTTTGGGTGACTTACAGTTTGTTAGATGTAAGTCACTGTGTATAGAAATAGTAAGGCAAAATTCGAATTCTACATCTCGCGGTTGAAGCAAGCAGGTCCGTTTGAATTGTTGCCGACCAGGCAACATTGAGCCCAACAGGAGGAGGCCCAACAATCTATAGCTGCCTGCTATTATAACTGTGGGCTTTTGTCCTTGTCCTGTGGGCTTTTGTCCTTTCGTATTGTGGGCTCCTGTTTTTTTGGGCCTGCACACAGAGCCAACAAAAAATCAATGGAAATAAAGAAAAAAAAGCCCAACACGGTAGTAGGTGAAAAAAGGGCGGCAAAAGGCATAGCCAACAGCCGCCAAAAAACATAAGGAGGGACCCCATCAGCAACCCTATCCCAGAAGCAACCCCCCTCCCCAAAAGCAAACAAAGAACCCACGGCCTGCCGCCAGCAGCCATGGAAGAAGAAACTATTCCAAAGAGCAACAGGAGGAAGAGGATGGAGCAGATCTGGGACAAGTCAGATGGGGAAACAAGAATTGTACCTGAGGTAAAGTGTCAATCCCCTTTCTCTGACATGTTTTCTCACACGTGAGCCCTTGGACCACCAATCTGCTTGAGGCACCAATCTGGAAACATTAGATTGGATCTGTGGAAAATAGATGCAAAACATTAGTGGTTTAGAAGGAAATACACCTCTGAATTAGTGGCTGTTCTAGGTACATGATACTTACTAAATAATAGAATTACAGCATCACTTGGTTGTGTAATTCCCTAGATTTGGACTGTAAGACTCCATACTGTTCCCATCACAGTCATAGAGCTGGTTATTATCCTAATAGATGAAACTAAGACTCTGCAGTGTATTCAAAGAATGGAAGACAGAAACATGCAAGGAAGACAAGCAGTTTCAGAGGTAAGCAGAGGAGGAATACCTGAGGTAACATTTGAATACATCTTCTCTTGCTGTTGTGGAGATTTGATTGGTCAATCTTTTGATTGGGCAGCCTCAGATTAACAAATGAAAGTAACGTACGCAGTCAGTTATTATTGTTGTACATGTGAAGGATATTAAAGTACCTAGAAAAAACTTGATTACCATATGTATGCTTATGGTTTGTAAAACTAGAACTACTCCATCATTCATGACAGTAATTTACTAGTTTGTAACTTTAAAAATGATGCAGGGGTTCAATTTTGATAACACAAGCCTTGACAACAATGCTATGGAGACTATGATGGCTAGCATTATTTACAATAACAGTGACAAGCAGGTTATGGAGAGCTGGAACAATATACAATTTGAAAAGCTATTACAGAATGATATCCACTTTGAAGACATGGTGAGCAAGTGAAGAACAACAACTGTATTATTTCAAATCATCTGGATCAAATTATGTTTGTTTTTAAATTCAATTCATGTACAGGGGATGAAATCTTCATTCGAACAAATAAGTTACAATCAGTTTGATGGGATGCAGCATCGACCAGAGACATCTCCATTATGCGATGAACAGAATCTTGTTTCACAAGAAGAGAGCAACTGCTACATGTCGGATAGAGCAGAGATGCGTCTAGCTTATGAGGTAATCAAACCATGTTTGACAAAGAATAAATTAAGCATCTAACTTTAATGGAATAGTGCTGCATATGATGGTCATACACATTACTAATTCAGTATTGTAACTATGATGCAATGTTTAACATAGGCCCCAATGGGTTTCTTCACCAGCATGCTATGCAGCCAAGATGGGGTGGATGACTTCTTTGGTACTAGCTTTGAGGTAATTTAAAGCTAGAATTACGCACCAACGCAGCACTGTCTTTTCTCATTTTTCGGATGTAATTTCCTTGTTGCAGTCAGTGATTACATTGATGTAATTTGTGTGCTAACCTTCTGATTGCAGCATGATTTGCATGTGACGACGAGTAGGACAGCTGAAGCAGAACTTGTGCCGCTAGTATGTGACAGACATCTGTTGATAACAACATATTCAAGTGAGCAACTACAAATTAGTAACAAGTCACATGAAGATGCATATGTATCAATTGAAGAGCAGAGCTTGGCTGAATTTGAAAACAACAACACATCAGCAGCAGTAAAAGGAACTGGCGTACCACAAAGTGGGGTGGATAAAATCATCAGTTTTGCAGGGACAACAACAGCAGGGAAGCACATTGAAAACAGTCAAGAAATCTTTGAAATGTTCAACCACAGCCAGAATATGGCATGCTTTGAGATGAACATTACAACAGCAACAAACGTAGGGCAAGGCCAGGAGAATGTAGTGGGAGAAGAAGAAATTGAATTGTTTGAGCACAATTACGGTTTGACAAGAGAGCTGACACCACCACCAGCAGTAGCAGGAGAAGAGCTTGATGATGACATCACCGAAGAGGACATAGAAGTGTTTAAGCAGAATGACAGTTTCGAGGAAGCCTTCTCTTTAAGTCAGGATGGCGAGTCTCAGCATGTTCCAAAGATTGACATGCAGTTTGAAACAGCTGAAGACGCACACAAATTCTACAACCAGTATGCGTTCATAGTTGGCTTTTCAGTGGTCAAGTGTGGGAACTACCACTCTAGAGAAAAAGAGACTATGGGTATGGTGACAAGAATGACATTCAAGTGTAACAAGAGGGGGAAATCTATCGAGGAACAACCAAGCTGTGAGCAGCAAACAACAGGTTGTGCTGTCCAGGTTAGCAGCCTAGCAAAACAGAGAAAGAAGTACCCTATATTGACAGATGAAGCTCAACCAATACCTGCAGCCAGCACACGCAGGACAAAGGTCATCAACAAGACAAATTGTCAGGCTGAGATGGTGATAACGCTGGTGAAGGGGCGTTGGACAGTTACTCGACTAAATCTTGATCACAACCATGTGTTGCTACCTACAGAACTAACTATGCTACTGAGATCGCACAGATTCTTCTCAGATGATGAAAAGGCTATTATCAGGTCTTTAGTGAAGGTGAATGTGCCAAACAGAAAAATCCTAGCATTCCTATCATCGCTGAGAGGAGGAGAAGAATTCAGCAGTGTTGTTAAGACCGACATAAGCAACTACAGGACCAAGATACAGAGGGAAACAGGATGCAATGATATGACGCTAGTGGTTCAATTCCTAAAGGACAAGCAAGCACAAGACCCACTTTTTTTCTTTAGCTTCGATGCGGATGAACAAAACAAAGTAAGAAACATCTTTTGGTCATATGGAAAGAGCAGAGTGGCATATGAGCACTATGGTGATGTTGTCAGTTTTGATACAACATATGAAACAAACAGGTACAAGCTCAGATTTGCACCCTTTGTCGGCATAAATGGCCATGGAGACAACTTGCTCTTTGCTGGAGCGCTACTGAGTGACGAAACCATTCCAACCTTCAGATGGCTCTTCCGTACATTCAGAAGCTGCATGGGTGGGAAGGCCCCAAAGTCAATAATTACGGATCAAGATGCCGCAATGAGAGGTGCAATTGAACTAGAGTTTCTAGAGACAATTCACAGAAATTGTCTATTCCATATTGTGTCAAAGGCTGAAATGTATTGTGGACCAGCCTTCAACAAGATACCAGATTTTGGTAGAGATTTCTATGATATCATCTACAACTCATTGACAACACAAGAGTTTGAGACACTATGGAAACACATGGTTGAGAAGCACAAGGTGCATAATCTAAGATTCCTACAGATCATGTTTGACAACCGAGCTAGATTTGTGCCTGTCTACTTCAAGGACAACTTCTTCCCATTCATTTGTTCTACTTCTAGAAGCGAGGGGATGAACGCTATATTCAAGGACAACATTGGTCCAACAAGTAGTGTGCTGCTGCTTCTACAGGAGTTTGACACGCAAATAAAGAATATAGACGAGAGAGGAAATCTAAAGGACAAGAACAAAACACATTCTATGGCTCGGTTACATTCAAGATATAATTTCGAGAGGCAGGCAAGGGATCTATACAATACTCAGATTTTCTTTAGATTTCAGCAGATTGTGAAAGCAATTGGTATGTATCAGATAGAGGAACATCAAAAGGACAAAGCATACATGGTGTTCAAGTCTGAAGAGCATGTTGTCAATGAAATCAGACCAAGGAAGTACCTTGTCCTAGTTAATCTACAATAGGAAAACTACATATGCATCTGTGCAAGGTTCCAGAAAGATGGGCTTCTCTGTGCTCATATTCTGAGGACCCTCGTACAGCTGAACAGGTACACGTTGGCAGAAAAATATTTCATTGACAGATGGAGGCCAGTTGAGAAAACGAATATCAGAGATGCATCTACAAAAGTTCCACACAACCTAAGAGGTGGCAGCAACATGCTGAGGCATAACTTACTTTCAAGAAAGTTTGTTGAGGTGGTGTCAGATGGGTGCTTAAACTTGGACAGGTGCAACCACATGCTGAAAGGTCTTGATAAGCTGCATGATGAGATTAAGAAAATTCCAGTGAGAAACCAGTCCAGAAGCAACAATGATGTAGCAGAAGAGGACTACAATGCAGAACAGAATAGTGCTAGCCATGGCGAAACAGCAAAGAATGAAAGACAGCAGTTGAATGGTGATGGCAATAACACAAGTGAACTTGCATCAACACAAAATACGGACCATAGCAGCGTGATTCAACTGGATTCACTCAAGAATCCTGATTTGGTTCAAGCAAAAGGAAGACCCAGAACAAAGGTGGGAAATAGGAAACGTTGGAAACCAATTGCTGAAATAGTAAGGACAAAAAAACAGATAACTTGCAGCCGGTGTGGTGCACATGACCATAACATAGCTACATGTACTGCTGAAATACCAGATGCTGCAGGACTACCATCAAAGAAGAAAGCAACACCTAAAAGGAAAATAGGTACGAAGGCAAAAAGCGAAAGACATTAAGAAAGACACTAAAAATTACTATGCTAACTTTAAGTAGCCGATGTTGCAGGTCAGGGAGGAGGACGAGTTGCTGCTCAACAGAACAAAACAATAAAAAAACAGAAACGAGATGAAGAAGGCACAACAGGCATAGGTATATGGCCTAAAAATTACTATGTTTTATTTCATGTTCATATTTGTTATATGATTTTTTTTTATGTTTGTGCACAGGTACAGGGCAACACAGCGCAGTCAATTCAAGACAATTGGTGGCAACACAGCACAGTCGTCCAAACTGACCAAAGAAAGCAGACAGGATCATAACTTGCACTAGAGTTTTAGGGTGTGATGATCATATTCTTAGTGCAGATCGTAACATATTCAGCATATTAAGTTAAAAGTATTTTGTGCTGGAGAAGTTGTATGGTGCCTAGTTGTCATTGCATATGCATTTTAAATATTTCTTGACTGTTTGCAATGCTTTATAAATTGAAATCAAATTACACAAGAAAATAAAGAAAATTATAGTAAACCAAGTGACTGTAAAAATAAGGAGCTAATAACACGGTGCGACCGTGCCGTGCCGTGGGGCCTGCTAGCGAGCCACGGTTTGCATGGCCACCTATAGCAATCTGTCAGGCTATGGCACAAAAAGCAAGGAAACACAGAGCCCAGAAGGGTAGAACATATAAATACGTGCATATAAATGGTGAAGAACCTGACCATAGCCCAGAGGGTTATTTATAGCCATAAAATTGAAAATATAGTAGCAGTGACATCGTAATTGTATAGGAAATATGATGTGATTTTATTGGCTAAGAACAAAATACAGAATTAATTCAGCATCATGTTAATTTCAGGGTTGGTAAGTCTAGTGAATGAAGACAAAGAATTTATGGATAAAATGTACAGAAAATAGTGAGATTTGAACCTGTGAAACTGTAGTTTCAACACACCAACAAATCCTCTCCTGCAACATCAAATTGCAGATCAGTTGTAGATGAAACAGGAAAAATATGATAAATTACAGACTAGGAGATGGTCAATATACTTATCTTGTAATGTTGAAGAACACCATATAGGGGTAAATTAAACTTTTAAAAAACTAAGAAAAAGGGGCCAGCGAGACACATTTAAGCATTCCAAATATATTACAGACTACATAATACCAAGTTCATTGTTTGCATGGTAAAACATAAGAGGCGATGTTCTTGAAATATATTACAACCTAAGCATATCCCTAAGACAAATCTATTTCACAGAAGATCTTGAAATCATCACTCGATTCTTCCTCCGTACTTGCTGCAACAAAAAAATACGGACAACATGTATTCAGATGACACAGATATTTGCAAATGACAACAACAACAACTAGTAAAAAGTGATATTTCAAGGCAACTCACCATAGCTATATGGTTGTCAAGCAAATCCTTTGCGCTATTGAGTCTATTATGGGGTGTGAATACCATCTCTCTAACGTACTTGATCCTTGCTTCGTTGACGTTAGCAGCTTGGAACCTAGAATTCATGTCAGCATATGGATCCCATAGTTCAAGGAATTTCATCACGAAAATTCCGTTATCATTCATGGTCCACAAGTCGTTCTTTTCCTTTGGAACGGGTGCATAATGTATCACAAAATCTTCAAAGTCGCAGTCAAAAGCAATATATTCTTTCCAAGCCCATATAAAATTTGGAATCTAACACAAAACCAATGGGGGGAACAAATGTTACTTATAGTACTCATGAATAAAAGTGTTATGAAACTGAGTGAAAGAGGGGGACTCACAATGACAGATCTAACTTGTCTTTGATAAGGGTCGTCCTCACCATAAACAGAATCGAGGAAGACGAAATATCCATCTCTTATAGCAGCAATGAATACAAACCAATGCCCCTCGTGGTATATGGGAAAAATAAGCTGCCATTGACAAAAGGATGCAGCTCAAAGGTAATACAAGACAATAGAGGAATAATATATAAGAAAGAAGTGTACTTACATGGTCAGCGTTCCTAAAGGGGAGAATGCCGTTTGATAATGTGAAGGACTTCTTACATGTTTCGTTATAATACTCCCGCGGCCCAGATTTTTTGACAAGGAAATCCTAAGAGAAAGTAAAGACAGTATAATGGCAAAGAGTCAACAAAAGAACGTGACAATGATAAATGAAGAGGTAAACTTCATCAAGCAAACAATGATTAGCGCATTCACATGACCATATTAAAACAATTGAAGATACATTAAAGAATACATAAAATTACAACACTGGGTAGTAGCATAACTTTTAATAGTTGGGCTATAATTAATTCTAGTCAATAAATATTTGAACAACAAATGCTACCTCAACATATCTCTGAAGAGCAGCAAACATCTGCTAGCCGATGATGATATGTTAAGTCAAGTATATAGGACATGTGACTTAGGAAATCACATTTCCAAACTGTGTTGACAACAATAGGACATGTCACTTGGAAATTTGTAGAAATAAACCCTATCATGCCACAGTCAAATTTAGTGAATATTACCTCTGTTCAGTTTTCAGGATTTTTATAATTTGAAACACACTTTGAGTATGATACATGTTTCTCCAGTGTTTTATAAGAGCAAGCAAACAAATAGGAAATAAAAGGAAAATAGGACATGAAGAAAAATGAATATACTCACACCAACTGTGGAGAAGAAGTAATGACGACCAGATTTAGAGGGGTGGTTTTCTAAGAAGAGCTTGCGGCACAAAGCATTGATAACGTGACTGTGAACATGAAACCTAGTTTCCCTCCTTGTTGATGTTAATTTCAATGATGTCCAAAGCTCATGATAAGTGACAACCACTTTGCCATAGTCAATTACATTAGTACTGCAGCAAAGAATGAAAGACATGTGATTACAAGACAACAGTTGCGATTATGCAAGGAAATTGCATCTGAGTAGGGAAAAAATTACACAGTGACAGATACGTATAATTCTAGCAAAAAAAACAAAGAAATTTTGCGTCAAACTATGTAAATTGCAACCCATTTTAAATGAAAAACCATAAGACATGAGGGAAATGCATAAAAAAAATTAAATTAAAGATGACTGTGTACCTGGAATATTCTGGCAGTGACTGATAAAACTCCAAGCATTCGTAGTTTCGCCTCTCTTCTGGATAGACATGGAGCTTTGGACAGTTTATGGTCATTGCAAAGTCCCGGAAATAAGAACTAGGCTGAATAATTCGCCTTTTCCTTTCTGGGTGCTGATTTTTTGAAGTAGAACCAAGACAGATCAAAATTTCGTCCTCCTCGTCATTGGTCCTGTGCAGCTGATCAAAGCTTGAAGGTTGGACATGAAATGTTTCACCCACGACATTTCCTTCGGGTGTTGGTGGGGTGTTCTGGAAAAGAGAAACATAAGATATAAGCAAAACATTTGTAGTAGACCAAAATGAAAAACAGATAATGGCACAAAAACTTACATCATATAAAACAACTCCATTACTATCGACAGCTACAAGAGGTACTACGTTGTTGAAACAGCCAGTGTTTACATTAATTTGTTCCGTTACTCTATTTGCAGAAGACGGCTCTGGCCTTGGCATAGTAGTTGGCTGCACAGAAAAAAGGAAGGAATAATAAGTAAGGAACTCTTATGAAACAAATAGGTGGAGGAAAAGAAAAAAGGAAGAATTCAACTACCTGACCAACATTTTCATATGGCCTCTCTTTATTTCGAGCTAGTTGAGAATGAGGTGGTACATGTACATCTTGGTCTTGTTGAACCTCTTCAGGTTGAGCTTGTACATGTACATGTGCCTCTTGTGGTTGACTGTTGGCCATTTCATCTTTCTCTTGTGATTCTGAATCAAAACCAAGGTTGAAAGGTGGCCCAGAATAATCCCAAACTTTGGATGGACCAGCAGCATCTTGCAAGGCAGTAGCATTTGTTTTAGCCTGAAAGAGGAAAAGGAAACTTGGGAGTAATATTTAACCATGCAAGTTTGACATGGTAGACACAAACAAAATATTACAAGGTGAATTATACAATTTGACATTTATATGTGATGTAAACAGCATGGTTTGGGGAACGAATTATAAATTACATAGGATGACGTAATATGCAGTGAAGTAATAGTAAATACATATAGGTTTTGTGCTGTTATTTTGTGGGAAAACATGTAATTTTCATGAATTACATTTAGGTTTATGTTAACACAGGCATCAACA
Organism: Digitaria exilis; assembly: GCA_015342445.1. Classification (NCBI taxonomy): domain Eukaryota; kingdom Viridiplantae; phylum Streptophyta; class Magnoliopsida; order Poales; family Poaceae; genus Digitaria; species Digitaria exilis. The sequence goes on from JACEFO010000112.1 coordinate 1,289,138, forward strand.
AAATGTTAACACTACCTCTACTAAGTCCTAGTGATAAGTTGTTAATTACCTGAATGAAAACACTGGGACCAAGAGCTTCACCAGTAGCAGCTTGATGTTCAACCTCAGCTGGTTCATTGTCAGGAATCACACGAGGTACAGATTCCATTACCCTTGACAACCTATCCTTTAGCTTCTTATTGATGATAACCTTTTATGCAAAAGGGGAAAAAGTAGTCGAAATTGAAATAATAATTTTGTACAACAGTGCAGAGATTAAATATAGAAGGAATAGTTACCTTGTCTACATGCACAACATTAGCTTGAGAAGTCGACACTTTTGTTCTGTTTCTCTGAGAAGAAGACTCATCTGCAGGGAGTGCACATGACCCATCTAATTCATTAACGGTAAGAGTCACACCTTCAGCACTGGGGCACAATGGTGATTTCGTTTTTGTGGAAGCTAATGTTCTGACACACCTCTTCCTCAATATAGCTTCTGGGTTATCGACCATGCAAACTTCATTTAAAGAAGAGCTTGGAGACAACGAACTCATGCGACCACGTGTACGAGTGGCAACCGTATGGACAGCAGTGTCAGTGGAAGCAGTAGAAGTCCTCCTCCTTTTCGATTGAAACTGACTTGAATCATCACCATCAGAAGCTGGGTTAACTATTTCTGTTTCTGCATTGCTGTCTAGGGGGGCGGTTTCAGAACCCTGGCCAGAAGATGGAATGATCTCTGTGTCACCACTCATGGCTACATTATTATTGTCCGGTAATGTGGCATTGGTGGTGGTATATTGAAAGGGGACATCACAATGCCTTCCGATGCCATGAACAGACTGCAACAGAGTTGATGTAGCACTTCTCTCCACATCAGCAGCAACACTTCTTTCCACTGCAGCTGCAGCGCTTGAATGCACATCAGCAGCAGCACTCCTCTCCACAGCAGGTGCACCACTTTTGTCCACATCAGCTGCAGCACTTCTCTCCACTTGAGGTGCAACATTTCTGTCCACTTGTGCTCCGATAGTACCAGGAGATGCAGTGTGCACATCTTCATGAAATTCTTCAAAGGGAGATGAAACTTGTGGTACATTACCATCATAATCATTGTCTCTGTCGTTGCCATCATTCATCTGACAGCCCCTTGACAAACCTCCAGACACAGAAGCCTCACCAATGTTCCTTGGCTGCACGTTTTCTGAAGAATTATCTTGTATGGCTCGCTGGTGAAAATACTCCATTAAATCCACCATGATATTCTTCACAAGTTCTGGACGGTCATCATGTGATGCAGAAGTTGAGTGCTTTGTGTATATAGCAGTAATATCAGCCAAGCTCTACATGAAACAAGGTAGAAAAAATTAGAATGCTTTGTGCAATACAGAAAGTAGCGATAGAGTTTACTACAATGTTTGAATTAGTAAACAATGGAAAATGGAGGTCGTAGTGGTATATATTGTAGCATAAGGTAGGTGTAATTTGTTAGGCATATATCAGAACACATGAAATAAATTATGAGCACAACATTACTCTGCTTATTCTTAATTTGGAGACACAATTAGAGAAGCTAAATTAGAATGCTGGACCACATTTCTATGAGAGAGCATATAATTCAGGGAGGGAAAAAAGCACTTCATACAACAAACATCAGCCCATGAATTTAACATGCATGATATATTAGAATGCTAAATTAGAATGATGGACCACATTTAACTGCACTACAGTCTAAGATGTTTTACTCTGGCTATCCAATAAAATAGAACAGCAACAGATAGCAAAAATCATACCCTGGGAGAAAAATTGCCTGGAATTCTTTCAAAAACAACTTTCTGAAAATCATCAACGTTTTCAGTCCTGCCAACAGCACTTGGAGCATAGCATGTTGATTGAAATGACAAAATCTGCCATTGAAATTGCAAAGCCAAATTTTGAAAATATGTTAGGAAAAAATACAGGTAACACATTAGCAGCAAAATAGCACATGAACGGTAAAAAACTTACAGGGCGCTTGCCATAAACATGTCTTTGAATACGGTCCAGTTCTGAATAATCCTTGATCATATCCCCCTTCCACACTCTGATGCGAGGAAGGGTATGCGGCACCTGCCGGTAAGGACCAGGTTCAAGAAAATCAAGGTAAACAACCTGTTTTGAGAACACAGATAAAATGAAGCAGTTAATTACCAAAACACATAGAAAATGGAAAACTGAAACAAATAAGCACAAAATAAAGACGAGTAAGAACTCACACATAAAACGTACAGACACCCTCCAAGAGAAACTGAATCCAGTTGTTTCTTCTTTAGATTTTGATACTTGCGGATCTGATTCAGCAACCATTGGTGGATAAACTTGCACCAATCCCATTCATGCACCCTTTCAATGTCAACTAATGGCAACAGATAGTCTGGGCATGGAAATGTGCTTGAATTGGGACACAAGAAGGTCGATAAAGCAACAATAAGGAAACAACGCAAAATCTCTTCATCAGATATGCTAGCTTGCGTTAGCTTATCACCAAAAAATGTGTAGCTTGGTACTCTAGGCAAATTCGTGGCAGTGAGAAAGTTCAACTTCCCGGCATCTCAATCTGTTTTCTTAATTTCCTCTCCTCCAATGGGCACATGCAGAACATCCCTAACACTCTGTTCAGAAAAAGGTATGGACCTCCCATTGTACACAATGTCGGAGCTGCTAACTTGGCTATCCAACTTGCTAGACCCACTGGCACATGGCATCTGTCAAATAACAGCAGTGCTCCAAATCTATGGTTCCTAATGATAGCCCGCTTATCTTCGCTCAAAGACTCGACAATGCCCGAGAAGTAGGTGACATTGAATCTGGTAGTAACTTTTTGGGCAGAATGAGCAGATCTGGTGGATGTGGGAGGTCTTCTAACTCTGCTAGAGCTGGGAGCACTAGTGATAACTTGCCTCAGTGTGTTGCAAAACTACAAAAGTTTCAAAGGTAAAGAAAAAGTCAATTAACCAATGTTATCTAAATAATAATAGATGAAAAAAGACAAACATAGTAATTTCTGGTGGCCTTGCACAACAGCATGACAAGATCACTAATTTACAATGGCAACCTATAAAATTATACTGTCTACTCATGTTGTAATCCTAATATACAATATTCATGAAACATAGTTGTCTACTAGATCTGATGACTAGAGTATGGAAATAAAATTTTGAGGAGCAAGAACATGAAATAAATCTCAACAATACATCCTTTATAATTGTACACAGACTAGTAAATGCCAGAATGAAAGTGGAGCTTGACAAAGCACGAATCAGTACAAATTAAAAACAGAGCTTAACATATCAAAATAGTTTAACAGATAGGTCTGAATACTTACTACTGTTTTCATGAGACCAATCAAATTATCATCATCTAATGATTCGACATTTTGACGGTCACTCCTCCGACCATCTCTTCTACTACAACCAACTTCTTCAGAACAGTCTTCTTCTGATGTGTAATCATCTGCACTTTCTTCAATATCAATGTCATTATCTTGTTCCGGTTCGGCTTGGCGATTACGTCGTCCGGGTGGCATTGAGTCTTAAAGGACCATATTAAGGCCAATGATAGAGTAAACCGTGTAGTGCCACCACGCCGGGCATTACAGGGCACAAACGATATGGAAGATTCGTGCCCATGACAAAAGAAGAAGAATATATCAGGCAGGAAAAAATAAATTCAGTGGTATCAACAGGAAAATGAACTTCATGATCAGTACACACAAAGCTAGCATTGCAGAAATAGTGAAGAAAAAAAACCATTCTAAACAAGAGTGTAATTCTAGTATAAGTTACTTATAGTTTTCTAACCATTGATCTGGAGTGGCAATTAACCAAAAACAAAAGTGACCAATCAGCAACCACAATGAACAAATACTGTGAGACTTGAAAAATGAATGAACCAAGGATTATCTAGATACATAATGCCACAACACTAAGCATGTGCAAAGTTTAGAAATCATTACAAGTAAGTTAGCCTACAAAAAGTAAAGTAAGTTATCATCAGAGGGGGGAGGGGGGTTACAGCTTGTCAAATTTATTGAATCGGAAAGAAACTATGAAAGGGTTAGTGTGATTGCAAATCATGACTACAGGGCAGCACCTAGAGAATGCAGTTAGCATTTTTCTAACAATCTCAAATTATTTGCCAAAAAAATGACAAAACTTCCATCAGGCAAGAAAAGATAAGCCAATTGTGTTGCTAAAACCTGACCTTGTACAAAGAATTAAATTGAAGTGATATCGTGCTTGTGATAAACAACCGCCTCAAACTTGGAAGTTTGCTAAATTGAAGAAAGATAATAAAACTGCATCTAAAATTCATAGCCTATTAATTTGGGTGGAATGAATAATCCAAAGTTATTTTGGGAACAAAATCCAAACTTGAAGTTGGCACAATTATAGATAGAAATATTGAACATTCACATAAAAATTCAAATAAAACATGGAATTTTTATGTCTCAGCTGTAACTTAGTGTTTGAAATAGAATATTGTTTATGGAGTTTTAAATATACAAATGAATCAATCTAAAACCTAAATATGGCATGTCATGTGGATTATAAAAGAGGTTCAAATGGCAATGAAATTCTTTTGTTTATAAAATGCTGCCTGGCATGAGTGTAAACCTCCATTTCTGTACGTGGCATTTCTGTGCAGAAAAACAACAGTTTTAAATATCTGTTTAGCAATTGGAACAGAACATGATCTTCTTAAAAGCTATGTATTGAACATAAGCAAATTTATTATCTCTATACACCAATAGTTGGTATTGTGAACTCCCAAAGACGGATCTTTGTAGCAAAGGAGAAGTTCATTACCTGAGTTCTCCCTCCCTCGACTCCTCAACTCCGCTCCTACAATACCAGAAAGTAAAGGTTAGGAAGAAACTAAAATGCTTGGGTAAATTTGAGTTCTTCACCTGACTTCAAAAACATGATCTTATCACAACAAACAAACATACAAGAACATTTTTATTCGTGGATTGGAGTGAATAGTGAATGAGTGAAAAAAGCATACAAACACATTCTCTCTAAAAACTAGGAGCTACTAACAACATTGGCATGCTCAGTTAATTAACTATTAGACTCCTAATTGAATTAAAATAGATAGAGACACAAAGACTCCATGGTATGTATACTTAACAGGACATAGGGTTGCTTCCATAAAAAAATATGTTGGACATAGAAAGAGGAACCAATCTGTTAGGCTATGGCTGCAGCTGCAGTGGCACAACAACCAAGCCATGCTAAAATGTCTGCAACCAGCTGCTGCTTACTGCGGCTGCACAACCAGCCACCAAAAGCACAACCCATCAGAATAGAAAACCAAAATATCTATGATTCAAAGGTTCGGTTCTCACCGTGTTCCTTAAAATTTGGTGAAGTATATGCACATTTGACATATTTATGGTTACAAACAAAGTAAATTATAGTACTAGCTAATGGTATATTTATAGCATAACTGTTATTTTATAACTAAACTTAAATTCAAAAACCTGAGTGTCTAAAAATATTACTTTCAGGATTGGTGGGTTTCATAATGGAAATTGAAGTGTAGAAGAAATATGCTTATGGAAGTGCACAAACAAAATAATACATGAACAAACAAGGAATCAAGCAACCCAGAGATAACAACAAACAGACAGCCCAGAAATAACAGACAAAAATCAACACCAGCAGTTCAGTTTCAAGACAGACAGTATCCGTAATGTGCAGACAGTTCCTGATGAACGGGAAACAGACTCGTATGTGGAAGGTAAAACACTCATTGTAGGGAGAACTGAAGAGACAAGGAAAATAATAGCTTGCTTCTCTGAGAGCATGGCACAAGATATTATCATCCTTCCAATATATGGCTTTGGAGGAGTCGGCAAGACAACGTTGGCAAAATTAGTTTTCAACGATACCTATTTTAAAGATCATTCTCAGGTTTGGATCTATGTGTCCCAGATACTTAACGTGAATAAAATTGGCAACTCAATTATATCTCAACTATCAAAAGAGGAGAGCAAACTAACTGAGAGGCAGATGATATGCAACCACCTTGGAAAGCTACTCACTGATCCTAATAATAATAAAAAGGTTATGATTGTTCTAGACGATGTTTGGGAGGAAAATGATTCTCAGTTGAATGAATTGAAGGCTATGTTACCTGTCATAAAGGGTGGCAAGGTGGTTGTCATAGTAACCACACGCGATGAACATATTGCTAGGAAAATTTGCACTGTTCAACCATACAAACTACTACCTTTATCGGATGAAACTTGCTGGGCTATAATAAACAAAAAAGTGACTTTGAAGCTAGAGAGGATAAAGAATATCTGGAGCAGATTGGGAGGGATATTGCAATGAAGTGTGGTGGTGTTGCTTTAGCTGCTCAAGCAATTGGATACATGTTGAAACCTCTTACTTTTGGCGAATGGGAGTCAGTGAGAAACAGTGATATCTGGAATGCATCTACTTCAGAACAAGAATCATTGCCACACCATAATGTGCTTGCATGCTTGCTGTTAAGCTACAGAAGTATGCCACCACCACTGAAGTTATGTTTTGCCTACTGTGCATTCTTCCCAAAAGGTTACAAGTTAGAAAAAAATGATCTAATCTACCAATGGATTGGTCATGGTTTTATTGCAGCATCTAGCATATTCTCAACTAGACAGTATGGTGAGAACTATGCTAAGCAACTTCTTGGAATGTCATTCCTGCAACATTCAAAGTCAGCTTCTGTAAGTTACTAACACACCCCTTCAGCCCAATACTTTATTTTTTGTTCAATCAATTTTACCACAACTCTTCTAATGCAATTTTTCTTAATGCTCCACTTCATGGACAAAGGCATGTGTAACCATCCCCATTCTTTTCTGTAAGAGAAATGGTTCGCACATGAGTTGTTTAAGACAAAATCCCCCTATCAACATGTTATAAGCCTCATGTGATCATCACACTACAGAAATAAGCCCCATGTCATCATCACACTACAAAAATAAGCCTGTCATCACACTACACTTCATTTCAATGGTAACATGTTATAAGCCTCGTGTCATCATCATACTACAGAAATAAGCCCATGGCACACAAAGCTTCTAAAGCCTCCATAGGCCATGCACAAATAATAATGCAGAAATATAGATAAGAAAAAATCCTTTTAAAATCATGACACCCTGCCTTCTCACTTGTCAAGCATACACTATATTTTACAGTTGAAAAAGAGCAAATTATAATCCAAAATGAGGGTGTAATTATAGCATAAGTTACTTGTAAATTTCTAGCCATTTGTCAAGAGTGCTAATTAAACAAAAATAAAGTGACCAATCAGCAACCACATATAAGAATACATGTAAAGGAGCTCCATACAGCAATACAAATTTTACCTATGACACAGACAAATAAGACATTTACTTGAAAATCAAAGTCATCTTTGATCAAATTAGCGCTCGGTGAAACTTTCATGACAAAATATAGGAACATAAAATTCTTAACTTAAAGAAGATCAAAGACATACATTATACAAATAAACATATGGACAATTTGTATTTAATCAAGTGTACCTCTTCTCAATGCACTTGTCTATATAAAATCTGGTGTAGCTCTTCTCAATGCACTTGTTAAAACACATATGTGTAACGCTGCAAATAGTGAAACATGGGACATCAGATAAACTAGTAGACAAAGACATCCACAAAGCTAAGTACAATATTGCTACAATCACTTTCATAATGTTTTGATTTCAAGGAAAAAAGATTTCAAGGGCTGTCATCTAGATTCATGGACAGATCTGGTCCCATGACAAAAAAAAAAGAATACATAAGGCAGAAGAAACGAATTCAGTGGTACAAGAAGGAAACTGAACTTCAGGATCAGTACACACAAAGCTAAAACTACAGACACAGAGAAGAAAAAAAATCATTCTAAAAAAAGCTTGACCCTCTGCCTGCTCACATGTATAGTGTACAATATATCATATTTTACAGCTAAAAACTAGGAAATCACAGTATTAAATGAGAGTATAATTCTAGAATAAGTTACTTATGGTTTTCTAGCTATTGATCAGGAGTGCTAATTAACCAAAAACAAAAGTGACCAATCAGCAACCATAATGAACAAATAAAGTATGTAAAACCTTACGACTCATTAACAAAAGTAAGAGTTGAGATATCAAACTAATAATCCTCTAGCCTCTAAAAAATGCTTCTATGGTAACCAAAACAGAAGTGCAAAACTCTAAAACTAAAGTATGTGCAAAAAAAACTATAAACCCAAAGTATGTTCATATAACATGAAATGGCATACTAACAACACTGACATGTTCAGCTAATTACCTGATCGACTGCTAACTGAACTAAAATAGAACGAGACACAATAGGTCGTGCATGATGCTGATTAGGTACACGCAACAAAGAAGAACCACCATGGATGCAGAACTAAGCCCTACGCGGTAGCAAGGAGATGTTGGATAATCAGATGCTGCAGAAACCTCAACTTGGCAGCCACCAAGACATTAACAGAGAACATTTCTATACTCAGTCGCACCAATCAACATTTCTATACTTAAAAAAGCTACTTTTTTTTAGAACAAGCTCCTAGCGAGAACTGGTAGTAGCAGCACACAAAACATCAAAACAAAACATCAAAGCAAAACGAGCAGATCTGGGTACGAACCTCAGGAACAGGATGCACTAAACCACAGGTCCTCCTATTGAAACCATACCAAATCAAAGGAAATCACCTCAGTCTACTTTAAAACCACAGATCCACGAATACCTAACACATCAAAATGCACGAACAGCAAATCCAGTCATAGGGAGACGAAGAGTCTAACCTTCCTTCAAGCAGCACCGAACACCTCGAATCGTCGAAAACATGAACCGTGTCCAAACCCTAACACAGAACAAAAGTCACCGAGCAGGGTCAGGAAGGGATGGAAGCAACCACACGAGTAGAAAGGGCATTAGCAACATACATCGAATCGATCCACAAATCAATACACATACCGACGAATCGAACCATGAATAGACAAATCAAACCACAAATTGACACAATCATGGATAGCACAAAGCTAATCGAAACCCTAGTGCCTACACAGGCCTCCATCCAACAGGGCGTCAGGGGGAGAGGGGACAAGAGAAATCAAAGGGAGAAACCTGCCTCAACGCCGCAGGTGAAGCGCCGACGAGCAGCACCTTGGATCTCTCCACCTACGCCCCGTGTCGGCCCAACATGCGGTGCGCCTTGAGATCTCTTCACCTCCGCTGCTCGAAGCTCCGGCGCCCTCAGTTTCCCCCTCCTCGACTTATGCCGACGGGGAGCGTCGGGCACCTCCGCCTGCCTCCGCCAGGGCGTCGAGCACCGATGTAGAACAACAAAATGGGGAAAGGTAGGCTGTGGGAGGAACAGAAGAAGAACGAGGAGATGAGGAGTCACGGGAATTCTGGAGTCACAACATTAACAAGAAAACGGGTTTAGAAACGAAAACAGGTGAAAGACAATGACTCGCGAAACGGGCTTTGAATGCGAAAAGACGGACCCGATAGCAACCAAACCGGGTGATGTCGAACAAACAGCGGGCCCGAATACAATACATCACATCAAACAAATCCGTGCGTTGGTTGATGATCCAACGAGTCACGACGTCGACTTACACCAACATAGAAAATCAGTCAGCTTATGTTTAGCAAATCTGATTGTTTAAGCCCTGTGCTACTTGCTTCTTCTTCTTCTAATCCTCCTTATGCTGATAGAGATTAGTAGGAATAACTATGCAAATAACTGTTGCATGGATATTGGTAGATCAAAGATTGGGAGGGGGTATAGATGTAAGATGGTGATAAGATCAGACAGAGGAGCCAGGACAGATGAAAGATGAAGTCACTGGCTCCCTATCAATCAAAATTTGTTCTCTTGCTGCACAAATGTCACTTGTTTTGTTCTTGCTTATCATCTCGTAATCTGAGAGCCATGTACGTCAAGATTCTATGCTGCAACGGGAGGATGCAAAAGCAAAACCACACCACTCCAGCTTCAAAACTTTTCATTTTCAGTTCTACTTGTACACTGCTTTTCTGGAGTCTGAATCCTTCCATCCAAAGCCAATATCCAAACAAACTTGCACGTACAGGGGCCCTGCTGCTACATTTCGGTCTGGTTCTTCAACAGGGGACCTTTGCTACTTGTATGCAGCTGTGCCTGTGTTGTTCATGTGGTCGTGCTTCGTGCAGCACCACGCTGGGCCTGGGCGAAGTAACTCATGCATCCCAAGCTCGTTGGTTCTACAAGAAGCTCCAGGTGGCCCCAGCAAGCTGTACCTGTATAACCAAAATAAAATATGAATTCAGTACAACATAGCAAAATTAAACAACGGATACAGATGGTTGGGCTTGCCAAAACTGTATGAAACTGCTATCACTAGGCACAAAAACCTTTCGTTTTGGGGTGACACAAAGAAATTGAGTCAACAAAGCAAAAGCATGATACAATCCAAGAACCTTGGATAGGCATATCGTAGGTCTCAAGTACATAAAATGAGTCATAATAGGTTGCTTACAATAAAAAAACACTGATTGTGAAAAATATGGCCAAAAGTTAGATAACTTTCTAGTACATATTATGCAACCTCTAACGAATGGAATCACCAAAAATGCCACATCTAAAGCATCGAAACAAACAATGATACTAAAATCAGGGTGGCATTAAATGTGCAGTTGGACAGGGATAGGAAACCCCAATCTGTTGTTTAGAACACACCAAGTTTTGAGTTAAGAATGCAAATTCCAAAGAAAAAAAGACGACCCACTTACCACCTGATTGTTGCTCCCATCCCCAACTCATTTCCTCCATCCCGCTAAAGCCCAACATAACCCACCCCTACCAGTTGGTTTGTAATGGTGGGCAAAGAGCTCCAACAACCAATACCTGAACCCACTTCATTTCCTATCCTCCAAGGAACCAAATGCTGGGTTGAACATGACCCACACACTAATGAGGTAATGAGGTAATCTCATAATTGAAGGAAGAGATAAAGCTTCTAACTCTATAAGAATTATGAATTCAAGGAATGTGGTGAAGTACCAGAACTAAATGTCCCAAAGGTGCTTATAAGGATATCACAGCTCGTAGGCATGGCCAAGTAAGTCTCCGGAGTGGATCACAGATGCTGTAAACCTGTTTCCATTTGTTGGAGATGACAATGTAGGGAATATGCTTGAGGTGATCTTGTGACAGTTGATCCTCTGTTTTGTATGTTCTCATGGTGACAAGTTCTTGTGTATGCTGGAACCCAGCACCAGGTCATCGTTGCAACATGTAAACGAACAAAAACCATGGTTACCAAGGGAAACTAATTTGCCACCGCTAACATCCTCTTTTGCCTCCAAATCAGTCACTACTGTGAACTCAACAATTGACAAGGATGGACACCCTTCTCCCATGCTTGAGCTTGAAGCTGCATTGGCACAGACTGTAATCTTGTATGCAGTGACTGCGCTGGTGGCTTTTGATAACCCAAGGAAGAGAGCTCCATGAGCGATGGCACCTCCGATGAATGGCAGATCCTTGTCATCCAGTTTCGCCCATTCCTCTGTCCTCACATTAAACATGTGTGTGCCTTTCTGCTCAGTTATCGAAAGCAGAATGTGGGAATCCACAGCTACATACGACTTGACAATAACTTGCGGCGGAAAGAGGTACTGCCTTGGGGAGAGCTCCCAGGGGAAGAAGGGCGGCCGTGGCAGTTGCTCCCATTTGCAGTTCACTAGATGGCCATCAACAACTTGGGCGTGGGAGATATCTAGTACTTCGAACCAGGGCACAAAATTGACCTCTCCCTTCATGGCGGGGCTGCGTGCCAGCGCGTAGATTCTGCTGCCGACCGGCAGTTGGACCGGGCATAATTTAGTAGACATAAGCTTTGGTCCCGGGATTACCTCCTTAGTCTTGATGTCGAAGACGATGGTCTCGGGGCCGTAGTCCCGTGGTGAGTTACCGCCCACGCCGACGATCCAAGGGCCGTGCTTCGACCGCACGGGGACAAAAGACATGCCGTGCTTGACCTCAAGGCGGGCGAGATGTTGAGGGATAGGTGTCGGGGCGTCGTCGCCACCGCCGTCAGCAAAGGGGTTCACCTTAATCACGGAGTAGGCAGGGCGAGTGGCTCCGTGGCCTACCACGAGGTACACCGACGGAGGCTCCGTATCACAGCTGCTGCTCCGGGTGATCTGACGAGGGATTGATCCCCCGGCCGTCTTCTCCAGCTTACGCTGCTTGCCCCGGCGGCAAACCCCCTCCGTGTGCCGCCGCCGCGGCATCCCGTGTGCCTAGTTAGACGCGGCAGCGTCGTGTGGTTGCTGGGCTCCGATTTGTGTGGCTGATTCCGGCGGTGGAGTCGGCCGGCAATGGACGGCGGCGCGGAATTAGGGTTTGGGGGCGGCTGGAGTTTTTCCCTTGGGGACGGTAATTGAGGCTGTTGGGCTAATGGGCTCGGCTCCCGCGGATTGACGACGACGATGGGGGGCTACTGCCTACTGGGCTAGGCCACTCAGGGACGGTGGCGAATTGTTCTTTTTTCTTTTTTTAGAAAATATTTCTTTCGTTTATATATTTTTCATTTTTATTTTTATTTTAGGGTGGCTCTATTTATTTGTTTTTTTAGAAACGGCTCTATTTATTTGTTGTGACAGAAAAAATTGAGCAAAATCTGTCGTTTTTTACCACTCTGCAAAGAATTCATTTTTTTTCCGCAGCGGTCTCGGGTCCCGTTTATGGGCCCAAAACTCTTATATACGTATAGGCTGATCAAGGCCCACTTATTGTTCCCAAACACGCGAGACGCCCTAGGGTTTCTCTCTTTTTGTTTGGTCGCCGCCGGCTTCCGATAATTGCCCCTTCCGTTGCTGTGTTGCCCACAAACAACCCGCCGTCGCACAAACAACCCGCCGTCGTCGTCGAGGAGCAAATCCAGATTCCATCGAGGAAGAGGCCGATGACGCAGGGGAAGAAGAGAAGGGCGAACAAAACCGGCGCGGCGGGAAGAAAGCGGCGATCTCGCCTCACTCTCGTTCGCTCAGGGAAGAAGAGGAAGGCCTCTTCCGAGCCTCGGGAGGCTGCTGCAGGAAAGCAGCCGGTTTACCTGGTGGTGGAGCATGGAGTGCAGGAGCCCACCCACTCCATCCTCGAGGTCGCCGCGGGTGCCACCCCCCGCGGCCTGCTCAACAGCAGCCGCGGAATGTCCTTCGCGGCGGTGGGGACGCGGCACGGACCCCGCATCGTAGGCCTCGGCATGGATCAGACCACCGTCTACGACCCCAAAACCTCCACGGAGGTCCGCGCCCCTCGGCTCGCCTACCCCATGATGCATCCCGTCCTGATCCCGCATGGCAACAAGCTCTATGCGCTCTCGCGGAGCCCCTCCGTTGTGCCCGGGGTGGACTTCATGCCCTGTTTCTTCGTCCTCGATTTCAACGACATTGGGAACACCACATGGCGTGAGCTTCCACCTCCGCCAATCTTCCCATGCCGCATCAATCCGCTCGAGTATCGCGACCGGCCTGAGGTCCGCGTCGTCTCCTACGCCTTGGTCGGCTCCCATATCCTGCTTTCCGTGCAACAAGACAAGGGTACAGGTACCTGTGCCTTTGATGTGGACGCCGAGGAATGGGCGATGGTGGACGACAGAAACCTTCCTTTCATGAATGAAGCTGTGCCCCTTGGTGGTCGCCGCTTTGTTGCCTGCTCCAAAGCAAAGGAGGACGCAGTTGCAGTGTACCACATTCAGGTCTTCCGACCAGGAACTTCAGGAAATGGAAAAACAGAGCTCTCCATCATTGAGTTGCCAGTAACATCGAAGGGCAGTGTTCCTGGGCAGCTGTTGTGTTCCATGGGACATGGCAGCTTCTCTTCTTTCGACATTCGAGTCGTTGATCCTGGCCCAGAGGACATGCTAGAGAAAGCACGCATTGTTCATCGCAGCTACTCGCAGACAAAGGGGGATGCCACTGGCACTGGGACCAATTCGCTTCATATAGTCAAGAAGCAGAGGCATATTTTCAAACTACGGGATCCATTTGGCAATTTGGCTTATCCTTCGCCGGTGGTTGCTGCTTTAACCATGTAAGCATCTGGGTTATTCCCACATCTTCTATTGCTTCAGCACGAGCTATCATTTATTTTAGTTGTTTCTGTTAAGTATTAAATCCTCAACAATAACCACACGCTAGGATTGCATCCCTACTCACACAGCAAGATGGGTTTAGCTAAAAGGCTACTTTGTACAGTAAGAGATTATCTTATACATAGTCTTCTTTTGGTTATTTGTTCAGACGAATGAACAGAAATTTATGTTCAATTCGACACAAGAACTTCGGTAAGCCATATCTGAGAGTTTTCTTCTATTTGCGGGAAATGCCCACACTGTTTGTTAGTGGCCATGGTAATATGTTATGGGGCATATCTCAGCACCATAACTTGTGAATTCAACGGTTCGAGAAAAAAAAATAACTTGTGAATTCTAACTCTGCAGGCAGGCAGTGGCCAAAGTTGCCGCTTCCATAAAACTTATTGGTGCTAGCCATAAAACTTCTGTTCTTCCATCTAGTATATCCTTGTATTTCTCATGGACCAATCCGGAGAAGCCATGGGTTGGCTCCGAGCTTCCAGTGGATGACACAGATAAAGCTCTCTTCGCAGCAGCAACAAAAGTAACAGTCTACAATGGAAAAAAGGCTTCCTTCTGGAAATCAAGATGGCTAAGTGACCAGACTCCTTCTGAGTTATTTCCACTATTGTTCAAGCATAACAAGCGGAAAAACAAATCAGTGACACAGGCTCTTCGGAACAACTCCTGGGTAAAGGATATCTGCCATGAACTGACCTTTGACCTTTTAACAGAATTCTTCATGTTCTGGGGGATGATTGACTTTGAGAATGTTAACTTGCAATCCGAAGTTGAAGATCAGATCGTCTGGACGAGGACAGCTTCAGGAACTTATTCAGCCAAGTCCGCTTACGACCTGCAATTTGAGGGAACTAGTTTTTCGGCTTGCGCCTCTGACACTTGGAAGCCTTGGGCACCCTCCAGATGCAAGTTTTTTCTTTGGTTGCTGCTGCAGAATAGAATTTGGACAGCTGATAGGCTACTACAAAGAGGTTGGCCAAATGAATACTTCTGTCCCCTGTGCGTAAGAAACCTGGAGACCATCGATCATCTTTTTACTGAATATCCGTTCTCTCAGGAGCTTTGGGAGAGAGCCTCAGTATGGGTTGCGTGCCCATCCATCAGCCCCTCTGCATGGACAACTGCATGGACAACTGACGATATACGGACGTGGTTTCTCGGCCTCACAAGCAACACAACACGGAATGCTCCAGGAACCAGGACGTTGATTATTTTGATCGTGTGGACTGTCTGGCGTGAAAGAAACAATAGAATTTTTCGAGGAACAAGCACCACAGCTGCGCGCTTATTTGACGGATTACGTGATGAAGCCGGTCTCTGGATGGCGGCTGGAGCCAAAGGCTTAGCATCCTTAGTTGGTAATTCATCTCGGGAGTAATTGCTTTTGTATTTTGGCCCCAAACTAGCGTTCTGCTTCTAGGGGATTAGCTTGGTTCTATTGCGCTGCTTGCGCATCCTGTAATGTTGTAAATTTCTACCTTCTTATCAATGAATGCCGGACAAGGTTCCGGGTCTTTCAAAAAAAAAAAAGTATATCCTTGTATATTCTCTTGACCTAGAGAAGTAACCGAGGATGATGCTAGAACTCCATGTCCTTCCATCAAGCAGTTTTCTATGCACTGACCACTGAATTTGAACGTTGGAATTAGGAACGCTCCAATTACTTCACTATATTCCATTACAGCTTGATAATACTTGAACGAAGCCATGGTGTTGGCCGCAGATCAGCTCTAGGACTTACATGTCCCAGGCTCCCAGCTGTGGAGGCAGCTACCTAGCATGGTAGTTGTGCCCGAAACATCCAGGACCACCAAAAACTGCCTCGCCAATGAAGAACTTGGTGATGTGGGGCTCGACATGCAGCGAGGATTCTCTAGGAAACTGCACGGTTCCGAGCAGCGTGTTAGCCTAGGATGAAGAAGGGACCATCGGGGTCGTTCCCAGGCAGCTCCATGCTAGCGGTAGCGGAGTGGTTGAGGAAGGCGACAGCTCGTGGCGGTAATTCCTCGAACAGCTTGTGATCGCCCAAACTGGCTCTAGAATCTGTACTAGTGGCGGAGTACTATTTTACAAGAATTCAGAGTGTTCTCGGAGGTAGAATTGGAGGGTTCGAAGGGGAAGCAATAGAACCAGAGAGAGCGGAGAGATCCACGGCCGACGGGGTCGAAGAAAGTTAAATACTTAAATGATACCTGTGAGATGGCCTTTCAACAACCATATTATCTCCTTTAGGAGCCCAGCTTTAATTGTTAACACTCAAACAAGTCAGTTGATTAGCTTGCACAAGCAATGCAAAAGGATAGGAGGAGATACTCGTGGTTCAGCATGACCGGAGAATTCTATTTTATATCATTCCAGTCCCCTTACAGATGTCACAAGCAATGTACTCCTATGGCGGTAGCTGTCCACCTATTGATTGTTTCAGTAATCGCCAGAACCAACCTGAATCTATCAGCATTCCTATCCCATAACACAAGTCTTGTCCCTTCGATGCTAGTCACAGCTTCATTTGGCACAGGATGTGATGAATGGGGAAAAGTTAGATGAATGGTGTTTTTTTTGGGAAATCTTCTGGGAACTAAACGCATCCTTAATCTCTATTATTTCTCTACTATTATTAATCCTCTAAGATCCCCGTTGACACCCCTCCCGCCTCTGTCGGCAGAACCACCGCCGCACCTGCAGTTCAAATCCATTCAAATCATCGCGACCCTCGCCGCCGCGCCCTCGCTCCCGACCTCACGACTATCCTAGCGTCCCTCGCCGCCACACCCAAGCTGCCGACCGCGCGCCCATCTCGCGCTCGTGACTGCCACAGTCCCGCGCCCCAGCGCCCGTCCCCGCTGCACCCTCACGCTCGTCCCCGCCGAACTGCCACATCCTCCTCGCACCAGCGCACGGTGCCCGACGCCGAACAGCCGCTAGCTCGCATTGCTCTTGCACTGTGCTGCCGCTCGCGCCGTCGCCACCGCGCGTCTAATCGGCCGATGCTCGCGTGCCCCGTGGCCAGTCGCTGCTTTGCGCCTGGCAGGTGGCCGCAGCTGCACGCTCGCGCCGTTGCAGGGTCTGCTCGTCCATGGCTCGAGGAGGATGGAATGGAGAGGAGGTTGAATTTGGATGGGGACGGCACAAGAGAAGGAACTAGAGCCAGAGATTCAGAAGAGAGAGATAGGGGAAATGACCGGAGTTTTCCGGTGTGCCTAGACTACCAGCAAAATCAATCAGTGCCAATTTTGATTGTCAACAGGCGTAGAGCTCGGGTAGGCGACGACGAGAGTGCTGGCGCAGCGACCGGCGCGGGTGGGTTTAGGGTGGATGGATCTAAGCCATTCAATTTGGATACAATGGTCCACAAAATTGACCGAGGAGAGGGATACTTTCACTCAGGTGACCAATGAATAACTAGAATTAATAAAGGGAATGGTAAAACATCTCGGAATAAACAATTGATTTCTATCAATAAACCTGCTAAAGCCTCAGACCAAAGAGTACACTCCTTTGAGGAAAAAGATCACTCGTGAATGAGCCAGTGTGTTTGCCAAAGAAAAAAACAACAATAGAAAGATTCCAATTAGTACTCTGGGACTAGACCTAGACACAAACATTCAAGGAATTAAGTTTTTGTAAGTACCTTTGCAAACTCATTTTTTGTTGTTGTCTGAATTGGAGCAGATGGTACAATATGTGAGTTTACCTCTCCTAAAATAAGAGAGAACGAAGGAACATGAGATAGAAAGAACTCTGGGAAACCCCAACTGAATCAATGACAAAAGAAAAAAAAGATCAAAAAGAATTTTGGGTGACCTACTAAGATCAGTGGTTCAATCAATCTCCCACTCTCCGGGCTTAGTTAAGTTCTTTTTTCTTCTCGTCAAAAAAATCTGCACAAACTAAAGACCACTATTCTATTTAAAGAACAAAAGCAAGAGTATCTGTAAAGAATATGGTGAGATTAATTAAAATCAGAACTATAGTAAAAGTACATAGTTTTAAATGGACACCCTCTGCTCTATTCTATTTAAAGAACAAAAGCAAGAGTATCTGTAAAGAATATGGTGAGATTAAAATCAGAACTATAGTAAAATTGCATAGTTTTAAACGGACATCCTCTGCTATTCAGGTTATGTTTAATCTTTATGGCCTATCAGGTTATAGCACATAGAAACTCAAACGAACTCTACATAATTTGAACCACGTATAAACTAGCAAATGGTTAAGCGTAATATAACAAGAAGAATTTGCATCAGAATGGGTGGAATCCATTATAGTGGGGTGAAGAAACAATCAGGTGCAGTACTGAGCAGAAAATAGGGGATATATACGACTAGGTGCATTACCAACTTATGCAATATCAAATCAACCTTATTAAACCTATGATAAAATATATCTTTAAATATTTTTTATATTACATATTGTGGGTGTAGAGTCCTGACGGACTAAACAACCCTGGCGGCCCATCCTATGGGCCGGCCCACGTACAAGACTTGACGCACAAGACAAGGATTAGTCCTAGTCGGTTTGGATAGACTGTATCAGGGAATTAGAGATAAGCTTGTAAAAGACTCCTAATCCTATACGGTCTCCATGTAACCCTGCCCTCCGGACTATATAAGGGGAGGCAGGGACCCCCTCCAAAACATCTCATCAATACAAGATACACCATACAGGACGTAGGGTATTACGCTTCGGCGACCCGAACCTGTCTAAACCGTCTCTTGTCACCTTCGGCTCTAGATTCTCGACGACTTCTCCCTAAACCCTTCTCTCGGGGCACCCCCTCGAGAACCTAGTCAGCATAAATCGCCGACACTTTGGCGCCGTCCGTGGGATCTACTCGTCGAGTCTTCATTAAAGAGTCGATGGCTTCCTTCAGCGCCTCCATCGTCACCAAGTTCGAGGCAGGCGCCTCTTTCATCTTCGGCTCCTGGCTTTGCATCGCAAACCAGGAAGGCGAGCTCCAACACCAACTGCGCGACGTGGTGACTGCACCAGCTTCGCCACGCGCGCAAACCACTCCGCAAGGATCTCGGAAAATCTCAAATTCCGACACAATCTCTGGATCGTATCCTACTCGGAGGAGTACATGGCGCCCGAAGCAGATTCAAGCCCGGGCCGACCACGTCAACTCGACCCCTGTCAAGGGGCAGGATCAAGCCACGTGTCCACGACTCCCCGGCGGACTCCGGATCACTTCGGTCTCCCGCCAGGGTTCAACAATCAGGACCATGACAGCAACCCCGCGGGTACCCAGGAACCCTGGTTCCAGCTCCCGCGGGACGAAGACTTCACCGCGTGGATCGTGCGCGCCTCAGTTTCCCTTGGGGCTAACGAACTCAGCCGCGATCTACCAAAAGCACCTGAAGAAGAAGGTGCTACAACCTCGCCAAGCAATCTCGGATCTTGTCATGACCTCAACCCCCTCGGGGATTATTGTTCATTGGCCTGATATGGATCCCGAGGTGGCTCTCCTCGAAGCAAACGTACCCTCAACGGTACGCGACATTCTACCTCTGCTACCTTTCCAAGAAGGCAGAGAACTCCCCGTTGCCATGAGTAACAGAAAAACCGGTCCTAACAACCCTGGTCGCCAGTCCTGCGTGATCCTCAATGATCACAGCGACGAGGAAGTTGTCTCCGACGATGCTCCAACTGAGGAAGGAGAGACCGATGCGGACCGAGAACTCCGTGTCGAGCGCAACCGCAACCGTGCCCTCCGACGTCGCTTCATTCAGAGGAAAAACCTCAACTCTGAGTTCGACAAGGAAGGTATCTTCAACTCCCCTGTGGCCAACATCTTGTTCGGGGTCAGCGTCTTCGAGGGGTTCCAAACTACCCCTGAGATCAACCTCGCCAAAGCCCGCCTAGAAGCCGCAGCGGTCATGGTTGATCGCCTGGACGGAGGCCGCTCCGCCTCCAAAAGCAAGAGTTCTTCGCGCCACCAACCACCGTCAGCCAGGCGTCAGAGCAGCCACTACGGCAGCTCCGCAGGACAAACAAAGGACAAGACCAGGCCTAGTGAAGAACCCCGCCGTCCTCGCGAGGAACCCCCCAGGTCCCAGCGTCGCGAAGAACCCCGCCCAGCTCGCTCTCACATTACGCCGAACGATGCCCGCAACGACATCATCCGGATCCGAGAGGGAAGAGCTACCTCCCACGTCGCGGATTCCGCGGGAAGATGCGACGCCCCCAACCCCGATGCTCTGCCATGCTACACACGCGCCATCCGCGTCGGCTCCTTCCCGCGAAAGTTCAAGCCGCCAGGCATCGCCAACTTCGACGGGAAGCAAGACCCAAACATCTGGCTGCGTAGATATTCTTCTGCAATTGAAGCATCAGGGGGCGACGACATCTCCAAGATGCTTTACTTCCCAGTTGCGATGGAGCTGGGTCCTCTCACCTGGCTCGAGTCCCTTCATCCAGATTCCATCGACAGCTGGCACGCGTTGAAGAAGGCTTTCGTCTCCAACTACCAGGGTTCTTTTGAGCGCCCTGGCAGCAAATATGAACTCCGCGCATGCAAACAGAAGCCAGACGAGTCCCTGCGCGACTACAACAGGCGATTCTTCGCCATTAAGGCATCCTGCGTTCCCATCCCCGATTCAGAAGTCATCGACTACTTTCAAGAAGGGATGACCGACCGCAGCCTCTTCCGTGATTTCGGTCACAACCGTCCTCGTGACCTCGAGGAATTCCGCGCACTGGTGTCCAACTGGATGGACACCGATGATCAAGAGCGGGAGCGCTACGGCAAACAACCCCACAACCCTGGTCGCAAGAATCAGGAAGACAACAGGGATCAGCCGCGCGACTCCTTCCAGCGCAACGGCAACAACCCACGGAAGCGACCAAACAACACGGTCGCAACCGTCCAGACCGTCCGCGCCGCCAAGTCTCCGCAGCAACGAAGGGAAGAATTCAACAAACTTCTCAAGAAGCGCTGCCCCTACCATCCCGACAGCAAGCACACCATGGGCGAAGTGCACGCTTCTTCGGGAGACGTTCAGCACGCCCAACAAGAAGCAGAAGTCGGAGGGAGACGGAGACGACGGGCACGACAAGGGAGACAGCGGTTTCCCAGACATCACCAACACTGTCAACGTCATCTTCGGAGGCATGACAGTCAGCGACACCTCGCGCAATCGCAAGAACGCGCGGCGCGAGGCCTACGCAGCAGAACCAGCGGTGGTTACACCTCTCCGGTGGTCGGACACCACCATCACCTGGTCGCGAGAGGACCAATGGGCGGAGATCACCTCTCCTGGACGATATCCTCTCGTCCTCGAGACCGTGGTGGCGAATAGCCGGCTCACCAAGGTCCTGATCGATGGGGGCAGCGGGCTCAACCTTATCTTCGCCAAGACACTGAAGTCCATGGGCCTCGACACAAGCACGCTGCAGCCGGCAGATACTCCCTTTTACGGCATCGTGCCTGGGAAGGCTGCCATTCCCCTCGGGCAAATCACCTTGCCCGTCACGTACGGTACTGCATCCAACTATCGTACAGAGTTCATCAAGTTTGAAGTTGCAGACTTCGAAACATCCTACCACGCCATCCTCGGGCGACAAGCCTTGGCCAAGTTCATGGCCATCCCCCACTACACCTACCTGGTGTTGAAGATGCCAGGACCTCACGGCGTTCTCTCCCTTCGCGGCGATATCAAGCGCTCCTATCTCTGCGACAAAGAGGCAGTGGAGTATGCCGTCAGAGCCGCGTCCACCATAGATCGCCAAGAGCTCCAACCCCTGGCTACCACCGTCGTCGAAGAAGACGGTGATGCCCCGACGCAGAAGAAGACACGAGCTATCAAGCCTGTGGAGAAGGTCGCAACAAAGACAGTTGATCTCCAAACAGGAGATCCAACGAAGACAGCAGTGATTGGCTCCACCCTTACTCCTGCATAGGAAAGCGCGCTCATCGACTTCCTGCGAGCTCAGGCGGACATCTTTGCTACAAAGCCTTCTGACATGCCTGGAGTCCCCAGAGAGTTGATTGAGCACAAGTTAGACCTCAACGAGAGCGCAAAGCCCAAAAAGCAGCGTCTCCGAAGATTCGCCACAGAGCGTCAGGAAGCTATCAAGAAAGAGCTAGCTAAGCTATTAGCAGCTGGCTTCATCAAAGAAGTCTTCTATCCGGATTGGTTAGCTAATCCGGTTCTTGTAAGAAAAAAGAATTCAAATGAATGGAGAATGTGCGTTGATTATACTGATCTCAACAAACATTGCAAGAAGGATCCCTTTGGGCTTCCTCGCATTGATCAAGTCATCGACAGCACTGCCGGGTGCACCCTACTCTGTTTCCTCGATTGTTACTCAGGATATCACCAGATATCGCTGAAAGAAGAGGATCAGATTAAAACTTCATTCATCACGCCATATGGCGCGTATTGTTATACAACCATGTCTTTTGGCTTGAAAAATGCAGGTGCCACATATCAGTGGGCGATACAGGGTTGTCTTCAAGACCAACTTCACCGAAATGTTGAAGCCTACGTTGATGATGTGGTAGTGAAGACAAGAAATCCCGAGGATCTCATCGCTGATCTCACCGAGACGTTCGATAACTTACGCAAATGGCGATGGAAGCTTAATCCCGCCAAGTGTGTTTTCGGCGTTCCATCCGGAAAACTCCTTGGGTTCATCATCAGCGAACGCGGCATCGAGGCTAATCCAGAGAAGATAGCAACTATCATGAACATGGAGCCGCCGCGCACCGTCAAGGATGTCATGAAGCTTACGGGCTGCATGGCTGCACTCAACCGCTTTATCTCCAAACTAGGGGAACGCGGGACTGAGTTCTTCAAGCTACTCAAGAAGCAAGACAGATTCCAGTGGACTCAGGAAGCTCAAGTCGCCTTCGACAAGCTCAAGTTGTTCCTGACTACACCACCTGTGCTCACTGCACCACTCCCGGGCGAAGATCTATTGCTCTATATTTCAGCAACCACTAATTTTTTCAGCGCCGCCATTGTTGTTGAACGTGATGAGGAGGGTCATCTTCAGAAGGTTCAACGACCCGTGTACTTTGTGAGCGAAGTCCTCTCAGACTCCAAATCCAGGTACCCTCAAGTTCAAAAAATTCTATATGCTGTCTTAATGACATCCAGAAAATTGCGGCACTACTTCGACACCTACAAGATCATCGTGGTTACTGGTTATCCTATTGGCGAAATTCTCCATAATCAAGACGCTACAGGGCGTATCGCCAAGTGGGCTGTTGAGCTCGGAACATACAGCATCGAGTTCCGTTCTCGCACGGCCATGAAGTCTCAAGTCCTTACTGATTTCATATCGGAATGGACCGAGCATAATCTCCCAGTCGTCACCACCAAGCCTGAGCATTGGATCATGTATTTCGACGGGTCACTCAAGCTGGAAGGTGGAGGCGCTGGAGTACTGTTGATTTCACCTCGAGGAGATCAACTCAAGTATGTTCTGCAGATTCAGTTTGCTGTCACCAACAACGCTGCAGAATACGAAGCACTTCTTCACGGATTGAAGATGGCCATTACCCTCAGTATCAAGCGTCTGCTGGTGTATGGGGATTCAATGCTGGTCATCAAACAAGTCAACAAGGACTGGAATCGAAACCATGAAGACATGGATGCATACTGTGAAGAAGTTCGCAAATTGGAAAAACACTTTCTCGGCATTGAATTTCATCATGTCGAGCGAGATTACAATGTCGCTGCAGACGTCCTATCAAAGCTGGGTTCTTCCAGAGCAGAGGTGCCTAGTGGGGTGTTCGTCAATGAACTCTCCAAGCCATCAATTTCTGCAGCGGCAACTTCTGATGATACAACCTCAGCTCCTGAGGTTATGCTCATTGACGCCACTTGGAGCGCTCCGATTATAGACTACATCTTGCGCGACAAACTTCCTGCCGATAAGGCAGAAGCTCAGCAAATTGCCCGTCGTAGCAAGTCCTATATTATAATCGGCGATACACTGTACCAACGTGGCGCACGCTCTGGCGCATTGATGAAATGCGTCTCACAGCAAGAAGGAGTCAACATCTTGATGGAAATCCATGCGGGTGAATGTGGCAATCATGCAGCTTCCCGCACTATCGTGGGCAAAGCCTTCTGTGCCGGGTTCTACTAGCCAACAGCTCTACACGACGCTGAGGAAATCGTTCGTCACTGCAAGGGTTGTCAATATTTCGCTCATCACTCACATCAGCCTGCGCATAAGATCAAAATGATACCTCCGTCATGGCCGTTCGCATGTTGGGGGCTTGATATGATTGGGAAACTACCCAGGGCGCCTGGTGGATTTGAATATTGTTTCATCGCCATTGACAAGTTTACAAAGTGGATAGAAGTCTTTCCGGTTGTTAAACCAACCTCTGAGAAAGCAGTCCAATTTCTCCAAGAGTTGATTCTCCGCTTCGGGATACCACACCAAATTATCACAGATTTGGGTACTACCTTCACAGGCAACAAGTTCTGGGACTACTGTGAAGATCGCAGCATCGAGGTATCCTATGCCTCTGTTGCTCATCCGCGTGCCAACGGACAAGTTAAAAGAGCCAATGGCATGCTCCTTGATGGACTTAAGGCTCGCATGGAACGAACCCTGAAGAAAGCAGAAGGCCGGTGGATGAAAGAACTCTTTCCAGTTATCTGGGGCCTACGATCTCAACCCAGTAAAGCTACAGGGCAATCTCCCTTCTTCCTGGTGTATGGATCAGAGGCTGTTCTACCTATTGACGTCATGCACGGTGCTCCTCGCGTTGAGGAATTCCAAGAAGCCATGGCGGATGAACAACGGATGCTGGAAGTTGATACGGCTGAAGAAGTACGACTGGCAGCTTTGTTACACAACGCTGCGTATCTTCAGGGACTCCGCGGATTCCATGACAAAAATGTGAAGACAAGATCATTCCAGATTGGAGACTTGGTGTTACGCCGAATCCAGAATACAGTCGGTCATTCCAAGCTTACTTCACCTTGGGATGGTCCATTCATTATTTCCAAGGTCCTCAAGCCAGGCACCTACAGACTTCAAACAGAAGATGGTGAAGAACTACCGAATCCTTGGAACATAGAACATCTACGCAAATTCTACGCGTAGCTCCTTCATTGCAACAATGCTTCGGTATCGCAAGAACCAATTGCTTTGGCATCCAGAGTTCTTCCATAAACATTGCTCCGGCAATATATGAACTAATTGCTTCGGCATTACATGTTCTTTTGCACCGTTGTTCCGGCAACGAGATATATTTCAATAAAGCTCCCTTTACTGGGTTGTTTATTTGTCTTCGTGACATCATTCAACACTTCCGTGTTCTTTCTAGACTTGGAAAGTTTCTTCTACATACATTCGGAGCCCATAAATGAGGTCTATCCGGGTTCTTTCGGGGCCCAGAACGGATCTGTTCCTCCTATTACGCTACTCTGTGATAGTTTCCAGCTTAACGCTGCCGCTCCGTGGGTCTTACTGGGTTCTTGCTTCGGCAAACCATACACAGTTAGTTCCCAAGTATCCTCCTGGGGTACATTCTACTAGATAGCTTATGCTATAAGAAATCTCTCTGGGTTCCTTCGGGTCCTTAACAGGGCTGCTTTTCACAAGTTAAAATCTACGCAATGTACATTTTGACTAAGTCCTGGTCATTGACACAGAGACAACCCGGGAATTCATAGAAATTCTTGGTTTTTCTTCATAACATGGAAATAACATATTTCATTACAATAACATTTGTTCAATTTACAGCCTAAGGCTCTGAGCAATTGCTTCAGCAACTGGCTCGGCCTCTTGCTTCAGGTCCCTGAAGGCGGCTTCGGTACAATTCGGCTCTGCGCCCTCTATGAGTTTGCCTATATCTACTTCAGGGTACCTGGACCTAATTACAGCAAGGACATGAACAAGACAAGCTTTCGATGACCTCTTGATATACGCCTTCAGTTGTCTTGGCATGGCCTTCAGGCGCCCCAGGAATGATAGCGGCGATGCAGGGTCTTCCGGGACTAGAGCTTTCACCACCGGGTTTGCTGCCTTCTCTAGCAGTGTTATCCGGTTCAAGGCTTCGGCCAGGTCGTCGTCAGACTTCTTCATCAGCCGCAAGGTCTCTTCCAGCTCTGGCATTCTCCTGGTTGCCTGCGCAAGCTTCTCGTCCAACACCTTCTTGTCTGCGAGATGCTTCTGTGCTTGGACGAGTTCCCTGGATAGCTGATTCTTCTCTTCGCGAGCATCCTCCAGGTCCTTGGCAAGCTTCTTCTGCTGCTCGAGGACTTGAATTAGCTGCGTGTCAGCATCCTTGCGTTGTTTGACCGCTACTCTGAGTTCTTCTTTCATGCCATCATGTTCGGCAGAGAGGGTCTTCAACGCTTCTTCGTGACGGTTGGCCAGGTTGGACCAATCCGTCATCTTGCTCTGGGCTGTTGTTAGCTGCTGTTGCACCCCTGCCCACACAAGACAATGACAGAGATGTTATTCAACAAAGGCAATGGAAATTTCGTTACAAGTTTTCAGTGATGACAGAGTACCTTTGAGCTCTGCTTTTTTTGCTGCAAGCTTCTTCTTCATGTCCTCCTTCTCCGCGGCCAACTCCTTGGTTCGCAGATGCAAGGTTCGGATCATGTCGGCGTCTTCCGCCTCCTGGAGTTTCCGGTCTTCGCGTTCATGCTCCAGCTCCTTCTGGAGACGGTCCGCCTTGGCGTGCATCAAGGAAATGTTGTGGAGATACTCGGTTTTCTTTCTTGATGCCTCGCCGACAGCCTGCAAAACAGTTATCATGAGATATGCTCCGACAGCACTACAAGAACAGGGTTGTTTCACTGACCTTGAAGTAGGCTACTGCCCTCTCGACGTGGTATAATCCCCTGTCAATATGTTGCTCATCCTCCTCCGCGTCCAAGATGTACTCGAAGCTTTGCGGATTTGGATTGAGCATTGGGTCGTAGCTCCCGATGCGGAAGCTACCGACCTCTTCTTCAGCTCCAGTACCCCTGGGTACTCTGGGAATTTCATTAATTCTTTGCTCTTCGGTTGATGCTTCAGCTTGTTTACCCCTTGAGCACTCTGCCTCTGCCCTGGTCTGGGTTGTTTCTGTGACGCTCGGGGGCTCAACAGAGATCTGGTCACGGCGTTCTAGTTCTGATTCTTCAATCACCGCCTGAGTGACCAGTTGTTCAATATCTGCCAGCACCTCAGCAACTATTTCTTCAACTTGTGCTCCTTCTGGTACTGGCAGGTCTGATGGCAAAGCTGTTTGAACCTCCGGCAGGGTTGTTTCTGGTACTACCCTGGGTTCTTCGGGCACTGTGGCCTCTGGTTCTACAGCTGCATGATCAACCGGGGGCTCTTCCCTGGTTATCGCTGGCATTTCTTCAACTCTGGAACAATAAAGTTTATTAGTCACAACAGTATATTACGACGGTACATTCCGTGTTGCTTAACAAGATACTTACATGGTGGAAGACCGCATAGGGATCTCTGGTTCCCCCAGGGTGAACTCTTCTTCCACTTCCTGCTCCGGCGCCGACGGTCCTGCTGGACAGGGTTCTTCAATCACTGGCGTCGTCCTTACGAATGGCGCGGAGACAGGATTGAAGATGTTGTGCAGGATCTCTTCATCTGATAACGGTTGCCGAGCAGAGCTGCCTTGCTGCGGCATGCTGGTTCCAATTTCTCCAATAGATATCCCCACTGAAGATGATGTCTTGGGTTGTGGGGATACCTTTGCCCTTTCCTCTGGGATGGTCCTGGCTCGGGCCTTGGGCAGTGTGCGTGCTCTCTTGGGCACAGGTGCTTGTGCCTCTGTTGGTGCTGGCCTCTTGGACCTTCCACCTCCCTTGGAGGTTGCCCCTGCTTTGGCTTGGGGTTCTTCAGGGACCTGTGGTTCAAGTTTTGCAGTTGGCTCGTCAGGATCTTCAATTGCAGATTGTATGTGCACTTGATCTCTTACCCCTGGATCCACACAGCGTGCCAGCAATGCCGCTTCTTCGGTGTTGGTTGGGTCCAGGGGCGGCAGACTCACATAAAGTGCGCGCTGGGCTTCATACTGTGATGATCAAGACATTAGTTCATAATATTGTTCAACAGCAAGGCAATATATTGCTTTCAGCTATAGTTCTTACCTCAGGTGTCATGGTGATTGCAGAAATTTCCATTATCTCTGGAAATTGTTCGTCATTAACCACCAGAAACTTCTTCAAGAGTTGGTTAACCCTCTTCTCTGACATATCTCCGGTGGCATTCCTGGAGGGGTCAGCTTCTCCAGAGTACAAGTACCCTGGGTTGCAGCGTTGTTTGCATGGTTGGATTCTCCTCAGCAGGAATGAACGATATACCCGGCTCCTGTCAGCCCTTGTGCTTTAAGATCTCTGATCATATTAAGCAGCTCAGGGATCTGCATTGCTTGATTCACTCCAACTATTTCGCTCCAGAATGGTTTCATTACTGGAGGATTCCCTGAGCGGCTCTGTAGCTGTGGCTGGTGGTTCCATGCGTAGAACCACTCCTTTTGCCAGTCCTTCAGGCTCTCTTTGGTTGTATATTCCAAATACACTGGCCTCATGCCCTGACGGAACTGGATGACTACTTTTCCTACCACCTGTAATGGTCCGCTTGAGGTTTTTACCCTAAACAGGTGGCGGAATAAAGCAAAATGTGGATCTATCCCAAGAAATGCTTCGCAGAGATGGATGTAGATCGACAGATTCAAGATGGAATTGGGATTCAAATGACACACCTCAATCCCATAAAACTGCAAGACCCGGCGGAAGAAATCACAAGTTGGGAGCCCAAACCCGACCTCGTAAAATGCTTTCCATACCGTCAGTTCTTCGGTATCTTCAGTGGGGTACTCGTGCCCATACGCACACCTCCACTGGCTGATTTCTTGGGCCGCTAGGAACCCATCTGCTTCCAGGGCCTTGATATGCTTCTCCTTCAGATTACTGGTTGGCCAGTCACTGATTGGATCTTCGATGATAGGCATGTCTCCCGCGGACGCTGCCTTTTCGGTCGTGATGACCTCCTTCATGGCTTCGGCTTTCCTCTTCGCGCCTTTGCCTCGGCTGGATCCTTCACCACCGGCCATTGGGATCTTTTGTGATTTGGTGTGGATTGGATTTCGGTTGGGAGCGGCTGTGGATGATTCTGCGTGGTCTCTGGATTGCGAGTAAAGCAACTGTCGCAAACCCTAGATCTGTTTTGCGAAAGGCGTACGGATACAAAGGGTCGCGGACGGTTTATATGGGCTTTTCGAAGCGTTACTTCGGTAATTTTTAACTATGGTCCTTTCTTGATCCTATATTTGAATTCGTTCAAATTTAGGCTCGGGGGCTGTGGACATATTTTCAGGAAATATTTTTCTGAGAATTTACGGCTTCAATTGATAAATTTATGAGGAATTCTAAAAGAATTCGGGTTTCTTCAGAAATTGATTCTGTTTTGGTTCGGACTTCGAAAGAGCCTTGAATTTCTTCTTCAAAGATAAACGAGGCTCGGGGGCTGTCCAATTGGGCGCACCTAATCGGTGCGCACCAATCCGAACTTCGAGAAGATTTATGAGCACATCATTACCTATTGAACAGCATGGTTGCAACTTCCAAGAGCAAAGAACCCTGTGGGTCTCAAAGAACCCTGGCGGATTTCAAAAGAACTTTGGAGGACCTCAAAGAACTCTGTACTTTCAACAAGGCTGTTCTTCAGGAGAAAAGGTGCTCGGGGCTTGTGGGTGTAGAGTCCTGACGGACTAAACAACCCTGGCGGCCCATCCTATGGGCCGGCCCACGTACAAGACTTGACGCACAAGACAAGGATTAGTCCTAGTCGGTTTGGATAGACTGTATCAGGGAATTAGAGATAAGCTTGTAAAAGACTCCTAGTCCTATACGGTCTCCATGTAACCCTGCCCTCCGGACTATATAAGGGGAGGCAGGGTCTCCAAAACATCTCATCAATACAAGATACACCATACAGGACGTAGGGTATTACGCTTCGGCGACCCGAACCTGTCTAAACCGTCTCTTGTCACCTTCGACTCTAGATTCTCGACGACTTCTCCCTAAACCCTTCTCTCGGGGCACCCCCTCGAGAACCTAGTCAGCATAAATCGCCGACACATATGTTTTCCTAAAATTTAGTGAAAGTTAAAAGATTTAATTTAGGACATAACTCAAAGAACCTATACTTTTTTTCCTTAGGAAAACTAAGCATCACTGTATTAAGATAGAATAGAGTTTGGGTTACAAACCCCAACCTATGCCAAGCATAGAATGATCCCTGAGAAACAATAAACGTTTTGGTTTACATTACCATTACCAAAAACATCCTAATCACATTTTTAAGATGATGCTGTTTAAAGAAAACATATTCGCATGATAAAAAAGTGTCAGGAAAACGCCAGCTTCTATCTTTTGTTAGCGCAAAAACTGCTGCCACTTTACACGCCACCTCGTACAGTATGCTGTTTGTTTGAAAGGACGCCACTGAGACATCGTATGTTCCTAGCTATATATGGGACGTGTTTAGTTGTTGGGGAAGAAAAAGAATTTTTTCTGGTAAACGTGCTTTGTGAGTGGGATGAATAGGGAAGTTGAAGAGAATTGAAGAAAAACTTTTCTAGGAAGCGTGTTTTCTGAGAGGGATGAATAGCAAAAGTTGAAAACATCTCTCGGAAGTAAACATGGCAATGATAAAAGAGCACAAGTCGGTAAACAGATATAATACCAGTAGGCGTTTCGTTTATATGTCAGAACTCAGAAGAGGTCAGCTACGAGCTTTCCCCCTCCAGCGTCCAGCCTCCCCGCTCCCTACTCCCCTTCCCCTGTCCCTTCTCTCCCCGGCCATGGAGCTGCAAGATCTGCGACTCCGGCAGCATGCACGTACGTGCCTACGGGGAGAAAGGCTGCCGTAGGCCATCGAATCGCCTGCTTGCTTCGCAGGAAAGGCGCTGCCGCCCGCGGCCAGCCACAGTAACGTATCGATCTCGCTACCCTCGATCCCTCTCTCATGTGTAATAATTTGCTCGCTGCGCGCAAATCCTTGATTTCCAATGGTGAGCGGGTGTTTTATCCTCACGGCTCTTCTTCTCTATCAGTACATGCATGGACAAATTTCTTGCCGGTTGCTTTTTCAGAAAAAAAGAAATTATCCTCACGCCTCACGTTTCCCTCATCCTCTTGATTAGGAGGTCGATCGATCCATGACTGAGCTACCTAGATGGACGCCAAAGGCGCGTGCTAAGATCTTATTTCAGTCCTGGAACACAAAGGCTCAGGGGGCGATACTTCTCGGATCGGATGTGATTTTGAAGCTTTTCTGTGTAAAGCTCCCACAGCTATACGGAATACTCCAACCACATTACCCCTCTCATCATTTCAGTGCCTGAGGTGAACCAAGAGATTGAATAATGGGCATTTGATGGTTGTTGTACATTTTCTTATGGGGCCTTCCACTATTCTCTGAAATTAGGATAATGAGTTTGAGCTATTGTTTCATGGCTAGTTGAAGCAAATTAAACAGGTAAACTAATTTTGTTTGATTAGGCCCCTGACTAATGTGCAGGCAATGACTAATAAGGTAGTGACGATGCCCCCTCTCCGCATTTATTGATCCGTATAATCAGATTTCCTATAAGAATACTCATCTGTTAGTTATATTTTGTCTCTACAACAACAACAACAATACAACATTTAGTCCCAAGCAAGTTGGGGTAGGCTAGAGATGAAACCCAAGAAACAAAGCTCAAGGCTCACGCACGTTGATAGTTAGTCTCCAAGCGCTCCTATCGAAAGCTACTTCCTTGGAAATATTCCACTCCTTAAGGTCTCTGTTTACCGCTTCGTCCCAAGTCAATCTAGGTCTACCTCTAAGTTTGTTAAAGAAAATGTCTCTAAGACTTATATGAACTACAGATCATTTACTAGTGTTTTTCTTAATCAACAATCTGTGGCAATTATGGCTGAAGTTCACATTATTCTTGAGCATTGCACCATGTTTTTCTTAATCAACAATCTGTGCACAATTTTTAAGATTATTCTATACAATATTTGGTTCAGGTTATTTGTTCCAGATGTTAAGATTGAATAAATTTTTCAATTTTTACAAAAAAAAATGTTCCGATAAAAATGTAACTGAAACATTGTCAAGCGTGGTCTTGTTTTTAAGAGCTTATTGTAACAAACATAACGGTGTCATCCAAATTTTATTCAAATTTTCAGCTTTTGAGATATTTTTTTTTATTTCTATCTTCTCACGTGCTAATAACGCGGGGTGTCCAGTCGGCACTGGGCAGTCGGTGCTTTCGGTCCCGACACCCGGACGTGAGCAACCCCCTAGGAGCGGCAAAGACATTTTCCAACCCATACAGCTCTCGGGTCTCGGCACCGGACTCACAGAGCAAACCTACGCCCCCCTGCGGCATGTACACGGCTAGCTCCATCTCCATACTCCAGTCCAACCGCCACTGTTCTGATTTGTCTTCCCTTCCTTTTGTCCGTTGGGACTCCCAGGCGGCTGCCGGTCATGACTCTTTGTTTATATATTTACTAGCATCATGTCCGTACGTAGCTACGGGCGAAACATCTTCTGTAGGTATCAATTGAAATATTGGAGCCAGATTATGCAATAAAATGATTGCAATGCTCTCCAAAACATATATCTGCACGTACAATATAAATTTGTACTTACAATCACTAATTGCTACCGGGTATATAAACCAGCTGTCAAGAAATGTCCAACAAAAGAACACAGACTGATTTTGGGCGACAACACGTGTTAAAGTGACAACAAATGCCTATAAAGAGGACGACAGCCCCCCCCCCACCCCACCCCCCGACAATCTTCAGCATTACAAAAAGTTTATAGTTCTAACATCTTGGACAATCCACACCACCCCTGAGTGCTGGAGCATTGACCATGCTAGGTCTAAAGCTCACTGCATTTTTATCACTATTCCACATTCCAGTTTACATCCGTATCGAAGATTTAAGATATGAGATGATAATGTTATAATGTCCTTGGCGCCCAGTTTGATCAGGGAATAATGCATACAAAAGCAAAGAATTTGAGTATTAATTTACAGTCATATCAATGATAACACTGAAAATTCTATCCAATTAAAAAAAGGGTGCACCTCAGATTCATTGCGTAATAATTGATCAAAATAACTATTAGGTATAGTGCATTACTTTATTATATTTTTTAGCCCATCCAAGTGAAAGTGTAGAATGACAAACACATTGATATGCAGTATCACGGACAAGGAAAGGAGCTTGGCCCTCATGTATTCCTCTGCTTCTTGTGGATATCAACAGGATTCAGACAGTGGATCTTTATTCACATTTCTTAGATCATTTGGATTTTGAAGTAGACCTAGGAGCTCTAAAACCTGATTGTGTCAGCTTCTCATGACAAGCATAACTTATGAGAGCCATAGTATGCAGCGTGGATTGGTGTGTACAGTTCACTTTCAAGCCTATCAGAATAACACGAGCCAGTGGCAACTCGGTTCTTGGTAACAATGTCGTCAATGGTAAGCTTATACCATTTCAGAAACTCAACAACATTTCTCTCTCTAGGTACCACAAATCCACAATGACTGAGTCTGAACCGCGTAGCATGCTTATGCACAACTCACTTGAGCGATCACAGTTAGCTAGTGAGCCCCTCTCTGCAAATCTGATAGGATCTGCAATACACAAGCTGCTAATGAGTATTTTTTATGAAAATTTGTAATAGTCACAAGTTGCGTAATAGGTTCGAGGTTGCAGATCAAGCAATCTAAGTGTTACAAACAGACTGAATTAGCCGGGAACAATTCTAAACCGAGGTTACACACTAATTAGGCCAAGTCAGACAGTTAGTCATCGTTTCACACCAGACTCAATGGGTTTAAGGTAAAGTTAGAATGCCCAGGAGCCCAGGATTAGCAAGCAAATCCTGTCAGTCAAATTTCGTTACATACCTTGTGGGCGGCAAGGACCTAAAGGAACCGTGGTAACGTTTCGTCGATGGTGGTGGCGATGTCTGGCCGCCTGGATGGGTCTCCTTCGCAAGGTGATGGAAGGAGGCCATGATCTTTGCGTTGGAACTGGTTTCCCCAACCACTCGCAACGTCGTCTGGTCCAGTCGGCGGAGTGGCCGTCTAGGCAGGAGGAGGAGGCAGTCCGGATCGCCAGAGTCGAAGGGATCCAGCAACAGACGGTACTTGCAGCACCTTGGCCAACTCGGTGATGTGCTCCTGGTCCGGGATGACTCTTGCCGGTGTCAAGCATGGAGAAGCGCTCTGCTGAGAGTGGTGGGATCTGGTCTGCGTCCAGGAGCGCGACGCCGACGAGGAAGCCGTAGGCAGTTGCGGCGTAGCCCACGGAGTGCTCGTTGTGGAAAGCGAGGAAGCGAGAGGCGATGGAGGTGATGGGGAGGCCCACCGCCCACGACATGCGCAGGCGACGATCGCGGCGGCCATCCTTCCCGAGCGATTAGCGGAGCCGGCGGGCAGTGGCTAGTCGATCCGTTTTGACCGAGCGATTAGCACACGGAAGGAACCGCGGAGAGGCATGAAAGGGTTGACGTACGAAGATGTGTCGCCCAACAGAGCAGATGAACGGGCGAGAGACATGGAGAGGGCGCGAGATGTACGACGAAAACCGTTGGAGAAAGTGGGCAGACGGATGACGTACCAAAAATTTGACCCCTTACGTGCTTTTTAGGAGCAGAGACTCTTCATTCTAATCTAAAGTGCCGATCGAGTAACCGAGCACAAGCCACGATTGCTACGGTGCTAGGTCCTGTTTGGATCCACCCAATTTATAATAAGCCTCGAGGGCTTGTGCTACTCCGCCGTATCTGTCGTAGTGCACGGCGCGCATCGTGTCGGATGGAGCGGCCATTGCCCGGAAGCGATCGAGGAGAGGAAGGAGAAGATGGCACTGGGACTGCAGAACAGTGAGACTTGTCTGCTGTAGTGCGTCGAGCAGCGGTGGTTTGAGACGAAGTGAGGACTGAGGAGACACCTTGCGCGCGCGGGCGTAACATTTTTACACGTCGGCAGGGCGAGCATCGCTTCAGCCCCGTTTGAACACGGGTGACGCTCGCGCCGCCGGCGCCACCCCCGACTCCGGCGACCTCAGCCGGCGGCTGACGCCCCCTGTGCTAAAATCCCCGCGCCGTCGCCCTCGCCGCTCCCGCCGCCCACCGGAAGTCCTGCCCAGCGCCGCCGGCCGAAACACCGCCGCCGCCGGTCAGCCGCCGCCCCCTCGAGCTCTTCTACGGCCGCCGGTCCTAGGAACCCCCCAGAACCCCAGAAACCCTAACTCCACCACCTCGACTACGACCCTGGCCGCTCCCTACCGCCCGCCGGGACGGCTGCTGGACCTCTACCTGAACCTGATTGGTGTGAGCTGAACGGGACGTTTTGGACGTCGCCCCAGCCGCATGAGAAGTGGGATAGCGAGGGTTTTGGAAGGGACGTCACCTTCAAATGACATCAACTATGACGTCAACAACAAAGTTTGGAACGGATGTCACTTTCAAATGACATCAACTGTGACGTCAACAACAAAGCAATACTCTCTCACAAATCAACCGTTTTAAAATATGTTACACTGTTGTATTCCTTGCAACGAATATTAGATGTGCTTCGAAGTCTTATGTTCATATTAGATGTGCTTCGAAGTTGTTTTATGCAACTATAAGTCTTATGTTAAACTATAATAGTGACTTATATACATATTATATTTCAGCATAATTTATGTTGTACTTTAAAGATAACGAGCTACTTTGTGTGTCTATATGTAGAACTTATGAACGAGAAAAAATAAATTGTATAATTTAATAATTGATATCTTGTGTGGCAACTTCTAACATATGTGGATAGTTTATTCAACCTTTTAGTACCAATTTGTGTAGAATATATTTTTAAATGTTATGATGACGTTATACCTTATGTAGGGACAATGTGGCTATTTATGTAGAAATCTCATAGCAAATTATGGTGAATGACTACTAACAAATATATATAGGCTGCAATATGGCCTAATTTTCCCTTGTTGGGCTGGGTGCTACGGGCCATCCTATCCATCTATAAAACTTACTTTGACCCATCTAACTTATTATAAGTGAAAACGGCACAAATCAAAGGATTACTTATTTCAACAAATTGATTGGGCAGGTTCAATATTTTCCTTGAGCATGTTCAACATTGCCGACTCAAATGTTGAATTTTCACAGATGAATTTTGAATTTGGAATCACGGAATGTTAAAACATTGCAATCAAAATGTTGAACCACTTCCATATTATTCTCTAGCGAGCTTCCCGGTGGTGTGGAGCAGAGTCCGCGATGGCGCTAACGTGCAGCGTGGTAGTGAGAGGGCTTTGGCGCAGGAGCATGGCGCCGCTGTGGTAGCGGGGCAGCCGGTGGGCCACTGCGAGGGACATGACCATGCCGCGACCCAATGGTGCACGGCATTACGGTGGTCACGAGCGGCACTGGCAAGGAGCAGCACTGGAGCCAGCGGAGGGGCAGCGGCGCAGTGGGAGGGCGGAGGGAGAAGAAAGGAGGTGAGGGCTAGGATTTGGGTGCGATCCAAAGGTTATATAAAATGAGGCCCTTTTACTAATAATAATGTTGCTAAACACTAAATATGTTTCTATTAAAATCATTCATACCAAAGCACTGCATATAAGTATTACTTCAAAAAAAAGTTTTTTTCTCTAATATTTCGAGATGCCAAGTCATTGCTCATGATATCAATGCCATTCATAATTTCAGCTATATCCATAATGTTGCCAGACAATTTAATATTTGCTGAGACGATTTTTATCAGGTAAAGTCCGGCGCATAACTTCAATATGTTTATTTCTTCGTGTCACTAGTAGATTGATATTTTTAGATGGCATGGCAAAGATTTGAGCTGAAAATTAAAGGGAAAAAATGCAATTCAGCATGAGCATCTATGATTTAGGTCAATAGCCGATACCTAACTACCTATACAAAACTCAATCAATAGAATACCTCGTCCTTTCTTGAATGGCTGATCGATTCCTGTACAAAAGATTGGATCCTTTGGATTTGCTCAACTCCCGATCCTCTTGTCTACTTGATCATTGATGATGTGGCATGTGTAAAATATTAGAGAAAACAAGAGATTGACAAGATCTATCAGTTGATGTGTGTGTGTGTGTGATGACATGCAAGACGACGGTGACAAAATCTGAGAGTAGCATACTAGCATGGACAGATTACAGATGAACTCTTGTTCGTCAGAGTGCGTGCCTGCCGCCTCCCCTGCGGTGCGTGGTGCAGGGACTGCCGTTGCTGTTGTGCGGTCGGACGTCGGATGACCGCGGCCGCGTGCGAGACGCCGGACGCGGAGAAGCCAGGCGACAGGCGACAGCCCTTCCGCGAACTGCCGAAGTGCATCAGCCGAGCCACCAAAACGAACAGTAGATCGGAAATTTGAGAAGCGGAATCGACCAGAAATTTAGAAACCAGAGAAGTAATCACCGCCCGGTCAACCAGTCATATGCCTGACACGTTTCGCTTAGCATCTTCGTTACGGTGCGCACGTACACGACGAACATCTATACGTACTCTACACAACAAATACGGAGGGGGCCTCTCGATTGCGGGGAAGCCGATCGATCGGGCGAGATCGAGGCGGACTGCGGACAAGATATCGCCGCGTCCCCAACTGTTTGTTTCCTGAATCTCACAAGATGCCGACGGCGACGCCAGGCAGCAAGAAGAGGAAGAACATCGTGACGACGAAAAGAGCTCGGCTCACTCGCGTTCGCCACCGGGCGAGGCTGCAGCCGCGAAGCAGCCGGTGTACTTTGTGGTGGAGCATGGAGTCGAGGAGCCCACCCACTCCATCCTCGAGCTCTCCGCCGGCGCCGCCGCCCGCCCTGTGCACCACGGCAACCGGGCCATGTCCTTCGCCGCGGTGGATACGCGGCAGGGGCCCCGGATCGTGGGTCTCGGTCTGGATAGGACACCCATCTACGACCCCAAAACCTCCACGGAGCTCCAAGGGCCCCGCCTCGTCGACTCTATGGTGCGCCCCATCCTGATCCCTCACGGCAGCAAGCTCTACGCGCTCTCCCGCAGCCCCTCCGTCTTGCCGGGGCGGGACTTCATGCCCTGCTTCTTCGTCTTTGACCTGAACCATCGTTACAGCCCTGGATGGCACGACCTTCCGCCACCGCCCGTCTTCCCGTGCCGCCTCAACCCGCTGGAGTACCGCGACCCACCGGAGGTCCGCGTCGCGTCCTACGCCGTGGTTGGCTCCCACATCCTGCTCTCAGTGCAGCAAGATAAGGGTACCTGCGCTTTCGATATGGACTGCAAAAAGTGGGAGATGGTGGACGGAAAGAACCTGCCATTCATCGGTGAGGCCGTGCCGCTTGGTGGCCACCGCTTCGTTGCTCGCTCCAGGGCAGTGGGCGGCGCTGCTGCAGTATACCACATGGAGGTTTCGGACCAGGAACAGGAAAGTCTACCAGGAGGACGGAGCTGATCATCACTGAGTTGTCAGTGAAATCAAAGGGCATTGTTGTGGGGCAGCTCTTGTGCTCCATGGGGATGGGTAGATTCTCTTCTTTTGACATTCGGTCTGTTGATCCCGGTTCAGAGGCCACGGTGGACAAAGCACGCAATGTTCACCGCAGCTACTCTCTGGTGGAGGGGGGTGATGATGCTGATGCTACGGCCAATTCGGTTGTTATAACGAAGCAGGAGAGGCAGATTTACAAACTACGTGATCCATTCTGTCATTTGGCTTTTCCTTTGCCAGTGGTTGCTGCTTTACCCATGTAAGCAACACACCCTAGCTATTAATTTGTTTGGTTGCTTCGGTTCTCTAGAACCTCTTCTTTGTGTACTTCATCATGTACCACAAGATAGTAACCATCAGATACAGTAATATGTTGCATTGGCATGATGCTCTGTTATTCAAAACGAATGAACAGACGTCCACTCCAAGCCTTGACAAGAGAACTTTGAGCTAGAACCCACATTCAACATTTGTTTTTTTAGCAATACATGGCAGGTGCTCTGCCCTTTCATTATGAATTTTGATTGGCCAACAAGTTCGATATCCCCTTACAAACTTCAATTTATTTCAGCTTAACAATTTTGAGAATAGCAGTGGGATATTGTCCTGTAGACTATTAGCATGATTGACATTTGCTGTTTTATGCAAGTGCTTCAGAAGCTAAAATTATCATGTCTGTAAAATAGCGCTTTCCAAATGCTCCTGCAACGCTTAAGAAATTGAACTGTCGCATGTCATGCTTCTGCTTCTAACCGTACAAGACATTACCCAACTTGGTGAACTGAATATTTCTCTATCTTTCTAGTTGAATTTGTATGACTGGATGCTGGTGTATTATATGCCCAGAGCAAAGTGTGAGGTATCTGCCTTGTTCAAACATGTGACTGAAAATTGTCTTCTGGCCTCACTCAGCTATACATTCATTTGATGTACTCGATTAAACTACAGTACTAGAAAACCACAGAAGTTCAAGAGCCAAATGCCACCAATGATGCAGGTCAAATTGTACTCTAATCGTATAATTTTATGGATTTGCTAGACAAATTTCTTTTAGTGTTAACTTCCTACGCAACTAGTAACCATGTTCACCAACATGTGCTTTGACAGAAGGCACTTGAATTTTGGTCATCTTTTGGTTTTCGTTTGTTTTTTTTACAAGGAAGTGGTCGCCTTTTCATAGTAGCAATGGTGCTTTTGATGTTGATGTCAGGGTGTATATTTGTGTGATGGTGGAGTACGAAAGACAAGTGTTTGGTAACAGTGTTCATATTTGATAGAGTATTCATAGTAAAGGGTAAATTGCTGAACAAATAATCTATATATTGTTGCCCTTATATAAAACAAATACTAACAATCGTTTTGTCTAATGACAAATACTGTAGCTATGTATACCAATTCGATATCGATACTTCTGAATACACAAGTATTTACGGCACCATTCTCACTCCGCGGCTCCTATTTCCACGATGATCTTGCCTGTGGCGTGCCCGCTCATGCTCTTGGCCCAGCCATCCTGCGCCTTGCTCAACGGATACCTGGAGTCGACCACCGTCTTGAGCTTCCCCTGCTTCACCATGCCCACCAGCAGCTCCAGATCCACCTTCTTGGGCCAGACTATGAGCGGCACCAGCCTTTTCTTGGAGAAGGTCGCCATCTGGAGGATCGTTATGGAGACGGACACGAACCCGGGCGTGAGGTCCAGGACCATGCCATTGGCGGCGAGCACTGGCTGGAACACCGACCACGGGATCCTCGTCGTCCCGCAGTGCACCACCACGTCGTACTTTTTCCCGGAGGGGCTCCGCAGCGCCGCGCCCTCGGGGGTCTTGTAGTCCAGCGCCTCGTCGGCGCCCAGGTCGCCGACGAGGCCGAGGTTGCGTGCGCCGCACGTGGCCGTGACGTGGTGGCCGCCAAGCCTGGCCAGCTGGACGGCGTAGTGGCCGACGCCGCCGGATGCCGCGGTGACCAGCACGTTCTTGCGGCCGGTGACGTCGGCTGGGT
Organism: Digitaria exilis; assembly: GCA_015342445.1. NCBI lineage: Eukaryota > Viridiplantae > Streptophyta > Magnoliopsida > Poales > Poaceae > Digitaria > Digitaria exilis. The sequence continues at coordinate 1,329,825 of JACEFO010000112.1, forward strand.
CAAGGCTGACCCCGGCTCTCTGGAGGGATCGGAGCGCAGTGGCCGCGGCGATCGGGAGACCGGCGCCTCGGGCCGCGGACACCTCCGGCGGTCGCCGCGCTGTCAGGGAGGCCGACGCCACAGCGTACTCGGCGAGGCCACCGCCATTCTGCCATTTGCCGATGATGGAGCATTTAGAACTAAGAACTTAGCCGGCAAGTACTCAAAACAATTGGGACAAGGAAAGATGAAGCCGTGTAAGCAAATTCTTGCAAGGATCTCGCAATGAATGTTACCGGGAAGTTGATGGCGATGACCTTGTCCCCTGATTTGAAGTCGCTCACTCCAGTGCCCACCTCCACGACTTCCCCGGCTAGATCGAAACCTGTTGTTCCAGCACGGATGGTCATCAACCTGCCGGGGAAAGAAACGCATGGTCATCAAAGAAAGGGCAAGGAGGCATCACGTTACCTGAAACAAACGGGAACTTCCTTGGCATGACGGGGCGAGCGGCGCCCTTCTGAAACATCCAGTCGGCTACGTTGAGGCTGGTCGCCTCCATCCTGATGAGCACCTCGCCCTTGCCCGGCGACGGGATCGGCACCTCCACGTGCTGCAAAACCCAAGCAGAACACGCGCGTCATCTCGCATCGATCGCTGGATCGGAGACACCGGATAATGATGTATTCACGTTGGGTTGGATTCAGCAAGTTACCTTGAGGGCTTGTGCTCCTCCGCCGTATCTGTCGTACTGCACGGCGCGCATCGTGCCGGATGGAGCGGCCATGCTGCTCGGAAGCGATCCAGGAGAGGAAGGAGGAGATGGCACTGGGACAGACTGCAGAATGGTGAGTCTTGTCTGGTGTAATGCGTCGAGCAGCGGTGGTTTGAGACGAAGTGAGGACTGAGGAGAGACACCTTGCGCGTGCCTGCCATTTATACACGTCGGCAGGGCGAGCATCGCAGCAGACGGTGGGGGCGACGTGGCCCTGTTTCGCGCCGCACGGGCGGTCGCATGCTGCTGCTTCTGGGCACGGACGGGCTCAAACTCAAGGACTGGACCAGCAGCAGCTTGCTAGCTTGCGGCAGGAGGCAGAGACGACAAGTCCCTCGCTTGCGCCTTGCGGTGTTTACCTTTCCACTTCTACCTGAACCTGATTGATCATTGATGTGAGCTGAACGGCCAACGTACGCCAACGGAACTGAAACTTCTGCTCAACCCGTGGATTAAGTGCGGACTGGACTTTAGACTTGTCGGTTGGACGTTTAATTTGGACACTGCCCCAGCCGCATGAGAAGTGGGATATCGTGGGTTTTGGAAGGGATGTCACTTTCAAATGACATCAATTGTGACGTCAACAACAAAGTTTTGGAAAGGATGACACTTTCAAATGAGATCAACTGTAACGTCAACAACAAAGCAATACTCTCTCACAGATCATTCGTTTTCAAATCCGTCTACACTGTTGTATTCCTTGCAACGAGGCATACAAAACTATAGTTGTTTTATGCAACTATAAGTCTTATGTTAAACATAAGCTGACATCCTATAAAAATTATTCGAAGACATGCATCATGTGTCTAGTTTATTACGTCTCATAGTAAAAGACACAGTGGTGCAATCGGAATTGAAAATATACTCTCCTAAAAAAAGTAATCACATTTTGAAAATAAAAGACATGTGTAAACCTAGACCACCCAATTCTTATTCTTCGGATTTTCTTGTTGACCGAACTTCAGCTAGGATTCAACAGCGCTAGAGAACAGTCTCACATGGGCTTCCAGCTTATCACAAGACACAAATTTTCAACCGAGTTTCTCCACAACCATGTGTTGCCGCTCACTTTATCCAGTGTGTTCAGATTGAAAGTAAAAAGTAGTTGTTTTAGATGAATAGTGCACTGGTAAGCGTGTTCTGTGAGTGGGATGAATAGGAAAAACTTGTTGGAGAAGTGTTTTTCCTGAATCTGAACACAGCATAGTGCCCCCCATCCCTGTCGCCGCCTTCCCTGGCTCCGATGGTGCCTCCGCTGTCCGCCCACCAACCGCTCGCACGCTAATCTCTCCGCCGTTCTTCGCCCCCACCGCCAGCACTGCCCATCGACAGTCCTCCGCTGCTCGTTCCAGCGGCCTCCCGGCCACTTCCGTCTGGCAACCGTCGCCTCCGCCGGGGCGTCCGCTGCCCCGAGCCCTCTTCGAGGTCCGACGGCGAATAACAACCCCGGAACCCTATGGCGCTCCCGCACCAGCGGCGTCCGTAAGAGACTGAGGAAGAAGGACGGTGGGAGATGAAGTGTGTTGCCACAACCGGTTGTGGTGTTGATTTTTCAACATTTTTTCAGAAAATGGAAATGTAAAAAAAAGGGTTTAGTACATGTGCTGCAGACTGATGGCGTCTTTCACCGGTGGAGAGCTTTCCAATGTCGTCCACGTAACCAGGCCATGGATAGTTGTTACCTATAGGCTGCAATCTGGCCTAATTTTCCCATGTTGGGCTGCGTGCTATGGGGCTTCTTATCCATATTCGTAAAAATCTATCGAAGAAAAATACAACCATCTATAAAACTTACCTTGGCCCATCTAACTTATAATGAGTGAAAACAGCACCACAGATTGCTACTCTCAACAAATTAGTTGGGCCAGTTCAACATTTTTTATTAAACATGCTTAACATTTAGGACTCAGATGTTGAATTTGGAATCAAGGAATGCCAAAACATTGTAATCAAATTGAACCACTTTGGCATGTTCTTCTCTGGTGAGCTTGCCGGCGGCAGGGGAAGCACACGCAATGGGCATTGGGAGGGAGGAGGGAGAAGAAAAGAGGTGAGGGATAGGGTTTGGGTCGGATCCAAGGGTTATACTTGTTTAGCCCGAATCTAAAACACTATAAGGCGTGTAAGCTCATATCTACTGGAGGATAGATAGAAATTTTGACGTGTTAGGACGGACGCAAAGCGGTAATCCTATCCATCTTCCACAAGATTTGAGTGTGACCCTACTTAGATAGTAAATTTCCTCCAAAAGTTTTTGCTGTGAAGTGTGCCCCTCTCAGGCTCTCGCAGGGCACGCTCTCACTGACGGTAGTATGTGTTAACTTGGTGAGGGGGACTCACTTGTTAACATCTTCTCTCTCTAATGGCTGACATTATTTAACTGTGATTGGACCATTTCCTGTGAGTGATCATGAATCTCCAACCACTGTTTACATGTGAACAAAGACCCCATAGGGCACCTGCTGGGATCCCTTGGCTAGTCACAAATCTGTAGTGATATATTGATTCAACATTTATGGCATACATGTTCAATTAGTTTATTAAACTGGTTGATACAAGTGTGAATAAATGTTGAATAAGATGTTTTTAGATAATTGAAGATCTATGCTCAGAACTGTGCATATAGACATTAAAAACAAATTGCTACTAGTTGTTTTTCACGGCGTGAAGTATCTGTTTCCTCGCATTTAATGTAACAAATGGAGACCAGTGCAAAGCGGGGGCCTATTTGGCACCAGCACAGAGTGGGCCTTAATAGGCGGTGCGATAGATGGGCTATTCAACTTTAGTGTCTTCGATTGTATTACGACTCAAAAAAATTATAGGAGCCGACCCAACCGCCGTTGCTAGGGCTTGGATATCCAAACCTGAATTTTGTTCCTTGATTTGAGATTATTTGTTTAGGACGACTTATGAGATTAATTAAAGTAAACAAGTATAATTTTTTAGATTATTCTATACAATAATTTGTTCCGCTTGTATAATGTTTTATTCCTTTTATATAGAGCTTTGTTCCATGATTTGAGATTATTTGTTCTAGATGACTTTTGAGATTAATTAAACTAAACAAGTACAATTTTTAGATTATTTTATACAACATTTTGTTTCACTTGTACATTTTTTTATATAGAATTTTGTTTCATGAGTTCAGATTTTTTTTGTTCTAGATGTTAAGATTGGATAAATTGCTCCATCTTTACAAGAAATTTTTCTGACAAAAATATAACTGAAACACTATCACGTTTGGTCTAGTTTTGAAGATCTTATTGTAAAAAATATAGTGGCACAATCAAAATTCTATTTAAATATTCAGCTTATGAGATATAAGTTTTTATTTTTTATTTTCTATTCACGTGCTAACGCTGGTGGGATGTCCGGCCGGTGCTTTCGGTTCGGACACCCGGATAGAAGCGACAAAGCCTTTTCTCCATATAGTTAAGAATTTATTTATTTATTTTCTTTTATTGCCCACCTGTGGTATACCTTTGTTCCAAAATATATCCACATTTAAGTCAAACTTTCTTAACTTAAAACAAAAGGCACTTGAGCTTTGGTCACCTTTTGGTTTTCCTTTCCTTTAAGTAAGTGGTCGCCTTTTCATAGTAGCAATGCTGCTTATGCTGTTGATGTCTAGCTATCATCATGGTGCATATTTGTGTGGTAGTGAAGTACAAAGGACTAGTGTTCGGTAACTGTGTTCAGATTTGATGTAGTACTCGTAATGAAGAGGAAATTACACAACAAATAATATATTGTTGCCCTTATATTAAACAGATTACTCCTAATCAATCGAATACATATCTGTTACAACCAAATATCTATCACAAACAAATGCAAACTAACAATCGTTTTGTCTAATGCCAATGGTCTCTGTGTACAGCTCCATATCAATACTTCAGAATACACAAGTATTTACGGGACCATTCTCACTCCGCGGCTCCCATTTCCACGATGATCTTGCCAGTGGCGTGCCCGCTCATGCTCTTGGCCCAGCCATCCTGCGCCTTGCTCAACGGGTACCTGGAGTCGATCACCGTCTTGAGCTTCCCCAGCTTCACCATGCCCAGCAGCTGCTCCAAATCTTCTTTCTTGGGCGAGGCTATGAGAGGCACCAGCCTCTTCTTGGAGAAGGTGACCATCTGGAAGATCGTGGTGGCGAATGCCACGAACCCGGGCGTGAGCTCCAGGACCATGCCCTTAGCGGCGAGCACCGGCCGGAACTCCGACCACGGGAACCCCGTCGTGGCGCAGTGCACCACCACGTCGTATTTTTTCCCGGAGGGGCTCCGTAGCGCGGCGCCCTCGGGGGTCTTGTAGTCCAGCACCTCGTCGGCGCCCAGGTCGCCGACGAGTACGAGGTTGCGCGCGCCGCACGTGGCCGTGACGTGGTGGCCGCCAAGCCTGGCCAGCTGCACGACGTAGTGGCCGACGCCGCCGGACGCCGCGGTGATGAGCACGTTCTTGCGGCCGGTGCCGTCGCGTGGGTCGAGGCTGACCCCGGCTCCCTTCAGGGACAGGAGCGCCGTGAGCGCGGCCATTGGGAGGCCGGCGGCTTGGGCCGTGGACACCTCCGGCGGTCGCAGCACCGTCTTGGATGCCGACACCACAGCGTACTCGGCGAGGCCGCCGCCGTTCTGCCATTGACCGAACATTGGGACCAAGAAAAGTAAGCTAGCAAGTAGCAACTCTAACAATAATTGGGACAAGAAAAGATCATCTCAAATTCTTGCCACGGCTTGTCCCCGCGTTTGATCTCGCAATCTTACCGGGAAGTTGAAGGCGACGACCTTGTCCCCGCGTTTGAAGTCGCTCACTCCAGTGCCCACCGTCACGACTTCCCCGGTCAGATCGTAACCTGTTGTTCCAGCACGCATGGTCATCAAACTGAAGACGAAAGAAAGGCGTGGTCATGAAAGAGACGAGGATGCATCACGTTACCTGAGACAAATGGGAACTTCCTTGGCATGACGGGGCGAGCGACGCCCTTCTGAAACCTCCAGTCGACTACGTTGAGGCTGGTCGCCTCCATCCTGATGAGCACCTCGCCCTTGCCCGGCGACGGGATCGGCACCTCCGCGTGCTGCAAAACCCAAGCAGCAGAACACGCGCGTCATCGCATCGATCGCTGGTTCGGAAACATCGCATCCACGTCTCGGGTTGGGTTCAGCAAAATTACCTTGAGGGCCTGTGCTCCTCCGCCGTATCTGTCGTACTGCACGGTGCGCATCGTGCCGGATGGAGCGGCCATGCCCAGAGCTGGAAGCGAGAACGGAAAGGAGGGAGAAGATGGCACTGGGGCAGATTGCAGAACGGTGAGGTATTGTCTGCTGTAATGCGTCAAGCGGCGGAGTTGTGAGACGAAGTGAAGCGGCGGAGTTGTGAGACGAAGTGAGGAGACACAAGCGCGCGCCTGCCATTTATACACATCGGCAGGGTGAGCATCGCAGCAGCCCCGTTTGACCGCCGCGGCGGTGGGGCGACGTGGCCATGTTTCAGGCCGCACGGGCGGTCGCACGCTGCTGCTTCTGGGCACGGACGGGCTCAACGCAAAGTATCAGCAGCTGCTTGCGGCAGGAGGCAGAGAGCCAGAGACGACAAAGTCTGTCTACCAGATCGTGATTGATGATGATGAGCAGAACGGCCAACGCCCACGCGGAACGGAAACGTCCGCTCAACCCGTGGACCAAGTGAGGGTTGGACTTTTTTTAGAATTCCAGGTTTGCACTGTTAGAGCATATTTTTTCACAATATTTGATGGACCAGTATGTGCGACGGGTCGCACAAAAGCGCAATACATCCAATACCCTGCCACTACATGGGTACGATCGTACACAGCGCATGAGCGAGTGGGATAGCGAGGGTTTTGGACAAGATGTCACTTTCAAATGACATTAACTGTGACCTCAACAACAAAGTTTTGGAAAGGATGTCACTTTCAAATGACATCAACGGTGACGTCAACAACAAAGCATTACTCTCTCACAAATCATCTGTTTTCCAAACCGTTTACGCCGTTTTATTCCTTGAAACGTGGCATACAAAACTATCTTCATATTAATTATGCTTCGAAGTTGTTTTATGCAACTATAAACTTATGTTAAAGTATAATAGTGGCTTAATTATATTCCTTTGCAGTCTATATGTTGTACTTTCAAGATAACAAGTTACTTTGTGTGTCTATATGTAGAACTTATGGAGAGAAAAGTAAATTGTATAATGTAATAATTGATATCTTGTGTGTCAACTTCTAACATATGTGGATAATTTATTCAACTTTTTAGTATCAATTAGTTTAGAATATATGTTAAATGTTATGATGGTGTTATATGTTACGTAGGGACAATGTAGCTGCTTATGTAGAAATCTCATAGCAAATTATATTGAATGACTACTAACAAGTATATATGGAGTATATCGTTATTGCAATACATCAATCTTTATTTTTATTTTGTAGCAATTAATGCATATAATGTATTGATAGATTTTACATATATATATAGTAATGTAGATGACAACAGCGATATACTGCCACAACTCGGGAGTTTTTCGGGGGAAACAATCCACAACCCAACAGGCCGGGCGTGCTTTCCCTCGTTTCCGTCCTTCGTTCTCCCTACGCGGGGACGACGCGGAGGGGACGAGTTGTATTCTTCTTCCCTTCTATCAATCATACAAATTTTGTCAGCCAAATATTTCATCATTGTTTACTGAATGGATGTAGTGTGCGTGATATAACTGCTATTGATATTTGCTCATTGCTTAATACGAGTAGACTGTTTCTCAGCCACAAACCAGATAAAGAGCTGACAGAGGCGTTGAGATAAGTATGGTTAAGACCCGCTTTAAAGCTCAAATTAAGCTTTGGCAGAAAATAAAGGTGGTTCTTTATTCTACATCATCTTTCCTTCAGAGTTCTGGTCGTCCTTCTGTACTGGAAGAGATTAGGCAGTACTGGTACCCAGTAGTAATAGTTGTATATCTTATTATTTCTGAAGATAGAGGGAAAGGCAAAGAGTTCTATATGCATCAATGTCTCTCGAACATAGGTTTGAAAGGAATAAGAAGCATCGTGAATCCTGTCAGAGAAAGAAAGGTGATGCAGAAAACCATTTCGGCCTTAAAAGCTCAATACCATTCGATTGTTATATTATATATGCTTTGCAATTAAGTTGTAGATGGAGACATCTCAGCAAACAGGGAAAGAGTGGATCTGGGTCAAAACAATGACAAGATCCAGCCCTGCGATGTTGATAATGATAATTGTTCCTTTCAATTATCAGGTATTTGAATGGGGACACCAAAGTGTTGTGCTTATATTATGCATGGGAATATATATTGCACTGCAACTGGGAAAAATCAAACATCCTAAGGGCTAGTTTGGCAGCGGTGGGCCAAATAACCCACGGAAGGAAGTGGCCGCAGGCTAGCTACAAGCCTACTACGACGACGATGGGGACGCCGGCAGTAGGAATGCTGACGATGTCAGGGAGATGCAAGTGCAACAGGGAGGACAGCCTGATATCCCTAGTCCGGGTGACTTTCCATGTGGAAACTGAGCTCGATCGGTCGGAGATTCCCAAGTTGTAGCCTCCCAAACATGTCGATATCCCCAGGTCATAGCCTCTAAACTCGCCGGCGCTCAGTCGGCGGCTACCTTCCCTGGGTTATTTGGCCCACCGCTGCCAAACTAGCCTAATTGTTGTCTCGATTCCCATGTTTATGTGAAAATTTATCTTAGGTGGTCAAAATTCATCCACCTTAGGACTATAATCAGAGATCATAAGGAATGTAAGTGAGAAAAAGAAACAATGTAAGATGTATCAATGTCTGGAATAGAGGAATAAACAAATAAGAATAGTCATGAAAGTCACCAAAGGAAGAAAGGTGGGCCTTATAACAATTTGGTATTATATATGTCGTACAAGTTTCCAATCAAGAATGTTTGGAAATAAGATGGATGAATATTATTTTCATGAGCTACATTTTTTAATTAGCTATTCTCATGCGTTGTTCGTTCTTGCTTTTGCCCTATTTTGCTTTTTGATGCTTATGGATTGCAATGTGCCTTAGAGCAATATATTGTTAAGATTGGCACTATGTATGTAGCAATACATTTTTTTTTTGCCACCCGTAGCAATGCACGGGCATGGACCTATTTGTTAAATAAACCAATAGATGCTACATATGCTGCTGCATTAGCCTTTGAGTGGTTGTTAGTTATCAGGGATTGGTTAGAGGAGGCATAAACTCATCAGAAATATATTTTTCTTTTCGATTACGTGGCTGGTCATCGTTGTGATGAGTCGAATCACCACTAGAGAAGCCCTTCAGGAGGAGGCGAGGCGCGTGCGTGCAGTGCGGTGGCCCCATGTCATATGTCCGCTATGGTCGCGCTGCTCGTCGGCCTGCCGTGAGGTCACGCAACACCGGGAGCGCAGGGGTGCCAGGCAAGCCGGGCCAAATGTCCATCTATCTAATGGTATATGCATGGGTGAGTTGTTCACTGGTTTAGTTCTTATCTTGTCCCTTTTTTAAAGACATGCATAGCATGTTTTTCATTAAGAAGAAGAGAGTTACAAGTACGCGACTTTAGGAGAGCCCCCAAAGCGCAGACTTTTAAAGGACCAATCCAGACAACCTGAGCATAACAAAGGCTACACAAAGCACGACCTAACACTACTGAAACCTAGAGGAGAAAAGGTCACCATGAACGCATGCACGTCACCGATAGTCTAACAACTAGCGAAGGAGGAGCGAGAACCAAGGGGGAACGACACCAATGCCGCCATCATCCGTCTGTTCACAAAGGAGCTGACCAAGTCTTCACCGGCGAGACCAAATGGACTTGGCGGCCACGACAACGCCCCCAACGAGGTGAGTTACGAGCGCAACCATTGTCAGCACCTGCATAGGCCAGACAAAGCTTTCACTAAGGCCTACCAAATCCAACTCCCCACATTCGACCTCCATGACACAAACCAGAGACAAACCGATGGAATGGCAGCAGGTAATCCATGTTGAAGGCAATGGGAACATCCTCATGCCAGCGACCCAAAACGACGACCCACGAAAGACAAGAGACGAATCGACCACAACAACCAGGACGCTGCACCCGGACGCGAAGATGAGGGCCACCAGGGAGGCAAAGACACCTGGATGCGGGCACAAGGCGTCGCCGAGGTGGGCCCGTGCAGCCCAAACGGTGGTGCGACCGGCTCAGTGTGTCAGGGCAAATGACAGCAGGAGGCGGAGGTCCCGACGGCCACCCAACGCCAAGCGGCAGCGCCGGAGAAGCCCAGCCCCGTCGGTGGGCGTTGCCCAGGCGCAGAAGAGCTATGGGCAGCGGGCCCGTTTGGCCCAGATCCGGTGGAGCTCCAGGTGGCGCATCCAGCCCCAAATCCCAGATCCTGCGGTGAGGGGCCTCAGCGGCCGGCATGACGACCTAGATCCGGCCACATCGGGAGCACGGGACCCCAATGTCCGGCAGCGAGACCGACCTAGAGCCCCAGTGCAAGCCGTCGATCGGAGGGTTGACGCAGCGGAGGCACCCAACCTCGATGACGGCGCCCAAAGGAGCGACAGCTACCTGTAGCCCAAGAAGCTGGCCGGCACAAGCAGAGCCGACGGCAAGAGAACAACCATGTCGATGGGCTAGGGTTAGGGTTAAAGGAGGGGGCGGAAGAGACACGAGAAGGGGGGAAAACGCTACGCCACCGCCGTCCTTGTCGCCGCACGAACTTTTGGTGGCCGGCTCAGGTGGCGGCGAGGCCAGGGAGAGGAGGAGGGCCTGGGACGGCGGCGGCTGGGCACCGCCCGTGTCGCCCTCGGGAGGACGAAGCGGGGGTCGCATGGGAAAGAGTATCACTGTCAGTTTACTTGTGCTCTCTTATCTTGTCCCTAGTTTTTTTAAAAAAAAATAACAATTTTTTTTTAGAAAAAAACTTATCTCGTCCCTAGTTTTTTCTAAAAAAAATAATTCAAGCATCACCCGTGAAGCATGACTTGACTACATATACTCAAGTCCCAAGATTTAAAGTCCCCTCATGAACTTTGGCCCCACATGAGACCCACTACTATTTACATGGGACCCACAAACTATTTAGGTGTGACCCATAGGTGGGACCCCCTACTATTTACATGGGACCCACACACTATTTACGTGGGAACCACGGGTGGAACCCGCAAATGGGACTCACGTCCTATTTAGGTGGGACCCACATGTGACCTGCTAATATTTACGTGGGACCCACACACTATTTAGGTGGGACCCACTGGTGGGTGCTACAGATGCGACCCATGTATTCTTTATGTGCGACCCATGTGGGCCCGTACACCATTTATGTGAGACAGTTCTTTGTGGGGCCCACTTCATTATTCTAAAAAACAATAATATAACTAAATTTATATACTATGTTCAAGCATGATAGCTCTAAGAGTTTTATTACTTTGCTTTTAATTCTAAATTTGGAAAATTAATATCCAATTATTGATAATTCATTACTAATTTTATATTGTCCTCTATCAAAACCAAGAATAAGTGTAACATAAGTACATAACATGTCAATTCGTTAGCTATTTTTCTACTAACACCTAAAAGTCAATGAATTTTTGAGAAAAAAATGATATAGTGCTTAGATGACAATTACACTTAAAAAGTATAGCTCATGGAAAAAAGATATAACAAATTCATTAACATATTTTATATAGACGCGCATTGCGCGTCAATCAAACTAGTTCGTGCTAATTTGCCTTTCTTTATGTGGCATTGTTCGTCAAGATTTTCCACATAGGATCTCATTAAAACCACATGTATTATTCATGGTTTTTAAACTATCTGTGGTGAATATATGTGTACCGGCCTAGGCCTAATATTCGTAACTAGTATCGTGTCTGTGTGTTGCTACGAGAAGCTAAAATTCTATAACGAACAACATAAAAGATCACAAACAACATTAATCCAGTGATATAGCTTTATATTATTATAAAACAAAACAATATGCTCTATTAAATATTCAAGCTTGTGATATAATTAAGATAATGTATGTCGTAGATTGGTTCACACATCTATATTATTAACATTACTAAAAAGATTTTCGAAGGCAGACAAAATTGATTTTTGGAGGTGGTTTTTGCAACTGCCTCCAAGTCAAGGCTTCTGTTAATAAGGCATTTTTGGAGGTGGTTTTGTGTCCGCCTCCATTAATAAGAAAAAATAAAAAAATACAAACCCTAAGAGGTGGTTTTGTGCAATCCTATAATTGTAAGTTGTAGATTTATTAAAGAATATATGTTTAGATATTTTACAAATCATATGTAAATAAATTACTATTTTTCTAGACCTTTATCGTCATGTGTAAATAAAAATAATTCATAGCTACATAAAACAAAGATCTAGAAAAAAATGCTTATACGTATTGTTTGGAAAAAATATCTAAGCAAATAATTTATTGATAATTTTATAAAGCAAAGCTAAATAGAGTACACCGTTGGATTTTGTCATGATGTAATGGTCTATATTTGGTTAAAGAGTTGGTCCTTAATACTAACCTCTATATAAAGATGCATTTTGCTCGCTATGGTTCTTTGCTATTTAATTGAGAACGAATGTAGTTTTTCTATTAAGATCAATCATGTATGTAGAGAAATTACCGTTCGGCTTCTATGGTGACTCTAAGTCCAATTTAAGGAAAGTAAATTATAGTAACTTGGAACGCAATAAGACATCATAATTTTCATTAATAAATAAACAAAATAAGAAATAAAACAATATATAAAGGGATGCATATTATTTAAAGAGTCTTGAAATAATCATGTAGTAGTAAATGTGTTTGGATAAAAATATTTGAGGTTAGGGTCCTAAATATTTGGAATGCTGATTTGAAATCGGTAGAATCTTAAAAAAAAGGAAAAAATATCATTATATTGTTTCAAATGTGTCAGTATGCTAAATGTGTTCAATGGAGAGCATGAGCACCATAAAGATCATATGATTCATCTTGGTGTTCTCTCTAAGTCAGTCTCTTAGTCTCTAAGTCAATCATTTCTTCGGTAACAGGAAAGGAGAAATGGTCACCACTCTTCGACGACATCCTGTTAATTTTTTATTAGGCTTCTTTTGTTGTTCATAGTCATAGTACTTATATAAATAACTCATTTAGTACGTTCTTACTGGCTGCTAAGTAAGATGCTACACTGGCGAAGTTTTCTTCTTACATCTGCCAAAGAATCATTGCAACTTATGCTCGGGTCTTTTATTGCCAATTAAGTATGAATCTGTTAGCTTATTGCAACCTTGAGTACTGTTTTAGGTGTGAAGGAGTGTTTATACCTCAAAACTAGATTTTTGTTCTTCTCTACCAGGATTTTGGCGGTAGGGACAAGGTTTCGATGGACTCTTTCAGCGTCTATTGTGAATGTGCTTTTCGCCATGGCGAAGGATTTCATTATGGCCACGTTTACCTATCCATAGTCACTGATACTCGAAGCTCAAGTGTTGAAATTCCCACATGCCATGTTTTGGCGAGTGCTTGGGCGAAGATTCAGGATTCATATAACAAGCACCTCTCCAAGAACAGACTTCCTCACATCAAAGATGAGTTTAAAACAGACTTCTTCAAATCAGAGCTGTGTCGCTGAGGTGCAAACATTGCAGAGCCGTGTGGAAGATGACCTGCGAAGCTGTTGGGTGTGTTTTCATCTTGATCGTACCAGAATGGACGATCATGATAATGTTTGGACGTAATGAGGCTATCGCCGCTACCTGAAAAACGCACAATCGTCCACATTCAATTAGCATTGGTTGCTTTTCAGCCGGTACTAACGTGCTATTTAAGTACCGGTTCTATAACACAATATCCATAGACAGTCATTTAGTACTGCTAAAACCACCAGCCGGAACTAAATGACGCCATCGATATCCGCTAGATTCTCCCATGTCCCAAGGCTATTTAATATCGGCTGGTGGCTTTAGTACCAGCTATGGTTCCTCCTAGGAAAAAGTGTATATGACCCCTACCTATGGAGGGCGGACTACATAAACCCCCAACCTATGAAACAGTCTATATCACCCCCTGAACTTCTCAAAACTGATCAAATTACCCCCTAAACCAATTTTGAAAAATCATAGTAAATCACAAAAAAATCATAAAATGGGAAATCAAATTGTGTTGGACTCCAAATGAATAGATATACATACTGAACATATAATATGGTATGCTTTAATACATTTTTTTATAACTACGGAGAAAAGCATAGATCTAAAGCTATATTAAAAAATATATACTAAAGCATACCATATTACATGTTCAATGTGTTTATCTACTCATTTGGAATCCAATACAATTTGATTTTCTATTTTATGATTTTTCTGTGATTTACTATGATTTTTTAAAACTATTTTAGGGGGTAATTTGATCGGTTTTAAGAAGTTCAGGGGATGATATAGACCGTTTCATAGGTTGGAGGGTTAGTAAAGTACGTCATCGGTCCTTAAACTTGTATTAATGTGTCATCCTGTTCCCTAAATTCTCAAATCGACTGTTTATGTCCTCAAACTTGTTCTGTTGTGTCATCCCAGTCCCTAAACTTGTAAACCACCCATTTAGGTCCTCAATTTGTTCACTTGTGTCATCCTGGTCCGTAAACTTAGTTTTTAGTGTCATTTGGGCCAAAACAAAACGATCTAAAAACTTTATATCAAAAACTTATTCATAACTTTTTCATGTGAACTCGAATGAAGAAAAAATTATATCAAAATTGTAGCCCTCGAAGCGATCTACAACTTTGTCGTTGAAAAGTTTTTGAATTAAATATATTAAGAGTCTCAAAATATTATTATATGTTTATAGATTTTGATATTTAAAATTAAATTTTAGGGCAAAAAACGACTTTCAACGAAAAACATTTTAACTACAATGTTGTAGATCGTGTCGAGGACTACAATTTTATTATAATTTTTTTCTTCATGCGAGTTAATATGAAAAAATTCTGAATAAATGTTTGATATGAAGTTTTTAGATCGTTCTATTTTGACTCAAACAACACAAAAAAACTAAGTTTACGCACCGGAATGACACAAGTGAACAAATTTGAGGACCTAAACGGGTGGTTTGCAAGTTTAGAAACTGGTATGAAACAACCGAACAAGTTTGAAAACCTAAACGGTCGATTTGAGAGTTTACGGACCGGGATGATGTAACGGTACAAGTTTAAGGACCAGTGACGTAGTTTACTCACCCAAAATTTTGAAGAGCAAGCTTCTCTCACGGTCGAAACGGACGACATCCCCTCTTCGTGGCGGTCCGCTGAGCTGCTTATTGTTTCATTGTTATAGTGGCGCAGTGGATTCTGGTCCGGGTTCACTAGAGCTAGGGCTGCAAACGAGCCGAGCTCGAGCGAGCCTGCAACCTCAAGCTTGGGCTCGAGGCAACTGAGATTCTATCGAGTTTGCTGGCAGGCTCGAACTCGGCTAGAATGAAGCTCGAACAAGCTCGAGCTCGGCTGAAGAGAGCTCGCCAATGCCTCTTGTTCGTAGATTTTACGTGTATAGCAATGTAATTACAAATAAAGAAAGAGTAGTCATGATATAAATAATACTAAGTGGCGTTCTAAGCTCACTTACATAATACAAAATGGCCTAACAAAACTAAATATATTACATCACAAGTAGTAGAATTCAATATACTACATCACAATAATTAGATCATATAATTAACGAGCCTAGACGAGCTATTCGAGCTCAGCTCGTGAAGGCTCACGAGCCTAGTGTCGATCTCGAGCTCGGCTCGAAATTTACTTCAAGCCGATCTTGAATCGAGCTTTTCACGAGCCGAGCTCGAGCTTTTCTTACAGACCTAACTGGAGCCCAACACTTACCCAAAAGACTAGCCTGATAGGAGGAGGATTGCCTCATCTTATATGTTATGCTCCCCCGTCATCAATTACCGATGTGTGACTAAGTCTAACAATTTCCCCCGTCACACATCGGGCCCAACTTTTCTATCACAACCATCCGTGTGATCTCTCAGAAGACGTTATATCCCAGGCCCTGAGTCCAACTCTTCAGTCACAACCATCTGTTTGACCCTCCGAAGATGTTCACGGGCTCCCCCGTACCATGTGACCCCGGAGATTTTACCGACCTCCGGAGACGTTCACGGACTCCTCCGTACCATATGACCCCCAGAGATGTTACCGATTTCCCGAACTTTTGGCCCTGATACCAAATTATAGTGGACACAACGGATTCTGTCTGGCCCAATGTACAGACGAGTCGGCGCCCCACAAGCCTCTGGAGATGTTCACGGGCTCCCCCGTACCATGTGACACCGGAGACGTCCACGGACTCCCCCGTACCATATGACCCCCGGAGATGTTACCGATTTCCCGAACCTTTGGCCCTGATACCACTTATTATAGTGGACACAACGGATTCTGTCTGGCCCACTGTACACACGAGTCGGCGCCCCACAAGCCTCTGGAGATGTTCACGGGCTCCCCCGTACCATGTGACACCGGAGACGTCCACGGACTCCCCCGTACAATATGACCCCCGGAGATGTTACCGATTTCCCGAACCTTTGGCTTTGATACCACTTATTATAGTGGACACAACGGATTCTGTCTGGCCCACTGTACACACGAGTCGGCGCCCCACAAGCCTAGGTCAACAGAGCCCAACACAACCAATGCATTTGGCCCCCAAAAGACTAGGCTAATAAGAGAAGAACTGTCTCAGCTTATATGTTGTGCTCCCCTACTATCAATTATTCGGACTAAATCTAACCGGTATCCGCGGCGGGCACCGGGTACGTCTAAGATCTGCAACGCAAACCCAGGCGTGCTCCGCGCGCTGGCCGGGACGCACTGACCCGTCTCCATATCATGGCGCCCTCGTGGGGTCTTGTGTAGTCCAGCGCCTCGTGGCCGAGGTTGCGCGCGCCGCACGTGGCCGTTACGCGGTGGCCGACCTGCATGCACGGCCTAGTGGCCGACGCCGCCGGACGCCGCGGTGACCAGCATGTTCTCGACGCCAGTGCCGTCGCGTGGGTCGAGGTTGACCCCGGCTCTCTTCAGGGACAGGAGTGCGGTGAGCGCGGCCATCGGGACTTCGGGGGGCAGCCGGCTTGGGCCGCGGACACCTCCGGCGGTCGCAGCACCGATCCGGTGGCGCGCCGACGGGCCGCCTCGTGCGCGTCACTTACGGATCCGCCTGCGACGTCGTCGTGCGCATCGACTGGGAGCGGCGGAGGAACTCGGCGGCCCGTTCGACATCCTCGTCAATAACGCCGGGCAGACCTTTTTCCGAGCTTCCGGGCCACCACGGAGACCACGGCGGAGGACTACGCGCGCCTCGTGGCCACCAACCTCGAGTCCTGCTTCCAACTCGCGCCGCTCGCGCACCCACTGCTCGCCGCCGTCGTCAATGTCTTCTCCATCGGCGGCTTCGTCTCCTAACCATCGCTCTATCCGTGTAGTCCGAGATCAAGGGGGCATGAACCAGCTCACCCAGAGCCTCGCCGTCGAGTGGGCCAAGGGTAACGTGCGCGTCAAGTGCGTCGCGCCGACATCGCCAGCAGCAACGGCCTGAATTAGCTGGACCTGGAGGTGGCGCTCAAGGCTCAAACAAGGCGAGGCGGAGATGGCGCGGATCTCCATGGGACGCATCAGCGAGCCGGAGGAGGAGATCGCGTCGCTGCCTCGCTGGTCTCTTTCCTCTGCGTGCCGGCCGCATCCTACATCACCACGCAGGTCATCTGCGCCGACGGCTGCCGCCGCCTAGGCCTTTGCCACAGCTACCTACGCACGCCGCGACGGCAATCGAATTAGCTCTCTTTAAGCATATACTGCTCGTGTACTCTTATTTTCTTGAAAATTTCATCTTATATACTAAACCGAAATCCCCACGGGTTCCGCTCCGTCAAAACCGTTGCTTTCGCGTCATCGTGCGGACGAGAGTCGAGATCAAAGTGAAGCCATTGCCTTCGGATTCGGAGTCGGAGTCCGATGTCGATGGAATCATGCTGGTGGTGGTTTACTGCGACGATCCGGGGCCGCCGTCTTATATATACATCATATATAATATACATCGAGCCCAAGATCGAGGAACATCATATCTGGTCCAGACAAGCTCTTCACTGAGGCTTAAACTAAAGCTGTAACCAAATACTACAATGGATGCGCCGCCGGCGGCGCCCAGACCAAACTGGTCCTTTGTCACGTCGGAGTCGACGCGGCTGGACGTGGTGACCTGGCCGCCAGGCGGCCAGACGAGCGAATTGGTCCTGCACGTCGAGGTGGCGGAGTCCCACAGGTGGCTGGGGATAGGCGGCGGCCGGGGGTCCACCCGGAAGCTCCGCCCTGACCGGAGCATCGTCAAAGACGCGTCGCTGGTCCTGAGCACCTCCGGGCCGGAGGGCTGCCTGCGGCGCGCCGGCGACTGCCGGTGCTTTATCCGCGACATGCTGAGAGAGAAGCTCGTGTGGGAGTTTGGCCGCTTCTTGCTCCGCGACGAGTGCTGGGAGGACGCCGTGCCCCAGGGCGTCGAGGCCGGGATCGTGGAGCGCGTCCTTGCTATGCCGCCCGGCTGCACGTGCGAGGTGTTCGTGGGCATCGTTCTCCACGTCACTTTCTGCTACTTCGAGTCGCTGGCGCTGAGGCGGGCTTGCGCCCAGGCCGCCGTGGACCAGGGTATGACAGCCACCGGCGCTCGCCTCGATGACGCTGGGCCGCCGTTATGCTCCATCTGCTTGGAGGATATGATGGAGGAGGCGGAGACGACGTGCCTGCCGGATTGCGCCCACGGTTTCCACAGCAGGTGCGTCCAAAGGTGGTTTCAGAAGGCATCGACGTGCCCAGTGTGCCGGCGCAACAAGTTCCAGTATCTGCCGCCAAGTTACCGGGCTGTGCGTGACATGATGCACTCTGGCCGTGAAGACTCATGTTAGTTGTTTCCTTGTGACATGCTCAAGTTTAGTGCCTGTATTTTAGCTGCAAGCTATTGTGATTGTACGTGCCCACATTACGCCATAATTGGGACAGTAGCATGTAAAAAGTAACGAGGGCTGTATTGTAACAAATTTGAGAAAATAATGGAAACATCATGCATCTTTCTAATTTCTACTCTCACTCTCTGATTCAAACTATAGGTTATTTTTGGCTTTTTACAGAATAGATTTTACTATGCACCTAGATATACAATATGTCTAGATTCATAACAAAATTTATGAACCTATAAAAGCCAAAATGACATATACTATCCTTGTTGGGTGATATATATTCCCTCCATTTTGAAGACACATTTCGTTTCATTAGTCTAACAAGTTGGGTCACCAAATTACTATAATGTTTCATTTGTTATGCGGTATATGTTAGAAAAATTTAGTTAAGCGTAAGCACACCATTAATTTAAACAGAATCTTAGCTTAGCCTAATTATGATCACTATCATTAACTTAATGTGGAAATCTTAGACTAATACTAACTAGAGCCTTTTGAATCCATTATCGCCTCTGACATTGTAGCAGTAGTTATAGTAGATCTAATCTTGAGACACAAATCTCTCCCTTTGATGAAGTTCTTGATGTCGATGACGAGCAGCAACTCCTCAATGTCACGTGCCACAAAGTAGACGAAGAAACAATAGATCATAGTTTAGTTAATCACGAGATTATATTAGATGGATTGGTATTTTGAGGCACCCTATTCCTCATACTTATATACAACACTGTGTGTCTAGGGCTGACTCCTAATTGGTTAGGTTAGGTATGCTCACCGATCACAACACGAACTCTTATTTGTCATGTTATCTCGAATAGTGAAGCAAACGTAATCATGTTAGTTTTGGTTGTGAACCAAGATCACAAATCCAACAATGTACAACTATGCTTAAGAAATTGTTTTTCGAATTGATGGTGCTAGCTTTGTGTTATATAAGCTATGTAATAATAGAGTATTTATTGGTCAAACTTGTCCTAATGAAACAAAATGAGCCTTACAGTTTCAGACGAATGAAATAAGATGTTTTTAATTTGTCTGCAGCTAAAATTAGGGTGTGTCCAGATAGCCAAATCTTTACTAGGTGGAGATGTTAGATTGCACAAAACAAATTTTTGTTGTTGAGAAAAGATTATTGCACAAAAAAACACCTCAACCATGGAAAAAATGAAAATCTTACGACTATGAGCATGACGTGGCCACTAAGTCGTGATCACTTAATATGGTCAATATATGGATCTTGTGTTTTCTTGACTTAATTGTGAAGACTCTGAGGAGAAAGTCATCGGCAATGTCCCAATGTAAGTTTCTTAATCTTGACATGAAAATGTCCCAAGGTGAGTTTCTTAATCTTGACATAGAAATGTCCCAAGGTGAGTTTCTTAAGTTGGGAAATTGTTCAATGCCTATGCCAAAATTTAAGGGGATGTAAGGGATGCGTATGGCTTGACTGTCAGGTGGAAACACAAGAGCCCACGAACAACGGCCATAGAGCTGGCCTTCGGTGCTGGAGTCTTAGCAAAGAGAAAAATTGCACCAAGCCTTGCCTGCTCACTACCTTCTCCCCCTAAAGCAGAGGCAGGCAATTGAGGACAGAGAGAAAGGAGAATTAAGAAGGGCTCTCATACTTTCCATGCTTATCCCTGGAATGGCTTAGGTGCATCTACTTCATAAAAAAAATCTCTCTGTCCTCAATTGCATTTTATGAAGTAGATGCACCTAAGCCATTCTAGGGATAAGCATGGAAAGTATGAGAGCCCTTCTTAATTCTCCTTTCTCTCTGTCCTCAATTGCCTGCCTCTGCTTTAGGGGGAGAAGGTAGTGAGCAGGCAAGGCTTGGTGCAATTTTTCTCTTTGCTAAGACTCCAGCACCGAAGGCCAGCTCTATGGCCGTTGTTCGTGGGCTCTTGTGTTTCCACCTGACAGTCAAGCCATACGCATCCCTTACATCCCCTTAAATTTTGGCATAGGCATGGAACAATTTCCCAACTTAAGAAACTCACCTTGGGACATTTCTATGTCAAGATTAAGAAACTCACCTTGGGACATTTTCATGTCAAGATTAAGAAACTTACATTGGGACATTGCCGATGACTTTCTCCTCAGAGTCTTCACAATCTGCATGCCTTAGCATCATATTTTCCTTGACAAGCTCAGTGTTATGCCTGGCAAGATCATGATAATAACGCAAATCAACAAGTCATGAATGAGGTTGAATTAGTTTGATTTTTTCTAGAATGAAACCCTAAATTACCAACTCACCCGTGCAGCCTGATGTTTTCTGAATACTGTAAACCCACCTTCTTGACAAACTCACCTTCTAGCCTGGCAAATTGATATAGAAAAAGTGAAAAAAGCATAATAAGCGCAACCATTAATTACATATCAAATTTTGCAATATAAAAATTCAAAATGCTCAACTCACGTATGCCGATTTGATACATCACTGCTCTTTCCATTCCCGATATCCTCCCACTCTAGAAAGTTCACCATTTTCTTATCAGATTCTCCACCAGAACCATCCAACAATTCATATGCCTCGGCTTCGCTAGGCACCACAAGCGGTTCTCGCATGGCGTGGCTCTTGTCGAGCGCACAGATTGTCGGGTCTCGCATCGGACTGAGCAAGGCGCAAGTAAATCAGCGTTACAACAAAGATAACCAATATGTCAAACTTGAATTGTACAACAAGCTTAAGCTACTAAATAATTGGATTACAACACTATGAAATTCCAATTTGATATTTTCATCCTTTTGATACAATGAAAACAAGAACACCTAACAAGTCAGACAGGAATTTCATAGCTCTAACCAAGCAGTGGAAAGTAACCAGCTCATACCCGTTGCAGTTCAATGGCATAAACAGAGGGACATGTATATCAAACCTGCCCTAATCCATACCAAAACATCATGAATTCAAAATATCTAGATGCAATGGAATGGCGTAAGCAGAGTGACATCATCATGACAGATGCATTGCAGCTACATTCAAAGGACAAACTCACTGGTCATGAAAGATACCCTGGAGATACAAGACATGCAAAGCAAGGCTCATGCCAAAAATCCAGTGCCATCGCAGATGCTTGCAGGTAACAACAAATTACAATAATGGAGAGCTTATCTGTCACGTCAATGATAACCTGCTACGGCAGACCAACTTCCTTCGCTTGAACAGCCAAGTCACTTGCCTCTCAACCTTTCAAGGTCAGGGAAATCTGCAAACAGACAAAGCTATTAAAAACAAAAAATGTTTAGCAAGAGTTATGTTATGCATCTGGAAAAGAACTCATATGCAGAAAGCTAAGCTTTGCAGATCAATTAAACTTCAAGAATTATCAGCCAGCCATCTGCATTCGCAGAGCATCTTATAAAACACATGCAGGTACTGCTTTTAAAAATGCATCCATCATTCCAGACACGCAATCAAAGTTGTCAGCCATTACATTAGAACAGAAGACAGTCACACTTGTCAGCTTATCAACAAGACTAGCAGAGCACCAAATATAATGGCATATTCATCTGCAAAAGCACTTAGTTCGACACCCAGATCCATAATTAGTTGGCCACATAAGACAATGGCCATTTCTTAAGATGTATGAAAGACCCAGATTTTGAATCGGGCAATGAAAAGTCTGAGTTACTAGGGAATTTTACATAAACATAGGCAAGATACATGCCACTACCTCAAACATGCATGATATTGCTGGAATACAAGTATCAGAACAAACAGTGAACTAAGTAGGGAAACAGTGATGGTTCACCTACATCATATCTCAACTAAGCAAGTAGACTCTCAAGTCTGGTTTACATTCAACTTCCAAGTAAGAAAGAAGCTAAACAAGAAACGAAATCTAACTGTATTCAGAACATCCATCCATTGTCACATGTAAGAACAATGTTACAAGAGAATATGTGAACCTGGATCCCATGTGAAACCACATTACAATTAAAAGGACATGAGGAAAATGTGTGACAATTGACAAATCAACTAAATGTCACCAGAGGGAACAATTAAGAGATAAGAAACAGGGAACTTGAGACTATATTTCAAAAGCGTTTCATGCATACATCTATTGCCATGTAAGACACACTAACAAGCCGGGGAAGGCGGGAAACAGTATTCACCTCAAACAATAACACAGTGATACGGCTCTACATCCATATCTTGCCGTGCAGATATCACAACCCTCGTCCAAATAATAAATGGACAAGTTAGCTAGTACGCCAAAAACATGCAAATGTCAACAAATCTGCCATTTTAGATCGATACTTGGGACTACTAACAAGCTATATAGCACTCCTTCCAGCTGCGGTACGGTGGTACCAAGCACGGACCTTCAACTTCCCTTTTCAACCAAGACAAAGCTCTAATCTACTCAAACCCACTGTCCTTCAATCACAAACGAAATCAATAGATTAAAAATCACCCCCAAATCGCAGCACTCGCATAGTCGCATACAAAGAGATAACGGGAAGAAAGGCCAGTATAGATGTTAGTTACCTGGATTATTCGGTCGTTGCGGGCGAAGATAAACGTTCAGGTGCACATCGGCGGCGGCCTCCCCCGTCTACGTGTGCTCTGCCCGCCGGTGGTGGACCCGTCGACTTCACAAACCCTAGACACCAACCCAAAATGGTAGGGTGAGAGGAGAAGTGGGACTCGACTGAAAGAAGAGGCGGGCCGGCGGGGTGGACTACCTGGTCGCCGGCGAAGCTAGGAGGCACGGAGGGGGAGGCCGGGATGGGATTCGAGAACTTTTGTGAGAGGCGGCGGGCGGAAGGAACGGGACGGAAAGAATGTCGGAGGGGGGAAGCGGAGATGGGATTCGAGAACTTTCTAGCGGACGGCTAGAGAACTGAACAGAACGAAATAATGTCGGGATGGGCTGCCAGCACAAATCATGGAGTAAGGCCCAAGCAACCATTCTTCCCCGCAATCGAAAATTTAGGTTTCTATCTCAAGGAATGTTGATACTAATTAGAAGTATTAATTAATAATTATACAGATGACAAATAATTTATTAGGTCTAATTAATTTATAATTATTACATATTTAGAGTAGCACAATATTGTTAAATCATGGATTTTTTAGATTTAATAGATTTGTCTTGTGATTTACACTCCATTTGTTTAATTAGTTTTGTAATAGTCTAGTTTACTACTCTAATCATGTGCTAATCTTAAGATGAAAAATTTTCCACCTACAGATTCATAAGAAAAAAACAAAAGTATATAATTCTTACCTACCAGATTGAGAGTGCATTGAATCTATCTATCTATCTATCTATATATTGTAAAGAACAAGTAGAATTAAAAACATTTTCCATCTAGATTAGATATGTCATACATATTGGACCATATGTAAGAGTCCAAGGAATTAAAAAGAGGTACATGTCTATAGAAATATGAAGTTAGAAAATATTTCTGTCAAAAAATGAATATTTTGGTTACAGTACACATTCTTTACCTGCACCCAGGCTATCATAGATAAAAAATGAGTAGAATTGAAAACATTTTTACCTCTCGTACTGGACCATATGTAAGAGTCCAGGGAATTAAAAAGAGGTACAGGTCTATAGAAATCAGGAGCTAGAAAATATTCCCCCGAAAAATTAATATTTTGGTTACCGTACACGGACTTTACCCACCCTACGTACCCGGGCTACCGTTTCCGTACCTCATCCAGTCATCCCCGCTCATGCTCATGCCGACGTGGGCTCCAGTTTGTGTACGCCCATCTCTCCGGCAGTTTCGTTGCTTCGTAATTGCTATAGTATACTCGAGTGTTTTACCCCTCCTCCTACACTCCATTTTTTCTCTTATTCTTCTCTAACTCCGGCGAGCTCCGACGAGTTTTTAGGGTTCGGGGTTGGGTTGGGGTCAGGGTTCACAAAACCATTCAAAACTGGCCGGTTTCCGCGGGAACCGGTCAAACCGTCCCGGACCGGTAGCGGTTCGGGGCGGTTTCAAACCGGTTAAATTTAAAATATTCAAATTTAAATTTAAAATAGAAAAATATCAAAAAAATTCCTAAAAATATTTCAAGGTATATGTAATCTATTGGTGTCAAAAATTTTCAAATATTTGCTCATTTGATATTTTTTTGCATGCATTAGAAGTTCAACAAAAAAAGGAAAAGAAAAAAAATCGGCTCATTGAACTTCTAATGCACACAAAAAATACTAAATACACTAATATTTGAAAATTTTTGACACCATTAAATTCTACGCACCTTGAAATATTTTTAAGAATTTTTTCTTTTATTTTTTTAAATTTTTAGTTAAATTTGAAAACATGACAAATTATGTATTGAGCCGGCTTACCGTCCAAACCGGCCGGCTTACCGCCCAAACCGCTCGGCTTACCGGTCAAACCGGGCGGCTTACCGGTTCAAACCGATTGAACTACGATTTCATATACATTTGAATTCAAAATTTGAATTTGTCCGGTTTTGACCGGTTCCCGCGGGAACCGGAAGCCGCTACCGCCGGCCGGCGGTTCGGCCAACCGGTTCGGTTTTGTGAACCCTGGTTGGAGTGGGGGTTACCTATGGCCTGCAACTGTAGAGGGGCCTCCGGGTGGCTCGCCGGGCGGCGGTGGTGGCGGTCGGAGGCGGAGGACCCCCGGTTCGGCTGTGGAGGCAGCGGGGGTGTGGAGCTCCACTAGATTAGCGTTGGCAGCAGTGGAGGGCGGCAACAGAGGCGGTGGGGCGCCGCCGGAGCTGGGGCCGGTGGAAGAGGCGGGGGCGGCTGGCACTCGCGAACTCCTGTCTCGCGGAGTCGTAACGAGGAAGAAGAACAGGAAGTGGATAAGGTGAGGGGAGCTCTGATCTGAACCGTTGGTTTTTGATCGGACGCCAAAAAAATAGTGTGGAGCCTTCCCAAAATACTCGAGCACACCCAAGACATCCCCCGTTGCTTTCCCCGCAGCCAGGCCGCCGCTCTGCACCTGCCTGCATTCGCTGCCGCTGCATAGTGAGATTAGTGTTCCGGCTTCGGTTGGTGCTGCGGCTTGCCTATGGGAGTGGCAGAGAGAGGACCATTGCCATATGGGAAAAAGAGTAGAGTGAGACCGACAACACAGAAAGGACTATCGCAATTGTGTTAATTGTTTTTTCTTCATATCAATTGATTTTATTTCACTCATCGCTCCCCCTCAAAAGTTATAATCGAGAACTTGCGACACCATCATACAAGCATGCATTGATCATGTATCATTTTTTTCGGGTATCATGTAGCTTATTTTCTTAATCAATGGTGTGTTTTTTTGTGGTGGTGGGGGGGGGGGGGGGAGGTGTCTCGTAGGACAATAATAAAATTTGCAAAGTGCGACAGAAAATAACACAATAATTCTGAAAAGGGATCATCAATGACATTTCAGTCTAGATTTGGATCATAGAAAATTTGAATTGAAAGAAATAAAATATTAGGTGCTATGGCTCTTCATGGCGATTGGGGGCATAGCCACGTAGGCAAAAAAGATAAATTTAATTACTTAAAATATACTAGTATTTTCCTTGGTTCTATTAAACATATAAAAATGACTCGCAAGCTGAGAAGTCTAAGCCACCCATAAGGTAAAAATTCAAAATGCCATCAATACGACATTAGCCTTATGAGAGCACCCAGATTGTTAGGAAAAAAAACGATGTTTTCCATTAGGAAAGATAAGATAAATCACCGACGCTTACCCACTTTGAAACATGATGCTCGAAAAAAAATCTAACCTTAGATTTATATAGTCAGTGCTTCTAAAATAAAATATTATTTCTCTCTACCAAGCGTAACTAGTCATTTTCTTGCTAGTAGAGGACGTTTAGATAGTGAAAAGTTGATGAAATTCACTTTAGTAAAACTTTAACATAGCGAAAGTTTGTAAGAGCAGGTACGGCTTTTAATGGATGAATAGTGTAAATATGTCTAGGCAACGGCTAGAAGCTGGGCTAGATAAACAACCTGAGACCCAAGGACATCGCACCAACGATCTACGTCATCTGCAAACGAAAAAACAGAAGCATTGCCGATGCCTTGGACAACATCAATTGGGTGCGTGACCTGAACCGCCGGGATACACATCCGTCCACTTCTGTGAATGTGTAACACTTCGGGCCTAGGCCAGAATCCAGGATGTGACCCGGGATAAAAAGAAAAAAAAGGAGGATTGCATCACCTGGAAACTGACAAAAAGAGGCATAGTTCCTTGGATCCACCAAGGATGCCAATTTGCACTCAATCTGGCGTATTTGGACTCTGCCAAAATGCAAGCTCTTCACCTGGCCGATTGTGCAAAACCGTGTCTGGATGTCTGATCGCCTCGCCTAACGGGGATGGGACCACAACCCAATATGCCCACTTTATCGACGCGTCATGGAAATGTCGCATCACCTGGCTACGGAATATCGGTACACCAAACAAATTTAGGCGATGGAAAGCACATGGACACAACAGGCGCAACTCCACCCACAACTTTGGAGGCCAACCGACAACATTGAGGATTGGTGGCAGAGCATTACCACGACTCCAGAGACTCCGCGGAAAGTGGCACGCACGCTGACAATACTTGTCTCGTGGGAATTATGGAAGGAAAGAAACATGCAAGTCTTCAAAGCAAAGGAGCAATCGATTATAACTCTTGTAGCAAAAATAAAAAATGAGGCCCATGCCTGGAGAAAGGCTGGTGCCAAATCATTAGAGCCCCTTCTGTATGGAGATTAGCCTCTCTTGCCTGGATTGCCGGCTTGTACCTCTATCCTTCTATATTCTTGAAATAGGCGCAATCTCGCGTTCCTTTATTAAAACAAGTATAAAAGAATAGTGAAGTTGCCCAATCTAAACACCCCCTAATTAAAGACACATGTATTTAAATAGTAGCAAAGACGTATGTGCGACACGCACGTGTACAACATTATTTGCTTTATGTCTTGTACTCCCTCCGTCCCAAAAAGCATGCAATTCTAGCTATTCTATTGGGTATCTAGTGAATCTAGTGAATGGAGAAGATGATTCTCTTAATATATATATGGGATACATCTAGGATGTATGTGTGTATTCTAAATTCAAGAACAAAGACAAGAAAATTTTAACATGCATCATGTTAATGAATGTAAAATGCTTATTCGATCTATGGTAATTGAATATGAACTTAGAACTTAAGTGAATAGTATGGACGGCTAAGCGTCGGCGGCTCAGTGCTACTCAAATTGTCGCCGGACCAGACCCTGAGAACAGCAATGACTAAACCAACCTAGACACAGGACATGCACTAGGCTGAGCTCGGGCAACTGCTTCGTGCATCTATTCGTGGTGGCACTGAAGGGGACGTTCCCGATGCCTCATGTTCTCGCTGCCTGATGTGCGATAGATCGCTGTTTACACCCACTACCTTACGAATTACGAAGGTTGAATCAAGGAGAGACCTAGGGGCATACGCCAGGAGGATGCCATGGCCGGGAAAGAAACTATCACTGTATATTTTTACTCTACCGATGCCTCGTTGAGAAATCGAACCCCTGCAAGCGATGGGCATTGGATAACCTAGGCGGGTAGTGAGAAAAATAATTCGTTTTGGGTAGAAACATTTTCTAAACGCTGATTTGTATGGGTTTGACTTACTTTCCACCTCCGTTGATTCTTACAGATAGGTTCAATACGAGGGGTAAGGTGTACCCAATTTAGGTGAAAAACGTTTTCAATTGTACTCGTTCTTTTATAGATAGAATAGAAATAGATTGGCGGAGTGGATACAATCGATGACAACACAGCATGCAAAGGTTTGAAATAACTTTGAATAGATTTAGCCTTGATGCGACATTTTCTGCTGGGTATCGATGACTGCCACCGAGAGCGAGAGCTAAGGCACATATGATTTGTTTAACTAGCTTATTAGCCCGTGTTTTGACACCAAAACTAGCTAGCCTCGTCGGCCACTCCAATCTAAACGCTCAGCGATAATACAGGTTCTAGTAGCGACGATTTGGGCTGTGCCAGCACCCAGCAGGCCTTTTCCATAAGTAATTGCTCTCCATCAGACCGAATTGGCCGACCAGAATCAGACCACGGGCGAGGCCGCTTCTTGGTCCAATAGTCAATAGAGATGCCGACTTCGACACGGACTCAAGGAAAACAAGGGTCCCTTGCAGCGTAGTACTCGGGTAGCTCTCCACTCCGTCGCCGTTCCGGCTTGTTTGTCTTCGCTTGTTTTGTCGATCGGACTCCCAGGCCAGCCATGACCCGCCGATGACCCTATATATCTATACTATTAGTCTATCTAAAGCACAGGCCGGGCGTACTGCGTAGATGCAGTTGTGTACCGGCAATTTGCCATGCAATCCACGTGGACAGACGCTCCACAACCCAGGGCTACCATGCGGCTCGAGGTGGAGGAGGAAGAGGACCTGTCCGAGGCGTGCCGGCGGGACTGCTTCTGCGCCATGTGCATGATCGCTTTCTGCTCCCATTGCTGCCGCTGCCACCACCATATGAAGCTAGCAGGCTGCAACTGCGTCCTCTACGTCGACACGGACGCCGCCGGCCGGCCCGTCTTCCCCAAACGCTACCCAAACGGGGAACTCATCGAGGATTTCATGCTCGAACGCTTGGTCGCGCAGGACTATGTCACTACCCTCAACATGGACGCCTACTGCACCAAGTGTACGCACGCCTTCTGTACGGGCATCTGCAGTCACCACCACCAATACTGTGGCCGCGATGCCATCGTCCGGCGCATCGAGGAGCACGGCGGCCGGCACTACGTCCGCTGTAAGGGCGACGAGAAGTGGTTCGCCGAGCTAGAGACCGTATTGGGCGACCCGGTGGGTGAGGACTACGGTGACCTGATGCTGCTGCCCCTATTGAGGAGGAGGCAAGGTGCGTGCGCGCAGTGTGGTGGCCCCGTGCCACGCCCGGTCTGGTCGCGCTGCTCTCCTGCCTGTGCGGCGAAGCATGACCAAGAGGTCGCCCAACGCCGGGAGCGGAGGGGCGCCAGGCGAGCCGCGCGCCAAATGGGCAGGCACGTCGATGGGTGAAATGTCCATCTAGCTAACTACCAACATGGATTTCATTAGTTTAGTTCTTGTATTTCCCTACGGCCTGTTCGGCTGGCTCTAATTCATTCCTCTTTTTTTGAGGGAAACAACGGCAGCCTAGAACTCATATTTTTTTTTATGAGTGTACCTCTTTTAAAACCACATGTATGCATGATTTTCAGAATATTCGTTGAATAAACGTGCGTATCAGGCTAGGACTCGTTTGGCGCACCAGGTGCTTCGCTTCTGTAATATCGTTTTATCCGTAAGTGTGGGCACGTCTCCCGTGCTCATATAATCCACAAAACGCACACGCGGTGTGTATGCTTCACCAACACCCGACCACCGTGCACGCTCTCTGGCGCAGATGACCCTAAGAACGCGCACCTGAGATCGCTCGACGGCGCGGTGAGGGCTTCGATCACAATGCTGCTGGTGGACCTCCTGCTGGAGCGTGCACGACAACCCCGTGAGTGCCGCCGCCGATGAGCTCGAATCTCCTTTGATTCAGCGGAACAGTTAACCAACTTCTTTCTCTCCCTGCGTCAGGAAGAGATCATCGAGCCAATTATGGCGGGGACGTGGAACGTCGTCGAGGCCGCGGCTGACCCCGGCGTGCGACGCCTGGTGATCTCCGACACCACTGGGCATTGGCACTATGTTCATGAACCCGCGCCGCGATCGATCTATACGTGCCCTTGGACCAGTCGAGCTATAGCGACCTCGAGGCTCGAGTACTGGAAGAAGACAAGGAAAATTAAGATCGAATCTTTTTCTTCAACCCCAAAATTCCGTCTGCCAATTGAAAATCGCACCTGAGATGCCGATTGGCATTCGCTGATCTGATCCTGCTACGTGAAGACGAATGCGGAGCAGAGAGCGTGGGAAGCTAGAGTGCTGAACCTGGCGGTGGTCAACCCGGTGGAGGTGCTCGGCGACCTGATGCAGCCAAGCATGAACACCAGCACCCTGCACATACTCAAGTACCTCAGGGGCAAGCCGTGCACATCAAGGGCGGAGGACGCGGTCGAGGCGCCAGGAGCCGGCGGGTGGCGCGTGGCGCTATGTCTGCGCCGAGAGGAAGCACCACGGTGAGCTGTGCTGCATCCTCTCTGAACTCTTCTTAGAGTACCCTATTCCATGGAGGTATGTATCAGGAACAAAAAAAAAAAAGTGTGTCTTCAGTTAAAAAAAAAAAGAATCCAGTGTGTCTGCTCAGATTGTTAAAAAAAAGAATCCAGTGTGTCTTCTCAGATTGTTAAAAAAATCTGACTTCAGCTCAGTAATCTGAATAAATCAAAACTGAAGACGGTTTCTGAGCAACCAATTTCGATGACCACCAATGAGGAATTAATAGTTTTAGAAATGGTCAGAAGTGTCAAATGGGTGTCCATAGATAGAAAACTCAATAGTGCAGCTGCAGAATACTTGCATGGTACGGTCAAACGTGCATCTTCTTTTGGAGAGTATATATTCATGCAACGAATAGGCCAAGATAATGGAAAACTAACATCCAGAATACATTAGCCAGATTCTATTAATGTCTACTATGTATAAAGTCTTCCATTTCATATTTGTGCTTGCAACTGTGTCTGAATGTATGTGAGTTTTTGAAGACAGAACAATACCGATTCTTTTCTCAAAAGAATAGATATGTACAACGTATATGGTGTCTGTACCCTGAAATTGCTTCGAGAGAAAAAAGAAAAACAATGTCTTCACTTATCATCACTCTGTTATTCTATTTTTCCATTGTCTTGGAAACTGTCCTTTCTTAGGAACACTCACGATCTGATTGTGTTGGGTTTGGGAACAATCAGAATATGTCCTTCCCAACGCAAAAACTTTTTACAAACTTTGCAAAGTTTAGAAAGAACTAAGTCCTCGTTTAGATTCACCTAGTTTTCCCAAAAAATCACTATTCATCTCAACTTTTTTCTATTCATCTCATCCCTCCTACTTACAGAACACTATTCATCTACCGTGTTTTTTTAAATAAACAGTGTATTTTTTAGAATCTTTACCAATCTAAGCATACCCTAGACAGATCCCCCGAGCACAGAGCATCCACCCACGCCGCCACGCGCATGCGCCCATCTATTCTTTCTCTTTCTGCCATCTCTTCTTTCTCTCTCTGCTCAGGCTCGCAACAGATGAACAAATCCTACTAAATACGTGCTTTGTAGTAAACCCGTTGAGAGACTTGTCTATAGCGACCTCTATAGCTGACGTGGATCAAATTACAGAGAGCATGTTGCCTATATTGTCGCGGGTTCCCTTACTGCTCTCGTCTCGCACGCTCCCGCATGAGATAATCGGAAGAGCAATCGGTCGGTCACGTACCAAACGACTTCCTTGCGAGTCGACTTGCGAAATTATCCTGGAAGGTTCCGTAGCAACTTCCCCCGTCCTTTAGGGTGTGTTTAGATTGGAGAATTTAGGATGTATTTAGATTGGGGAAAAATTCTCCGAAAATATACTGTTCATCAAAAAAACACTGTAGATGAATAGTGTTATGTGAATAGAAAGGGTGGGATGAATAGGGAAAAGTTAGATGAATAGTGGATTTTTGAGGAATCCTTTTGAATCGGGGGCTTAATTTGAGCACGGCAGGGAGGCGCAGCGTGGATGGACTTCCTTGTGCAGACGACTTTGTGCAGCAGCGCATCAACATTTCAACAATGAATTGCGCACTTGTGAATTGTGATCTGCAAAAGGCAGCTTCGCCCAAGCTAGCTCCTCCGTCCCCGAGCAGAGAGCATCCAATGCGCGGGACTAGAGCAGCAAGGGGAGGGAGCAATCAACCATGGGCACTGTCAAGGAGAACCCAAATGCGGCGACGCACTCTTTGCAACGTTACGCTTTCCTTGTGATTTTCACCGTGTCTTTCTCCAAAGCATCTTTTCGTTTTACCACAGCTTTTGCAATCTACAGCCAAGAAAGCACAGCTGTGCACTGGCCAATGCATGCTGAAAGCTAACCATCCGTTGTCAACTTTATTATTACTGTTTTTTTAAAATAAAAGGAGCCCTAGTATCATCCGTTTAGGCGCTGACGCGTGAGCCTGGACCCACCGTCAGTGACCAGGAGCAAACGTCAGGGAATCTCATGCGTTTAACACAAGCCGCTTGTCTACAAGAGGACGCGGCTACACCTCCCAAAACAGCAACGGTCACTCGGTCAGACCCGACCCCCGTAGGCGAGAACACCAAAGCCAGGCAGTCTCCAACAGAGCAATTGAGCAAAGGCCAGAGCGAGCCATGGCAGCATCCATGGCCGTGGCCATGCCGCCGCTCCGGGCTCTCCCTTTCTTCCTCCTGCTGCTCTGCGCCTCCTTCTCTGTCCATGGTAAGCGCGCGCGAGCCACCCCTTTGCCCTCCGCCGCCGCCGCCGCCTCGCCGGCGGGAGGCTGGAGCCATGGCGAGCCGAGCTGAGCTGAAGCTAGTGTTTTTCTTGTTCTTTTCCCCCCTTGCAGCGGCGGCGTACGTGGGGAGCTACGGCGGCCACGGGCTCGGCGTCAACTACGGCCGGGTGGCGGACGACATCCCCTCGCCGCGGCGGTCCGTGGAGCTGCTCCGCGCGGCGGGCGCCGGGTCCGTCAAGATCTACGACGCAAACCCAGGCGTGCTCCGCGCGCTGGCGGGCACGCACTGGCCCGTCTCCATCATGGTGCCCAACGAGATCATCCCGGACGTCGCCGCCTCGGCCGCCGTCGCGGACCGGTGGGTCGCCGAGAACCTGGTCCCCTACTATCCGGCGACGCGGGTCAAGTTCCTCCTCGTGGGGAACGAGATCCTCTCCGACTACTCCATCGCCAACTCCACCTGGCCGCGCCTGGTCCCGGCGATGGAGAACATCCACCTCAGCCTCCGGAAGCGCGGCATCAGCAGCGTCAAGATCGGCACCACGCTCGCCATGGACGCGCTCGTCGACGGCGCCTTCCCGCGCCCGCCGTCCGCCGCGGTGTTCCGCCCCGACATCGCCGAGTCCGTCGTGCGCCCGCTGCTGCATTTCCTCAACGGGACCAACTCCTACTACTTCGTCGACGCCTACCCCTACTTCGTCTGGGCTGGCAACAACCTCACCGTGCCGCTCGACTACGCGCTGTTCCAGGGCGGAAACACCAGATACGTTGACCCGGTCACCGGCCTGGCATACACCAACCTGCTCGACGAAATGCTCGACGCGGTGAGCATCGCGATGGCGAAGCTCGGGTATGGGAGCGTCAAGCTGGCCATCGCGGAGACCGGGTGGCCTAACGGCTGCGACTACGACCAGATTGGCGGCAACGTCCACAACGCCGCCATCTACAACAGGAACCTCGCGGCACGGATGGCCAAGAACCCGGGAACGCCACTGCGGCCAGGAGCGAAGATGCCGGTGTTCGTGTTCTCGCTCTACAACGAGGACCTCAAGGGCGGTCCGGGCACCGAGCGGCATTGGGGCCTGTACTACGCCAACGGCACCGCAGTCTACGAGATCGATCTCACCGGACGGCGGCCGCTGTCGTCGTACCCACCGCTGCCGGCGCCGGAGAACAACACGCCGTACAAGGGGCCAATATGGTGCGTCATGTCGGCCGCCGCCACCAAGAAGCTAAACGAGACGGCGGTGGGGAACGCGCTGACGTATGCGTGCGGGCAGGGAAACGGGACCTGCGACGCCATTCAGCCCGGGAAGAAGTGCTACCTGCCGAACACGACGGTGGCTCACGCCAGCTACGCGTTCAATTCGTACTGGCAACAATTCAGGAAGATTGGAGCGACGTGCTACTTCAACAACCTTGCAGAGCAGACTATCAAAGACCCGAGTAAGTGTTCACACACACCCCCTGCATTATGAAATTACAGTCCATTTGGTATTTGTTTCGAATGGTTAGTCTTGATTGGTATATTTCACCAAATGTGAGTTGAGCCATGACGAGTCGTGACTTTAGCTAGCAGAGGCGATGAATATTGTGAAAATAGATTGCATTTTTTGAAACAGTACAGCACCGGGTCAACTCTAGGTGTCTTTTCTGATGATTGGGATCATCAGATCAGGTAGTCTTGGATCTTCCCCGGCATTATGTCAGAGTATCCACTCAAATCTGGAGTCCATTGCCATTTGTCAATTAGAGTTGCCAAAAAATATTAAACTATCTTTTTAATGTGTTTCTTGCAATCCATCCAGTGAAGTAAACTTGTTTATGTCAATCTAATATAGTTCTTGTGGAGATGCTTAGACGTGCTTACCGATCCCAAGAAGATAGTAACAGCCTGGAAGGTTCCAACTTTGTGTTGCTCATGTTGATCGATGTATTAATATTAGTATAATAGTATTATGACCAGAAATGCACTGTCATTAAGAATAAAAGATTCTCTTTCCATCTGCCATGTGAGAACAGCTATCATTTTTGTAACATGTGGATTATGTCATGCTCCAATGTAGTTGACCAAATACATGTGGCCCCTGAACATTTTTTAAAACATACGTAGAATGGTTACTGTTTTTGACAAGTTTCATATTTGAAATGGGATGAAAATATGTGAAAACAGTGTCCACTATATGAGTTTCTATATTGATAACTACTCGACTATGTTTCACTTAAAATCAGCTATTATTTAGCAGTATGTTTCATTTAAAATAACTTAACATACTAGGAAATTAAGGCTAGGCTCCTAAAGTGGACCAAATTCTAAAGTTTGAACTATGCTGATTGTCCTCTATGTTGCTAACTAATATCCCAGAAGACTGAACGGCTGTTTTGTAGCATGGCAAGCTAAATAAGGTGATGCGTTTTTTTTACAGAAAATAAGGTGATGTAGCTGTTAGGCTACCCCGGAATGCTAAATTTTTACAATTTATATACGGTAGAAGGCTTTTTTCTTAGGATTCTACATAGAGATTCCACAGTGACACTAAATTTTGGGTGTCAGTTTATGGC
This sequence comes from Digitaria exilis, assembly GCA_015342445.1. Lineage (NCBI taxonomy): Eukaryota > Viridiplantae > Streptophyta > Magnoliopsida > Poales > Poaceae > Digitaria > Digitaria exilis. The sequence goes on from JACEFO010000112.1 coordinate 1,365,521, forward strand.
TGGGCTCGCTGCCACAAGTCACAAGATGCGCTAAATGGTCAGGTTGCAGGCTTTGCATTTGACACTTGTGTCTGAAAGACTGATGCAGTCATGCATATAGGCCCATAACTTTATAGGAAACGTACTTGGCAGATTATGTATGATTAGCACTCTAGCAGATGGCTAGTTCATTGTGGCCCATTAATGACTGGACTAAAGCCCAACTGCATATTTCACATGATCTTGTATTGTTGTAGTGAGGTCAGTTACCGCAAGCCTGCCAGTGCAACCTGCAACTTCTCATGAGATTCTAATTGATGCATTTGAAGGGCTGGTACTTGGTAGTAGGACGAATCAGTGAGACAATTTCTGCGTGTCTGTTAGCTTGTGCAGGTTGATTGTGACTTGAGTATAGAATTTTCTTTTAAAAAAAAAAAAGGTCTTCTGGGAACAATATGCTTACTTTGAAAAAGGAAAATACCAGTCAAGCTGTGTTTATACTGATTGCGACGCACCGCTAGCTGTACTTACCTGCAATAGCCATTTATTGAGCTGAAGTTGTTGCTGAGACACTTGTATTTGCACCGGCATTCTCTACATAGGCAGCTTTAAGCGAGATAACTGTGCAAGGTTTCCTGTGAGATCTAAGCGCATCCCTGAACACCTTTGCTTGTTTGCTTCTGCGTCTCTTCTTCAGTTTTTTGGCTCATCTCCCAGCTTGGTTGCTTGACTTGGTAAAGAGGTTTTTGCTCGATCAAACTCTTTCTGGCATTGCTTATTTGAGGAAAATGCTGCAATCACATCACATATAGAATTCATGTGCTCATGACAGAACGCTTACATCACCGACTCTGAAGAGCACGATGCAGACAAGATGATGATAGTACTAGAGGATTAGCTGAATTATATTCGTTCATTAACTTTCTCTGCTCAGGCCATGTTCAGATTTCCAACTATTCACTATTCATTCCAACTTTTCACTATTCATTTCAACTTTTCACTATTCCTTCCTCACAAAACACGTTTCCCAGCGAATGCTACAGTCTTTTTCTTATGCTACAGTGTTTTTTCCTACAATCTAAACACACCCAATCAAGCTACTATCTATCTTTTGACATGTAGCTTTAGCTGTTGACAGGGCGCGCTGATGACTTTTCTTTTCCAGGCCATGGCTCCTGCAGGTTCCGCAGCTCGTTGGACTCCTGAAACCTGACTGACTGCCTGGGAGGATGGAGAGGGAGAGGACAACATCTGATTCTTTGTGTAGTCCTGGTTTTTAGTCGACTTGGGACCTAGGGAGAGGACTAGTTTTTCTTTTTCGGCACCGTAGATGACTAGATGCCCCCAGTTGTCACTCAGACTTGGGCTGCATGCCTGTAACAGCGGGGGTTCAAAATCAGAAACGGGAGGTCAGGTGGAAGTTCGTTTGTGCCAATTGAAATCGCCGTCGTCGCTGTAGCTTGGTTAAATTCGATCCTTTTTCAGTACGCGCGACTGGATCCGTTGGCTATTGCACACGGCCCAGAAACATCCGTGGAAAGAGGCCGGCCGCGACACTGAACTCGTCGCTCCTTTCTCGTCGCCGGCCGCCACGGTTGCCTGAGGAGGAGAGGGCGGTGAGCTAGCTATTAGCAGGCCGTGAAGGCACCAGTAGTCTCCCTCACTCAGGCACGAGAAGACGCCTCGTTGGGAGGCAATGGCACGCTATTGCCACGTACTACCCGTCCTGCCCTATAGGCTACAGCACAGGGCGAGCGGGCGCCCGTGCGCACGGTCTCTGCCCACGCGCCGCGCTTGGCTGCCGCACGGCGCACTCATCGCCGATCAAAGGCGCCGCCGCCGTCTCGCCCGCCTACAGCACAGTGCTGGCTAGCTTACTACTCCTACCTGACAACAGGGTTTTTTATTTCGAACCGGACGTCCGAACCGCCGGCCAGCGGTAGCGGCTAGCCGGACCGGTTAGACCGGTAACCGGTGGAAACCGAACAAATTCAAATTTTGAATTCAAATTCACATATCCAGCGGTTCGAGCGGTTAGCCGGTCGGTTTGACCGGTTAGCCGGACGGTTTGACCGGTTAGCCGGCCGGTTTAACCACTTTTTTCTTTTTCTTTTTTTATTTAACTTGTATTTGCCAAAAAAAATATCAAATGAGTAAATATTTGAAAACTTTTTACACCAATAATTACACACACCTTGAAGTATTTTTAGGAATTTTTACGATATTTTTCTATTTTTAAATTTAAATTTGAAAATTTTGAATTTTGCCCGGTTCAAACCGCCCCGAACCACTACCGGTCCGGGGCGGTTTGGTCGGGAACCGATCGAACCGGACCGGTTCCCGACGGTTTGGTTAACCCTGCCTGACAACCACTCGTCGCCTTCGCGATAAATTTCCGTAGTCCGTTGCACGGGGAGTGAGGGGCGACTAGGGAGTGGTAAAACTGATAGCAAGGTAGCGTTAGACAAAACAAAACAAAACAAGGGCGGCGATCGGAGAGAGCTTTTGCGGGGAAAAGGAGTGGCTTTGCTTGGCGTGGGCGCTACGATCGGAGGGATATCGATTCATAAGATTCCTCCGGCCGGCTACGGCCAAGTGGTCAGCATCATGGCTCGATCGATCGAGCACGGTTACCCACTTCACGTTCTCGCCTTCACCACCACCTAGTACCATTAGTCCATTACCATATCATATCGTGTATTCATACTTGATTGATACCCCCGACGGCTTAGCGCACGAACTCAAAATGAATTGCGATGGCACGATGCATATTGCCGAGAAGTGCCGTCCGGCGTTCGTGTTGCGCGCGCGCAGCTAGAGCTAACAACCCCCACCTCCAACTGCTTTACCATCTTTAACCACCTCGGTCGCTTATCCCCGCCGAGAAATCACTTCCAATCCAAGTAAATCGATCGGCCGCACGTCATCCCGATCCAGCAGCACCTAGCATTGTAGTAGTAGTAGATGCCAATTGCCAAACGCCAACACTACTCAACTCCTCTACACTCGGTGCGCCGCGGTGCCGTGCCCGGTGACGAGCTCCTTTCGCATGGCGTCACATCTCCTGCCGTGTGGTTGCAAGTATCTTCGTCCCCCACGACAGTGAAAGTGTATGCAAATGTAGCTTAAAGCGCACAACTTTTCTCCCTCTCTTTTCTTCGCACACATGGGCACACTGATTGCACTCTCGCTCGACTGGATCATCAGAAGAGAAAAAAAAAAACCAAACCTGGCCAGTGCGCGACCCCATTTCCCGATCTTGATCCGAATGATGGTCGAATCAGACGGCAATGGATGCCTTTTTTTCCAGCAAGAACAGCCGTGCAGACAACAAGGAGGAGATCATGAAACAGCTACGACCACATAGCACTCCATCACGGTATCGTATCACCGGTGGCCGTACATGCACGATCCATTTCCTTGTGAAAAAGATGCGCGCGGCGGATTGGATTGGAAAACAAACTCGAGCGCTGTGCAGCGCTGCCTCATGATGGTTTGGTTACCTCACCACCTGTTCACCAGCAGGGTCAGCCGGTCAGGGGAGAGAGGGAGATCATGACAGGCAGATCGATGTTGCTTGAAAAAAATGACAAGCGGATGGCGTGGCCTCCTTGACCAGCTGGTCTGGCCTCTGGTCCAGCCGGTTGCCAGAAGCCGTGTTATCGCTGTGTTCAGATTGGAAGTAAAAAGTATTTTTTCTAGATGAATAGTGCACTGGAAAACGTGTTACGTGAGTGGGATGAATAGAAAAAACCTGTTAGACAAGTACTTTTTCCTGAATCTGAACACAGCCTGTATCTTTTTGGCCGCACTGTTCAGACGTTTTCATCCCCGTAGGACGCAGTAAGAGCAAGATTAATGGCGTCGCCGGCTGCCGGCGAAATGACACTGCCAGGTCACCCAACATCGTTATAAATGAGCACTTGTTTCAGTTATTTTTTATTTGATCCATGCATGCATGCAGTCCGCAATGAGCAGCCATTCTTTGGGAGCACTGGTTTTCTTGGAAGAAGTGTTTCAGCCGGCTTTCCGCTGGCGACTCGCGAAAGGCCCGCTCCATTCTCTCACATGTTTTCTCTCCCCTCTAGGTCATTTCCATCCAACGTGGCCTCCTATTTCGCCCGTCCACGTAAATTTAGTCGTGGTTGGGAAAAAAACGTGTTATGTGAGGGGGATGAATAGGAAAGAGGAAAAAGAAAATTTTAGGAACACGTGTTATGTGAGAGGGATGAATAGGAAATAAAAAGTACTTTTGGGAACTAAACACGGCATTATAATACTTGCTCTAACCGCTTTTCAGTGGACCTCTGATCCTGAGCAACTACATGCCCCGCTGTACGGCTGTACTGCACGCATTCAGTGAAAACGGCGAACTCGTTTCCAGAAGATCTCCATTCTGATAAACGTACGTTTTGCCTGATTTCCACTGTAGATCTCCGTTCACACCCGCATGAATTTGACAGAGCCATGCTGAAGTTTTCACATGTGGGCGAAACACCAGACGAGAAAAAGAGTATGTTTAGTTTGTGGGGAAGAAAAAATTTTTTTTCTGAGAAGCGTGTTTTGTGAGTGGGATGAATAGAAAAATTGAAGGGAATTGAAGAAGAACTTTTCTAGGAAGCGTGTTTTCTGAGAGGGATGAATAGGAAAGTTGAAAACATGTTTTTGAACTAAACATGGCCAAGGAACAAGGCATTGCCCCTGCCACGTTCAACAGTTCCAGTGGGGCAGCTCAAAGACTCGTCACTGTCACGTGCCACCAACCTTTCCCACGGGCTCCCGGCGTGTCATCGTAGGCGCGCTCGGCCGTCAATCCTCCGCCCAACGGCCAGATCCCACGCCACGCCAACCGGCCCGGCAAAGACGTCCCTTACAGGTGGGCCACGCTCCCCCCTCCCACAGACCACCCTCATCTACCAGAGCACGATGCCCTAGAAAAACCCGCCCGCTGCGCACATGGCCCGCATTGATGGCGACACTCGGGTCGCCGACACCCTGGCCCCACTACTCCTCGGCCCCACGCGTCATCCTCCCGCCCACGTGGCTAGTTAAAGCCAAAGCCCTCGTCCTCCAACGCCGCAACTCGCAGCGGGGCTCTCAAACCCAAACCCCGCCGTTGTCCCCGTCCAAAACGGACTCGCGGGGCAGCCTTCATCTCCGTCCCTTCCCGTCATCGCCGCCTGCGGCGGCGGCTGCCATTTCTTCGCCGGAGTCGGAGCGGGGGAGGCGCCAGGCCATGGTGGAGACCGAAGAGAAGAGGCGGGGGAAGGAGCCGGCGGTGTTGAGCGGGGGCCACCTCTGCCACGCCTGCGGGTACCAGTACCCCAACCCGAACCCCAGCGCCAAGCTCCGCCGCTCCCACCGCAAGCACTGCAAGGCGCCGCTGCCGGAAGCGGCGGCCGCAGAGGCGGTGACGGAGGCTGAGGAAGCCGTCGTGGGGGTTAGGGCGGGCGTGGACGAGCGGGAGGAGGGCGCCGGGAAGCGCAATGCGGCCGAGACGACGCCGTTCGGTACGTGCGGGGGTTTTGTTTAGATTCGATGGTTTCCTTTGTTTTCGTCCGTTGATTACGATGGCCGTGTCTGCGCGTGCGGCTGCAGGTGGGGGAGGAGGAAAGAGAGAGGAGATTGGTGCGAGCGAGGCGAATGGAGGAGGCGCTGCGTTGCGCGGATCTGCGGGAGAAGTTGACGATTCGATGGAGGGCAAGGTGATTGCAGGTAATCGCTGATCTTTCTCCCGTTGTCCACCATTCAATATTCTTTCGTGGTGAAAATTCATTCAAAGTCATCTCTGGTACTATATGCGTTTGGATGTTTCAATCGGAATTGGAGTTAGATTAAAGATGGTTTTATGTCAACTAATCGGCACATATTGTCGCGCCTTGTGCTTTTTGTTGTTTTGCCCGTACTGCATTTTGCTAGAGATTGAAAAAGGCAAAAGGTTTGGCTGCCTTTTCCCCCTGTTCCCCGCTTGAAGAGGGGTGCAAAACTCACATGGGCATAGTGAGATGGTACCGCCGTGGGGGCCTGGAATAAAAGCTGCGTGGTTCTCGGTTAGCATTAAAGCTGAAAGCGTGCGTACTTTCTCGTTTCCCTTGGAGCTGGGGCGATACTTTTGTGATAACTATGTAGAACAGTTGGAGTGCCTTGTAGTTGTAGCTTCGGAACTGTAGATCTGTTCTTTGCTCAAATTATTAGTGTACTATAATATGCCGGTAGTAAATTCAGGCTCCAGACGCTGAGATCCATGTGTGATTCCAACATTTCTTATCTTTGCTGTATGTATCTCTCTCTCTCCGTGTCTTGTGGCACGTTGGTTGCTTGATACTGGTCAGCAGTAAGAATTCCTTGCTTGTCTTTGTGGACCTGTACATACATTGGATTCGTTCTCTAGTAAGCCAGGATGAATTGTTTGGTTTCTTGGTAAACCATCTTTCTTCCTAAAAATCCGACATATCCGTCGTTACTCGCGCAGGTAGGTAGGATTTCTTTGAGCTTGTCGTTTAACACTTGTTTCTTGGGTCTGCTATCTCGTCGTGGTCCTCCACCACGTGTTGTCCTAGTCACATGGGCATTCTGTTTATTTGCAAATAGAAAACAGTGAAATACTTACGTTGTGTCTGCATGTATCTCATCCTAATTTTTTAATATCTTTTTTTTTAGTATATATTGTTGTCTTGTCTACTTGAACAGATCCCGTCGTTTGGGGCGTTGACATGTTTTGCCACAATTTTATTTCCTAATCGTTATGACTTACAGCCATGTTGTCTGTGCTTTGTCGGTCAATTGTAAAGTTACTGCATTGCTAAGTCTTTTAAGTTCACATTATAGTACTGCTGCAATTCGAATTTAGCAGCCACTCTCTGCGTTGCTTTTGGGTTTAGTTCTCCTTAATACAACTTCATTCTTTGGCTTTTGCAATGGCTACTTGAGATTATATATTAAGTAATGGCACAATATGCGCTTTTTGAAGGGCATCAGTCCTGTACCAACTGTTAGCCTGTTGCTTTGTATGATTTGTTGGTCCTCACCTATTTCACTGTATGGGTCAATTCTTGTGTATAGCACAATGTCATAGTTATGGTTTTCACGGTTGCACTTGTTAAAATGACTTTACTGTTATAATATTTCATGTAAAATGCAATTATTTAGGGCATTCATGCTTAATTCATTTTCCATGCTACATAATTCCTCGCTTTTATACTCATTCCTTTTCAGATACCTCATAATATTCACTAGAGTTTACAGTGAAGCTGTACTTTTAAAGTTATTAATTTGCCAGCATTTAACTTCTTGCAATATCGAACCATGTTAACTTTTTATCTGAATAACCGAGTGTTTGTTGATTTGTTCATCTATTGTTTTGATAGAACATGCTTCTCCTCCTGGTACTGGAGCTCAAGCCATCGCCACTGAACTAAGCGAAAGCAACTGCCTGATTAATTGCAATGACAATCTAAATGCTTCTGCTGAAGATACTGGAACTCAAGCTATCACCAGTGAATTAAGTGAAAATGGCCTTGTCAATTGCAGAAGCAATTCTATTGAAAATGTAAATGAAGTCAATGGAACTCAGTTGCAATTTGCTTTCACTAATGGGAGTCAAACTAAAGTGGGACATCCAGCTGAGCGAGAAGACAGTTTTGATGAGTACCAGGATGCATCTCCGTTTCTTCCGCAACCAGATTCTGAAGATGGTCCAGCACTGAGTTCAGTATTTTCTACAGAAATCAATAATTTGAATACTGTTTCATCAGGATCAAGTGTAGCTGAAAATGAAAATTCTGTTGAAAAGGATGGATTATGCAAAACTCAGCTTCCTGGAGAACCCAGTATGAGATATTTATCTTGTGACTCCAATGTTGGATATAATATGGAGGAGGGAGCTCTTAGATTGGCTGAACCAGAAATAAACCTGAAGCTTGGGGGTCCATATGAACACTCTGTGAATGTTGACAACACTTATACTGATATTGTTAGCAGTAAATCGGATAAAACACCTGGTCATAGTGAGATGCTTGGTCATTTGAATGATTCGTCCCTTAAGGAAAACCATCCACTTATTTTGGAACCAGAATCAGAGTTTGCAAGCTCAGGAAAAGTGGAAGGCTTTATGGAAGATAGATTGCATGATTCACATACCATGTTTGAAGTGTCACCAAGACGAGAAGTAGAAGGATCAGATATTGTTCAGTTGGAAACAATGACAAATCCTAGCACTAGCACCATGCCAATTGGAAGTGACCTAAAGGTTGTTTGCGCTGATAATGCTCCCATAGATTACTCTACAGAGCTCCCCACACAGAACTGGACTGTTGAGAACGTATCAGATGTTCATGAACCTGTTGTGGACCCTTGCAAGAAAAGTTTAGAATGTCCCACAGCTGGTTTGCCGTATGATCTTCCTGTTACTAACGTGGATGATGTTCCTATTACTAAAGTGAATGATCTAGAATCCAACTTTGAGGAGAGAGCACAACCAGATATTGTTGACAAAAATCTTTCCGTACAAATGAATAATGGATTCACTGAAGAGGAAGTCCACAAGAAACAGACTGACCCTGAGATTCCTACTGATGATAAATTTTCTGTGTGTCAGAAACACGTCGCTTTACTAAAGGATCAAGTGCCTTCTGTCAAGAATCCATTTAATCTAGATGATGACAGGCATGATGATTTGTTTGAACTTCCGACTGACAGCTGCTTTTTGGAGATGCCAAAATCTGTTGAAGTGAGACAGCAAGTTGACTCTACATCCTTGATGGTGGAGCAACCAACAGTCTCTAACCTAACTAGGATGGCTGAAGCACAGCAATGCGATAACTCAAGTAAGAATTTCTGACACTTTAATTGCACATAGTTTGATATAAGTTTACACTTGCACTTTCTTTGCCCTGGCCGAAGTCTTTTTTTTTTTTGGCATTATGTGACAGTTTAATTGATGAGTCAATGCTATGGATATGAACACTAAAGCTTTTTTTCCCCTAATGTGGTTGATTAATTACTACAGCAGGATGGAATGTATCTATTCTATATTTCTATGGCCTTGCAAGTTGACAATGCACCTCTAAAGCTGAATGTACACTGAACTTTATGTTGTAATATTTTTTTTAGTATTTTCATATGCTAAAATATTTTGGAGGCTTGAGATATTATTGTATGATTTTTTAAAATCAATTTAACTTTGATCTGCACAAGGTTGTGTGCTGAAATGTATTTGACATTTTTGCAGATGGACACATACTATCCACATCAAGTGCTATAGAAAGTGGTGAAGTAATTGACCCAGACGACATGCCTGTCAGCAGTAGTTCTGAACTTGTGAACAAGACTTGTTGCTTGACTGACCGTGTTCTGCAGGAAGATGGACATAAACCTCAAATAACATCCACAGAGTTTAATATGGTATCTATGCAGGACATCAGTGCAGTCAGTGCAGAAGTAGTTGAAGAAAGTGTGCAAGCCAAAGATGCTAGTGCAAAGGAGATGACTCCAATACGAAGCTTAGATGGTATTGTAGTGGAACAGGCTACTAACACTGATGCTAAGGATGCATATGCAGCTAATGCTGAAGGAAAGAAGCTGACTGAAGACACTGCTGCAAATATGAGTGGTGTAGAACACTCAAATCATGTTGACAAAGAGAAGCAGGCAGTAAAGAGCATGGGGAATCATGAAGAAAATAAGCAGAGTGAAGACACAAATGCAAAGGAGGTCAATGCATGGTTCAATGCTGATGATGCTGAAGACCAAACACAGACCAAGGACACCAGTGCTGAGAAGACGAATGCAGTAGGAAGCACATACAATTCTGAAGAAAAGACTCTTGCCCAAGACACTAATGCAAAGGAGATGCTTGCAGCACGAAGCACAGATAATATAGAAGAGAAGCAGCTGTCAGACGTCATAGTTGGTCAAGAGGGGAACACCGCCAAGCAGAACGAAGAGATTGTTGCCCCGAGCGTGAGGCTGAATTCAGGACGAGCCCGTGTCCCTCTGAAGGTCCTCCTCGCTGAGGCAAGCGCAGAGAACCAAGTGAAGAAGCCCAGCACCAAGGAGCGGGTGCTGTCGTTCGGGCGTCGGGCGTCCAAGGATGGCAACTCGTCAGGGAAATCTGGCTCTGAAGACCACCATTGGAGCTCCCCTGCCAAGCTGCCTCGCAAGGATGTTGACAAGAGCTCCAAAGGAAGGAAGCAGCCGTGGATGCCGTTTATCTGCTGCCACTCAGTGCACTGACGCCGTCTTCTTTCCTGCTGGAACGGTAATGCCGTTCGCAACCTTGAGTTATGCCGACAACTCTACATGTGCCGCTGTAACTAACGCTATCCGTCCCTGTGTAGATAGTCTGTGCAATCAAGATGGGTTTGATATACTGTCGTAGTGTCAGATATTTTGAATTATAGTGCAATTTTGATGTGTGGCCACCTGATTACATATCTATGTGTCGTCATTAGCCATTTTGCGCGTGAATCGGTCCTGATGTTCAGGTTCAGACGGTGTTGTGCCTTGTGCGGATTGAGCCAACGAACGATGTGCTCGTGCACGATTGTGCGCGTGAGGTGGTGAAGTTGGGGTGTTTCCAAAGTGAAAACAAATTCGATCTGCGTAATGATGAACTTAGAGATAATTATGTCACGCATCAATACATATCTCCTGAGATACGAGATCAAACAAACAAATTGGTTTTATGCTAAACACGAGGCGCATGTACAAAATCTCGTGGCTATGAATCATGAAATGCATTCATGTTTTCCACTAATTCTAATGCTGACCTGCGTTTGATTCACTGTGCTTGTTGTAAAATCTAGTTTCTGATTTCTCTAGATTTTACTTTTTTTTAGCATCTTCTCATCTTCTCTAGATTTTACTCTTTTTTTTAGACGACCCTAGATTTTACTGAACTGAAATAACTTCCACAAAACCCATGCAAACCCAAACGGCCAAACGGCCCAGTAGCCACTCGCTTCCTGCCGTCCGGCCCTGTTATAACGCGGAGGCGCAGCCCTCGTCTGCTCTCCTAGATCGGCGAATTCCTCCTCACTCGCACAAGCCATGGCGAAGCCGCAGCTTCTTCTCTGCCTCCTAGTCGCCGCCGCCGCGCTGCTACTCGTCGGTGAGTAGACCCCAGCCCCGGCCTTGATTTCGTGTAGGGCGCGCCCCCACGCAGCGATCTCTGATCCGATCCGATCCGATCTGATTTTTGTGTCTCGCAGCCGCGGCGAAGAAATCTGGCGACGTGACGGAGCTCCAGATCGGCGTCAAGGTAGCCGCTCTTGGTTCCCCCTACTAGGACCGTTTTGTCCGCTTCGTGTACGAATTGTTACGTTCCGTTTGTCCCTTCGGTCTGATTGGAATTTTGGATTGGGCCACGTACGGTAAAGGTAGATTAGATGGTGGTCAGGTAGTATGAAAATGCTGTCTTCATCAGATTAGATGTTTACTTTACAGGAACTAGATTTGATCCCTAGCATAGTTTAAGTAACATATCGAAATTGAGGAAAAGTTGCTGTGTGAGTGTGCCCTGGGATATTATGGCCAAAGCAAACTTGCACACGGAAATTGAGTTATTGTGGTAGGATTAGCTGGGCCATTGGGCAAAATAAACCAATGTTTTGCCAGTGTTAATATTGTGTGTTTACTCAATCGCATAGATACTGTGATCTGAGAAGGGTTGTTTAACAAAACTCAATATTCTGTTGTTTTTTCCAGCTCAACAAGTCAGTTTAATTCTGTGGTTCAAATTCGAGTTGGATTTAATAATGTGCAGTTCAAGTGTCTTAGTTGTTTCGTATTGAGCTAGGGTATCTATCCTATAAAAAGCGTAAGTTGAGCTATTACCTTAAAACCTCTTCAGTTCAGCTACAAATCAACTTCATATATTCCAAAAACTCTTTTGAGCTTTCTAAAATAAATCAAATATAGTTTTTGTATAACTCATAACTCCAACTATGCTGTGAGAAATAATTTCTGCTTCTCTTAAAGAAAGGAATATCTCGTGTGTTTTTAGAAACGACAGAATTTCTAGTTGGACAAGGAGAAATGATTTGTCGATTCTTACTAAGGGAGCGTTTAGATTCATCAACTTTCCACTATTCATCCCCCTCACAAAACATGCTTCCCAATCGCCATCTACAGTGAAAATTGGAACAACTAACCATATTGTAATACCTGCGCACATGCTTAGCATCATTTCCAGCTGTTAGTTCCATCAGATTCTTATATTGATGCCATGCCTGTATTGTAAAATGCAGCACAAGCCAGAATCCTGCAGCATTCAAGCTCACAAAGGTGACAGGGTTAAAGTTCACTATCGTGTAAGTTTAATGCTCTGCTTTCTCATGTTTTCCTTATGTTGAATAGATCAATAATGACAGTTGTCCTACATATATAGAACTACTGCAGTGCTTTCTTTGACTATCTGTATAACCTACATTTTTTCTCGTCACCCATTCAGCTTCTTGTAATAGCCTTTGTCATCTGCCACCAGGCCACCACCAAAACTTTTGCCAATTTTATTTAAAAGAATCTTTGTTTGAGTTGGGAATGTGACTAAGTGAGATAAATACAATAGAGTATTGTAACCAATCGAAAGATGGTATTACCATTGATTCTTTTTTAGAGCTTTGAGCAGAGCTGTTAATGGCTTGATTCAATCTGCCTAATTTGCATAAAGAGGCAATCAGTTGAAAATGGTATTACCATCAATGCTAAATTTAGAGCAGAACTGTAAATTCAACCATCATACTTTCATAAGGAAGTTCTAGACAATACTCATTGCTTACAATACTTACCTTTTGAGTTATGCTCACTTGTATCATTTTTTTCTGACAGGGAAAGCTGACTGATGGAACAGTTTTTGATTCAAGCTTTGAAAGGGGTGACCCGATTGAATTTGAATTGGGCACTGGCCAAGTGATCAAAGGTAATTAGAAATTTATAATGGAAATGGATCCATCAGTTACTGTCTGTTTTCTTGTGGTCTGTTTATATGTCTGAATTCCTTTACTATATACTCTGTAGGATGGGATCAGGGTCTCCTGGGAATGTGCGTTGGTGAGAAGAGGAAGCTGAAGATCCCATCGAAGCTCGGCTATGGGCCTCAAGGATCACCACCAACTATTCCAGGTACAGTATCTTGAAATTTTCTGCTGTCTTTGAGCTAATAGTTGCGAAGATACATTATTATTCCATATGAATTCTGTATGGCAGTGTGGGTAATTATCACTTTTGTGCATGGTGACAGTTTAACACCATTATGCTAGCAATGAATGGATTCTTTCAATGCCGTGAAGGAGGATTCCTTCAACTTCCGTCTCTTGTCAGATGTGGTTTCATTCTAGTTCTCTGATAGTCTGATCGGAGCCATTTATATTTCTGCTTGTAGGTGGAGCAACACTCATATTTGACACCAAGCTTGTGGCTGTCAATGGGGAGCCAGCCAGCAAATCTAACGAGGACAGTGAGCTTTAGATAGCAGGAAGAGTAGAATTGGCATCCAGATCAAACAAATATCTGATCAGCACTTGACAAATGTAATACATTCTGAGAAATGAACATTTGTTCCTTGTGACCTTTTTTTATACCACAAGTAGTGTTCTGGAGCAAACTCTTGAATCTTACTGTTGTGCAAGTAGACTTGTTTTGAACTCAAGAGAATCGTTTCAAAATGTTACTTATTTTGTTAGTTGTTACTTGTGCATAGGTTTGAACTTCATTTGGATAGTAAGATTCATATATGAACTTATGCACAGATAATCATTTACAACTCTTTCACCATTCGTGATTTTTTGGAGCCATTGTCAGGTTCAATACTAAGATTAACATAATCGAAGGAAGTGATTCATAAAATAATCCTACTATTCATAAAATAATCACAACGGTGTTTTATTTCTGGTTTATTTACTTCTGTTTTTACCTTTCTGGTGATGTTCTCTCTTTATCTGCATAGCTTTCTTATACTGAAACTGAATGTTGCATAAAAACTTAAGCGTTGAATACCATTGAAACTTTTATCTGGCTAGCCGTGAGATATCCTATTTTTTTTTTTTGGGTAATATGCTAGATCCCACTATAAGGATTCTGTACAGATGATTAAGACCACATTACACCTAGTTTTCTGTGTCAGTTATGCTTCATCATTGTTGACGAATTGGGTATCCTTCATTGTCATGTTTCTACTTTCCATATCTTTCTTCATAATTCCTATCTTGTCGGATCAAGTTGTGTAATCATATACACGGGATTGAGCATGTCTATTTATTCTGTTGGCGCCCAGCTGCCAGTCTTCGAAGCCTGTTTTATTCATATGTTAAATTTGTCCTTGCTGCATGTTTCTTCAGGTTCCTACTGCATCTTGCATCGTGCAAACTGGAAATCGGTGTATGAGACTGCCGTCACCTGATCCTGTACGAATGTTTGTCTTGACATGTGGTAGGAACCTATGCTATTACGATGAGCAAGCTTTGCCGCTGAAATGCTGAACCGAGGATTATCAGTTTAGCTGTCTGGTTCTCATATTACAAGGTCCATGATATGATGCTGAATACGTTGGGAGTTTGCGGTGGTGGCATCACGCTTTGCGACCAAGAAAATCCGGAATTGCCGCACCATTTTCAACAGAGTAGTGTTCTATATAGTTACAGAGCATAGAGTAGCTAGCCCATGGAGTATATTGCAAAGAACAGTAATCTTCCCTCGATTCATGTGTTGGCGAAGTTGCACTCCGTTTGATCAGCAGCCCAAACCCCCGTGTGTAGCAAGCTTTGGCTTAACCTCGATCTCGCCGGCGCCTTTGACGTGCTAGCGTGACCGAAGGTGTCAACATTCGCAAGCTTCTTGCAATCTAGCGTCAGTTGCATTGCCGACTCCTTGCTTGTCAGAGACGGCTGCATGATTTCAGAGAGGGACATGACCGGAAAAATGTTTCCATGAAATGTGAGGAGCTGTTTGCAAAGAGGAAATGTGAGGCAGTCATCACGCGTGAGATCCACCAAACCAAACCTCAGACCCTCAGTAGTGCTGTTAGCTCAGATCCAACAACCATCAAGCCAACGACAATGGTAAAGCTGATTCTGACCAGATATGAAACCGGGGGGGGGGGGGGGGGGACAAAAGACGCGGCCTACATGTTCAATTTTTTTTGTACAAAAAAAACACTCACCGATTGGGAGACAAATAACCTTGTACCAGTGTACTGTAGAACTGCTGCTACCCTGAGAGCCATTTGTGAAAGCAAGCAAAAGGATTAGGAATCGCAGTCACATGACCTGCATCCAGGGGAACAAAACTGGAGCTTTTTACTACCGAAAGCAGCACGAAATGATTGGCAATTCCACCTAACCCCCCGAAACTTTCACGATGATTTTGATTAAACAAGTACATGATTTGATCTTGTACGAAAAAGATCCCACAAAAGGGCACCTAACCCTGATGTTATATGCCTACAATTTCATAGCATTAGCACCTACTAGCAGCTACGCAGGCTGTTCTTTCGAAGCAGCAGGTTCACGGTGTCAAGGTCAGCACCTGTGCGGCTGTGATGTGCCGTCCAGTAACGATAAGAATTAAAATATTTTCCCCCGGAAGAGCTATCACATAATATCAGCCTGCTAATTGTTTGTAACAGCAGCGAGCCAAGCTAGTCAAGATACGGTGCATGTGGCTGTTCACTGTTGGCTGTTGCACCGCAGCGTAATCGAGGTCTCTGGTTAGTTAGAGTAAAGATGGATTACAAATTAACCGGGCATGCCTGCCCCCTGAAACGTCTCCCCGTGGCAATAGAGAACAAGATCAACTGATCAAAGGATCATCTGCATCTCTGTCACTCTACTCTGCGTCCATGTCCGTGGCCGTGCACTAGTGTCTTCGACGGCATGGGGAGAGTCATCAAACCAGCGATGTAAACTATGTGCTCCGACGACGAGGGGCTGCGGCCGGCATGGCGGCATTCACTACCTAGGCACTACGCAGAGCAGTATGGGCGTCCGAGTTGGTTCTTGGACTCAGAATCACAGCAGTGATCTGGAGAATTCTTTGCGGGCACACATAAAGTTATCATACAATAACGCCCTCCATGGCCACTGCCCACTAGACCATACAAATCAGGGCGAAGCAGAATAAACAATTTGTACCGACATTGAAACTCTAGACTTTTTTGTGTTTAAAAAAAGAGAAAAGGAGAGGAAACTCTGCATTTTCCTTTCCTAGAAACCCCCGTATGTGAGCACCGCATTTGCAGGCCCGGCTAGCGTGTTCTTGCGCCGCCTGATTGTATATTTGTATATATCCATATATTCACGACGATGTGCATTTGTTTCAGCACACAGCAGCCCTGGCCGGATACTATATACGCGGAGATAGATCTTGCAGAATCCAGCGTCCAGGACGCACGGGGGAGGGGAAGGAGGAGGCACTGAATGCTGCGACGAGGCCGGGGCTAGGGGCTTTGACGATCGCGGGACGGACGTCGCCTTGCTAGCTCATTTAATTTTCTTCGTGTGTGATCATGCCCTTGTGAAGTACGCATCGATCCCGCCCAAGATGGCAATCACCAAGTCCAGCTTTGCCTTCTTATTCAATTGCAGAGTAAGCTGATGGGAGTGCATGATTGGTCGCCATCTGCCGCTGCTCTCGGCAAGATTCATTCACTAGAATATAAACGGAAGCTCTGAACGGGCAGCCACTTTAGGGACGCTAGAGTTCATCAAGATCAGCCATATGACTGACGCGTCCCAATTCCACATTTACAGTGCAGAACAAGTACACCGGGAGACGAACGAACACCGTCGCGTGCCATCCCGAACTGAAGCCCATCGGCACAAGCACGATCGTCGATATAGGAGTAGGATCCCGTGTGGAACTCATGCCGATCACCTCACCACTCTCTCTCTCTCTCTCTCTCTCAGAGAGCCAATAAAAGCAGCGGGCAGTGGGGGCAAACGGATTAAAGGGCGTTTGCTATTTTAAGAGCAGGGGGGGATAAGAATGAAGGCGTGTCGAATTTAGGCAGCTCCATCTCGTAGCTCTGGCTTTTTAATTTGGGACGTTTAATTTGCACTTGCACCCAGCAGGCCGGCTTGCTAAACCGAGCCAAGCAATTAGGCGAGGCGTGGCCAGATCCATTCCTTTTCTGCTTCTGATGCGAGAGCATGCAGCTGCGTGCAGCAGCAGGGGAGCTCGTTCCGAACAAAACTGGAGCATTTCGATAAGGTTTACATGAATGCATTGGCACCCTTATCGCTGTCAACACCGAGAGTGCATGCTACCCCACCCCCCCTCCGTCGCTAACGCAAAGGAGAAGTCGACGCTTAAAGATGATTTAGTGCATGAGAACAAACCAAAAATGACAGTTTTGTTTCTGATTGGAGGGACCAACAAGGTGGTTCATGGCTCCGGTGGCGTGGCGCCATGGATCCGGAAAAAGAGTCCCACATAAACGGGAAGAAAAAATTGCAATCATAAGATAAGGATGACTTATTTGCCTTCAAATAATACATTCTTATTCCAGATCAAGTACGCATGTGCACGCCATTATATCACGAGGAAGCACATGTTTCGGCTAATTTCTTTAATAAACTTTATTAAACAATATATAAATAGCCAACACTTATTAGCAAAGTAAAGATCAACATTACTTGATTCATAATGACAAAAAATGTTTTTCCGTTCCTTTCAAATTATCAAATATCCCATCACATTTTCATTTCAATTTTCCCTCAAAACAGCTCCGTAGTATGTATAGTACATACCCATATGCTTTTATTGGATGAAAAAAAAATAGAGTATAGCATCAAAGCTTGACTAGCTTGATGATGAGGTTACAAAAGAGAGTGACAATTCTTTAAAATTCTTTCACGGTCCGGTTAGGCTGTCAACACGCTGGAAGGCACAGGGGCAGAAACGTCTTCTCCGGCGCCAGAAATCCCGGACCACTGCCCCCCAATGGTGGCCCGAGCAGAGACCGTTATTTCCTCGGCCTTGCCTGCGGGCGCGGCGCGGCGGCCGTTCCGTTCCGTTCCGTTTTGACCGCCTCCGTTCCTCTCATCCCCTTCCCCCCTCCGCGAAGCGCAGCCGCAAGCAGCAGCCGCAGTAGAACCCGGCCCGGCGGTAACCCACCGCCGCAAGCATCCCACCGCGCCGCGCTGCGCTGCGCGACGCGACGGACGCGGCGTCTCAACCGGACCCAACCGCAGCCGGCAACCACCGCTCTATAAATCCGTCCGCCTACCTACCGGCTCCAAGGACTCCCAGCCTCGCTTCGCTTTCCCCCAAATCCGCCGCGGACTCAAGCTCGGAGAGGAGACGAGACGACCCCAAGACTTCCTCCTCCTCCCCCTTTGCTTCCTGCGCAATTCTTGCGGCGTGCCGCGACTGCCTTTCTTTTCTTTTATCTCCAATGGACAGCGACTACGTTGCCAGCCTGCTCATGGGCCACTCCGCCGCGGGGCTCGACTTCGCCGCGCTGGACGGCGGGTTCCTCGACACGCTCTGCGGCGCCGGCGCCGGCCTGTTCGGGGTGCTGCCTGGCGTCGCGGCGGGGAGCGGCGGCGGGTCCCCGGAGGGCTCCTCGGTGTCGGACCCGGCGTGGGCGGGCGCCAGTGACGGTGGCAATGCCAGGAAGCGGAAGGCGCCTCCAGCCGGTGCCGCCAACGGGAAGGAGGTCTGCTTGGGCAAGGTGCGGGAAACGGACTGGTTCCATTTTAGCTTGCTAGTTCATGATGCCTCGGTCTCATTCTGAATTTTGGTTTGCAGACTGGAGAGCCCAAGGGTCTGGACGGGAAGAAGTGCAAAGTGGGTGCCGGAGTGGGTGCCGGTGGGAGCCCCGTGAAGCCGAAAGTGGAGGAGGCTACCACGAGCGACGTCTCGGTTGAAGACAAAGGGCAGAAGAAGGGCAAGGGGAAGAGCTCCAAGCCGCCGGTCGAGCCGCCCAAGGACTACGTCCATGTCCGGGCGCGGCGAGGGCAGGCGACGGACAGCCACAGCCTTGCAGAGAGGGTAAGAAAGACACTGCAGTTCCACTTGGTTCCTACCATTCGTGTGGGATTCCAAACGGAATTCTTGTGGCTGCGCTGGAATTGACAGTTGCATACTGTCTTTGTGTCTTGATAGGTTAGAAGAGAGAAGATTAGCCAGAGGATGAAATTTCTTCAGGATCTCGTGCCAGGATGCAACAAGGTATCATCAGACTTCTAGGACAGTAAACTATTGCATCCGAGTGTCAATTGGTAACCATAATTTGGCTAATATGAGGGAATTCCCTATTTTAGGTGGTTGGCAAGGCACTCATGCTTGATGAAATCATAAACTATGTGCAGTCACTTCAGCAGCAAGTTGAGGTGAGGATGTCATTACATATTTGCATTTGATTGCGTCACTCTGGGAGCTTGAAATTCTAATCCTCTTCTGTTTCTTACAATTTCAGTTCCTGTCCATGAAGCTTGCGACTGTGAATCCACAACTTGACTTCAGCAACCTGTCTACGCTTCTACACAAAGACGTGAGTCTGAACTATCTCATTTCTGATGCTCTGGATCTATACGAAACAATCCACCCCTAACATGCTATTTCCTCGATTCAATTCAGATGTACCAAGCATGTGGCTCTTCAGTGAATCCGGTATTTCCATTGGAAAGTGCTGGTGCAGCTTTTCCATTTTGTGACCAAGCAGATCTTTTCCAGTCCTTTGGTTCGGGTGCTATGGAGGATCAGTGCTCCCTAAGTTTGTTAGACACGGCTTTACCCCACACAACCAACCCACAGTTTGCTTTTCAAAAGCAGGTGAGTGTTGCCTGAGGAATCAGCAACTATGACTACTGGCAATTAAGATGAATCTTATCATAATACCATTGTCCCTGGTTTTGTTTTCCAGCAAAGGGACTTCTGGGAGGATGGCCTACAGAACACTTTGCCTATAGCGAGTGAGCAAAGCCAGGAGAATGGGGTTCCAGCACCGAATTTTGATGGTATGTAGCTTGTGCATAAATGATGATCAGCTGAATTGCACACATAGGTGATTATCATTTGGCTAATAACCAATATGCTGTAATTGATGCAGGTCAGTTACAAGCTGATCAGGCGAAGCTTGAGTTCTAGTCCCAGATGATCTCCATGGCTGATATTTTTGTATATAGCGAGCATGGAGACCTGTGGCGAGTGAAGCCCTCCTAAGCTGACCGTCATTAGAGTTTAGGCCTGTCAACCGATTCATTCCATGATATGCTGGATGTACGGCAACTCGATTCTTCTCATAGGGATCCTATGATCTCACAAGATTAAAGTAGATCGTGTAATAGATATGGTGCAAATATTACATGCACCATCTTCTAAAGCTCTACTAATATGTAAGAACACTGGCTGGTATTGGAAGGATACCGTGTGTACTGTCTCATTTTATCTTAAGACGAACAATCAACGTATGAGATGTCTCTCCCGCCGTTTTTTTGCAACGTTTGTGCTCCATGCCACCATCATTTTCTTTTTTGTTGCGTCTGAGTTTGCCACCTTGTGTATCCAGACTTCATCTTAATGCAAGTATGCAGTTGTTCTTTAACTCAGACGGTCCGTTCTCATTATGAGGCATATATCCTGTAAGGCCTGGAGCTGCTAGAAGTAAACAAGACAGTGATACAAAAGTTGTTGGAGAAATCGAAAATAAACAGGACCAGACCAAGTTGACATTTTTTTACCCTGGCCAACGCATCTTCCTCTCAAACAACTCGTTGTCATAGCTAGTCTACTTGGGTAAATCGTGAGTAGCTCTTGCCCATTACCTGGCCGTCGTTTACGTAGAAACCAGGCGCGTCGTTGTCCCCCAATTTCGGTAGGTTGGCCGTCGCTTTTTTTTTCTTCTTCTTTCTTTCTCTAGGTTCCTGCTGGATCTCATTTTGTGGCACTCGACTGTGCACTCATCCATCCACGCCGCAAACCAAACCCTGCCCACTTTTGACAAAGCGCCGCGGCTCGTCGTCTATCTTGGTTCAGGCGTACAGCAGGAATTGTAGCGCTAGTCAGTAGTCACACCTCTCCACAGCTCATGCATAAGAGGCAATACAGGAAGCTTCACACTCAGCACTCAGGCCCGCGAAGCAACCGCCGCGTGCATCTTTAGACGTAGAGGTTGAGATATTTCTACTTCATTACCCAGAGGAAAAAGAACCCCAAAAAGAAGTCATTCGAAATAAGGAACAGAGAGGTGCTTGTTTTCTACGTAGAGGAGAGCAAGCATTGTTTCGAGAAAAGAAGTGCAGGCACCTACTGACTGATCATGTATATGCTAAAAGATAAGCTTAAAGCCTTGAACATAGATTTTTTTTTCAGAGCTCACTAAAACTACTACCCACTCAGTCATTTGTGGTATAAATTTTCTTTTTTGCGCAATGAATAACCATTGCAGGCTAATGCCTGAAAGTTTCTTTACAAACTTGCACGTTAGTGGCCTTGACTTTACAATGTTGCTGTTTAGAGAAATTGGAATGCTCAGCTCATCAAGATGATGATCTCCATAAAGAAGGGAACCTGCAGATTTAATTTGAAGGTCTCTAAAATTTGGAAAGGTTCCCTATTATTCTGGTTCTGTAGCTGAATCAAGTTCCAACAGTCATTTACAAAATTGCGCTTGGACCCCGTTTGGATGCTATACTTGTGCAAGAATACTAAGTAAAGGTGCTCCAGTGCTCCTCGTTTGCTTCTTGGCATGTCATATGCCACAAGCTCCATATTTCGTCCTCTTTATCTATTCTTTTTAGTATTCAGCCTGCTTTTCAGTAATAACCAATAAGTTCTTTCAAAACAAAAGTAATATAGCAACCAGAAAATTAATATTTTGTATTCTCTGTGTATACTTCCTGTACTTTTTAGCGAAGTGTACTTCCCTTCCTGTACTGAAAGCTAGATACTGGCCTCTTAATAATGACTTCTTTTTTCTGAAATAATCGTTGATAATGGCATCCAATTGATAGTGCCTCTGATCTATTTGGATGGCACTCTTCTGCACAAGTGAGAGGAGTGCTTGTAAACCACTGCGGATTGGATGGTGGTTAGTGAAGACCTTGGGAATAATACTATTGGAGAGCACGAAGCATTTGTTCCAGTACAGCAATGCAAAGGCTAACACCAAAGTCTTGTACTGTCGGCATCAGAGCCGGGCCATGCTGTCTCCCTATTCTCGTGCCTGATTTCTACGTGTATCTTTGAAGAAGACGACGTATTCTCCGCGCTGGTTCCCGCAACTAGGTTCCGTGTCGCGCTCGGCCCCGGTTCTTGGCATTCTTGCTTGCTCCCTAGCGAATCGGCGGTAACCATTTGATCGTACAGGGTATCGCGCAGGCCTTGTCCTCTTCCCCAGCGAGTGGACTGGCTGAAAGGTCTATGGGAAACTGACGGTTGAAAGGCGTACAGCTCATGAGAAAATCCTATGCGTTAAACGCATTAGTACTGGCGAACAGTGTTTCGAAGACTTTGGAAAAGCAGTGATGCGAGCGATGCCCCTTTCTTGCAAGAATGACTTGCCTTGATGCTTCGACGTGGCACGTGCTTGGACTCTACCTGTAAATGTAAATTAAACTAAAAACAACAACTTGCGCGCGGCAATATGCATAACTTACTTTTGAGGAGGGTTTGTTGTTTGTGCGGCCAAATTTCTTCTGAGGAGGTCACTGAATCATTAGAACACTATTGAAGTGGACTTCTTGTCCTTTCTGTAATTGGGATTATTTCAATTTCTTCTTTAAAAAAAGTATAATTGTGTATACAATTGAAGTTGTTGTGGTTACTTAATGGAAGTGTCTATGCAACACCCGGGTGTTTTTGATAAGGTTATCACTTTTTGGACAACAATATATAGGGGCATACACAGTTAGAGTTAAACCGATACTTACATAAGCATTTCCTCAGGAAAAACTAGCATGGGCGCATACTTTACTGAAACCCTGTTTGTAATTCATTCAGTTCTCTCAAAATAAAGCTCGCCGAAATGATCCAATATGTGCACTATTCAAGTTGGAGTTCTTGTCGTTTCCGTAGTTGGTATCATCTCAAATTCTAAACAAAATATAATAATTATACACTATAGTACTGTTGAAGTTTTGGCCACATAATCGGTCCGGTATTCCTTTGAAGGAAAAAAAAAACACTCCGGACACTATTGTGGAGTCAACTGGCCTACCTTGATGCCTAAACGTGCCACATAGGTGGCCACTATCTGGAAATCAAATCAAATGACAAAGAAAAAAAAATCTTGTGCCACTAAAGTAAACAGACACTTCACAAGCATGTACATAACTCGAACAAACATGGTTCCTAATTCTGTCTGTTCTGTTCCTCCAACAGAGCTCACTCACTAAAGTAGTCCAATGTGTTCAATATTCAAGTGAAGCTCTTCCTTGTCGTTTCGCTACTTGGCACCATCTCTAACCTCTGAAGAAAAATAAAATCACACACGCTGTTGAAGGTATCATTGTCACACAATTAGTCCAAAATCAGGCACTATTAAGGCTTCTTGTCGTTTCTCTAGATGACACGAGTATTACCATCATCCCTGCCCCATACTTGGATACAGCAGAGCTGCTCGCCTAATTGCCAGCGCGGTTCCCATTTGACATGTACAGTATACCTGTCAGCATCCCGTCCCATTTGGCGACCTCGACGGCTGCCCTGCCCAGCTGTGGTGGGGTTTGCAGGTAGCGCACGCCGCGCAACTGTTTGCGAATTTGTCCAGACCGTCCGCCGGGAATGCTGCCCTGTTCAGCCCGCCCCGTCGCACTCCTCGCGGCGGATGGCAACGACGACGACGACAGCGCCGTCCGTTCCCGTAGTCATCGGCGGGGTATCCATCCCTTGATCCATCACGGCCTCGCCGGGGGGACGAGAGGCCATGGGCGTCGCCATCGGCTAGGCGATCCGTTCATCATGCCAACGCGCGGGCGCCCTCCGCGGCTTGGCGCCATGTTGCCGCCGTGAGGCTGTGAGAGCTAGGCGAGTCCGCCAGCTATACGGCGAACGGGCAGAGCTAGCAACTGGGGTGAGTTGGAGCGACAACGATGACGATCGGTCCATAGGATCCATGCAAGGCGGCGAGGACTGTAGCGGGCAGATCACTTGTGCAGTGGAGAGATTCGCGGCCACGAACCGGACCAACGGGGGTGGCCCTCTCGTCCCGATCCGATCGAATTTTTGCACCGGGCCGGCCTGTTGAATCCCTCCCCGCACCGGCTCGTCATGATGGCGCCCGCGACACCAGGAGTGAATGCGCGGATGGGGGATCACAAATTCACAATCCTGCTGCGCCGCCGATCGATCGACTCATCGTATGGCCCCTGGCCGATCGTCGTCGTCTCGGTGATCTGATCTCAGGTTCGATGCGAGGAGTGAGTGAGGGAGAGAGGAGGGGATAAGAGAGCCCCCCGCAATGATGGCGAATCGAATGATTGTGGGAGGATGGCTCGGCGGATTGGCCGGCCGTCGCGATCGGCTCCGATCGCCGGGTCTCGGTGACAGTAACTCGCTCGCGGCTAGCGGCCTGAGGTTCGCCTGAGCCGCCAGCGCCGCGACGGAGGGCTATCTATCGGGGACGACGATTGACCGCGGCGCGGCGGCCGCCAGGACTATCTGATCTGTACTATCATCTTATCCGTGGAAACTAACCTCTGGCCCCGCTTCGCTTCCTGGCATGGTCCCGGGGCGCCCTGGCCCTGTGGCTGTCGGCTGCTGCCCGTCGCCGCTGGCCGGTTACTCTTGGCAGCTACTGCGACGCCATCGCTGCGCCGGCGGACGGCGAGGTGACCGCGTACGATGCGACGGTCGTAGTACGGTACGGGCGGTTGTACGGTGACCGGCACACGGCGCCGCAACACAGCGACGAGACGCGCGGGCACGCGTTGGAGTGCTTGGAAACGGGCCTTGCCCACGCTGAGCTCTGGGCCGTGTGCCCGTGTGTCTGCGTCGTCAGCGAATGAATAGCTGGGCTGACTGCCTGACTCTTAATGCAACACACCTCAGATAAAAAAAACTACATGCAAAATATATGTCTGAAACAAAAATATAGCTTGGCTCACTCTTAATGCAACACATTGCAGATAAAAAACTATTTGCAAAATATCTCTGATGACAAATATATCTGGGCTGACTTTAATGCTCAGATCAAAAACCATTTGCAAAATATCTCAAAAAAATATAGCTGGGCTGACTCTTAATGCAACACATATCAGATAAAAAAAGCTATTTGCAAAATATCTGATCAAGAAAAAAAATGCAACAAGTAACTCCTAAAAATATTTGTGAGCTTCTCATAAAAAAAATATTCGCAAACACATTTCTGATTGAAAACCTGAATTTATACTCACAAACCTGAAGCATGAGAAAGCCATTGCTACAATTCATGGAGTCCGGTCAAAACTAGATGGAAATATGGGATTCTCCATCGCTAGTTCACTCATGGCAAAATTATGTTCACACATAAGTCTAGCATAAGCATAAAAATAGTAGAAACATATCTCCAACACCGTTTGTTCTAAGAACTGACTGCAACTACAGAGCATTTCACTCGTCCTCCTGGCTGCGAAGCCTGGCAAGCTTGTTGGTGACCACGATGTCCAGCTGCGCAGCACGCTCAACAATCTCCTTGCGCTTGCGGGTGGAGACGTTGTGGGCAATCTCAGCACAGTATGTCCTGTTTGGAGAAAATTATATGTAAGCAAAGAATAGAAGTCATAGATCATAAGAAGTCGGAGACATATTTTAGGCAATTGAGATGGCATCCTGACTGGCTCATTGTTATGACGACAAGCCTGTGCAATACGGAGTATCTGCTAAACCACCCATCCTACTAGACCATATGCTGCCATTTGGTTCAGAGGT
Source organism: Digitaria exilis (assembly GCA_015342445.1). Classification (NCBI taxonomy): domain Eukaryota; kingdom Viridiplantae; phylum Streptophyta; class Magnoliopsida; order Poales; family Poaceae; genus Digitaria; species Digitaria exilis. The sequence goes on from JACEFO010000112.1 coordinate 1,391,348, forward strand.
AAGCTATGTGGTAGTTAAGCTTTCTGGCATGATTATGAAGTGAAATCACCGGATACGTGGCACCATCAGAAGCTTTCAGAAGGTAAAACAGAAAAGTCACCTGTTGTGCATCATAAGCAGCTCCAGCTCAGAGACATTGTGAACAACAAACTTCTTGAACTTGTTGGGGAGGTAATGCCTAGTCTTCTTGTCAGAGCCGTATCCAATGTTGGGCATCAAGGTGCATCCCTTGAATTTCCGCCTCACACGGGAGTCAATACCCTTGGGCCTGCGCCAGCTTGGCTACATAAGACATCATCAGCAAATTAAGCTCTTTCAACAACAGCAATTGGAAATGCTAGATGATGCAAATATAGAGACCCAATGAATCAGAAACACACCATCCTTTTTAAAGGATATCTATTTATGCTTGGAGCTAGAGGTCATCTCTAACAGTATACTAATGAACCTCTTCAGGAAAGGAGAAAAACATGCAGGAAAGTCCTAGCATAGTGTACCACATTCAGGATTCACCCAGTTGCCAACATGACATTAGCTACACTTGATATCTAAGCTACAGAAACAATGGCATTACATCATTGCAAACTAATCAACCACAAACAAGAGGGACTTGGCCTCTTCTACCAATTCCTAGAACACATGGTTGTATTAACCAAAGCTTCTACGGAAATAGACAGGTTAACGAGCTTCCATTTCAGGTAGCTAAAGAATGTAAACCTAACAAAAGCCAAGGAACTGCTACTAGCATCTGCCACAATAAACCTGGCCAATCAATACAAACTAGTAGTACATACACGTATAAACAACGAGAGCCGGTGGCGAACGTAGAGCAGGCTAGCAAGCAGGCGGGCGATAGATCAACGAAGAGCGCAGCAAAAGCTCGGTGAGCATGGGCTTCCTTTGAGAATGGGCGCAGCGTGTACCTTGAGGCACTTGTAGCGGTCGAGGTGGGGCCTCTTGAACTGCTTGACCCGCTTCTTCACGATCTTCTGCGTTAGCAACGGCACCGCCATCTGCAGGAGCACGAGGCAACGCGAGCAATTAGACACCAGCTGGGTGGAGGCAGCCACAAATCCGGAACGCGAGGTAGAGGATTCGAGAGCGCTTTGGTGGGAACGACGACGAGGCAAGGTTGGTGGCTGTACCTTTGCGAACCCTGCGGAGATGCGACGGTGAGAGCGGCGGCAACGGAAGCGGCGGCGGCGGCTGGTCTGGTGTGAGAGGAGAGGCTCTTATGGAGAGAGAGAACCCTAGTGTGTGGTGGGCTCGTACTTTCTGGGCCACTTACACCATAGCCCGCGGGCCAGTATGTGGTGGGCTCGTAGCCTCGTACCTTCTAGGCCGCTTCCACCAATGTTGTTGGAGTGGGATTGCGCGTGTGGCTCGCCACTGTTTGACGGGCGCAGGCTCAATTTGCTCAGCCAAAACAGCCGCTCGATGGAAAAGTTATCTAAAAAAACCACTCGAAGGGAGAAAAAAAAATTCCAACCAAGTTGGCCGTTACAGATCTCGTCGATTTCTTTCAATTCTTGCAGGCGCATGGAGTGAATCAGAGCATTGGCAAGTCAGGTAGTTTACCTCCAGCAGCGTGCAGACACACATCAAAACATCATGGACTCACATGAACAGAATTCAAACTCAAACCTAAAGCATGAGAAAGTCATTGCCACACTTCCTGGGTACGGTCAAAACTAGATGGGATTTGCCACCACTAGTTCACTCATAGCAAAATTATGTCTACAGAATAAGTGTAACATAGGCATAAAAACGGTGGGAAAGTATCTCCAATCTCAGTACTGTTCTACGAACGCAACTACAACTATTGAACATTTCACTCATCCTCCTGGCTGCGGAGCCTGGCAAGCTTGTTGGTGACCACGATGTCCAGCTGCGCAGCACGCTCAACAATCTCCTTGCGCTTGCGGGTGGAGACGTTGTGAGCAATCTCGGCGCAGTAGGTCCTGATCACAAAAAATATGATGTAAAAAAAGAGGGCCTTTGAAAGAGCGACTCGGTCCACAAGTAAGCATATTAACAGCACATGGCCACATTTAAAGAGTAAAAACCATCGGTCAGAGTCAGAAATTTTAGGGGAACTGAAATGGCATTGTCACTGGCTCATTGCTGTGACAGTAGACACTGCCATTGTGCTACACTACACCTACTTGGAGCACAAACTGACATTCAGTACAGAGGTAAGCTACACTGTAGCTAGGTTTTCTGGTAGTCATGAAGTACAATCAAAGGATGTGTGGCACCATCAAAAGATTTCAAAGCTAAAACAGAAAAATCACCTGTTGTGCATCATAAGCAGTTCCAGCTCAGAGATGTTGTGGACAACAAACTTCTTGAACTTGTTGGGGAGGTAGTGCCTGGTCTTCTTGTCTGAGCCATATCCAATGTTGGGCATCAAAGTGCATCCCTTGAACTTCCGCCTGACACGGGAGTCAATACCCTTGGGCCTGCGCCAGCTTGGCTACATAAAACAGTATTGGCAACATATTAGCTCTTTCATCAACAATGGCTATGCTAGATGACTCAAATATAAAGACCAAGCGAACGAGAAATCTACGATCACAATTTTCCAGGGTATTATTTATGCTTGGTGCTAGAGCCTAGAGGTCATATTCACAGCCCACAAAAAGAAAAAAAAAATGGCAGGTTTTAGGCACAACATATCACATTTTGAAATCACCAAGTGGAGAGCATGGGCTGAACTTATCTGCAGTTGTTACATTGGTACAGCGGTACGGTTAGTTTTTAAGTAATCCTAGCTACATCAACTTGGCATTACATCAACATAGGCACCAGACTAACCCATTTTCATGTAGGGCAAAAGGACCTCCAGGCCCATCAGCGAAGCAACTGCTACTTAATAGGGCAATCCACAACTATGCTTTCATGTAGGCCCTGGGCTGCTGCAAACCTACTATCACTTTGACAAGAAGCAATTTCTGCCCTTTTAAAAGTCTATCTTCCTCCAAAGTAACCATAATCATCTTTCAGAATGAAGAGGGGCTTGGTCTCTTATAACAATTTCTAAGTTGCATGGTTGCATTAACAAAAGGAGGCTTACTAAAATGAGTATAGCTTACATTTGCCTCTCCAGTAACAAGAATCTGCTTTCACAAAACATGAGAGAGTTGTCTTCTCTAAAATCTTCTAGATTACAAGGTTGCATTAACCAAACGGAGGGCTCCAAAAATGGAGAAAGCATTCTACAACACACTGGTTCAAAAAAACAAAGCAGTTTCAAGGCTGCCAGGCGGAAGATTGTAAATCTTGCACAAGCTAACGAACTGCTCCTAGCAAGTAGCAACTTCTATACTAAATCGGGCCAATCAATTCAAATTAGTATGCGCGTCTAAACAACATGACTACATGAGCAACCTACAAGGTAGGTAGGTAGCAAGTAGGCGTCCAAATGGATCAACGAAGAATGCAGCAAATGCTCGGTGAACAAGGGCTTCGCGGCAACACGAGAAAAGGCGCGTCGTGTACCTTGAGGCACTTGTAGCGGTCGAGGTGGGGCCTCTTGAACTGCTTGACCCTCTTCTTCACGATCTTCTGCGTCAGCAGCGGCACCGCCATCTGCAGGAGCAGGGGGACATACGAGCAATTAGACACCAGCTGCAGCTGGGTGGAGACGGAGCCACGAATCCGGAAAGAGAAGTAGAGGATTCGAGAGCGCCATGGCCGGATCCACGCCGAGACGAGGTGTTACCTTTGCGAACCCTGCGGAGATGCGACGGTGCGAGCGATAGCGGCGGCGGCGGCGGGAAGAGGGTGCGAGAGGAGAGGAGAAGAAGGTCTTATGGCGTCGAGTGAACCCTAGGGGTGGTGGTGGGCTCCGATCTCTGTGGCCTCGTGGGCCGCTGCGAGCCTCTCAGCGCGCCGATTCCGGTGCCGTGGCTGATTCTATTGGTGGGCCGTCTGATATTGCGAGGACTGCGGGCCGTCGTACATGGGCTTGGCCCACAGGTTGTCCCATTCGTACACTCACTCACTCCTCCCTCTTTGTCTAAAAAAAGCCTCACTCTCCCTCTGCCCTCTCCCCGCACTTCCCGGTTTCCGAGAACCACACAACACAAGTACAAAATGTCTAGCTCAATTCAAAAAACAAAACGTCCAGAGCTATGTTTTTTTTTAATCTCATCCAGAGGCCAGAGCTGTGCTTGGCTCACGCGCTCCTCGAGTCCTCGACGCCGTGCGAGATGGCCTACACCACGCAGCACCGTGCCAAGGTCGGATAAATCTTTTCTGCAGTAGATTCATCCCACTGATTTGTGGTCATCATTGCTGGTGGGACCTGTAGGTCAGTGGAGCTAGCTCCTCTACAGTACTGCAAGAACCGTTTCCAGCCCAGCTAGCTTAATTTCCTCCTGCCCGGCATCCTCCTCCTGGCCTCGTCACGCCTCGTCGCTGGAGAAAACGCGCGCCACGGCGAGCGCCGGCTGCAGCTGCGCGGACGACAAGGTCCCCGCGAACATGACCGTATACGCGCATTGCCACGCTGCTGCTGCTGCTGCTTCTGTCCCTGGCGTTCGTGGGCAAGACGCCGTGCGGCCAACGCCCAACGGCACCGGCGGCTGCGCTAAACCCCACGGGTCACCGGGGCTAGCTCGTCGCCTTCAAAAGCGGCAAGGTTTTGTCTCCAGCAGCGTGCAGGCACAGATCTTGATGCGCGGCCACATGGAATACACCAGTGCCATGTTTACTTCCAAAATATCTTTTTTCTCCTCAGAAAACACACTTCCTAGAAAAGTTCTTCTTCAATTCCCTTCAACTTTCCTATTCATCTAATTCACAAAACACGCTTCCTAGAAAAAGTTCTTTTTCTTCCCCAACAACTAAACACGTTCTAGAAAAGCCACTGCACTGCACCAGCCAGTCACGAACTTGAGATCTATCTGCGCCACAATCATAGATAATACAGTAGATTCATATAGGATTTGACCTGACACCGGGCGGCGACGGGCCACCAGATCACGTGCGTAGCATGCTTGTTTTGCCAGCGAACGTTACGTTGCAGCCACACGGGACGGAATCGGCAATGCAAAGCTAAACAAAATGCTTTGCGAGCTGTAGCATCAATAATGCAACGTCTCGGATCAAACGAGATGGTTCAGATCCACCTCGATCGCGTACAATCCATGGAAAGTCAACCGTTGACCAGATCATCCAGTAAGCTACCCCCTCTCCCACATGAAGCATTAGATAACTGAACCTTGAGATGAATTGCCGCTTCAAAAAAAAAAAACCTTCAGTTGAATCGACCACCAGGTGAACATGTACTCATGAAGTCATGAACACAACAATACTATTTACTGTGACCCCCCAAAAAGAAATCTTCCTAATCAGGACAGGAGCTCCGTAATAGTCATCCAGCAATGAGATACAACCCCGTACAGTAAAGCACAGTAAACTCAGCTCATACAACGAAAAAGAAAGGAAAGCAAAAAACAAGCACCACCTAGCAACAATTTGGAACTCTAGCACGGCTAAGGATCATCGAGAAACCACAACACTTCCGTTCGCAAGCACACTCACCGTGTGCCAGCTAGGGTGTACTCAGGGCTGTAGAACTGCGTTCCCCACGTATGTCATCCCACACACACGAGATCGATCGAACGGTCATCATACGATCGCCAAGAAACCCGCGGCCAACGCGAGAACCATCAGCAGCAGAGCAGACGCGGTCGAGGCCATCTCCGCCGCGGACGGCTTCCCTGAAGACGGGGCAGCTCCCCCGCTGCCACCCTTACCCGCCGGTGACGAGCCACCTGCGGCGTCGGGCGCGGGCGCCGGCGCCACCACCGCGGCGCCGGAGAGCGCGAGCTTGCCCTTGGCCTCGGTGTTGTCCTTGTCGAACGCGTGCTTCACCGGCGCGCCGCCGTTGACCGCGGAGCCCACCTGCCAGATGTGGTTGACCGTCTCCGTCCCGGCTGGCAGCTGCAGCTTCCCGTAGAGCCTGATCTCCCCGGCGGCCTCGTCGGCGGCGAGCCCCGTGGGCTTGAACGCGATGGCCGTCGACTTGGGCCCCAGCGGCGCGTACCCGGTGATGTTGTAGGTGCTCACGACGTAGGCCGACGCCGCGGAGGACCGGAGCGCCAGCAGCGCCTGGGCGCCCTTCATCTCGTCCCCCGTCGGGTTGATCGCCCACGACACCCACCCGCTGGGGCTCGCCGGCTTGGCCACGAACGCCACGGACAGCGACCCGGTCTTGGGGTCGTAGGTCCAGTGAAGCCTCGCGCCGAGGTGCGGGAGCGCCACGCAGTGCGCGTAGCTCCGCCCCGCGGCGAACTTGTCGCCCTCGCAGCCGCCTGCTGCCGCGGCGGCGCGCATCGCCGTGGCGGCGAGGAGGACGGCGAGGACGAGGGCACTGGGTCGCCGATGCTGCTGCGTCGCGGAGGCCATCTTCTTGTGTTGATCAGATGGCGTGATGAAGGCGTGATGGGGGTAGGAGGAGGTGAATCGGGGGCTGGCCGGTGGTGGAAGAGCGTGTGGGAGAGTTTATATATAGGTCAGCTCCGAGGTCCGAGGGGGAGGGAAACTTTGCGCTCGAGATAGTTTGAGTAGGGGCGGCGCCATGGCCATGTGAGCTCGGGGTGCAAGAAACCGTGCGAGTGCACAGAATGCAGTGTATGTGGCTGCTAGGCCGAGATTTCTCTATGACCATTTCAAACAAGTTGATCTGACTCGCATGTGATCCAACCCCAACGTCTAGGTAGTGATTGTACTCGTTTCAGGGCGTTGAGAAGTACAGTGGCGTCGTCAAGAATCTCTCTCCCTCCATCGATCGATGCAGCAAATATCACGCGTTGCTTTGCTTGCGAGGCTCTCAGCAGTCAGCACTTGCAAAAACACATGGCAGAACGTGAGGTCCAATTAATCATGCCGGGGGAGTAGTGGTGTGTGTGTGGGGGGGGGGGGGATGGCATATCACACAGTACACACCTGACGGAAATGTTGGCGAACCAACGCAAGCTTCTCCGGAGCATGTACGACGCCACGCACATGGTATCAAGCTAGCCAGGCGTATAGAAGGTGGAGTGGTAGATCTTCGGGCCTGTCTATGGAGAAGTTGACCCGCAAACCACGGTGAGCCCTGGAAAGTCGCCGGCAGGCGCCGTTCATGGCTTACGGCCTTACGCAGGGAGTGACGGTTAGGTGACGCACGCAAGGGAGAGTGCGATGGGCCTTGTTTTCATCCGGATTTTGTTGCGCTGAATCAGATTCAAAGCCCAGCCCAATTTTACGCATATTGCTCGCACCGTTCAAACTTCAAAATAGACCAACATTGTCCGTGATCACCAGGTGTCCCGGCCTAACGACTTGTGATCGTACAAGTGGCACAACCGAATAAGAATTTCTCACTGCACATGCACTACTAGAGAATGGAGCATTCGTCCCTCACACGTTAGTACCGGTTGTCTTAAAACCCGGTACTAACGTGTCCCAGGGGTTCCCGAGGGCCCTCAGACCATTTAGTACCCCCTAGTAACATCAGCCGGTACTAAATGGTATCATTTAGTACCGATTGGTGTTACCAGCCGTACTAAATGGTCCCGGGGGTTCCCGAGGCCCCCGTGCATTTAGTACCGGCTCGTAACACCAGCCGGTACTAAATGTTGGCATTAAGTACCGGCTGATGTTACGAGCCGGTACTAAATGGGTCCGCGGGGTATAGTTCAAAAGGAAAGCATATCCCACTCAATCACAAGTGATGCATAAGTGGGATGGTAGAGGGGGTTACGCGCGAGGCCAGATGTTGTGAGTTCGAATCCCACGAACCGCACACGCGCATTTACGCGTGAAAAAATCGCGTGACTTGTGACCAGTACACGTGTGCAAGCCTCCTGGTAAGCTTATAAATTTTTTTTCTTTATTTTTTGGCTCGAAACCCGTTAGTACCGGCTGGTGTTAGCCGACCCTGCGGCCCCGTTAGTACCGGTTGCTGCAATTTAGTACCAGAAGTTCGGTACCGGACGCATAACCGGTACTAACGCGGCTTTGCACCCGGTATTAAAGGTCTCTTTCCTAGTACACTATTGCGATACGAGCATTTACAGTCGTCCCACAGGTATACACCAAACTTCTTCCTAGCTCCAGCAAAAGGCTTATGTACTGACAGTTTTTTTTCTTACAACAGATTTCCTACCTCTCTCTCCATATTTTTTTTCCTTTTATGGATACAGAACAAAATACATATGAATCATGAATTCCAACGATGGCCGGCGAGCAGCCCATGCAGTCCCCACGTCAAGTCTATCTGTGGCTGAGACTACCCCTAGAATAAACATCCATTGCCCATTGTGGATGAATCTACAACAGGAATGTGAGGTGGGCCACCTTCAAAGCTTGAATGGTTTCGTCAATTTCATTATGACCATATCTCTCTTTCTTTCCCTTCTTCCTCTCCCTCTTAATTGTTGCCCAATTCTTTATTTTGCTTGTGCATCTTAATTAGTTCCTTTTTGGCATAGATCCTTCTAATTCTTCTTCACTATGAGGAAGTAATTTTGTATCTAAAATTGATTCTTCATGATCCTCTAAATTAAATTTAAAGTATGAACTCCTTAGCTAATAAAGGTCTCTCCTTACTGCAGAAAAAAAACTAAAAGTACGAAATTATACAGAGCGAGAAGTGAATATGGAGCTCGTAGTTCATTTTAGAGAATCACTTTACGGAATCATCCTTAAAGTACTTCTATAAAAAAAAGTGTTTGGTAGAACTCCTCCTAATTCATCCAAGAAACTGCCCCGGAAGCTTTGCGAAGCATACCATAACCTATGGACTAAACTTCGTAAGAGAGCTGAAGGGCAGCATCACACACCGCTAGAGGAGGGTGGGTGCTAAGGACTAAGGTATAAACACTATTTATTTCAACTTTTCCCGATTCATACTATTCCTCACACTCACAGAACACGCTTTTCATGACTTAACTACAGTGTTTTTCTTAGAGCTACAGTGATTAGTTTGCAATCTGAACACAACCAATAGATCGAATGGATGTTGTTTGTTGCACGAATCTCGAACACTAAAAATTATGGAAAGCTCAAATCTTGTGGAAGATGCATAGAAATTGTGGATTTTTTTTGCTTTTAGTTAATCCATGGCCCATGTACAAACGAGAAGGGCCTTCCCTGACGTGAGACGTTGTGGTAGTTGCGCGAAGATGTTCACCTCAAAAAAAAAAAAAATGCGTGAAGATGTTAGCTAGGGCAACGCATACAATTCTTCCTGCGAAAATCGGCTGAAACGTCATCTCCATTAACGAATCACTATATAAGAGGCAATTAAGTGCCTCGAGTTTCAACTCTCAAGTCACCCTCACCGTGCACGAGCTCGCCGCGCGCCTGCTCGTGGATTGCTCGCTCTTAGGAGGTCAACTCGCAAGGGGTCCTAAACAAAACATACTGTTCCTGCAGTATATGTATATCGCCTTGCACAAATACATTGCATCCAATTAGCAGGGTATGAGAGATCTAGATTAATTAGTATTTCTGTGTAATTCCTCTGCCGTCTGCATTCATGGAATCATGGCCCCGCCATATATCATGATTCGACCCACGCTCTTATTATCACCGGCTGGCTATGGCAAACTTTATAAGTTTCGCGAGTACAAGCAATGTTCCCATCAAGCTTGAACCTTGTGTTCTCTTAACCGTGCGTTTAGTACAAGCAATGATTGCCTAGCTACAATTGTGTCAGATACGCAAACTTAGACATGTGTATGGTTCGTAGCCGAGCTTTAGACGTGCCGCACAAACATTCTTCCCATTATTTCTATCACCAAAACTTGCCTAAGTTATGGCGAGCAAATAAATCGCCCGCCACACTTACGGTGCAGCCGCAACTCTAGCGCTGCAATTGATGGCATCATTTGAACAACGCGGGTTGATAGGTAGGAAACTTCGAGTTTCCCATCTCTCTTTAGACCAGTCTCATTGGGGGTTTTATGGGAATTAAATGGTATGACACATCAACAATACTCCCTCCGGATTGGTAAAGGAAGACGTTTAGGACATTGACACGGTCTCCAAAATATAACTTTGATTAATACTTTTTAGAATAAAATATTTGTAAAATATATTTTAAAAGTACTTTTCTGAAACTATATTTCAGTACAAATCTACTCATATTATTTTTATATTTCTAAACTTAATACTTAAAAAATTATTTATAGACAAAGTTTATAAAGTTTGACTTAAAACAATCTCAAAACGTCATCCTTTACCAATACGGAGGAAGTATTGCTTATGTGGCAGGGTAGTTATGAGGGGAGAGAAGAAGAGAGTGTCATCACCATGACACTCACCATGTACAGTTACCAAGACATAAAACTTGCATTGAGAGCCTATTTGTTTTTCTGTAGACACATTTGGCCATACACCATGTGAGAATTAAATGCTACAACATGTATATGAAATTGTGCCATGAAATTATGCACTAGGAGAGGAAGTTTTATTTCATGATAAATGTGACATGGCAGTCTTGGTAACTGTGTGATGAAACTATGCATTGAGAGTTGTTTTATTACCTTCTCTCATCAATTTATTTTTCTGTTGCCTAGAACGTTTAAACTTTAATGGGTTTTCATATTTTGATTGATAATTTTGGAGATGATATGGTTGATTCGTCTTGAAAAGTACTTCATGATATATATGACCACTTTTATATACTCTGCATACATAACAATGTAATAGTAATTTGGTGACTGAAGGGATAGATTAATATATATGACCACTTTTATTATTCCAGTGGTGGATCTAGGATTACTCTAATGGGCAATTAAACTTCGAATGTATTATACAATTTGTCTAACACAATTAACTGAAACAAACAAACATGTTATGGGTATGGTAAGAGATGCATGATCAACATATAGTGAACTTATGCATTTATCCAATACGCACTATATACATATTCATTTTTTTGGCAGGGCCCCTGTTGTATTCTTCTCCCTCTTAATGAACTGTGCTTAGAGATTGTCGAAAGGGGGAAAAATACGTGGAGTCAAAGCTCCGGCGAAGTCCTTACAGTGCAGCGACGTGGCAGTTTAATTTGTATTATTTGATTTACTGCATGTCAATATTTACTCACAATTGAATATTAGAGCATTTTTGTTTTAGTTGAAGACGACGTGTAAAATTTATTCATGCACTCCAGGTGAAAACCCTGCAAAGTTGGAACTCTTTAGTTAATAATGCCACATTGCGGCTCCAAGTTCAAACCGCCCAACGTCACCGTCACCATGCATGCTAGACGAAGTATGGGATAAGCTTGTGTTTTCGCTAGTTGTGTTATATAATTAATTAATATATGCTAGACGTCACAATCACCTCATAATTAATTAATAACAAGCTAAGAAATCTAAGATGCATTATATATGTGGCCGTTCTTAAGTTACCATTTCCGCATTACATTTGATTTTTGGGTGCTTACCTTGGTCAGGGTAAATGTAATTGTCTCATGATTTCTGTCCCTCAAGATTTTTCATTATTTCTCGACAATAACTTAATAAGGGTCGGTATAAGGTTTTCTATTTCGACTATCAAGAAATGATATGAAACTAATAATGTTTTTTAGAAAAGAAAATATATTTTAATATTCTAGCATCTGCTGAAACTAATAATGTTGATAGATTTATTATTCATGAAACATAATCATTTTTATTTAGATCAGAGGTGCCACTTTATAAATCATGGCAGTATCCTTAAAAGTCTTATAACTGCGATGAGCCCTAATAAAAATGAAAGGGGCCAAACGATGACGCAACCAAAGAGAAGCAAAATTCGTGCCGTTACAAGCCTGCCGACGTATGCTTTGCATATATAGTAAACCAAGTCGCCAATTATAAGCGTTTAGATTAAATAGTCAACCTCCAAAACGGTCATAATAATCTCCCACCGGCAATTGTGCAGCCAAATCTAAAAAAAAAATATATAGGATTCCACAGTCCATCAAGTACATATACTAAAGTCTCAAGAAGGTTCCTTCATGAACTTTACCCCCATGTGGGATCCGCACACTATATAGGTAGGACCCACATGGGACCATATTCGACCCGCACACCTTTTAGGTGGGACCCACTTAGTGTGACCTATAAAAAAAGATCAATGATTTAACTAACTTTGTACACTACATTCATCTTTAAGGATTTTTTTCTTTGCTTTAAGTTCATAGATTCAGAAAATAAGTTACTCATTCATTCATAATTTTATATTTTTCTCTATCAAAATTAAAAATCATTGTAACATAACACATCAATCCGTCGGCTATTTTTCCTACTAACACCTAAAAGTAAACGAATTTCTATAAAAAAATATATAGTTTAAGATTAAAAAAGTTAATATAAATTTCAAATTATATAGAGTACAATAAGATAACAAATTCATAGTTCGCCATTATTTCAAGTCAACTGTACGGACGCCATGCCTAACTAGTTACATCAATGCATTATTGCATTTGGCTCGCAAAAAAAAAAATGCACTATTGCATTTGCAGCCCCAGTCACGGCCGACCACCGCTCGCTATATAAACCCACGCTCGCACACTCCTCTCGCACTCCCAAGTTTCCGAGAACCAGAACGTCCAGAGCTAGCTCCGATCACGCGCTCCTCCACGCCGTGCGAGATGACGCAGCACCGTGGCGCATCCCTCCTCCTCCCCGCCGTCCTCCTCCTGGCCTCGTCGATGGCGCCAAATCTCGCCGCCGTCGCCGGCAGCTGCGCGGACGACAACCTCCCGGCGAACAGGACGTACGCGCACTGCGCCGCCCTGGGCCCGCTCGGCGCCACGCTGCACTGGACGTACGACGCCAAGACGGCGCAGCTGTCCCTGGCGTTCGTGGCCGCGACGACGCCGGGCGCCAACGGCACGGGCGTCGGGTGGGTGTCGTGGGCGCTCAACCCCACGGGCGACGGCATGAAGGGCGCGCAGGCGTTGCTGGCGCTCCGGACCTCCGCCGCGTCGCCCTACGTCGTCAACACCTACAACCTCACCGGCTACCACGCGCTCGGCGCCAACTCGACGCCCATCGCGTACAAGGCCACGGGCCTCGCCGCCGACGAGAGCGGCGGGAAGGTGAGGCTCTACGGCACGCTGCAGCTGGAGCAAGGGATGGAGGTGGTGAACCACATCTGGAACGTGGGGTCCACAGTGACCGCCGATGGCGCGCCGTTCAAGCACGCGTTCGCCCAGGAGAACCTGGACGCCAAGGGCAGGCTCGTGCTCTCCGGCAGCGTGCTGGGCCCGGCGCCGGAGCCTTCGCCGGCACCGCCCCCATCTGGTTCGGCGACGGAGCCGACGGGGGAGGCGGCGGCCACGTACGCGTCTGCTCCTGTGCTCATGCTTGTGGCATTCGCGGGCTTCTTGGCTATGGCATGAGCCCTTGAAGTCGGTGTATGAGGCGTCTGACGGTGGTTACAGTGGCAAACTGGAAATGGCGGTGACATCGTGCAAGTGTAAACGTGTAGTATGTGTATGTTGGTGGTGTATCATCAGCGGTCATGGTGTTGTTCGCCAGTGTCGTTATTTCTCTTGTCGTCGTCCTTGATCGGTTGGAGTCGCTATGTCCTTGCTGCCGTGGGCATATGGAGGATTCCTTCTCTATTACCTGCTCGATAATTGTCTTTTATCGGTCCCACCAGTTTCGATGTTTCCATCAGTCTATCTCTTATATGTATATGTATATGTATATCTGTATATGTATACCTGTATATATGTATATGTCTCATCAAGTTATTCTTTTTGTTGCGTACTATCATGTTTAAACTTTAATTATTTTTAATATTTTGATCGATAATTTTTGGAGATTATATGCTTGATTTTCTTTCTTGAATGTACTTTATGATATATGGCCACTTTTATATATTTTGCATGCATAGTGTATTAGTAATTTGTGAGTGAAATGGTGGATTAATATAGTTCTATTTGTCCTAGAGATACCAATTGATCCAATTGTATTTTAGTGGTGGATCTAGGATTTCCCTAATGGACAATGGCAGATCCATCGGTCGGACGGCCCCTACCAGCGCCAATACCAGCGGTGGTTTTTCGTAACTCATCATTTCTTTGCCCCAGACCCAACTGATTGATACATTAAACTAAAAGATCTTCGATTACATTCATGTCTTTTGATTGCTTCAAACTCTTGCAATTTTCATTTAAACACATAGAAGAGCGTCTCCAAGGGACTAGCGAAGTAGCTTAACTTGGCAATTTTTTGCTACTCAACTCCAAAATAGCTCTCTAACAAACTAGCTATCTAACTCTCCAAACCATCCGGCTCGCAAAACTGGCCACCCTCGCTAGCCAAAATTAGCTATCCAGTTTGGCTAGCCAAACTGAAATGTGGAAAATGGAGAGTTTATTGGAGTGGGGTGCTCCCTATGAAGTGGAATCTTTATGAAGAAGCAAATAGAGAGTCAAATAAATAGTAGAAAATAGAGAGTCTTGGAGATGCTCTAAAAGGTGGGACAAGTCATATATTGCTCTTTGTTGCATATATCCTTATGGATGCATTTGCTACCGTGAAAATCGTATTGATGGGTAGGCACATAGAACTATATATACTTGTGGATAAGGCTTCTTGTCAGAGTTTGAACTCAACCCCCCTAAACTTTTATCCTGGATCTGTCCTGCTAAGGGACATTTAAACTTCAAATGTATCATACAATTTATTTAATACAATTAACTGAGACAAGAAAAACATGTTTTGGGATGATAAAGTGGTCAACATATTGCATACTTATGCATTTATCCAATATGTGCTATGCATATTCAGTTGTTTTTGGAAAAAAAAAGGCATTCAGCCGAATGCCTGAATGCCCTTGGGTCAAGAGAGGTTGTCGCCCCTTATTCTCCCTCTTAACTAGTGTTCAGACATGTTGTTCAAAGAAAAATATATGTTGAGTCAAAGCTCTCGGGGTTCAAGTCCTTATTACCGCGCAGCGTGCAGTTTAATTTGGGTAAATTGCTAGCTATATACATCATCTCAATAGTTTCTCACACATTGAAGATTAGAGATTTTTTGTTTTCCTTGACGAAGACACATGTAAAAGTTATTAATGCACTCCAGGTGAAAAGCCTACAGATAAGCTGGAATTCTTTTTTTTTTGGCAAATAAGTTGGAATTCTTTTGTCAATGGCTCAATGCCACATTGCCGCTCCAAGTTCAAATCGCCTGACGTCACCATGCATGCAAGATGAAGTATGGGATAAGCTTGTGTTTTCGGATAAGCATTTTTTTAACACATGTCATAATTAATTAACAAGCTAAGAAATTCAAGAAGCGTCATATTTGTTCCCGTTCTTGAGTTACCATCCGCATACTTCTAAGTTACATTCAATCTTTTTGGGCTGGTCATGGTATATACGTAACTGTCTTATGATTTCTGTCAAGATTTTTCATTCTAATTTGTAGATAACAAGGGCCAATACAAGATTTTTTCTATTTAACCATCAAGAAACGAAGAACTAGAAAGATTGACAATATGAAGCTAATAATGTTGATAGATACATCATTCATGACACATTTATAGAGTAAAGGTGCCACTTTATAAATCATGCCAATATCCTAAACCCCTTATAATTGTGATATAAGAGCACGGATAAAAAATGAAATGGATCAAACGATGATGTAACCAAAGAGAAGCAACATTCTTGCCGTTATGCCTGCGGACGTTTTTTTTTTATAAAAAAAAAGTCTGTGACCTATGCTTTGCGTATATAGTATAAACCAAGTCGCCAATCATAAACGTTTAGATTACAAAGTCAACTTCCAAAACGGTCATAATAATCTACCACTGGCCAATATTGTGCAGCCAAATCTCTCTAAAAAAAAAAAGCATATAGAATTCCAGTCCACACACACACATTCAAATCCATTATTGTATATTTGCAGCCTCAGCCATAGCCGACCACCGCTCGCTATATAAACCCACGCTCGCACAGTCCTCTCCTCGCACTCCCAAGTTTCCAAGAACCAAAACTTCCATAGCAAGCCCCGATCACGGGCTCCTCCACGCCGTTCGAGATGGCCATGGCCTTCGCGACGCAGCTGCACCATGGCGCAGCCGCATCCCTCCTCCTGCCCGCCGTCCTCCTCCTCCTGGCGACAAACCTCGCCGCCGCCGCCGCCGCGGCTTCCGGCAGCTGCGCAGACGACAATCTCCCGTCGAACCGGACGTACGCGCACTGCGCCGCCCTGGGCCCACTCGGCGCCACGCTGCACTGGACGTACGACGCCAAGACGGCGCTGCTGTCCCTGGCGTTCGTGGCCTCGACGCCTGGCGCCAACGGCACCGGCGGGTGGGTGTCGTGGGCGCTCAACCCGACGGGCACCGGCATGAAGGGCGCGCAGGCGCTCGTCGCCTTCAAGCGCGGCAACCCGCCGGCGTACGTCGTGAACACCTACAACCTCACCGGCCACCGCGCGCTCGGCGGGGACTCGACGCCCATCGCGTACAAGGCCACGGGCCTCGCCGCCGACGAGAGCGCCGGGAAGGTGCGGCTCTACGGCACGCTGCAGCTGCAGCAGGGGATGGAGGTGGTGAACCACATCTGGAACGTCGGGTCCACGGTCACCGACGGCGCGCCGGTGAAGCACGCGCTGGAGCAGGAGAACCTGGACGCCAAGGGAAGGCTCGTGCTCTCCGGCAGCGTGCTGGGCCCGGCGCCGGAGCCTGCACCTGCACCGGGACACGGCGGCTCCTCACCTAAGAGCAGCAGCAGCAGTGGAGGGGCTGCGCCGTCTGGTTCGACGACGCCGACGGGAGCGGCGGCCGCGCGCGTGTCTGCTCCTGTGCTTATGCTTCTGGCGTTCGCAGGATTCTTCGCTATCGTGTGAGTCCTTGAAGTCGGTGTGAGACGTGTGATGGTTCTTGTCACCACAGTAGTCACGAGTGGCAGACTGGCAATAGCGGTAACATCGTGCAAGTGTGTGTGGATTGCTGGTGTATCACCAGCGGTCATGGTGTTGTTCACTAGTGTTTGTTTATTTCGCCAGTTGTCCATGATCACGGTCGAGTTGCTAAGTCTTTGCCGCCGTCGGCATGGAGGAGGGATTCCTTCTCGATCACCTACCTGCTCGATAATTGTCATTGATCCCTGCATTACTACCATATTCAACTATATCTATTTATCTCTATCTGTATATCTGATATCTTTATCCATATCTATATATGTAGTGGCCGCGACCTAAATTTATAGGGAATTAATTTCATGGTATATTATTATTTGATTCTCCTATTAATAATTGAAATAAATCTATACTATAAAAAAATTATAAGATATAATTCTCAGTCAAGAATAATTGTCCTTTCCCCTCTCGCAAAAAATAATTGTACTTACCCCTCACGGATGTCCCACATCGCTGGGTCAAACGAGGTGGATGCCTGAAAACATCCAATTCTAAAATGTATCCAACAAAAAAACCACAACTTATATCACCACAATTTCTACCCTTACCCACCGGACCCACATCTCCCTAATTTGGTTATCAATCATGCTAGTTACTGGCCTCTTGATTACTCCTAATTGTCATGACTCATTGACTCCTCCGCAGTTGAGTCATTGACGTGTGGGACCGGGCCAATAGCAAGTGACCAGGGCCAACTGCAAAGAAGCCTCATCCATATTCACTTCTTTTGATCGGTGACTTACCTTCCATTTTTGCATTTCGCGATTTTCTCCTTTCGATCAACTACCTTCTATATTTATTGCGTGGCACAATTGATTTCCATATATTGGAGGCAAGAAAAGAAAGAAAGAAAGAAAGAAAGAAAACAAAAGGAAGCATAAATTTACGAAGTTGACCGGAATAGCTAACAAAATGGAAGGAAACCATCCTTGCCTAGCTACAATTGATTGCCTTCTGAAGGGATCAGAGGGCTGCGACTTCTATATCTCCTAAACCGTGTCTCCATTCGTGTCTCCGAGATAATTAACGACAAATAAATCATCCAAATTCAGTTCTGATCACACCAGTGTGTTTGTTATAAAAATATCTTCAAAACTAAACCACACTTACCATGTTTGGACTATAGTTTCTTTTTGGAATATTTTTTAGGTTAAACAGATTATTTTAATACAAAAATATTCTAATATATATATATATATAATCCAAACATAGTCAAGTGTGGTTTAGTTTTAAAGATCTTTTTATAACAAACACAATGGTCTGATCAGAATTGAATTTGGATGATTTATTTGACGTTAATTGCTATAGAGATACGGATGGGGACACATGTTAGGAGACACACAAATCACAGCCGGATCAGAGAAGGGTTACCCATGCGGCGATCGATTGTGCGTCCACGATGTTGTCGCCATTCATTAATGGTTCCCTCCCTTATCTTCACCCCATGCGGCATCATCATGAATGGATCACAAGCACCGATAAGGTCACCTTGTCCATCATTGTTGCCGAGTTCAACTCTACGTGGATGGGGTTTCACCCCAAAGTTGATGCCCTACCTTGACGTAGCCACAACATAAGTTCAACAAGAAATATAATTATTCTCTACTCCCTCTGTCCGAAAAAGAATGACATTTTTTTTTACTTTCAGACATCATGCTTGACCATTCGTCTTATTCAAAAATTTATGCAAATATTATTTACTTACGTATAACTTGTTTTATCATTAACTGTACTTTCATCATGACATGTTTTTTTTAGTATTTATCTAAATATTTTGAATAATATGGATGGTCAAACATGATGTCTAAAAGTTAAAACGGTTATTTATTTTGGGACAAAGGGAGTATCTTCTTAGACTTATAATGGTTATACCTACATTCTTAAATAAATTGTCCTCAATTTTAAATAATATAGTAGTAAAAAGGACTCTCGATCCATCATCAACTGATTTTTGAAATGCTCGTAATTGAGTGTACATACATATGGATTATTGTATTGGTGATGTTAAGATGCTTACTTCTTAGTATTTTTTTTACAGAGTTTTGATCTCCTAATAGAAAGAGCCCATAATTTCCCTAGGATAAAATAAAAATCCTATGATAATGATTGTTTTGACAGGAATCGGGTGGGGAGGCTCCTACCCCTATTTTTTAATTATATATAAAAAAGGATATTTACATATTACAAGGCCTTAGACCCAAAAAGAAAGAAGGAAATTACATGAGGCTACTCAACCAATTATTGATCTTCATACTCACAGAAGGTTTAGCCCTCAAGGAAACCTTCTTTTAACTCGTCTAGAAAAACAGACTTCGACCAAACAAAGGAAAGTGTGCCCCCATCAAAGATAATGTAATTTCTATGTTGCCAAATGGTCCAAGTTGCTACAATCACAATCCCTTTGAATATGTTTGAGCCAAATGCTTCACGTGCTTGTGCAATCATCTGCAAAGGATCCATATTTGTGTCCCAATGAATATCAAGGAAGAGCCAACAAGCCTGGCTGAATGGACTGTCGAAAAACAAATGGGAGATGGACCCCTCAGTATTTTCAACACAAACAACACATTTATAGACTTATAGTCAAGATGCATATTCTTTCGCCTGAGAATATTTCTAGCATTGAGCCGGTCTCTAAGTAAAAGCCAAAAGAAGAATTTGTGTGTGTTCTGAACCTTTGACTTGCACATCCACTTGAAAAGTGGGAGGCTTGAACTGAACCAGAAAGCTAATTATAAGTTTTCTTACTTGTGAAGATTGGAGGACCCATACATATCTGTGACCATTCATCTTGTGCTTGATCATCCAATGCAAGTTGAGCTGTTCAAGGAGAAGTTGCAAGATTGGGGAAAGCAATTTAAATAATTGTTTTTTTGGATAGTTTCTTTTGGTATGGTCACATATCCTATCATCTAATATTGATTTGCTTTATTTTGTGTATAATAGTGGTTACTAAAGCCCAAACAATAATGGTGGGCACTTAGGAGCTTGGAGCTTCTAAGAAGGGTTTTAGGGGACCAAGTGGCTAGATGACTTGAGTTAATGTTCCTTTAAGAACCTATGGGATCTCTATTATAGAGCTCCGTGCGGGTCAAGTTTGAAGACCATTTTACCATTAGGGCCGATCCTGGGAACGCTCGTTCTTCTACCCATGTGTACAAAGACTCTAGGTCCCTTAAGGCATGCGAGAGTGGGCGACGATATCTGGTCTTTATCCCCTTGATCCTACCCTTTACAGTGTTCTTTAGCCGTCCAAGCTTCATGCAGACCAGTCAAAACCCACTTTCAGATGTCGATCTGTTGGGCTCTCCCGAAGGAAGGCGCCGGGGAGGGCTGACTCAAAGGATACCATGGGGAGGGGCCCTAGGCGGCTGCACCTTGCCTAGAATAAGACTCGAATCACTCGATACCGCGAGGTTTCGATCTTCCGGGGCCCCCTCTGGAAGGACCTCCGGCGACCTTTCGAACGGGATCCTTCGAAGCTTCTCCAGGAAGGGATATAGGGCTGAGGCCGGAGCCACTTTAGGTCACGTGGTCCCTGGTGAACCCTGCGACCACGCGGGCCTGTGCTTCTATTAGGGCAAGCCCAACGCAAGCTACCATGAGTGTTAGCCTCAAATAAAAGTATGAGCCTAGGTAGATAAAAGAGTATGAGGCTATTCATTTACGCATACGTTCTCAGCTTTGTTACCTCTGCCACACAGAAAAAAGAGCATGCATGCAAGAGAGATGGTGGTTGTGGTCCTCAGATGGGATAGAGACGCACTTGCTACAATACATGTGTACCGATAGCTTTAACTTTTGCCAGACCAAGCTCTTGGCACCTCTGCAAGCTTCTATGACATGCTGCAAGGCCACCAATCGAGCTGATGTGGTTGCTATGAGCAGACATAGAGGTTGGGGCTATTGGCCAGCCTGTCGCGTTGGGCTTGGCCTTAATAGACCGTGTTCTTGTTGACGACCGCCATCTTGTGGTACCCTGTGCGGACAACGATTTCATTAGGCATGAACGACGCGTCCTACAATCTGTTCCGATGTCTGTGTGCTATGTGGTTAATTAATGTTACATTGGCTTAGAGCAAGGCTAATAATACAATCTGCTGCTCTCTGTATACATTTATATAGCCCACCTCTCAGCCAACTCATATAATGGTTAAGCTTTTATCATAATTATAGGGCACACATGTCTCTCTCACAAGTTATCTTGGTTCTTGTGCCCGAGCAGGCTGCAAGCTTAGAGCCCATCTTCCCATTCTCACCTCTTCTCTCTCATCCACCTCAGCATTCAGCTTCTCCCGGCCCATTATTATACTTGCTGGCCCTTCCACGGCACCATTTCACGGCGTCCCGTCCTTTCCGGCAGGTTACACAGACCCTCCAGCCCCCCCCCCCCCCCCCGACATTGATCTCCACCCTTTTTGTCCGTCATCATCGACACAATCTTCATGTTGATGCTGGAACCAGACAAGCACGAGCAGTGGTTTGAGCTTGGGGCACCGGGCCGCTGCCAATGATGACGTACGCCATAAACACCCGGTGGAATTTGGCCCCCAACCCGATCAGTGATCAACTGATCATAGTGCACTTGCATTGCAACCTTGCGACGGTGATGGAGTTCGAATGCAATGCGGTACTTGCACCAACCGCATGGGCCTCACCACCTGCCGTGACATCGGACCAACTCCTGCAGGCAAGCAGCTTATCGACAAGCTCAGATCCCAATCAACAAGCACAGAGCGCCAGAGCGGAGCCCTTCTGGCCGGCCGGATCACGCTGGATGGCTTGGCGCTCCCCCACCCACCCCCGCCGGCCGAGACCAGACCAGACTAGTCCTGAGGCAGAGACCTCTTGTCTCCAACAACCGAGCTCGTGACTGCCAGCCCCACCGGCCGCTCGCCCGTCCCCCTCTTCGGCCAACCGCGCGCCACTCCCAGTCCCACCTCTGCTCCTTATTAACAACCCCACGCTCGCCGCGCGCCCACTCCACCCCGATCAGCAAGACGATCAGCCGCGTCCGCGCCGGCCCGGGCTGCCGCCTCGCGCTCCGCCCACCCATCGGCTCCCACTCTCTCCAACCGCGCCACCACCACCACGCCCACCAACTCTCACTCTAGCTACCACACGCACGCAGCCATTTGTCGAGCCTCGAGGAGCGAGCCAGGCCGGGCCACTACTAGCTCGCCATGCCGGCCGTCGCCGTCCTAGTGCCCGGCCTCGCGCTGCTGCTCGTTCTGCTGCTGGCTCCACCGCAGCCGGCGCACGCGGCGGGAGGCGGGAGGTGCGTGGGCGAGACGTTCTCGGCGAACCGCGCGTACGCGTCCTGCACCGACCTTCCCCGCCTCGGCGCGTCCGTGCACTGGACCTACGACCGCGCGTCGGGTGACCTCTCGGTGGCCTTCGTCGCCGCGCCCGCCGCGCCGGGCGGGTGGGTGGCGTGGGCGATCAACCCTTCCGGCGACGGCATGGCGGGCGCGCAGGCGCTCGTCGCGGGGCTCTTCTCCGACGCCGGGGGGTGGGAGGTCCGCACGTACAACATCTCCGGGTACGCGCTCGGTGAGCCTGGCCCCATCGCGTTCCCGGCGTCCGACCTCGCCGCCGAGCTCGGCGCCGACGGCCGCGCCAGGGTCTACGGGAGGCTCAAGCTCGGCAACTCCGGCGCCAACGGCGGCGTGCTGAACCAGGTGTGGCAGGTCGGTGCTTCCGTCACTGGAGGGACACCCGCGCCGCACGCCATGGGGGCGGATAACCTCGCCGCCAAGGACAAGCTGGACCTGCTCAGAGGCACCACCTCCGCTGCCGGAGCCGACAGCGCAACACAGAAACGCAATGTGAGTGCTTTGTTCTTTCACTACTTCTTCCGAGTTTCACCAGCTAACTCGTTAATTCTCCATCGTTTTTGGACGTGACAGATCCATGGAATCCTGAACGTCGTGAGCTGGGGCGTGCTGCTGCCCATGGGCGCCATATTCGCGAGGTACCTCAAGACGTTCCAGTCGGCAGACCCCGCGTGGTTCTACCTCCACGTCACCTGCCAGCTGATCGGCTACGGCGTCGGCGTCTCCGGCTGGGCCACCGGCATCAACCTCGGCAACGAGTCCCAGGGCGTCACCTACACCGACCACCGCAACATCGGCATCGCCGTCTTTGCTCTCGGCACCCTACAAGTAACACACGCTGCAGTTGCTCTTTATTGCTCCTCTCGAATCTTGATTGTGCCAAGCAAGATTGCTTAATTAACCTCTCTTGATTTTGTTCGAATAATCCGTCGTGTTCATCAATCAGATCCTGGCGCTGTTCCTGCGGCCCAAGAAGGAGCACAAGTACCGCGCGTACTGGAACATGTACCACCACTCGGTGGGGTACACCGTGATCGTGCTGGGCGTCGTCAACATCTTCAAGGGCATGAGCATCCTGGGCGTGGAGCAGAAGTGGAGGACAGCCTACATCGCCGCCGTCTGTGTGCTGGTCGTCGCCGCGGCGGCGCTGGAGGCCATCACCTGGGGCGTCGTCGTCCGCCGCCGCAAGGCCGAGGGCAAGGCCTACAACGGCGCTGCCAACGGCCACCACCTGCCGCACTGATCGGTGTGAGATTCCTCAGGCCTCTCTGCATCTATCTTCAGTGCGCGTGTAGCTACGGCCTACGGGTAGACGGTAGCCGGTAGGTATAGAAATCCCGTGATTTTGCCCTGCCCGTATGTCTTCTTTTTTGTACGGTTTATTTGTATATGTACATTGCGCTGAAGTTTGTAGCTGGAGATGTAGTGAGTGAGCATGTGTATTGTACAAATTTGCTGGTTTCTAATTCGAGCTTCTAGAACGGGAGGCGTCGCGCTGGGGGTGTCCTTGTCTGGGAGGATTCGCGCCGATCATGCACTTGGCGTTGAGGTCCCATGCCAGACGCCACTTTTTTGCTGAAGTTGCGCAGTCTGCTCCCTGTGGACCATGATGGTTGGTGAAGCTGAAACTGAAAGGGAAGGTTTGCACTAGTGCTGAAGTGAAAGGGAAGGTTTCCTGCACTAGTGCAGTCTGCACTGCACGAGCTTCGCTGCTTGAGCCTTCCATCGACTGAACCTGAGATATAATGGTCCATGCATGGGGAACCTTGTACTACTGCAATGTCTCCTCTTTGCGATTGCTTTGTAGTACAATCCTGTTCGGTACTGCAATATCTTGTGCTCTTTATAACCGAAAATACATTGACAAAAAATATATTCGCAAAAAAAAAACATTGACAAAAAATATAGACTTTTTTCTCTTCCACATTGGTTAAAATATGATATTATATAGCTATGAGCTAGCTGACTAGACACCATTGGAGGAGGCCAAAGAGGATGGTATAAGCAAAACTCATTATGTCCAATCCATCATTATTTGTCCATTTTATAGGATACTTTAAGAAGAATTTTGGAAAAAAAACAATGGCATAAAGGATAGAAGCAGATTTTCTACAATAAATTGTAAAGCGAAGAATATTTGCTCCTTTATTATCTTGCCTCAGCCAGCTCTTTTGCTACACAACATTATGATTTGTGCACCTACTGGATTCCCGACTTGCAAGTAAACAAAGCTACTGGCACATTAAAAAGCCGTAGCTTCAACCTTTGGCAAGCCACTTTCAGGTGCACAGCGCACCCCCTTCTCTGATGGCGGAAAGTGACATCTTGTTGCCACTTCCAAATCAAATGATAGGCCGATCAGTTCCTAACAATCTCTCCCGGTCCCGGCGACGAATCGGTTGCTCAATAATTTCCAGCAATCGACTGCTATGATCATACCTGCAAAAAAAACTATGATCATACCTGCAAAAAAGTAACTATGATCAAACTAAGTTCAGATTAGTCCCATTTTGCCAGCGTGATTTAGACCACATTAATACAATACGAGCAAATGACTTGCACCATTTAGTCCACTCTCGTTAATGTATCAGACTCCACCTGATCCTGTCAGTATTCACTGGACAACCTTTCCCTGTTTCCTGTCTGATTTCAAGGTTCCTATCAAATGCTTTGCTCCCTCCGCAAAGCTACGTACGGGCTACCAGAGGAATTGGGTCTGTGAATACGACCCTTCATACGTCAGGGTTCATACGGTTAGCTTGGGAGGGTTGCATCCAATCGGTTTCCTTAAACTTGAAGCAAACATTTAAGCGGCCATCTTCAGTAGATGGGTGCCAGGGTTTGAGACAACCCGAAGCGATTCAAGCCAAAGGGAGAGTAGAGCTGTACTATAACCTTTTTTTAAAAAACTCCAGCTGTACTATAACTTTGTTACCAGTAAACTCTGCTGAGGCACAGAACAGTATCAACCAATGCGTCGAATAGATGAATGCCATCTCGAAACTATAGTTGTGCTTTAAGGACAAAGTAGCAATATAGATAAAACCACCCTTTTTCTTCTATTAAATCATTGATAATCCGTATAGAAGAACCATAACGGTTCGGAAGGAGCTATCAGGTAACACCGTAACAACAATATTGGAGAGCAAGAGTTTGTTGAGCTGCATTTTAGTTTGTGGGCTGGTATGTGCATTCGTCATATTGAGCTAGAAATTCCCAATTCTCACCAACCTCGAATTGTATGTTGTACTGTCATCATAAAAAAAACATTGAACCGGTTCACTGATTCACTGGTTCAACCAGCGTTAGGCGGTCAAACAAGTCGTTCATGATACCATGAATACTTTTTGGTTAATTAATACTAGTCATTAACCTAGTTGAATATTTGTTTTAATATAGAAAAATATTTAATTAGTACCTCTGGTATCTTTCATTGGGTACTTCCCAATACCGCCAACTTTACCACCACTAAATCTTTAGGAATCAATGGTTTTAAATTTTTCCAACCACCCTATAACTCCTCTTATCATATGTACATCAATAAAATGTTTCCCCTCGTGATTTGTATGAAAATGTGTAAGTTTCTTACCAAATATATTACATAATATTCTATAGTCCAAAGTTTTAAATTAACATCCAAACATCTAACTAATCACTGGCTCCTAAAAAATTGCTCCACTGGCTTGCAGGTTCAGCCCAAAACCCGCCAGCTCAAATGGCTCAAACCGGTTCAATTGCATTGCTGATAGCTATTCACCTAGTTGAAGAAAATAAAGTGCTCTAGACCAAAACAAGGCAAATATAGGTATGCATCTATACAGGTTCTATCCAGGACATGGAAACAATCAAACAAACCACAGATTTACTATACCTACGCTGACTGTGTTAATTAAAAAAAAAAAAAAGAGGCGGGGCTTCAAGTCACATTTTGAATAATAAAGTTACTCCATGTCTCCATCCGGGGGTTTTACTGAACACATGACAAAGCCGTAGAAGATGGTAGCTTTCCTGCATAAGCATGGTTTAGGATTTTAGATCATAGTTTCAAATAAGAAAGCGCCCTCCAAATGACCATTGAAGGCTAATAATAATTCCAAATAAAAGCTCTACTTAGACATAGTATGAAACCAATACAAGAAGGTTTACATGTGCCAGTTACAATAAAAGGTCCAAAGGGTATATTTATAATTGTGTACATTAGTAAAGAAAATAGGATACACATGCTCCATGCTTCATCAACATCTTCCTAGTTTTTCCAAAATCTAAACTAAAAAAAAGTACTTTAACTACAATATGAATAGTAGCATATACTTTCTTTTTGTTTTTATGCAATAAAAATCTGTTTGGACATATAAATTGACTTCTGTATGTGTCAAACATCTTTATATGTGCCCTGCACTATATAAGTCAACGCAAACCAACAGATGCTTCAGGTGCATCTCATTTCTGGACAAAATTCGACTTCATTGTTGGTCGTTGACACTTAATTCAAATAAATAACTTAGCACCATTCATACATAGTCAAATAATCTATGCTAGAAACCTATGACGGATAACAAGATGTGGCTATGCAAAAAAAAAAAAAGAAGTAATATTGGAAAACAAGTATCAACCAGTATTTTGGATATAATTGCAGAGTAGGGACCAATGTTGATATTAAAAAAAAAATCTGTGAAACTCATTATAGCATACTCACAGATTAGCTGGCCACTGTAGAAGGCCCAATATCTTCAAAAATCTCTGAAGCTCATTTTAGGATCATCATACCTTGAGTTCCCCTGTCTTCCCCTACCACGGCTACTTCCTCTGCCCCGGCCCCTCCCTCTCCCTCTCCCTCTACCTCTCCGCATAAAGAACGACTTCCCATGTTTCATTTCAATGAGTGAATGCAACAAATCATCACACAAGATACAGCCCTCATGCAATGTCGCTCCATCTCGAAGAGGGGTGGTTTTCTTGTTGAAATCAACTTCAATGATTGTAGACTCACATGCTAAGCACTTTTTATCTGTAGTAGTGATCCTATGGGCGGCATGTGGGAGTAATACAATGCAGTTACACATGTTGCAGTAAAGCCGCCATTTAGGTGCACTCACTGGATCAAGAATCAAGGTACCACTACACTCAGGACAGGCACAAACACCTTGAGTGATCATAGATTGCTTGCATGTTGGGTGTGGGCAAAGGGAACAAGGCATGCCAGCCCCTTTTGCAACCTTGCCGGTGTCATCAATTTTGAGAGCGCCAAAGAGTTTGTCAATGCCTTCAAATGGAGGACTACTATAGCAAAAAGGGCACAGTGGGAAAGATTTTGCATCAGGTCCCACCATTGAGAACAGAAGCAATTCAAAACCATCAAGAGGGCATATGATTTCCTTGTAAAGCTGGAAAGGATAGAATTATTATTAATCACAGAGTAGTAATGAACTGGACTTGGTATAATAAAGCACAGAGAATAATCAATAATGCGATAGGCTTCAGAATCTACCATGGCATGGAACAAAGTGATGAACACAAAACGAGGGAAAACAAATGGAATACAAAGCATGTTATGACAATTGCAGCAATGAATTACATAACATTAAAATTACAATTTATGGGATCAACACATTTTAGCTATTTTGCAAGAATCTTTTCCCCCTTGAAAGGAATTTCTGGCCAGAAAACCAGAAAATAGTTATCAAGGATTTCACAAATCCAACGTGTCTATGGGTTCAATTTGCATTGAACATGCATGGAAGTAAAGCAACTGATTTAATAAAAAAACAACTAAAGGTAAAGTAATCACCTTAATTGAACCGTTCTGAGGAAGATAATAGACATCCTCACAGGTTATACAGTACAGCCTCATTGGCTGAGTGGAAATGTATTTCATATACCGACCACATTTTCCGCACTTGCTTAGTAGGCGCCCAGAGTCTGCCAAAGGTGAAAATTGTGCTTCAAACAAAGCATCCATGTTTTCAATCTGCAAGCAGCACATTCATTCTAAACAAGCCGAAATAGAACAATAGCCATACACAACATGTTCTTAAAACTGGAAGAATAAATATCTGTGAATGTAAAATAATATTTTGGAGGATTCATTCTTGTTACAGCTTCAGATGAAGCTTGAGCATTGCAATGGATCATTGGCATAGCTTTCTCAAATACCATGCAAGACAGCAACAGGTCTCAATAGATCATCAAACAAATAGGTTACCTTTTTCACAAAATAAGCGTACTTTTTTATAAATTGCTGAATAACATGTTGAACAACTTGCAGGTGATCAGCTTTTCCTTTTGCAATTAGAGTAATCTGTTGTTCAATAAAGCTTCTGATATCTGGCAAGCAGAGATCAGCATCAATACACTGATATCCTCTTATCAACGTAGTCCCCAGTGGCGTCGGTACTAACCTTCTTCCAGAATTCACCTTTAAGAAAGATAAGTAGAGGCATTACATTGTTTTGTACATGTACATACTTAAGCATAGACTTGCTAGTGTTGGACTCACAGCATATGATGCTCTGAAGATCTAGTAGAATTGTAGAAAACAATTCAACTAACCTGAACATAATTGCGTTCACAAATGTTGTTTATATGCACAGAAATCGATGCATCTGTGCCTATGCCATGCTTCTCCATGAGAGAGATCAATTCACTTTCACTGAGGTAATCAGGAGGTGTGGTGCTTCCCTTCAACAAAGAATGATAATTTATCAATATTCTATCCTGATAAAAGGTAGGCGCATGTGGTTTGAGCAAATTGTTTAAAGCCTTACCTCATATATGTCAACCTTATGAATACTGACAGAGTCACCTTTCTTAAATGCAGGAAGGCTATTCTCACTGACAGCCAGCCATGGCATGATAGAGGTAAATCCTTTATGAGTAACTCGATACCCAACACAATGGAAAGTTTCTCCACCTGAAGTAAACTCAATGGCAGTCCTGAGAATCATATTTTCTGAAAGTGTTATTTACTGATTTTTGTCAGAAGCTACTATTAAAGTTAAATGCAAACAAGCAATGCAAAAACAGTGAATTCTATGACATGCCTTTTGAATAAACTTTGGAAACCCAGATAAGTACCTAGTGGCTAGTGCAAGGGAATATCAATAACCAACATGTATATATAGTTTATAAGAAGCTTGTGAATTGTGAAAGAACAAAACACAAACTACCTCGTATATCTACAATCAGGACTAACAGTTCCAATGAAGTGCTGGCATATGTATTGGTACAGCCTCCAAGCATCAGTTCCCAAAGCTTCTTCTGTTGCTGATCTCATTGGAGTAATCGGGGGATGGTCCCCAGCATCATGACCTTGACGAGCCTTAACAAAACCAGCATCCAGTAATGTCCGGACATCATTGGACCATAGAGGATTATGTAGTAGTACAGCAAGTGCACCTCGAAAATCAAATGAAGCTGGATAGGCAGTGCTCTCTGTACGTGGATAACTGTGCAAAGATAACTATTAGTATCACCAGTGTAAGGAGTTTTCAGCTGCAGTGTAAACAATTCTGTTCGCCCAAATTTAAAACTAACATAAAATTACTACAGTTTAACTACATAATTTGAGCTTAAATTAGAATCCTTATCATGTGTACTAAGATGACAGGTAGTAATGCAGGGCAGAGTCGTTACCTAAAATACAATAATAAGACCAAAATAATGAAGTTGGTATAACCGGGGATATGGTAAGAATAATGGGTAAACTAGCCCGTTAACAAAACTGCACATTTACTATAGCATAATTCGTAAAACCATACATAACTCATGAATAGTGTGATAGTGTCCTAGGCCTCAGTTGGGTCAATGTCTATCAGTTCCAACCTCTAAAATATCATACAGGGGGTCTGGTAAGCTTCTTAGGAATACGTAGTGCACCTGGCTGAACAAACAAAAGAACAGCCCCTCTTACATATATCTGTCACGTAATACTATATATATTAGAAAATATAATAAAACAACATGCATCATTGCATCTGGTAAATAAACCCACATCGTCTTCAATCAGGCTAATGGTAGACAGTAGACTTTTTTGTTTGAAGAAATGGTTAATGCCAGACTAACATTTCCCATATAACATAAGGCAAGATTCAATGGAAAACATAGCACTATTTCAAATTCATTTCTGAAACCTGATGAATCCTTGAGTGTAAAGCCGCTCCGCCAAGTGCATGGCTGTCTGAGGTCCAATACCCAGCGCACTTGATGCAACCTGAGATAAGAAGAATATTGGATGAACTTAAAATTTTAAAATTTTGTGTGTAAACTAACCCAAATGCTGCTATTTTAAAATGAAATAGGTGTACCTTATCAGATTAATGCTAAGATTTGGTCAATTCATAACCAAAAAGGAAAACCTTGGGTATCAGATTCCAATAAAGATCATCATGAGGCATTTTTTTTTTCAAAAACACAGGAGAACTGCGTGTCATTGTGTTAAGAAGATGAAAATATAAGCGGTGCAAAAACACCAAGACGAGAAAAATAAATAAATAGAGAACGTTTTCACTTATGAGGCAAATTACGAGAACAATGGTATAATTGTACGAACAATGTCGTGCTTCAAAAGAAACTGAACAAAATTACACTCCAAGGCAAGCAAAAAATGAGTTTTGTAGATATCAAGGCAAAACAGATAAGGAAAACTAAGAAAAAGATGTAGTTTCTCAGGGAGGTAAGAGCTATGGTACCTTGAGCATATTAACTGTATTAAGGCCAGATGGGCGGGTTTTGCACTCTTCCTTCACTGATACATCTGCTACTTTTAGAGTCCCGTCACTGGCGACCATCTTCTGAAACATTACAGTGACCTACATTGTTTTTTAATTAAAGAAAATGGTGAGAACATTTGGAAGAATAAAGCCAAACCACTTGAGTATGTAAACTCACATCAAAATCAAAAAGTTTCTTCCGGTCCCATTCTAGCTGTATTTCATCACCAGCTTTAATAATATAAGTTTTCAAGGACCAGAACTTCTCTGGTTTAAATGTGGTGATTTGCTGATAGCGTTGTACACAGAATCCCAGCGTAGGTGTTTGGCATGGGCCATACCTGATTTACATAGGAGATTGAAAATATTATTGAAAGACAGGCAGGGAACATGTAGTGATGTAGAAGAAGATTATGATAATTTGAATAAAAAATATAAAAAAAGTCATAACATATGTATATGAATATTGTTGATGCCTGGTGGCACTTTCTTTAATAAAAAAATCAATATGCACTTGTCAAAGAAATTTGGATCATGAAAGTAGATAGAACTCACGAAATCACTCTTGAATCAAGGTTTCCATATTTTCCTTGGAAATATCGGGTCTGGAATCGAGTGAATGCTACTCCAACCTTCAAGTCAATTTCTTGGCGAGCATCCACGGATAGTGCTTCATCTTTGTTTGGCAGAACAAGATTCTCCATGGCATTCAATATATCTTTCTCTGTAATAGATGAAAATCTAGCACGGAAAATTCTTCTGCCTACCTCATTTTCAGGAATCCCAGTGCACTCAATAACTGGAACACATATTTGTCATTGTCATTGCATTGATTAAAATATAAGAAGGCAGAACAGAAGAAGCCATATATATATGTAGAAGCAAGCAAAGAAAGATCATGTATACATTGCATCAATCAGGAACAAGAAATTCTCAAGTACAAAAATAGTTAAAAATAAACTTTTACAGCATATCTATGTTCTGTTTGGAGAAAGGAATAAAATATGTATAGCTTCCAGAAATCTAAGAATTCAATTGACCTAATAGTTCACTGAGTCTAGAAGAGAACTTCCAATACGATGTCTAACTTATTTGGAATATACAGCTATGTTTTGCATAACTACTATAGCTATCTATACATAATCATAAATTCTAGTACCAACTACATATGATAGAATTAAAAAAAAAACAAGAAGAAGAAAACTACATATGATGGTATGCGTAACTATTACAGAACGGGGTTAGTGTACCTTCATAACATATATTTTCTCCTTCTCGGTCGCAGTCCAACCAAAGTATCAAATTAGTGCACCCTCGAGCTTCTTGGGCTAGATGCCTACGGATATGAGCCTGAACTACACGTCAGTGAGGTATTTAACCATGGGACATTATGATCCTCAAGGGAAAACGGAAAACACATGCACCACTTTTTTTTAGAAGAGGGTCCCCCGTCTCCATTACTTGATAACGAAAAATGTAGAATTTAAAGTGAAGGAAGAAACAGGTTTCAGGAAGAAGGGAGAAGATAATCTAGTCCTACCAAAAAAAATCAAGAAAAACTAGCAAAAGTTTGAAAGAACTGGAACATATAACACAGATCCGTAGCATCAGCCAAAAGCTGCCGTTTGGATTTAGCAATTTTGCATGTTAACTGAAAGAAGGGAGGAAAACAATAGCCAGAAGTTTATTTGAAATTTTGAATACTCCTTGAGTCAATTATACATGAGGATATAAGCAAGAATATGTGAAACTGCATAGTTTATCGAACATTCATGTCTGGAGTAGATTGGCATAATAGATTATTATGATATTATCACTGCGCTTTATTTGGTTCTGCCCAAACAGCTAAATGAGTCATATTCTGTTAGCTGAGATGCATTCTGTTTCAATCAGAGTTGTAGAGAAATACAGTACCTTTGGGTTGCATTCAGATCTCAGAACTGGAGCCTCAAATAGATCCATTGGGTCAGTTCCTTCCCAATTCTGATATGCAGGGGGGAAATCTACACTGGAAAAAAAAAAGACAGAGACTAAGAAAACGCAAACGAAAGCACTTTTTTATGTTCAAAAACTGTAAGTGCAAACTGAATATCTGTATAAAGATCATGCTAAATTGTAATAAAGATCATGCATGACACCATGGTTGCAGTCTGCACATATCAACACTCAACACCACTATACAGAAATGTGCATGTACAAGAATTCATATTCGTAAGCTTCATCAAGTGATAAGACTGACAAAACCACAACCTTAAGACATGTCCAATGACTGATGTCACTTTGAATTTTGCATAAGAACCCTGAAACTTCCCGTCAAACTCATGGACATCTGTGCTTCCCTTCCTTGTAGACATCTGTATGAAAGTTAACACCATGTGAGTTTACTCTTAAATCAAAGCATTGTGGCCCATGTCTGCAGAGTTGTAACAGCAGCTGACTTTGTGCAAAGCCACTTGATCCCACGATAGGTTATCAGAATTTTGGATTGTTATATTTAGTTTTTTCAGAAGATTTGCTTTTAGAGAGGAATGGAGGTCAACCCTGGCTCTTCTAGAAATACCAGGGCAGTACTGAGCTAGTAAGCATTGTTCTTCAGGCAAAGCTGAGCAGATTTATTTACTATGGCAACCAGAACTAGGTAGATTCATTTATTATTTCAGTGCAACCAATCCCTAAAGCTACCTCAACGGAGAATGAGCTCAATGAGTCATCCCACAAATTTGCAGTTGGCATGGCCACTACTCAAGCTCCGAGGGTACAAGCTAGGCTGCAACCAATCAAACTACGAAATGAGTCAGTGCCCATCGGTGTGCGGCGTGTGCCGACCGTTAGGGCTGGCTCCTTCGGCACCCCACCCAAATGAGTCGGAGGCCACAGATTCGACCCCCCAAAACCCGAAATCAGCACGGATTCGGTGGCAGAGGAGGGAGCAGGAGAACTTACGCGGCCACCGGAGAGGGCGGAGGCGATGGAGAGCGCGATGCTGGGCTTCTCCGCGACCTGCAGCGGCGCGAACCAGGAGTGAGAAGGAGTTCAGGCCGGCGCGGCCGCCGTTAACGGCGGCGCAGCGGCGCGGTGACCTAGCCGGCGTCTACGGCAGGGGCGCCTTACCATCAGAACCGTCGGCGCCATGGGGACCGGCGGACGGAGGAGCTCACCGATGGGAATAGGGGAGGACCGGCGGAGTGGGAGCCGGGAAGGAGTTTTTTTTTTTTAAGCTAAAGAGGGGTTTAAGGCAAGCGCCGTGCGCAAACAGAGGTGAGCCTTGTTTACACGGAGGAGGTAAAAGTGGCGAAATATTATATCTATTCTTTTTTATACTAATTAGGAGTACTAAATACTCTCTCCGTCCCATAATATAAGGCGTAACTCTTTCAACACAGAGACCAATAAACACATTTAATTCTACTTTAGCAGCCAATAGAAAGTAACAGAACATAATAAATGTGCTATTTACACCCAATAGTAATTCATTACACGGGAGCCAAGAAGGAGACGCCCTGTATTTTGGGACAACAGAGAAAAGTGGTTACGCCTTATATATTGGGACGGAGGGAGTATAGACTAATTATAAAACTAATTACACAGATGAACTCAACATCACAAGGCGAATCTATTAAGCCTAATATGTGTCGTCATTAACGCATTTTTAATGACGGGTTACTATAGCATGACAGTGTCTAATGACGAATTAATTAGGCTTAATAAATTCGTCTCACCATGTGGAGTCCATCTATGTAATTAGTTTTTTTGTTTAAGGCTCCTAATTAGTGTCAAACATTCGATGTGATAAGTTGGCAAAATAAGTTGGTGAAAATTAGCGATCTAAGGCCCGAGAAGGGCCTGTTTGGCTGGCCTAGCCGCAACGTATGCGCTGCCCCTGTTGGCCTGTTTGGTTCGTGATCAATGTGTGCTTGCGTGGATGAAAAGAAGGAAATACAGGAGGATACAGTCATACAATGGTACAATGCGTGCCCACTGCCGATTGATGTCTCATTTCATTTATCACATCAACTGCAACAATTCATCCAAGAATATTTTTTATTACAAAGGGAGGATTATACACAGGCGAATTCCAAGTACTACAGTCCATCAATGAGCAAGCAAAATTTGCGCCGAAACCTCTGGCCTAACTAGATTCAAAGGTTGCAGAGAGCTCAGATCAACAACACTGCGGCCCCCGGAGGCAAACCGGAACCCTGCTGCTAGTCCGTGTCCGAGGGACGTGTCGCCGTCCGCGTCGCGCCCAGGCCCGCACGGGGCGACAACGGCGGAACCGTGCGGTAACGGCTGGTGCTGCGGCGACGCAGGCGGGCATGGCCTCCACAGCCTGCTGAGGAACGCGTCGCTGTCCCGGATCTCCCTCCAGCGGCGCCTCATGGCGCGCGAGGTGCGGCCGTGGGCGTACCGGCTCATGTCCCTCCACCGGCCGCCGTGGCGGACGTAGAGGCGCGCGAGGTCGTCGTCGTCGCGGGCGGTGAAGGGGCGGTGGTAGACGTCGCGGGCGAGGTGGTGGCGCCACCTGCCGCGGCACTCCCTCGGGGACCGTCCCGGCAGCAGGGACGCCACGAGGCGCCAGCGGCGGGCGCCGTGCTCCCTGGCGAGGCGCTCCAGCACCGCGTCCTCCTCGGGCGTCCACGCCGGCGGCGGCGGCCTGATGCGGAGGACGCAACTCACTCCGGCGCCGGAGCCGGAGGCCATCGATGCCATGAAACCTGATGATTTGCTTGCTTCGCGACTTGGCGTCCTGCAACCGCAACAAATCAAAAAGAAACTCGGGAGCGAATTGATTGCACGCTTCAGGGCAGCGCGACCGGGCTAGTTTTTTATGCACCCCACGCACGGCTGCGCATCCGCCGACTCAGAGTAGGGGCTTCGTCGACTCGGAATTTTATGCACCTCACGCACGGTTGCGCATCCCGCCGACTCGGAGTAGGAACTTCATCGACTCGGATCATACCTTCCAGCCAAGAAAGTTCAAGCCATAGTGACTGTTGCCACCAACTTCTAGGACATCCAAATATTTTGACGGCAGCAACAGTATTGACACTACACCAAAGCTATAACATATTGACAATTCAAGGGAATGACCTTTCTCTCTTATTAACAATGGCAATAGTCATGTACAAGATCATTAGAGCTGTTGAGTAAAGAGAGAACAAACCTAAGGTAATTCTATGAAACATTACATCAAGCATTGTTCAAAACATCCCCTGGCTTAGCTTCAACTATCTAGAGAACACTCCTTAATTAATGAAGAAAATAAAAGAACAAGTTATTAGCACAGTTATCTCATGAATCTAGACTCCTTTTCTTGGGCTACATGAAAGAATGGCAGTTGATAGAGGTAAGTGAAGCATATGTACAGAACTGGAGCAACTCCTCACAGGCTTTTCTGTTTTTTCTTCTTTTGTGGGGTAAGACCTCCCAGACTTGATGCGAGAAACTAAGACTCGCAGTTCCCACCTCCTAGACAGAACTTCAGTATCCATACTCCTGTGTACAGGTCTCAGGGGCACCGCATGCGGCACAGGTCGTGCACCTCCGAGCTCCCAAACTGTGGGTAATCCTGCTGCTGCTGCTGTTCCCGGTGCTTGGACTGGCTCTTCTTGGAGGAGCGCTTTGAGTGCGCCTCGCTGGCCAGGACGTTGCTCGGCGGCACAGCAGCCGCTGGCTGGTTCATCATTGGTGGGGGCGCTGATGATGGTGGGCAGCGATGTTGGACGTTGATGGTGTGTGTCTTGGTTTCAGTTGAGCTGCTGCCTGTTATGTTTATTCTGAGAATGGCTTCCTTGTCTCTAGTGTCTTCGCACCACCAGTTCTGTGGTATTCCGTCTACAAACTCCTCCTGTGTGTAAAAGTCTTCATGATGGAGTGTAATATCCACCGTTTCACCTGGTTTAATCAGACCGACGGCTGGTTGCACCTGCGTGATAAAGCAAATCAGCAACTAAACAAATTGACCCAAAAGACCTTCGCCAGACAGTATAGCAACTGTTTCCTGACATGAGAAGCTACTTCTGTGTCATATTCAGTCACTCAAGCATCGTAAAATCTGATTATGTTGGTACACATAGGTAGAATGGCAATATCTTCAGTTGGTGGCTATGAATTAATTATGAATGAATCATAAGTTGTTAGCGTGGCCTTGTGTAATCCAGAATAGAGCTTCAATAACAATAATTCACACCAGCTCTTACCTCAAGCCAAAGTGGGAAACCAAATGATGCCCTAGGTTGAACCTCTGATTTAGTTCCATCCTCCTTTTTGATTGACTGCCCGTCACATAGGATTTCGAAAGCTGCTTTGCTTGTTTCACATTTATTGGTAATTTGGAAGACAATATTCTCTTGATTCTCGAGCGTGATTTCGCTTATGCTAACTGTCGTTTCTGGAACAAAACAAGCTTCCTGGAGCAAAGAACGCACTTTCCCATTCGATTCGATTATTTCTCCATACTCTTGCCTCCTTATTAACTCATCAACTCTTGCAATATCAACGCTGAATGTACACCTCACAGGTTTATGGTCACTTTCCGTGACATCCATGCATGCCACGTACCTATCAAGAAAAAAAAAACAGTATGGTCAAAGGAATAATTGATCATCTGAAGAAGAAAGGAGAATCGTAAAATAGTATCTCACGATGTAATTGAAGCAACTACAGGGCACTCCAATGAGCATTCAGCTACTGATACAGAACGGCTGTCACGATATAGCACTCTATCACACCAAGCAGGTATCCGCTTCTTCTCACCCGAATCATATCCTACATGAAGTTGATAGGCAGTTTTCAGCACTAGTGATGCAAAGCAATA
Organism: Digitaria exilis; assembly: GCA_015342445.1. NCBI lineage: Eukaryota > Viridiplantae > Streptophyta > Magnoliopsida > Poales > Poaceae > Digitaria > Digitaria exilis. Next base: position 1,429,137 of record JACEFO010000112.1, read on the forward strand.
GAACTTACTACATTAGACAGGAGAAAAAGTACATGACCGGTTGATTAAAGAAAAGAAATAGAAATTTTCCAGCAGCAACATGTACATACCTCCAAGACCTGGCTGATGCTTTTGGAACTTGTATGTTGGAGGAAATTTGATTATTCCTTCACGCATTCCTTGAAATACCTTTCCAGATTTCATTTCTTCTCGGAGCTGATCCTTCTCTCTTAGCCAATCGAAGCTTCTTTGTGAAACCATGTCCCTTGCTTCATCATATGTGATACCGTAAAGCCGGTAGTTGAAATCACCAAGAAATACAACCATATCAGCTTCAGCCAGGTCAGGCCTTACTTCTTCAACCTGATTTCCATTGACCTGACATCACCACAACATATGATGTATTACGTTAGTATAATTCATTGGTATATATATAGATAGTCTAAAGGGCAGTTGACACATACATTTACTGTCCTGTGCAACTGGACAGATGTAGCAGAAGCTGTATCACAACAAACCAACAGATTATGACTTATTGAAAAAATCTAAGGTATTAAAGCAGTGTTTGTAACATCTAAAGTTGAATGGAAAAGATACAGAAATCCTAAAGATCATTGCCAAAAAAATGCTCTTCATAAAACGTGAAAAAGTGAACCTGTGGTTCCATGTGGTTTATTGAAAGCCATTGTCCGGTAAATGTGGTCAAAGTCAGCATTTCGTCGGCTCACAGCTTCCAGATGTGCAGCAAAATGATTGCTCACGAAGCACATTTTACGATCATATACCCTTATTCTTAATCCTACACCACCCTGCAGGAGAATAAAATGTCATCACAACAGATAAACAAAAGAACTGAGGAGAACATGAAACGAAATATAAAACAGAGTAGTATTGACTACTATGTGTTGCTGCTTCATGTAGATTTTCTCTCTATTCAGACAGCCCATTATGTAATCATCACAGGAATCCCAAGTTCCCGACACAAATATGCAGATATCCTCAAGAATAGATGTACACTTGACGTACTGAGGACAAAGGGGCCCAGAATATTTTCTAAAGAAGTGACTACATTAGCTTCAATTTTCGGTTGCCATGATTGGTTAACTCTTTGATAAAATATAGGTGATTAACGGTTATTTATAGCAGCTGCGATAAGACCGTACCATTAGAAAATGGGAAATCGGATGGGAAAGGTAATGCATGTACTGATGTACATCTATATTATCATGTACCTTATTGCCGATAGCACGTCCAAGACCACATGGGACTGCAGCAGCATCAACATCACCAACATATGGCTTAAGGCTCTTTCTTGCCCTTGAAAAGTAAATATTTTCCATGTTATGTATATCACATTAAATGGTGATTAAAAAAACGGCTAATTGAATAGCTTATCATTATATGCAAAGAAATTTGTAGTTTAGTTCTAAGGAATTAATATATGACAAGCTAATACCATGCAGCAATAAGCAATGCAGCCAACTGTCGAGAACCAACTCGCTGGAATGATGTCCCCTCATCAAGTGCTTTGCCAATATTGTCTATCCACCATTGCCCATTCGCACTGCCCTCAAGTCCTACCTAGGACCATGAAAAAGAAATGTTGAATCAAATGTATGAATTATACCACAGATGGGAAGAGAGGATTGAAATATGTTTGTCTCTAACAAAAATGCAATTTCTTATACGCCACCACTCATTTCATCTGACAGATATATCTGCAACTTACAAGCCACATTTCTCTTGCATAATGCAAAAGTCATTAAATTTGAAAAATGCATGTAGTTAAGTTATCAGAAACATTAGGGAATAATCATATTGCAGCATTGATGGGCTACCAAAATCCTGTTTGCTGGAGAAAATGAAAATACAATAACATAGTGAACAGATATAGCACCATTTGAAGCATAAACTAAATGAATGGTTGAATTCAGTTTCGGCATGCAATCAGACTTTTTTCTACCTATCAATATAATGACACAGATCTCCTGGGTGTTCGAGAAAACAAAAAGTGAATGATTGAATCTAATGCAAGAGCTGAAGGTAAGATCAAGTATCTTACAGTTTCTTTTGCTGCAGAAATGGCAAGAAATCCTGCTCCCATCTCAACCTCTTGTAATCCAACAACAACCAACCCTACATCAGATGATACACTACCCAACCATGATCTAAGTGAGTCAGCAGATGCTTTTCCTTGTGCTACATTCCAACTTCCTACCATTATGTTTATCTTCTCCATTCTGGTGTATGACTGCTCTTTGTTAGACAGTTCGGTGCGGATAATATCATCAAGAGGTCCAGGAGAATTCAGTGGCCATCCCCGAATACCACCGTGATGCGCCAGTGTGTAAATGTAAGAACCACCAATAGCCATCCTTATGACTGGACAACTATGCCCGGTCCATCCTGCAACAATGCTACCTTCAGCGTCCATGACTTGAATCATGCCACTGGCATAGCCCACCCACACCCTTTCTCCGAGTGCCTTTATACACTGCACTGAAGACGTATGATGCTGGAATTCTTGCACTCGGCTCCCATTCCCGTCCCACTGAATAATGGCGCCATTCGTGCATCCTGACCAAATTGTGCCATCCATTACTTGAGCCACTGCTCCTGTTCTACGGGTATCTTCGACAAATGTTCCCTTTGTTGCAACCCTGCGCACTGCATCTGCTGCTCCTATTAAAGCATTCCTAGATTTCTGGAAGAAATTCAAAGAACCCTGTGACTTGTCCTTCTTTGAAGGTTTAGCTTTAGGGTTGACCTCTTCCTCCATAGGTTGCTCTGGCATGACTGGCGTCTCTAGCTTTGCTGACTCAACTTGGCCATCCATCCCAAATACTTTCAGCAGCTCCCTTGTACGTGCATCCCTGTAGCAAGTAGTTCAAAAGAATTGATAAGTTAACCAATCTGATAAAAGATAGTAATCTGACTAACATTTCATCTATGTTTCTAAAGGCATACCAGAGAGCAAATGTCATGCTCGTCACAGTCCAAACTTTAGACCGGGAATGATCAGCTAGCATGTGTTTCACATCTGAAGCGGGCAAGGAGCAAACATTCCCAACCGTGCAATGGTTTCTGAGGTCAATGTAAGCTCTCTCAACCAACAAAGCGGCCATATGCCTCTCTTCTGGTGACAGCGAGAGGGACTTGGCAATGGCATCGTATGGCCATGCCTTTATGACCCCACCCTCGGAGCCCGACCAGATCTCACCTGATAATTATGCATACATTTTTTTTGTGAGAACTCCTGAATTTGTAATTGTCATGTAGTGATGCAATGTGCAGATGTTATACCATTATAATAAGTCTGTGACAACAGCAATGCACAAATGATATTGCGATGAAGAGGGCATGCTCACCATAGGGAGTGATCACCATGGAGAGCACGGGCGTCCGTCCGTAGGCCTGCCACGTGAGTGCTTCCCTGAAAACTGGCGCATTATTGTTTCCCCCGCCGTGACTGCTTCCCCCGGCGCTCCCGGCTCCGTCGCCTCCGCCAGCAGACGGGGGCGCAGGCGCCGTGGCAGCAGCTTCGAGGTCCATGCGCCACGATCGGATCCTCCCGTCCTTGTGCCCCGTCCACAGCAGGCGATTGGCCCTGTCGACGACGACGCAGAGCGCGGGCGGCGCGGGCACGCCCTCGCGGAACGGCGCGCTCTCCTCGTCGCCGCGGCGCGCGCCGGCGCCCCACTCGGCGAACACCTCGTCGAGCGCCCAGACCCTGATCCCGGACTCGGCCCCGGCCCAGAGCTGGCGGCGCTGCGGCTCGGCGGCGAGCGTGCGGAGGAACGACCCGGCCTGCGTCTCGCGGAGCGGGTGGGGGCGCACCTCGAGCGGGGGCGGGCGGCCCGGGTGCATGGTGGCGCGGAGCGGGACGCGGAAGATGCCCTTGCCTCCGCCCGCGCCGACGAACTCCGGGAGCGTGCCGTGGCCGCCGCCGTACTCGGACATGGCGCGCTCGAGCGTCATGGAGCCCTCGCTAGCGCCTCCCCCGCCGGAGCGGCGGCAGTTGGCGGAGTAGGACGCGCTGGGGTGGTGCTGGTGCGGCGGGAGCGGCGGGTGGTGGGTGGGGTCGTGGTGGAGCGGGTAGTTGAGGGAGTGGGAGGCCGGGAGGACGTAGTCGTCGTCGAGGCTGTGGTTGCGCAGCGCGGCGCGGCGCGCGGACGCGGCGTCCCGCGACAGCGGCTGGCTGTAGGAGATCCCGCGGCGCTGCGGCGGCGGGGCCCGCGCCGCCGGCGCCTCGTCGTCCGGCGGCTCCATGGCGATCGCGTCGCGCGCGTCCCCCCGATCGATCGGCCGGGCCGGTGCTGCGTGGTACGCGCGCGCTTGGTGGTGGCGGTCGCGCGCGGGTTTTTTGGCGTTCTGGGCGTGGAAACGGGAGCGAGAGGGATATGACGGGCAGAACCGGTCAAGATGGGGAGGGAGAAGAGCGCGGCGAGTTCGTCGCGGGAGTGAGAGGTCGGGGTGTCGGAGGAGGACCCGAGGAGGCCGGGCCGCGAAGAGAGAAACGCGAGCGTGCCGAGGTGGACGAGACAGCGTGTGCCGGCGAGTCGCATGGCATGGACCGGGCCCGGGCCAACGGCTATGAACCGGCACGGCGGCGCTCAAGGAACACAGCCGTTCTCGGCTCTCTCACCAGCCATCAATGCAAGCAAAACCATACGCTGAGCGAGGCTCTTTAACACAAGATGCATAGAGCAGCTCCAGAGCTCGTACTTTATCAGGAGAATCATACATCAGCCCAATCAAGCAATAGCAAAATTGGCTCGGATCATGAGCAAGTGGTAAGGTTCGGCGCGCGTACACACACCGCCTACAACATTGCATAGCGAAACACCCCAAGTCTTGTGAACAAACTGACATCTAAGGTACTGAACAACCACACCCTGACAATCATCCCAAACTTGCCACGCTTCACTCGGAGCACGATGCCGGCTCTCTACATACGCCCATCGAACACAGTAAACCGTTGCCACGTATGGTCGTCCAGCCGCACGCCGCTGCAAGGCCCCTCGACATCTAACCGAGCCGTGGAGGGAACTTTCCCTTCGAAGTATCTTCTGATAGCCTTGAGGTAGCACTTGGCGCGATCCGTGCCACGGCCCCTGCAAGAACAGTAGAAGGTGTCCAGCGTGAGGCACTCCAGTGACGTTGCGGCCTCGAGAACATGGCTTCCTAGCTCCAGCAGGCCCTTTGCAGGGTAGAAGCCGGTGATCTTGGCACGCTTGAGCTTGGCATATCGGTGTTCTGGCATCTGACGGAGATGGGAGGGATCACCAGAGAACAAGCCATGCTCCACACGGAGCTCCTCTACCTGAGCATGGCAAACAAAAAAAAAACACCTCAATCCATCTGTCAGGCACTAGATATCTTTGCCGGGTGAGAAGACGCTTACATGTACACGCAGGATGAAAGTCTCCAAGCAAGGAGAAGCATCAAGAAATGAAGCCAGAGAAAGATAATCATAACCATCTGGACCACGGGACTCTCCAGGAACACAAATGTTTAGGTACTTCAGCTGGCAGAATTTGCTTTGCACGCTTGGTATGTTAGCAATCTGCATAATGTTCGAAATTAATATGTATCATTGTAATAACTATAGTCGTTTAGTCAGATCAAGTGTCAGGGGATACCTGACCGATGGAATCTATGGTTAGAGCTTCAAGCTTTGGCGTGATGGTTGGAAGCTGCGCATAGTAGAAGGCCCTGAAACATAAGATTTCTAGTTTTTTCACATGCGATGCATCTCCAAGTGAGATATTCACATGGTGGTGGAGCCATTCACAGCACAAACTGGACAGATTTGGAGCTTCACTCTTTATCACTTGCAGATTGTAGCATGCAGATACCTTCAGACAGCTGAGCTGCAGCAGGGCACGGGGTATCGTATCTCCAGGCAAACTAGCTCCTTGCAATGTGCAAGTTCCAACTGCTCCAAAGCAACTGAATATAGAAGAAGGCACCCTAACTCATCCCCACTAATAATCACATAATACAGATGCAGCTTCTTCAAGCTTCTGAAGAACTCAAGTCTGACTGTCGGACCTAAGGTGCAGAAGCTCAGGCGAAGATATCGAATTGATGAGTTTCCACTCTTACCAGATAAAAGTGACAATGGGAAGTTATACTTTGAACGCATTGAATTGGTCACAAGAATGAGCTGTTCAATTCCCGATGTAAGAGCAAAGTGAAGCCAACTATCGAGATGACAAGAGTGGATATTGTAGCAACCATACATGGTAAGCTGAAATGTCTTCATGCCAATGCCAGAGTGCCTCTTCAAAATATGGTCAACTGTTTTGGTAAAATCCCTGGATGTTTTATCACTATGAGCTTTCAATCTCAGAGCTTCCATACTGAAGCAGAGGTTGGGACATCTCCAGGAATTCAGAAATACATGAGACACGCAGGCAGCACGGGCGGCATCTCTAAGTGGCAATAAAGAATGTAAGTGATACAAAATGTCCTGCATACATAAGCATGCTAAATGTTTCATGATGGAACGTAAATGCTAGTTGTTACTTGTTACTTCAATTAGAAAAGAAACATTAGGAACATATAAATATTCATAGGAACTCTGCACAAAGGAATGCAATGCTCGCTGCATTAGTGCATTACAATAGGTACATGACTGGAGAATCGTACAAGAGTAAGACAACTTCTTCGTAAAACTGTTATTTATGGCTAGTTCTAAATTTCTAAATAATGACCAACAAAATTGGTTCTTCTGCAGTTGTGCCAACCAAGAGACATGGAGTTAAAAAAAAAAAAAATCAACTGGCTAGGAATTTAGCATCTAGTATTACTGAAGGACCATGAGGACACCAGATTATTTTAGGCAAAAGGATGTTCTAGATGAGAACACCAGATTGAAAGGGGTGGTGCAAATTTTAAGAAATGTCTGAAGAAAACCTAACTAAAAGGATTGTCTACCAAGTGAATCAATAGACAAACATATCAGTTCATGCCTACAGTGGTGGAAACAAAAGCCTACAGGTCCGCTTTTCTATTTGCATGGTTATGCCAATCACGTACCTTACAAACAGTACGTTCTAATTAAGTGAATGTGGAGGAAGACATGTAAAAGAACATCTCTAACTATCTGTCACCTGCAGTTCAATTAGCAACCAAGGAGTTGTATTGTCGTACCTCTGGTAGCGTGGGCTCTGAATCTCTCATTATTTTGGCTTTCTGAGAGTTATAATCCTGTTCTTGAGCTACTTGGGAATTGGTATCCTGTTCAGAGGGTGAACCCTCTGTTGCAGCCACTGAAGCAATTGATTCATCTGGAGTGCGACGCATCATGGTTACTACTGTTAGAATAGATTATAAACGATCGATACCCGAAGAACAGAAACAAAATCAGTGTGCACACATGTTAAGGTTGCAGGGTCAAGTTTCAGTCCATATGCATTGCAAATTAACAGGATCGCATACGTAGTTTGTCTGCTGGAGATGGAGAGCAACAAAGACATGGATCAATTTGAATACACAACTATTTGTGCAATGACTTAGCGCGGAAAACCCTGAAACCTGACGGAAACTTGGAAGTTGGAACCTTACTGCGGGCTTGGGATTCGCTGATGTGGCCATCGTCTCTGCCGCCACCGCCGCACTGCATGGCCACGAGCAGATCGCGAGGACCTAACCCTACGAGACACGCGAGGGAAGATCAAGATTCAAGAAGGGCGGAGCAGATCACGTCGGCGCCGCCGCGGCGAACTCGAGTCTCGGGCTCTCCGCTGGGCTCCGCGAAGTACGCGCGCGCGAGAGGAGAAATAAAAAACAACTGGGCCGCGTATTAATTAGCTTGTCGAATTAGCATATATATACAGTGGTCAAACAGGCAGATCACTACTAATTAATTAACAATAACTTACTAATTAATCGTGTTCTAGATAGTGTTAAAGTATATAGTTATTCTCTCCGTCTCAAATTATAAGTCGTTTGACTTTTTTTACACCAACTTTGACCACTCATTTTATTCAAAAAAATTTCAAAATATCATATTTTTTTGTTATGGCTAGCTTTAGTAATAAAAGAATTTCAAAAATAACTTAAATTTGACTATATTTGCATTTTTTTTAAATAAGACGAGTAGTTAAAGTTGGGATAAAAAAGTCAAACGACTTACAATTTCAGACGGAAGGAGTAGATTGTACTGAACATTGCACATTTTAAACGGACATATTATAACTTATTTGTAAGATAGAATGCTGCGCACGCAATCACGTACACAGCCCGCTGGTAGCATTGCAGTAAGAAAACATCGACTTAGTTAAGAAACAGTGCTCAGTGTGCAAGCCGTTTCATCCATGACGCTGCTAAGAAAAATGTTTTCGGACACAGCGACCTGGGCCTGGCACGGGTCAATCCCATGTTCTGCGACAGTCTCATGAATTGTTTTTTTTAAAAGAACATCTTCATGAATTGTTAGAAGCCATCAACACAATATAACCACTGGGAGCATTGTATGCAAATAATAAGCAGCTAATTGAATCTGTGCTCCAGTGGGTCACACACATAGACCAGCCGCGGAGGACTGGAGGAGGCGGCGGCGACCGGTCCTGGGCCCTGGCGACGAGCGGCGCCGACTGATTACGACGAGAACGGCGAACAGGCGTGCGGCAATTTCAAAGCAATTCACGAGTTGTATTCTGGCGTGTAATGAACGAAGTTACGCAGCACGAAGCTGACTTCAAGCTGTGAGCAAGATGAAGCCAGCGAGAAGACAACCTACATCGCAACTTGCAAGACCGAATGCCTTCAAGCCAATGCCTGACTGCATTATCAGAACGTGATAAGCTTTTCTAGTAACATCTCCGTATTGGCTTACTTTCAAGTTTCAACCATGGTTCATTAAATAAAAAAATCATTCTATCTCAGGTGCTCCGCAGAGGGTAAACAGGAAAGATTTTGACGACGCTCATACTGAGTGGGTACGTTCGTAAAGCTTTGTAAGAGTTGGTAATTGGTATAGTGCTGTCATAGAATGAAATGTGCTATACGATAAGGGTATGGCAACCTCTTGTATTAATTTACCAACAGAACTCAGATGGTATGATTTTTCCGATGTCAAACAATATATGGAGATTTCCTTCCAACATTTCAGGTTCCAGCATCCTTTGAAATAAACCTGATGTTCACATGCTTTCTCTGTCATTCAAATGTCAGAAGATACGAGTGACAGAGAAAGCCGCATCAGAAACAAAATGTGCCAGAGCCGAAGAAATGCTTCAAGGTTGTCTGCCACGAAGAAGAAAGTTCATCTGATGCAGAGACATGAATTATGTACATTCTGTACAGAAGTAACTAGAGGGATCACTATTCCTTCCTCACAAAACAAAGAGATTCACTCTCTTTATAAAGTTATGACATTCATATGCGCTTATATAAGCTTCATCTGAATTTTTTCGGTACAAATATGTTAAATGTCATCCACTGATCCACAACATTTGTTTCCCCACAATTCAAACTTGTGCAGTAACAACAGTTTATGACGATATCAATTGCAACCATTCTATTGCTGTCATACCTCTGGAAGGGTTCACCATGGGCCCTGCCTAGGCAAATCCTTCCTTGTGGCCATGAAACAACTGATTCATGAAGTGCAATTTATCATGGTTACCATAGAGGTTAGCCAATAACTTAAGGACCATAACAAATAAGGAACAATGATCCATTTAGGGAAGTATGCAGAATTGTTTACACCATCTATCTTCAGTGCAAGAATACAAATAATTATATTGTTATAAGACCCAACTTGATAAAAGAACACAAATACAAGGGCATGGCCTGTAGGTTGTCCACATACATAATCATATATCAAACTGTTAGTAACAATATGTTCCAGCAGTCCACTACTGGAAGTGAAATGGGCAGGAAGGCATTCGGTCGAATAGAACATTGAACAGGAGAGTAATCTGAACTCTGAAGAGGGAACCAAAAAACGATTGAGAGAAGACCAAGCTCAGCAGAAGGGCAGAAAGTGATGCCCAAAATGCGATTTCACTCTGTTGTTGGAAATGCAAGCACCACAACAACAAACTGCTAATCATGGATGCCATTTGGTTTGCATCCATGTACTACAACATCATGCGCTGATAGCTGACAATGCAAATGAACAAATGGCACAACAATCTGTGAGTATAGCACTAGCATAATTAAGAAGAATCCTACACAGTTATTGCAATAAGCCAGCCAGAAGCAGAGGGTTAGTGGGCTGTTTAGCTGAACTGGAACTCGTTCGAGTACTGTTTGTAAGTATTGCAATCAAAACCCTTCATCATTTATAAATGTATATCGAATTAGTCAAACAAGCAAGCAGTCTGATCTACACAAGGTACAAGAGGATAGAGGAACTAACTACTAATCAGCTACAAATTTGATCTGATGGTGCCCAGTCTCGAGGAGCAGTTGCAGAATCTCCGTATGCCAAAACAGACAGAAACACAAACATCAGGGGGCGATCGGCCCACCCACTCACTCACTCAGATGAGCCCCTTGTTCCTGCAGCGATGGCGCATCGCGAATTAGTTCAAGCGAGCGCGCAAATCTGACGCATATCCATCGCCACCGGGCGGAGGAAGAAAGAGAGGCAGAGCACACCTACGTCTGCTTGGAGAAGGAAGAGGGCCCGGCGGCGGAGGCAGCGGAGGCAGAGGACGGAGAGCGTTTGCTGCGGAAGATCATGTACGCCAGCGGGAGCACCACGCCGGCCATCATGATCGCTGCCCCCATCAGGTACCTCGCCGGCGAAGGTGCCCCCACCTCCAGCTCCATCACGATCTCCTTCCCTCGCTGGATTTGGATCTGGTGGCGAGTCCGAGATGCGGCGGGTGGGCGAGTGAGGCAGACGGAATCGGCTAAAGGAAGACACCAGCTTGCGCGTCAGTTGCGGGCCGTCCCGCAAATATGGGGGGTCGCGGGCTGCAAGGCCTGTCCTGGAACGGCCCAAAAACGGCCCGGCCCACACCCTTGAGCAATATGGTGATGTCGTGGGCTGTCTGTGTGTTGGTCGGAGGCGGAGGCGGCGGCAGGTTCCGGTGAGCCGCAGGCGGCGAAGAGGGGGGAAGCGGCGACCTGTTCCGGGCTTCCATCGAGTCGGGAGTGGGTAGGAAGAGCCGGAGGCGGCCATGTCGAAGCGGCTGGTGTCGCGGCTACTGGGGATGTTCCAGTCGCGGACGCAGGTGGGCGTCGACAAGGCGGGCAACCGCTACTTCAGCCGCGTCGAGGAGGTCGACGGCGCCAGTACGTGTCCCCGTCCACTCTCCTGCTCCCCCCTTCTGGCGCGAACTTGCTTCTGGTTTCTCCTCTCTTGATCTCCCCTGGGAAGGAGGAGGGCATTTGAATGCGAGCTAAGCAAATCTCGTTGTTGTTGCTTATTCTTCTCGTCATTCTCTACGGCGGAACACGGGAGCAGTGAAGGAGAGGCGTTGGGTGGAGTTCAAGGGCGCCGAACAAGACTCGACCACCGTTCCAGGTTACCTTACATCCTCTCCTGGTCCATTTGTCCGGTGAGGATTTTATTGTGGGACTGAAAATTCCCAATTAACTGGCATGCCGCTATGCTTTTTGCAGGCATGTATGGATTGTGTCCTTGATTCTAAATTCTATTATTGAGCGTGTACACAGCATCTCATAGCTATGACGTGCTTGTAGTTGAGTGGATTTGCTGGTTGAATGGCCAAAGGAAGAAGGCTCCAGGGCCTGAGGTAAGGGCAAGACCGTGGCACAATGCGTTGTTCTTCAATTTGTGCTTTATTATTATTATTATTAATTTAAATTTAACAAAGAGAGCAACTTGACCAGTGACCATTGCATCTGAGGCTTATATATCGCTGCACCATTTATTCATAGGAATTGGCTGAGCTAGAGGCGAGGCGTGAACGTGTCAGGAAAAACATTGAACGTATGTATCTGATGTTTCCTACTTGTAAAATCACCTATGCTTCCATTAGTAAGCCTCACTGTCAATTATGCATGATGCCGACTTGCCGAGCAAGAGTCTGACATGTTTTTTTAAGTATGTCTGGCTGGGGCGTTCTGCATATATTGCTGATTCATGATATTGTGGCAATTCCTTATTTAACACTACAAAATTTTGCAACCCTGCCATCGATGTGGTGGCAAATGAGAGTTTGGGGGCAATTGCAATGGCATTAAAAGAATTATCCTATGATATCTAGCTATGAGGCCGTTTTTATTTCTCTAAGGAAAAGGAACATATCAAGTGAGAAATCTTTGTTACTTGCTTGGTGACTACTTCTGAATAGTCTGAAAAATACTCCCATTCATCTATTACATGCATGCTTGTTTTTTTTTTTTGTTTAGATGACTTCTTAAATCTTATATGATGGCATTGGCCATTGTTATGGTATAGTTATCGCAGTATGAACCCTATGCTAAAAAAAATTCTATAATATGCAGCACATCAGTGAAATGGACAAGACCAGGCAGATACATGTATTCTTTGCTTTGGCGTAAATTTCACTTTTCGTATTTCATAACTGTATCATATTTTGTTGCAAGTGACCTTGAAATGAGACTGGTGGGAGTTGGGGCATAGTCATTTGCGAACTTTGACCTCTATATATATCGCGGGCATTTACATCAATAAATTGGAATGTTAACATGGTGTTTGAGTTACTTTGGTGTTTAACTGGTTATCAGAATAGTACTTAGGGATGCTGTTTGGCTTTTGATTAACATGAACTTTAAATTAGCTTGCTAATCTCATGAATGTAATCTTGATGAAGCTTCACCTAGTTAGATTCATCCAGGTATATGGAGAACATGTGGAAACTGAAGTACAATTCATTTAGGCACATTTTGCCATTGGTTTATCCGTTTGTGGTCTTAACTTTTGTTTAAAAATCCGTTACTACAATATAAAGTTTTTTTTTGCTGGATACGTATTGCATTTGTGAATATTCTAGTTGTGCTGCAGATTAAGATCTTTTTCATACCTGCTTATGTTCTGCTGTCATTGTCTGTTAGTCTCTTTACTGAATTGTTGCTTCTTTAAGAATCAAGATCCAGCATATTTAGTTATACGTTAGTCTTGATTACTCATTTATCCATTATGTTGTTTACTTAATGGGCAATAAATTGTTCATTTCTCCACTAATATATTTAATATGCATTCAATCAAGTTCTCAAAAAGAAAGAAGAAGAGGAAAGAAAAGCTGGTGTCCGACCAGTCAAGAAAATTGGTATGTTCTTTCTGGTAATTGTTACTTAAATCCTTGCTTATCTGCACTTATAGTCTTCTGTAGAGAATCTCTCCAATGAACTGTACTGTATTGTCTAGTGTTCTTCCTGCAACAGGCAACACCACTTTTAGACCAATGCTCTGTTGTTCTCTTTTCTTTACCTTTTTGTGCTACTTGTTTTTTTTCTTGCTAATGGGAACTTGAAGAAAGGAAATCCAATCCTTGATATCATTTTATACCCTTTCATGATATTTGATAGTTATTACTGTGATTTGTATTATCATTATGTTTTTCTGTGTAGTTTCACACTGTTATGTTGGTAAAGGGCGAAAGAGATCTCATATTGCCCTTACTTTCGTCACTAATATTTTTTTACAATTGATTTTCTTCCAATGCAGGGAAATCTGAATCTCCAAATCTTCAAAGTTTTGTGAAGCAGAAATTCCCTGGTACTCCAGATCAGCAGAAAGGTAAACATTATATCTATTGACTGGAAATAAGTGTGACGACTTTTGACATGCATGATGACATTTCTATCCACATTTTTTTTAAGCACCTGAGGAGGTATCTAGGCCTAAGGATGCAACTGATACAGAAGATTCTACAACAGTAAATGAGAGGTGAATTTCAGCTCACAGATTTTCTTTTTCTGCAAATGCCGTAATTTGTGACAGTGATAGAAACCGAGTTTAACTTCTGTGTTTGAAACTGAAGTTGGATATCATAATATCATGATAATACTGGATTTGACCATATCTTATGGATACCTAGGTCAAAACTTGCCAGATTCTTTCGGGTATTGCAGAAACATATAAATGGCACCAACTTATGGATTGCTCTAGATGATCTAGGAGCTAATGAGAAGCAGTGAACTGCTATTATCTTCATCTGATTACTTTTTTTTTTTACCTCAACAGGTACTCCGAGCCAACAGGAACTGGTGCTACTTTTAAACCAGGGACTTGGCAGCCACCAACATGAATTGCAACCTGAATTTCAGAAGGTGTTGGAGCTGTGCCTGAGCATTTTTTTCCCCTTTCACCTTTTTATGTACCAGAAGAATCAGTTACGTGGATTTCTTGGTTCACTTCATCAAGCCTTTCTGAGAGTTGTTGACTATCAGGTCGCCATGCTGCCCCTGTATTTTGGCCAAACTCTCCTGTGTAATTTTGATTGAATGTTGTTGCAAATATAATAAACTTTAAGCAAAGTTTTGAATCATGCCTCTGTTGGCTTCCTTGTATGGTGACCTAACCTACCCATGGGCCAAGAGAAAATTGACTGCTTAGAAAAAAAAATGACTGCTTTAAAACAGGTAGACATTCTGTTGGGCAGACGTCCCTTGAAATCAAGAAACATACTTTTTATCTTCGCAGGAGGAACCGACGAGGTTACCAAGCACGAAGATAGGAGATCCGAAGAAGTTAACGCGACGAGGATAAACAGGCGACACTGAGCCTCAGGCCACGAAGCTGACTGCGAAACAGGAGGGGTCAGTTCACGCGAGGTCAAGATACGAAGAAGAGGAGGACGAACCCGTTTCCTGTGACGAAGCTAGACCGGAGGTTGGCGGGAAGCAATGGTCATCTGGAACTAAATCAGTTTGTGGAATTTTGGCGGGAAGTAGCGATCATGTAAATACATGAGGTTGCCCCCTTATAAAGGTCAACAGTAATTGTACGGGGTATGTAATCAAAGAATAGTTGAATTCATCACACTACTCCTAATACGAAAATCCGTGTTACAACGCATTCCTAAGTCCTAACCCAATAGAAAATTGACTATGCTCAGAAAAAAGAACAATCACCGCTCCAAACACACACGTAAGCATTCATAATATCGTTTCCGTTACACCGACGAGAAGCGGAATATTGGGAAAACCGTTTCCGCCCAAATCCTCGATGGTAGCCAACCCCGATGGAAACAGCCGAGACCGCAGCGGTAGCCGCCGGATTCCACACGAAGGCCTCGCCCATCGCTGCCGGTTGCCGCTGCCCGGCGTCACCATGACCCCGGCGAACCCGTCCCGCAAACCCAGCTGCACACCACTGTGGATGACTCCCGGTTTCTCGGCCGACTCCTCCCATCTTCCCGCCGGTTTTCACCCCTCCGACCTCGCCTACCAGATCTGCCGCCTTGGGGAGCTCGGCACCAAGAACGAAACCTTTCGACCTCCACCACTTGATGACTGGAGAAAGGTGAGAATGTGCTCTCCAGTGTTCGATCAGTGCAGTTTCTTGTGTATTTAGTCAAAACTCAAAAGGATAAAGGGTTCGATTTTTGGATGGGATTCAGTCGAAACCGGCCGATTTTCATCCTAGCGGTCAGGTATCGCCGTTCGCCGGTTACCACCCGGATTGCTCAGACGGTCAGACCTATTGTGTGCTTACTAGAAGACACGGAGCATGGACTGTAACCTTGGCTGCTTTGCTGGTAACTGGTCCTAGTTATTGTGAAGAGCCTGAATGGTTGAATCACCAGTTTACTTTTTTTCTTCTTTTTTTTTCTAGTAATTAAAGCTGCCAATGTTTACAGCAAAAGCAAAAGGCTGAATGATTTTGTGCTGCTCAAAGTTTTGATTTTTGCATTTTGCAGGCTAAGATTATGCAACATCACTGTCTAAAATCTTTTTGCTCGCATCATTTAATTTTCTTGAGTAAAATTTGAACAAACGTTCAGTAGAGCAATGCATAAAAATGAACAAGTGTAGTTTATCTGCTGATATGTACTCTACTGGAATTGATTTTCTATGAAAATGCTGCGCTCTTGTAACTTCATTTGTTTCATGGAATGAAAGTATGAAGATACGCAATTGATATTTGGTAATGGTTCTAAAGGGATTTTCTTATGTTCTCTGTATTAGTATTAGAACTGAGGTAGCTGGTTGCATCAACTGGAGGCGTCTCCATGACATCACCGTCCTCTTCGAGACCACTGGGTCCTGCTTGGGTTCATGCAAAAGTGGATGCTGGTTCCAGAAATGCCCTTATATGTCTTCATTGTGGCAAAAAGATTGGCGGTGGCGGTATTACTCGCTTTAAACATCATCTTGCTGGAATTCCTGGGCAAGTTGAATCGTGCAAGAAGGTGCCCAATGATGTGAAGTGTCAGATAATACAACAAATTGATGAGAAGTGGAAAAATGAAGAGAGAAGGTATGAAATTAGAGATGTGCGCAATTCATGTGTGGAAGATTCTTCACATGCAGTTTTCTCAACTGAGGGAGGCTCTGGAAGCCAATTTAGACCGTCAAGGAAGCGAAGAACAGGGTACTTTCCTACGCAAGCTGCCACAGGTTCAGAGCCTAGCAGTGGTGCATTTATGGCTTCAGAAGACGTGGTTCAACATGATATGGATGGTGCAGAAGCTCCAAATGATCTGTTACATGAAGCTAGAATTGCTATGGCTAGATGGTGGTACGATGCAGATGTACCCTTTAGTGCAGCTAAATCTCCTTTCTATCAGCCTATGCTGGAAGCCATAGTATCTGCTGGACTGGGCTTCAAGGGTTCATCTTATCATGACCTACGTAAGCCGCTATTGAAACATATTTCCAAAGACATTCATGAATATCTTGATGATCTGAAGAGAGAATGGAATTTGCGTGGTTGCTCGATTATTGCTGACAGACAAAAGGACAATGGAGAGGGTTTCATAATCAAATTTCTTGTATACTGTCCACGTGGTACTATGTTTTTGAAGTCCATAGATACTTCAACAGAGAGAGCAGATTTGATTGAGATATTTGATCAGGTTATTAGAGAAGTTGGACCAAAAAACACTGTTCAGTTAATTACTGATGTAGATCCAAAGTTGAAGGCTACTGTTAAGATACTGGAAGAAAGATACAACACATTTGTTTGGTCTCCATGTGCAGCACATTGCATTGACTTAATGTTGGAGAATTTTGCAGATCCTAGATATTTTCCTAAGATTGACGAAACTTTAGGTAAAGCCAAAAAGATAACAACGTTTGTCTATAATCATGCTTGGGCTTTGTCTTTAATGAGGACAGAATTCACAAATGGTAGAGATCTGTGTTGTCCTGCCATCTCGAGATTCGCTACTCATTTTCTTAGTCTCCAATGCATTGTTAAATTTAAGAAAGAGCTCCGTCAAATGGTTAGCAGCAACAAATGGGTGAAATCAACCTATGCTAAAGGTGGTGTTGGAAAAGATGTCACTGCTATTATTTGGAAAGATGATGACTTCTGGGCCCAGTGCAAACATGTTGTTAAGGTCACTGAACCACTGTTGCGTGTCCTGCGCTTGGTGGATGGTAATGAAAACCCTTGCATGGGCTATCTTTACGATGCAATGGAAAAGGCAAAGGAGTCGATAAGGGCCAGGATGATGCACAGAGCTAGTCTGTATGGACCATATATTCGAGTAATCGATGCAAGGATGGAGAAGCAGCTTCATAGTCTGTTGCATGCAGCAGGATGCTTCTTCAATCCTAGTATTTACTTTAGCCCATCTTTTAAGATGCAAAGCTATGCATTTAGGGGGCTTATGAAGACAATAGCTAGTTTAGTCCCTGATGATGAGGTTCAAGATAAGATATTTCTTCAGCTTGAGGAATACAAGAAATCAACAGGTGACTTTGGCCTTCCGATTGCAATTCGTCAAAGAGAGAAACTTAATCCAGGTAGGAATGGCTTCCATGTTATGACTCATTGAGGTTTTTAATATTGCAGATAATGAGAAAATAATCTCTCTTTTTTTGCATAGTGATGTTTTCCTTTCTATATACCTTAACCTCACGATGTAACATATTTGTTTATTAGTTGCATGGTGGGACAACTTTGGTAATGGAACCCTAGAGCTTCAAAGTCTTGCAGTTCGAGTTCTTAGCCAATGTTGTAGTGCAACAGGGCGTGAAAGGAATTGGGATATCTTCAAGTATCTCCATTCCAGGAAGCTAAGCAGGCTTGAACGTTCAAGGTTACATGATATAGTGTTTGTTCGGTACAATCTGAAGCTTCGAGAGAGGTACAAAAACTCAAATCATTTCATGTTTACTCCTACCAAGTTTCAACTTACAGTTCACTACCGTGTTGCAGGAACCTGCGTAAGCTTAAGGACACCATCGATCCTATCAGCCTGGACAACATCAATGTTTTGGATGAATGGGTCAGCGAACAGCCTAGCCTTCTCTGTAGCGATGACCTGAACTGGGAGAACTTAAGACGCACCATTTGCCGAACCCACTTCGGATGATGAAGAGCTCATTGCTCTTGACGACAAGGAGGATGCCCCAACGGCAGCACTTTCGTGGTCGGGAGCAGATGAAGTGTACTACCCACAACCAGATCAAGACCCCTGCCTGTATGTCACCCAAGACGGTTGCCCTTAACCTGCCCCATTAGATCAAGTAGAATGTCCCATCAAGGCATCAACATCAAGAGACCAATCAGACTCCAAAACTTCTGGATGACTTGGTGATGGTTGTCTGTATCTGGTTTGCTTTGAATCCAAAATAATGGTCTCGTTTTTCAACATATAGCATTTGGAAAACACCTGTGATCTTGATGCCAACGTTTGGGAGTAGACTGATGCTGTTATTATTCGCCTAAGGAGACAGCAGATGCTGCAACCTTTTGTAAGCTAGCCATCAAATGATACGTAGTCCATATAAACGTGGATGATGCATCTTTCCTATAGCCACATCGGCCGCTAAAATTCACGAGTTTACTTAGAATTTGAATCCTTACTAATTGCCGACAGGAATCGTTTTTTTTAACTGAACCGACAGGAACCTTCGTAAGCTTAAAGATACTGTTGTTTCTATGTGGATAGCATTGATGTTTTGGAGTAATGGGCCAGCGAAGAGCCTAGCCTTCTCTGCAGCGATGATGACCTGAACCAGATTGTGGATCGGACTCACCAATTTGCCTAACCAATGTCTTACAGCGAAGAACTCGTTTCATGACTTCATCAGCAGCTCTGTCCCCATGACCCCATCATCATGAGCAGATGATCTGTATTGGCCAATTTCAGAACCCCTATCTGTATGCCCCCCCCCCCACCCCCACCCAAAAAAAAAGAACACTAAGCTTAATTGATAAGTCTCATTGGACTCAGCACACCTGAAGGTAGTGAACTGAACCTAGCATTAGGACACCTCTTTTGTTTTGCAGTCTGTATCCTTTGGGAAACATGTTGAAATAGTGAATTCAAACCAGCATGGTAAGATTGTAGCCTATGTCACGATTTTGAAACTTAGCCTGTCAGTAGCATGGTACCTAGGTTGTACTCCGTATATGGAATAATGAGCTGAAACCTAGCAACATGACCACTATGGCAAGCTCTGAAACTCCTGCATGGATTGGCGATAGTCATTGTGGGATACAACTTCTAGTGTTGAAACGGAACTCCTCTCGTAGTATTTGCACCACATCTGGGATGTTTCAGGTTTCATTTCCCCTTCTGATGCCGATGTTATCGGAGTCGGCTGGTGCTACTAGCAACTGCCTCGTCAGATAAATTGATAAAATGCACCAGATACTACATATGGTGGGCTGCCTGCCACTCTGAAGCCTGAACCCGCGGGCAGGGCAGATGCTAACCCGAACGTGTTTAGTTGTTGGGGAAGAAAAAAAACTTTTTCTGGGAAGCGTGTTTTGTGAGTGGGATGAATAGGAAAGTTGAAGGGAATTGAAGAAGAACTTTTCTGGGAAGCGTGTTTTCAGAGAGGGATGAATAGGAAAGTTGAAAAGATCTTTTGGAAGTAAACATGGCATTGAATGGTTGCTACTGTTGAGTGCTCAGCTAGTCTGAGCAGCCTAGTCAGGCAAGCTGTTGTCCAGAGCTGTGCTCAACCGGACCTCCGGCACGGTCTGCCTGTGGTATCTCTAGTCTTTCTACTAGTGGAAGCGTAGATCCAGACCTGGATCGGAAGGAATGATTGAGCCGGTGTGTGTCGAGGCTCATGAGTGGCTGCGGCCAGTGATAATCATGCCGGCGTGAGCTAGGTAGCATACGTAATTTGGCCGGCGTAATGATATGGTATACGACCCTCTTTTTCTAATTAGACCGAGATCAGATCGATCCAATGCGTACTCTTCACGGCTGCCGTACGGGCTAACCCCTCTTCGACACGCTAGAATCCTTGTTTCCTTCCATGCCAACACAAGACTTGTCGAGGCAAAAGAAAGTGTCCAAGGGGACGCGATGTTTTCTCGGCTAAACACGCTTTAGGTGATAATCGTTTCCATGTGCAGCGTTCCAGGGTCGTCGATCGTTAGGTGATCCTGCAAGCCGTTCCATATCGTTTTATGCAGTGTTTCGTTGCTCATTTCACGCTTGGCCGGGCGGCCCGCAGTACGCACGTTCGTTCCTCCGTGGCTCCGTGAGCTGTCGTTGGCACACAGCCGTACGCGTGCGCGCGTCGTCGTCTCTCTCTCTGGTCGCTGCAGATGACAACGACACGAGACCAATTGGCTCGTAGCTGCCTCTCTAAACCTGTGGCTCCCGTCGAGCACGCCATGTCTCGTCCGTCGTTGCACGGCTGTCGCCCTCTTCGCTACTCCTCGCTCCGTTTCCTCCTCTCGTTCGCCTCCGCCTATCCTCGGCCAGGCCGTGTTGTCGGTCGGTCTGCCTGTCGAATCGAGAGTGTCGATCGCCCGTCCGTCCGCGACGAGAAAAACCAGCACGACGACGACGACGGCGTCCGTCCAGAGGCGCACGTGCGGCACGGATACGCGCGCGGATTTCGCCGTGCGCTCGCACACGAGGACGCGATCGCGCGCGGTTGCGTGGCCATATTCAAGGCGGCGCACGGGCCCATGCCGTGCGTGGCCGCGGATGAGCAGGGAAAAACAACAACGCTCCTTTTTTTTTTGTCTGCGACGACTACAAGTCTAGAACGCGGTCACGCGGGCGTTGCGCACGCACGGTCGCCCCGCCGATCTGCTAGAGATCTTCACCCAACTACTCGCCACCGGTGCCGCGCTTGGCCGGGGGGGGGGGGGGTGCTGCGGCCGCAGCGACGGTGGACGGAATGCACGCGCATGGCCGGTTAATGGCCGCCGGCCGGCAGCACAAGGCCGCGGCCGGCCGGGGTCTCTTGCATGCGACGTCAGCTAGGCGGCCAGCTAGTAGGTAAGGAGGTCATGAAGGGGAAAAAAAAACGGGGATCATCAGTATGGTCCCAGGTTCGCATTGGATTTTGCTTGATGAGATGGGGGACCCAACCCAATGTGGTATAGACTATAGACAGTGCCATGTAGGGGGGACGACGCCTACGCGCTCGGAAAGCAGAAACTGTCGTGATCTCATCGCCCGGGAACAATTCCATGATCGATCGCTCCAGCTGGTAGGGGCGCCGATGATGCAGGGCCACCGTACGCACGTCGGCATCCTAGATACGCGGGGACGGGGGCGGGCTTCCTTGTTGTGGACAAAAGGCTTTCAGGATGAGTAGAGTGGGTGGACAAAAGCCTAAAGCAAGCATGCATCACACGTTGCTTGCATCGCAAGGCTCTCGGCCTCTCGCACTTGCTCGATCAGTTTTGCTTGTGGTCATCATGCATCATGCATGCATAGATTCTCGTAATCTCGTTTACTGATTCAGCTCTCGGAGAAAAGTCTATCCAGAATCCGGTTCGCGGTGACGTACGCGCATGATGATCCGTCTTCTCGCTTTACATTTCCTGTTGGCCTGTAACAACCCTTCACTATATTCATTCACACACACAAATTAAATGAACTAAGAGAAAAAAGGATAATCTTCTGCTGTTCATATACTCGAGAGGTCAACAGCACTTTGCATCAATAGTTTACCATTTCTCCTTGTCGCAGCTTTCATCTCCGTACGTTCCGATCTGTCGTCGTGGCAGATCGCATTGAGTGAGAGCGGCAGGTTCAGAAGAAAGGAATGGAAGCCTGACGACCGGGGCCCAGAAAGCGATCGCTTCTGGTGGATCTAGCCGGCGTCTGACGCGCTCGTACAAGTTGGAGGGGAGAAGAACCGTGGGAGGGATAAATAGAAAAGTTAGCCGTGTTCTAGAAGTTCTTTTGGACTCTATTATTCATCTCTCAGAAAACACGCTTCCCAGAAAAGTCCCTTTTAACTCCTTTCAACTTTCCTATTCATCTCTCTCACAGAACACGTTTCCCAGAAAAAGTTGTTTTCCTCCCCTCCCAACTAAACACACCCTCAGCTGCTAGCGGGCGCCATTTGGAAGAGCCCTGTTGCTGTTGGCAGTTGGCACTCTCTGCTGAAGTTGACGACACACAAAAACTATGCGTCAGTGAACATCACGAATACAAACAAAAAGAGCTTCGTTCATCTCAGCTTACAAACTCATCTGAACTCTTACCACTCTTTTTTGTTTAAAAAAAAAGAAAAGAAAAACTGGTCATTACCGAAACCAAATCCTTTTGCTGCACTCACCACATCAGCAGAGTGGACAAGCTGGTAGGTATAAAAAAAAAGTACTGAATTTATGTATACTGCACTGTGATTTGCTACAATAAATCATAGTATATGTTTTTGTTTAAATACCAATCTATGACCACCATGGAAGGGTGGTTGTGGTTGCCTTGGACGATCAGCTATTGGTTTGTCCTAGGTGGCCACTTGGCCAGCAGGAAGGGGGTGGTTACTTGTCGACGGGTGGAACGCGGGGTACCTCACGCCGGCGAGTGTCGATCATAGAACACACACGCCCTGGTGGAGAATGGTTCAAGAGACGCAAGACAAGAGGTTTAAACTGGTTCGGGAGTTGTCCCTACGTCCAGTGAAACGGGAGTCTGCTCTCTTGGCGGCGAGTTACAACAAAGGCCGGTTCAAGCCTTGTATGGGGATAATGTACGTGTAGGGGACTAAGTGCTCTAGAGATCGAGAGTCCAAAGAATTCGCCCCCCCCCCGCAGGGGGAACGTCCTCCCCTTTTATAGCGCAAGGAGAGGACGGCCTTACAACATCGTTTTACCTAGTTACCCTTGTGGGTCTGACGCATTGTCGGCCTAGTGCGCTGCTGATGACCCCTTCCTCAGCCGCCATGTGTCCCTCACCTTCCCTTCGGCAGCTTCGCGGTAGCTTCCTTCTTGGCCGCTAGCGCGGCGGCACGCATGCAGCTATCTTTTTCCAATCGCAGTGCTGCAGATCAGTTTTATCAGATGGCGGGCGGACAGGTGATGTCGGGCGTCGGTCGGGAGAAGGCGTAGGCCGCACGCCTTCTCCTTCCCAAGCTAAGTTTGACTTAGGAGAGTCTTCGGGACCCCCTTCTCCTTTCTACTGTGCGTGCTTAAAGGTAGGCGGGGCTTCGCGCGGGGTCCGCCTTCCTGACTCGAAGGGCCAGGGGTTGGGCGTGGCGGATATGCCCGACTCCCGCCCCTCCCTGGCTGACCTGAGGGTCGGGGGTCGGACGAGACGGACGTACCCGACCCCCTGCTCCCCGAGCCCTCGGTGGGTCGGGCGAGCCGGAATTCTCCGACCAATCGAGACTGACGTTGCTTCCCTTCGTTTACAGGGCCCTACTCCGTCCATACGCCGTTAGCCCGCACCCTGACAGTGGGCCCCCTAATCCATGACCCCCACGTTACTTAAAATCATTGGAGCTTGTATCAAAGCAGCAACATGGTTAGTCCTAGCCGTACCATGGCAGAGGACTGGTTGGTGCGGCAGTGTTAAAGCGGCCATTTGGATCTGAAATTAGCAGTACAACAGATGGTTGCTCTGATCATCTACCCAAATCTTTGTTGGGTGAAGTCAGGCATGTGAGGCTATAGTGCGTCCGCATTCATGCTTTAGTGCCGCAATTGCTGCCCAAAGCTCACAGGAAGGGAAAAGCCATGGTCCTCGAGGATCCGAAATTAACTGCGGTGTTTCCCTTCTCCGTCTTTCTGAACAGAAAACAAAGCAATTCGTGAGGAGGAAATGCGTGTGTCGACTCCGAAAACAGCAGGCAGAGAGCGACCCCAGAAGGATTCCGACAAAAGAAGGTGATTTTGTTTCCATTCCATTGATGGTTGCCGCCCACTGCTATACTCTACTGTGGTTTCAGCATGTACGGGTTTGGAGGAATTTTGATTTCGAAATTCGATTTTGGAGGGAGTTTCTCTAATCATGAAGCGAGTATAATTGGGCTAGTGGTAGTGGACACGTTCCCGGCCGGTGGCAGCAGGACTGACAGCGAGCACATTTCTGCCGGGACCAAAACTAGAATGATTTCAACACAACTGATCCGTACTAGTACGAAAAGTACACTACTAATTTACTATTACTTGCATATCGCGCGTGTTTAAAATCTATTTTTTTAGACAATAGCTGGAAACTTCGTTTCAGAGACTGTGTGCAATGATAAATTAATGTCATCTTGCCAATAATTTTGTGAAAGGGTCAATGGATCACATTCCCCATCTATACAATATGCCTCTTCGCAGAGCATGCAGCTGCACTGACATGGCACGAGATGGAATTTATAAAAATCGCAGGGAATATAATGGGGATGAAAAACGGAGCAGACATTAGCTGGGTAAATAGATGGCCATGGAAAAAGAAAGATGAGTCCTCCACGAATTTACCTCGCCACCAGTACACATATACTACTAGCCTTGGATCCTACTGTTACCTGAAGAGAAAAATGTGGAGAGGCAACGGTTGGGGAGTGAATTTACTTTACCCCTGCAACGTTTCCGTCCACGCATTCCCGTTGTCCGTTGAGAAGCCAGCCATGCAGGAAAGAAAACATTTACCGCTGCCGGAAGAATCCTAGGTGTTACTTGCAATTGTACGTGCCTGGGCGCTTGACTTCAAAGCCTCGCATTTACCCCTGGAAAATAAAGGTGTGTGTGCACGCCGAGTCTCTGTGCCCAACGTGTTGCTATCAGCCTGGCCATTCATACCATTTTTGCCCATATTGTAGTGAGAGTCTACTAGTGCCTAACTAGGGTCCAAACTTAAACATCAAATCTGGAAAATGGGGTATCTTTCTCGGGGTTAGTATCAGCTATCCGGGACAATTTTTTACACTCGTGAAAGATAAGAAGGTAGGCTTGGAGACATTCCTTGTGTTGGCCTCAGATTCTACTGCTGGTGAATGGCGATAAACTGGCAGCCACCAATTGGCCATGCGCCCCATGCAGGAGTAAACAGAAGGGCTTTCCATGCCATCCCTCGCGTCATCCTGGGATAAAGTGCTCGGGCGACCTGTTCCTGAGGCAACTACACTGACCGTAACTGCAAGTAACAACCCATGTGAGCCGTGAGGGAGCTTTTTCAGTTGCTCAGCTTCCTCTCCCCTTCTTCGGGGCACATCATCACAAACTTTTCTCATCGTAATCTTCTACAGATAAAGGCCATGCTAGCTCAACTGAATTTTTCTGTAGTAACTGTGGAAATAGTTTGTAGGTACTACATTCAAATGGCCTTAACCCAATGTGGTTAGGAGCAGCTCTGTGGCCCGAATTTCACCAGCTAAAATCCATATGGGAGTTTACAGTTTTGATCAGGATATAGGACACTTGAGTGTTGCTTCCTGAACTGAGGTCTGACAGCCGATGTGTATATGGCTGAACTGTGGCGCTGCTTGTGAGCAAGATGTGGACTGACTGACCAATGTAGCATAAGACAAAAAAACCTTGAGAGGAAAACTTGTTGCCTGGCCTTTTTCCCTGTCATGATGCATCAGCTGCATGTTCTTGAAACTTGGGAGCTTGGATTCTTCTCAGATTTCAGTGATGTCTCAGCTGTGAAGATGCGATACGACAGCTCATTGTACAGATGTAGTTAAAAGGGGGGGTTCAGATGAGGTGAACAGAGCCTTGAACTGCTTAATTAGTGTTTATAGGCAGGGAGTGAGTAGAGGTCCAGATTGGGAAATGAGGGATAAGGCGTTCAGAGAGGCTTTTACCTTGCAAAGATCGATGGAGATTGAGTGAGAAGAACAGAAAAATCATGTCGTGTCCTGATCAATGGAAGATTCGCTCTGTCTGTTCTCTCTCTTGCATTCGTCCAAACACAACCAAAAGTACACTCACCATCACAGAGCCATTTTCTTTTGCCGAATTGATTTGATGGGCAGGGCATCTAATCCGTCCACTGCTGAGAGTATTCAGTAAATTAAGTTCGAATAAATTCAAACTTGTCACAGGATTATTATCTCGCAATTAACAATTCTGGGATGTCTTGTTGTAAGAAATGGTGGATCTACCCAAAAATTAGCACTTTGTCACCGTGTTCATATGTCTTCATGTGCGCTGCCTTTTCCATATCCACTGAATTACGATTGACAATTAATGGCTGAATTTCCAAATATTTTTTTGCAGATTCAGCACCAACCAAAAGTCCAAAACTGAGGCTTTGATAAATAATTCTGCTAGGTATCATAATTAAGAAGATCAGTGCAGATTTTTTCTTACAAGTTTGCTTTTCTTTGAACTGCTTTCATTCAGCAAGCGATATCTTCATTTCTAGAGCTACAAATTCTCGCTCACACAAACACAGCAAAAATCAAGAAATATAAAACAGGCAGAAAAAAATAACAAGTTATTTATATTCCGCGAATTATAATTTATACCATGGCCGTGGATACCAGTAAGCCAAGGGGGAAGAAAAAGGAGAAAAGAAGAAGAAGAAAAGCCAGGAACATGGAAGAATTCTACAAGAAATCGTCCAAGTCTGGATGCTGGTGGTGAATTACGACCAGATCGCAGCATCACGACACCCGGATCCTCTTCTTGGGCGGCATCGGCGGCAGCGACCGGAAGACGGTGGAGAGGTCGCGCGGGACTTTGACGAACGCCCGCGCGGGCGAGGGCCGCGACGGCTTCCGCGCTACCGGCAGCCGCGGCGCCGGCTGCTTTCGAGGGGCCGGCGGGCACACCGCGGCCGGCCGCAGCATGGTCTCCTCCGACGTTGGCGTCGACGGCTCATGATCATCCACCTCTGCCGCCGCCATCGCGTCGTCCCCCGCCAGGGCCGACGGAGACGCCGAGGCTGAGGAACACGGCGGGGGCGGCAAAGGCCCCGTCTTGATAGGCGGCAGCGCGGGGAGAGCCTCGTCGCCCGGAGACGCCATTGCTGCCTCCATCTTCCCACCTCTCTCCAATTACCGACGACCTGCCCCGACGCCGAGGTAAATTGGGGTCGAATTCTCCCCGTTCGTGAAGGAGGGGGTGCAATTGTAAGAAGTGGAGAGAGAGAAAGAGAAGGGAGAATCAGGTTGGGGTGGAAGCGAGAAGGCTGTTAAATAGCGGCGCCCTTGAATGGAGGAGAGAGAGGGGCACAGCGAGAAGGGAAGAGGATTATGAGGGGCGTAATGGTAACTGCTGGGCTTTACCAGGAATTGTTTAATTGCTGGCAGGCAGTAATGCTGGTTACATGGGTAATAAACCTCGCAAGAAAAAAAGCAAAGTTGAGCCGTTGAGGCGAGCGAGTCGTTGCGTATTTTACGTGTGCATCCCCACAACTTGGCGATAGGATATACTAGCACCGGTACACCTATCTTTCTGTGCGCTGAAGTTTGGGGCACCCCCATCATGGCCCCAACAAGCTCTGCCTCTACAAATTTTACCACTTGGTAGGAGCTTCCTGAGACACTCCTCCTAGGTCCTTTGTTATGCACGTCGATCCAACCACATGTTGCTTAATTATGGCACAAGGGAAGGGAAGGGAAGGGGTGTTTTGCAGGAGATCTGTTTTTTTATATGGAGATTATGCTGGTGCACTGTGTATGGCTGGAATGAATATAAAGAAAAAGAATTCCGGTACAGCAGGTACAGGAACAGCTGTGGCGACTGGCGACCCTCATTTTATTTTTTTTGCGCTCAATTGTGGTGAGCCTAACAGTTGAGTTGTAACTAGAGACGCCCAATTGTGGTGAGCCTAACAGTTTGAGTTGTAACTAGAGACAGAACAAGGTGAAGAGAAGAAGGGCAGCATGATGATGCAGGGGACGAGGATAAGTTGCCTCAGACATGCATGTAACCAACGCCTTTCAGCAGTGTACGGTACAAAAAGCTGAGAAGGGAGCAGCGTGCCCCCTGCATGATGGAAGGCAAGGCTTGTGCTCTGCTTGTCCGTCAGAGACGGCAACTTGGCAAGCCAGTGGCTGATCGGGCACAGCATCGAGCAGTTTTGTTAACAGCGGCGGCACCGGCACGGCCGCATGGCGAGCAATTTGGAAGCGTCGGGCTAGAGAACAAGGAGGAAACAAACAACGGGGGGTGGCCTTTTGCTGCGCTTCTAGTTCTGAAAATCTGAAGACTCCAGCAGCCGCTGCAGCTCGCGCGGCGGCACCCACTACCACTTTCCCTGGTCTGGGTCACTGGGTGGGGGTGGCCTCACCCACAGCCACGGCGATGTGTCCTATGGCCATTCCATGGTGTGGCCGGCCGTGCACACGGTCCCTGCTGCTGTGGACCAGCGCGCCGGCTGCATGGCCAGGTTCCTGCAGAACTTCGTCGTGGGGGAACTTTTTAGTCATCAGCATGCCATGGGGGCAACCGGGCAAATTTTGCTAGTTTTTTTTTCAATATTATTTTCTTCACCCTTTTGAGTATTTTCAGATCTCAGAGGAAGGGAATTTTCCATTCATCTCGTCACACTTTCGGGTATTTTTAGAGCTTCTTTCCAGATCTTAGGAGAAAATAGGGGGACAGCAGCTGTCCTATTGAATGTGCAAGTTGAATGTGTTTCTCGGACAAGGGCTTACCTTCGTGTACCATATCCCTTGCTACTATAAATCATATGCCATTTTGATCTCGTAGAACTAGAGGATGAATAGTGCAACATACATTGTGAGATCGACATGGCAAGGAGCCAAGGACAATGAGGATGGACCATACTGGTTATGAATCATGATTCATGCCACCGACAAAAAGGCGCGCACCGCAAAGTTTGGGCCAATGCATTTGTAAGAAATGCGCGGTAGTCTCGTTCGGTTTGGGCTATTTAAATTAGACAAAAAACTCTATATGGAAGAAACTGAACCCCCTCATTTATAGACTGACATAACATCACAACTAGCGGAAGAAGGCAACTCATAAAATCATGACAAATTAGTATTGCGTACAAGAACAGCAATGATGCTTCATTTCATCTCTACTGATAGTGCTTCAACGAAGCTTGTGCAATTTGCCCCCTTCCTTGTTGGGATTTTTTCAAGTGTGGTGTGTGCGGCGGTGAAGATAAAACCAGCCTTCAATTATGGGAGAATTACCGAAGCTGCCACTGTGGCTTGCAAGGGAAGAACTGAAGGGGGTGTCTTGATCAGTGGAAGGAAGAGAGACGACCAGATCTCGCCTCCCGCCCCCACCGGATCACAAAGGTGGTTGGCACCAAGAAAAGCTGGTGTCTCCAGCCCACATGGGTCCTATTGGGTTGGAAGGGTTTAGTCCTCTAATCCCCTAGTTTCTCTACCACTTTATTCCCATCCAAGATTAACTGGCTTGCACATTCTTTACAGTGCAGGCTTGCAGCCATATGACGATTGCCAGTGCACACTGCCCAATGTAAAATCTATCCCTTGTCCTGCAGGAATTTCAACTCTTTCTTGATAATTTTACTGTAGTAGCTGAACAAAGCATGCATGTCACATTGCCCATTTCTACCATCTAGTTTATGATGCATGCGCATCTCGGCATCTTGGATCCTTATTAGTGAGATTACAAAAAGGCGCATGAGGAGATGAAGAGTCTACTATCTACTAGTGTTGGATGCGAGTGTAGTAAGTACTAAGTAGCATATAGATATGCATTTTTTTATGAAAAGGATATGCATTTTCCGTATGTATGATATATATATATATATATATATATATATATATATATATATATATATATATATATATATATATATATATATATATATATATATATATATATATAAATTATGCATGCAATTAATGCAATTTGATACTCCCTCTGTTCCATAATATAGCAATGTTTAGCTTTTTCCAAAGTCAAACATTAATAACTTTGACCATAAATAGCACACAAAAATTATAAAGATTGGCAAAGTAAGAATTATGTTTATGAATCGGTCACGAAAGAAACTATTATAACATGTACCTTTTCACTCAAAATAAATTATATTTTTGAAAATAGTGTTGGTCAAAGTTAAAAATATTTGACTTTAAAAAAGTCTAAACGTTGCTATATTCTGGAACGGAGGTAGTAGATAACTGCCCACATATATCAATCAATTTAAACGGTGTAAAGCTGTTTATGGGCCCCATACATGTTTATACAAGTATACAACAATACATAAATACTCTCTCCATTTCAAAAATTAAGGCTGGTACATTTTCAATCTTTTGATATGAACGTGCATTTATTGGCCCTTTTTCTCTCTTTTGCCACAAATTTATTCACTGAACCATCAATTTTATCACGCAGAGCAAAGATGTGATGGCCACAAGTGTAGATTTACTTCTCTTTACTAAATGCAAGAGATAGAATAGAATCAGCTAGTGGAGATAGAGAATATTTCAGAAGGGAGGGAGAATTAGTTATAGAGTTTAGCAGCCAGATACATGGATCTAATCTAAAACAATAGTTAGAAAGAAGATATACGCGCAGGCGGATCTACCAACTTGCGCCGCTTCGGCATAGCCTACACACAGCTTTACACCATCTATGCATGAGGCGAGGTCATCAGATTGGAAGAAGAAAGGGATGTGGTGGGTCTTGGAAGGCTGGAAGCCTGCCACTGCCACGCATCATCTCCAGGTCCCCCAGCGAGAGAGGCCGAGACATCTCGCGCGTAAATCATGTGGGCCATGTGGGTACGTGATCACCATGCATGTGATCGATCGGGCGCTCGCTTTCGACGCAAGGATCCAAGGATCCGATGCACTTCGTTTCTAGTATGTCCATGTGGATCCGTAAAAAAATCCTTGATCGACGCTATACCCGTCTGGGCCGACGACGCAGCTGAATATGTTTCTGATCGTCGTGTAATCATGAGCGGCGCCGCCGATGCGCGCCACGTGTCCCGATCCCGCGGCATACGGTAGATAGAATCTGACTGGTTTTTGTTTGGATTATTCGAGTGCTGAAGCCGTCTGCTGCGCCAGTACTCTAGAGGTGCCCTCTTATTAGGCATTTGGTAAGATTTGTTTTTGAATTTTCGGTGTGATGCTCGTACTTAATTAAGTACGTGGCGTGTCGACCCTGCGTGCGTGCTCCTCTCAGGGACGGCCGATGAGCTCTTTCAGGACTAAAAACACGGCTAAATGCTGGCAGATCTATCTGTTTGTTGGAATTGGCCAAAAGTCCAAAACAAGACATTGTCAGCCATGCATGTTGTCGATCTACAAACAAATCACCTGTTCTATTCATTTTTCTTTTCTACAAAAAATTCACACGTACAGTATATGTGTAGATCATGATTGTAGTTTCAAGTCCACCTGGGTTAATTTCGCAGTTCATTGAACTCTCACGTGAACTGAACTTTTTTTTCTTGCCCTGAGCCAGGAGCCCAGGAGGGCATCATAGAACTATAGAAGGGACGTGCTCCGCACTGTAGATGTAGGTTTGAAGGGCATCTTTTCTTTCCGTTCGCTGTTGGGCTCGATAGGAGAAACCTAAAAAGCCTCTGCGATGCACACATGCATGACATCGCCATGCACAGACAGCACAGCAGTGTCGCTGTCGCACACCTCTCGTCTCGTCTCTCTCTGGGCGCCCATCGCACGGCGCATGATTCGTCGTCTCGGCTCGATCGCCATACGTACGTCGTCGGCTAGCTTCAATCCATTATCGGAGACGTAAGTGTGTGGCGTACCCTACGAGCGCACAATTATTGACGTAAGCATGGAGCCAGAGCGGTCATGGCTCATGGGTCTCGGCCCGGTCCGGCGGCAGGGACCGGTCGCCGTCCATCACCGATCATTCCATCTCGCTGGGCCGGAGGAGAGAAGAAGACAACCCGTTGCGTGGCCAGGCCGTCAGAGCTCAGGCCGTCGTCGTCGTCAGTCTGCGCGCACGATAGAGATCGAGATCGAGATGGGGACGACGATGGTCGGAGGCGGCCTGGGTGGAGACAGGCGATCCAGAGGACCACCTTGGGGAAAGGCGAGGTTTGCAGCTACCTGCTCCTCCTTTTCCCCGGCCAGCCGGACGTACTAGCCTAGCTAGCTCCGGCACACACTGTACCGCATGCAAATGCATGCACGCGCGCAGTGTTCTTGGGACCGGTCACCTGCCCGGCCGGCCGGCGATCTGCACAGTGCCGGCGCAGGGGACAAGGGCTGAAGGGGATCGGTTGGTCGGGCGATTAGGAATTGCAGCGCGGGAGGAAAAGCGAGCGAGGCTCTGTCAGGGCGCCGGCCTGCCATGTGCATGCTCGCCTGCGATGGAGAAAGGAGCTGACGATCGCGGCCGATTGATCGATCGAAAGATCTCTCCATTGCCCCCTCAGCTCGCGCAATCACGTCGTGCGCATTGGGATGGAAGATGTGATTAACTGATGATGATGCGGCGACAGACGGAGCTGGTCATTGTTCAGACAGAGCTCCGGTCGATTAGATCAGAGCGAGCTCCGTTTGCAGTTAAACACTTTCGTCTGGCTTTGTGCGTTAGTACAGCAGTAGAAAGGTCGGCATGTGCTGTGGGGAGGTGTTTCTCCCGGAAGTGCCGGTTCTGCAACGGCAGCCAGAAGCTCGCCCGATCAGAGAGTCATGCGCTGCTACGCGGACGCGGTCACCGCAAAAAATGGAGAAAACTGCCCCGCCGCGAAACAAGTGTTGGGCCGTCATGATTGCAGGAAGAATTGGGCCTAGGCCCAGCCATTTGAAAGCCCAAAGAGCCTAGGAGGTCTCTGTTGCCAGCCCGTCGCGACGTTCGGCCCAAAAGAGAGGTCTCTGTTGCCTTCCGCCGTTGCACGTCAGAGTCAGAGGGGAGGAAATCAGGTAAGGAACGAATTGTCGTGCGTTCGTGCCGACACGTGGGAGGAAAAAGCTATGCAAAGGAAGACGACTGAACGCAAGAGCTAAATTTGACGAGAGGTAGCATCGGTCAGAGGCAGGGTCGAGACGGCGCGTCGAAGGCCAATCGCAGCGGTGGCCAAGTCAAAGGTGGCGATGATCCTTTGCTAAATCCATAGCAGCGCGTCGTGCACGGACGCACGAGCACTCGCCTGGATCAACAGGTGAGGAACGGAACTTTCCTTTTTCCACTGCCACAGAGAGGAACTGACGTGCTGTATTCGTCGGCAGCACGAGGAAGGTTGGGGACTTGGGAGAGCACTGTAGCAGCTACCGAAGAACATGCTGGTCATACCCCCTCCTAAAATGTTGTCTCATGTGCTGAACCCCCAATGATGTAATGATTTGGCTGCCACAAGCCCATTAATGAAATATCAGGTGGGGATTCTCTCCCCCCGTCGACCGTCAAAAAAAAAAAAATCTCTCCGGTTTGCAAACGATCGTAACATAGATGTTGCAAAATCACTGCAGTCGGTCAGCAGACGTGTTTCCGAAGTTTGATTTTTCCTATTCTTCTTTGAATTTCTGGATGTAATTTTCATCTATCTACGATCCCTGGTTTGAAGAGTGGGCGGAAAGTCGGAAACAAAGAAACGGAACGCCCCAGCAGGCTTCGACGAAGGTCAACGGCACAAGTGACGTGTGGTTCCTTTAATTTGTTCGACACAAGCTCAAGCACAGCAGCAGCTTTAGCTCTTCCCAGTCGAGTGCAGAGGATCTATGAGTCGAGTGATGAGCGCTAGCGAAATATTCTAGCTATCCCAATAGCATCTCCAAAGCGCACCAGCACACATGTCTATCTATTCCAAGAAATGCCTCGTAATGCGGGCATCATGATTATAAATACGGGATTTGATCTAACTGAAACCTAAGCTGTCGTACGGCCTGTCTCTGTTAAATACTCTACATCAGGGACGACGGGATCCACTTTTGGGCCGAGACAAGCTTATAGCATATGCCGACCTCCTCCCACCCAGTCAAGGCTTTCATTCATCTGCACAAGGATTATCTCTAACCTAATCGCGGAAACAAAATACTAAAAGAAAAGGGTTATCAGCCTGTTCGGCTGCTATAGCTGCCGCTGCAGCTGCAGCTGCCGTACAATGCCGCACCCAGCGTCTGCCTGCCTGGCTCGCCGCGGGCGCGTCAGCCAGCCACCACGGCTCCCTCTTGGCTCCGGTCTCGCACGGCACGACGCGATGCGACGCGCGCCGTGTGGCAACCGGCGACCGGCAACCTCGTCCGCGTCGCTCTCCCGGTCCCGGGCAGGCGCGCCGCGCAGGGGCCCAGCGGCTGACGGGCCCCACCAGCCAGACCAGACCAGGCGAGTGGGCCACCACCACCGCACGCGGCGCGGCGCAGGGGAGAGGAACGTGTCCAAACATCTCACCGCCTCGTCAGCGACCTGATCGCCTTCGCGGCAGGAGGAGGCATGGGGGGCCCAGGCGCCAGCGAGAGTGGCGGCTTCCAACAGTAATAACGGATAGGGACGGCCCCTGCTGCCTCCGTCGTCGCGTCGGCTCGGTCTCTCTCTCTCTCTCTCTCGATATCGCCTTCCCCGAGCCCCAGAGCCCACAGGAACACAGGGGCGGAGACCGTGGGTGGGCGCGGTCCACTGGCCACGCAAGACGGACGGACGGACGGACGGACGGGGGAAGGCTCATCCGAAGCGGCGATCGGGTCTCGGATCCTCTGTGGCGCGGAGACAGAGGAAGGAGGCTCGGCCGCTCGGGATGATGGCCAGGAGGTCCAGGATCCATCTCTTGGTCGCCATTGGCATGGAAGGAGGGCACACGAAAAACTCCAATAAATAACAACATATACGTATTGAAGTTTTTTTTGGTACGATGTAATATCAGCCTCGCTTTGCCGTACATTTGTCTTATAAAACTTGCAACCAAACGTCCAATTTGTAAATTTATGTTACCGTGGTAGCTGCAGCTATACAAGTGTACATGCTAAAATTAGTATATTTTCGGAAAAGTACATTAATTTTCCATTATAACAACTTAAAAATAGGTGGTTCAACTACGACGGTGGGTAGGAATAATTAAGATGCAAATAAAGTTAGAACGACCATGTATGTATCTTGACCACAACTCCACGAGACGGTCTACAGCTACTTTAGAAGCTAAAGGTCATGTAAGTAAGTTATTGAAATGTAGATAGATGTTCAGAGTCAATGCTAAATAGATGCCGCTGTTCGCTTCACGGTTCATGTGGCATGGTCCAAGTATGGCAGGAATGCATTGAGACATTGTTTCAGCTATGTTTAGTGTTTAGTATGAATGTAACATGTAAAGATGCCCTAAGATAAATTCGTATGTATCTCTTTTAGATAAACGGATATTATTATTCCGGCCTCTACAAGCATATATCCAGCCATTATTACAAAAGGAACCACACATGTCCACTTAGAAAGATAAAAGGTAGCGATATAGAAGCAAATTCTATTACTAAAACGCCACCCGTTCTTCGCAAAGATATCCATTGCCATAGTCTCCAAAGCCTGATATGCTCCTAGAATAGTTTCTCGATCCTCCTCCTTCTGTAATAAGGCCCAGAGTCTGATCCAGTGAGTAGTCCTGATAAGTATCTGCAAGGAAGATTGCGGGTTTGTTTTTATCAAAAACAATATCATTTCTACCTAGCCACATGGCCCAACAAACTGCGCTTACTCATGTAAGTACAAGCTTTTTTTCCTCCATTTTATCCCTTGTATCCATGACCCAAACATATGAATAACATTATTCGGTTTATGTAGACCAAAGGTAGTAATTCGTATGTATCTATGTGCAATACACGCTACTGCCTCTTGTTCTGGTGGGAAAAAAATCATGCACACTATTATATGGATGTTTATACCACTTTAGATTTCCTTTGGATATAAATTGAACCAATTTTAAGTAGGCCAATTTCTGCCATAATAATAACAATAATAGTGCCATATATTACCTCCTATTTTGTGCGTCATAATTCGAGTGTGGTAAAAATATATAGAAGAGATATATATGAGATATTACACCAATTATTGCTCTCTTTTCTTGTTAATACCTCATGCTATTCTTACAACACTTTTAATATGGTGGGACAGGTTGGGATACGGTGCCGGATCACTAACCACATTGGCCTGCATTTGCCAAATTAGATATACAATCAAGTTACATAACCCTTGCACGCCTTGGCTGTGTTCAGATTAAAAGTAAAAAGTATTTTTTCTAGATGAATAGTGCACTAGAAAGCGTGTTCTGTGAGTGTAATAAATAGAAAAAATTTATTGGAGTAGTACTTTCTCTTGAATCTGAACACAACCAGCAGTGGATCTCGGGCCTTTGTGTCCTCCTCCCTCCAGCCTACAAAGACACCGCGCACCCCACTTGCCTCCTGGTCCTTGCTCTTATCCTATCCTATCCTGCGTTCCGCTTCGCTTCTTCTTGCCTCTCTCTCATACCAACTTGTTGAGTTCGGCTGTCCCTGTTCTTGGACGGACACATATCCAATCCACCCGAGATTTGCTCAATCGCTCTAAACACACACTGGCACCGCCGGGGCCGTCGGATCTCGCGGCGCAGGCGACATGTCGACGGCGGTCGCGGAAGTGCGCCCGGCCTACGGATTCCCCGGATCCGGGAAGAGGAGCAGCGGCGAGCAGGCGGCCGTGGTGGCGGTAGGGAAGAGGAGGAGCGACGGGTTCTTCATAGATGATGACGAGGCGGAGGAGGTGCTGACGGATACCTCGTCGATCGGGGCGCCGTCGCCTTCGGGCTCGTCGATCGGGGAGAACTCTTCGGAGGAGGCCAGCGGGGAGGATGGGGAGGAGGAGGTCGAGAGCAAGCTCAAGGAAGGTGACGCGCTTGGCTGCTTGGACGCGCTCGAGGACTCCTTGCCAATCAAGTGAGTTTCGTTCCTGTCGTCTTCACTCGTTCATGCTTATTTTATTTCTGCCAAACTAGAACTTTCTCTCGAAAGGAGAAATTTTTGGAGCCTTGGCAACATTGCTAAGCTTGTCTCAAAGTTTAGATCGCGCGAATGGTGTGAAAAAATTCAGTTTATGGATTCCCCTTTATAACATGGATGAAAGGGGGAAGCTTTAATCCTTTAGCCCAATTGCCTCAGATGGCTCACAGAATTAACTCGAGCTTGATTTTTGTCTGCTCAGGACGGGCCTCTCCAGCTTCTACTCCGGCAAGTCCAAGTCGTTCACGAGCCTCGCCGAGGCAACGTCGACGGTGGCGGCGGCCAAGGAGCTGGCCAAGCCAGAGAACCCCTTCAACAAGCGCCGCCGCATCCTGGCCAACTGGTCCCGGCGAGCATCCTGCAGCTCGCTCGCCACGGTTACCTACCTGCCTCCGCTCCTGGCCCCGGACCACGCCGTCGCCGAGGGGGACGAGGGCGAAGAGGACGACTCCGACGACGACGTGGAATACAACCATGTGCCGCACCGAGGCAAGAACGTCCAGGACGCGCCGGCATTGCCATTGCCTCCCCCAAGACTCATCGGTGTTGGCATGCAGAGGAGGAATGGCCTCGGGAGCTTCAGATCTCCGAGGTCCTTCTCGCTGTCCGATCTGCAAAATAGCAGGACTGATGGTAGTGATTAGCAGCTGCAAATTTGCTTCCAGCTTGGGCCTCCCTTTGGCCAGTAGAGATGTAGTAGCCACTTGCTATATAATTCCGGTGTATAAGATCCAAGTTTGTTGTGTTCATCCTGGCTTTCTTTGACCCCCAGAAGTTGTGTATGAACTGACCTAACCTGGTATCATTTAGTAATGATATGATCGTGGTGGTTAGCTGCCTTTGATCCATTTGATTAATTTGCTTCTGTGCCATGATTTGTCTGATGAGGTATCCCATGATTGTACTATGCTACCAGCTAACTAACTGCCCATCAGGCCACGGTCAGTGTTATGCTTGCTTTGTTTGTAGATAAGATAGCCAATGAGTCTGATCTGATCCCAAGAGCGAAAGGCGCTTTGCAGCTAGTTAACTTTGTATTGAAAAAGCAGCAAATGGATCCATCCATCCCCATTTTCCTCATCATTCTGCGTGGTGCGTAGACCGACAACAATGCGAGTACATTTTAAAAGATGCAATGCATCGCCCTCTGTTTTCGCCAAGCATGGGGAGAACAGCAACGGGTTGCCACATTGTTTCGTTTTCTTGGGAAAGTGGTGGGCTTAGGTTAAAGGGTGGTAAATCAACATCTCTCCCTCCTATCAATAAACATCTTTCCTGACGGTTCTGATTGTGATCGCTCATCCTAGAAAAAATTTTTTGGGGTTTCCCCGGCGAGTAGTTTGAGTCAGAGGGAGAACAGACAAGGGAGGGTGATGAAGAATCCTATGCAGATTGTTTATCCTTAATGCTTGCATCTCCATCGTGAGCAATGTGATTGATAATAAACTTATATTACGTTTGGAGGGAGATTGAAGCGTGTGGGGCCGGGGGTGACTGTGCATGTGCAATGTGATCTTATCCTGTTGCACAATTGGCATTGAAAAATATTTTTCGTTCGTACGACGGATTAGCTAGCTAGCTTATCTCGTAGCATGCTGTGCTTGGACATTTTAATGCCTGGTAGTTGGGGGCCTGTCTTTCCAACCAGGGTATTGGAAAAAGTTTGGTCAGCTCCAGCCTCCAATGGGGCTGGCTGGAGGAACCATGGTACTAGTAAATTTTTCTTTTCTTTTTCCTTTTTATTTTGATAAAAAAGGTTGCTGCTTCTTTTTTAGTTGTCAATTACGAGCATGGTTGGCACGAAAGTGGATTCATCAAAGGTATTGTTATGTTGCACAAAATTCTAGCATTTTTTGTGTGTGTTAATGTCCGTGAATATCGAATCACTAAAGACCTACTACTCCGTAAACTTGGTGACTTTTTCGAGCAGAGATTGGGCCACGTCGCCTCTCAATTTTATTCGTCGGGCGTTGTTTCGCGACGCTTCGTGACTCGAGCGATTCCGTCGACTCTCCGCCGTCGGCAATCTCTAGCGGTCCTCGACGTGACGCCGTGCCGCCGCCGCGTTTTTTTGCCAGCTCTCCGCCTTCGCATCGCTCTCCGTTCGCTAGCGCAGGGAAAGGGCGAGCGGAAGGGCTCGTTCACGGCCGTGCGGCACTGCGAGATCTCAGCGGGCAACCGATTTGATCTTGCAGCGCATGTGCTTGCCGGTACAGCCAGTATACCGCTGCTGCCTGCTGGCTGCAGCACCGACGACCTGCTCCGGTGCTCCCAGAGGCATAACACGGTGCACAGACCTGGCCACGTCGCCGTCGGCAACGGGGCAAGGTAAATCCGATGCAGGTAGGACGTTCTTGAAATCCATGAGGATCTCACCACGGCGCTGCATGTTGGAGTGGACGAACTCAGGGCCGCACGGCAACGTGGTCATGGCAGAACGAGGTTAGGCTGTCGAGCCATGGGAGGGAGAAAGGAGCAGGGAGCCAACGAACCATGGACCATGGTGGCATTGCTGGAAACCGGAAAACAACGTGTCATGTTCGTTTCTATGCTCTGCTCGCCCTCCAATTGGTTGGTGCTGCTCACTTGCTCATCAAATGCTCGATCAAATACCTGACACACCTTTGCTCCCCTCCCTAGCTACCCCTTGTTCGGCTCGATGGACTGGAGTCACCCGTGGCTGCGCTGCCAGCGGCTGATCCAGCCGGCCAATGGGTGTGGCCGTGTAAGAATCTCCAAAAACTAGTTAAATGGCTTGGCAAAACAATTTTTAGTTGTTCAATACTAAAATAGCTCGCCAATAGACTAGCTATTTAATTCACCAAACTATCCAACTCTCCAAATTGGTCTCATCGCTAGCCAAAATTAGCTAGCCAGTTTTGCTAGCCAAACTTGAATGTGAGAAATAGAGTCTGTTAGAGTGAGATGCTTAATATAGTGTATAATTTTTAAGGATAAAAAGTTAAAAATAAAGAGTTTGCACGTACTTAAAAGCAGTCAAGCACACATGATGGTTTCATATATTAAAAGAGGAAAAGATCTATTTTATCACTCAAACTATGACGCTCGTTGTGGGGGTCATGAATTAGGGGGGCCCATCGATATGGTGTTCACGGACGATGATTAAAAGGAATAGGCACCAAAGTGAGAAAGTAACGCCGCGATCAACCATGGGTCGGGCGCCTCCGTCCCGCCCGACCCCGGCGCGCTTGGCAGACCCCAGGGTCGGGGACTTCCGTCCCGCCCGACCCCAGGTCCCCCGGGCCGCAACGATCCGACCCCGAGGGGAGAACCTCCGTCCCGCCTGACCCCGTGGCCAAGGCTGGGGGCAGAGGGTCGCGCTGTTGGGCCAAAGCCCAGACCGGGATAGGCCCATGAAGGGAGGAAGCGTGCAATCCACGCTTCCCCCGACATCAACCGATAACCTAGGCAGGTCTGACACATGAGAAAGCTGCTCTGCTGCCCAACACGCAGGATAAAGGCGGGTGCATACACTGCATGCCGCTAGTGGATGACAAGGAAGCTGCCCGGAAGATGCCTAGGAGCCTGACGAGGACGCATGGCAGCCGACGAAGGGGTCGCCTAGACGCACTAAGCCGACAGGGAACAACGGCCAGGGGCGCCGGCTCCCTAGGGTAGTCCCGTAGATACCACCATATCAGGCCCTCCCCTTCGCCTATAAAAGGGGAGGCCTGCCTCCTGTGTGAGAGATCCCTTTTCTTTGGATTCTCGATCTCTAGAACACTTAGTCCCCTACACGCATTTGACATCCAATGCTTCAACCGGCCTTCGTTGTAGTCCGTTGCCAAGAGAGCAATACAAACCGAGACTCTTGAACTGGACATAGGGATTCATCCCGAACCAGTATAAACCTCGTGTCTTGCATCTCTTTAACCATTCTCCACCCTGACGTGTGTCTCTGTGATCGACACTCGCCGGCGAGAGGTACACCGTGTACCACCCGCCGACACTCGTGCAATTTTCAACCTCGATGTATAAAACAAAAAATTTTCAACCTTCGAGTATCAAAATCGTTTCATTCACATCTTTGGCCGTTTGTGTTGACGTGGCATGAAAAAAAATCCATTTATCAACCTTAAACTATGTCGTTCATTTGATTTTCAACATCTTTCGCCGTTGTTGCGATGACAACAATGTGGGTGGGCATCCGCTCCTCCTAAGTTGTCGCTGACTTGTATTGGTGGCCGAAGAAAATAGGAGGGTGTTGGACTGGATCTCATGGCGAAACCTGAATGCTCATGCTCGCGGTGTTGTTTGTGCTCGTGATCTTATTGTGGCCACCATTGTCGTCACATCTATGTTGACACGGGAGCGCTGGTGTCTACAACGGGTGTCGTCGAACGCCTCTACTCGACGTTTAGCTTATCCTGCCTCGGCCTCACCACCGACCATGCGGCCCTCTTCGACGGTTCCGTCGGGTCCTGAGCTATCCCATAGACGTGACGGAGGCTCGGACAACAGGATTCACGACAAGACCGAGTAGGGGCACGATAAGAGCAGTCTTTAGTTTTGGTTGATCCATACCTATTCGTATAGATATGTGCTCTGCGAGTTGCATTTTTTATGCTACTGGTTTGGTGTCGTGCCTTAGGGTTAGGGATATGTTTGGTTGGGAACCAAAAAATGTTGCTTGGCCTAGGTAGCAATACCAGACGTTAGATTTTGATGTCTGTGGTTGAATGGTCCTATCTCGCCGGCCAGCTGCTATGCAGGCTGCAACCAAAAAGCTCCTACATGCCTAAATCTCTAACTGCGCTAGAAGTGGCATCGGCAAGGGCAAGTTTTTCATGCACCAGAGTTGGTAGCAACTAGATATCTTTCACGTGTTGAACCGAAACACAAAATTTAGCTTTTAGTTTTTAGATTTCCATAATTCCTAGGAAAAAATCGTTTTACACCCTTTATATGTAACAAAAGTCTGATTTTGACCCACAACTATCATTAAAAGCCATCCAACTAATGAAACCAGACAAATTGTCCCTTTTGAGTGGTTTTAAAATTCTGTTTTCAATTTATGTCTCCCTGCCGTTTTGCTTCTAATTGCATTCATTGACATATTTGTGAATTTGGTTGATATACTCGGTTGTTAGTGTTTCTGTGTGCAGGGACTTTGTGAACCGGCTGATAAACACTGCACTCTTTAATCTTGATTCAATTAAGAGATCGTTCAGAGGAGTAATTTTGACCTAAGTGTTGTTCCAGGTGAAAAACCAAAAGTTCCAGATTTCGCCGACAATGCTCATTTTCTATTGTGCATTATTTTTGCAGCAAGTTGTGTATATTGGGTCGGCCTATTCACCCCCTCTAAAAGACATCAACATGCTTTCAAACCCACCGTCCATGGGCCCCGTAGAACCATTATATGTGGGACACACAATAATTTCTTAAATTTCTTTCTACAAACATTGTTCAAAGTTTTTTCAAGATACCCTTGTACTTCTAGTTCTTCAAATTGTAATGCTTTATCTTGAATTTTTTGAATTTGTTTATTTAAATAACCATATTTTTGCATGATCTCATACAGTTATTTAGTATTAATTTTATAATTTATTTTTGGTATAACTTATACTAAACGTCTAGAGACAAGCAAATTCCCACTTAAGAAAATTATTATGTGGTGCTCGGAAACCAATGTGATGGCTAGAAATAGTTAATTTGAGACGTATTTGTATTCCAACATATGTCAACAAGATTCTGATTTTATTTTGGTTGTTTAATTTTATTGAATTGAGTACATCAATACGATACTATTTTTTATGCTTTGACTCAACATCTTTGATACATATGCTCGTAGTGTATGAATCTGACAAGTCTCCTTAAGCAACCCAAAGTAGGGAAGCACCAAACTAACTCGGACTCATCTCCTAACAACTCAAAGTTGGAAAGATTGCCAAGCACCAAACCTCTATGATGCATCTCCCTAAAAAACCCTGAGTGTGGAAGATCACCAGACCATTAGAACTTTCATCTGTAATCTAGACAAAAAATTCACTATGTTACTATAATAGCCAAATAAAATAACTCAAGCACATAAAAAAAACTCAGTCAACAAAAGGAAAATAAGAATGCATACCTGTCAACCTAATCCACTATAGGAAAAATATCATACTTATTGAAAATAATATTGCATACTCAAGAACCTTCTAGAATATTGGAAAGCATGCATGAGCCATAGTTTCCATGATTCATGAGAAAGTATATAATTGTCCAGAATTAGATATTTTTGGTAGGGTAAAAATAATAAGAAAATAGATAAGCATGGAAAATTTTCTAAAATTATATATTTTTAAAGAACTGTGTAGAAGATGGATACATGAAAAAAAACACATGAACCATGATGTCCTATATATAGGGATGCTCTTATATAGGGATGCTCTCCTCATTGTTGCCACCATCGTGTAAAGTATCAAGTAGGAGATGTCAAGAATGCATATAGTGTACTAGTGTCATGACAGAGTAGCCACATAAAGAGTATAAAAGTTTTTGTATCATATCAAGTTTTCTAATGGTGAATAAAATAGTCGAGTCCCTATATAATATTTATAGTGTCTCCGGTGTATGTGTTGGTAGAAATGTCTCTTCAAAGTAGTGTGGGGCATATGGTCCAAAAAATAATTGGTATCACACAAGTTTAGCGAAGCTAGGGTTTGGAAGTTTATTTCTTGCATGAATCTGTGGCAAGCTTGGGTTTGGAAAGGTTGGCTTACTATCTGTGATAATTGTGAGATTTCTTATCTTTAATTCTTCTGCTTTCCAAAGAAGAGCCACAACTGCATATGGTTTTGCTTCTTATGTTGATTGGCAGCTAAAACCTTTAATAACCTGAGCCTAAATGACCTAATCACCTCTCCAAATGGTGAAGGAAAATGTTTCTTTGACTTTGAGTCAAACAAAACATTACATTCACCCATGTAAATATCATCTCCATCACTTGTTTCTTTAATCCCAAATTAATAAAAACAACTTCTCAACACTGCAATATGTAGAGTGCTAACTCTCGACAACCAGAATTCCCATTGAGACAATATTT
This sequence comes from Digitaria exilis, assembly GCA_015342445.1. Classification (NCBI taxonomy): domain Eukaryota; kingdom Viridiplantae; phylum Streptophyta; class Magnoliopsida; order Poales; family Poaceae; genus Digitaria; species Digitaria exilis. The sequence goes on from JACEFO010000112.1 coordinate 1,473,283, forward strand.
TACCTAAACCACAACCAATCCGTATCTCACATTTCTTTCTTCATTGACATCACAACTTAAGTACCTTGGTATACGCTTCATACGCTTGTAATATTGTGTGTGCAAGAATTCCATTGACTGATGACTCAGGTGATGTTGTACAATAAGACAATTTGCAATGAAGTGTGACCTCACATCCCTCTCATATTCATTCACAAGATAAGCTAAAGAAATATTAGTTGCTTTTAGAGATCAAACAAGTGTAATTCGTTGGTGCTGATATTCCTAAGTTGACCTCAAATAGTTTAAACTCAATTAGAGGCTTTCAACTCTTTTTCTGCCTTCTTTCTTTTTTTCCCTTTTAAAGGAAGAGTTAGGAAGTAATCTGGGCCTTGGTAGGACGACCATTAGGAAATATCAAGGTATGACTCAAATCTTGATTAACAAATTTTAGGAGTATGCTTCCTAGAGTACAACGACGACATGTATATTGGTTTCTTAAAGCCAAAAGCTCTAGCCCTACAAACTGTAATAAAATGTGAGCAAGGGAGGTGCAACAATTACGGGACACTGTAGATGCATGTTCCATCATTGAGTTCCACTCTGTAGTGCCTAACACCATGGCTCTCCCCTCCTATGTCAGTATCCCCAAAACTTCTCAAACTCTATATCATTCTTGCTGGTCCAAAAGCTTCGGGCTCTTGGTTGACAGATCTACCCTCAACACCAAGGATATATTTATCTACAATCTTTCCCTTTCTATGCATTTGTCAACTCATCATGAACCACTTACTATCGCTTCATAAAGCACCCATTGAATTTTGAAAAAGAGTACTCGATGATTCCATATATGGCTTCATTCGGATGCCTTTGGATACATTGTTTAACGACTCTGAGTAGTTTGCGGTCATAAGCTCGTATCTCATTCCTCATGTATCAAATGTTTGCGCCCATTTCTCCTTGTCCTCAATTTTACCCTTTAAACATTCTTTTGTCTCATCGTTCAAATCTTTCGTTGGATCTTTCAACTTCTCCTCAAATGCTGCCTCTGTATGCACGCTGCATAAACCTTTAACTTTCCAATAACTTCCTCTTTTGATGTCGGTGCCACAAGTTGGCAACAAAGTGCCTCATGCACCACATGTGCTGAAGCAAATGGAACCCATCCAAATGGCCGTTCGCACAATTTATAAGACCATGGTGCCGATATGATATCATGGTAGGCAACAAGTTAGGGTGTGCTTGAATGGATGATCCTGGATGAGATGGTTCAACCAATTTGCTTGTACCACTTGGTTTACTCTAACTAGTATAAAAATATATTAAGGGGGATGGTCTCATCCTAGATGAGTTGGTACAATTCACCTAACCAAACAAAATAATCATTATTATTTTTTATCATCTTATACATGAATCAAATGATACTACCAACCAAACACCGTTAACAACAGACGGGTGGTATTGGATGATGATCCAACAACTAGAACAGGCGATTGATGGATAAGTTATATGCCAAAGAAATAGGTATGTGGGCCTTAACCTTTCTCGCTTCGCCATGGATAAACACAACTAGGATGCAAGCACAATTCATATCCATCTTTCAGTAGATTTTAGCTTCCACACCTTAGATCTGAGAACTAACAATAGCCATTGGATCCACCTCAAACCTATCTACCCTTCTCCCTCTTCCTCCTCTTTCTACCCCAACCCTCCTTGTCGCCACCTCCTCGCTCGCCAGCGCCACCCCTCCCTGCTGCCCTGCTGACTGGACCCCGCACTGTGCGCCGCCTTGTTGGCTCGCTGGCTAGCCGGCCACCACCGCTGGCCCTGCACCGCCATGACCACCGTTGCCCGCTCTCCATCGTGGCACCGTGCTCCTGACCTTGCCGAAGAAGCCCAACGCCAGAGAAGAAGAGCCTTGTTCAACATTTCGATTCTTCTGTTTCAACATTTTGCATTACTGATTTTAACAATTTGTATGTGTTATTTCAACAATCTCGACATTTTAAACGTCCAGTGTTGAATATGATCAGGTAAAATGTTGAATTTGTGCTATTGAAATGTTGAATCGGTGTTACCAAAATTGTTGTATATTTTGTGTTGTTTTTATTTATCCTAAGCTAAGTTGGGTGGATTCCTCAAAACAAAAGCAAAGTTCGGCGATAGTGGGCTTTATAGATGAATGAATTATCAATCTTCAATAAGATGGATAGGAAGCCTCAGTCAAAAAAAGATGAATAGGATGCCACATATGAAAATGATACCTAACTCTGTAGGATGTCCATTCTAATTACGAAAAATAACATTTTAGTTCATGTTATCAAGTTTTTTTAGATGTATGCAATAACCTAACCTTAGATATCACTTTTTTAAGGGGGGGGGGGGGCTTAGATATCACTTGCCGACTACATCTTTTTTTTTCTTTTGAGAACAACTTTTTTTTTCTTTTGAGAGCAACTTGCTGACTACATCTGTCAAGCAACACGCAATCGCATCTGTTTGCCCCAATGGGCCGAATAATAAGCGCATTTTATCGGACTGGGAACATGTACGTTTCGGATGTGTGCAAAAGAGAGGGCACACCACGACCGGTCCGACATGTAACACCCGGCCCATATAGATGTAAGGGCTGGATGGAGCAGTGGGCCCTTGCATCGGCAAGACATAGCTCATGGCTCAAGTTAAATGATTCTCATCTACAAGAAGGCAACACCAGCATAGGGGAGGGGGGTCGAACAGAAAATCGAGAAACATGGCTACATAGCCGTCTTCGGAAGACGTGGCAAAGGTGAGCTCCTGGATCTTCTCCGCCTTGGTCCTCACCGCCGGCGGCAACGGCGCGTGACACGCCGACGAGAGGACACCAGCCGGAAAAACGCAGCCCCGTTCCGGCGTCAGGAGCATCCCATGTCCCCATTCCAGGCTGCCTTGCTGTGTAGAGTTAGAGTGTAGTGCAAACTCCGCCCCGCCCCCCAAAAATCACGAACGAACCCTCCTTTGCCCAATTAACCTCCAGGCTCCAGCGAGTAGGGCAACCCCGCCCCCCTCCCAAATCACGAACCCTACCTTGCCCTCCGGAACCCTGTTTTCAACTAGGGCAAGTTAGTTATTCGTGCAAGTCCAGTTACCAGTGAATATCTTTCACTTCTTGAGATGTGAAACATCAAAATTAGCTTTTGGTTTCTAGATTTCCATAAATCCTATGCAAGAGTTTCTAGGACTCGCCACTACTGGTATCGACAAACTTGTTATTGTAACATTTCAGGACGAATGGAGTAAATACATGTTTTCTATTTTGCAGCATATGTTTTATGTTTCAGTGGTGCGTGGTCCCTTCATTTTATAGGACTCATTTTATCTCATAGTCTTCTCACTTCTGGGGCATTGTCTGACCATTGCATGCCTTGGCGCTTAGCTACTGCAACGTATTCAAGATTAACTTCCTTGTTTAAGAAAAACAAAAGGATAGAATTGAAATTAGAGGCACCTGATGGCATTACGTGGAAAAAGGAGGCAGCTTCCTGTGAAAAAGATAATGGTAATGGTAAAGATGGATCAATTACAGTAAGAAATGAGTATCCACGGCACCCTGCCCCTTGTTTTGAACTTAACAAGGGATTCAATTGGACAGACGCTGAGGAGGTACGATAACTATTCATCTGGGTGATATTACTTGCAGACGGATTCTATATTCTTCCCATTGTGTTGACTCTTGCCATTCTCTCTTTCAGTTTATGTTAGAAAGGTATGTTTCGATAGCCAAGTCCATAGCAAATGACATAATCATCCCAGACCCTACTCCCCAGGTAATTTACCTTCATTTACAGAATTCAGTTGACTGATCATTCCGTTAGTAATGCTATTTTGTTTATTCCTGTAATATACAGGGTATGTTAGTAATGCAATTTTGTTTGTTGCTGTAATATATAGGGTATGTCTACTGAAACAATATGTTTAGTGTTGTTTTATATAGCCCCCCCCTCTCCTTATATTTTCTCTTCCCTTGTTTGGTTTCATTTCTAGCCTACCCCGACTTTCTTGGTTAACAACCTTCTGTTGCTGTCATATATGCGTCCGTAGGACTAGTTGTGCTTTGTTATATGGATAACTGATGCCAATCACCTTTTTCAATTGTGATTATCTGTCTAGTGGGTGTGTGATACCTTCTTGGACAAATATGCCCAATTGGAGCCAATCCTTCAAAACGATAGCGTCCAGAGGTTCCTCCGATCATTTTTCAACTGTGCGGGCAAGGGCATGTCGTGGAATCTTACCATCACGGCACAAACTTTAACCTTCATGATCAGTTACAATGCCCTGCGGTGTGCAAAAGTTGTACTGGAGGGCAAGGCACCTAAGCTCTATGGAATGCACGCCAATCCCAACTGCATAAACACATATGGGTACTTCCCGATCCATGAAGCTGCTGAAAGGTTCTCTGTCGACATGATTAAGTTGCTCTTACGCCATGGTGCATCAGCCAATGTGCGCACAGTTGGAAATGATGTCATTGAGGACCTACTCCCCCTTCATGTCGCAGTCGAGAATACTCGTATGCATAAGTATCTGGAGGACAATCTTTCTCCCAGCCTGAATCATCTGAATTACATCTACAAGCTTATCTGCCTGCTGTCTCTGCCTGAAATGGTTTGTGTTCCTCCCCTGCCTACAGAAAGTACTTTCAGAGCATGATATATAAATAGTAACTCTGGGCAATAGATACCAAACAGTTTCTTACTAAAGTGAACTAAATGACAATAATGATTGAGCCCCCTTTTCATCCCGACTTAGCAGACAAAGTATAGTTTCCCTGTTTTAATCTTTTGCCTTCCTTCATGTGTTAGTGCATGTCCTTGTAGTAAGAATCAAGGAGTCTTCAATAAAACACACACAAAATGCTGCAATTAACTTCTTTTTTCTCCCTTGGAGATTATCCCTAATCTATATTTACTTTGATCTGAGGAGACAGTGATATATAGAAGATTTTTCAGCACTACTTGCTTGCATACACTCACTCCATCTTAGAAAACAAGTCACTTTAGGAATTTTAGGACAGATTAAGAAAGAGGTAAAATGACCTTACCTGCCCCTATTTATTAGCCATATTTGACACTAATTGATACTTGCATGCACATACTAAATAAGGTAAATGACTTTTTTTTGGGACAAAATTTAAATACTATGACGACTAGTTTTTTTGGGACAGATGGAGGAAATGCTAAATGGCACTTTGATTTTGTTGCTTGTTGTTTTACAGAAGATCTTCTTGGATACAACTAGACTGCTTGCAGGAAAAACAAATAATCTGCTTGAAGAGCTATGGAAGTACATCGAGGATGGAAAACTCATCCAGACTGCAGTTCTACTGCTGGCTGCTCAGGAGCAGATCCGTGGAGGCTGTTCTTCTATGATAAATGGCAGTTGTAAGAAACATGGGTTTGCCATTATCAGTAACCGAATATTTAGGCTTTCTCTTGCCTTAAGGTGGGAGAAAGGCTCAAAGGGAATGGCAAAGAAGCTTATGGAGGAAAGGAGAACACTTATTGATTGTGCAGGGCTGCTTGTTGATGTAATTTCCCATGCTGGTGGACGTCTCTCTTCATACATTCAGGCACATTCAGAGGTAGTCATTTTTCAATCTATTGCTGCTACAGTGCCTCAGATGCCTGCTTCATCTAATAGTTTTTATTTTACAGTTAGTGCTGCTGTTAAGAAAATACGTACCCTAGTCCTAGCGGTATGAAGAATGTTAATAATGCTCATGTTGACTGAAAAGAACTATATATGTTATATTTGACAGACATGTATTAAGAGTTCATATTTTAATGGATCTATATATCAGTGATGCTATGTTCTCATGTTGATTTCTCTTGGAAGCATATAACATCAATTAGAAGGATCACCTTTTATCTACCTAATTAAAATAATTGGAGGGAGTATCCCTTAATGCCATATCTTTTCTTGTAATGTAAAACCTCTACAATTTCTATTGTAAGTCATAACTCAGCCTCATAAATGGAGTAACTACTAGTAAAACTTTATACATCTTATAACGGAATACTATATAGTTATGCATAAATAACGAATATATTTTGCAGTTTACATATGCTACATATAAGACAGCTAACAAGTCTATATTGATCTCATTACGAAATTGTTACGAATTCAAGTTATGGCTATGTTAGATACAGGACATTCTATGTTGGGGTAAAAATATAACGTTGAACCCATCTGTTTATGCTGCTGGTGTCAAATTTCATATTACCGCTTTCTTAAATTCAACATATTCTCTAAAATTTCTGTTGTTCTATTGCCTTCTAACTCGCATTGCTAACAAATTTGTCCATCTCTTTGCTACCATTGGCATTGTATGATTTCTACGGTATATATACAATAGGTTAGCGATGTATCACCCTTTCTGTTTTTTTTGTGCTGTACTTTAAGCTACAGGAGGAATGTCATGCAGGTGGCCCATATGGAGGTCTTGGAACATGTTTCATCTATCCTCAAAGAGTATGGGTTTCGCCCTACTGAAGCCATGGACACTATAAACCTGTACTAGTACTACTGTCTTTGTATTGCTTCACGCATCAATTTTCTTTGCGCTACATGCTTATATGTTTATTTTGTTGATTGTTTTATTTTTTTTCTTGAAGCCGGCCTTATGACTGCAAAGCTTCAGGCAGAGATCATGTAAAGGTGTGCTGGTTGCAAGTGCTTCTTTTTTCATTTAACAAAAATGAGCCCTAATCTCTCCTCCGCTCTCCCTCTGTAATGGAGAACAAGACTGTCTGCAAACAGAACAGACATGGTACCGAGGAAAAGGGGGGCAGGCACATCTGTTTTTGAATGATAAAGAAAATGCAGTTCAATAACAGTTTTATCATGTTATTTGAGCATGCTGCTTGACTATACCTTTATTGAAATATGTAACAGGAACAGGCTCCAAAAAAAGTAGGTGGTGGATGGGATCCCACATATACAATGAGAAGTTTTTTTCCATATTGGAGATCGGTGTTACGAACCTTATGTCCTGTGAAGGTATATCGGTATATCCAACCTATGCAAGAGGAGATGCAAGGTCTGGGCTTAATGTTGACCAGTTTCGTGTCTCTAGAAGCCCAATGGTCAATGGATCTTCTCCTACTCCAAATCGTAAGGTTGTTTCGGTGGGAAGGATATATCCATTTACAAACAATCATCAGCCCAAAAGGAGCTTCGGCACTGCTGCAATAGGCGCATTCATGCTCCTGAAAGTGTTAAAGCATGCATGAGTAAAAGGTATCAGTCTTGTTTCCCTTGCATAACTTTTCTGAAATAATAATGTGATGTTGTAAGTTGCTAGATAGGGTATTCTGTTTTTAAGTTTTGACACCATGTTTTTTGTTTGCGCAGAGCCAAGTGTTTGTGACTTTTGGTGTTTGAGCAGTTCGATGTTCCAAGATCGGGATGGTTGGGAACTGTGATACCGACTACATGACATTGTGCCCCCCCCCCCCCCCCCATACTTAACTACCTCGCTAGGATTGCCAGCGTAAAACACCAACATCTGACGGGGGAGAGGCTCCCGGCAGCCTCGGTGCGCTCGAAGGTGCTAGCACAACCGAGCTTCTGTCCCTCCCGCGTAACATTCTAGACCGTTGTTGTCTTTTTTTCACACACAGATACCTAAATAGACAATGTATACGATAGTTTAGACAGCTGTTGTAGACAACGTATACAACGGTTTAGATATCCACTGTCTTTTTTATTGTCTGAAAGATCATTAATCTATCCATTGACACGTAAATTATGGTGATCTAGTAAATTTTATCTTTGTAGGTATTTTAGTGCCTTCAAGCCTAAATTGATAGTAAAACTTTTCAAACTAATATTTTTATTTAACAAAGTCATAAAATAAAATTTAACAAAATATATGTATTGACCATAAAGAAGCATGAGCTTAAGCACTAAAGACCACTCCGCCTGAGGGCCAGCAGTTTAGACAACTGTTGTCTTTTTGTCACGCACAGACACCTAAACAGACAACATATATAACAGTTTAAACAATTGTTGTAGACAGCGTATACAACAGTTTAGACAGCTGCTGTCATTTTCACTGTCTACAAGAATATTAATCCATCTGTTGACATGTAAATCATGGTGATCTAGTATAATTTGATCTTTGTAGGCCTTTTGGTGCCTGCAAGCCTAAATCAATAGTAAAACTTTTCAAACTAATATTTTTATTTAACAAAGACATAAAATAAAGTTTAACAAAAGATATACTACTATGTATTGACCATAAACAAGCATGAGCTCAGCACTCAAGATCACTCAATCAGAGACTAACTCATTCGGAGACTAATTGATTCTAGAAAGTTCAGCCCAAGATATAAAAACGTGTTAGGGAACAAAAAATTGTCCTTCCTTTGTGCTGCTGCTGTTTATGGGCACCAGTAGCTACTGGTTGGTTGCTTTTCTTCCAGCGCACACGCAAGAGTAGAGCCGCTGGCCGCACTGTCATCTTCTTTTTTTTAGAAACCAACAGTCCCTACATTTTTCTATATATTTCTATAAAGCTATAAAAGAAACATGAACATAATATTTATAGTTTACAACGCCCTAGACCTAAAGAAAGAAGGAGAAAGCACTAGAGACTACTTGGCCAAACAACTATCATATCCCTTATATACGTGTTGACGCAAAAATCGGGAAAGACCTTTACGTACTAGCACACAAATTCGGCTGTGACCGATGATGCAGGGCGTGCCAGTCAATCTGACCTGTTGATTGACAAGGAAAATCGAATGTTAGTAACACAGCGAAATCGGCTGGGTTTCCGGTTTAGCGATGAATACAAGATCGGCAATGGGTTCCGATCTACAATAATGAAATGGCTAGATCAGCCGATTCCGATGCAAAGCAGAGTAAGATTACTAAAACGTAACCTAACAAGCTAAGCAGAGCAACACTTGGAATAGATTTTGTGGCAGAACCGCCAATTTAAACTGGCTCAAGTGCGTCATGACGGCCATTCACGATCATCGGACGCACTTCAAACAGTTTAAAATGGTGATCTGTCGAGTGTCCCTCGGACTCCTCGATAAACCACGTTAACTCATATCCTTGCCATACATCAGGATCGTTTTCGGTAAGGAGAACACAACGAACATTATCATTTTTACACAACTTACCAAGATTCTTATTTATTACAAGCCATGTTTTGAAGAGAACTTAAATGCAAGTTAAGCCATTACTAAGAGTTTAATACAAACCAGTCTAGGTAGTTCTATATCACACATATCTACAGCCTCCGGCTTAACCCTAGAATCACCGGGACCACGATGATCTAGGTCTTCTGGATCTTCTTGGTGATCCCCTCCGTAGCTTCTTCTGAAAAACAAAAGGGAGATTCCCTGAGTACGAAGGTACTCAGCAAGACTTACCCGCCTTACCAAAGAAAAGACTCTCAGGGAATATGAGTGGGCTGTATGTGGATTTGGCTGACTCGACTCTTTTGCTTAACAGCATTACTAAAACTTGATCCTTATATTTTATGTATTTTATGCTCAGTTGAGTTGTTACTTATCCATCTAGGTTATAAAATATTTTGCATACAGGTTGTACTAAGCTCAATCAGCATTTATGAATCACACTGATCTTGTTCAACTTGTTTCCTCTACGATGTTTAAAACCTGATCAAGTGCACTCATAACCAAGAGTTGTGTCGATCCGGATCAATGTACGTCCTGCAGGAGATACCCAGCCCCCCAGTCACGCACAGTCGATCTTACTGTACGCAACAACCTTTCAATCAGCTGGGCCAACGACCGGAAATATCCTTACTCGAACCCGGGAACGCACCCCCACGTGGGCTCCACGTTTGGCGACCACCCCGTGAGTTACAGGCTACGGTCCCGCCTTTCTCCGACCCAGCAAGCACGGGTAAGCGATATTTCCAATCAGTGAACCGACTAATCTAATTGGCTTTACTGGTCCCATAACCCAGTAAGAAACCAGGTAGAATCACTTGATCAATCACTTAAACAATCGGAACGGTCCTTAGTCTCTCCTACCAGCTTCTGCCCACTATCTTTCAACTCGAATCTTTCGTGATTCATATAAGATTGGTGATGGCCTAGTTCATCATCTTTTCCTTAACCTTTCTAAGCATAGCCAATGTAGACATTTCTAATCAAATTTCTTATCTAGGCAAGAATAGTTCTATCAAGAAATATTTCATGCATCAAAGGGTTTCAACCAATCCCTAACCTAATGCACATAAAATCATAAGATTTGGACTCATGAATATTATGAAATAATGGGTGATTTAAAGATGCACCGGGGCTTGCCTGGAATCACGAGCAGGTTAGATTCTTCCGCGATACGAGATTCCGGAGCGATGACGATCACTTCCTTGACTTGTCGCTGCTCTTCCGCGAATCCCACGAGCTCGTACTCCGAAGCTTGAGAGACTAAAACGTAATGCAAGTTAGCGATATGCGATGCAACACTTTTCAAAGAAGCTAAGCAACTTTCCCTTCTCGATAAAGTTGCAAGCCAACACAAACTACCCCAAGATTTTTAAAAGATACACCTATATTTTTCCTTTAATAAAACTTGCCCTAAATCATTTTTAGTTGATTTTAAATGATTTAAAATCATTTTCTAAAATGATAAAGCATTTAAATAAATACATAAAACAATTTTAGAAATTATTTCTAATTATAAAAGAATTATTCAGAATGTTAACCCTTCTAGAAATTATTAAACATTTATTTAATTAATCTAAATAAAGGAATTAAATTAATTATCTACACAAGGGTATTTAACATTTTTAATGGATGGCAAACTTAAAAAGAAGTTTAACAAAATTTATTTCATCATTTTTGGGCTTTCCTATGATTTTCTATGAATTAAAAGGTGAAAAACACGAAATTTAAATCTATTTCCAAAACCTAATTGGCAGTTTTGCACAAAACCCCCTGGAAAAACCCTCCTTCTCCCCCGCAGCCCCTCCCCCGTTCAAAACAGGGGAGCGCGCTGACCGCGCTCCACCGGCCTTGACCGACGGCGACTCGCCGGCGGCGAGCCTCCCCGGCCAAGGGAACGGCACCAACAGCACCCTCACGTCCCAGCGCACCTACCCCTCCTCTCTTCCCCCTTGATTGGTGCCCGAAAGCTGGCCGGCGACGACACGGGCGATAGCGAGAGGATGGCGCTCGCCGGCCGGCCAAACCACGACACCAAACGCCCCGCGAGCAAGCCTACGAGCACCAACGGCTGTAGGCGATCCTAGCGCACCGCCTAGCGCGAGCCATGATGCTCCCAGACGCCCTGCCCACGTGCGCCTACCATGGCTGAAGCGCGCACGGCGGCGACGCACAACCGGCAACCCGAGCCCCAAACCTAGCCAACAACGAGCCTATGAGCACCAGCGGACCAAGGGGAAGCTATCTCACCCACTATACCGGACCGAGACGGACGGAGGAGGGCTGCCCACGTGCGGCTGCCGCAAAGGGGATGGCACCGGTCGGAGACGAAGAGGAAGACGGCGGCGTTGAGGTTCTGTGGTGGATGAACTCAACGGGGATTGAAGTAGGAGGTAGAGAAGACCGAGAGGAAGGCTTGTGCGGAAGGAATCGAAGAAAGAAGGAGGGACGGCGGCGCGCGACGGAGAACCTCGCCGGCGATCAAGAGGTGGCTGGAAACGGCGAAGAGAGGAAAAGGAGCAGCAGCGACGCCCTGGGCGGCTATTTATCGACGGAAAGCCACCACAGAACATCACCACCTCCTGCTGCAGCCATTGACACGGTGAAAAACATGCACAACGGCACGTGGCCGGAGTTACCGACCTCTGCACCGACGTTGGCCGCCATTGCCCCCTTCCGAGCTTCTGAACCGAGAGATTGCGGCCATGTTTTCTCACGATTCTCCTTCTCAACTCATCAAGATCCCAAAAAGAAACTTGTAGAGGAAACATAGCACTCCAACCTTCATGTTGCAACCTTTTCGATTCGAGCAGTGTGTAGCGTGGATTCGAAGCTCCAATGTCGGCCGATTTTATTCCCCATTTTCAGACCCCGAAATCAAATTCTTCAAATTACTTTCAAATTTCCATTCAAACTCGCCTCGATCCCCAAATGAAACTTGTCCGTAACACAGTCAATTTCATTTTCTATTTTGGCACCATACTCAAATTCTCAATCAAACGCTCGAATTCGAGTCTTGATCCCCGGTCGGCTAGAGTGTTATTAAGAACTCTGAAACCCTAGGTTGGTTCAGAAATGCAAACTCAAATTACTCCCAAAACTTGAATAGAACATGCACCTGGTGTCAAAAACGATTTTGAAATTCACATTCAGGAGTACAACTTCCTAGTTGGAAGTTTTTGCAGAAAACTTCAAATTCGATCTCAATTTGCACAAATACAGTTTAACTGTCAAACTACTGCATTTAACTGAAAACAGTTTCTGAACCACTTTCTTTCGCGTTTTTCTCCTTAATCCAGCCATCTTCTGAGTGTGACCCAAAAACAAAAGTTGTTCCAGTTACTTCCCTTTACAACTTTGTTTAAAACACCTAAGCCAGATAACCCGCAGATCGATCACAATCGCACCTCAAAGATAGCTGTTCATTATGTTTTTCCAGCGAAAACTGAAAACAGCTAAGTGCTGTTGTCGGACGGTGAACAGTACTCTTTTTCCATTTCCTTCTTCCATTTAATTGAACTATTTCCATTCTCCATTTCATCCCAATTTTGTGTCAAACATTCTCTCTCAATCTTCTTGATCAATTATACATTTTTACTTTAAATTTATGTCGAATTTTGACCAAATTTTGACTTTGGTCAAACTTCGTGCCTTTTAAAAATCGGGGATGTCACAGATTTAAACGGCTATACCAGATCCGATAATGAAGTATAATTAATTAGCCGATCAAAGCCTATTCTAAGCTGGATAAGGGTTGAATAAAATCTAAACAAAGCAACAGCGATGCGCCAGATACTAAAGCTTAGATATTTACTAGATAACTGTCGAATAATTCCAAACGAAGCAACAACGATACGCCGATTGCTAAAGCCTAGATCTTACTCAGTAATACGGGACTTACAGGCAAGCTTGAGATCTGATCACCCTCGACGTGTCCAAAAGAACTCGCGAAAATAAGAGCGAAGTCGCCGACAAAGTATGAACGATGCGAAAGAAGTGTAAAGGTTTGTTTGATGTTGGTGTGTACAGACTTCCATGACCACGCAGGATCGATATTTATACTCTGACCATCACGACTCCTAAACGTCTACGACAAACTTACTTGACGCAAAAGAAAAGACTTCTTTTACAACCGTCTACGACTCAAACTCTATAAAAATAACCGACTCTTTATCTCGGTCATTCTATAAGCTTAGCCTGGCAATCTTCCAGGATTCCTCCACGTCATCAACCTCTTCTCCGATCCTAGTTCTCATCGGACTCTGATTCTTATTTAAACTGTGCATCCTCCCAGACTCCGATTCTGATTCAACCTCTTCCTCCCCCCGGACTCCGATTCCGATTCTGTACCTCTGCTTTACTTTGGCACTGATGTGACCTGTCAAAATCTGGTGCCAACAATACGGCTTGACCCGTAGGGTAACCGCCTTCATGATCCACCATCAAATATAATACTATTACGGTGCGTCCAAATTGCCCAGGTCGCCATTATAATTACTTCTTTGAAAATAACTTAACTAACCGAAGCTCACTCTTGCTTGGAGCATCATTGTTTGGAAATCTATCGAGGTGCAGCTGATCGAGAGCCTCGGTTATCTACCGGCAAACAATGACAATGGTGCCTAGGAGCACGAGCCCCTGCCATAGTCTCATGAGGCGACGACACCCTTCTCCCCCTTGACCTCTTCATTAATTATGATACACGTAAGATAAATATATTTATGTTGTAGTATAAAGACAAACTGCTGTCCGTGGGTTGTACATGTCCTGATGAGCTCATCCCACCGGGCTGCAACAACCCACCATAAAAATTCTGAAGAATTACTGCTACTAGAAGCAGATCAAACAAACAGAAGCAAAGAAATCAAATAAGCAGATGCAAACAAGGCGAGGAGTACTCGTACTTCGGCTGTTACAATGGATTTATTCATTGCTGCACAAGCTTTGCTCTTTGACTTCTATTATGGATATTTTTTTAACAATGTATACCTCTTGTGTGAATTTCTGGCTATGCTAGGCATGGGCAACGTTGCGGCAGAGACAACGGCTACCATGCAGGGCCACGGCGCACGGGGACAAAAAGTCTAAAACTCAATCCCGATGTATGAAATCAGGCAAATGACAACCTGAAACTCGTGTCCGGACAACCAACCCCCTCTATCTCATCCATAACTTTATGTAACCAATCGCGATAGCTCAATCTCAGCATCTCAGGATATTAATGCGCAGATCTTTTTCCGCCCAAAAAAAAGACAAAATGTAAAATCTTGCTCATCCAGTTATCAATTGCTACTCGTATAAGTACTGTACCACATGCTCAACAATACAGCGAGAAATCACAACCGTGACGGATACGCATACCAATATACCATTAGCCTGTGTCAGTGTGTCACCCTCGTAAAAAAAAAAGCCCAGGGGCAGTAAAATCCCTCCACGAGGGATCGCCGGGTTACCCGCTGGCCCTTCCGGCAACAACCAACCGAACCCCAAAGCCACCGCGCGGGTACAAGTCCAACCGATCGCCTCGGTTCGTGGCTCGTGGTTCCACCAGCGCGCCGTCGGTGCCCACATCGACGCCCTGAATCCCCGCAGGCCGCCGTCTCTTGCCTCTCCCGTTAGAAAAAAAAAACAGTAACAAACAAATGAATATACCTGAGCCGTTAGATGGGCCATGCACGTCGGATAGGACTGGAGGGCGCCAGTTACGCCGTGACTTACCGAGCAACCAAGGGCGTGATTGGATGCCTGGGCGTCCACGGCCTGGCCTGCTCTAGTGAACCAGGCTCTCTCCGCCCAGGCTAGTTGCATGCAGCGCCATATGTTTGGTTGTATGCATCTGTGCATGCAGATTTCTCGGAGCTGGTGTTTGGTTGCCATACTTTGCTTCGTTTTCTGTGCCTATTGCCTTTCAATCAGCACATGTACGCACGGGGCTGCATCGGTCGAGCCTAGCTGGCGAGATACGCTCAACTCTCACGTGCCTAGCGGGCCTGGCTCGAGTAGTACGGCAGAATGAATGGAGCCTTGTTCAAACACTTGACCAGGAAACCAAACAACTCAAAACTGTATCTCCTCAGCCTGGTCGAGGGAGATACAGGTAACTAAACATACCCCAATCCGCCGGGTCGCTCGCTCGCTCGCTCCTCGGTCGTTGACTCTGAGAGGGCTGATCGTGCATGCAGCATGCTACGTCCGGACCGCCGACGGCATGCGGGCGGGCGTCGGCGCGTCGCGGTGTGACCCAAACAAAACGCCAAAAGTATGACATGAACATCACTGCCTGTAGCTATGGCTATGCATGCATTTAAAAGCCGTTGTCTCTCTTTGTTTTTTGAATAATATCTCTTGGGGGACTTTAATTGCTTATATGATTACGAAAGCAAACATCGTCCGCAGGCACACGCACAGGTCACACAAATTCCATCTAATTAATTAGTATTGCCACGAACTGCATTTACTGCGATAGTCAACATCTTAGGATATTAATGCACGAATCTCTTTCTCCTCCCAAAAGAAAAAAAAAGAAAAAAACTCTAAAATCTTGCTCATCCAGATTAGCCAGTCCTCAATTGCTGGCAACACCGCAACAAGATAGTGAGAAATCACAGCCGTAACTCCTAGTCTGATACCCATACTAGTACCATTAGCCCGTGTCAGTGTCTCACCCTCGTAAAAAAAAAAGGCCCAGGGGCAGTAAATATTAAAATCCTCCACGACGGAGCGCCGGGATACCCGCCGGCCCGTCCGCCACCAATCGACCAAACCCAAAGCTACTGCGCGGGTACAAAAGGGCCCAGTCTCCAGATTATTAGGCTGTCTACAGCGGTTGGACTCTATTTTCATCCCCAAAGAAATATACTTGCCTAGTCATCAAGATTCGCTGCTTCATCTCAACTTCTCCCGCGTACTCTAAATCTCATCCCCTATACCAACTCACCAATATTTTATTCAATCATCCCAACCACTATCTCATCTCTCTCCCCACTTTTGTTTCCATCCCAACCTTTTCTTTTCTTTCTTATTTTTTATTTCTTCCTTTTTAATCCTTTTTCCTTTCTTTTTTTTCTTTTCTTATCTCTCTTTTCCTCTCCCCTGCTTTTTCTTTCCACGCCGCTCTCTCTCGATCCTTCCGCTGCCCAGATCGGTCTCGTTTCTTCCGCTCTCTCTCTCTCCCTTCCCTCGATCCAAGCCATTGCTCGCTTCCCTCGATCGAGCATGCCGTGACTTCGCGAGCAGAAGCTCGGCCTCCGAACGACGGCGCCAGCGGCGACCTCGAGATCCTGTGCTCCCTCCGAGGCCACCTCGTGAGATCCGTCATGCCCGCTTCCTCCCGGAGCTCGCCGTGGAGGAGGAGGCGGCGCCGCAAGTCTGCCATGCACGGCTCCTCCTCAAGCTCCGTGGCCGAGGCCGCCATCTCCCTTGCTCCTCCACGGACGCCGAGGCCGCGCCACCCTTTCCTCTCCTCCTCTCCGCCGCCACCCTTTCCTGGTGGTGAGGAAGAAGAAGGCCGGCAGGCGAGTTCATGGGAAAGGACCTCCTCGATTCGAGTTCATGGGTGGCGAGGAAGATTCGAGTTCATGGGTGGCAAGGAAAAAGGCCGGTGGAGTACTAGGTGGTGGCAAGGAAGAAGGCCGGCGGCGGTTCCCTCTTGATTTTTTGCTTTGATTTTTGCTTCGAATCCGCATCGATTTGTGTCGATTCCACTTTGATTTGTGGTTCGATTAGTTTTGTGCTTCGATTTCGCTTCGATTTGTGCCTCTATTCTTCTTCCTTCTCCTCAAGCTCCGCGGCTCTCTCACTCCACCGACGGCGAGCTCTCCTCCCCCAACCGCGGGCGGTTTCCTCCCCGCGCGCTCTTTGTCCCACGGGCGCGGCAGGCAGTGGGCCTGCGCCACGTTGCGCGGTAGCGCACGGCCGCGATAGCCCCAGATTTGGCGGCCTGCGAGCGGTGCGGGACGATAGCGCACGGGGTAGCGCCCACCGCTGCGCGCTGAAAAGCGCTAAATTCGTCCTGCATCCTGCGTAGCATTTTCTTTACCGCACCCAGTGCGGATAGCCTTACTAGCGCCAAAGCCGGCACCCCCGCGTGCGGATCGTGCTTGCCTCGCACTGTCGCCGTCTCACGCAGGCACGCTCCCTGCCCTGTCGGTGGCCACTCCGCTTCTTCTCCCTCCCAATTACTCCACTATCCCGCAGACCAGCACTCCAGCCTTGAGCCTTCCTTCCCACACCCCACCTGTTTCCACCACTCCCGCAGCCGGTGCGGCACAGGCTCGGCGGAGGTCGAGCCCAATGGCGGTGGACCCGCGGCAGGTGGTGGCGGGGTTCCTCACCCTCTCCATGTTCGTCATGCTCGGCAACATGATCAAGCACGACCACTTCTCCTCCAGCACCGAGGTTTGTTGCTCCGAGGATCTTCCCTTCTCCCTCTCTCGATTCCCTTTCCCTGGGGGGTACGGCGGTAGCAACTCGCCGCTTCTTGATTTGGCGAGTGCGGAAGCAAGTTTCCCGTGAGAACCACTCACATGTTTCTTCTGCTAATCTGTACTGTTTGCCTGAGGGGCCGTGAATAGGGCGATTGGTTCCGCTCCTGGTATGAGCAGTGTGCGGTGTGTGGTTAGGATTTGCATTTCTGCGTAGTTCTTGTCAAATCTGGACTGATTTGGGTATCCAATGTTGAAGGGGATCTGCAAGTGTGACCTTGACTTCTGGGGCTTAGCTAGGGTTTATATTATTCAATTCCACTCCATTACCACGTTGCCCCACTGTTATTTGGTAATCTTAGTCAAAAGAATCAGAAGCTCGGTATGTGTAAACAATACATTATCCTGAGCTTCCCTAGTAAAGGCCTGTTGGTGGGCTACACATCCTTGAGAAGAAAACACCCATTAGGCTGTATAAAGAGAAAAAAAGGGGCAAAGTCATTACTCTTAATCCCTTTACCACAAAAAAAAAATCACTATCCTACTACTTCACATTTTAAAATTTAAGGTGGTTCCATTTCCATCAGTCCATCAAGGAAAAGCAAAAAGGTGCCCTGAACTAAACTGCAGCATCTAGTCTTCTCGCAAAGGGAGCTGATATCAATACTGATAGATCAGGGTTATTGGAAAGTCCTGTTTTTCAATTGATTAAAGGCATGCTGTAACCGAAAAATGTGTTTGCAAACAGCTGGGCATGGAGGTAACAGGTGTGGAGTTTAACACAATGAAGCTTGATGATGATGCTGAAATGAACAATGTCAATGTGGGTGGATTGGAGAACCTAATGGACGCTGACGAGGAGGTTAAACCTTGCTGGACCAAACCAAGTCCAAGTAAGTAATTTCGCATTCTAAATATTATATGTTCTTCAGACTGTTTCCCAGAAAAATGGGTTACTGTCTTACCGATCTACTGATTTTTGCAGAAACTCAACCGTCTAATGGCTTTGTTACATTCTCATTGACTATGGGCCCGGAATATCACATATCACAGGTGAGCCTCTTAACTTATTGGTGTAATAACTCTTAACTTATTGGTGTAATTTATCATATAAACAAAAGCAAGGCATGTGTTGTGTCTGCATATTCTGTTTGGAACACCATTTCACAATTTTCATCTGCAGATCACAGATGCTGTGGTTGTTGCAAGGTATCTAGGCGCAACTCTTGTACTTCCCGACATCAGAGGAAATGAATTAGGAAATAAGAGGTATGCTTCTTTGACAGAAGATAATTCTCCATTTCGTTAAGATAAATCCTATCCCTTTGACCTCTTCACATTTGTTTTCATGAATATGATAGTTTTTTTATCCATCTCACTAATGGCAAGCTTTATAAACAGAAAATTCCAGGACATTTACAATGTGGATAAATTTATAAGGAACCTTGATGGTGTTGTCGAAGTAATAGAGGAACTACCTGATGAAGTGAGTGCTAAGAAGCCAGCAGTTATTAGAGTACCAAACCGGGTGACTGAAGGCTTCATCAGAGACACCATCGAGCCCACCTTTCAAACAAACAATTACTTGAGACTTGCGGTCATTTTCTCTTCAGTGAGTTTAAGGCCAAAGGAGACGAATAACAAGGATTTGGATGCGACTGCTTGCCTTGCAATGTTCAGTGGCCTTGAACTGAAACATGAATATTCTGAAGTGGCCAGAAAAATGTCAGATAGGCTTAAAGAATTAAGCAAAAAATCAGATGGGAAGGTCTTGGCAATTGATTTGCGGACTGACTTGCTAGAAAAGAAGGACTGCAAAACAACAAGAGGTGCTAGACGAAAAGGCTGCTATAATGCTAATGAGGTTCTAGGTTCCTAAGGAATGTCGGCTTCTCTGCTAATACGACCATCTACTTGACTGAGATCGGGTGGCATCAAGACCTGAATGACCTGAAGGAAGAATTCCCAAACACCTATACCAAGGCAAGGAACTTACTACACATCTGATTAGTATCAATTTTCTGTTTTATCCCAAGCATTTTTTTCCTAAATCCTAAACAGTGAAACATAATCTCTTGTTTCCTTGACATGACAAGTTAATTGACATAAAAGGTAGTCTCATGTTGCACAAACTAATTTCTGCATCACTTTTTGCTTTGGACTTCATGCGCACAACCAATGTTTGCGTCTGAACTGAATTTCACCCTTTTTCTGTGTTCCTGCAGGATGATATAATACCAGCTAAGAAGAAAGGTGAATTCCTGAAATCCAGCAACGCTGACCTGGCAAGAGCTTTGGACCTCGAGATCTGCTCGCAGAGTGACGTGTTCATCCCAGCAGTTCCCGGTCTGTTCTATGGCCATGTCACCGGTAGAAGGATTGCCTTGGGCCATACCCAAATCCTCGTGCCTTATCAGTCCAGCGCCTCAACACAGGCTTCAGACTTCATCTCCACTTACATCTCCAACAAGAACCACCTTGCCTACAAATGCTACTGCTAGTATGGCTTTTTTACTATCACTAATAAGATCAGTTGCAGTGAGCCGCTGGGCAGTGCTCTGGGTG
Organism: Digitaria exilis; assembly: GCA_015342445.1. Lineage (NCBI taxonomy): Eukaryota > Viridiplantae > Streptophyta > Magnoliopsida > Poales > Poaceae > Digitaria > Digitaria exilis. Next base: position 1,493,444 of record JACEFO010000112.1, read on the forward strand.
CATACAAGTACCTCTTGTTAACAACATGTTGTACACTAGTTAAGGTTTTCTTATGAGTAATGTTAGCACATGTTTGTATGTCGGTTGCTTGTTTGGACACTGAAATTCAGCACAACAAGGAAGAGCAAAGAATTGCAAGTTCGATGTAACATGAAAACGAGGAGGCTAAGGCCAGGCGTTCGGAAAGAATGGACTTCATGTACCTAGGGCCCAGGCATCGTCTGTTGCCTGTACATGTTCCTTCATTTAAACGAATGGAACACTGCGTCTGATACTCTGATCTGCTGTCTAACTCTGGCTCAACTCCTGGCGACGCCGACGGCAAAGGTATCGCGATCCGCAAACCCAGGAGGTGCCTGCGTCTTGGGCCCTGTTCGCTGGGCTGCTGCTGCTAGCCGTTAGGGCTCAGCAACAGTAGCCATAACTCAATTGCAGCTAGCAGCAGCAGCAACAGTAGCCACAACTCAACAGCTAGCAGGTGCAGCGAACAGGGCTTGGTCTTCTCAATCTCAAACGCCCTCCTTTGTCCTTCGGCGACTAGGACTCTCCCCAGTCGCCACCCAAAAATCAAACCCTCCTTTGCCCCTCCGGCAATGATCTTTTCCTTCTGATCCTACCCTTTTTATTATTAGTTTACTAATAATCCTGCACCAGTTTAACTTGCTAGTGGGTTATTGGGCTGATCAATTGGCCTGGACGATTGGGCCAAACTGCCAAATGCCTGCTGAGAACCCTTTGTTTTTGTCTCCTCCCGATTCCCCGTCGGAATACCAACTGACGGCGACCTGTGCGCAGCACGCCTTCCCAAATTCACCCGTGCCTCCTCAACCTCAAGCCCTCGGCGTCCTGCCGGCTGCCGCCCTCGCATGATTGCCTCCCACACATCCACAAGACCTCGCTGAATCTCTTGCACCGCCACCAAGCCATCAAGGTAGGCCAATGTAGGATGCATGGAGTAAATACAATATTTTCTATTTCGCAGCATATTTATTCGTATGTTTCAGTGTTACGTGGTCCATTTTATATAGGACTAATTTATCTCATGGTCTCCAGGGTCATTTTCTGACCATTGCATAACCTGCAGTAATATTACTCTGAGCATATTTTAATATTAAACTTCCTTGTCTCAGGAAAAAAAAAGATGGAATTGAAATTTAAGGCCTCTGATTACACTATGTGGAAAGAGGAAGCAACTGCCTGCGACAAAGATAATGCTAATGGTAAAGATGGATCAATTACAGTAAGAAATGAGTATCCACGGCCACCTATCCTTGAAATACCCAATGGACTCGATCGGACAGAAGTTCAGGAGGTTTGATAACCATCCGTGTGATATTCCTCTCTTTTTTAATTTTGTTCATGCGGTACTGACTCTTGACAATCTCTCTTTCAGCTTATATCAGAAAGGTATCTTTGGATCGCCAAATCCACACCAAATGACATAATCATCCCAGATCCTTCTCCTGAGGCAAGTTACCTTTTTATTTAAAGAATCCAATTTATTAATCATTCCATTAGTATCCTATTATATTTAATCCTGCAATATATAGGGTACTTAAGTCTACTGAAAAATATGTTTAGTATTGTCATATATGAGCCTTTGGATAGGACGGGTGGGTTGATTCACATGCCTGAGCTATGATATGCTTTAGATCCCCTTATATTCTCTCTTCCATTGTTGTTGATGCCTTCACCTCTAGCCTACCTGGGAACCTCAACTTGCTTGGTTTACAAGGTTTTGTTGTTGTCATAAATACACAATTGTGCTTTGTTATATGGATAGCTGATGCTGTTAAACCTTTTCAATTGTGATGGATCCTTCTAGTGGGTGTGTGATACCTTCTTTGACAAATTTGTGCAATTGGACCCCATCCTTGAAAAGGATAATGTTCAGTGCTTCCTCCAATTATTCAAGAACTGTGCGGGCAGAGGCATGCCATGTAATTTCAGCATCACTGCGCAAACCTTAACCCTCATGATCAGTTACAATGCCCTGAGCTGTGCAAAAGTTATATTGGAGGGTGAGGCACCTGAGCTATATGGGATGCATGCCAATCCCAACTGCATAAATTCCCATGGATACTTCCCGCTCCACGAAGCTGCTGAAAGGTTCTCTGTTGACATGATCGAGCTGCTCTTATGTCATGGTGCATCAGCCAATGTACGCACAGTCGGCAATGACGTCATTGAGGACCTACTCCCACTCCATGTGGCAGTTGAGAATACTTGCATGCATAAGTATCTGGAGGACAATCTTTCTCCCAGCCAGAATCATCTTGATTACATTTACAAGCTTATCCATCTGCTGTGTTTGCCTGAAATGGTTTGTGTCACTCCCCTCCCTACACAAAGTACTACTTTTGCAGAATGATATACAAATAGTAGCTGTTATACCAAGGACTATCAAAATAAATTAGTAAAACCAAGGACGGAGCAAGGTTTCATCTTTAATAGGCAGAGAAAGTATACTTTCCATTGTTAATCTTTTGCCTTCCTTCATATGTTAGCGCAGGGTCTAGGGTTGCACCTTGAGTAGGCAGAGAAAGTGTAGTTTCCATTGTTAATCTTTTTGCCTAACTTCATATGTTAGTGCAGGTTCTCTCTAGTAAAAGACAAGGAGTCTTCACCAGATAATATACAAAAGATGTTGCTATTAACTAATTTTATTTCGTTTGCCTTGGAGATTGTCTGTAATCCATATTTACTTTGATTGGAGGAAACAGAACGATATCTACTCGCTTGCATACAAGTGCTAAATGACATTTTTCATTATTGTTCCTTGCTGTTTTGCAGAAAATCTTCTTGGATACAACTAGACTGCTTGCAGAAAAAACAAATAATCTACTTGAAGAGCTCTGGAATTACATTGAGAATGGAAAACTTATCCAGTCCATGGTTCTACTGCTTGCTGCCCAGGAGCAGATCCGTGGGGGCTGTTGGTCCAAGATAAATGGCAGTAGTAAGAAAGATGGGTTTGACTTCATGAAAGGGCATATACTGAGGATTTCCCTTGCCTTAAGATGGGAGAAAGGCACAAATGAAATGGCACAGAAGCTTTTGGAGGAAAGGAGGACACTTATTGATTTTGCATTGCTTCTTGTTGATGTAATTTCTCATGCTGGTGAACCTCTCTCTGCATACATTCAGGCACATTCAGAGGTAGGCAACTTTTTGGTATATTGCCGCTGTGGTGCCTCAAATAACTGATTCTTTATAATGAATTTGTACTGAAATGAACTTCGAGAAAACCAACACTTTTGTACAATCACTGGTTGGTTTGACCTGCCGTGTATAGTTTCTTGGATTTAATTACATAGCAGGCATAACTTGATTTGTTCTTTCTTCATTTTTGCTTTAGAACATATCAAGATTATGCTTCCTCAAAGTGTTGCAGCTTCTCTTTAAATCTTAAGAGAGCCCCTGTTGTGTTGAGAAGCTGGGGCCCTTCTCAATTAGCCCATAGCAGGAACCGTCAGACCTTACTAGTTTTTCTCCAATAGTAGTGCTCATCCTTACGATAGAATAGATCATAGTATCCTACTCTTGTCTGGTCGACTTGAGATAAGATGGCGTTGATACTAATCTGTTAGGGGATATTCAATATTCCCAGCGAGCTTCACACAGAAGGAACTCAACCTTATCTGATATTTGTTTTAAATTTCAATATTAATATCTGAACTTCAGAGTTGGTATCAAGTAATAATAAAAATTGTAACACGTTTACTGATCATATTGTTATGTTCTTTGGTATAATTTGGAGCATGCAAGTGTCATATTTCATTGAATTTATGCCAATTTCGTTTTATACCCTTGCTGTAATGTTTCTTAAGTTATCTTTCTTAAACCAATGAACTTTTCTTGCAGCAAATTATTTTTGAACGTAGCCCGTATTTTTGCATAACATAGAGGACTCAAAGTTATCACTGAACTAACTATATGCCCTTTTCGAACCCTTATCCCCGATATTCTCAAAGTTATCACTGAACTAACTATATGCCCTTTTCGAACCCTTATCCCAGATATATACTAGTTGACCCACTTGTCACGCACATGGCAGTGCTGACCTCTGAATGGTTGACATGTGGGCCTAATATTTCAGCTCATGCCAAAATAAAGGTTTAGTTTTCTGATAATACATTAAAAAAGACGTAAAATTTTATTTTTCAAGAAGTGTAGTTTATGTTTCTTATAATTTTGAGCAAGTGTACCTCACTGAATACTCATTCTTACTTGATGTTTTAGGTTTGTGCACTCATATTTGGGGCAAAATCATGTCTGGATATATTTTTCAGTTTGTATATATGTAAGACAGCTAACGAGTCTACTGACCTTATGTAAGACAGCTAACAGTCTGTAGTGGCCTTATGTAAGACAGCTAAGGACCTTGTTGACCTTGTTTGTTTACAAATTTTTTTAAGAGTACAAATGAGTCTGAGCTTCTGGAACTATGGTGGATGGTCATAGCTGGTTCAAGTTTTATATTTGATAACCTTTTTTATAAATTTAAAATTTCAATAAAATTCATATTACTAATTTTTGTTACGTTAAATGTTTATTATGTACTAGTTTATAGAGCTAGTAAATTGAATGATATTGTATGTCTTTTTTTTGCACTGCTCAATTGCCTTCCAACTCAGATTACAAACAGTTCTATCCATCATCTCTCTGCTACATTTAGTTATATGGTCGTTATATTGTATATACAATAGGTTTGCGGTGTATTGCCTTTTCTGTTTATTTTTTCTCTACCTTACACAAGGAGGTCATGGGACATGTTTTGTATGTCATGCAGGTGCCCCACAAGGAGGTCATGGAACATGTTTCATCTATCCTCGAAGAGTATGGGTTTTGCCCTACAGAAGAAGTCATGGACACTATAAATCTGTATTGCTCTTTTTTATTACTTCACACAATAAATTTATTTGTGAATATATGTTCATTTTGTTGATTATTTTATTTTGTTGTCCACTTTTTCTTGAAGCTGGCTTTATGATTGCAAACCATCAGACAAAAAGGCAGGCAGCAAAGGTGTGCTGTGGTTGCAAGTGATTCTTCGTCCACCTAGGAAAAATGAGCCCTAACCTGTTTTGTTTCATGGTGAACAGGACTTATCAACGCAAAAAGGTCAGAAGATATGGAAACAGTTAATCTGCATGCTGCAGAGGAAAATGTAAAGGTAATAAAATATTACTGTATTGGAGCATCTCTATCTTCGCTGCTTGATCTATTTGTAAGGTGTCTTGCTATGACACGTACAAGAGGTCTTCACAAATACAATATTTTGGGTACCGTAGCATGCAGGCCACAGCAGTCCGATTAGTCACTTGCATGTTTAGTTTGTTATCAAGTTAGATTTGGTTTGCTTGTTCTAGCTCATATAAGCCATGTCATAAATTCATAATCTCCTTATTGGAGAGGCAAAGCTGTACTTAATTTCTCATCTCTAGATCCATCTCAATCACCCCTCACCTCCACAAGAAAGTTCTTGGTCTTGGCGTTATTTCCCATGTACTTACATGCTTCAATTTGAGTACCGAACATTTTATGGAGCAATGCAAATTGTTTTGCATCAGAGTATTGTCCTAGAACTTTATACCTTGTGAACAAATTTGCAAGTAATAGGTAAGATTCACATTGTGCTAACATCAAATTTCTTTCTTTTTTGTGAGTGCTTGATCATTTGGTACTAAGTACTAAGATTGTAGTGGCTAAAAGAAACAAAGCTATAAGAATTTATGCCTTTTTTCCTTTTTCGTTTTTATTTTAGATCAAACTTTAAAATCGTGCAATGAATTTGATTTCTGAACTTGTCAGACTACATTGCTTTCAATTGCCTCCAAATAGGCAAATATGTCGTGTTGACTGATGCCACAACATTCCAACTATGGTTCCTCACTGCTATGGTAAAGGTTATCGACCAAAGAAAAGGGTTAAAATGCAACAAAAAAAAGGTAAAGATACTATTATAATTAAATTAAGCTAGTGTTTGGCCAAAATCATGTTGGTCATAATTAGCTCAATAACTATGATTCCTAAGTAAATGCAACAACAATACTTGACAAAGGGGGCTGAAATACATTATTGTTGCATGATTTGTTACATCTGAAATTTATTTGGTACAAGTGAGATCAGGTAATATTTAGACGCAACAACAAAAACATGTTTTGCTTGTTATGTTGTGCCATGCCTTGTTCTAGTTCAATAGGTTATATACCACGCTAATTTAGTATCATTCATATCTAGAAACATCAATATCGCGTGTTGATTAACATACAACAATCTCAAGAGATGTGGTTCACGTGTGGATGTATTTATCTCTCTGTGACAGGTTACATGAAAGGAAGCAGGTGGTGGATGGGATCCCACATATACAAGGAGAAGTTATTTTCCATATTGGAGATCAGTGTTACGAACCCGGTGTCTTATGAGGGTGTATCCAACCTATGCAAGACAAGATCCTAGGTCTGGGCTTGATCTTCAACAATTCCGTGTCTCCCGGAGTAGCCCAAAGGTCAATGGATCTACTCCAACTCCAAATCATAAGCTTGGTTTGATCGGAAGACTCTCTTCGCCAGTTGCAAGCAATCATCAACCCAAAAGGAGCTTTAGCACTGTTGCTATTGGTGCATTCAGGCTCTTGAAAATGCTAAAGCATGCATGAGTAGGAAGGTACGCTACGAGTTCCTTTCATGTCCCAAGTCTCCTCCTGTTCGGCTGAATGTTTTTGGCTGGGCTGGTGGCTGGGCTGGCTAGCCGATCCCACCAGTCAGCCACCCAACAACCTGCCCCAACCAGCCAGCCACAGCCCCAGCGCCAGCCAATTAATGGCAGCCGAACAGGCCGTCTGTGTACATAAACTCAACTTACACCCCCCTATGTTTTTGTTCTAGCAGGTGCCAGACTGCCAGGTGGCAAGTTTATGGATCCATGCACCGAAGATTGTGTTGGTGATGCAATTGCTATGAACCTTGGGTTTGTTTGAACAAGGTAGGTGCCGGGCACCTACAAAAGGGGTACCCCAATCTAGGCCCAAAACTACTTGGCATCAAGGCCCACGACGACATTAACCCGGCACCACAGCCCAGCAAAGGCCCGCCATCGCTACGAGTCCTCGGGACCCATCCAGCTCAAGGTAAACGACCGCCCACGAGCGGGTGGTTTCCGTCTCGTTCGAGGCTCGGCGGCCTCGACCCCCACCCTCGAGCGGGTGGTTTCCGTCTCGTTCGAGGCTCGGCGGCCTCGAGGGTGACCCCCACCCTCGAGCGGGTGCTTTCCGTCTCGTTCGAGGCTCGGCGGCCTCGAGCTTGCGATCCAAGCTCGAGCCGGCCTCGTCGGGAACGACGCCCAACGCACTGCGACTCATCGGAGTCATGATGACGCGGTCAAAAAGCGGGAATCACTGCTCCACGCCATCACCTACCCTCCGGAGAAGACATCGGTCAAATCCACTCGCAACAGTGAACTCTGAGCGCCATGCTGCACGCCAGACCTAACCCTGCCAGCAGCACTGTGCCAACTACTCCTTTAACTTTGCCCCCCGCCGGACGCGCGGCCACCCTCGAAGGCAGCCTCGAAGGAGACCATGGAAAGCCATACGCAAGACACCACCCTCGACGCCGAGAACTGTCACGAGAAGGAAGGACGATACGTCAGCACCTGCCATGTCGTCAGCCGGAGTTGGAAGGCGCGATTCCCGCTCGCACAGTACGCGGCATGGACGAACAGTGCACACAACGACAAACACATGTACTCACACCCCGCCCCCTTGGTCTATAAAAGGGGGAGGGAAGCTCATGCAAAGGAGGGGGGACGCAGAGATCACAAGTCTCACGAACACAGCGAGAACACAAGCCTCAAACACACACATACCATAACCAGGGACTTAGGAGCTCACCTCCTTCTCCCACCTTGCTTGTAAACCCCTACTACGAGCAACACGAAATCCGGTGCATTGCACCACTGCTGGACGTACGGCCCAGTGGCCGGAACCAGGATAAAACTCCGTCTCCCACTCTCGCCATCAGGGAAACGAGTGGTTAGCACCGCAATCACTCGTCGGTGCCGGTGCGACCAAATCAGGCACCGACAGTTGGCGCGCCAGGTAGGGGACCAGCGCTGCGCTACTCCCTTTCCCGATGGCGAACTCCGGCGAAGGACGGCCTCCGCTGGGCGAGAGCAATCTGCTCCCAGCGGGGCAGGAGATCCGGTTTGGGAGCCTACGGTTCCAAACATGTGGCGACGATTACCACATGCGCATCCTCCAGGAGGATCCCAGCAACCAACCGGAGCCTCATCACCAGCCTCCGACGGCACCGCGACGACAGAGTCGTCCCGGACCTCGCGCACGACGAACGCGCGCTGCAAGGCGCGCCGTCGACGTCAGCAACCCCCATCCCACAAGGGAAGGGGACGTTTTGCGGTCAGGGTCACGGGAGAGGGCTGCGCCCTTCCTCCCAGAGCCCATGTCTGCACCGCGCGCTACGACGATGCATTTCTATCCCTACGGGCTACGCAACTCCGCGGATGCGTACGCCTCTTCCATCCGCACTACCATGAGTGCGTATGGCGACCAGCTTGGTTGCCACCCAGTTTCGGAGGAAGATTTCGCCGATCCGTTGCCCGGCGATTCCCGCACAGAGTCCAATGATGGACACGCATTTATGCGTAAACACCTTGGTTGGGACTACTCGGGTCTCCGCGACCCAGAGGCCTTTATTGCCTTTCAAACAGCGGCGGATTACTGCTTCGAGTATTCCGATGATGAGTATGACCCAACCAAGGAGTGTTTCGTCATCAACGACGGACAACTCAGCGAGGGATCGGCGTCCGACGACGACGGCGGAGGTGATGACCAGGGGGACAACGATGGCATAGATCCGATAGGCGCGCAGCCATCGGACCCATCGGATCACTCTCCTTCCGAGGACGAGCGGGATCCGCACCATCTGCCACGAGCTAGTGGTGACGTCTCGCCACCAGCGCGCTCCGACCGCGAGCCGGCCAAGCAAGGCGACGAACGCGGCACGGACGCCCGACATGCAGGACGAGTGGCTCAGGTCCGCATCCTTGCTGAGGGCAGAGATGACGAGCTCGCTCCCAGGACAAGCCAAAAGCTCATCGCGGCGGCAGCGCTGCTCCGAGCCATGCCGGAGGCAGCCACCCCCGAAGGGCGGAGACTGCACCTCGAGGCTCAAAAGCTGGTCGAGCATGCTGCCCGACAACATGCCGAGAGCTCAGCCTCCCGCCTTCGACGCTCCTCAGCCTCGAAGGGCGAACGAGGAGGGGAATCCTCGGTACGCTCACCCCGGCCCAACGGCAGGGCGCGAACACAATCCCGGGGCAACTCCCGCCGCGACACGACGCGACGCCACGCCAGCGAACCACGTGCGCTCGAAGCACGAACGCTTCCAGCAAGGAAACCCGCGAGGTCACGCCTCCGGGACACCCGTGGCACGGACGATGATGGCGACGCTCGCAATACCCTGAACGAAATCAGGCGGCGAGAGGGAGACCGGACCCACCAGCGCGGGCGCACCGACGTTGGGCGGAACCGGGATGCGGCCCCAGAACCAACAGGCACGCGGGTGTTCAGCTATAACATCCGCACCGCCCCGATTCCCCCTCGTTTCCGACAGCCTACCACCATCACCAAGTACTCTGGGGAAACGGACCCCAGGGTATGGCTCAATGACTACCGCCTAGCGTGCCAGCTCGGCGGCGCCACAGACGACGCCATGATCATCCGCAATCTGCCACTCCACCTGGCAGATTCCGCGCGGACATGGCTCGAGCACCTGCCCCCGAACCGGATCCGCGACTGGGACGATCTGGTCGAGACCTTCGTGGGAAATTTCCAGGGCACCTACGTGCGCCCTGGAAACACATGGGACCTTCGGGGGTGTAGGCAGAAACCTGGCGAGTCGTTGAGGGATTTCATCCGGCGCTTCTCCAAGCGCTGCACCGAACTTCCCAACATCACCGATCACCAAATCATCCACTCTTTCCTCGAAAGCACCACCTGCTATAGCCTGGTGTGCAAGTTGGGGAGGAGCCCACCCCCCACGCGAACCGGCTATTCGAGATAGCCTCGAAATACGCGTCGGGGGAAGAGGCGGCCAATGCCATCTTCAACGACAAAAAGGGGAAACGCCCCGAGGAAGCGTCCGCGGAGGACGATAAGGCGAAGGGCCCCTCGAAGAAGCGGAAGCACGACAAGAAGGGGAAGAAGACCCGGACGCCACGCGGAGCAGGGGACGTCGAGGACGAGGCCCTCGCGGTCGACCCTAACCACAAGGGACCTCGAGGTCCCCCGCGTGGTGGGGGTGTTTTCGACGACCTTCTCAAGAAGCCGTGCCCTTACCACAAGACCGCAGTCGCTCACACCCTCGAGCAGTGTGAGATGCTGCGGAAGTTCTACAACCGCATCCCTCGAAAGGATGGCGGTCCGCCCCAGGATGGTGGCGCCAAGGACGACGACGGATACCCCGAGGTGGAACACGTGTTCTTCATCACGGGAGGTCCTGCGGCCAAGTTGAAGCCTCGACAGCGGAGGAAGGAACGCCGAGAGGTCATGCTGGTCCGCCCAGCGACCCCCTCGTACCTCGACTGGTCGTCGGAGACCATCTCGTTCGGTCGCGAAGACAATCCCGACCATATCCCGAACCCCGGGCAGTATCCTCTCGTCGTCGACCCCGTCATCGGCAACACGCGCTTCTCCAAGGTGCTCATGGACGGCGGCAGCAGCCTCAACATCCTGTACGCTCCAACTTTGGAGCTTATGGGGATCAACACCAACGAGCTGCGGCCCAACAAGTCCTCCTTCCATGGGGTCGTGCCCGGAAAGCGCGTCCAAACCCTCGGGCAGATCGACCTGCTTGTCTGCTTCGGAACCCCGGCGAACTTCCGCAAAGAGGCGCTCACCTTCGAGGTAGTGGGCTTCAAGGGAGCCTACCACGCCATTTTGGGAAGGCCGTGCTACGCTAAGTTCATGGCCATCCCAAACTATACCTACCTCAAGCTGAAAATGCCAGGGCCTCACGGAGTCATCACGGTCGGCCCGACGGTCGAGCACGCCTACGTGTGCGACATCGAGAGCATCGAGCTCGCAGAGGCTCTCGCCCTCGATGAGACCCTCGTAGCGGATCTGGAAGCAATCGTCAACACGCTCCCTGATGCCAACGAGCGGCAGCAGGGGAGTTTCGCGCACGCTGAGGACACCAAGACTGTTCCCCTCGACCCCGACAGCCCCGACGGCAGGGTGTTGAGGATCAGCTCTTCCCTCAGCGACAAATAGGAAGTGGTGCTCGTCGACTGCCTCCGCGCTCACGCAGACATCTTCGCGTGGAGCCCCTCGGACATGCCAGGCATCCCGAGGGAGGTCGCCGAGCACTCTCTTGATATCCGCCCCCACTCCAAGCCGGTCAAACAACGTCTCCGCCGTTTCGACGAAGTGAAACGGCGGGCGATCGGTGAGGAGGTACGCAAGCTTTTGGAGGCCGGATTCATCAAGGAAGTGTTTTACCCCGAGTGGTTAGCAAATCCTGTGCTAGTGTAAAAGAAAAGTGGGAAGTGGAGAATGTATGTAGACTACACCAGCTTGAATAAACCGTGCCCAAAAGTCCCATTTCCTTTACCACGTATAGACCAAATTGTGGATTCCACGACGGGATGCGAACTTTTATGTTTCCTTGATGCGTATTCCGGTTACCATCAGATCAAGATGAAGGAGTCCGACCAGCTCGCGACTTCCTTTATCACTCCTTTTGGCATGTACTGCTACGTTACGATGCCCTTCGGCCTTCGAAACGCCGGGGCCACGTATCAACGCTGTATGCTCCACGTCTTCGGGGATCATATAGGTCGTATCATAGAAGCGTATGTTGACGACATTGTCGTAAAAACCAGGAAGGCGGACGACCTAGTACGCGACCTCGAGGTCGTGTTTAGTTGCCTCAGGGCGCACGGAGTAAGACTCAACCCCGAAAAGTGCGTCTTCGGGGTGCCTCGAGGAATGCTCTTGGGTTTCATCGTCTCTGAACGAGGCATCGAGCCCAACCCCGACAAGGTCACGGCCATCCAACAGATGGAACCGATCCGCAACCTAAAGGGTGTGCAGAGGGTAATGGGATGCCTAGCGTCCCTAAGCCGCTTCATCTCTCGTCTCGGAGAGAAGGGGTTGCCTCTGTATCGACTTTTCAGGAAGTCAGAGCACTTCACCTGGACCGCGGAGGCTCAGGAAGCTCTCGACCGACTCAAAACAGCGTTAACGAACACGCCGATCCTTACCTCACCGAAAGAGGGCGAGCCTCTCCTCCTCTATGTCGCAGCAACGACTCAAGTCGTGAGCGCGGTCATAGTAGTGGAAAGGAACGAGGAAGGACATTCTCTACCGGCCCAGCGACCGGTGTACTACATCAGCGAGGTCCTGTCTGAGACCAAGACGAGGTATCCCCACGTCCAGAAGCTGATCTACGCCATCGTACTGGCTCGACGCAAGCTGCGACACTATTTCGAGGCCCACCCGGTGACCGTGGTGTCGTCCTTTCCGCTGGGCGAAATCATTCAGAACCGCGAGGTCTCTAGGCGAATCTCGAAATGGTCAACAGAGCTGATGGGGGAGACCCTCGCCTACGCCCCAAGAAAAGCCATCAAGTCCCAGACCCTGGCTGACTTCGTAGCCGAGTGGACCGACACCCAGCTCCCCCCTTCGAGGTCCAGCCTCGACTGCTGGGAAATGTACTTCGATGGGTCGGTGATGAAGACCGGCGCCGGCGCCGGCCTACTCTTCATCTCACCCCGCGGGGAGCACGTTCGATACGTTGTGCGGCTCAACTTCCCTGCGTCCAACAACATGGCGGAGTACGAAGCACTTCTTGCTGGCTTGAAAATCGCACTCGAGCTCGGCATTAAGCGCCTCGACATTCGCGGCGACTCGCAACTGGTCGTCGATCAGGTGATGAAGGAATCGAGCTGCCACGACGAAAAAATGGCGGCGTACTGCCAGGCGGTACGTAAGCTCGAAGACAAGTTCGACGGCCTCGAGCTCCACCACATCGCACGAAGGTACAACGAGGAAACCGATGAATTGGCGAAGATCGCGTCGGGGCGAGCCACCGTTCCCCCGAACGTCTTTGCCAAGGACATCGACGTACCCTCGATCACCCTCGCCGCCTCGACCCAAGCCTCGACCGCACCCGACGCTCAAACGTCCGCCCTCGACCCCACGAGTGCGGAGCTCTTGGCGGACGAGGACGAGCCTATGGGATACGAAGCCTGCTCGGGAGATGAGGACGAGGCGGAGGCAATGGAAATTGACGAGGTTTCGGCACCTCGAGATTGGCGGAGCCCGTACCTCGACTGGCTCGACGGACGCGTCTTGCCTAATGATCGAACGGAGGCAAGGCGCGTAGCAAGGAAAGCTAAGCGGTTCCTCATCATCGAGGGGGAACTGTACCGACGGGGAGCCTCAGGAGTCTTACAACGCTGCATCCCGATACCCGAAGGAAAAAAGCTTATCCTCGACATTCACGCGGGCGTGTGCGGACATCACGCCGCTCCACGAACGCTCGTGGGTAACGCCTTTCGACAAGGCTTCTACTGGCCCACTGCCGTGGCGGACGCCACGGAGGTGGTACGGACCTGCGAAGGGTGCCAGTTCTACGCGCGCAAGACGCACCTACCTGCTCAGGCGCTGCAGACCATCCCCATTACGTGGCCTTTTGCCGTATGGGGCCTCGACCTTGTCGGGCCAATGGCAAAGGCGCCCGGGGGCTTCACGCACCTGCTGGTGGCGATCGACAAATTCTCCAAATGGATCGAAGCTCGACCCATCAGTAGAATCAAGTCTGAGCAGGCGGTGCTGTTCTTCACCAACATAATCCATCGGTTCGGGGTTCCCAACTCCATCATCACCGACAACGGTACGCAATTCACAGGAAAGAAGTTCTTAAAATTCTGCGACGATTTCCACATCCGAGTGGATTGGTCAGCAGTGGCTCACCCACAGACAAACGGCCAAGTAGAGCGTGCCAACGGCATGATCCTACAAGGCCTAAAGCCCAGAATTCACAACAAACTGAAGAAGTTTGGACACAAGTGGGTGCAAGAGCTACCATCGGTGATTTGGAGTCTGAGAACGACCCCAAGCAGAGCAACAGGGTTCTCCCCATATTTCCTCATCTTTGGGGCAGAAGCCATCCTCCCTACGGATCTGGAATATGGGTCCCCTAGGCTCCGAGCGTACCAAGAGCAGCGAAATTGCCAGGGTCGAGAGGACTCGCTCGACCAGGTCGACGAGGCTCGAGACGTGGCTGTACTCCACTCGGCAAGGTACCAGCAGAGCCTGCGTCGACAACAGGCTCGAAGGATCCGGCACCGAGATCTCTGCAAAGGAGACCTCGTGTTGAGACTTCGACAGGACAACCGAGGGCGGCACAAGCTCTCACCCCCGTGGGAGGGGCCATACATCATCGCCGAAGTTCTCAAGCCCGGAACGTACAAGCTAGCTGACGAGGACGGGCACGTCCTCACGAACGCCTGGAACATCCAACAGCTACGTCGTTTCTATCCTTAGAGTGGCCCCGTGGCCCTCGAAATCTTTGTACATACTCTAGATTTGTACAAGTCTTTTTGAATCAAGTGTTGATTTTTTCACCCCCACAGTTTGGAAGAAAATAAAACAAACTTTTATTCCTTTCGGGCTTCGAGGCAGGTTTGGCTCTACCCTCGGTAGAGCCACCCCTCCCTCGGGGGCTACATGGGGGCTAACCCTCGAAAAAATCATCGCTTTTCAAAAAGTCCTTTGCAAAACCTCGAGGGAAACACGCTAGGCGTGAAACGGACAAGGGCAGGGTCGCCTGAGCCGAGTGTTCGCTTACGCCTCGAGGCTACAGCAACACCTCACTTCCCTCCGCCTAAGTCATTCACGAACGAACGAGCCTAGCAACGTTTCCTCTCGAGGCACAAGCATCGGACTAATGCACGTCGTAAAGACATCGCATAAAAAGCAAAACAAACGATGTTCAATGAGCAACTTAGTCTTACATAAAAAGTCTAAAAGCTCTAAAACTACTTCTTTACATACGGGCTCGATGGCCCGAAACTTTCAGGAGTCGCCCCCGCCGCCAAGGTCGTCCCAGCCGCCGCCGTCCTCGCCGGGGAAGAGGGCGCCCTCGAAGTGGCCGGCAAGCACTCGCGCCGTCCCGTCAGCGGCAGCGTCGGCCTCGTCCATCGCCGCCACTGCCTCCTCGTCGTTGAGGTCGTCGGCGACGACGTACCCAGCGGCGAGCTTCGAGAGGTCCGCTTGGTAGTGGGTCGTAACCACTCCAAGCGCCTTCCGAACCCCAAGCAAAAGGGCCTCCTTCACGCGCGAGGTGAAGTGGCCCCCAAGCGCTCGAAGGCGACTAGCGAGGGAGCTCCCGGACTGCAACCCGGGGCCAGCAATCTCGTTGCAGGCGGCCGAGGCTGCCTGCACCAGCTCGTCGAGCTCGCGCTGGGTCTCCGTCTGCGCCACCAGCACGGCCTCCTTCGAATCGGTCTCGGCCTGAAGCGCCTGCTTCAACGCTGCACCAACCAAGCCAGTCAGAAACGAAAAAGCAACGAAGCGAAAGGGTCAAAGCTCGAGCCAAATTAGCTTACCCTCGACCTGTCCCCGGGCTGCCTCGAGAGCCTCCTCCGCCTCGCGGGCCCGCTGCTCCGCCTCTCGAGCCAGCCGCTCGGCCTCCCGAGTTTGCTGCTCCGCCGTAGCCCGAGCAGCTTGCTCCCGCTCGAGCTGTCCCCGAGCCTCAACCACGAGGCGCCGCTCCTCCTCGACCGCCAGCTCCGCCGCGCGACGCGCAGCCCGCTCGTTTTCCAGCCAGTCGCTGCTGTTCGCGAGCTGCTCGCGAAGGGCGCTGGCCGAGACTTCGAGGCGGGCGATGACCTCGCCCTTTTCTCGACCCTGGGCGAGAGCCCGATCCCGAGCACCTCGAAGGTCGTCCAGCTGGCGGTCTCGAGCCTCGAGCGCCCCGGACAAGCGACGGGGCTCCAACGATAACTCCGCAATCTGGTCGTTCTTCGCGAACGCCTGTTGGCGGAGTTCCTGCGAAAAAAGAGCTAAGCCTCCTAAAAAAAAAATAAGGCATGGCGAAAACACCACTTACACCGAAACGTACCTGGTGGACCTTGCCGGCGTCGTCGTGAAGACGCAGGATGTCTTGCAGCGCCCTGCGAACGTCCAGGCCGTGCGACGACTGGACCTCCCATAGAGCCTCCTCCGCCACGGCTTCATCGACGAACCGCTGGGGAAGCACGCGGCGGGCTTGCCACATTTCCGCGCTTCCACGGGCATGCGCCTCATAGGACCAGGCTGCCGTTGGCCCCGGCTGAGCCGTGATGAGAGTCGATGGCGCGGCCCCGCCACTCTCGCGCCCCTGCGTCACGGGGGCTCCAACCCCCAGAGCCTCTGCCAGCTCCGTCAGATGGGGGAACCCGCCACCGTGGGTCTGCCCCTCTCCCCCCTCACGCGGAGGGACCACCGCGGAGTCCGCCTCCGCGGGCGCCGCAGACGGTTCCTCGACACGAAGAGCCTCCCCAGGCGCGGGGGAGGCCTCCTCGGGCCGAGCTGTCTCGGCGTGGGGCTCGACCGCGCCCTCGAGGAGCTGAGGCGGCCTTGGCTCCTCGAGGACCGGGGGCGCCTCCTCGCACGGCTGCTGCCCGGCCTGCAGCTCCGCCTGAGTGTCGAAGAACGTAACAAAGTCCTGCACGACTTCGTTCGTCGGGCCCAGGAGCTGCGAGGACGGGTGCGGCGACGAGCTAGGCCCGATCTTGAGGGCCTTGGTTGGCGCGAGGGAAGGCGTGCTCCGTCCCCCAGATCGACTGCGACACGAAAAGAGCTCGGTCAGAGACAAAAACGAAACGGCAACGTCAAGCAAGCAACAAAGAAAACTTACCGCGCGAAGGGGAGTTTCCGCTTTGGCCTCGAGGCCGGAACGGGAGCTGCCCCCGGGGCCTCGTCTCCCGCGGAGACGACGGTTTCCCCTTGAGGAGCCATCCTCGAGGCCTCGTCTCCCGCGGAGACGACGGTTTCCCCTTGGGCGGTTACCCTCGAGGCCTTCTCGCCCCTCGTAGAGTCGACAGGCTCTACTCGGGGGGCCTCCACTTCTAGCCCACGGGCCGGGGCCTCCTCGACGGCGCTCGGCCGCTCGGGGGCCTCGCCTCCACCCTGAGGTTCCTCGAGGGCAGCCGGTGCTGCCCCCGATGGACCCTCAGAGGTAGGCCCCGCGGTCGACGGAGGGGCCTCGCCTCGGCCCTGGGCTTCCTCGGGAACAGCTGTGGCCGCCCCCGACGGACGCTCGGTGGAGGGCACCACGGTCGACGGCGGTGTCCCGAGGTCGATGACCTCTTCGCCACCACCCCCAGACACCGCAGCGGGGGTGGGCCCACCGATGCGAAGCTCGAACGGAGATGGGCTCCTCGCCCCGCCGTCTCCATCAGATCCATCGGGATCGGTGGAAGATTCCGGCGTGGGGAGCGGCGAGAGCCCCCGCTTCGCCCGCTCGCGATTCTCCGCCTCGAGCTTCTTCCTCTTGCGGTCCTTCCGCTGCCGCCGAGCCTCCCTCCGGGCCTTGGCCTCCTTCGCCTTCTCGGCGAGGGCGCGGTTGACAGTCTTGTCCTCAGGGACAGGGGGCTTGGAGTAGTGGCCACGCGATACGCCCTGCAAGGCACCATTCGCAAAGTCAGAAACACGAGAACAAAACCAAAAAAGCAAAAGCGAAGATCGAGGGTCGCTCACGAGGCTCACGTAGCCATCCTCGGGCCGCATCGGCACCGCCCACGGGTCGTCTGGCAGCCTGTCGACGGCGCGCCGCGCCCGCTGAACGGCGGTGGCAACGGGCAATGGCTCCGCCGCCATCACGGTGCCAGTAAGATCGGCGTCGGGGGTCATCTTGTGCAACGGGAGCCTCCTCCGCATAAGGGGAAGCACCCGCCGCCGGTGGAAGTTGGCGATGACACCACCAGCGGTGAGGCCGAGCTTCGAGAGTCGTTGGAGCGCCTCGATCAACGGATCGAGCTTCTTCTTCCGCGCCGGCGGCGACACACCGAAGTGCCAGTCGTCTTGCTTCTGCGTCAACAACAGGCCGGTGTAGGGCGGCAGATGTCCTCCGTCGTTGCGGAGGTAAAACCACCCCTTGTCCCAGTCCTAGTTATTGGAAACCATGGAGCTTGGGATGTAGAGGTCCTTGCGGCTCCTCCGAACTTGGAGCACCAGGCCGCCGGCGCGAACAGGGCGACGGACCCCCTTGGAGACGCTATCCGAGAAGAGTTCGCCGATGAAGAGATGGCACCAAAGGTCCCAATGGGCCTCGATGCCAAGATAGCCCTCGCAGACGGCGACGAACACCGCCGCCTGCGAGATCGCATTGGGCGAGAAGTTGTGCAGCTCCACCTTGTAGTGGAAGCACAGCGCCCGCATGAACCTCCCCACCGGAACGCCGAAGCCCCGCTCATGGAAACGAGCGAGGCTGACGACGTAGCCCGCCGGCGGATTGGGCTCCATAGCGGCCCCTGGCGAGATCCAGACGGGCGGCTCGCCGTCGACGTTGGGCGGCAGCACCCCGACCTCCACAAGGCTGTCCAAGCAATGCTTGGTGGCATTGGACGGCTTCCATGGCGCGGGATCGACGTACTGGGCCATGGCGGAGGGGAGAGCTCGGACGAAGGAAGAAGACGAAGGCAAAAGCTGAGGGCAAAGGGAGCTGAAGGCAAGGGCTGGAATGCTAAGGGAAGCGTACCCTCGGCATGGGTGCTACCGCGCTATTTATACTCCTCTCGTGGAGCAAGGCGCGGCAGCACTCCGGCCTTGACACGACAGCCCCTAGGCTGACAGCCAGGCCCGCCCCGGGAGACGTAACGGCGCGGGCCGCGTCAACCGCGCAATCGAGTAACTACGCCGTAAATTTCGAGGGGTCTGGCGCGGCAGACGTGCGGTCGTGTCACACTGCGCCCACACGCCTCGCCTGAGAAAGCGCGTCCACTTCACCCACGAACCCACGAAACCGCGAAGTTTTCGCTGCGGGTCATCATGACCCGCGCAGAACGAGGGCGCATTCAAGGCGCCCACCCTCGAAGGAGGGACCTCGAAGCTCGAAGGCTCGAGGGCGCCCATTCGAGGGACAGAGGTCTCGAAAGCCTCGATACCCCGCGCGGAGCGGGACCATGGAATAACGCTCGATGCTTCCGCCTCGAACGGAAGAAGCCATCGTGCTACTGATCAGGGGTTCGAACCTTGGGCCTACGAAGGGTTTCGACAAGGGCCTCAGATCAACCGAGTCAGGGATAATCAACGGTACCCTCGAAGCTCGAACGCTCGAGGAAACCAACCGATTATGTTCGAGGCCAGGCAGAGTGCCTAGATCGAGGGACCCCTCGAGGGGGAGCATCGAGCCCTCGACCTCTATCGAATGAGGTCGAGTCCCGTCTAGCATACCTTTTGCGAAAGGCTTCAACGGGCGTGTCCTATGACCACGAGCCCACCCCTATCGAATGGGGCATGGACGTCCGCTCGAACCACCCGTTACCAGCTCAACCAGGCACCCGTGGCTCGATCCCATCGAGGGAAGCACGGGTCGCCTCCCCCTCAGCACCCTCGAACAGGGAGCTCGAGGCACGTAGAAAGCCCGAAATTCCCCCCACCTCAGGCACGGTGGACGAACCCACGTCTGAGGAAGCCGCGGGTGCTCTTCACCTTAGGTGATGAGACCTTGGGAGAGTAACAACCACTCTCCCAAGGCCTCGGGGGCTACACCCGCGGGTGCGCTAGCGCGCCCCCACGGATTCTGGGAACCTACGAAGATACGAGGGCCTCGAAAGCCTCGACGAACACCAACCTTCGCAGGATGAAAACCTCATTCCTGCGAAGGCTCGGGGGCTACTGTCGGGCACCTACAAAAGGGGTACCCCAATCTAGGCCCAAAACTACTTGGCATCAAGGCCCACGACGACATTAACCCGGCACCACAGCCCAGCAAAGGCCCGCCATCGCTACGAGTCCTCGGGACCCATCCAGCTCAAGGTAAACGACCGCCCACGAGCGGGTGGTTTCCGTCTCGTTCGAGGCTCGGCGGCCTCGACCCCCACCCTCGAGCGGGTGGTTTCCGTCTCGTTCGAGGCTCGGCGGCCTCGAGGGTGACCCCCACCCTCGAGCGGGTGCTTTCCGTCTCTTTCGAGGCTCGGCGGCCTCGAGCTTGCGATCCAAGCTCGAGCCGGCCTCGTCGGGAACGACGCCCAACGCACTGCGACTCATCGGAGTCATGATGACGCGGTCAAAAAGCGGGAATCACTGCTCCACGCCATCACCTACCCTCCGGAGAAGACATCGGTCAAATCCACTCGCAACAGTGAACTCTGAGCGCCATGCTGCACGCCAGACCTAACCCTGCCAGCAGCACTGTGCCAACCACTCCTTTAACTTTGCCCCCCGCTGGACGCGCGGCCACCCTCGAAGGCAGCCTCGAAGGAGACCATGGAAAGCCGTACGCAAGACACCACCCTCGACGCCGAGAACTGTCACGAGAAGGAAGGACGATACGTCAGCACCTGCCATGTCGTCAGCCGGAGTTGGAAGGCGCGATTCCCGCTCGCACAGTACGCGGCATGGACGAACAGTGCACACAACGACAAACACATGTACTCACACCCCGCCCCCTTGGTCTATAAAAGGGGGGAGGGAAGCTCATGCAAAGGAGGGGGGACGCAGAGATCACAAGTCTCACGAACACAGCGAGAACACAAGCCTCAAACACACACATACCATAACCAGGGACTTAGGAGCTCACCTCCTTCTCCCACCTTGCTTGTAAACCCCTACTACGAGCAACACGAAATCCGGTGCATTGCACCACTGCTGGACGTACGGCTCAGTGGCCGGAACCAGGATAAAACTCCGTCTCCCACTCTCGCCATCAGGGAAACGAGTGGTTAGCACCGCAATCACTCGTCGGTGCCGGTGCGACCAAATCAGGCACCGACAGTAGGCAACACTTGTTCTTCTTAGTCCAAACAAGGTTTTGTAGTTTGTTGTATGATGCAACCGTAGCACATGATGTTCAAGGTATTTGCAATGCGTGCAACCGAAACATGTTCAACGTGACACACTTGATGTTCAACGAGACGGATTGATCGTTATGAAAGCAACAATGGTGACTCGAGGTTCTAGGCCATGGTCAGAGAGAGTAAAACATTTTACATGCTACTGCAGCATTGCCAGAGGCATCGCGGTATGGGCGTTGGGCCCCGGGAGAAAGACGACGCGGCTATTTTACGCTGGATTGCCTAGAACTAACGCGCGCTCTTGTCTCGTGCAGCCGCGGCGGGGGCGCGCACGCCGGCACATGAATCTCCAGTTCTCCACGCTCTCGCCTTCCCGTGAATGAAGCAATAGAAGCGGGCAACACACAAAATTTGCAAAAGCGGTTTCAACTCGATAGAAATTTGTTGACCATGTAAGGTCAAGTTTCAATAAATTTGCCAAGAATTCGTTCTGAAAAATAAATTTGCCAATAATTAAAAGGGTAGCGTGACACGGGCACAGCGATCTTTTGCAGGGCGCGGGCGTCAAACTTGCCAGATGTCTCTTTATTTCTTTCTGGATACCATAATGGTATTACGGTATTACCATTGCACGTCTCTTCAGGGAATGAACGCCATGGCTGTTGGCCTGTTGCTACAGCCGAAGCTCCTGCTGGAAACGCATATAAGTGTCACATCCTTCCTCTGCTTCAGGTCATGATGTTCAGACAAAACGCCACGGATACAGTGCTGCACTTGCTAGATTGCCCTGCAAAATCTCAGCTCCTGCCGCCCTGCTCTTCATCTGAACATGCAATGCAAATAATGCAGGTTTAGGGACTAGTATACGCCTGTTGGGCGCAGATAATCAGTGGGAAATGATGGGTGTTTATACACTGCTCGTGAATTACCTTGGCGTGATCTTCTACGACAAGAACAACGCTTGAAGTAGCTTTGGAAAGGCCTCACGGGCACGGGAATGAATTTCCCAATATAGGCGAGAGGCCAACTGGATTGAAAATGGGCACAGATCAGAATTTAGCTATGAGAGATCTATATGAGTTGAGGATGATTGCGCTGTCATTGAAGCAGACTTTTGCTCGAAAGAGTAGTGTAAAGGATGGATAAAGTTTATTCTAGGCTTTCTAGCCAATAATTATGTGTACTCTGAAAAAAAATTATGTATACTCCGACATGTTGACTGACATAACACAGAAACTCATAACTGCAACATAGATTTATTTATTTATTTGGTCAACTAATCTTTTCTACATTGGCAATTGGAGAACTAATCACAAAGAACACTTGGGCATGAGGAACACTTAAGCCGTGCCGTAGGCGTGTTGAGCGGGACACAAAAGTAGCATGCTTGCATACCTTACTGCGCCAATAACAATTGACAGTAGCCATAGTCTCCAATTGAGTCTGGCAATATCAAAGAACTTCCCGAGGAACTCGATTATCAATATCTGCCAGAAAGTGTTAATACTCACCCTCCGTTGAACCATGTAAAGGCATCAAACTATCATGTTACCTGAAGGACAACAGTTGCACCCACTATGCCCATGAAAAGGTGGTTGTTTGTAACTCCCATGAAAACATTCTTTTCTTCAGGCTTGCGAGCATTAAATTCATTGAAGATCTAAAATAAATAGCAAAGAAGGTACATAAAAACAATTATATGGTTTCACTACAGGTGTTAAGAATTTACTTTGTGTCATTGTGTGATATAATATAACACTTGTCAAGCTGGTACTAAGCTGTGGAGTACAAATGGCTTTTGGTATAAAGTTACAAGAGAATATATCCAAATAACGAAGTGGATACATTAGCTTAAATATTGAAAACAAACATAATACTGGAATCTTGAATTGGAGAGCGACCAACTTACTTGGCAAAAGACAAATGCATTGAATACAAAGGTGTTTTTTATTTTATCAGCGTTCTCCCTACTTTCATTCTGCAAATGCAGAATCCTTTTGCCATCAAAATTGAAGATGAGAAGAACTGCTATCTGATAAAGAGCCTGCAATGAAATCGACATATAAAAGTGAATATGGGCTCATTGAACAGAGCATACTTTTCAGTACATGAAGATGAGCAGACAACTAAAAGACCTGTATAAATAGGTTTCTCCACATAACATTTGTCACAAGAGGTTCCCTGCAGAAGTAATTAGAAGTATATCATGCTGCTTTTGCACAACACCTAGCTACATAATATAACAGATTACACCAAAAAAGTGCTCATAGTTATCTAGATGTTGGGTCATGCCTTCGACCAACAGGATGCCTCATCATTAGGTTGTCTGTTGGTGGTTCAGTTGCCAATGCAAGAGCTCCCAGTGTGTCCATGATAAGGTTCACCCAAAGAAGCTGCAATAAATAGATGAAAACAAATGGACATCGTTTTCATGAAATTGAAATGTATACCAAATAAATATTCGTGCAAGGTCTACATTGTTTGTTACTGTCTATTGTAAGAATTTATATCTCATATTTCCTATAAACAGAATATATTTCATTATACTTTTCATGCACATGCCAAGCTAAACTACTCCAGCAAAAGGCCGAACAGCTATATATAAATTAATTAAAAATCTCAAACACCAAGAAGTGTTCCACGCCTTTGTATTAATAGAAGGAA
The DNA here is from genome assembly GCA_015342445.1 of Digitaria exilis. NCBI lineage: Eukaryota > Viridiplantae > Streptophyta > Magnoliopsida > Poales > Poaceae > Digitaria > Digitaria exilis. The sequence goes on from JACEFO010000112.1 coordinate 1,517,135, forward strand.
AGAATAGTCACCATACACTGTGCTGGGTGGTAGGAAATTAAAAAGTAAAGCTAAAGGAGAAGTAAAATTAATGAAAAGTAAGATTTTCTAGATTCTTGTTGCACAGGTCAAGAGGAAAATCCTAACCTCAACAGCATTTAGAGGAACATCCCCAGAGGACACCGCAGCAACCACATTTATCACTAGGGCAGCAACATTAACAGTAAGTTGGAACTGGATGAATTTCTGAATATTTGCATAAACAGACCGGCCCCATCTAACAACCTGCAAAAGAGAATGTTGAAATAAACTTTCATACTACAGAGTCTAGATAAAAGTTAGAAATAATGGTTAAAATCAACTAGAATCTCTACAGTAATAAGATTTAATATATATATTCTATTAATGCATATGCCAACTAACAGCAATACTACAAGAGATATGACCAAGAGATTTTGATAATATGCCACACTGACAAACTGTGACGTTATGCATGTCGATAAAGCCATAATGCTGTGACCATTGTAATACGGACACAAGTCAATCCTTTGTTAGAATGCCTTATGCTTTTAAGTTTGAGAAGACAACCTTGACTACGGAGGTAAAATCATCGTCCAATATTATAATATCTGAGCTTTCCTTAGCAACTTCTGTTCCTGAGATACCCATTGAAAGACCTATATCAGCCTATATGACAAAAAGTTCAAGATCAGGAGAAAGTTACTGTAGGTTGACACTATTAATGAAATGCAAAATTGCAGACTGGCCTCATGCAATGCAGGAGCATCATTGGTGCCATCGCCAGTAACAGCTACAACATGACCTTTTCTTTTCAAACATTGAACAAGCAGAAGTTTGTCATTTGGAGAAGATCTTCCCATTACCTGAAACAGAGTTGTTTAAGTGGTTGATATTATAAAATTCTAGCATATAAAGTCATAATATCTAACATACTCCGTGCATGCACGTGTGTGTGCGCCCGTGTGAGAAAAAGAGAGCAATGGAGATTTACTATAATTTTATCAGCGCTTTCTTCTCGTGCAACTTCAGACATTTCACGGAACACTTTTCCCTCTATTACATAAGGTTCTGAAGCAACATCTTTTGTATCTAATATTCCACACTCCAGAGCTATGGCCTTTGCTGTCTCAATGTTATCCCCTGTGACCATCCGTACCTAAAACAAAGAAAACGAAATGTATGAGAACAACGTTAAAATTGTTTAAGAAGTTGTGAGAAGTAAATTATGTTCATAATTTTAACTCAAACATTTGCACATTGAAAGTACTATTCTATTAAAATTTCAGAGTTTTTGCAATATGATCTGATTAGTTTAAGTCCAGATCATGATTCATGATCTAGATAGATTAACCAATATAAACTCATATTGGAGTTCCTAAAAAAAAATCATATTGGAATAAGCAGCTACAGTATGGAAGATGCACTGTATGTAAAAAGGTATAGAGCATAACATAAATGACTAAATGAGTACAGAACTACATATGACAACAAACCTTCACACCAGCAATACTGCATAATTGTACAGCATTCCTCACACCAGGTCGACATGGATCCTACAGTAGAAGAAACTCTTAATCGAAGAGTGAATATTGAATTCAATTATTAGGAAGTTATAATTAATAGACAAACATATATGAGCAGAATATGTTCCCGCACAAGCTAATAAAAAAAGGAGAGTTAGTTTATAGAATAATCTAAACACAATGCTACACTACTTTACTACACGAAAACAAGAGCAAGTTTCTGCATCATTATATACTATTAATAGCTTTCCATTTCTGCCATACTTATGGAGCTTGAGAATGATGTTGAACAATATGCTGCTAGCAACATGGAACTGGACATTTTGTTAGTCGAAGTTGTATTGCATGCTGAATTTAAACAGTGGAAAGAACTTTTTAAAAGATAGTGCAGATGTAATATCAAAGCCAAACTATTCTGGTACTCGGGAGAGTTATGGAGTCATAAGCTCAGAAGAAATTACCTTTATTCCGACCACCCCAATAAGAGTGAGATCATCCTCAGGCAACTTCCATTTATCTAGAGATTCAGTTGGGACCATTTTAGACTCCCAAGTGCAATACGCAAAAGCGACACAACGCAGTGAACCCATTGCCATATGATCAATCAATTTTTTGAATTCGCTATGCTGAAAAGAATACTTTCAAATTAATAATACTTCACTTTATCAGAACGAAATAAAAAGGCTGGCTCATATTTACCTTGCTGGAACTCATTTGCTGAACTGAACCATCAGTAGAAAGCCAGCTTCCGCAAGATGCTAATAGTATCTCAGCTGCCCCTTTCCAATGGATGTGAACCTCAGCATCTGACTGAAGAAAGGTGCACAAACAAACAAAAGAGCAATTAGGTTTGACGATTTAAAAGGGAACAGAAAAGATTATCATGAAAGAAATATTGTCATGGAGGCAAGCATACATCATCTTACAAAACTTCAGTGTATAGACATCTTTACATTTGAAGATGACCCAAACAAAGATGAAAATAAACACCAGTGCTTTCAGGGTCACAAGAAAATTTTACAGATTTTTCAAACAAACACTTGGATAATATTTTGTCAACATAAGAATCATAACAAGATCTGGAAACCTAGCCTAGCACTGTAAAAAAAGTGTGATAAAAAGTTCAAATGTGGACTAAGACAAAGACTTAGTTTTATGGCCTTATTAGTTCCACTAGAAACAATCATGAGCATACATTATTGTTTCTTATTCAACAGGATATTATTTCCTTCACAACTTTTTAGTGCGTCACAAGAAGCTTACCACCTGCACTGCAACACCCCCACGCTTCTTCTCTGAATTAAACGGGAGAACATGAAGAATTGAAGATTTTGATCTCACACCCTTGAAATCCATCCCAATCTATACATTAAACTGCCAAATAAACAAAAGAACGTGAAGGAAATAACTCTAAACAAATGAGCGTATACACAGTACCATAAGGCCCCAATAAAGAATGGCTTTTTCAGTTGGTGAGCCAGTAACTTCAGCAGCCCCTCCATCCTATAGATAAGAAAACCATACTGACATGTATTAATCGTTTGCATGTTATGGAAACAGCATAGAATCAATGTCATGCAATTCGCACCAATACAACTTACAGGTAGATGGTAATGTAACATATTACTAAATTATGCAAACAATGAAGAGGAAATTGTGGACATCAAAATTTGTAGAGGAGGTGAGACTTCAAGCTCACAGAATCAAGGATAACAGAAATCAGGATTTTCTTAACTGTGTCAACAATGTACAGTTATAGGTTTATAGCCCTATCTCCTAGTTTCTTAGTTCTTCTGATGTCTTTTACTTTTTGGGCGCCAAGGTGCCCTTTGGACTATTGTCCTTGTACAGTTTTCTCTATTTTTTATAATATATCCTCAGCGGGGGTCTCCCTACTGTATAGATTTCAAAAAAAAAATGCAGATGAAATTTTATGGAATTATTACCTCTGGCAGAAACACAGTCCCATTTGTGTTATGTGCAATTCCTTCAATAAGTAGAGATGTCACACTGGTACACATCATTCTGACATTATCAAGAGGATCCAATTTTGTTCCACCTAAATATGCTTCAACAACTGTCATCTAGACGATCAAACAAACTGTTAGAATATATGGTAATATCCCAGCCATTTATGGCCATGATAGCACGGCCATTCATGGCCTTAACAGCAGGTCAATCTGCATCCCTCCAAAATTCTGTCTTCTTTCACAAACGAGGTACCAAAAGAAATAGATGAATTCAAGGTGTCACTGACTCAATGCCAATATGAGCTTCACAGTTACGCACAATTACATATGCACTTGGAGCAGGTAACAATTCATATTCTCTAGGATTTAATCGAAATAAACATGAAGTATCACCATCCTATACAGGACGTTATTCTTAAGCGGCAAAGGCATAATATATGGCATTTTTTTTGGTGAGTGCATATTGACTTCACGAACCTTATTCATAGTAAGAGTTCCAGTTTTGTCACTGCAAATAGTGGTTGCTGATCCCATTGTTTCACAAGATGAGAGTCGTCTTACCTGAATAAAAATTCATGAGAAATCCTTAATGATACAAAAGGATACACACTGCCTCATATAAAGGCTTGGCTTTATACATCTATCTTAAGGTTTTACCAGAGCCTTGTCTCGCATCATCTTCCTCATCGAATAAGCAAGCCTGAAACAAAATAAAGAGACAGCAGCTTTAAAAAAAAACAGCAGTGTAATGTACCTAAAAAATCTAATTAAACTTGTATAAATTATGAACAATTTGTACGTCAATGTTACTGCTAAAGGAAGTCCTTCAGGCACAGCAACAACCACAATAGTCACCTATAAAAAAAAATGCATAATCAGGTGAAAATTAAAAATATGACAGTGTTTATTTACATTAACCCCGAAAATTAACTTAGCAATACATACAGCAATTGTTAATATTCTAATTGCCCCCAAGAATCCCTGTTTTATGCCCGTTGTTCCAGCCATAAATTGAGTAGTCCCATCAGAATTCTTGGTATGTCCAGTAAAATATCTGCAGTTTAGGGAAAACAAGACCCTTGTAAGAAATATATCTTGGAACTACTGCATAACTGTGTAGAATATACCATATCATAGCAATCAAGTCTCAAACAAACCTTATCCAAAGCACGACTAGAACAGCACCAGCAACTGACATACCCACAATACCAATAAGAGTAGCAACACCATTCAGACGCACCTATGTCAGCACAAGTGGGAGCATCGATCAACAACATCGAGTCAATACAGATTCATACTACATAAGCAAACCGTAACATATATAATAAAGCAACATTTTTTTACAAAATGCAACTTAACTAACCTGTAACGGTGTTTCTTCACCAACATCCTCTGAAAGGTTAGCCATCAGCATACCCCATTCAGTATTGGTACCCACACCAGTTACCTATGTGTTTGACAGCAATTGCAGAGAGATTATATTAACATTAAGTATCAAGTTTCGGAATGAATGACAAAGTAGCAACCAATACATGTAATATTGTATATCGCCTATCTTAGTGCAATGATATGCAGTTCTCCTGCATATTCGAGGGGGGGGGGGGGGGAGTAATATTGTATAAGAAAGCTTGTAAACAAGAAAGCAACACTCATTATCCACACTGCGAAAGACTTTCCAATAAGTTATACTCAGCAAGTGCTCCAAAACAAATCGCAATGCTCACCAGCATAGAGCCATAACCATCTGCAACCTTACAACCAGACATCAAGAAAGGGGCTCGTTGGTCCTTATGCACCTGATCATGATATAACATAGTAAGGCATATTTTTGGAAAACAAATAAAGGCTTTATTTTTTTAATCAACCCTTACAATTTTGGATTCCCCAGTCATGCTGGATTCATCAATTGCAAGAGAATGGCCGGATATTAGTATACCATCAGCAGGAACCTAAAGATAAATGCACATAACCACATCAATTTTTTTTGGGGGGGGTGCGGGGGGTGGGGGGGAAGGAAGGAGGAACTTAGACATAGACAGAACGTACTTGGTCACCAATTTTAAGGGGAACCACGTCACCAACAACAAGGTCAAATATTGAAGCTCCTATTCTTTTACCACCTCTGATGACCTAAATCAAAGGTCATAATAAGTTATATGTACTGCCATATATTCACAGTCCGTATTCAGAACTAATATCCAAAATGATTGCACGCATACCTCAACTTGTATGTTTTGTTTCTCCTCGTTCAGGTGTTGAAACTGAAGAGATTGTCTATAATCACTGGTAGCTAAGGAAGTTGTGAGGAAATAAAGGATCAGACAACATGATGAGTGACGGTACTGTAACAGGATGAAAAATAATGAAAAACGGCACACGAGTATGTTTAATTGTTCACAAACGAGCACATTGATGGTCTTCGCCTAATACCATAAGATATTCAGTGAAATAGCTAGTTCATAACATTTAAATTTATTCTTTTTTTTTCTCGAATAACATGAGAACTGTGTGTCATTGTACTAAGAAGAGTGGAAATAGTGGGCCAATCACAATGAGAACTGTGTGTCATTGTATTAAGAAGAGTGGAAATAGTGGCCCAAACACAATGCCATTGCACTGCAAAGGTAGGCGTGCTAGTACTTTTGCAGAGTAGGAGGTCCTGACTCCTATCCTTGAAACCCAGCAGAACCATTTCACTTAAAAAAACTGTGTGGTTGTGTTGATTAAATTAGGCATGGTTAGTCTCCATCTGAGTCCTAGAAATGCTATACAATATTTACTCCTGTATTCAGGGTTAGGTGTGGGTATAGTGCCTACCTTAACCAATTACTTAAGCCTATCGATGAACTAGTTTGTGTATGAAACTTTTTTTTTAACCGAGTTTGTGTATGAAACTTGATAACAATGAAAGGAGGGAGGAAGCTGACTACAAATAAACGATATTTTACCTGTAACGAATATCACAAGAAAAACAGCAAAAAATATGCTTCCACCATCATACCATCCGTCTTTTACACCCTAAAGCGTGAAATGGCAATAATCATGGATTTAAAACAGCCTAAGTATTATTTAATCCGAAATTATTTTCCAAAGAGAAGGTTAGAGAAAATCACTACCATGCAAATGAGAAAACATCATCAGAGTGTCATAAAAGTACCTCTGTTGCCATTCCCAGTGATAATGATATAGCAGCAGCTACCATTAGAATAACAAGAGTTAAATCCTGACACGCTTCAAATACAAAACACTGCAGATAATAAAATAATAAATATTAAATTTGAAGACACAGGTTGCCACAATGAAGTGCCAGCGAAGAATAAATTTCACTTGATTATTATTTTTGTTATAATCTTTTTTTTCTTGAACACACATGAGAGGTGTGGACTTTTTTTTTTTGAAGTTATAGAGAGTTGTGCACTATTATGTTCAGAAAAGGGGTAAGAACCCGTACAACACACACACACACACACACAGAGAGAGAGAGAGAGACTAAATATTATGTGATGAGTATTTGTGTTATAAATTTCTGTTTTCCAAATACGACATGTAAATTAAGAATCATATAATCCTCTACTTGTTCCACATATATAATTAGCATCCTATCTCTGGCAGAATTAAGAAACAGAGCTCTTTTAGAATGATTGACAAGTATCAAAATGTAAGAATCCTTTTATTCAAAAAAAAATGTAAGAATCATACGGTAGAATTTTCTTTGAAAATATTTTAAGCACCTAAAAGTACGAAGAAATAACAAAATTGTGGGACCAAGTTCCAAATTAGTGGATCCGGTATATAATTTCTGAAATTTGCATTCAAAAGTACACACAAGTACCAGCAAAAAGTACCATAAGTACCCACCAGTACCGACAAGTATATGCAGGTACTTGCCAATCATTCTAAAAAAGCTCAAAGAACAATGTAAAAAAAAATAAGACAGCTTTGTAGAACAACTGAACTAGGATTGGTTATTTTAAAACAGAGGATAGCAACCAGCACCCAAAATAATAGAGCGTAGGAAATTATGTACCCATATGCTTCTTCTTTTCTTGCGTGGATATGTGTTTGCCCCAAAAATATCTCTCCGCTGCAACAATTCGTCCTCATCTGGACAAACTCCTTCATCTAAGTTACTCTTCAGTAAATCTGAAAGCCCCCTAACCTAAATGGGTGCATTCTTTGAGAAACATATCATCAAATTGCAGAATGGCAAATAGCAAATTAAGATACATCCAAGTAAATTTTCAATTGAACCTACCCCTCCAACCTCCTGGAAAATAATGATGTCATGGTCTTTATTTAGCATCATGAGCTTTTTCGGATCAACCGGAAACCTCTGAGACAGTGCCTCAAGTTTTAAGCTAGTGTAAGATTCTGCTTAGATAAAAGCAATAAAAACATCACAATTTTATTAACGAAAATTATTCAAAAAAAATAACAAAACAAGAGAGAAGATATATGTTAATAATAGTAACTAGATTATATGGTGATAAAAATGAGATAGTTCAAAGTAACCTTGTCGTGAAAAAGCAAATACTAGCACATGAAATAAAAATTAGTAACGAATGGAGCCGATAAAATTCATAAGTTGAGGGTCCATTGTCGCGTCACCTTTTACATCAAATTTCCCCTTGTTGCATGACTATTTTTAGGATGGAAAATTTTTCCATTAAGCTTAGTAGTAGGATACTATAGGATGTTGAGAGTAGTACCTCCTAGATTCTTCTGGCCAGCCTCCTTGAAGAGAAATACTGCCTGAAAAATTCAGACTTGGAATGAACAATACATTTATACCTCAGAAAAGGAAATGTTCTTTCAGCTAGCCACTGAGATATTACTCGTATCACTTGTGCATGAGCTCGTATCATTCTTTTTAAGTTCTCTTTCTCTTCCTCCCTTTCCAGGTCTAGAGTATATCTAAAACGACGCGAAGCATTGAGGACCAGAGCAGCTTGCTGAAAATGAAGAGAGAAAAGACATGCTCATTCCAAGTCACAACTCACAACACATCAACTCTCCACAAGAGAACATGCTGTATTATTGGTTGAGACGGCGTACCCTCCACCGTCGCAGGCGATCGTGTGACGCGTTCTTACTGGGTATATCGAACGCGTCCTCTTCCTCCTCTGCTCCCTCCACCGTCTGAAGCTCCTCCTCCTCCTCCTCCTCCTCCGCCGCCGCCGCCGCCGCCGCCACTGGCGCGCCGATCTTCGGCGGCGGCGAGCTCTCCGTCCCCGAGGCCATCAGTAGCAGCCGGAGCCCGCGGACGCCTTCTTCGCAGAAGCAGGATTGACTGACGGCGCAGAGGCACCGATCACTGGGCAACCTGCTAGCAGCACGCACGGGCCGATCAAAAGGACCATTCATTTTCGAAGGGAATCGAGATACCGCGGCGGCGGCGATCCCCTCACCTCGGATTTCGCGTGCGCTCCGGCAACCGATCCTCCTTCGCCTCCGATTACGCCTCCAGGCCTTCCCTTCCGGCGTGAGCGAGTGCAGTGACAGTCTGCGTGCGCGCGGGTTTTCTGCTAATTTTATCGGGGAGCCCGCGCGCGTGGGAAGTTTCGAGGAAGGTGCATTCTGGCGCGGATTTTGACCGTGAGTGACAGGTGGGGACACAGCTGTTTCGTGGCCCACGTATCGGTGAAGTGAATAGTAGCTATGTGCGCCTGAGCGGTGGCTGACAGCTTGGGGGCCGATAAGGATGGCCCACAGGTCAGTGTTGGAAAAGGCAGAGTTCCAGAGATCTGAAAAAAAAAAGGTGCGCTTTGGTTGCAAAATGGCATGGACAAGGAGTAAAACCATGGGCGTACACTCTACTCGAACCATTTATCGGGGGATTTTCAGCACCATGTAATTTATGTATTGAATGGTTCAGGATTAATAGTGATCATAATGCTTGGTTATGTGAACCACATCGACTCATTTAGAATGAAGTCAAGCCATGCCACTTATGATTTGGTTAAATCACACCATGCAGAAACATCTATTCATGTATTGTTTGGTACATATATAGCCAAACAAACCCTAAGTAGAACAATGTGAAAGAGGTTGTATGCATGACTCTTGTCCCTATGTTTAGTTCTTCTCTTGTTCGATCTTCTATTAAAAAGGTGACTACTTGGTCAGTAGTCCATTCTCATCATGTTCCAAATGTCAAATCATGAATTGCTCGTTCATTCCTTCGCTGTTAGCGTCTTATGGTTGAGATCCAGGAACCACATGTGCATGTAAACCTACAGAATGCAAATCGATTCCCCCATTTCCCCCTGAATTGTAGCATAGACATTCTGCAGTTATAAGCTAACCACGAGGTAGAAAATGAACTGCATGCTGTAATAAGTTTCGGTTTCCTAGTGACATGCATGCTGGTTCTTGAAATAACATGTCAGGCTGTCACCTCACAAGAAGCCATGCAAATCCATCATGGACAACAGGGAACTGACATTTTTCAGAATTTCAGGAAGGCGTGGTTTGCTTCTATGCAAAGGAAGAAACTGCTTTGACGTCTTTGGTCTTCCTAGAGAATGAGCTTGTGAGATCAGAAAATAATAGTGTAGCGCGTGCGTCTCGATCGGATCCAAATGCAAGAGACAGATGAATATTTGCTCGTCGTGAAGGGCATTTTGTATCTTCTCCAAAAGCTCCATCCTTGGCTGCGTCACGTCGTTCCTTATCCGGCTACAAGCCACAGAACGGGTAGGCAACAGCTATGCTCGACGGCACGATGCAAACTATAGTACAGTTCATGCAAAGCCTGTGACGACTTGTTTGTTGACAATATTGTCCAAAGCAGAACACGCATGGGAATATGTCGTGGGTAGATGCCACAAGTTCAGGCTTGCAATTGCCTAGAACTTCCTTGGGAAGACCCACGGGTTGCTTTGGACCAAGCCCGGCGATATGTTGATTCGTTGATCCAGCACTCAAGGAAGTGCGCTTGTCTTTGTTTGGATCAAATGCATATTCCAAACTTTCCTGCTCTCCCTCCGAGATTCTCAAGGCTCTCGCACAGTTACATGCATTAGCGCTTACCTCATGTGCCACTCGACGACTCAAGGCCATTTGTACATTGTGGCTGGGAAGGAAGGAGAATTAATGCCCTGTCCAGCTGTCCCCTAACTCGAACCATACCAGCTGTCCCCTAACTCGAACCATACTAGGGGTGATTGTGAATCTCGAGTGGTTGACTCTTGTGGTCTCTGGTCTGGCAAGTCAAGTCGTGCCAGCACAAAGAAGTATTGCATGGAAATTGCACATCTCCATCAGACGGGCCTACGTCCAAAAACAGGGGATGGACGATGATTATGACACAAAAACTCGCTACTACCAATAGACAACTTGCCTAACTTGACATGGGCACGATTAGGTGAACCGGAGATGTTATTTGTACAGGGCATTCCACACGGTCATATCTCAAACCAAGCCACAAGATTACAGCAATGTACATAGATGTTATTTGTACAGGGCATGTTCAGCTGTTACTTACATCCACCCAGGTAGCAATGGTACATTGGTACATGTACATGACACATCTTTCGTTCAAAAATGTATGACACATCTCGTCAGGGGCCGGACTCTCCTAACAGGAACCTCTCGGGATTAAAGAATAAGGAATCATGATAGTCTAGCATCACAACGAATCAGGTTTGATAAGACCACAGAAGATGAATGCTTGGATCAAACTCTGTGCCTTCTTGGTTTGTTCGGGATCCCCACATATGACAACTATAGAGTTCGTGTCGCCAGGTTTCAGATCGTGAACTGTAACTGAAGCACCTGACATCTGCAAGGTAAACAATACCATGAGCTTTAGGCCCCGATTAGATTCACCAACTTTTCCCCAAAAAACACTATTCATCCAAATTTTCCATATCCATCCCATCCCTCCCACTCACAGAATATTATTCATCTACAGTGTTTTTTTGGTGAACAATGTATTTTCGGGGAATCTTTTCCCAATCTAAACACACCCTAAGAACAGGGTCTCTCCAATGCCCGTGTCTTAGCCGGTCCTATACCATAAATGCAGCTATGGATGCAGGTTCTACACATTGTGGGACTGTCTCCATGAAGACCCGGGTGCGATGGATAGAACCAGCTCCCATCGAATAGAAAAGTATACTCTGACATACAACAGTACGGAACCTGCCCTGGTGTTCGCGATGGGGAGGAGAGTAGTAGTGTGTTGGGTAGTTTTTTTATTCTGCAGCCCCACGCATGGATACAAGCCCTAGTCCTAAACATTGCAGCCAATAGAATAAGATGATATCACATCATTCGTAGGTCCCTCTAAAGGACCAGGGTCGGATCTATACATTGGAGTTGCCCGATACTCCCTATAGATCTATAATAGCAAGAATTAGAACAGGGTATAGTAGATTTATCTAAGTCTTGAACCTAAATTATAAAGATTTCAAGAGAACTATTTCAGGTGAGCTTTACATTTTACAAGACTAATATTTGAAAGAGTACAATATGTACAGATATGAATCGGTGGTGTCTTTAGATTATGTTATCACAAAAGGACAAATCTACATTGACAAGGTTTTTCACTGATGGCAACAAGTCAGGAACAATGGCATATCCTTGTTGCCTTGATGAGGCGATGAGCACAAGGCAACAAGACACAAGCAAAGGTTGACTAGATATTAGATAAATAGATGAAAAAAGTAAATACCTTTTTTATCTGTGCAAGATCACTGCCATTGGTTCCGCAGACGAAGCCTATATACTTGTAAGGAATAACAACTTCAGTCGTTGCACTTGTTGGTGTGACCACTTGATTTTCACTGTCAATAAGGACAAATGTCACAAATCATATCGATGTCATAACCATTTTTGAAAAAGAATTTGATTTTACTTTTTTTCCCTTCTATTTTCCGTATTATTATGGAACTAGTGCACCCCTACAGATTTATCCATGGCTTCAAGCCTTCTTGCACTTACTTCTAAGGTGAACACTCACTCAAAAGTTTAAGAAATAACCCACAAGGAAGAAATAAGTTTTTTCATCAAACACATGGCATTTAGGTTACCTTGCCACTGGTCCCTTTCCAAAATCGGTGGATGGCACTGCATCAGGCATGTTTCTTGCAGCTTCACTGTTTGTATTTGGTGCCTACACAAGAAAACGGATTTAGTCTAAGCGATTTAACCACTATAGCACCTTAATCAGGATGAAACACAATGCGAATGCTGACATCCTAGTACAAAATTTTACAAACTTTGACGACAGTCATTCCAAATTTCTTACCTCAGGGGCCCAAGTCCTTGGTGATGGCTGTTCCAGAAAAGGACGAGGACCTCCTTGTTCACAACCATATGGGTATGGCATCCTATCAGCACCCATATGTTCCATTGAATGTGCGGGAGGTGGCCGATGAGCACCTGTTTCAAACGGACCCATAGGAGCATGCATAGGATATGGAGGCATGGCCCCACTGTGATGTGGGTGCGGCGGAGGTGGCCCCACTGTGATGTTTCCAGGAGGTGGATATGGAGGCATGCCTCCACTGGGGTGTGGCTTGGGAATGATGACGTCCCTAATCCTTCCAGTGATATGAATTAGTGCATCGTGGATGGATTGGAAGCTACCAGTGACCTGTGAGAAAGGCACTCCAGAAGTGAATAATTAATTGTTTCACTCTAGATCATGATATCTTAACTTGTTTATAGCATCTGATCAAACGCAACTATAAATTACATTTTCCTTTGAAAGGATAGGTCAAGTGACTAACTAAGAAAAGTGATTGATTCACACAATGTTAGACTGTACAATTTCAAAAATGAACGATCACTTGCAGTAGAAAACAGAAAAATTACCATGAAAGAATTACAGCATATGAAACAAAGCAAAGAAAAATACTAAAGATATTCTGCAGGTCACTTTGAACCATGCATTTTTCTTTTCCATAAAGGAGTTTAGATATTTAATAACATGATAATTTCAATTCTTAGCTCTGAAACTTATCGCTAGTAAATGACGTTCACCTCATGTATAAGGAATAGAAAGCAGAATACGCAATCATTTTTAAAACTCAATTTAGACGCCGTTTGAATTAGGTCATACTGTCATAGTTCATTGATGTTTTCTCAGTTGTTAAACTTTACATTTACACTGCACGACTAGATTCAAATAAAAACACAAAAAGTCTAACCAGATTCAACAAGTACCTTCCATGTATCACTGAAACTTCTAAAAGGTCATGCAGAATCATGTACTACATTAGCATAGCATAAATAAAGTGCAGCATTGTTTCGAAAAAAAATAAAAAAAGGAATAATCGGGTGGTTGATTGTTAGAGTTGAGATATACCTGAACCATTTCATCATTTCGCTGTGCACATCTTGGAATTTGTTCATTCCCAAAAATTCGAATGCTAGCTCCTGTTAGCTTTCTCATCTCTGTAATAATGGATCCACCTTTCCCTAGCAGGCAACCGATATGTTGTGAGGGAACAAGAAGCCTAGCAGGTGTAGGTGAATTTCTATCATTAGATGCCTCTGAGATTCTAGAGTAAACCCGGACAACTGCATCTTGAGCTGGAGAATGCATCATGTCAGAATTCTGCACCAAACGATACACATTAATCAAACCTACTATAAATAGCAGGTAACATAACTCTTAGGAAAGCTAATAACAAATTCTCATCATAAGTTGGCAGAATATAGTTGCAACAGTCAATTAGCCACACACTGACATGAGATGCAAGTGCTCAGAGAGGCAGATTTGTGGAACAAGGTACCACAAAAATATTTTTAACCATAAGAAAAACAAAGCTATTTTATCACTTGAAACAAAACAGTAGTAAATTGTTTTAGGTCCATAGACATACCTCACGTGCAGATATGGCAACGATACGCTCCTCTGAATCAGGAACAGGCTCTAAAATCTTTATAGAAGCACCAGTTTCACTTTGTAGTGCGCGGATAGTAGAACCACCTTTTCCAATTATGCTGCCCACCATGTCATTGAGAATTATCATCCTGAACACTATCTCTTGTTCAAAAAAGAATCTAGGTCCAGTGGGGCCAGCAATACTTGGATAATTCCTTGTGTGGTAATCAGGCATTTGTGGGGGTAAATAGTTTCTTTGAGAATGAGGATCCATGCCTGGGGGGCACCCAGGACTACTACCTGGAGGCCCAAATGGTCTTCCCATTGGAACATTGCTTGTGTCTGGCCTAGGATAATCTTGGAGGCAGGTTGAAACTGCTAACAGTCCTTTCCGTACTTGCGAAAAGCTCCCACTTATCTAACAATAAATAGCTACCATGTCAGAAGAACCTGACTTTGAAGATCAAATATCTAAGTGAAATATTAAATATGCCGTACAATGAAAACAAACTATTAATTTGCCATCTACTGAATTTTCAGGGAGTGAATTACCAAAGGGAGAACATTGCCCAATCCATTTCAATCTAATTTCTACATATGTGAAGACAAATTTTAACAAAGAGAAATGCCAGGCCCTGAGGTATCACCACAAATAATTTACAAGGACCCCATTCTGTTATCTGTAATAAAACCATGCTCTCAAAGTGTTGTTCTTTCACGATTGTATCCTATCGCAATGCAATACTGGAGATTGCTTTCTGATTCACAAGGAAGCATTAATATTTCCAGCAATGCCTCCAGCATTCACCAGGCACGGCATTCCATATCTCACATACTACAGGCTGAGAAAGGATGGTTTTATTTCCCAGCCAAGCAAAGCAACATTGAAACATCGGTGTTAAACATAAAGGACCTAGAGAGGCATACATGGATAAGTTCATCCGCTGGCCCCGCGCAAGGGGGCAGCTGCTCCCTGTTCCGGAACACCCTGATCTGAGCTCCGCTCTCCTGCCGCATCCGCTCCACCGTCTTCCCACCCTTCCCAAGCACGCACCCCACCTGCCCACTGCCGGCCAGCATCCGGCAGCCGACGGCGCCCGTCACCTCCCTCTCCTCCTCCTCCCCTCCCATCGCCTCGTCGCCCCCGACCCTGTGCCCCACCACGTGCTCCCACGCCCTGACCGCCGCGGCGGGGGCGTCCGGCCCGGAGATGACGAGCACGGCCTCGTCCCCCACGGGCGGATGGTCCACGTGGAGGTCCCGTGAGTGGCGGAGAGCGGTGGCGCGGCTGGATGGGCATAGCAAGCGGAGCGTGGTGGTCGGGCGCTTGGTGGATGGGGAAGGGGTCGAGGAAGAGGAGGAAGACGAGGCGGCGGCGCTGGCGCCGGCGCCGGCTGGGGTGGGGGCGACTTCCATGGGGATTGGAGTGTTGGACGGTTAAGCTAAAACCCTACTGCCGTTAATGTTGGCTCACCGCCGCAGTTAGTTACGGCAAGGGCCTGAACCCACGCTGTAAGCCGTCCGATTGAGCATCGACGGCAAGGCAGCGTTGGAAGCTATATCTAATTATCTATGCAACTTGAGCACACTTTTTTTTTTGGCATGGAATGAGAATTCCTCTCCTCGCTGGAGACCAGAAGCTGGTGCGCTGGTGCGTCATCCCAGCTGGAGTTGACGCCTCGTGAACACACTCCCTAGCGCTGCTAGAACGTGAACCTACCTGAACTAAAACTTTGTTGTTGGAAATCAAAATAAGTACCTTAAAAAAATCAAAAACCAGAACCCAAAGCAATGGGAAAAAGACCATAACACCCCTGTGCGGTGATAATTGGATAACAGAAACATTTGGATCCACATGCCATTAATGTGTTGTACTTGTTGCATCTAGAATCACGGCAGCCAACACATCATCAGTTTTTTACATCTCTTTTTTTCCAAACATATATCAGGGAATGGATGGGACGAGGCAACATGTAGGTGCAGAAATCAAAGCAGCCAATGTAAGGCCCCGTTTAGATTTAAAAGGATTCCCAAAAATCCACTATTCATCCAATTTTTCCTTATTCATCCCACCTCTTCTACTCACATATCACTATTCATCTACAGTGTTTTTTTGGTGAACAGTGTATTTTCGGGGAATCTTTCCCCAATCTAAACACACCCTAAGGGGAAGTGCAAGAGGCGGCAACACACTAAGAAACAGCAATGAAGATTGGTTTTAGAGGCATAAATCAAAGCAGCTTGTTGGGTTTTACACTTGGAATAGGTACGTGACGGCGACAACAAGTTTAGGGTTAGGATTGAGGAAGAAGAAAAGAAGCGAGAATGGTATATAAAGAGCAAAGGAAGCACTATAAGACCATGTGATCAAGATCTAATGGTCAAAAGGTACACCAAAACTTAATATGCTTTTGTCTATAAAATAATTTTATTTCTAAAATTGAGCATCATTAGTGTCATTTCATACCACTGGATGTGCCCTTACAAGGTTAAACCCGTGGGCCTTCTTCAGTGGTGGGTGGAAATCAAATCCTGCGATAAGATGTCAACACAAGAATCGATGCCTCACCATTATAGGAGAACTCACCAGCCTTGAGATAGGAACCACACCCAAAATGGGATTACAAACCAATTAAATAAACATATATGTATATCAAAATCTATAGCGAAATCAACGATTGGCCCAACCATTGGAAGCAACAATTAGCTTGTTCGTTTGCACTTAACCGGCTGGGCTGATCTCCATCTGGTTTGAAATATAGCTAGGCTGAGGAGCTACGGCCAGCGGCTGATCAGCTGATCCAGCCCCAATGCCAGCCACTTCCAACCACCCGAGTAGGCAGAAACTCGTCGTTGCTTCATTGGCCTGTACATATACATGTATTCATCGATTTGACTTTGAATTTGGTAGTCCCCTTTCATATTGCTCTTTCTCTCTATATCCATGTGGGGCCATCATCTTCCTCTACTAACTTCACAAATTTAAACAACTCAATCTTAAGTCTTGATTTCCCACCAAATGGCTTAAACCAGCATGGCAATACCATAGTTTTCCTCTACTCAAATTCCCCACAAATATCCCACCACCACCATATAAAACCAATGGACTGCCACATTAAGCACACAATTCTAGTCCTTTTGGAGCTCCACTAGGCTATCAGCAATTATGTCTCACACCATCAATCTATCATGGCTTCTCTTATGAAGACAGCGTGGGGACAATACCAGAAAGGACCATCTAGAGTTGATATAGTTGGCACGATCCATATTCCCCACTTGGATCCAATGATCTAGTTAAAGGCAATGACATGAAGTTTGATCAATATCGAAAGGGATTCACAATCCCAGCATCCCTATTCTACAGTCTTTGGTAAAAAGAAGTACTTGATTTTTTTTTAAAAAAAATCATGGCCAATGACCATTGACATGAGGGTATCTCCAAACTAATATTTTAAAATTTCAAAATGAAAATTCAAAAGTTTGGCAGATAAATTTATAAAAAGATAGTATTATGGTCTGAGAGAGTCCATATTAGTCTAGTGAACAACTCTGCACTTGCATGGACTGAGATATGCAGATGAAGTGGTGGTGTGTAGAAGTTAGGATGTACTACCTTGCTCCCTTATCTCTTTTTTGTAAACATTTTATTTTTATTAATATATATTATTAGTAGAGACTCTGCACCTCCTGTTCTTTAAAAAAAAACTAGGATGTTTTCATTGGATGCATTCCATGAACTTTGTGTACATTGAAAATTGAAAACCTTCCTTACAGAAAGAATCCTATGTAAAATAACGAAGAAATTCTACCGCAGGGAATGCATTGTGGAGGTTGAATTTCTCACGTGTGGGTGCATGTACTTGGATCAAATTTTGCAGAATAAATTAAAGCTTTGACTCTCACAAAATCATTGTTTGACTTCCACCATTTCATCATTAAACTTTCCCATCCAATGTTTATCTCGAGCTCGATATTTAAAGAATCCTGTGCATATGTACAACTGCCTTGAATCTTGAAGAACAAGTTTGACTATTTTCTTGGCTCAGATGAGAATAATAGAAAATCAGAAATAGAATCTTTTGTTAGCGGGAGCTGACACGCAAACATTTTTTTTCCTGCTGAGGTGATTGTTTAACGAAAAGAGGGTGCGATCCAGGGTCAACCAAATTCAGCCATCAACATGCAGTGAGGTTTGACAAATAATAAAAACCTAGAGCAGCAACAGTGGTGTTATATGTACATGTTTTGTCGATCTGCCATATGTGGCATTTCATCCAGGCTTCCAGTTCAATACAAATTAGAAAGGTACATGTAGAAACAATTAGGCATAGACCTTTTTTGCCACAGTTTTGTCAAGGCAAAATGATGCAGAGCTCATCAGTAGCTCACATGATAAATGCATGTATCATGTATGCAGGGTCGTAGGGCGGTCGGCCCCCGTAGTGTGAAATATACGTACTGTCTGTGGCTCTGTGCACGGCACCGTAGTGTGAAATGTACATACTATCTGTGGCTCTATGCACGGCACCGTAGTGTGAAATGTACGTACTGTCTGTAGCTTGGCTCATACCCCGTTTCTGAATTCTGATGGTGGAAGCCAACCGCCGAAAAGAAAGTTGGCGGTGAGCGTGCATTTTGGCCCCACGCACACCAAGATAAGACTATGCAGGACGCATCCATTTCGGCGGTGATGCTGCCGTACTGAGGCCTACACGGTGGCACGACGTAAGGCTGTCCGCACTCGTGGTACTCTATTTTCATCCCAAAAAAGAATATTCTTGTCCTAGTCATCGAGATTCTATACTCCATTCCAACTTCTCCCGCAGCAGTCATACTCTATATCTCATCTCCTATACCAACTAACCTATATTTTATTCAACCATCCCAACTTCCATCTATTCCCTCCTTATATTTTTTTCTTTCCTTTCTTTTTTTCTATCTCCTATTCTTTTTCTTTCTTTTTTATTCTTCTTAATTCTTTTTTCATCTCTCGTTTATCTTTTTTCTTTCTTTTTTTACTTTTCTTAATTATTTTTTCATCTCTCTTTTTTTATCTTTTTTCTTTTTTTCCTTTTACCTTTTCTTTGTTTTCTTTCTCCCGTTCTTTTTTTACCCCTTCTCGGTCTTTCCGTCGGCGTCGCGTCTCTTCCTCTCTCGCACCCTGCGCCGGCGGGAGATTGGGATCCCATCGATTGATCCACCCCTACGGCGGCCGGCTCAGGCGCCAATCGGAGGTCCCGACCTCTCCGCGGTCCGATTTGCCACCCGCGCGCCATGGCTCCCCCTCGAGGCCTCTCCTGCTTGACCGCAGATCGAAAGGAGGCCGCGAGAGCCCTCCTCGGTGGCGAGTGCAGCAGCTGCGGCGGCGGCGACTGTGGATCCAAGCGACGGAGGAGCTGCTGCTGCTCGCGGCAACGCGGAGGAGGCCTGGCCCTCCACACGCGCAGAGGAAGAAGCGGCAGATGAGGAGCGGCCTCCATCTCCGGCGGCTGCTTCTCCAATCGACGAGGAGCGCCTTCGCCACGCACGCCGCCGCCGTTGTCGTCTCCCTCTCGTTCCTCCCTCTGTTCGGCAACTGCGTCGATGACGGCCCTCTCTCTCTCCGCTCGCCGGCCGGAGTGGTTGGGGCTGCGCGCGGCAGGCCGTGGGCCCGCGCCACGTCGCGCGTTGGCGCACGGCCGCTAGGACGCCAGGTTTGGCGTTCCGCGAACGGTGCGCGAAGATAGCGCCCGCTTTAGCGCCCACCGCTGACATTTTTTCGCTATATTCGTGCGGCATGCAGAGTAGCGAACCTTTTACCGCACCCAGTGCGGACAGCCTAAAGAGCCTGTAGCTTTTGTTTGTGTTTTCGATCAAGCTACCAAACGCTGACAGTGACAGCTCAATCCGTTGTACAGTGAGTAGGAGCGAGTATTTCACAGTTTGTAACGCACATAACATGGTTGATTTTCTCTGTGACTACAATATAGTGAAAATTCTATGACACTAAAGTGGAAAGTGGGAACTAATCAATATAGTGAAAATTCTATGACGCTGAAGTGGAAAGTGGGAACTAATTAAAGGCAGTTAGATCATACAATCTAGCTCGTCGGGTTATGAGAACCTGCAATCCACTCTCTGCCAGCTTCAACCAAATTGTGTCACAAATATTTACATACTATGCCAACATCATGAGTCATGACTCGTTTCTTTGCCCCATCTCTTCCTCATCGTAATGCTGCATAGCTCACAGCAAGTGAAAGAGCTATAGAGAAAGAGACAAGAGGCTTGCAAGAATCCAGTTTGATAAATAGCTTCAGCCTTTTATTTAGATCATCAGTTTTCACAATCTACAAATCCGTTTTCTAAAAATCTTCATCTAGGCCTGTTTGTTTGCGCTTCCTGAGAGCTTTTCAACGATAGAAGCTGTAGAAGCTTTCCGAAGACGATATGCCCACATAATTAGCCAAAGAGATCAAAGGTTCCCTACATGGTAAGCCTGAAAGCAATGTTTCACGAGTTCTTTTAGATGTTCTGGCAAACTTCATTACATTACCCGCCTTGTGCTACCGTCAAGTTACTCGAACCGTTATTTTCCCCTTCTTTTATCTCTCCCCTCCTGAACTCTGAGAAATTTGGATTTTTGCCATCGTAAACATTGGGCTTCCCAAATTTATCATCGCAAAAAGTGGATTCGAAAAATTACCATTCGAATGGTTGACAACTTGATTTTGTTGCCATTATCCCTCCTTTGCTGTTTTTTTAATCCCTTTTCCCTCTTCTAAGCCACTGAGAGGACAAACACGAGCGCACCCTCCGTTCTCTCGGTCCTCAGTCCTCACCCGCCGCTGCCGCCTCCACTCTATTAGCTCTCTCCCGGCGTCCCCTCCCCTCCCCGTCAAAACTTGGCCCCAGCCCCTCACGGTCACGGCCTCACCTCAAGGCTCAAGCCACCTTCCAAGAGACAGGACCGGCGCGCGACACTGCACTGGACATGGCGGCGTCCAACAACTCCAACGACGGCGGCAGCGGCAGGTTCGACGTGATCGTGGCGGGCGCGGGCATCATGGGCAGCTGCGCGGCGTACGCGGCGTCCTCCCGCGGCGGCGCGCGCGTGCTGCTCCTGGAGCGGTTCGACCTGCTCCACCACCGCGGCTCCTCCCACGGCGAGTCCCGGACCATCCGCGCCACCTACCCGCAGGCGCACTACCCGCCCATGGCGCGCCTGTCGCGGCGCCTCTGGGAGGAGGCCCAGGCCGACGCCGGGTACCGCGTGCTCACCCCCACGCCGCACCTCGACATGGGCCCGCGCGACGACCCGGACTTCGTCGCCTCCGTCAGGAACGGCGGTGCCACCGAGGTCGCCGCCGGGGAGCCGTGGAAGGGCGTGTTCAGGGTGCCGGAAGGGTGGACGGCGGCGAGCAGCGAGCTCGGAGGGGTGATGAAGGCGACCAAGGCCGTGGCCATGTTCCAGGCGCTCGCCGTCAAGAAGGGCGCCGTCGTCAGGGACCGGATGGAGGTGGTTGACATAGTGAAAACAGGTGAGCGCATCTGCCTCGCACGCTGCTGTGTGACACTGTCTGTCTTCTTCTTCCTCCTCCTCCCGAGCTAGCTAATCCTCTTGGAAGCACTCGCTTGGCTCCTGCATGTGACCCACTGGCAAGCATGCACGAGCCAGCTGACGTAGCTCTCTCGCGGACGGACCATATGTGATGAGCATACAGGCAGCCCTCCTGTCCTGGAGCTCGGGTACAACAAATCCCCGTCACTTCACATCTCATCATCGTGCAAGTTGCAATAGTTCCAAAATTGCAGATGTGCAGCAGTAGCCTACTCGTAAAAATAAACACGATTTCACCGCGTGAATCGTTGTTTGTACAAGTGGCATTTTCTAGGAAAAATTGGAGCCTGAAATTTGAACTAAATCCTAATTTTTTTATTCAACTTGAGCGCAGCGCCATTATTACGTACTACCTCCGTTCTTAAATATATGACACCATTGACTTTTTCCTTCAATTTTGACCAATGATATTTTATTAGTTACTTTGTTAAATAGCATAAAATGGGTACCACTACATCTATTATTGATAATACTTTGGATTTAACTAGTAGACTTATCTAATTGCATAAATATTTGTAGAAAAGACGAATAGTCAAACGAAGAAAAAAAGTCAATGGTGTCATATATTCCAGAACGGAGGTAGTACTTGCAAGTGCGCATTTTAAATGTGGCTAATCATTTGCTCACATCAAGTCACATGTCACACACGTACTAAAGCATGTAAAATGATTCTGGCAGTAGCCTATTATATTGTTCTGTCATTAGAATAATCTCAACAAATTTGGTTGCCATTGATTGCGGAATCAACCAGAGGTAAAGTAGCAATCAGTATTTTTAAACTAGACTGGACAAAAATGAACTATAATTTTTTAAAAGATTCGGAGGATTTTTTTAAAGAAAAAATAACATAGCGAGGAGTTGACAACAAGTTCTAAACTAATTTCTTACTCCCAGTGCTCGTGATACAGTTTTGATGAGGTGTGTGCGGTTCAGAGTGATATTTTTGGGGGGTGAACTAAACTACACTACAAGAACTATTTCAACCTTGAATTTTGTATGTGACAGGAGAAGGATCAATCTTGGTGAGGACGGCAAACGGCGAGGAATTCCATGGCGCCAAGTGCATTGTCACGGTGGGTGCCTGGACAAGCAAGCTGGTAAAGTCGGTCACCGGCATCTCCCTGCCGGTGCAGCCGGTGCACACGCTCATCTGCTACTGGAAGATCAAGCCGGGACACGAGAGCGAGCTCACAACGGAGGCCGGCTTCCCGACGTTCGCCAGCTACGGCGACCCTTACATCTACAGCACGCCGTCGATGGAGTTCCCCGGCCTCATCAAGATCGCCAAGCACGGTGGGCCCCCATGCGACCCGGACAGCAGGGACTGGGCCACGGGCTGCGTGGACCTGGCCGAGCCCGTGGCCCGTTGGATCGACGCCGTCATGCCCGACCATGTCGACACCGCCGGTGGGCCCGTGATCCGGCAGTCGTGTATGTACTCCATGACTCCCGATGAGGATTACGTGATTGATTTCTTGGGAGGGGAGTTCGGGAAGGATGTCGTGGTGGGGGCGGGATTCTCCGGGCATGGGTTCAAGATGGGCCCGGCTATTGGGAGGATTCTTGCCGAGATGGCCATGGATGGGGAGGCGAGAACGGCGGCGGAGGCCGGCGTGGATCTTGGACCGCTCAGGATCGACAGGTTTGTGGACAATCCAAAAGGAAACCTCGGCAGGAATCCTGGTGGAGATCAGGGCAAATAACGAACACCATCGTCGGTCTACTGGAGATCGTATCTTCGTCAACCGTTAATGATCCAGCCAAATTAAGTGTGTTCATACTTCATTGGGATTGTATTGTTCGGAATAATCTGTTGGACATTGCATTGTAAAACTTTACCTCCTCCTGTTGGAGTGATCGAAATTGGTGTGCACTTTGCTTGCATGTACCAAAAGCTACCAGTTCAGATACATTAAGTTGTATCCCTCCCTCCCAGTATAATTGCATTCTTAGAATTTGAATGACCACACCAGTGTGAGAAATTACATTATTACCCCTATGTTAATGTAGGAGAAGGCTTGAAAGTGATAATCATTGCAAGTACTGTGATATGGTGTGGAGTTTCTATAGGAAAGGACATGGCGCTTGAGGGGTTTTTTTTCTCTGGGTCACACAAGTACTGTGATCTGGTGGAGTGGTGTGGCCAGTGGTGGTAGGATGTAACCTATACCGCTATACGCTTGATTGAGCACTTAATGTGGGACATTTTTTTGAATCGTTGAGGTGCGGTTAAAATGGGATGGAGGGGGTAGTTGTCAATTCTGATCATAGGGTTGACAAACATGTCCCTTGTTCAGTTTTTTTAAAAGTTCTTGTGATATTCCCTTTCTCTTTTTCTGTACTCATTTACTTTGTCACAGATATTAACATGCATCCTCCTGCTTGTGGTAGCCAAGTCCATCTGGTCTCGTGTCCATGGCATCCAGAATGAAAGAGACCCTCCCGTCCCGTCAAGTCTCAACCATTGTTTCATTGTTTGCCAGATGCCGATGGTCCATTATTGCAAGGTCACTGCAGGAATAACGTGCTCGAAGTCAGGTACCTCCGAAAACGTGCCTTTCTAATGCAGAACGAGCTTGAACAACACAGGAGTCGGTTCTACTGATGAATGATTTAATTTGGTGAAGAGATCGAGATGAACATATGCATAGAATCTTCAATTTCAGTTTATGTGTTTATGCAATGATTGCCTGATCTTCAACCATAAGCAAGTTCTAAAGCTAGCGCAAAATAGAGCACGCGTTGCTTGTCCGATTAGGTGGCATCTCTATCGCAGAGATAGCGAGCGCACAGGTTTGCAAGTCTCTTGATGTTAGGGAGTCATGTTCTGATCTTATCATCATATCATGTGACGATGCTTGTCGCTGTCATTGGATCGTAGCTGATTGTCCGGCCATGTCGCAAGCTTGTCGTTTCTTCTTCAGTAATTTGTTCGGTTGTCGTTTTTTCCCAGTACTTTGCTTGGTTATTGTCGTGCCTGAACTGTATGTAGCTAGTCTCGTCACTCACTCGCTGTATACTCTTGTAGCCTTGTGTACTCCATCAACTAGTCAGCCGCTCCGGTCGGTCAGTCTTGAGATAGAGTTTTGTGGTCGCGTACTCGCGTGTAACATTCTTTTTTTTTTTTCTCTTAGCGAATATGATGTTCTGGAAAGGAAATAGTATATCATATTTCCTCATTACACCGTTGCGTATTTGCGTCTAATGTTGCGGTTATTTTTCTTCTTCTTCTCCTAATAAAACTTTCCGGCAAATCTCGTGCTGCTCTTTAAAAAAATATAGTTATCTTAAATTTTCCGTATTCAAAATCTGTGTATTCTTATTTCTTAAACATTGAAATGAGTTTGCTCACGTCTACCAAAGAGTACCAGCTCAAATGTATATGCAGTTGTTCCTACAACCAGCCACTCCACAATAAATTGGCTGGGTGGGTAGCCAAAAGCTAACAGACACATAAATAAATGAAGCAAATAGCGTTTTTATGGCGAGTTGTGGCGCTAACAATCAGCACAGCTGTGACGATTGCATGCATGGCGTGGCAGCCGGTGGCTGGCATCCAAACACGTCCTCGGTCAGTCATTCAGATGTACGGGCTGCTGAATACTCACGATACACCGTTTCCTTACCACAAAACACTGAAACAGCACCCCGTATGGCTCACATCAGTACATCACAGAATGCATCGTCGCTTTGTGGTGGCCTGATAGCTGCTCCTGCTCTGTACCTCTAGTCATGTTCATTGTATCTAGCATGAAACAGACGTGCCTCTTGCGAGCACGCCGACAAGGTCAAGGACATGTTCCCATTCAGGAGGACGAACATGGGTAGGAGCGGCCCGGGCGTGATCATCGCCTGACGTGCTAGGCGCCTGATACGGTTGTCGATTCGATTGGGCAACCTGTTCAGTTCATAGCCAGCAATAGGTTGTTATCTTTGGGTAATAGTTCCTAAACAATGATGCGTGCGAGCCCAGTCTCACGTTGTACACACAAACACTATTTACTCCTCTTAATACAATGATACGCAGCTCTCCTGCGTATTCGAGGAAAAAAAAACAGACGTGCCTATCAGCTCAGCCATTTGCCGGAATTCACTCAGCTCCAAAACTGCATCTGTTTAACATCACGCATCCAGAAGCCTTTGAGCACAGCACTACGTGAGACGAGCGATATCTTCTTGACTCAAACAAGTGTCAGTTGATCACTCATCAATGGTCCTTGTTTTCTCCTAATCTGATGATATGCCCTGCTAATCCTCAGCCAACCTTTTGCAAGAGCAAAGCTATCCACTGTAAATTGATCGCGCTCTGCTCGTCCTATTAGGTGGCATCGCCAAGCAGAAACGACAGAACGACTGGAAGTCTCCTGAGCAGGGTCGTCTGTCCTGATTCTTATCATCTGATGCGCGAATTAGCATATGCGCTGTCAGAGCTGATCTTCCATCCATATCTCCAGTCTTCGTCATCGGATCTCATCGCTACTCATTTTGTCCCCCAAACGATGCAACTTGGGTGCCAACTAAAGTAGTTCACATTTGACCAAGTTTGTAAAAAAATATATTCATATTTATAGCTCAAAATAAATTTTTTATAAAAATACACATTCTGTGATTAATCTAATGATGTTTATTTCATGCCATAACTACTAATATTTTTTAATTAATAATTGATTAAACTTAAGCCGCTAACACATGATATTATGTTAGAACTGTATTATTTTTGGGACGAATGGAGTATAAAATATCGGACGAATAGCAGAGAACTTGTCAAGGTCTTGAGGAGATGGCAATGGCGCTGTAATTTTCGGACAGGACATTCTGGCTCCACGTGAGAGTGGCAACATTGACCAGGACCTGGACTTTGACTAGATGAGTCAGCATAAGTCAACCGACGTTGGATGGTTCATGGTTGTCATCACGTCGATACTTTTCTCCTTCCCACGCTTTTACCGAAAATGAAGCTGACGTACTTACTCGTCTAAAAAAAATACAACTCTCGCATTCTAGAAAAATAATCTATTGCAATTTTGATTAATATATAAAATATTAATATTGGTTATGATACCATATAATTATAATTAGATTTATCATGAAATATATTTTCATATCATGCATATTTAGAGCTGTAAATTTTAATATTTTTTTGTAAGTGTAGTGAAATTTAAGGAAGTTTGATCTAATTGTATTCTTTCTAGGATAGAGAGATCGACCGAGGGAGTAGTAAATTTGAGTAAAGCCACTGATGGATATGTTTCTATTTAGACCTCGATTATAAACTGATAGTTGTAAAGCACACGTTATGTATAAGGTAGTAGCAACTTTTTACATGTTACACTAGTCGTTTGAGAAATCCTTATTAGTTGGTTATGCTCTTTCTGGTCTCCGGTGGACCTAGAACTATTAAGACAGCGGCTTACGGGCATGCCGACTTGCCGAGCAAGGCGGGCCATTGCACTGCATGCCTCTTGGAGCCATAGCAGCGGTGGATGAGCTAGCGGTTAGTACAAAATATTATGACAAGCTTCGACACAATCCATGCAAGTACAAAGGCCAGGCCCAGACTGTGAGAGCCTCAGACTCCATGTCAAATTGTCAATCATCTGAGATGTCCAATTCAGCTCGGTTTGTGGTTTTGTAGAGTTGAAGAGGAGCTTGCAGAGGTGACATATTATGCTTGCTCTGATGGCAGAGTAGAAACACTCGCTCAAGCGCGCGTTGTGACTACAAAAGCAAGAATCTGCTGGTATGTCGCGTGAAGATAGCAAGCACGTCAAATAAAAGCCGGTGAGCTGCACCGCAACGTAGCTTTAACTTTTCTACTGGGTTACTCGTCTTTGATGGAACACTATTGGCTCCACTGGATCCTGTCTACGTGGCCTGCCACTTTTGTTTGTGTCTAGCATTGTTGTCAGCCCGTGTTGGGCTTGCTCTAATTAACGACACTCTAAGGCCATTCTCAACCCATCTACTAGGATGGTGTCCATAGCATTAAATAGCCCGCCACATAAGCAATTTAGTGATGTGACAAGAGAATTAAAGAGGAGAGCTAAGGACATAGTGTCTTGCATGAGAAACCATGTCTACACAGGAACCAAGAAATGAAACTTGATGATAGGGAGAGGAAAGGAGAGAGAATATATGTGATTGGATGATAATTTATTTTTAAGAAACTATGCACTGGAGAGGTAGTTTCTATAGGTAGTATCTGTATGACATAGATGTATAGAAACTAATTAATGGTGTCTTGGGTTGGGGATAGCCTTACACTATGGGTCGTCTTTGACCGGCGACAACATTTTATTGAGGACCCACTCTATTGAAACAGCGAAAAACTAGACTCTTCATAAGGTAATTTCTCCGCGTGTTTTAACTCTTTACCTCATCGGTCTACAATAATGAATTAGTGCTTTACAAAAGTCCTCTTCAGCCATGGATATCTGTCTTGATCCATGGCTGCTATATCTTCTATTTCTTCATACGCTCTTGGAGAAGCTTCAGCTTAACCTTCTCGTGCCCTGACATGCATTGTGCACGAACAGGATTGACCGAGCGCCATCAGAAAAAGGAGACGAGCACTAGCAATAGCAGGAGCCCTGGGTTTTTGCATATTGTGCTTGCCGACGAGGCCGTCATGGCCGGTCGACGGGCGCCTCCGCTGCCATAGTTGTAAATCGGCGGTTCAAAACCACCGCTGCTGTACACCACCGGCGGCGCATGGCCACCGCTGTTGTACACCACCGGTGGCGCATGGCCACCGCTGTAAACTGGCTGCGGATTATTGCCACCGTCGGTGCTCTGGCCGTCAATCTGTGCTCCAAGGAATACAGCATCCGACTTCTTTATTCTGCAGAGACAAACAAACCAGAACAACAAAGCTGCTGTTACATGCGTGCTGCAATGCATTGACAATGGATCATCAGTCAGTGGCAGAGCTTGGCGTTTATGATTAATCACCCGGAGGACGGGAGGCAGAAGGCGATGGTGTAGTCGGAGGCCTTGCAGGTGAAGGTGCTGGTGCTGTCGTCGTAGGCGTAGCTGTACGCGCGCGGGCACGCCGTCTTGAAGATGGAGGAGTACACCGTCGGGTGGCACGCGTCCGGCGTCCCGTACGCGCCGCTGCAGCAGTACCTGTCCTGCCCGAACGCCTCGCACGCGCTCCGGCACGCGATCGCGCCGCCGCCGCAGTCCACCTGCAGCTCCTTTGGGCACGCTGGTTGTCGCCGGTCCATCGAAGGACAGCACAAAAGCCATGGATAATCAGGGATCGTTGCTGCGCGAACCTAATTACTTCCTCGGTTTCCTCGGTTTCAAATTGTTCGTTTGACTTTTTTTTATCTCAAATTTAACCATTCATCTTATTTAAAAAATTATAAAACATAACTAAATCAAATTATTTGTAGAGAATTTTTATTAAAAAAGCAAGTCATAATAAAAATTAATTTTGAATAACTTTAAATAAGACGAATAATCAAAATTCAGGTTGAAAAAGTTGTACAACTTATAATTCAGGGGTAACGGCACTTACAGCGGTTGAGGTCGGCCATGCAGCCGGTGGCGTTGCACGCGCCGCCCTGGCGCGCCCGCGGGATGGCAACGACAGGCAGGTTGTAGCCGTCGACGAGGCTCACGTCGTAGAAGTCCAATCCCCCACTCCCATCCAGCGTGACCTCGAACAGCGTGGCCGGAGGCGTGGCGCCGGCGCCGCGGCACTCCATCCGGCCGCCGCAGTCGCCCGTCTGGCACACGCCGGCGCCGTCCGCGTCGAACACGCAGCCCGTCCGGGCCCATATGCGTCCCGACCACCCCGCCGGGGCCGCGAGCTGGGCCGTCTGCCCGGGGTCGAGCTTGAACCCCGTCGTGGACAGCTGCGACGTCCCGGCTCCGGCGAGCGTCCCCGGCCAGATCGGGTGGGGGCAGTAGTTGGAGATGGTGAACGTCATGGCCATTGAAACGTGGTGCCATCGTGCCAACAACACCAGCACAAGCAGCCATAGCTTGTAATAAGCTCTGTTTGGTTCTCCCATGTTATGTTACTGATTTGTGATTTGGTTGTGGCAAATTTGGCGACTGATGTGGATCGGAGGGACAAAGGGGGAGACAGTGCAGGCATCGTTGAGAGATTTAAAAGCATGCTAGGAAGGTAAGCAAGTGCTGTGAAGAAAGCTTTTCGTGGTGAGCTTGGTTTAGCATGTCCGCGTGGATGGGGTGGCCTGGGAAAGAAGAAATACCTTTTGCGATGATGCAAGCTGGTGATGTTAACATGAGTTTATTTGGCCCATACTGGTAATGCTTGTGACTGTGTATATGCCTTAATTCCCGCCCAAATATGCTTTGTTTTGCCGGTATGAACCAATCTATGCTGCCTATAGCCTGAACATTACTGAGTACTGAGCTTTTGTCTCTAACTTGTACAGGATGCAATTGTCAGTACTATGGACATGAAAAGGAAACATTGTTTTTAGCATTGCAAATGCCAAGAGTATTGCAGCATAAAGATTCTGAATTTCCTACCTAAAATGGAATTCACTTAGACTAAAATGGAGTTATCAGCCATTATCACTTTGAGGAATTGTAGATACTAGAATCAAAGTATTTGATTTTTTTAAAAAAAAATAGTATGTAATTTTCACCACATATGGACTAAACATAGAATTAAATTCTTCAATATGAATCTATCTAGAATCCTGAGAAGATGCTTCAGGAGGAAATCATGCCTTTGCATCAGTAAGAACTGCAAGGAAGGAATCACATAACAAAGCGTCAATGTCAACAAACAAGCACAAGGGCCCACAGGTGCATCATTTGGATTTCCATATGTCCAAGACATGAATATCGGGGTCTGATCAGGTGAAGCATCAGTCTGATCGGATCACACAAAGGATAGATCATACAGGATCTAGCAAACTTATGTTAGCTCTCCACTCTGAAGAAACTGTTGTGAATACTAGGTAAAGCATCTTGCCTACCTTCCAAGTCATCTCACTACGCGCATCTTTGTTTGATAACATGAACAATATACATGCTAATAGTCTCAGTTTAAGAAACCAGAAAGTGATCATAAAGATAAAAAAATTCATCAAAGTGCAACTTTATCACACGTATTCCATTCTGGAGGCATATCTTATTGGGCAAATGCCTAATGGTGCAGCAGAACAAGAGCTACGGATGCACATAATGGCATTTTTATTTAGGAGGAAAAATAATGGTAAATGCCATTTTTAGGACAAGAAATGGATGAAACGTTACTTGTCTAAAAGTTCGCCACATCATACAAGTATCCAGTCTTGTCAGAACACAACAAACAAGTTTTCTCTTGCAGCACCACTACATATGCCAAAATAGAAAACTTAGCATCATTTTCATATGCTAAAACAAAAAACTTATGAAGCCGCCTCATCTGTAGGTTCTTCAGCATCGCCTTCAGGAGCATTGGAATCAACTATTGTGACGCCCTCAAGATCCAAGGGTTGCCCAGTCATTGGATGAATGGGGCGCCTATCACGAGGCCCACCCTTACGGGCCATGGCTAGCATTGGAGGTGGAGGAAGAAGTCCAGCCCGAAAGAGAATACGCTGCACCGGATCAGATGGTTGTGCCCCAACCGAGAGCCAATACCTATGGCAGAAGACAGTTGTACTTTGTTACATGTTCTTCAAAGCAGTAAGGAAAAAACAGCAAAGCCCGAATCTTGGAAGTAACTTGACTAAAGAAGAAACCAACCTCGATAAGATTGTAATCTTGGTTTTTGACAAAAAAGAAAAAAGTTCACGAAAAGGAAAAGTATACAGGGCAGGTGGTATTACCTGTCTAGTCATGCTACAAAAGTACCTAAGTATACATACATCTGACACACTCCACAGCTTCCAGACATCTTAGTTTCTTTACCTATAATCTTCTCCACTAGGTTTTGTATATATAAAAAAAAATCCACCCAGAATTAGGTAATTATATGGCAATCCTTGGCAATTGGCACGATGAATTAACTAGCAGAGTGGAGCACCACAGACCACACAAACTCTACCATTTCTTCCTCACCTTCCCAACATCCAAAATGGTATAATCTACAACCTCAATCTACACATGAAACAAAAATGGTAGGACGACCGAGGGGCCAAACTTGCCTCCAGTTAAACCTTATGTATGTTTTTTTTAAAAAAATCAATCACGCATTTAGTTTTGAAATCTTGACAGTATCAGTCCTCTGTTAGTAATTATTCTTTAGACTTTTATACTAGCTGCAGAAATTGCTGAAATACACATAAACTTCACTAAAGCAATAAAAAAGATCCACAAATCGCGAGCAAGCGAAACGTACTTCACCCGGTCGAATTTCAGCCCCATCCTCTTGCCACCATCCTTCCCTGCAACACAGCAACACGGAGAGACGCACATCCAAAATGGTATTCAGTCACAGCTAGGCTTCTCAAAA
This sequence comes from Digitaria exilis, assembly GCA_015342445.1. Lineage (NCBI taxonomy): Eukaryota > Viridiplantae > Streptophyta > Magnoliopsida > Poales > Poaceae > Digitaria > Digitaria exilis. The sequence goes on from JACEFO010000112.1 coordinate 1,549,491, forward strand.
AACACACATAATCATGTGACGCAGGCACAATCAGTGTGTGTGTGTGGGGGGGGGGGGGGGGGGGGGGCTAAGCAGCTCATCTACAGCTGCACAAAATGGTTCTTGAGCCGGTAAGGAAAAAAGACGAATCAGTCTTGCAAGGGCATTCTAGGGCACGCCGCAAGAGAGAGCAAGGAGGGCAGGAGCCTAATCTAACCTGGGAGTGGGTTGTAGTAGCCGAGGACCTCGAGATGCTTGCCGTCGCGCGGGGAGCGGCTGTCGGCGGCCATCACGCGGTAGAAAGGCCGGTTCCTGCACCCGAACCGCGCCAGCCGGATCCGGACCACCATGGCTTCGGGTTCCTTGATTTCCTCGCCGGCGCTGGCGCCGCCTTCTTCCCACCTCCTCCGGCTGCGCAGCTGCGCTCGGTCCTCGTGTGGGCGCAAGGGTTCAATGGAGGGGATAGAGAGTGCAAGTGAGATTAACAGAATGGGCTTCAATATGGGCTGGATCTGTACAAATGCATTTGCATGTGGGCTTTTTCAATATCCATGACGTGATTAAGATTGTTCTTGGGCCGAAGAGGAAAGCGTTCGAGTTTTTAAGCCGAAATTTCGAGCCCGTTTGCAATCAAATTTGGCCACAGATTCTCTCCTTTCTTCAGACGATTTATGATCCTTTTGCATTGACACAAATAATTTGTGAAACTCACATCAGCTGCAGCAATAATAACATGTATGCATTCATCATATCAAAATCTGGAAAATACGCAGAGTTCATTTGCTCATACAGTTCAGACTTCAGTCTCAAGGAAAACAACCACTACAGCAGGTATTCAGGTTGCACTAGCATCAACACAAAATATAAATTCATCACATAGCGCTGCCCTGGGAAGAACGGCTCGTAGTTACACTGACGCTCGTTGGCTCGTGTGGCACTGGAGGCTGGAGTGGTCATAAATTGGCACTGCACGCTCGGTCAGCCACTCCAAAGAGATATTGTCATGGTTGGTGCCGTGCCATGCTTTTCCTGCCCAAAAGAATAGGATAGATGCCGGTTAAACTTCATCCAGGAATGAAAGCCGTGAGCAAGGATGGGGGTAAAGGGAAAGAATAAGAATCAGGAATTATTGAACAAACAATTATATGCTATTATGCTTTCTTGTTTGCATTGACATTGCTCTCTAACAAATGGCAATGACATCGACGTTGTTGTCCCTAACAAGTGTCACTGATCCATGATGCTGTGCATATTTTTCCTACCAACAAACACCTAAAAGCGAAAGAACCGGCAAGGACCGCCATTTCTTGTTGAGATCAACAACTTAGAAAAAGATCTGAGTGTCCATAAACTAGAAACTCCTACCAGCATTAGCTTCAAGGAAACTGTACACAGGCGCAGAGCTGTCTTCCATCCCATCGCAGATGCATTGTACCTGTCTTGGAAAACCTCCACACTCAAATTATCCCTGTCAGAAGAAATCATGGAAACATGTATATAGTCATCGAAAAATCTATTCAGGTTAATTCATAAACAAATTTTCCTGCCAAGTCAGAACAATTTTCTTTTTCGTTACACAAATTTGCCTACCAAGTAAGAAAAATTCTTTTACAACAACCAAGAAATACTTGAGGACTGTTTGTTTTTTGACGCAAAGGTTTTGTTGATTACGATTATCATTTCACATGTCTGTACAGCTGAGAAATTCCATCAAGTCCAACTGATTACAGCAACAGGCTATAATCACTGAACACAGTCTGAAGAAACTGCAAAAAGTGTGGATGCACACTTATAAATCAATATTGCAGGTAGGATGAGATAACCCTTGAAGAAAGCACACCGGAAAGAAACCAAAATATTTGGATGCACAGAGTTTGATCCTCTGTAGGCCAAAATATTTGGACATTTATAAATGCACATGTTCTTCTATGCTCTGTGAATTCTACTGAGTGATGGTCAGGGGTCAAGTTTTTTTTACAACGTTTGAGAGAAGTCCTTTAATGTATTAGGGTGTGTGTGCGTGTGTGTTTGTAAGGGGTTTCTAAACCCACTACTTTACTCTTCTTAATATAATGATACGCAGTTCTCCTGCATGTTCAAGAAAAAAAAATCTAATGAGTGTGAAAACAGCAAAAAAAAAATCTTTAACAGAATATTGTGAATAAACATCTTTCAGTTTAAATATGAGAATGAAAATTATAAATAAAGTAATAAGGATTCTAATCTTTTTCTACTCTCCACGTCAGCTGCCTAAGAGCTTAACTTCCATGCTTCAATAGCTAGTCAACAGTCAGTGTGCAATTGAAGGAATGACTGACTTTCGTCCCCCAACAGTGTTTGGTTCATGCATAGCTCTATACCACCAAGTATTTATTAACACAATATTCATATTAAGTAACAATGCTACTTGTAAGCTACAAATTGTTGTTTTCATTGCAACTGTAAATTCTTACCAAAGCAATGCAGCAGAATAGAGCGTAATAACTTTATGTGTTCCTCTCTTGTGATAAAGAGAAAATAAACTTGGCACTAACCTTTCTTAACGGAGGTGCTCCCATGCAGTGAAATCATCTAGAAGGAAATTAGCTTCTAGCTACTCAAACTGCAGTTTTCCAAGTGGATGGCCGATGTGAAATAGGCAATTTTATAGGCCAGTTAGTTCTGCCCTGAATATATGAATGCTTATCTAACAAATCTTGGCCATGGAGTAAGGATGCTGGTAACAAGTGCTTGCGTGCCTAAGGTTCTTACAAACAACTTTTGATGTGAATGGATTCATTGATTTGGTCGTTGTTTGGACGCTGACGTTGAATGATATTACAAGTTGATCAGAAACCCAAATTGACGTGTTTACATCAATCAGTCACAAAGAGTAGTTACGGGTCAATCTCTCTCACATATCAATGGCATACAAATACAGTTGATCTATTCAACTTCAAAGAACAAAACTAAGGCCCGTTCCTACTTTGCGGTTTACTCCAACAATGGCTTTAGCGCCCAGTTTAATAACGATGTGAACACAAACGTGACACGAGTAATTTCATATTATGAAGTGCTTCACAAGTAAACTTCTTTATTCATCTCAGAATGACCTTTCGATAAAGATTGGAACTTATCCACACATTACTGCTGCGAATCAGGGGGCACACAAAAGACAAGGCCTACCAAAAATTATTGTTCATTGCAAGAATAAACTAGTCATTTAGATTTGACTGTGCTCGTTATCTTGAGATAATGTTAGGATGCCTTAGAACCATTCGCAGGTAAAATGTGTCTATCACCACAAAATCTAAATTTACCCTCAAATGTTGAAGAAACTAACCATATTTTCATTTTTTGTGCATCCAGATGGATGGGGAACATATTTCAGATGTTTGCGACCAAGTGATGAGAACATTTCTTTTTTGGAACAACACATGCATAGTTATTTATGTAAAATTTGCTCCAATTCTTTTACCAGGTGGCTATGATATAGAACAGAAAAACATTTACAATTTTGAGGTGCCAACAATCTGAAATGTTATACGCAGCACTGAAAATAGGTAGGTAGGACAAAACTTCAGAATCACTGTCAGTGACTCATAGTCGTTTGCGTGATCCTCTACCGCAAGGTTAGGTCTCAAGCTTCTGTGATGCTTTTCTTACAAAATTTGTTGTTCTAATTAACGTATGTTCACTTTTTTGTAAGAATAACCACAATGAGGAACATGCGCCATGACACACATTAAATACAAACTGCTCCTGCAGGCAAAATTTCAAGGATATTTCGTCTTTACGGGGCAAAATTATTAAAATGTTTCATCTTTCTGAGCCAAAATTTTAAAACATGAAATAGAATAGCTTAAATAGTGTACCTGCATTCAAGTAGGAATCAATCCAAGATAACTGGTGTCGCATTGCAATCATTCTTGTCAGAAACTGGCAGAGCGATTCTTACATCCAAGCATGTTGATTTCATTTGTTGGAGATTTAAGTAGCATCAGAATTTCCTTCATTTAAGATGTGGCTACTTGCACACAAAACAGAGATGTACAACTTCTGCTATCGAGCAAGGCCCATATTCATCTTAAGTTTAACAACTCATTCTAAGCCCTTTTTTTTGGGCATTTAGTTAGACTAACATGAGCGCTTAGGAAGCTACTAAGTTGACCTTAGCATAAATAAATAGTGCATGAGACAAACTAATTCAGCTAGCAAAAGATAAAAAACACTGATATATTACCTGATAAGGAATTGGAGGTTGCCATACGCCTGTACCTTACTTTTTAGACAAGCATACTACTGCCCTTGGAACACCAAACTGTCTGCAACTAGTCAGCAAGTAGTGATCAACAAGGTGAAGATAGAATAGCCATTTAGTTGGCAGATCAATTACAAGTCCACCAAATGCAAGCTTTCAAAGAGAAGTGACTAATGTCACTGGTATTTAAGGCAACAATGGTCAATGGGTATTAAAACTAACTTAGCATGTAAAAACTTCAAACTAGTAATGAATCTTTCTTCTTGCTCTTTTTTTTTGCTAGAGTATAATGCCAAAGATTTTCCTACTCGCAGAAAATCACATATACAGCATATGCTGACGCAAATCAAATACAGAATTCCGAAAATTTAACCATCTATTGTAGCAAGGTTTCAGATTCAACAAGTGCAATGTACTTCTCTCACTCCAGCCAACTCAGATTAAATTCCATACTGCTCTGTCAAAAGAATGCCATTTCTGTAATTGGTCCAGTAAATTCTGCTCTGCTGCTGCTGCTTGTTAATTTACCACCAATACTTCAAGCAAATACCCAAAAGGTTTGAATCATGACATCTAAATGAAATCCTATGCTGAGAATAGCTCAACATACTACAAGCAAATGCCCAAAAGAATGACATTTCTCTAATTATTTTATAGATTGGCACTGTGAATCTGTGATCTAGATATTTTTTGTAAGGAAAACATACTGGAAAACTGATGCATTGTGAAGATATTAGATAGCGCAACGTTCCAGTGATGTATACTAATAAAAAAATTTCAACCTACAATTCTACCTGTCATAAAATTTAAGAACAAACAAACAACTTTTTCCTTTGGAAACAGATGACAGGACCACTGCCTTTTCATTAAATAAGGATTAGAGTTTTAGATGTTACAGTAGTTCCATCTTTAGATACCCAGGATAGAAACACCAATTACATCCCAAAAATCTCACATAAAACATAAAAGCGCCCTGAAGGCCTGAACCTGGGTCCTGGGACAGACCACAGCACCAACCACAAGAATAACTTTTGTGATCATTTGACATCCGCAAATGAGAATTTCCTTCTTCGAGACAGCATCACATTGGATTGAGTAAAAGAATTAAACATGAAGCTTCCATCTATGACATAGCTCAATGTCTGTGTTCCCCACGTAACTCTACAAGGACAGCGCTGATTAAGATGGGATACGGCAATGTGAACATGATCTTTGAAGTTTGCAGCCTGTTAGCAGTCTTGCAGGAAACTATATATTAGATGAGGGAGGTAGAAGCTAGCTTTCACAGGTTATGAGCCTGTTTCCATCATTCGCGACAATTATTCTGTTTCTGTATGCCTCCATCTTTACAGTGTTAGTTATATTTCTTTTCTTGCACTCAACCACCATTAACTCCCCACGTTCAGACAGAAGGAAGAGCACTATAACCTACTGCTGGTAAAAGTTTCAAATAGATTGCTAAAGATACTCAAAATCCTAAATGAGTTCCAAATAATCTGAAATGACTGTGCTTATATTCATTTTCAGAACCTAAACAGAGTGATTAGATATATTCATCAATTGTTCTTATCATATCAAGGTTTTTCCTAATTTGAACCAGTTTCGCAGACATTCCTATCATGCAAAGCAGTCAACTAAACTGTAACATCCCGACCCCTTTTAGGTATGCGACTTCAAAGGAAGATATCCATACGTGCAGAGAATTGTAAATTTTGGCTGCAGAAAGATGGATGGCGGTAGAAAGCCTCCATGTACTTTCTACCGGTGAAGTGCTTCACAAGTAATGGGTGATTCATTGAAACCAATCTTGCTAATGTCAAAGGGTTGGTTTGCCAGATGCGGAGTTTCGCTAACGACAATTTGTTAGTGATGGCATAGTGGTGACAGGGTGATATTCAAAAGAATTTCTCAACCAGGATAACATTCCTGCACATTTTTTCTGACCTATAACGCTTGTGCAAACTGGGTGTCATTAATTAAACTGTGCATTTGGAAAAGGCTGAATCCTAGACTAATCCTTAAGAGAACTTCTGCTACGCAAATCCTTTCTTCGGTGATCCACGAGTATTCACACCATTACATGATGCAGGGCAGCTTATACGCTCTATCAAAGTCACTAAGTGTTACCCTTTCTAAAGCGAGGTAAATCCCTAAAAAATCTGCAATCTGAACACCAGGACAGTAGGAGAGAAGATCGCACACCGCACCTTCTGCCGTTCCAGTCCACCAGGGCACGTTGCCGTGGCATCCGCCGGAGAACGCTGCGCCAGTGCGCCTCCGACGAGCTGCCGCCGCTCCGGCCATGGACGCGCGCGGCGCGGTCCGTGCCCGTGCGGAGAAGGGCTTGTGTTGTGCCGAATCGGTCCAGTTGGACCAGGTTCGGGTGTCGCCGTGGCCCGGCCCGTGAGCCCGTGACCATATTCGTTACCGGTGTCGAATTGGATTTTCCACTAAATCCAAATTTCAAAGAAAGGAAAAAAATACAAACATCAACAAAAAAAGGGGGGCAAATGGTTAGTGACGAATCCGGTAATTCGTGTTGATAATTTATACACACGCATTACACACCCAAAAATTAGTATCTTGCTGAGCTACTGAATTTTCTTCTTTTTTTTCTTCAAAAGCTGGGCCCTGGATGTTCCTAGAATCAAAAGTACATCTCGTTGGAAAAGATTACTAAAGCACCACTGGAAAGGAAACTTACGTAGTCCTGACAACAGATATAACGTTCTCTGAATCGTGCCACGGTTCAGGCAGCAAGCTATTTTAGTCCTGCGAGCAGAGGCAAGTTGCAACATGTTGCCAGATCTCGGATGACAGTGAGGTCGTAGCTCAGGGCATCGCAAAGAGGAAGAACAGACTGAACCCACAAGAAACCAACCCTAGACTTATGGAATTGAGCAAACCCAGAGAGGCAAATTCAAGAGAGATTTTGACCCACAAGAAAACTTTTACTAATTCTTGTCAATCACACTTCAACGTACAACATCAACCACCACAATGCCCCTGGAGTCACCAGCACCAGCCATTTCGAAGTCGAACTATCAATTCCTCAACTTACTTTTCAGGTGGCACCTTTCAGATGTTATACCGCAAAAAACTGTACATCAATGATTGTTCAGTACAGGCAGGCACCAACCACAATTCCTCTGAAATCAGTGTATTTTAACCACGCATAATAACTCATATTAAGTGAAAGAAATCGCTTTTCATCATTTCATGATCGGATCATTTTAGCTATCTGTTTTTACGCAAGAAATTCATAAAACTGCAGACACAACCAAAACCAGTATCTTTCAGTGCAGATTTAGTCAATGTACAGATATTCAGCTCTACTCAACTATCAGTGTCTGTACACCCGGACAAATTGGCACAAAGAAATATGGAAAGGGCCCAAGGATGACAAAACTGACAAGAGGATCAATTTGGGCGGTCAACATGAACAAGAACCCTAGATTTAGGCATGGGATATTAAAGAAGAACTGTTTCTGAGGGAATAATTTGATCCGGGATGCTGTAGCGCTGGGGCATGCATGTATGTGATGAACAAGGATGCATCATCAGGTTTGAACTTGTGCTTTGGGCCAGCCTGATGAATTGCTGTCCTCCTACATACCCCGTTTGTCAAGATTGCATCCTACTGTCATTGTCTTGATATTCACAAGACCTGGAGCAGCAAAGATTGCCACAATGCAAGCCAGTGTCCAGCAAGTGGACAAGACCGACGACACAGTTTGGCACCATCTTCTGTTTCCCACATTTCAGTTGCACAACTTGTGGATGTTCATTTTTTACTTTTGAAAAAAAAATGCTCAATTCTGGATTACAAACAAAAAGGCTCAAACTCTTCCTCTGAATCTCTCTCCCGAATTCAGACTGTGCCACACACAGCAATCAGCCTTCAGCCTTTTCTCAGCTGATGCCCGATGATTAAGGAGACCAGAGGAAAACACAGCACAAGCTACAAAATGAACAAGGCAAGGGGAATAATCCTGGACCTGTTAGATGACCGTGATGTGCTGAACAGCACAGTTTGCTGCCGCGCGCTGCTGCAATTGTTTTCTACGCGTTGGTTGGGATCACAGGGAACCCCGGCCCGGCGCCGCTGCCGGGCTGCCGCTCCCTACCCCCGGGTCAAGGGGAACGTGGGCCCCTGACGACGTGGCCGTATCTGGCGTTGGGTCCACCCGCACGTGTCCTGTTTGCTAGCCGACTCTCTCTCTCTCTGGGTCTTTGTCTTTTTTCCGTTCCCGGTGGTTGCGTTGCTAGCGGTCTGCTGTGCCCGCTTGGTCTCAGCGTCCGTCGATGACAGGTGCTTCAGAATTGCTTGGTCGATTCTTCTGCATGCGCTCTACGGAATAGACTAAACTCTTCAGTCGTGTTGCCATCGATCGAATTGTACATGTTTTGACTTTCCATTATGAAAACTATTGTTCAGGATAAACTATGTGCGTAACTGCGTGCATACAACTCCTGCATGCGCTAGCTTGTTCAACTAAAACTTCATCCAGGTCAAAATTAAACAGGACTAAGAGTTTGTCAGTTGACGCTTGTATATATATGTGTGTAAATGCATAACGCAAATATATATCGATCGAGCTGATCGAACTGCAAAGTTGTTAAACATTGAGCTGCTGAACTGCATGCACTACCGGAATCTGGATGGTTACCGTGTGTCAAAACGTTTGCCGTGTGTCAAACGTCGGGCACACGGTGTCGGTGCCTGATTTGGTCACACCGGCACAAACAAGTGATTGCGGTGCTAATCCACTCGTTGCCCCGATGGCGGGTGAAGAGACGGGGGGGTTTATCCTGGTTCCGGCCACGGGGCCGTACGTCCAGCAGTGGTGCCGAGCACCAGTTTCGTATTGCTCGTAGTAGGGGTTTACAAGCAAGATGGGAGAAGGAGGTGAGCTCCTAAGTCCCTGAGCTTTTTGGTGGCTAAGTGCGTTTGTTTGTATGTGTTCTGTGGTGTCAACCTGCTGTCACTTGCCCTTTTGCATGGGCTTCCCTTCCCCTTTTATAGGCATAAGGGGGAGGGCGTGAAGTACATGCATTCGTGGCGCAGACGTGCTAAGTGTACTGTGCTGCCCATGCCGCGCACGATGCGATCGGGAATCGCGCCTTCCAACTCCGGCTGACGACATGGCAGTGGTTGATGTGATGTTCTTCTTGCGACAGATCAGGACTTCGAGGGTGGCAACTTGAGTACGGCGCCCGGATCGAAGCTCCGTAGTTTCCTTCGAGGGTTGCCATCGAGGATGATAGCGCATCCGAGGCAAGCAAAGTCAAAGGAGTGGTTGGCATAGTGCTGTTGCCAGGACCGGCCTATGCAGTGTCAGATCCGAATCCACCACGCCTGGTGGATTTGACCAATGTCCTTTCTGCAGCATGGGCGGTGGCGTGGCACAGTGAATCCTTCTTTTTTGGCCACAGGGGGGTCATTTATGATTGGTGTTGATGGTCGCAGAGTCTCGGGCGCCGTTTCCGGTGTAGCAGGCTCGATCTTGGTCCGCAAGCTCGAGCTTACTGGGCCTCGAACGTGACGGAAACGCCGGCTCGAGGGTGAACGTCTCCCTCGAGCCTCGCGGCCGAGCCTCGAACGTGACGGAAAGCGCCAGCTCGAGGGTGAACGTCCCCCTTGAGCTTGGCTAGGCTCGATCGTCGCGGATCTCCCCGCTCGAGGGTCTTCAAGCGGGGCAAGCGCCGCGGTGGCGTTTGTCGCGATGGGCCTTTGCTGGGCTACGGAGCCAGGCCAACTTCGTTGGTGGGCCTTGTTATTGAGTAGTTCTGGGCCTAAGTTGGGGTACCCCTTTTACATGAACCCGACACACGGCGACCATACACTTTGCCGTGAGCTAAACGAGCAGCACACGGCGAAGTAGTAACACACGGCAAAAACCGCCTTTGCCGTGTGTCACCCAGCGTGCACACGGCGAACACCACCTTCGCCGTGTGTCAACATAGAGGCACACAGCGACCCCCTGACAACGAAACCCCACCACTCCTCGCCGTTAACGGCGGCCTTCGCGCCCTTAACAGTGGCGCCACGTTTGCCGTGTGCTATGCTGCGGCACATGGCGAAATTTCAGTTTGCCGTGTGCTTAAAGGAGACACACGGCGCAATTTGGTTTCGCCGTGTGCCAGTTGTCTGGCACACGGCGAACTATGCAAAAAAAAAATTGATTTTGGAGTCCAAACTTTTTGTACGCATCTCCTACATTGCTTGGCACTGCGTGTTTTAGTTTGGTGAATTTTTAGTTCTGTTTGCTATATTTTATTATTTCTTTTCTTTAAAAAGATTTTTTGTATGTACCAAATTTGAATTGAAACTTTATAAAATGATAGAGTAAAATAAGTGGAAAAATAATATCCATAATATTGAAGGTAATTTACGGTCTCATCCATTAGTTCAAATAAAAATATGAAATTCTTTTTCAAAAAATATTGTCGTCAACGTGAGGTTGAATGCTGTAAAAATTATAGAAAATTCAAACGACGTTGAAAAATTACAAGATTCGATGATAACTCATTTCATCGCATTTAATGTGTATAATAAATAGTTGAGAAGGTTTCGCAAATGTTGTCACGTACGTTGCTTGAAAACCAAACGTTGCTAGAAGAAGTTCGAGAAAGTAGAGAAGTATTTGGTTAAGTTTTAAAGCAGAGTAATATTCGAATTTGAGTTTGGCTCGAAACCGTTTCTATATAGTCATTATGCAACATAACTTGGTTAATGTTAATTTTGGGTATTTTTTCTGCTACATGTGATAATAACTTAAAATAAATCTAATCCTTTTAATTTCGCCGTGTGTTGACGACACTGGCACACGGCGAACTTTCGCCGTGTGTCCTACGTCCTAGCGCACGGCGAATTTTTTTTTGAATTTGTTTTTATATTTTGTGTTTTGTTTGCCGTGTGCCGTGGATCTGGCCGCTTGCCCAGACACACGGCGAAGCTGCCGTCACGCCGTCGTCCGTTGACGGCGCCTTTTTTTTACCGTGTGGCAAAAAAACACACGGCGACGGTGTTCGCCGTGTGCTCAGCGCTTAGCACACGGCGAAGATTGCTTCGCCGTCACAGCTGTTCGTCGTCGGGCGTTTGCCGTGTGCCGCACACGGCGAAGTGTTCGCCGTGTGTTTTCTCGCCTTCGCTGTGTGCCGCAGGCACACGACGAATTTCTGTTCTCCCGTAGTGATGGGGTACAGCTCGACCGATGTTATTAAGCATTTATATTGGACGATTTTATATCTAATCGAATCAATACCAAGCAAGAACTGGACACAGCCATTAAAAGGAAAAAAGGAAGAAGCAATGGCTACTGCCACACTGGCTAGTACGACCGTATCCTTGGCACTGTTGCGACGAAGACGACCCTGCCTTTTGAAAGGTGCGTGGAACAAGACGCTCGCGACATTCGACGACGCACAAATCCAGCTTGATGGTCACGACCCCTGGTTGGTAAAAGCTTCTCCGAGACATCTCTTCGGGCTCATTGCCGATGGCCCCCCTATATCTGCTCCCTCTTGCGTGAAAATACACTCCAAATGTTTCATAGAGATCGAGCCAACAAAGTTTAACCGGAGAACGAGCTGCCGTGTGTATGCAGCGCGTTCTTCTTTCTCCTCCTCCTCCTTTCATCGCCTAGCACAGCTAGAGCTTATCAAACCCTTTCTTGTCAAATCATTTCGTTCTAGAATCCGTTATACTTGCCTGTTTTGCATGCCTTCTTCAAGTGCAACAAGAAACCGGAAGCTTTCGGTACTACTCGGGCAAAATCTAGCAGACTAGGGTTAGGGTTTTCCTGATCGATCGATCCATTGTTGTGTGTTGAGATCGATTGATCTAAGTATGGAAGGTTCAGCATCAGCAGCAGGAGGAGGAGGGGGTGGAGGGGGAGGGTCGTCGAAGAAGGAGGAGAGCTTGCCACCGGGGTTCAGGTTCCACCCGACGGACGAGGAGCTCATCACGTACTACCTGAAGCAGAAGATCGCCGACGGCAGCTTCACGGCGAGGGCCATCGCCGAGGTCGACCTCAACAAGTGCGAGCCGTGGGATCTACCGGGTAAGGAGAAATGAACATGAACTGTATATTCTTTTTTGAAACGCCTCACTGCACACACATGCACATGCATGATGCATGCTGCATGCTCCTGAGTCCTGATTCTGACCAGATAAACTCAATGAATTCATCATCAACATTCAAAAGCTATGTTTTTTCCCTTAAAGATAACATGAACGTGTTTACCAATCTAACTATTTTTCTTTGAAAAATAGCTTTCTGTTCGACCATAAAATTATCTACGCATAAATCCAAGAATATCATATTATCATGTTTTGTTGACTTGTTATATCGAGGTACAAGAGGGCATGGTTAATTTCCAAGCATCTATCTTAGTAACCTTACCTACCTGAGAAGTTGTCTAATTGTCATGCGTTTGGTGCAAGTTTTTCAAAAGCTAGAAAAAGCCTCAAACTACTACTTGTTCAGATATATATGAATGGGTCTCTGGGGTTTCTTTTTACTTAAGTTTTATATTCTTTCTGTCTACTCTTGTCTTCCTTATTGTAGCTTGGTATGCTATCTACCTGTGTGTGATACATGTTGACATGTTGTCACCTTCCTATTTCTTTTCCCCCCTTTTTGTGCATCCGTGTGTGCATATGATCGAGTAGATGCCCTCCTTTAGTTCTTCCCTTGTTTTGAAAGAGGATATGGAAAATTCTCCAAAGCGGGCTACTATATTATAAATATATATACCTAATTACAAACTAGTAGTGAACCACTAGGGGATGCTCTACTGTATATCTTTTTGTATTTAGATTTGCATATGTATGTACCATTATTTATCCAAATTATCTTCCAATCAGTTGTCGGCATGCACTCCCTCTGGTCACAACGGTGTTGTTTTAGACATAAGAAGACACATCAACAACGAACTACTGTGGCTACTGTTATCAGTAAAAAAACTATATGCAAAATATAATGTAGCAAAATTTATAACTTTTTTGTCATGATAAGACGGTTAAAGTCTGTTTTTAAACGGGTTGATTGCTTAAATAAACACAAAATGGACATGGCGATATTTTGTGTTGAGGGAGCCGATAGGAAGGGCATATGCAAACAGTACCACGTCAATTATTTATGTTCTAGATCCAATTATACTCATGTACAGTCATTCACAAAAAAAATAAAAAAACCAAGAGATAATTGTGAGAAATCATGTTCGGTACCACTTTATATTATACTTTCTGTGATCACAAGAACTACATGTCGTGCATGTGCTTTCTTGGTCATCCTCTAACAGCGAGCAAGCTTGCATGGAATGTGTAGGAAACACACAAACGTTTGTGTTAGTATATCTGTCTTAAACAACAATTCTGGTGGAAATCAATATATGAAAACGTTTGAAAAAAATTACTCATTATTGGTCTCTTAGCCCATGACATCTGGAACCAACTCTCAAGTCTCAAGTAGTACATTTTTTGCATGCATTGTTGTACATAAAAGTTAGCTTAAGAGAGTTTGTATAATTAAGAAGGAAGCACTAACAATTTGTGAATCCCTAACAATTGATGCCAGAAAAAGCGAAACTCGGAGAAAAGGAGTGGTATTTCTTCAGCCTAAAGGACAGAAAGTACCCAACGGGCGTGCGGACGAACCGTGCAACTAATGCTGGCTACTGGAAGACAACAGGCAAGGATAAAGAAATCTACACCGGGCAGCTCCCAGCCACACCAGAGCTAGTAGGCATGAAGAAAACCCTGGTGTTCTACAAAGGAAGAGCTCCTCGCGGCGAGAAGACCAACTGGGTCATGCACGAGTACCGTCTGCACTCCAAATCAGCCCCCAAATCTAACAAGGTATATACATATATGTATATAAGTCATGTATTTAGTGAAAATTTGTGATCGTCGTAGAGAAACTAAAATGTTTTTTATAATTAATTTCTATGAAAAAAACACAGGACGAGTGGGTGGTGTGCAGGGTGTTCGCCAAGAGCGCCGGCGCCAAGAAGTACCCGTCCAACAACGCGCACTCGAGGTCCCACCACCACCACCCGTACACGCTGGACATGGTCCCACCCCTTCTGCCCACGCTGCTCCAGCACCACGACCCCTTCGCGCGCGGGCACCACCACCACCCGTACATGACACCCGCCGACCTGGCCGAGCTCGCGCGCTTCGCCCGCGGCACGCCGGGGTTGCACCCGCACATCCAGCCGCACCCGGGGACGACGGCGGCAGCGGCGTACATCAATCCCGCCGCGGCGGCCGCCATGGCGTCACCGTTCACGCTCTCCGGTGGCGGCCTCAGCCTCAACCTCGGCGCCTCGCCGGCCATGCCATCGCCGCCGCCTCCTCCGCCTGTGGCGTTCCACGCGATGTCGATGGCGATGAGCCAGCAGCAGACGGGGCCGAGCGGTGCCGGAGCTCCGGGTAGCCATCAGGTGATGGCGGCAGGTGGTGACCACCACCAGCAGATGGCACCGGCGGTGGGGCTCGGTGGGTGCGTGATCGCGCCCGGAGTGGACGGAGGGTTTGGCACGGACGCGGCCGGGGCACGGTTTCAGGGCGGGTTGGACGTGGAGCAGCTGGTGGAGAGGTACTGGCCTGGAGGGTACCAGGTGTAGTAGCTCCATGCATGGATCACAGTGTGCTTGACACTGCTTGACGTGCCAAAGTGGCAAGCGAAATTGTGGGTCGTTTCGTGCATGTAGGACTACAGGATTTGAGGTGTCTTAGTCTAGTTCCTTTGTTGTATCTGTAGCTGAAGCTATGTCTCTTTTTTCTTGGGGGGTTTTGTTGTCATGTAATGATGTTTTTCTAGGGATTAGTTTGTTGTCTTGGCTTGTAGAAATGGGAGGATAGGTTGCTTGACGCAGATAAAATGTGTACTCGACTAGTCGTGCGCGTGATGTGCCGGTGATCAATGTGCATGTTCTTTCAAACCTAACATTGATCTCTAGAGCTGTGGCTATGTGATTTTGTCGTTCCGGGAATGGTCGTCACGAAACCGTCCGAATACTGGCAAGTTTCCTCTTCGTCGAAGAGAAGACAGCAGGGGAGGCCATTATCCGTGAACCACGATTTGCTCGTGCAACGGCACATATCCATGGTCTCGGTATCGAGAAACATTAGGCAGCGAGGAAGATTGGCCTCGGTATCGAGAAGCATCAAGCACAATAAGATACGACTATACGAGGAAGATTAAGGGCTTACGAAAGTGCCCAAAACGAGCGTTGGCAGTGAGAGAAAGCTACAGCTACAAGTGCCGAAAACAAAAAAACACAAATGACAAGCTCAAAACACATGCACAAAGCTACAACAAATAACCAATGAAATGAACACCCAAAGATTTAAGCTCGCAGTCCCTACACAGTGATGAAATACAAACGCAACTACAGCTCTGCCCACGCATTGGGGGCAGAAACACAGTTCTTGTGTGTATTGTAACTCTTAGGTACACAGCACGGTTCAGCGATCACCATCACGTGTGCACGCCTCACGACGAGCGCATCAGTGAAAGGTGACCATGTCAAACTTCACGATCTGCAGGGTACAAAAAAAAACTAGATCTCTATTAGAAAAGACCAAACAATACTTAAAACAACCAAAGCGTTTTCAAGCCAACTACAATGTGGCAGTGGCATACCAATGATCTATTTGTCAGCATGCCTGCGCTTATGTCTCCGATGACCATGGTTGGCATTATTGCTCCGTGGGGTTTTCTTCTGCTTCGTGGTACTACATGCAGATAAAAAGATTGAAATCATGTGGCAAATGGAGTCAATTCCTATAAAGGCATAAACCATGTACTATACCAAACAACTAAAACTAGCTAAACACTTGGAAAGAAAACACAAACCAGAATGTTTCAATCAGGAGTGTGTACACAACGAAAACGGGCATAAGCAGCAAAGCACAAGCCTGTAATAAAGAGAGGCAATACAGTAAGCCTCTTGAAACCAGTTAAACGTACAGTAAAAAAAAGGTTTTAACACATGGTCAATTGATGCCTACCAGATACCATACCAACTCTTCAGTTACAAATTGTTTTGTAAATTCATGTTGGTGAAGATAATCGGAGATAGTTGTCTGAGCCTGGAAAAGAAAATGGCTGAAATTCTTGTCTTTGGTTGTAGATCTTGAAAAATAAGCATTTTTGTTTACAGCAGACCCAAATACAGAAGTTTTTAGGACAACTAAAAAAAGTTACAAATTTATTGACGTTCATCCATCATACAGAATGGGTAAATATATTGCAATTTAGCATTAGTTTGAAATATTAACTAACAGAAAGAAAGCAGCCAAAGACCTTAGTGGCTAATTTATATTAGTCTGCAGTCTGCACACATATCAAAAGGAGGGGAAAACACTATATGTCAATGCTGAGATTTTTACAGCAGAGAAAATACAGCAGAAGCTAATGAAATAGTGCTGAATGAACATAGAAGAACATAAGAACCAAGATCAACTAACTACGGTCGAAATCCAGCCAACACTTCCAAAATTAGTAAGCATAAACAGAGACAGATAAAAACTACAGGCATAACAATATGGACAGCAATTGAAATTGAATATTAACAGGGGCCAAAAATCTGAACTACGACAGAAGAGAAAAAGGAGAGAGCACCTGCTGATGATATGTAGTAGCTGTCTCAAGAAATTGTCCATATACATGGTGTGCTCTTTTAGTATAAGGCTTCAGAGTAGTTCTAATCTTCTCGACATGTGGTTTAGTAGCTGTTGCAATTTGATCAATATAGGGTTTGGATAATCTCTTGGCTTCCTGAAAAACATAGGACCAGACGATTTATATATCAGTGAACTATGCAGGGTTTAGATACTGTAGCACAGAACCATGAATTCTTTTAAATGCCGGAGATGCACCTGGAAGTAGGGTTCAGCAACTTGGTGTGCATTTACAAGATGAGGCCTGATAAAGTCACTTGATGTTTGGTAGACCTCCACTGATTTCTCTGAGACTATTTGGACATAAGGCTCCGCATTTGTCTTCAAGGTAACCCATTTTTCTTTAGCAATAGGCACCCATTTCTTCAAGAATGGAAACGTCATTGTTAGTAAAAGGTAGAATGAATGTGCAAAAAATATAGAAACGTTAAGACAATATATGGCATGATATCATGCTATGAACCTATGATGTAGTTTTGACATTTCAAATACACTCATACACCAAGGAATTCCTTCAAGTACAGATTTACAGCACAGTATATGTCAGAAATTGGCTACAGAGTCACAAAGATGTTATTCACAATTAATGCTTCAAATACACCTTCTCGTACATGTTTCAGCAACTACAGATTCAGGAATATGTAAGAATATTACCGTCTTAGCAGTTTCCAAATGGGGCTCGGCCCATTTCTTTGCCTGCGCTGACTTTTCTGATGCCTACAGTTGTTTATTTCACAGGTTATAAATGTCAAACGGATAGACAAAGTATCAATTTAAATCAGCATTTTCATCCTAAAATAAAAAATAAGAGCTAGGAAGATACACAGCACCTTCTGCAATAAGCTGTCGACGGCAGGTTTCCCATGTTCATTCCAGTGATTTGACATCACCTCCTGCACAGTAAAACAATGGATGTGATGAGAGAAAGTAAACAAGGTGGAGAACTGTCTTTAGGTCCACTTGTACCATAGAGCGGGCTGCATGTGTTGCCAACCAAGGTGGCAACCAGGCTCCATGAACCTGCCAAAGAAAATAATCAAGAAAAGAAGGGTAAGGTTCAAACTTCAAAACATGAAACATCAAAGAGTATCATGCTTAACTGATCATGGAAACCATAGTGATTTGGAAGTTCTCAGTGAACAAGAAGATCCTGAAACTACATGCAAAGGCACCAGAATATGCTAAGGTTTAGAAATGTTATTCTATTCAAACCTCACAATCAGAGTTGTTCAGCTGGAAAATTAAGTTGCAGTTGAATTGTCTTGTTAGAAAGCCAGAAAGGTGATTGAAACAGAGCACCAAAATGTTTAGCAGGTAGTTTTATCAAGAGTGAAATGCAGACAGTCCTTAACATTGTCAGAGTCTCGTCCAGGTCCATGAACTTTGAAAATACAGATTAGGACTGCCCATGCATTTCACCCTTTTATCAAACTTTTACAGTGAATTTACATCAATATGGCAAGCATTGATAGGATATCAGGTTCAGACCATGCTAAGGTCCAGCAAAAAATAGAATCCTATGCAACTTCAACACAATTCCCAATTTGACCAACCAAGGTGACAAGCTAAGTTGCGTTTAAATTGTGTCATTAGAAAATCATTGATACACTGCAACAAGATATGAAGCAAATAGTTTTAACAAAAAAATTATGATGAATCTACATCAACCTGGGAAACACTGATAGGATACAAACTGCAGTATAGACACATATTTACCTCTCTCAGCTGTTTTGCTTTTGTTGTTGTTTCCAGCTGCACCCTCATGAGCTCCTCCTACAAACATTAGGAACAAAGATTGAAGAGAATGCAAACATGCTACATAGGAAGGAAGAATCACAGTAGTCACATATCCTACAAACCTCGGCAACTTTAAGAGCATGTTCAGTCTTCTGAATCCTGCGCTTTTGATCATCGCTTGTCCTCTGGAGCTATTAAGAAAAGCATAGAAATAAGGATAGCGCTTGCTAAATAACAAAATGGAGTAAATCCCTTTCTTTTCTTTTAGGGGGGCTAACCTTATTTCGCAGAAACTGTAACAGGTGAAAGAAGGAAGAAAGCGTACAGGATGTGATAATCTAGCATATGCATCAGCTCAAAACTATTCTTTTTGTTTGACAACTAGATTGTAACTCAACAAGACAGGAACCTTATTTATACTTATAACTATAAAAAAAATGCATAACATGTGGCAAGTTCAAACTTCTTCTATCAGTGACAGCAGTCACCAAATTGTGATACAGGAATTCAACCTTAAGCTTCCATGAATCGTGTCATATAGTCACATATTGACTTATTTTAACATAGGCATAGAAGAAAACAGGGAATTTCACACAAGGAAAAAAAAAAGTAAGCCTGTTTAATCATAGATAATTCATCATGGCCACTAAATAATGCTAAATAATCAAATATTACAAGTAAACAAAATTAGTAGTCAAATGTACTAATGTAGTAGCAAAGATAAACTGCACAACCACACAGCTGTAC
Organism: Digitaria exilis; assembly: GCA_015342445.1. Classification (NCBI taxonomy): domain Eukaryota; kingdom Viridiplantae; phylum Streptophyta; class Magnoliopsida; order Poales; family Poaceae; genus Digitaria; species Digitaria exilis. The sequence goes on from JACEFO010000112.1 coordinate 1,568,891, forward strand.
ACTTACTTTCTCCAGCCTCGTATTCAGCTCTTGCACCTTCTTATCTGCATCTCCAGCCCTAGCCTCCAGTGCTGCCTTTTTGCTTTTCTGTGCTGTAATATCCTTCTTGAGCTTATCGATCTGGAAGAAGTTAGATCAGAAACCACAATATTCTTTCACACTGAGAGTTCTTGGAATTCTGCCAGCCACTAGAGCATTACCTGCTTCTCGAGCTCAATAGCCCGTGCATTGGCCTTGCTTGCCTGCTCCTCTGCAGCTAAAGACCCCTTCTTCTGTATAGGTAGCAGCTAATGAATTGAACAAGGTACAAAGCAATGCTTCAACAGTGTATTCGATGTCGCTAAATCACCTGGAGAGAAGTTACTTCATTCTGCATAGCAGTTATCTTCTGTGACTTCTCCTTGACAATCATATCCAGAGTTTCAATCGCATCATCCTTGGTCTTCAACTCCAGGGTCTGCTCTGCAATGCGCGTCTCTGCAGAATGAAAACAATCAGGCTGGTTTCTAATTTGTTCAAAATTTCAGGAAGGATCAGGCAGTACTTTGTCATGACTAGATTTGTACAACTTGAACTCTGCAACACAGACTCTTTTACACAAATTGCTTAACTCCCAAACTAAAGCTGAAACTCTACCTTCCAAAGCACGAGGAATTAGTGTGAGCAGTGTTTCCACGCTCTAACGTGCAAAGGGAATGTAGGAGACGACGAAAGGCTTTTGCTCTAAATTGCAAGCTTTCAACATGAATGTTTTCTCATATAAACCTGACCTTCGTTAAACCATTTGAAATTGCAGCAAGATAAAACGTAAATCCAGGCAGCCAGCCCATTGGGTTCTCACGAAATCCCTCCACACATCTCGTCCAATCTCGCACTGCGCCGTTCCGTCAAACATCGAATCACCACCTAAACCCTAGCTAGTCAACTAAAACCCACCAAACCCCGACGCAGCAGCCGCAGGCCCGCAGCAGAACAGCACCGAATGGAACCGGAATCAGGTAAGCGTGCACGCACCTAGCGCGGAGATCTTCGCCCGGAGCTGGCCCAGCTCGGAGGCCAGCACCGCCGCCTCCTTGGCCCTCGCGTTCGCGGCGATCTCCTCCGCCGCCGGGGCCACGCCCTCCACCGCCGCGTCCTGCGCCGCCGCCGGCCCCGCGGCGAGCAGCAGCAGCAGCGCCGCCGCCAGGAAGAGCCGCCTCGTGACCCCCATCGTCACGAGATGAGGCGTGGTGGGAGAACTACCGAGGGAGGGAGACAGGGCGGCGTGCCGGTCGCTCGCCTACTTCTACTACTAGTCAGCCGCGCCCCTCCTCGTGGCCAAGCCACAAGTCCCGGGCCGGCCGGCTTCTGCTTCGTCCAAGAGGACGCACGTGCTGGCCCTGGCTGCCTGGCTGGCCGCGGAGGCGACGACGAGGTGGGTGGCACGTGGTGGCCGGCCGTGCACCGGGACGGGTCGTGGTGTTGCAACGCGTTACTGCTCGGTGGGGCCACCCGAATTGGTGGTTGTCTAGGCCGTGGCCCGTGCGGTACGGCCCACACGAGAGATGGGCCGGTAACGGGCCAACGCCCAACGCTCTCCGCGTGCTGCTCTCCGGGCATGATTGGTTCGATACCTAAATTTTGGTACGCCAAAACTTAGGTAACGCTAATTCTTTGGTCTTTCCTTGTTTTGGTGCCGACATCTTACATCTATTCTACCAAAACGTCGGCAACATTTTTGCCTAAGGTTCATGCCAAAATTTTGGCATTGAACCAATCAACCCCTCCGTGACGACGGGTTGATGACTGATGACGACGACGCCCCGAGGAAGGCAAGGAAGACGAGAAGACGACGACGTCAGCGGCAGGAAAGCGGAGCCGTCAATGTCTGCACTTCCTCTTTTCCACCTCCACCCGACTCGGCGGCCTCCGCTCATCCGCCTGTTCCTCGCCGACGACGTCTCTCCAGCAGATTGGTGCGAGGCTCCAGGGAGCCGCTTCTCCCTCCCAGGTAACCCCGCTCAGTTCTTACAGCGTGTGGCAGTGTTGGCTTCCAATTCAGCTTTCTAGATAAGTGTGGTGGTCTGATCCCCGTAGACCCATAGCGATGTTCTTCTCGTCCCGGAACGTATAGAAATGAGAAGCTTGATCGGATTGCGTGTGGTGAGCTTTTGACTTGTGCGGATTTGTGTGCAGGGTAAGGTTCTAGTGGTTATTTGTAGTTGGATTGGATGGTTAGCTCTTCTCAGTCAGCTCCAGGTTCTTTTTTGGGTGTGTATGTGTGTGTAATACTGTAATAGATCTGTTCATAAGTGCATTTGTTCTGTGCATATTCAGCAGTTCAGTGGAGTGGACGTTCTTCCAGTTCATAGGGATCAATTTTTATTAAGGCTTTCCGTGTTTGTGTTATTTCTTCTTGGACTTGTGACTATGATAGCTTTCTGGGCCATTTCTTGTAGTGGGTCTTCCATTTATTTTTTTTTCTTACTTAAAATATATCATCTGTTGGTGTGGGACTGTGGGTGTAATTAGTAGACACGCCGGCCACAAGTTTAACTCTATTTCCTCAAGCAATGATCAATTTCTAACTTTTTTAGATTTACACAGGATTATTAATGCTCGATTTTCTCAGTTTATTGCTCAGTGTAACAAGTTTTGTAGACTGTAGTGCAGTGCACAGCACACCACCACCATACAGAGTATGCTTTAGTTTCAAAGGGAGCTGCTTCTTGGACCGTTGGGCATAGGTTCAATAAATAATTTGGACTTTTGAACTTCGTTTTAGGTCATTGATATGTGGAAAGAGAGCAAAAGATCACTTTGTCTCTGACATGAGGGATATGTTGTTAGTACTACTTTTTGGGGATGTAGGAGACGACCTTCCTCTGGGTCCCTTTTGCTACGGGGATACATTTTTTTTTGTCTGCCACTGATTGCAGCATATACTTTACTTCTATTAATCAAATAGACTACACGGGTAGTTAGTTTGTTCTGGGCTGAAAAATCTGTGTTTCCTTATCTGACGGCATCTTGTTCCATAGTTTGCACATTTATGTCTTTGGTGTTTGACATTGCTGACAAGAAAATTTTAATGATTTTGATTTTGATGTCAATATTTCCTGATATCTTGGAGCTGAATTATACATGAAAGCTTGTTTTCTTAACGCCTTAACCTTCATTTTCTGTTTGACAGCCCATGACAGACAGAAGCGATGGACCCATTGGTAGGCTCCCAGAACATCTTATTGTAGAAATATTCATTCGTTTACCAGTTCGCGAGTGGGTGGAAATAGCATGTGTCAACAAGCAGTGGGGAAGCATATTTCAAGGAGATTGCTTGTGGCAAACTGCTATTACAAGGAACTGGCCATCTGCTGATCTCCGGAAACGCTGGCCTGGGCCAATCCCAAGAGGTTCCACAAGGAGGTGAGTACTGTAATTGTTGGTTCAAACATTCAGAATACCGTCAAGTGCTTTCTTTTCTCAAATCTTTATGTATTAATGAACACTGATCCTTGTAGTACGAGATTCAGATATTTTGCATTTAATTTAGGAAATTTAATGCTGAAGCGAAGTCATCAAATTGAACTAGCCTTTTCTCCATTTGAAGAAGAATAAAAGGAAAAAAAAGATTTGGCTTCTGCTATACAAACTCACTAGATCAGAACTGATGAGTCGTTGCTCTCTTTGGCTATCATCTAGCTCTGGTGTTGTGAACATCAAATGAAAATAGTTTCTTGGGTCATTTTAGGAGATTTCAAGCACTATACGTCAGTGAGAACTTAGTCCCATCAGGTGGGGAGATTGATGAGCTTGTTGGTCACACTTATCTCTACTTAAAAGAACAACTTGAGCGCCCTGACATGCCTCCTTCCAGCATAATTCATGGCACAATCATTGGTGAGGTTTTCTGTTCCAACTTTCCCTAGAATGAAGTTACTTTTTCCTAATTTCAGAGAATGGTATGCTTCATTGGATCATGTCATCTAGTGTAATTCTTTCACATAATATTTATGGCACCGTAAGAGCTAGTAACTGATATATGCTTTTAAGAAAATGTTTCTTTCTCCTGTTAACGGTAGTGCGGATGGGTTCTTGAGGAAATGAGGTGCTCATGAGCTAGCTCATTAGGAACTGCTGGTGTTTAGATTCAGAGGAGCATATGAACGTTATTTAATGTTCTTGACCCTTCCCCTGTTAGTTAGGCTCGCTGATTTATTCCATAGCAGCCTGAGTGGAAAGCTTGGAGAACACAATACTTTTCTGCACTTAAGATACATGTTCAGAGTTAAGAAATATGATTCATCCCTGAGTATTGCTGATAGTCGTGCTATCATGCTTATGCCGACACCGAATTAACCTTTGGTTTCTCCTCTGCGCAGATCAGTTCATTGCTTGTGGTAAGACAGGAGAAAAGGCTCATGATCTTGCTTCAAAAATATGGCTTGCCGTCATTGACGGCTTGGAAGAAAACCAGCAAACATTCTTGCTGTTAAAACACCTCACACGAGAAGGAGAAGTAATATATCATCCTCACCTTTGTTTCCTTTTCTTTACTCATATACAGAAACAAGGCACTTTTGACATGCTGGTACATGTACAAGATTTTCTCTGGTTGTGTTCATGCTTTAGTACTAGCGTAGCATAATAGGTGTGCTGTAGATTACTTAAGGTTGCTTTTGGATGCACTAATAGTCACAGCACATTACTGATGTGCTTCTACTTCATTTGCAGTTCTTCCTTCCATTTCCTTATTCCAGATCATATAAGGTACTATGGAGGGTGTTTGATAAGCTGTTCACCGATTTCCGTGACTGTTTCAGCGGCGCTGATTACCATGATGCGTTATCAACTGCCAAGTCTAGGTTTCAGCTGGTACCCTCAACATGGCTTGGCCATTAGCACATGGTTCATTGTGCACTTTGTGTCATGTAATAGATGAAGTGGTGATATACTTTCCAAAAGGCAAAGTCCTGCGCCAAAGAGTGGCACCTCCAGTGGATGAGTAGTGTACATGTAGCATCCCCGACAAATTCAAGAACACTTTACTGTTGTTTTGAAATAGACCTGTTTTTCTAAGTTCTTCTTGAAACTGCCTTTATACAATTCACCGTTTGCTCAGTTATTTCAGCAGTAGCCAGCTTCCAATGGGAACTGTTGGTTTTGATTTTTCATAATAGTTTGCCAGTTTATTCTCTAATCTGCATATACACAATTTGTTTTTCCACCGAATGATTTTCAATCTACTGAAGGTAATTTACTGCAAAAGAGGTATCTTTTGGCACCTGTATTTTCGACTGTTGGGTTACTGCTTAGTGCTTACTGGTCCACTAGAGTAATTCACTCCAGTGGTGTACTTTACCGAATGCCTGATTGGGCAATTTGTTCAAAGGTATATGTCCTTGCCTTTCCTTTCATGGCAAAGCACAGTGTTTATTGAAGGCAAAGCATGTCTTCACAGAACAAGTTGACAGGGAGACATTTTGGAACAACCTATACAACTTGCCGTCACAAAACGCAAACCTTGTGCACCATTGTTCTTTGCAGCAGCACAGTTCACATGCAGTGGCGCATGCTTGTGCCAACAGACCATCCTCAAACCACGCACCCAGCATGAGGACAGCAGTCCATAACGACCTTCTTACAGTGTTCCCAGCCTGTCGCAAGTTCGTTGCAGATGACTTGTATATATACTACTTCCATAATCATCATTTGTCCCCCCCCCGACCCCCTTGCGCCGTTGCTAACCGCCCTCCCCAGGCGAAGCTTCAAGCCTCCAACAATGGCGAGGTCATCCCTGCTGATTGCCATCTGGGTATGCGCGGCTGTAGCGCGTGCCGACCCGATGCTGGAGAGGTTCGAGCGGTGGATGGGCAAGCACGGCCGGCTGTACGCCGACGCCGGCGAGAAGCAGAGGCGGCTCGAGGTGTACCGGAGGAACGTCGAGCTGGTTGAGCAGTTCAACTCCATGAACAATGGTGGGTACAAGCTGGCTGACAACAAGTTTGCTGATCTGACGAACGAGGAATTCAGGGCCAAGATGCTGGGCTTTGGGCCTCACAGCAGAACCGGGCACACCACAGCACCAGGCACCATGGCTTGTGTTTGTACTCTCTTTCTCTAAATCATGAGCGAGCGTGTCACTAACACCGATCAAGAACTCTGGCGATTGGAAGTTTCTGAAGCTATTTTTCTGTTCTGATGTATTGTAGGCTGACAGTGGACTGGCTGAAGATTATTCTGATCTACCGAAAAGCGTCGATTGGCGTGAGAAAGGAGCGGTGGCGCCGGTAAAGAACCAGGGGGAGTGTGGTGAGTAGAAATAAGAACCAGTGAACAAGACTTGTGGAATGATGGGTGTGACGCTTGTGTGATGAGATTTTGCGTGCGTACCCTGCAGGTTCCTGCTGGGCGTTCTCAGCCGTTGCAGCCATCGAGGGCGCCAACCAGATCAAGAACGGGAAGATGGTGTCCCTGTCGGAGCAGGAGCTCGTCGACTGCGACACCGAGGCCGTCGGCTGCGCCGGCGGGTACATGAGCTGGGCGTTCGAGTTCGTCATGAAGAACCGTGGCCTCACGACCGAAGGGAACTACCCTTACCTAGGTGAAACTCATGCACACAATATGTCCTTGCTTTGGCTGCACGAAAGAGATCGACCATGGGTTCGTATGGCATGACGTTTCGTTCGTTTGGCCTCTGTGCGTGCAGGGATGAACGGCAACTGCCAGACGCCGAAGCTGAACGAGAGCGCGGTGACCATCTCCGGGTACCGGAACGTCACGGCCAGCAGCGAGCCGGACCTCCTGCGTGCCGCCGCGGCGCAGCCGGTGTCGGTGGCCGTGGACGCCGGCGGCTTCGTGTGGCAGCTCTACGGCGGCGGGGTGTTCACGGGGCCCTGCACCTCCGAGCTGAACCACGGCGTCACGGTGGTCGGGTACGGCGAGACCCAGGGGGACACCGACGGCGACGGCGGCGAGACCCCGGGGCAGAAGTACTGGGTCGTCAAGAACTCGTGGGGGGCCGAGTGGGGCGAGGCGGGCTACATCCGCATGCAGCGCCAAGCCGTCGCCGGCGCCGCGGACGGCCTCTGCGGCATCGCGGTGCTCCCGAGCTACCCGGTCATGTGAACCGGCTCTCAGGCTCTGGCAGGCTCGGCGATGCATGTCTGATTTGTTGCTTCAATTGAATAGTTTGTTTAGTTAGTGATTGACGGGTATGGAAACTGATGCCACGCTATGTGTAAGACCATTGTGGTCAAGTGTAAGAATACAGATATCCACTATCTGGCAGATGAACATTTCATGTAAAAAAAACAATCGTGATGTTTGCCAGCTTTTGAACAAAGGGTGACCCTATGTCAGCAGCCGATAAGATCGCAGCAGCGTTAACAGAGATCTTACCAAAAAAACCAGGCAGATTCAATCGGCGGGAGAATAACAGCAGGATTGCTCAAACACCGCTCGTACAGTATGGAGAAGAAAGTTTAATAAAGTTAAATCTTTTTCTACTTAAGTGACGAAACACAACAGTTTTCGTCGACCTTGAAAGTCTCCAGCTTCTGGGGGTATTATCGTAGCCAGCTATGATCATAAATAACACAACTAGAAATATTTAAACTTTCTCGTCAATCAAAGGGCTACAACAAAAATTGCAAGATTTCAGTTATGCTTTGCGGAAGCCTAGATGTTCACATCATTTCTTCAGCAACTTCTTCAACACATCCTCAGCGTGCCGCTCCATTTTTGGTAGAGCCCAGTCATGCTGGATGATATCCAGACTGTCCTTCTCTGCACCCAAACTCTGGAAATGGCCAATGAGAAAGGTAAGATCTCTCTGTCTTGTCAAGCACAAGCATAATCATATACACAAGCATATGCATATAAGTACTCATGAAATAAACAAACATTTTGCAATTATCAAGAAACTTGCTCTGAATAAAACAGCAACAGAACACTAACAACTAAGTGACAACTACATAAAACAAGTGTTACTGAGTTTGCAATTTGCAAAATAGCCATCTTGAATAGTGAAAAGATTATATCATGAGCTGGGCATAGGAGCAGTCCCATTCATTTGCAGTACTATATATCTGACAACAAAGAAAGAGGAAAAGGCTACATATTTATATTGCACATCCTTGACACCCCTAGAGTAGCATACAAGCAACTTAGAAATACCAAGCAAGTGGAACAGCTTCCATAGGATACTGCTGATTGTCTGTAACTGCAGTTGTTAGAAATTACAGTACATGCAACTACACTCTTCTATATTACGCGAAGCGATCTAATTTACAATACCATTGAACTAAATGCATGACTAAAACAAAGTAAAATGCAGCAGTGCCATTTTTATTCTTTAAATGTGAAACGCATGTGCCACATGATGTGCCACGCATGTGTGGATGTCGCAAGGAAGCAGCAACAATTGCATTGCAAAAACAAAATAGAGAAAGCACCATACCATTGCTGGGTTAAATCCAAATCCACCACCCATTTGCATCATCTTTTGTGCATCATCAGTTGCTGCATGTCATGCACACATCATAAAACTTCCATAAGACAGGGGGAGGGGGGGGGGAGAGAGAGAGACCAGGCAGGTCACAAATATTACTACAGAGTTCTGTTTAGAAGACAAGGAGCGGACTAAACAATGTCCCATACCATTTTCTTCACCAAGGATCAAACTGAAGAGACCCCTCAAGCCGAATAAATTTAGGAAGTACCTATATTAACAGCAAATAAAGAACTTTGACCTTGCAATTGCTATTTCACCAAGATAATACTTTTACAAAAATATAATGACGCTTATACATACCATGAACGGCTGCTAACATAGCTCACGTCAACAGTACTCAGGTCAATCCCATTTTGCAGCATTCCCCTGAACCGTTGAGTCAGTGGAAAGGGAATTTTCGCTGAGAAGAAATTGGAATATATGTGAGTTCAAGAGTGCAGCTGCATAATACAGTATTGTACACATGATGGAAAAAAAAAAAACAGGACAACACAGATTGCATGGCTATACATATCTAGCTAACCCTTCCAGGGGATTCTATGATGCACCTGTATGTCTGAATCCACCGACTATTTCAAACCCATTGGAAGTTTCAAGTGTTTTAAGCATGCATGTTACTTCAGAATTTCATTGGCCCAAGTCCTTCTATCACAGGACAGCACAGGTTGAAAAGTGCATCACAGAAAAAGTGACCGTGTAAAGCAACTTTATACTAGCGATGTCCCCATGGGTCAAAAAGAAGGAATAACTTAGAAGGTAATTTGGTTGATGGGGTTGAATTATACTATTCTAGATCACTGTACCAAATAGATAAGCATACTTAGAAGCATATCTGAAATTTACTGATGCCCTCATAAGTTTCAACAATTAAAACAACATATGTTCCCTAGATTTGAAGAGACATGGAAAAGCTTATATATTCTTATATTAGAGCATTATGTAATAAATATAATATGGACATGTAATGGCACATGAAAATAACAGGTATCACAGAAGCATACACATACCTGCAACAAAACCTGAAAAGAAGAAGTTAACCCATGCAAATGTGAGTGTCTGCACGTAAAAGAGAGAGATAAACATGTTAATACAGAATAGAGAGCACAATTTAGTAAGATGCACATAATTCGATTTGCAGAGCACTGAACCTGAGGAACTATCATAGACAGGTTCTTCTTCATCATGTCCATGGCCATGTTTGGATCTGAAAACATGGCTGCCTGAGCCTTCTGAGCATCTTCCTTCGGAACATGAAGTAATCCATTTTCCTACAGTGCACCAGATATTGTTACAGCAATATAATCACAAATATCATGTGGCAATTGTCAATCAGTGTTTAAAATCAAACTGTGAGCCATCATCAATCCCAGTGTGGCAGTTCTACAATTCTGTGACTACAGTTGCAATACCTAAGCTTGAGGGCATTGTATTCCGACCAAACAGAATACGCTTTTACTGGTCCTTCAATTAGGCTTAGTGAACAGTCAGCTATTCAGGTGCTACAAGCAGAATTACCTCGTTGGTGTAATAAACCTTGCGTGCCTTGAATGCCTTGGTTGGGATGAACTGTGCGTTGGTCCTCAGGTTCCTCGCCCTGATGACCACCTGCCTGTGATTATTAAGCAACAAAAAAAAACTCATGTCAGTTAGCACGCCAACAGTCGAACGAAACAACTGGAATTCAGCTCTAATACACCTGCAGAGGCATATTCATCGAGAAATCGAACCCCCGGAGGTCGTTCCCGGATCCAGATCGCTGGGATCGAGCGAACCGGGTAACAGATCGGGAGGGAATTGGGGTGGGGAGGACGGGTAAAGTACTGACCCTTCCCTGACGAGCTTGGGGTCGGGGGACGGGGAGGCCGCCGGCGAGCGCATGAGCTTGGAGACGAAGTAGCGCAGCACGCCGATGAGGACCATGACCACGGAGAGCGGGATCAGGACCCAGTCCCGGATCGCCGTGTCCAGCACCAGCTCCTCCGCCATCGCCGCTGGGAAGGGGTAGGCACTAGCTGCGCGGCGGCCGGCGGCGTCGAAGCTGAGCGTAGCGGACGGTAGCGAGCTCGCCGGGTGGGGTGCGCGTGCGGATCGGTGGGCCGAGGCGGAGGAAGACTACTATGTAGAGACGAGGACGAGTCTTCTTCCCGAGCTTTTTTAATTTTTATATTATTTATTTTCTGAATTTTTAAAAATAAATGCCTCGATACTTATTTTACACAAATGTCATCCTGCCGCCAACTCATCCGGCGAAAACAACATTTCACCGGTTCATCCGGCGAAAACAACATTTCGCCGGTTCATCCGGCGAAATGTTACTGTAGCAAAAGCTACCGCCGGATGAATCGGCGGAATTTCACTTTTCTGCATAGCTTATTTTCAAAAAACCATAACAAATTTATGTGAACTCGGATCAAGACAAACCTTATATGAAAATTGTAGCTCTCGACGATATATACACCTTTGTAGTTCAAACTTTTTTCATTAGAGGCCATCTTTCTGCTCAAATAATCGAATCAAGTTTCGGATCCCAAATTCAAAATTTGAGATCTGAAATTTGACTCGATTTTTTGAGCAGCAAGATGGCTTCCAATGAAAAAAGTTTAAACTACAAAGTTGTATATGTCGCCGAGATCTACAATTTTCATATAAGGTTTGTCTTGATCCGAGTTCACATAAATTAGTTATGGTTTTTTAAAATAAGCTGTTCAGAAAAAGAAAATTCCGCCGATTCGCTTTTGCTACAGTAACATTTCGCCGGATGAACCGGCGAAATGTTGTTTTCGCCGGATGAGTTGGCGGCAGGATGACATTTGTGTAAAATAAGTATCGAGGCATTTATTTTTGAAAATTCAGAAAATAAATAATATAAAAATTAAAAAATTTCCTTCTTCCCTCTTTCCGATTCGACTGCGAGTTGTGTGAACGTGGTTTGTGGCCTATTGGGTCGGGTCGCGCCGTCGCAGATTCGGACGGAGTAACCTTTTACTTTCCTAATAGCTTTAGGCCCATTTTACACCTGTGCAGCCCAGACCATACGGAAATATTGCCATGGCCATGATGCCAGTGCCCCTTTTTTCTGTCTTTTTTCCCCTACACCATGAGGCGCTGAGAAGTTGCAACAAGTTTGTTCTGAAATTTTCTTATCCTAGTTTTCTATATAAGCTATACCCCACAACACCATTACACCATGAGACGTGAGTTAAAGAACACTTTGAGAAGTCATGCTAAGTACATGACAAAATGGTAGCGCTGTACTTCAACGATTGGTAGGCTAGGCACGTCAGTTGTGGCCCTTGTCGAGCAATATAAGGCGAGCGGTGAGCCCATGGTCTATGTCTATCCATTAAAAAAAACTTGGCTCACCCAATTGCGAAAGAAAATGCCCCAACCTGTTGGGTAAACCTAGATAGATGACGGATGCTCATCCTGTTACCACTTGTCAGAATTGCAATAACAATGAAGTTTTCTCTCGGTCGGAAATCTTGGTATAGTCTATCAAGAGTATGTGGACATCCTTGGCAATGGCAACTCTGACAGTCTTGCGAGCAGCCCGGCAGACGACGTTAGACTGTCTCCAACAGATGATGTATCACGCTATTCATACCCATTTTGGGTTGTTCAGAGTGAAAAAGAGCTCTTCAACAGAGTAGCCAAAGGCAGCACCTATTTTTGGTCGGAGGTGAGAGACGACTCAAACATGCGTCTCTCTCTCCTCGACCCAAATCTGCCGCGTCGACCATGGTGGGCCCCGAACAACGACGGCGAGGTGCTCCCGCCTCCCGCGTCGATGCTCGCTGGGGAGGGAGGCAGGGCGGCCCCGGATGACCACGGCGAGGTGGCTGGCAGGCTGCGGACGACGAGGGTGAGGCGGGCCCGCGGACGTCTCGTCGCACTCCCGCATCGCCGGCGTGAACGAGCCCACCAGGTCGAGGTGCGCGCCGGGGAGCAGCAGCTCCCTGCCACCGCCTTGTCCATGGCGAGGAGACGGCGGTGCAGAGGAGCATGAGCGCTCGATGGAGGTGAGCGGCGCCCCATGGCAGAGCTGACGGCGGCGTGGATGGGGGGAAGGCGCGTGAGGTTGGAGGGGATGGAGGCGTGGATGAGTTTGCATCTTGGTGCGCTGTTGGAGAAGGCTTAGTTTTGGGTCACGGTGATTGTACCGTGCATGACCCAATCCAGCAAATAGGTCTTTTGTTTGGGTACTTATCGTTGGAGATAGCCCGACTCTGCCGGTCTGCTGTTCCGGCCACTATGAAAAAGGCTTCCAGAGCAAAGCCATCATTCAACTAAAGAATTAACATTTTGAGGAAATGGCTAAAGAATAACATAAGCGTTTGCACCAGCCGCATTTATCATATTACGAACTCATGGAATCTGTTTGTTAACAAAAATCGGTGATCAGGTGTTCAGACTTGGTGAGGAACAACAGATGCTTCCACTCTCGTCGGCCAAAAAGATAAACGCATCCTATCTACCCATTCGGCACCAGTGGGATTCTGAAACTTGAAAAGGGACCAGGAATCCCAGCCAAAGGAGCAAACTTATCGACGGCAATAGCTCCATTGTTCAACAGCTAACGCTAAACACTCTGCTTGTCCTTGTCAGCAAGAAGAATGTCCTTCCATGCCTCGTAGAACATCCAGGTGATGCCGGAATTCGGCATTACCTTCAGGCAGCTTGCACCCCATCCGCGGTACACTCCCAGGAGGCCTTCCTCCCGAATCACCTCTGATAAGGCAGCGATCATGTTGGGTGGGCACTTCCCCTTAAGGGCACCGACCATCAGCCGCTTCCTTGCAACTTCCAGGGGGAAGCTGATTGTGCTTGCAGTAAGGCCTGTGGATCCAGCAGCAAAATGTCAGTCCTGTTTGCTCAGACTCCAAGTAAACATAAGCAATACAAGGAATGAACCCTGTTTTTTTCTATTTTATCACTGAATTCAACATAGAATCTTGAGCTGATAAACCAAAGGTGATTGGCTGAAACTAGATGTAATGTAGGAAATGCTGAATTGTTTACCTGTAAGAGCCCCAATGACTACTAGCTCAGGACGACTCAAAGATGATTTCTTGTGGAAGCGACAGTAAGAGGTCTTGATTGTATCATACATAAAGAAGTAGCATGTGCTGTAAGGGAGCATGCCGATTAGTGTTGGACAGAGGCCAGCATAGAGGCCACCTATACCTTCAGTCCGGTAGATCTTGCTGAAGGCAACGCTAATGGTAGGATAAACTTCTCTACTGATAGTCAAGCGATCCTGTCAGAACACCAGTAATATGACATTGAGTAATGATGTAACATGACTTTGAAAGTTGAATATATGAATGAAGAAAGAGCGCTGAGTGTCAACAATTCCAGCAAGCACCTTGATAACTTCAAGAGGATGGCACGCCAATGTGCCAGCTATTCCAGCTGCAGCACCAGCAATAGCAACTGGAGATAAGAAGCGGAGAGGCAACTCAATTTTCAGATTGCCAAGCTGTATCTTTGGGTATCCATCCTCTTTCCATTTCTCTTGTGCTTCAGCCATGCTCCTTTTGACACACTCAAATGTTCCCATCTCAACAGCTTGTGTTGGAATAATGCGGAGCATGTTGATTGTGTTTCCTGCCCAAAGCCCTTGCCAGCCATTTTGTTCAATGATCTCCACAAAACTACCAAATATATGCCTAGATCCTACTCCTACAACCATTCTTGTCCTGAAATCAGTACAGAAATGGTTGATATGACTATTCATTTGCTTTAGCCAGGAGATAATTATAAAGCTAAACATATGATGCTGAAACAGAATTAATCATCAGCATGCATCAAAATTTATGTTTTAACATGACAGTTTGGAATAAGTTCCACGCATGAAATTAAAATAATATGTTTACAGAAAATGTGTAACTATGTTTGGAATTCTTGTCCTGAAATCAGTACAAAATGGTATAACATGACCATTCGTTTTCTTTAGCGAGGAGATAATTATAAAACTAAACATGTGATGTTGAAACAGAATCTCAGCATGCATCAAAATTTATGTTTTAACATTACAGTTTGAAAGAAGTTCTGCGCATGAAATGAAATAACATGTTTACACATGACAATGTGTAACTATGTTTGGAAACGCCTCTGTTTCAATGCTAAATGATTTTGGTTATATGCTGGAGTAATATAACAAGAAATTGCATGGAGAGTTAAAAGCACAAAAAAAAAATTCGAAACTGGAGATGTTAAAAGCATATAGTGAGAATCCATGAAAATCTGAAGCAATCATCTGGGTGGTGTTCTGGAGCTTTTAGAAACCAGCATCATGCAAATGATAAAATGCGCTAAAAGTAGCTATCTAGTGCCAAATTGGTGGTACATATGATCTCTGAAGTGCATGCATCAAACTTGAATAAGAAGAAATGAGCACCAAGATTACATATATTCAATGTCGAGCAGGCTAGCAATGGGATTTGCATCCGCCATCATAATGCTTAAATATATTGAACTGGCTAATTAAAGTCCAAAAGTCAAACATGGAGATGAAAGCTTGTGAATACCTGAGAGTCTCAAGAGGGGCAAGAATAGCTTTTGACATAGCACCAGCTAATGCCCCGCTAGCAAATTCTCTGACCTCTCTGCGCCCCAAAATAGTCTGCATTGAATTAGAAAGGGAACAACTCAAACAGTCAGTTGTAAATTCACTTCAAAGTTTAAATTTGTAAGGCACATATGTGAATAAAATATGAAAACAATTTTTCCCAGGAAAGGCTGCCTGCAAATGCTTTGGCATTGAGTGTTTATAGATGTAATGATAAGGAGTAAAGCGGTACATGCAATAATTCTTTTGTTATTGCAGAGCGTAACAAATTAGCAACCACATTAATCCATCATAACAAAACATTTCTGGATTTATGAAAGATGTGGTATCTGTGCATTGTACATTACATTGCAAGATACAGGTTGTTGAGATAAGTAATGTGCATTCAACCATGTGCCTGGGTGAGGAGGGGGAGGGGGGGCACAAGTAATACCACATTTAGACATCTCCGCTAGTCCAAAGGTTGGTTTCACAAACATCATGGTAAAGATATGTGTGTTTGTTTCTTGCGCATAACACAGTACGGTTAGTTAGTTGGAAGATGGAGTAAATGAAAAAGGCACAGGAGAACAAACAATTTATGCATGTGCACGTCTTCCAAATATGTGGCTGAAGGCCAAGAAGGCATGAACAGAGTAGGACAAAAAATGTTCCATCTGAAAGAAACATTTTGTCTGGACCTGTAACGCAGATATCCAACCAAAGAAGCTTTTTATAGCTTGTCTTAGCATACAAACAATTTGACTTACTTAATCTCCATTGAATCTTGTTTGTTCTAGTTGACTTCTGGAAGCATGTTTGACCTTCTCTTCAAGGTTTTCAATCTCAAGTAACAAGTATGGGTGTAAAGAATATGAAGTGTACAAGCTCTTTTCTAGGCTGTTAGGTTTTAAATATTAGTATTTCCACTTCTAGCCAGTGTTCAGGATAGACATCACTATCCAGAGTCAGGTCTAACTTTTTGATAAACAACTTATCCATAAACGTTGGGAAAATATTTTTGAAATGAGAAAAAAATGAGGCACATGCCCAATGGTTACACAATATGTTCCTAACTCCTAACAATAGTATAGCCATATTGTTAGGTGCACCGTTTGCCACACCGAACTTGAGGCTCGCCACAAGATCCAGAGGTGGTGCTTGGTTCCTGCCAAAGCTGTGTCAGCCACGGAAAAAGCAGTACAAAATTGCGCTGCAATTGTGGCGTCCAGAATCGGCGCCTCAGGCTCAGCGGCGCCGCGGTTGCGGCATGGCGATTGATGGCCAGCAACCAAGCGGGCCCTATGTCTTAACTGCTACACATCAATGGAAATTGGGCAGATAGGTCTATGAGTTTGGACAAGATAAGGTGGCAACAAAATTATTATTTGGATGAAGCCACGAGATGTGTGTAAGCATTGAGGGAGAAGCAAATCTTATCGATAGGAGGCACCTCAATGAGAAGTGGAGGTGCCTCAGTTGGGAACAGAACTAGACCAAAGCTGTGCAATGAAGCGGCATATAAAATGAGCAACCAAGCATCTTCATTCACAGGAGCAAGCTAATTGCAACGCGGGTGGCAAAAAAGAAAAAAAAAAACTCGCTGAATCAACATAGTTCGTATGTTTAGCAGCAAAAGGCCTGCCCGACTGACAAGACGTAGGATCTGAAACTAAGCGGTGATTCATAGCATCACAAGTCTGAAGCTAAACCACGCGTCTAATGAGGAAAAACACTGCACGCCAGTTTCAGACTTTCAGTTTAGAAGTTAGATTAGATAGGTAACAGATCAAAATCGCAAAGGCTCCATCCCCTTCATCGCCCCAGAAACATGGAAATCACGCAAACTCAGTGAGGGGATTTCCTTACCCTCATGGTCCCCGCGACGTCCGGCAGCCTGATGCCGATGACCTCCGCGACCTTGGCGCCGT
Organism: Digitaria exilis; assembly: GCA_015342445.1. Lineage (NCBI taxonomy): Eukaryota > Viridiplantae > Streptophyta > Magnoliopsida > Poales > Poaceae > Digitaria > Digitaria exilis. The sequence continues at coordinate 1,585,866 of JACEFO010000112.1, forward strand.
CGAGGCCGTCGTCCTTGGGGAGCGCCATGACGAGGAGGTCCTTGTATCCTCCCCCTCCGGCCCCGGCGCCGGGGCCGGCGAAGCCCACGCTGGCGAGGGATAGCTTCCCGCCGCCGCCGCTCGGCGCGTCCTGGTAGCCCATGGCGGCGCGGTCCTGCTTTTAGATTTGGGAGGCCGGAGGTGTTAATAAAAGGAGCATACAGGGGGGCGCGTGCAAACGCTGTCACTATGTCTCTGTTGGACCGTTGCTCCTACTCTTGCTCTGCGGTCCCGGACCGCGAGGGTGATGACTGATGATGAGGACCGAGGAACGGAGGTGGCGTCTGAATTACTGGTGCAGTGGAGGGCATGAATGTAAAAGAGATGAGGTAGGACCTGTTTGGGATGGCTCTGGAGCTGAACTCCACCAGCTCCCGCCAATTTTTCTGCCAAACACCTCAACCTTCCAAACTCTGGAGCTACAGTACAAATTGAGGTGGAGTGTTAGAGTACCTCTTTTGCAGCTCCGTAACTCTCTGGAGTTTGGAGTTGGAAGAAATTACACACCACTGCCGCTCGTTACACAAAAATGGTTTGTTTCTTTCTTCCTTCCCCCGACCTCCCTCATCCCATCGTGATAATCAACCATAAAAATCTCTTTTCTAGAGCTGTGACTACTCTTCTAGCCAAACACCTCATCTAGACAACTCCAACTCCACCCAGAGCCAGCTCAGCTGGAGTTCAGAGTTGGAGCTACTCTACGGTGGAGCAGAGCCATGTCAAACATGCTCTTACTTAGCACATGGTGACCATATTGATCTATATATTTGGTACATTTTTATATCGTTTCACGCATATATACAGCTGCCATTCAATGCTATGCAGGGCCAGTGGGTTTCATTTGACCTTTAAATAGTTTTGACCATTGTTTGATATATACATTACATGTCAGGTTAATATGTAATTTAGAGATTAAACACTGCATTACACATTACATGAATTATATATTCTGTACCTGGCCAACATGAAATTGAGAAAAACATTCTAAACGAAGCAATTTGCATGTTGTTTAGAAGATACATCACTTGGATTACTAGCAATGTTGAATACATATATAGCATGTTGTTTAGGACATTTACTAGTTTTTTAATGCAACATAGTAGGTGCAAATCAACCTTTATGTGCAGACTATGCAAACTTCAATATTGGTTTCACATGATGTTGATTAAGGGGACGTTCAGGGAAGATGGGAGTGCATTCCACCTCTCTGAGCGCCTCCCTGAGCCCTCCCTGAATCAACATCGTGTGGCCTAAATTGAATTTTACATAGCTTGCATAAAGAGGTTGGTTTACACTTAATATGTTGTCTTATTTTTAATGTGTATTAACTTTCGACAACCATTTTAAAATATATGCAAATAAGAAGCTCAATATCATTTTTATGTTTAAGCATATATATATATATATATAGATGCGCTACTATGTTTATTTTTATCTACACAATATAAAATAACTTATAACATTGTAAACTATATACAATGTATTCACATTCTACATGTTACACAAATCTTTAATGATCAATTACTATTTACTATTTAGAAAACCAATAATTTTACTTAGCATATACAAGAAATCTAAAAAATAGTCTTGTGTAATTATGCAAGGATGAGAAATTCACAAATGGTCTAAGACAACTTAAACTATTTACACTCGTTACTAATATTAGGAATAGAAGTATGATGATTTTTTTTAAACCTGTAGAATTCTCTCTCTTGCTCTCCCAATTGCCGTTATTCCATCATCTATAATGTACTTACCTTTTTTCCCCTTTTTTAAAGATAACGACTTGCTCTATCCCATCTCGTTTCTTTACCTGTCACCACTCACCAACTACTACGAGGACTTGGATACATTTTGTTCCTCTTTGTATCCACCATACAACAAGGTGTATGGCTGTGTGACTTTAGTCCAACAAGTTGCAAAGTTTGTAAATAGATACACAAACTTGTTAAATGTGCACATACACGGTTACACATGTAACACATAAATATACTTTTCCACAAACTTTTTGATTGTGTTCATATGCAGCCACACATATATCGCATAAATGTACTCTGCATATGTGATAGATGACGTGGATATTTTTATGTATGCAATATATTTTCTCCCTCCTTCTCATTTGTATCTTAACTAGGGACGAAACTAACCGAGATGCAAGAGGGTACATTAATTTATTAAATTTTAACAAGTATTTTATATCTTATATATACTTTTCACATAATTTCACTTTAATACCAATATCTAAATATTAGTTAGTGTTAAGCGGTTTCCAATGAGAACTAAGTACAAATAAAAGTGACTTAAAAAGCCTGTAAAACTCAAAATTTCAACATGCCAGTGAATATTGGCGATGTGAAAAAATGACTAATCATCTTGGAAAAAAGATTTTTGAACATTGCATTGGCGGTTAATACAATATTTTTTTACCTTTATATCTGCATCATTTCCTATGGAATATATGTCCATGCATAGTTAATCTTTTTTTATCTCGTTGAAACACCCAAGAATAAAATGTAAAATCTTTTGTATGTGGGTGTTTGAAAATCTTTGCTAAAAAAATAAAGATAGGAGATAACATTAAAAAAAAGGAAAAAGTCTATTTTTGGCCATCCAACTCTTGCCTCAGTTTGGTTTTGACCATCGAACTACAAAACCGGATATTTTTGGCCATCTAACTATTAAAACCGTTCAAATTTGGTCATAGGGCTCTTTTGATGAGTGGTTTTAACTTTTTTATTTACAATTTAGTCCCTAGATTTTAAAATGATTATTACTTTTTGTCCGTACCTCCAATTTAGGTGGTTCTTGCGGTCACGTGTTCCTAACGGCAAGCATTATATTTTAAAATGATATTTATATTATTTTATCACTATTTATTATATTATTTTTTGTCATTGTGTAGAAAAAATAACATAAGAAAAATTAAACAAACAATTATAAAATAATATAATCAACATTTGAAAACGTAAAGCTCATCGTTACGAACGTATGACCACTAGAATAACTTAAATTGGAGATGCAAGAAAAAAAATAGTAATCATTTTAACATCCAAGGACTAAAACGCACTAAATTAGTCCTTTTAATCATTGGATCTTAAAATGATTATTTTTTTTCTCCTATCTCTGATTTAAGTGATTCTAGTGGCCATGCATTCATAACGATGAACTTTATCTGTTAAAATGTTGATTATATTATTTTATATTTGTTTGTTTTACTTTTTTTTATATTATCGTTTCTACAGAAGGACAAAAAAATAATATAACAAATAGTGATAAAATAGTATAAAGATCACTTTAAAATATTGTGTTCACCGTTCGGAACACATGACCACAAAAATGACCTAAATCGGAGGTATGAGCAAAACGTAATAATCATTTTAAGATCTAAGGACTAAATTGTAAATAAAAAAGTTAAAACAACTCATCAAAACAGCTCGATGGCAAAACTTGAACGGTTTTGATAGTTGGATGACAAAAAATACTGGTTTTGGAGTTCGATGGCCAAAATCAAACCGAGGCAAGAGTTGGATGGCCAAAAATGGACTTTTTCCTAAAAAAATCATCTAAGTCACCTTCCATATTAACAAAAATACACTTGACAAGTTCATGTGATTGTATATGTATACATTTGACAAGTTCATACATCATTTTGCATATTCTGCAACTTTATCGGATCAGAGTGATACAATCATATAGGTTGTTGTATGATAGGTGCTATTTACTCTTTTTCCAACAACATATCTTCTTGACTATTTATTGTATTTATTTTGCGATATTTCGTAGTCAGCAAGTATGTGTCGGGCCTTGTTTAGTTGTAGAAGTTAGGGAAAGTTGGAGGTGTGAATAGTGCATTGGTAGACGTGTTTATGAGAGAATATGTGACTGGAAAGTTGACGAAAGTTGACGAACTAAACAAGACCGGCACACTAAATCTGTTCTAAACTTAACATATATGGAAACACAATTGAAGCGTGTATCAATTCGAGAGAGTTTCTCTCTCGAATATGAAAAAGGAAAAAAAATAAACGAGACACGAATTCGGCTGTTGCGCTAGGCGAGAGAAGGCGAAAAGGCCACCGTAGTTCCCCTCCCCCCAAATCGGGGGACTGGCGGGCACGGAGCCGCCACCGCCACCGGCGCCTATAACCTTACCGTTCGCAAATCCCCTTCCGTTCGGAAGCCTCCCTTCGGCTGTCTCCGGCCTCCATCGCTAGCGCGACCAACATCGCCGCCTCGTCGGAACCCTAGACCTCTCCGGCGTGCGCGTCGGCGCCGATCACGCGGCCTTGGCCATCCATGGCGATGCCGAGGGCGGCGGTGCGGCGGCTCGAGCTGGCCGAGCGGTGGCGCGGGATCCAGGAGGACGAGGAGGACGATGACGGCGGCGAACCGTCAGCCGCCAAGCACAGCCGCCTCATCCGGGCCAAGGAGGAGTGGTACGTGCGGCTGCGGCCCGGCCAAGTCTCCCCCCCATTGCTCACCCACTTCGCGTCTTTCTTAATGCGGCGTGGCGGTCGGTACGATGCGTAGTTGCGCGCGGGTTTGGGATTGCCCAGAGATTATGGTTCGAGCAGCTTGGCTACACATTACTATGCTTGAGATTTGCTTATTGGGATGTTGGATTGTGCAATGCGAGTCTAAGTGGCTTACTGCTATGGTGTCTCTGGAGCTCCTCACTCTGACTTTTGTAATGTAGCTGATTGATTTGCTGTGAGGTAAACTCGCGCGGATTCTAGGATTTACTAACATCATGAATGCGAGCATTGTTATAATGGAATCCATGCTGTTGGAAGTCTAGAGGGAGTATTTTTATTTGACAGGAACTGGATTTTTGCGGAACTGAACTTCTATATGATGGTTCAGTCATGTATTGGAGTTATACTGTGATCAGAAGTCCACCCTGGATCAAAATTTAGGGCATAATGATTAAATATTTAGGTTTCTGAGATTTTCTGGCAGTTGGTTAGGCATCAGATGATCATGGGTCGTTGTATGATGGCTGTTACACCTAAGCGGTTGCAAACTAGCACTGGATCTACATATATCTTATGAGTTTAAGATTCATAGCCTGATATGAACTTAGCTAGCTAAAGCGTGGATCTGCATGAATTCTATGGGTTTGCGATTAGCTGGCGTGAATGAACTTTCCAAATAACTCAAGGACATCATTTACATTACTCTATGTGACGTTTGTATATGAGGCTTTTGTGGTAGAGATGGGTTGAGGCAGTTATAGCTGAATTCTATATCTTTCGTGACCCATCGTTGTTAATCATTAATTTGGGCACTGGGACAGTTTCATGTTCTGTGGGTATGTCGACAACTTATCCACTGGATAACTGCAACAGTAAGGTGGGGGTCCCTTTACTCATCTAACTTGTCTCGGAACACCAAAAACACGTAAATGCTAGTTTGTGATTCTCCCTCTTATGCTTTCCTTGTTATCCTAACAAGACTACACCTCGTGTTTGTCAAATCACCTGCAGGTTTTCACATTGTTATACTTTCTTGGTAAATTTGCCAAAAGAAGAACATATTTGGTGTGGATATGCTGATATTATGGGCCCCTTCTTGGAGACATTCCATGGCTTCTTTAGTGATGAAGATGATAACTCATATCTTAGAATAATATGGAGACGGGTTTCTCAAGAAATGGGTATTTGCACACAATGTGTTTGTGAACACCACCAGGCGCAGGGATTTTTCGATACTGAATATCGTTCAGATACTGTTGATCCCCTTCTGAAAGTGTTGCTGTTTCTTGATGAAGAGAGGGTAACAGAACATCTTAAACAGATCAATACAAAGATTCAGCTCAAGAAATATGACCCTTCATGCCATGGTGCAGAAGTTGTTAGCATAATGTTTGAAGTATGCTCCATTCATGTGATGCCTTTAAGTTTCTCGCTTCGCAACATGTTGATTTCCTCTTGTAATTTGTAACAGTTTGATTTCTTTTATTTACCTTTTTTGAGAAGTATGGGCGTGAATTATAATTAACTGGAGACTACTCCCATCTTTTCTTTTTATCAGGTTAATTGGGATTTGAAAAACTCAAACTTTGCAAGTTTGCCTAACGATTAGTCAATCATATGAATCTTTAGTGTATATAATTTGTATCAATGTATTCATATACCGCATACCTCTTAATACAACATTCATTTTGTAGCAACTGATCCTAGATCGTAAGATACACTGATGGTCAAAGCATACTTTTAAAACACTTCTTTGAAATCCTGTTGCGGCCAATGAAAAGAAATGCAGGGAATAGTAACAGGTCACATTACTGCATAGAGTACATACAAATAATTTGGCATTTGTGTAGTAGTGCATTCGCGTACGATGTTTTATCTACCACTATTATCACATAATCTGTCCACTTGATTTTGTTATTGTTATTAGGTGATAACTGGCACCCATTGAATCTGTATGTATTCCTCAAATTAATTAAATACCATTTGCTATTTTGACAATGTAAAAGGGAACATAATTTGCCGCACTTATGCTGTACTGTTTTTGTGACCTGTAAATGAACAGTGTATTTCCTTTTTCTTTTGTTCTCTGTTGCCAATGAACCTGACTCTTTTATCTGTAGAACAATAAACATCAGTATCTTCTATAAGTATCTATATAAAACCATTCATAGGTTCTAAACTTCCATGACAACCATGGCTGACTCTTTTTCCTTTTCTGTATTTGCAGGTTTTGATGTATCCTGTTCTATTAGATGACCAATCTTTGGCTAATCAGTTCCAGCTGTTCATTGAAACAATTGATGAATCATATGAATTGAGCCTTTCTACTAATCAGCAATATCCTGTAAGCTATCTTTATCTTCTTTGATCCCTGCTCATACCACAACAAGTATCTCAGTCGAGTAATGGAGACTTAAAATCTGGAGTTTTCTTGTATAATCAAGTAGAGTCCAGGTCTCCAGGATACATGTTTCTCACTATTATTTTAGCCTCATGCTCGAGTAGTATTGTTATTAAGATTCTCCTGTATCTCACAATGTTTTAAAACTTTCAAATTTAGGGTGTATATGCCCTACTTTTCTTCAAAAGTTGCAAAGCTCGGGCCATTGGTCTTCGATTGGCACGATCCATGGGGAAACTGAGGTAATACTCTCTGCTTGTCCGTTCATCCTGAGCTAAGAAATTTGCAAGACATTTCTGAAGTACATTGTAGATGGAAATACATCTACTGGTCTAAACAATTGAGCAATGTGGGCCATAGTTAGGCTCGGTGGTCAGGTGGTGAGACTATCATAGGATCTATCAACCAAGTTGATAGTGCTCCTTTCTTGTCATCCGTAGTGCCTAGTAGAGCGAACGGGCCTCTAGCTAAGTTGGTTAGGTGGCTCTAAGCCTCTAATAGCACTCCTCATGTCTTGCCAAAGCACAGGTCTAAGGTCTTGGCCTAGGTTGTTGGTCGTCTCACACAGGCTACTGTGCCACTGTGTAGGGTGGGGCAAGGTTTTGGGGGTTTCTCGACCTGTGTGAGGTCTTCTCATCTTTGCAAAATGCCTCCACATGTTATTTTTTTTCATAGTGTTTAGTAGCGCTTCATAAAAGCTTTAATAACCATGGAACATTAATTCTGAGGCTCTCAAGTGATAGGTACCCTATATGGTCAAGGCAGCATGACAAAGCCAATTTATTTTTGATATAGAACTGAACCGTTAATGTTAAGTTGTGGTATATTTCTTCATACATGTATTCTCAATTGTCCCTGACGTTGAACTCATGTACAATGTTTCGGGGACTCAGACAAGCCTTGAATGCACTAGTTTGTTTCATAAATTTCAGTGTTTTAAAAGCGGCAAGGCAAACTACGGTGACCTAGGTGTGCCTTGTCGCCTAGGCAACAGGGCATAACTAAGGCCTTAAGGCACCCTAGGTACGCCTTGTCGCCTATGCGACATCTTTAAAGCACAGCAATCAAGACAACTGGCAATATACCTAATATTGTTGTGGCTCCTTTTTTTTTTTTCATATATCTAGTTCTTTAGCTGTTGGCATATCCAAAACATGAGCTACATTCACGACTTTGCAAATTCAATGAATATCATTGGATGGAAAATTTGTGGCAAATTATTCTTGTAAAAGTAGAATGGTAGAATGATTCCTATCCATGGTTTTAAGGTGTTGCCTAGCCAACAACACACTCCTGGATCCTGGGTGTCTCCGTGGCCTTCCGAAATCCCAAAATTTGAGAGAGAGGAGGCCCAAAACAGAGGGGAAACAAGAGGGAAACTGAACATCAGGCCTGCTGAATCTGGCGCAGTACTCTCTATGGTCAGCTGCAGAGGCACTGAGGCAGAGGTTATCAAAGAACATAGCAGGGACGCTCAATCTAAGTCAGGGAGCCAGAGGGAGGAGTAGCGGGGCCCTAGCAGACAACAGAAAGAGAGGTAGGCGAGGCAAGTGATGAACGGGGCGCGCTGTGACCTGAGGGAGGTATAGAGAGCATTCTTCGTCCCTTTTAAAACATGAGAGCGACACAAATACTTCTTCTGTATTATCCTTTAAATACTCCCTTTCCATACCAGTGCCTGGCAGATGGTTCAGTGAATTGTTTGTTGTATATAACTCACCATCTTAACTCTATGCAAGTAAGCAAGTTGCATTTGAGTAATATGACGTTTCACCATAAGCATGTTCGAGTTTTGCTTTAACCTAGTTAGAATTTAAGATGTTGGGTTTTGTTAATGAAGTCATCACATGCAAATATTTTGACAATAACTTGCAGGAGAGCAGTTGAATTGGAACCATTGCAACCCTTAATGCAAAAGTATATTAGCTTTCTGGAGGCGGAAGTTCTTCCATCTACTTCAGAACATTCGAGGCCTAGGGTGCAGCTCAAAAGAACCGACATATGGCTTGGATTTAAATCATTGTATGTAAGTTTAACACACGACTTACAGTGTATGCTCTAAACATCATGCCTGTTAATTTGTTGACTTGATTTGCAGCCTTGGATTTCTTGAGGCGCCAGCTTTTGAAGACGGAGTTCTGGAAAAGTATCCTGTATTCCTGAATATTGTACTTAACCATGTCAGTGATGACACATCTGATCTGTCATGTGCTGTAAGTTGCCTCAAAGCTTCATTTGAAATGCTTGGTAAGTGTGTTGAGTTTCTGTTGACCTGTGATAATTGCCCAATTGCAAAATTACATTCGCTTCTTGTAGGTTGCAAACTTTGGTTGAGAACAACGCTATCACCTAGTGTTATGCGGAACACATTATTAGGTCACTGTTTTCATACCCGAGATGAGAAAAGCCACAAAGAAATTTTTGATCTTTTCCTCCCATTTCTTCAGGCATGTTTCTCATTCCTGTACTTTGTCTTCTCACCTAGCAAATATTGATGTAGTATGATAAGTCGGTTATATTTATGCAGTCACTGGAAGCATTACAAGACGGTGAACATGAAAAGCAAAGGAGGAACATTCTGTATTTTCTTCTTCATCAAGTTACCCGGAGTAGTAATTTCAGTGCTCTGATGCGAAAAACTGCCACGAAGGTGCTTATTTTGGGTTTTCTATTTTTCATTTTTAGTTATTTTGGTCTTGCGCATGGTGACCAACGAGAGTAGTGTATGGTGCATGTCTAGGGCCTCCACACTCCTTAGCTTCTCACCGGGTCGCTGACCCCTGACTCATAGGGCACGTTTGGATCTTTTGATGAAGCTTGCCTCTCCTGGCTAGGCAAGGAGAGCAGACCATGCTGTGTGCTTGGATGTCTTGCCAGCTGCCTCGATATGTAAAAGAAACATTTTTCCTTGCTTCCTCAGGCAAGCCTGATTGGCTCTCCTCCGCTGGCAAGGCTCTCCTTGCTGGGCGAGGCTAGACTAGGTTAGTGAGCAAACAAACCAAAAGCCCCCTTAGTGAGTTTTAAGGTGTTTTGGTCGAGATTGTTTAAGTCCTAGAGTCTGGCATGAATGCAACCTAGTTTCGCGTCTTGGGTGTGTGTGTGGAGTGCTGCAGAGGTTTCTTGGCCTCTCCATTGTACACATCTTTCTCCCTTCTTAATGAAATGACGTGCAGTTCTACTGCGTTGTTCCAGAAAAAAAAATATATTTGAATTTCCATTTAAATCACCTGACACTTATTTCCTGTAATCCCGCATTATTCCCCCCTCCTGTTTTGTTCCCTTTTGAATAGGCGTTGTATCTCTATCAAGTGCCACATATATGGGATTTGCACTCATTTAAAATTGTTATGTTAGCTTGAAAGGGCATCCACAATGCCAAGGGACACATATGTTGTTATGGTGATTTCCTTTTGTTTCAGAAGATCGACGCAATAGTATGATTTTTGGGATAAACTAAGCACGATCGACCTTGACGACTAGCCATCTTTATAACACTATTGGTTTGGGGATCGTTGACTTCTGGTACATTTGGTCATGAAGTGGTCAAGTGTAAAGTATCTTGGTGTTTCAAAGCAACTTATCCTTTAATAGGTTCCATCATGGGAGTTTTAAACAATCTTTTAAATTATATATCACCTTTAGTGTAAAAACTAACAAAAATAATGTAGGATTTTGTTGGATATTTGAAGTTGTCTGTTGGCCATCGCTTCATTTACTAATTTCAAAATATCATATTCTGTTATTAGTTTGTGTTTATGATGATCTTTCAACTTCGTTTTCCCTTCCAGATTGCCCTTCTTATTGTACAAAGAGGTTACACAATGTGCCCTCCTTGCCCACCGACCGAATGCGCTCATATGTGGTAATGAACGAACATGCTTATTCTGACGATAGTTTATCTATTAGATTTCTCATTATGTTGTATCGAGGCCATATACAATGTTCATGAAATTTTTAGGGATGCTGATTAATAGAAACATAAAGGAAACCAATGATTATGTTGCTCGCAGGATATCTCATAATAGATACCTTTACTGTTTTGTAGGATTCTTGTGCCCTTGCATGCTTTTGTTGAGTGCTATATTATTGGTGAACGTGGTTCCTGGTTTTTATACATATTTTTTAGTTTCTTATACAGCCGCCTCGTTTTTTTAATTATCTGGTCAGGAGGAAATAGCATGGGGCCTTAAGTCATGTGCTGTCAAACTATTTAATTCTGAACATATTTCCACCGAGGCAATTCACTGTTCTCTACATAATAGAGTGAATTAATGTCTGTCTGTTTGTTTCAAGCAATAAACTGAAAATGCTGCTGCATTGCCATTGTCCCCTTTTAAGGTTGCCTTAGTTTATCTATCGTTTCATGTCATCTTGTGTTCTCTATTTTTTTAGGGGGCCATCTTTGATCAGTTCAATAGAGGATACATCCTTACATAGTTCATTGCGGCAACCTGCACTTGGTCTTATCTATATTATCACAATATCTGATGCTTCTGCCTTGATTTCCTATAAACTGAAGTATGAGTCTGTCAAAAAGGACAATGTAAGCAATTCTGTCATGTTTGTTGACGACGACGACGAATTACCTTTCTCACATGACACTGAAGATAAGTCTCAGAGTTGTTGGAATGACTTCAGTGTTCTGAGCAATTTGGCAAGTCGGGAATGCAAGGATTGGAAATGCATCCCTTTGTTATGGTATCTTACAATGATTCAGTTGGAACCCTCTAAGCTACCAATAGCATTTTCAAAAGCAGTTCTTTGGGGATTGTCTCATATATCTGTTTTTGAGCCTGGATTAGCTACAGAGTCGTTCGTGCCTGTGAATGCTTGGTTATCTTCACACGCTGTAGACGTTTCCTCAACATTTACCTGGCAAGTTCCAAATGGTGCTGATGATGGTGGAGGTGGGAAGGATTGTATCAATACTCTCAAGGTGTCACAGTTTTGCGCTCTCTTATTGAGAATATTTAAAAGGTTGGCCCTGTTTTATTAATTGATAATTCTTCTCATTTAGTCTATTTGGTTTCTCTTGCATTGACTGCGAACCTTAAGACCTATTTTTCCCAGTATGTCATGCTTACATAAAAAATTAATATCTTTTAGATTAGCTATTCATGTCATGACACAAATTGAACAATGCGGGCTCCAAAAGCAATGGACTTGGGAACCAATGATGGGAGAAAGCTTGATATTGGCACTAGTTGATAATAATGATGTAAGGTTACTTTCATTGTCTTTCATCTTACCCCTCATTGCACCAACTGGTTATTATCATTCATTACTGTACTTTTTATAGGATGTGCGGCAAGTTGGAAGAGCTATCTTGGAACATGTGTCCCAAGCACGGGGTTTGACCTCTGGGCTTCAATTTTTGTGCTCAAGTGCATCTTCACTCTCTGCTATTTTTCTGGGTCTAAGATACGCATTTCAACTGGTAAAATTTCATACCTGTGTCTGTCATTTATTGTCACATAGGTTTCTTGGAACTGAAGCACGAACCTAAGTCTGAAATTCTCTTGGTTGGTGTCAGACTGTCAGTTTCTTTCAAGTACTGGAGGAATACCAGCAGAAACAATTTGTCCATATTTAAATACTCTTAGTTTTAAAAGGCTGTAGTGGCATTAAATTTGATGATAGAGGAGAATGCTCGTTTTCTCTTGCATATTCATTCCGTTCTCTCTTTTCTTCCCTTTGGAGTTGGAAATAGTCAATAATGAGTTGTCTACTTGTTTGGTGTATCTAGGTGGGAACAAGATCGGTTTTGGCAGATTTTCATAGTTTCCATCACTTGTTTTTTGTCGTGTGCAAACTACTCAAGGAGGTTGTTGCTCAAAAACCTCCGGTTGCACAGCCAGCAAAACCTTCAGATGGGGGTTTCTTGCGGCAACCCTGTTCAAGCATGCCAGATAGCCTACCAGAACATGCTGTTGATGTGCCTAACTGGGAGAAGTTCTGCACTTTGCTTTCTGCAACTATCTGGCCTTTTCTTTCCGCATGCCTGAGAGAAGGAAAGGAACTAACAGGTATCAAACAGTGTCAGGTAAAATCTCCAGCAGTCTTGCTTATAAAATTTAACATAATTTTTCATATCAGTTGTTATTTCCACCTATTATATTTATATTCATATAAATACTATTTCAGATATCTTGTGTTCGTTTGCTTGATTTGCTTCCTCTGGTGTATGAGAGGGTCAATATAAATTGCCGTACACAATCCTGCGGTACTATAGTGTTTCAGGACCCTATGGATATTGCATGGTTTCTTCACTTGATCCACTGGGGAAAATCACCTCTTCTTGTGATTACCAGACATTGGAAACAGTGCATGCTCTCTTTATTGAAAGGATTAAAAGGTTCATATAGTGGTGCCATTCAGCGCTGCATTGAAGATCTCGACAATATCGTTTCACATGGTTAGAAAAATGCACTCAACCTTTGAATGTGTTATAGTAGGTTTCCAAAAAAAAAAAAATCCTAACACATTTTTTGCTTGCTTTCAGATGCAGTCGATATTGATGAACTTGAAGAGAGAATTTCAAATCTTAAACTTGCACTGTCCAAAGAGGCTTCTTCAACAGCTAAAAAGGGAGGGTCAATTGACGCACCACTGTTCAAAGAGCCAATTGTTAGTGTTCCTTCTCCAGTTCAGGAGACACATACTGGCCTTGACAATGTTCTGAACGTTGAAAGGACAAAGCCCTCCCATTCACCAGATATTCACGAAATAATACTTCTTTCAGACAGTGAAGATAATTTACCAGTTGCTGATGTGTCTAGTGAGGAGGTTTTATCATCAGTTATGGACAATGATGCACCCACTGCTTCCAATATATTGAAAGAAGCTATGCCTCCTGAACAAAGAATGCTGACCGACGATGGACACATGCCTATAAAACCACAGACATGTAGTTCAGCTAGTAATATTGGTGCTTCTTCTAGACCTGTACAAAAAGATATTAGAGGCAACATTGCTGCCTCAAAAGGGTTAGATGGAATGAAAAAGACAAGGCTTCCAATGAATGCAAATAATAATTCGCTTCTACCAAAATCGGTCAAATCCTCTGTTACTGGCACTTCTCAACCACAGCGTCCAAATTTCTCATTAGATACAGAAAAGTTTAAGTCAATCTTCAGGGATGTATCTGATGATGAAGATGATCCTTTAGATCATGCACTTGACAATTACCGAAGGCCACAGATTCCTTCAGCAAAGCCTAGTATATTAGTTCCTAAGAGACAAGTTGTTCAGCTTCCAGTGCCTGTTGGAAGAAGACAAGGTTCTGGCGATAGGGTTACAAGTACTCGACGACTTCAGCCACCTAAACTGGGTAGCTGGTTTAAAAACATATTGGAAATGAACTACTTTGCTGTTGTTGGATTATCTTCTTCTGAGATAGTAAAAAAGCCTGCTTTAAAAGAAATTCCTGTATGCTTTGACTCACAAGCTCAATATGTTGAGATTTTCCAGCCACTAGTTCTAGAAGAGTTTAAGGCTCAGTTGCAGAATGCTTATGTTGAGACTCCTCCAGATGACATGACGTGCGGATGTATATCTATACTCTCAGTTGAAAGAGTCGATGAATTCCTTATCCTCCGTGCCCGCCCTGAGAATAGTCAGTCTATCAAATTCAAAGGCTGCATGGAGAATGATTTAATACTACTCACCAAAGATCCACTGAAGAACCAAGAACAGCAAGTCCATGTGCTTGGGAAGGTGCAGTTGTTGCACATCATTGTTTGCTGCTCCAATGAACTATACTCTTTTCAAGTGCCGTCTAATATTTTTCTGTTCTTTCAGGTGGAGCGGCGTGAGAGTGATAAAAATAAGGCATTGATTTTTGTGATAAAGTTCTTTCTTTCTAGTGACAATGTACGTCTACATAAAGTGAAACGGCTCCTTGTTGAAAGAAGTAAGTGGTACTTGAGTCGGGTTATGAGCATGACCCCTCAGATTCGTGAATTCAGTGCTCTCTCATCGTTAAATGATATCCCAGTGCTTCCAGCAATCTTGAATCCTGTTTCTTGTGCTGCAACCCATCATAAATCTGGAAAAGCGCATCTTGATCGACTTACACACCCTTTGAGAAAAGTATTGAAGTCATCATATAATGAAAGTCAGCTCCAGGCTGTAAGTATCGCCATTGGATCAGCAAGCTCTAAAACAAAATTTGATCTGTCCCTTATTCAGGGCCCTCCAGGTTTGTCGTTTCATGAATTTTCTTAGCAACTTTGTGCAACTCTAGTTAACACATGTCAGATGTGTAAACTATTTCTAGTTTTTTTTCCTACAGGTACTGGTAAAACAAGGACAATTGTAGCAATTGTGAGTGCACTGCTATCTTTACATGCAGATGACCCTTACAAGTTATCAAGAAATGAATCGATGAATTGTACTGATTCTACCAAGCCAAGAGCAAAGATTAGTCAATCTGCTGCCGTAACTAGAGCTTGGCAGGACGCAGCCCTTGCAAAACAACTGGAAAGGGATTCTCAGACTGAACGTCCTGGGTCGACAGAGCGGTTTACGAAAGGAAGGGCTCTAATTTGTGCGCAGTCAAATGCTGCAGTTGATGAGCTCGTGTCAAGACTCAGTGAGGGATTGTACAGTGCTGACGGAAAGCTGTATAGGCCTTATATAGTGAGAGTTGGTAATGCAAAAACAGTTCATTCTAATTCTTTGCCTTTCTTCATTGACACACTTGTTGAACAAAGATTATCGGATGAGCTGAAGGCTAAAAATGATGACAAAAATTCATCAGATTCTGAATCCTCTAGTTCACTTAGGGCTAAGTTGGAGAAGGTCGTTGACAGAATTAGACATTATGAGTCAAGACGAAAATTACTTGAGTCTGATAAAAGTGAAGATGGCTCTCTTGTACCTGATGAAGGTGAGGTTGATGAAGTTTCTGATGAAGCGCTTGGTGGAAAGCTTAACTTTTTGTATGCCCAGAAAAGAAAAGTTTCTGCAGAACTTACCATTGCTCATGCCCGTGAAAAGAAAATAGCTGATGAAAACAAGTTTCTAAAGCACAAAGTACGGAAGTCAATTCTTGGAGAAGCAGAAATTATTGTGACTACACTTAGTGGGTGCGGAGGTGACATTTATGGTGTTTGCTCAGAAACTGCTTCTTCTAATAAATATGGGACTTTTTCGGAGCATGCTTTGTTTGATGTTGTTGTTATTGATGAAGCTGCTCAGGTATTGTCCTAGCACTTGCTGGGCTATTTAAATCATTCTAGCGCTAAATTAAACCAAATAATAAGTCTATTGGTTTTCTTCTTTATAGGCCCTTGAGCCTGCAACCCTGATCCCACTTCAGCTTCTGAAATCGAGAGGAACTAAATGTATAATGGTACTGTTTTATTTATAATACTTTTTTACAGTACAAATACACTGAAGGAATACTGGATTTCTGGTTATTTACTTAGTAATGCCCCTTTTGAAGGTTGGTGATCCAAAACAGCTACCTGCTACTGTGATGTCTGGGTTGGCTAGCAAGTTTCTTTATGAGTGCAGCATGTTTGAACGCCTACAAAGAGCTGGTTACCCAGTGATTATGCTGACTAAACAGGTAATTTGCTATTACTTGCTATCACATTTTGCAATTTTGCCACAAAGTAGAGGGCAGGTGAGTAAACGAGGCAGGTCATTAAATGTGGTTAAGAAAACGAAGCGTTTGCATGGCTGGGAATGTTGATAGTTCGGTGCACTACGCATGCATGCATGCAACTTGCATGCTCTCAACCAATCCCCTTGATTATGAACTGGCATCCAGTGCTAGAATGAAACATGCTTAAACCTGCGTTAAGTCCCCAACTACTCCTCTTGGTTCCTGTACTTGAGTCGCAGGCGCCTAAGAAAGTGGACGGGAGGGAGTATTTATTTGTTCATTTATTCATCCATCGCTTGACATGCATGTGAAATAACAATCAACTTGTGAGCTTATTACTTGCCCATTGTTTCTTTTGACTTTTTTGCAGTATCGTATGCATCCAGAGATTAGCAGATTTCCATCCTCACATTTTTATGAAAATAAACTGCTTGATGGTGCTGCGATGGCTGAGAAATCAGCTTCATTCCATGATAATGATTGTCTTGGTCCATATATGTTCTTTGATGTTGCTGACGGTCGTGAACATTGTGGAAGAAATGCTGCTACACAGTCACTCTGTAATGAGTTTGAAGCTAGTGCAGCTCTTGAAATACTGACTTATTTAAAAAACAGGTGAGAGGATTCTTTCTCTGCCCGCTTAAGGTTTATTATTGCACAGTAAACTGAAGCTCTATACTTTATTCATGAACAGATATCCACTGGAGTTCTCATCAAGGAAAATAGGAATCATTACTCCATATAGAAGCCAGCTCTCTCTACTGCGTTCAAAGTTCACTTCCTTTTTTGGGCCTGAAATTGTTGCTGAGATGGAAATAAATACTGTGGATGGATTTCAAGGCCGTGAAGTTGATATCTTAGTGCTGTCAACTGTTAGAGCTTCAAATTCCTCAGATGATAGGCATCACACGGGTGAAGCACGCAGCATTGGGTTTGTTGCGGATGTTAGACGCATGAATGTTGCACTGACACGTGCCAGGCTTTCTCTATGGATTGTTGGAAATGCAAGAACTTTACGGAGCAATTCACACTGGGATTCCTTGGTACAGAATGCTCAAGAACGAAATCTGTTCATCTCAATTAAGCGTCCATATGGATTGATGTTTGAAAAAGTCCAGCCTCATTCGAGAGATACAAATGGTACCACTCGTAGCTACCACACTGGTCATCTTAAGCATGTGAATAATGGTAAAGCTGTGATGAGGCCAAAGAGAATTGATGCTCAACTCCAGAAGGAGCAATCAACACATGCTGCCAGGAATGTAGACGAAGAAGATAAAAGTCTGCCTAAAGGACAATCAAAATGGGCATCATGCTGGGACCAAAAGGTTCCTAGAGCTCCAGAGCCTGTTGTGAAATCTATTGAAGACAGTTCACAAAATCAGAATGGTAATATGAGATCCACTAAATGCTCATGGCAGAAAAACATTGATCAGGATTCTGTGTCGAGAAAACAAATGGAGGGTAAAAGGTCGACTGTGCATAATGATAATAATCTGCAGCTTTCTAAAGGCTTAGTGAAAGGAAGTTCTCATGAGATCTCTAGTGTCAGAAGGCGGATGGAATTGGATGTACGTGTGGAACAGAATGTTTGCAAGGAAACTAACAAGGCCTTGTCTAACCAGGACTTGTTTCAGAAATCGACGGTGAGGAAACACAATAATTATAAAAAGAGTGACAGCCAAAACAATGATACGGGAACCATCAAGGACTCATTGAAACATGATCTCAACTTGAAATCAGCAAGCAAGAAAGATGATGTTTCTCCACCAGCAGTTCCTCATCTGCAGAAGTTGATACAAAAGGCTAAAGGTGCAAGGAAATTGTCTGAGAAACCTAGACATGATAATTCAAATCAAGTGGATCTCTTAATTGAACATGATGAAATTTTGGATCCAGCGAATAAGAATGATGGTGCTTGTCCACCAACAAACCCTGATATTAAGATGGCTAATAAGGCCAAGGGAACTAGGAAGTTTTCTGACCAACCAAGACCTGCGAGTTCAAATCAAGTGGATTCCTCACACCCATCTCATTTTAATGAAGAAAGTAGCCATGGGCCAGAACTCAAGAAAAACCGATCCACCAGTAAAAAAGATTTGATTGCAGAGAGAAAACGACAACGTGAGGATGTCGACTCTTTGCTTTCCTCTGCTCTTATGCCATCGTTGACTCATCGGACCAAGAAAAAGAAATGAGAAGACTCCAGGGAAGGCAAGTTCGTGGTACCTTAACTATGGTATGGAATATATAACTCAGTAACTTTATGTTGTCATGTTTGATCTTATATTTTTGTTGCTTCTTTATAATTTTTTGTTTTGATTTTCTGTTCTGAAACTAACGTATCTGTAAAACTGTAATCAGGTGGCAGCAGACAATCCTTATGCTCTGCAGATCCTACACAACATTTAGCCTGTGCTGATTGTATGAATATGCAGCTTCTCTGAAACGATTTTGGTAGCAATGGAGCTGCTTGAATTACAAGTTTCCGTCTTCCAAAGCTAACATCTAGAGAAAAGCTTATGCTTGTTAGCTGGGAGCTGTATGAATGCCAACAGCTGCTGCCCACCGAAGGAGTCCGTAGATTCAATGAGAACTGTAGCAGCTGATTTTCCGTGTTGGAATTCTTCCGTTGTCTGGATTTTTTCTTAGGGCATTTCATTTCCCATTTTCATCCGTTTGGATGTGAGCAAAATGGGACCATACAGACAAGACTGATCATACTGCTGCTTGTAATAGTGCAAGCCAATTTTGCTCTGTAGATATTTGTAAATAACACCCTGTAGCAAGAACGCCGGCAGAATTTGAGACGTGTGCTGGTGCTGTCCTTCAAAATGAAAGGGATATGACTTGTGTTGGGTCAGAACGAGGCTTGAAGTTTAACCTTATCTTTCCGTTTGCAGGGCGCAATTTTGTCTACAGTGCTTAATTCTCGAAATCAAAGTTCTCGTCCTATACAGAATAAACAGTGCCAAGTGTTCGTACTTCAGAGCATGTTTGGTATCGCTCTGCCCAGCTTTTTTAGCTGCACTCTTGAATCTGATTGTTAGTCCAGAAACGGGAGATTGTTGGATGATTTGTTTTTCGTGTTACTGTACGATGTTCCACAGCTACAATTTCCGAGCGTCATGCTGCCCATGAGCCCATGACAATACATTATAAAGTGGCTGGGCACTGAGGAACATTTACGAGCAATACGCAGTTTGGATCAATAATAGCTAACTTGCAAAGTTAAAAGTTGGGAGCCAAAGAAATATCTACTCGTTGTTCCAGCCGTCTGTTCAGCTCTCATGGTATAGAAAAATCTGCTTCAGTTTCATCAGAAGTAGCTAACTGGAAAGAACATACTACTACTACATAATAATCTGCTTCTAGTAATAATGTACAATGATGGCTAACTGAAACTGTCAGGTGGCAAAGGAACAGATCATGTAAAGCATATAGTTAACAATTTTCCATACAACTATTTTGCCATATTTACCATAGCATGCTGTGTTTTGTCCACCCCTCAGTACAGATGAAGTTCACACGGTGTTTACCGTATCAGCAAGTGATCGCAATATACATCCTAAGCCGGCCTTCTCAGTCATTTTTTCATGAATTTTGAGGCACTGGTCACATGTTGGCCTGTCCCCCGTAGATAAAAACCTCTATAAATGTACCTGCATCGCATTGGTGTTTACAGACAAAAACTATAAAAATAACCAGAACTGCTATGAAGGCAACAATCCAGAGACAAATCGAAACATGAGTAAAATGGTGTATAGTCAACTTCATTTCTACCATGAATATAAAGTGAGTGGTGTCCAGATGCAGGTCCTTCGTAAACCCAAGTGCAATGCTTGTTTAGGTATTGAATCGTACTGTCAAACTATATAACTCACCATCCTAAAGTATGCGCGCTATAGTTCGTACAACATACTTCCTAAAGCATTACTTTACTCACCAATTCCTATTCTAATTTATTTGTAAACTAATGGAATTATAATAATTTTCGGCATAAAACAGCTAATTATATGGTTATCCAATGACGCATAAAGATATTGCTGAAAAGGTTAAAATATATTGACTGCATGCATGTGCAGTAACAGTCTCCTGAAAATATCAAAATGCTCAAGCTAACCTCTAGATTGGCCATCGTGTGTTTCTCACATGTAGTTCCAAAATTTTACACAATCAAGCAACTTCTGGACACCAAACCCAACAGGTAGCTACCTACTTTCTCGTATTCTCAATCATCACTAGTTGGCACTCAACACAAAATTGTTGCCATGAATTTCCGACCAATGTTTGTATCAATACCAAGACACAATGGAGGAGGATAAGTTCAAAAATTTACATGACACAATGATTAATAAATTTAAAAAAAGTTTACAACACAGCGATACCTAATCACTAGGAAATGTTAATTGTCAGTGCACATATGGCACATTACTGCCCTTCCCTGGCCAATAAAATTGGATCTTGGAAGCAAGTGATGGGAAGGGAGCAGGAGAGAGATGCATTTCTTACTTCATGAGGATGCCATATTACTCGGGTCCCGTCCACGTCCCTGATCGCCATCATTGCGTGGTGCACTACGATTCAGTTCGCTAACTGCGTCCAACCAACCTCACCGATCAAGGAACCCATGTCGAATCAATGGAAGAAATAAAACCAAGAATCAATCCCCAACCTTGCATCGTTCATCCCGGGTTTTGAGGGGCGACCCCTCGAGCGCCGTCTTTAGGGCCTCGACCGGTTTCGACCTACCCAACGCCGGTGGTAAAGGAGAAAGGGTGAGAGGACGGAATGGAGAAGGGGCTTACTGCTTAAGGAGGTCTCAATCTTGCGGGACTTTTGCTCGATGTGGGTGATGATGGCCTCCAGGTTCTCGTCTGCGTCGGGGTACACCGCTGACGATGCCATCCCACGGGTGATGGGTTGGTGAAGCAGCACACCTAACTAGTCCAACCCAAAACCTTAAGCGATTGAGAAGGGGCTAGGACGGCTTTATAGCTCACCCCCCCCCCGCGCGCACGCGCAACCCATGTGGGCGCAGACGGCTGCCGTTGGGACGCAACATGGGAAATGGGTGGCGCAAGGGATGCGGGAACCGGGGCTCGAACTCGAGACCTCCTGGCTCTGATACTATGAAGCAGCGCACCTAACCAGTCCAACCCAAAAGCTTAAGCGATTGAGAAAGAGGTTAGGACGGCTTTATAGCTCAACAGTTGGCACCTGTCTGTGGCCTGCGGGTTGGGTTTGGCATCTGTGTCTCTGTTCTTGTGTGATGCTTCGTATTTGGCATGAGAAAATGATAATTTTAACATGCCGTTGAATATACCGAGGTGTTTCAGTCACAGAGTATAATTTAACTATTTATTATGCCATGAAATACCAAATTATCCTAATTACGTTTATATCCTTCTGAAAATTTATGAACCGAATTATCCTGATCTTCTTCCTTTTTATATTCTCTCCTTCGTTGACCAACACCCTACATTGTCGTCCATGTCGTCTTCTCCAAGTTCGTTCAGGCCTCATTTCTCCCTCTATCTTTTCTTTGTACCGGCGAGCATTTCTCCCTCTCCCCTCTCCATCAATCCACCTCCCTGTGTCTAACCTCTCCTTTAGCACGCTTCATGCTGTTGCGAGGACGGCCATGGGACAAAAAACCTTACCTTTTGCCACACATGCATGTTGCCTGGACGTGTGCGTTGATGACAAACATGCTTGCTGCTTGTCCCTCCTATGCACAATGGATTCGTTAAAATGCTTTTTTTTTTCTTCTTGGATGGTAGAATGGATTGAATTTCAATTCCAGTTGTTGTCTTGCTGTAGATGTTGATTATGTCTTAGTTAAAGCTTTGCCTATCATCGTTTAGTTGTTCGCAAAATCAAGAGAAACGGTGGAGAGTAAACTCACCGCAACTTCGTTAAACAAAAAAACTCACCGCAACTAAAACTGAGGCAAGGACAATCTAGTAAGTCAGGAAACCAACGCACAATCCTTACGAGCCAAAGCTAAGCTGCCCTAAAACGTCCAAAATCAATCTTCGCTTTGTGTAGTGTCCAACTTTTTTTTTTGGCAGGAAAAAACTAGACTGCTCTCTCTTCGTGGCATTGGGCTGAGAAGTCCAAAATAAATCCTTAGTTTGTTTTCTGGATGTGAATGAGACTGACTTCTCCATGTGCATGTTTCGTAGCTGTTGTGTTCCACGGTCGGTTTAGACGGCACGCAAATATTTTCTGTGCACCAGCTCAGTTCTTCGCAATTTGTCATATCGGCAGGCCTATCACACGAATGTATCTTCTCCTGCGGTCCGTCATTATGTTGCGACATTACTAAGCCCTTTTCTCCCCTCCGAAACCGAAACGCGTTCCGAAAGGTAGTACAGCCGGATTGATGATCTACTAGTAGTTCCTTTCCTTTCCTAGACGGACATGTAGAAGCGCTTTCTCATCTATATATATCAACCAGGAGGTTCACCCGGGAGAGCACCCATGGCGATGATGGCGTCGCTGGCGTGCTGTCTCTCGGCGCTGGCACGCCGCCGGTGATCCGCGCGGCGTCGTACCCACTGCGCCCATCGCGCGTCCGTGTCCGCTCCGCCGCCCGCCTGACGACGCTGCGGTGCTGCGCTCCGTCACACAGCAACCCCAGGCCACCACAGGCGGCCTGCCCCCGTGGGCGCCGATGAGCATCGAGGAACTCATCGAGTTGGGGAAAGCGGACGTGCGCGAGTCCAACGAGGCCGCCTCGGCCGCCATGAGGGGCGCCGTCGCCGGCCTGCTCCTCCGCCCGCTCCGGGGGCTCATCGACGACGTGCGCAAGCTCAAGTCCGTCTATGACATCCAAGAGTTCCACAACGGCTTGCCCGTCGGTACGCACGTAGCGATAGATCGCAAAATTCGGGAAATCGACCTGTGTCCGCGACAAAACGTCGAACTACGTCCGTGGAGAAATTTGATTACAGGACTCCAAACAACTGGCTTTGTTATTATTACTAGCAAAGACGCACGTGTGACACGCACGTGATCCAAAACTATTTACCCTTTTTCTTGGAGACCATTATATCCCAAAAATTTGAGATGCCATCTATCTATATCTGTTGCTTTTTTTTCACGATAAGGTACCACTGTGTTTGGCCTGTTCTCTAGCTGCTCTCTGAGTCTGTGACAAAGCGTGCTCGATCGTTGCGTCGTCGTTACGACCGGACAGATCGATCTAATCATCGGCTGATCGGCGGTGGTGGATTCATCGGTTAAACTCCCGACGCACCTGCCTAGCTGTTGGAGTAACCCGATCCAGCTCCCTGGCTGCGACTGCGAGCAGGCTATTTCATATATGTTTGATCCATCGACGAGAGCATGCTCATAGTAGTTGATCGGTGTGGCCGGTACGTCACCGGAGTGATGGAGTCGGAAGGCTCACGATTGATCGTGGTGGCAGCGAAGGCAATGGCGTGTTGCCGCGATCCACCGCCATATGTGCTCCGCTACTCGCACCTTCGTTTTGATTTCCTTGCCGCTGCCGCCGCCGCGCGCGTAGCATGCAGCACATGCATGTCGTGCGGGATGCAGGGTGCCCAGGTGATCCGCTACCTACCATCGGCCTTGAGGTGACAGGCAGCCTTGGAAGAGGCCTTGATCCCGCTAGCTAGGTGACGGACGGCGACGGCCGCCGGCCACCAGCGACAGCGATTACGAGTGGAGGCCGCCTGAGACGCCGAAGGGAAAGTCGATCATGACCCTCTTGGTCACGACTCTCTCGAAGGCCTCGCGGAGACTTTGGGGCGGCAGCGACTGAGAGCACGATGCCGCGAGCACTGCGCCGCCGGGTGGGGCAACGGGAGGCCAAGAGGGAATTCGCGGTGGGTACATAGACGATAGGTGAGAAAAATAAGTTGTTTTTGGCAGAAACATTTTCTAAATATCAGTTTCGGTGGGTTTGACCACCTTCCCACCTCCGTTGACCCTTACATGTGGGTCCGGGGTGAGGGATAAGGTGGGCCCGAATTGGGTGAGAAACGTTTTCAATTTAACTCGTTCTTTTATAGATAGATAGGACTCCAAACATCGTCTTTGCTAAAATGACCTTCGAAACATTGGTACTTTGCTATTATAGGACAATAGGTCTTTTTAATCACTTTATCAAATCAAATAAATGTATTTTGCCGTCTTTAGACCATATTGTCCTTGAGCCTAATTTGAGCCTAATTGACGATTCGTTTCCTTCCGTCGAACTCCTCTAATACCCGTCTTTCTCTGCTCTCCCCTTCTCGATTGACTCCGATTCACGCCACTGTCATGGAGCCTGGCGATCCACCGTGACCGCTCGGCGATCCACCGATGGCGACATGGTGGCCGGCCCTAGTCTGGACGTGCAGCCGTGCAGGACGGCGACGCCCAGACGTGCCCTAGGGCTGGACAGGAGGGGCCCTCCCCATGTATGTACATACAATATGTATACAGCCCATACGAGTACAGGCTAGGCCCAAAAGGCCAAAACTGAAACGCCGCACCATCAACTCCTCGTTTCCTTCTCTGTCGCACGCCGCACGACTGGCGATTGGCCTGGCCAGGCCGCTGCGCTGATCGCCTGATCGATCTCCGCTCCGACGAGGCCGACGACATTGCCAGGCTTGGAAGTTGGAACTTGGAAGCCATTGCCAGGGCAGCAGGAGCCAGCAGGCCAGAAAGGCAGCAACACGCCAGCACACAGCAAGAAGCCAGTCGGCCGGCCGGCGGCAGCATTTGATCTGCATCTACAAAGTGAAATAAAAAAATCAGTACGGCACACTTGCGGCTTGCCTTTTCCTTCCATAGTACTATAGTACTATAGTAGTTCCATTGATCTTCAAAGTTCAATCCATCTGACCATCTGTAAATTACTAATGGCCTTGTTAAAAATTTTGCAAAAACTTTCACTGCAGATGGTTCATCTGATGTTGAATTAAATGGTCTAATTTCTGAGTTAAGTATTATGTGGTTCACTTTGCCAGATAGACCAATATCAGGTATGGAGATTTTCGAGTTTGTCACAGAAGCAAATTGTTATCCTAATATTTCTATTGCATATCGGATCTTGTTTAGTGTCCCTGTGACTGTGGCATCGGCTGAAAGAAGCTTCTCAATGTCTCAGCAAAGGTTAAATGGTTTGGCCATGCTATGTATAATGTATTGAGAAGAAATTGTTGGACCAGATCAATATCGATGCCATCATCAATGACTATGACTTTGCATCTAGAAATGCTAGAAAAAATTTTTAAGGTACCACAAATAAATCATTGTTACAACTATAACTATTTCCATTATTGTTATCATTAGTATTTTGAAGTTAATTATTACTACTACTGTACTACATACTCTAGGGCCCCTATTTTTAGTTTCGCCCTGGGCCACTAAAACCTCGGGACCGGGCCTGGGTGCCTACTGGCCTGGCAGCGACGCCTGCTGGGCTGGCCATGGCTCCGGCTCCGGGTGCCTTGAACGACATGGATCCTGGTGGCCTGGACATGGAGAGTAAGGGGATGCGGGGCAGCGGTGTCAGGAGACTGGGCGGCGGCAGGTGTTCGGGGCTCCGTAAGGGCGGCGGCGTCGGGACGAGGACGGACGTCTTTTTCTCCGTTGGAGACTTGAGGAGATCGACAAAAGGAGTCAAGGAAACGAAGGGCAATAGGGTCTAACGAGTGTAAAATACATGAATTTTATTTGATAAAGTGATTAAAAAGACCTATTGTCCTATAATAACAAAGCATCAATGTTTCGAAGGTTATTTAAAAAAAGACAATGTTTGGAGTCCTATAATAGCAAATTTCTCCGACGTGGGTGGTCATGGCGGGAGGCGGAGATGTGGAAGGCGAGGAGCACGAGGGCTCGGCTTCGACGCGGGCGGCCTAGTAGGGAGGCGGAGGGCAGGGGCATAGCCAGGATTTCAATATAGGGAGGGGGGCAAGTAGTCATGGGCAGAAGTGACAAAAATATGATATGATATATATACACAAAAACATATACTAACTCAAATTGAGCATTGATAGTAAGCAAATCGGCACAAATTGTGACACAAAATTGTCTACTAATTAGCTCTTAGAGATAACAAAATAAGGTAACATATGCATATGTGATATGTTGGAGCACAAGAGACTTACATAGTTATCATATCTTTATTAACTTGAAGTTGCCTGTGTGAGAAGCACCTAAATCAAAAGCTTTTAATGTCAAGAGAATTATTCTTTGTTGTCAATTCCTTCTTAACATAAATAATCGTGTAACTTGGTAGATAATCACCTCCTATTTAATCAGGAAGCAAATCAATTGCTAAACAATTATTTAATCAAAACCTAACTGGTTTATATGTGTTAATAAATCTCTACCTGATCAATGGAATTGCACAATGCAGAGATTAGATACAATAGAAGATTACCTGTCGTGCAACAGGGAGACGCCACTAGGCGCTAGCTATGGCTGTCGGTGATTCGTCAAGCACGGAAGGAGGAGCCGAGTTGAGGAATGAGGACCCTTCCTGCTGTGCTCCAGCGTGCAGGAAGTGGAGGCGGCCTAAGCTGGAAGCTAGCGGACTGGGGTAGAGGGAACTGAGGATGGAAATGGAAGAGGAATCGACGGACTAAAGTGAGTGCATGCATCTGGCCGGCTGCTGGCCTCTCGAACAAATTGGTCATGTGCCAAAGTGCTGGCCGGTTACTAGGTTGGGCACTTGGGCTGAGCATTAGGGGGGGGGGGGGGCCGGCCCCGCGCCCCCCCTGTGGCTCTACCCCTGGCGGAGGGGTGGAAGTCGAGGAGCGTAAGGTGGGGCGACCGTCGGCGGCGTTGCGGGCAGGCGAGCGCGAGGTGGGGGCGACCGCAGGTGGTGGACCGCGACGATCGCGAGCCGAGGTAAATCCGCTGGGGGCGACCCGCGGCGGCGGAGGCCGGCAGGGGCGACGGCGAATCAGTGGTGACCGCGAGTTAAATCTGGAGTGTCGACACTTTCTTTCGACGTGGTGGATGGCCAAAGAATTCACCGCGCACGACTAGTAAGCAACTCCAACAGAATATGTATATCCTATCTTAGTTTAGCTATTTGGGACTAGTTTAGTTTTCAGATGACTTCTTCAGATATTCACTATTTATTGAATATTCACTATTTCTCCATCTCACAAAACACGCTTTCTAACACAGTTGCTACAATACTTTTTCCTACTTCTCCACCATCTAAACAACCTCTTAGGAGATATATCTAAACAAATCGAAAGGCTAGTAAAACAAGGGAGAAACAAATTAAGTATATTAGGGACTATCTATATTTAAAAGTGGTGGGACTCCTTCCTCCTTTTTCCTCTGATAACTTTTTTCTCCAATTGTTTTCACCGACGCCGTGTCGTCGCCGTCGCGACCTGTTCTTTTCGTGGCCTGTTCCTGGCGGTGTTTTGCTTCTTCGGTTCGTGGCCTGCAAACGCGTTCGTGGCCGCGTCTTGCTTCTCTTCCGTTCTTTGCAATGCATTTCATGGGACGTGTGGCCATGGGATTGTTTGAAAAGGAGAGGGGATCAGCAATGCTTGCTGGACATAAAGGCATAGTAATTGACATGCCTCGTGTGACCGTGCCACTACTTAAAAAGTAACATCATACATAATCTCCTAGTATCTAGGTATAATGAACATAAGTTTTTCAGATAAGAAACATTATGAAATGATGTTAGGCATCACGAATGATCACAGGCAGCAAGCATGATCCCAGACAGAAAGAATGATCACGGGAAACAACTGAAGTTTCATTATTGTTCAGACAGCAACTGAAGTTAGTATTGTTTAACAGCTGTGCCTTTAGGCTTCCTTGGGCTTAATAGTCTGAACTCTGAAGATCAAACATGCAGGAACAGAGGTGATGCTCAAATCTGTTGAAACGAGCATCCAACACACTGTTTCATATCTAAATAAAAATACCCTGTCGAATATCTGAACAAATACCCTGTCGATAATGCAGGTGCCAAAAAATGCAGAAACATGCATGTCATGAATCCATAGAGAACTAAGTTCTGTAAGTGCATGAACAACCATTCAAGCATGCAAACCAACAACAGAGCCAAGGCTCATCAAACCGACAACAGAGGCAATGCTGATCTGAACTGAACTGAACTGAAAAACAGTTCAACACACAATCACATAGCCATGCTGCACAGGCAGCAAGTTACACAGTCGACAAAAATCATAGTATTTATTTGAGTCCTGTGCAACAATCTGTGCATGCATCAGGAACAAAAGATTAAATAGCAGTATTTATTTGATGAATTGCAGTTTAATTTGTATTGCTAATACATTGAACATATCTAGGCCGTCTTTGGATCATCTGAACATAGGTCAGGCGATTGTCAGCATTGAAGGCTTCCTCCTCTTCGATTTGGTCAGGATTGAGCAGATCATCACGCTCACGCATCCGGCCAGCCATGGTCATCGGAGGAAAAACAAACTCACTTTCTTTAGGAGGCATGGAGACGAGCAGTGCAGGGGTGACGAGGGCAGGGTGTGGCTGCGCCGCCGGCGCGAGGACAGAAGGTCCCCGGCGCGGCACCCACGCGACCACGGCTGGGCGCGAGGGGGTGGGAGCTGCCAAAAGCCCGAAACGGCGCGTGGGAAGGCGACCCACGCGTGGGGACGGGGATTTGCGTGCCGGAAGCCACGGAGAAGCCGCGACGGCGACCGATTTGGATTCGGCAAAAATACCTCACATCATTTCCCGAACAAGAAAGCTATGCGGGGTTTTTTACTCGACTATTGGATTGCAGTTTTTTTTGTATTCTTTTTATTTTTACCTATCTATATCCGTTTTTGTGCATTTTTTTATTTTTACCTATCCATATCCATTTAAATAAGCTCTTGGAGTATGAAAATCAGATTCCCATATAAAATCTATAAAAACTAGAGAACTAAAATCAGAACCATACGATGTTCATCCAATGAACCCCTCGTACGCATCCCCTCAATCACGTTCCGTTACCTCTTCCCATCTCGCGATCTCCTGTTGCCTCGGTTCCGTCGGGGCACCCCACGATCCCCTGGCGATCTCCCGTGACCATTAATCTCTTATTTTACTCCCTTATCGTCTCCCTCTTTTGTCCTCTATTTTATTATTCGTTGCGCCATTGTTGGCATCCGTGGATGAGAAACAAAGCTGCGCCTGCGGGTCGAGGATCTCGGGCAACGAGGCGTCGCACATGGTGAAGAACTGTCGACCTCGCCATACGCAACGCAACAGCCATGCTTCTCGGGAGAGCACGAACGCCAACATGACCGGCTACCATACTAGCTGGTGACCAACGTGGCCAGGAGTGGCTCCATCCAGAGCATGGCGGTGAAGGGCACGGGTCCGGATTGGATCCTCATGTTCAGGAACTGGGCTACCAACTGGCAGTGCCTCGCCAAGGTTGCCGGAGCTTCGCGCTCACCTCCGCCGGCGGCCAGAGCATCGTTTTCCAGGACGTTGTGCTTCTGTGGTGGGCTGGTGGCATTTCAGCCAGACCTTCCCCACCTACAAAAATTTCGACTACTAGTTTTGAAATTCCCTCCAGAGTCCAGATCAAGCGCTATGTTTGTTCACGGGAAATCGTCAGGAACTCGTGTGAGCTACTCCGACCAAACGGGGGCGACAGTAGATCGCCAGAAGGAATGGAGGCAACAGAACGTGATTGAGAGGATGTGTGAGAGGGTCTTTTATAAAATTATCCCAACTCTTTCCCTGGTCATTGGATGGATATCTTTAGTTTTAATAGGATACATCATACGTTTATTATTTAAACGAAAAAAAAAACAGGTGAGATTGATTGGGCCGTTGCTTCTTGGCCCACCAGCCCATCTTCTACCCTAATACCCCACGAGTCCTCGTCCTTCACCGTTCACCCACGCAGGAGCCGTCGTCTTCCTACTTCCTTCTCTCCACCAGCTACCGCCACCGATTGAGACGGCGGCGTCGCCCTTTCTCACTGCCACCTCGTCCTCGCCATCACCACCTCGTCCTCGCCATCGCCACCTCGTCTTCCCCTCATTAGGAGGAGGAAGGGGAGGAGCCTGCACCTATGGCGGCTTTGCGCTGCCACGGAGGCGGCGGCGCCTTCCCGCCGGTGGCTCTCAGGATAATGGTGGCTCGGAACGGGGTTGGCCGCAGGGCCTTTCTCTCCTTGCGAGGCGGCTGGGGGAGCAAGTCCGTTTGGTTTATCTCGTCCCCGATCTCCCCGTCTGCGGTGGTAAGGGATCTGTACTGTTCGGCTGCATATTCTTTGATGATATATTACATACCCTTGAAAATCTGGGATGGAGATTAATCCTAAGCCACCGCTGCTGCTTCGCCTCCGCAGCGCTGCTCGCCTGGCTCTCCTCCGCCTGATGCGAAGGAGATCCACAGTAAGCCGAGGAACGACGCGAGGGAGGCATTGACGGCCGAGATTGCTGACACCTTTTGCCCTCTCCGTCAGACCATGGCTGACGTGCTTTCTCTGGGCACCGTCTACGACCTTAAGGACTATCAGATGGGCATTCTCTCTGGTATGTGAAGTATCTTCAGTTGTTCACATGAATGATCTTGATCGTCGAGTTGATTCTTTAACCCTTTTGTGGGTCTCCGTGTAGGCATGGTGTTTTTACTTGTAGGATGTTACAAGTTGTGGAAGGCGGCCCCTGCTGTCTTTGTTGATGTTGTTATTGGCTACTTGATTTACAAGTTTAGCGTTTTGGCCTCAAAGTTGGATAGGCAGTGCAAGTCTAATAGCTTGATTACCCGGATGCTGTTTGGTATGTACTCATTTCACTTAGCTATTGTTGTCTTATAGCCTTATATACATAGTGCTAGCGGAAACACGAAATAGAGATCTGATGTCAATAGGTAGAAGAGAGACTATGAAAAAGAGACTATCGTGGTTCTAAAAAAAAAGAATAATTTATTCTATTGTTGGTATGGCATAATATCTTGGTTGTAAATATTTCTAAAGTACCAAATAATTTTGATGAGTCGATTTTAAGTTGTTTATGCCAACATCATGCAGAGTAAAAACTATGGTGAGCTTTCTATTGAAGGTAAACCCTTTTTGTAAAAACAATTATGTTTGACCAATTAACATATCCTGATATCCATAAATAATACTCAATCAGACAAAACATAATGTACAGAAACATCATGCATGTATCATTTTTTTTTTGTTTGAAGATAATCGTCATGCTCATGAAGCTTCAGAGTTTAATTCTTTAGTAACTTTCACTATTTTAACATTAAACTGATAGCTACTCTGAAACTGAAGTACATTATTTGAAAATCAAACTAGTAGCTAGTTTTAAATTAAAAACATAGCAAGTTGGTTTAGAATGCTGGAATTTTAAATTACCTTATTCTTGACTGGCGTACATCCATTACTGTCTTTTGCATTAAGGCCTTCAAAAGTGAACCTTATAAAATTTCCATATGTAATAGTTAATTCTTAATTATACATTGAATTTCTAAGAAGTGTTTTTTTTGTTTACTCATGATTATCATTGTAAGAATTAAATCTGTTAGTTTCTTCCTCCTACATTGTTTAAAAAAATTAATATTATAATCAACTTGAGCCTATTAACTTATTTTACCTTTAGAGATTCTTAATATGTTCACTTTTGTTGATTCCTATGTCATCTTTCCCTGTTTTTTATGGTTTAATCTATTTTTTTTCTTTGATGTTTTATTATTTTATTTTCAATGCAGGAATCATACTTTTCATGACTCTCAAGGAACACAATAATAAGTATGTACTTCTTGATATTGTCAGGTTAGTATGCTCTATAACATTTGTGACACAGTAGTTACGAAATTCTCTCAATGTTGTTTTGAGATAGATACCATGTAAGTTATCAATTTTAAGATGGTTAACCATTTTGAATATGGTACGTTGTTGTCAGTTGTCACTAAATCTATGTATGATTATTTAAAATCATATATCATTTAAAAGATTAATATCTGTTGGTATTTGATGTTGATGACATCTGTTGTTAAAGTTTTTTATTTTTATTTTAGTAATATACATCATATGTCCAAACCTCTGTCTATCAAAAGTAAATCTCTATCTTTAATCGATGTTAAAATTGTTGACGGCACAACATTTAATCGAACTGTGTTACAAAATGTTTTTGGTTACTTATTTTTTCTTATATTGTCATAATTTTTATTTGGAATTAAACTGTTTTGTAACTAATGTAATGTCGATCATTAATACAGGTTGCCACTGTGCTTTTTGTACCTTGGTACATTCATGTTTGATGCGGCAGGACTAAAGAAGTATGGAAGACAGACTCTAATATCTTTCATTAATCTGCTAAAAACTAAGGGCGGGATAAAAGAAATATTCCGGGTCGTGTGGTATCCTGGTTATGTTTCTCCGTATGATGATGGTTTTGATTGGAAATAAATCTTAAGGTTTAATTTGTGAATATTTGTTCCGTGAGGCCATATGTACATGTAGATTTATCTTGTAGTGTTGTCGAACTAACATACCATCTTTAATGGAGGTCTACATTGCTCTGCTATTCATGGTTAATAAATATCACATCTCAGCAATGTTATCTTTATTATGATTGTTTCAAATGATGATAATATATGTTACTTTTGTTGAATCTTTTTGTTAATAAAAAGAAAACAAAAGATTGGAGGGTATCCTTATTGGCCACAATGTGTAGTTTTTATAACATGCTAGTACTCTCTCCGCCCATCCAAAAAAAATAGTGTTCTTGGGTGGATAATAAAAAAGATAGTCAAAATAGTCAAATTCGTCCTCCAACTATAGATGAAGGGTCAACTTCGTCCTGGAGCTATCGAAAAGTCCAAATTGGTCCTTTAACTTCACATTGGCGAGTCAGTTTCATCTCTAATCCAATGTGGAGCTCCACATAAGCGTGCCATGTCAACAAGCCGTACGTGAAATGTCATCTTTGCCCCTCGGACTCACGCTGCTCTGGCTGGAGGCGTGTCCGGGGTGCGTCCACACGTGATCCGGTCGCTGCTCGTGTCCGGCGGAGAAGACGGCGTGGTGGCCGTGTTCCTGCTCATCCAGTTGTTGCTCCGGCCTCCGGCACAGGTCACGACCGGCCAACGTAAATGGATTGACCACGGGTCTGCATCTATGCGTCAAAACAATTGTACCGGCTATATGCATGAGAATTTGAAAACAAATTTCCTTGCTCTGCCTGTAGCTTTGTCGCTGAATCACTGACAGCTGCAACAATTCCTACATGCGGCTGCTGGCCAATAACTTATCAACCGAGGACAACAGTAGCATCGCTATTGAACGAGGGGTAAAGATGACATTTTATATATGGTTGGTGACATGGCACGTTTATGTGACGATTCACCTCTGATGAGGGATGACATTGACGCGCAAATATGAAGTTGGAGTACCAATTTAGACTTTCCAATAGTTTGGGGATGAAATTGACCCTCAACCGATAGTTCAAGGTTGAACTTGGCTATTTTGCCAAAAGATACATCGGTCCTGGAGGTGAAAGACATTAGAGGTTCACCAGCTTAGGCTATCTCCAACAATGGAGACCCAAATTGGAGACACATCTACTAATTTGGGTTGTCTACGGTAAAAAAAAGCAAGTGATCCATAAACTTCCATCTCCAACAGACGACCCATCATCTTCCCTTCTTCCTCTCTTCATCCTCTCGCGAGCTCCACCGGCGAGGCCCCCACCGTGCCACCGCCGAATGCGAGCCCCGAGCTCCTCGGCACGTGGGCCCCGCTGCGCGCGAGCCCCGAGCTCCACTAGCAAGCTGCTCCGACAGCGAGCTCCTCCGGCCAGCGAGGTCGTCCGCCGGCGAGCTCCGCTAGCGAGCTCCTCCGATCCGGCCAGCGAACTCCTCCCTCCACCGTGGGCGCCGCAGGCGAGCTCCGCCACTGGCTGGGTTCCGTTGAGCTCACCGCTGAGATCCATCGGCGGTGGTGGCTGGCTTTGCTGGACATGAGGGGTGGGGGAGCGCGAGCGTCTGGTGGTGGTGGAGACGCGTGGCGGCGTGGGCTAGCAGCAGTAGATGGGTCGAGGAGAGAGAGAGACTCATTTTTTGGTTCCCAGCGCTCGGGCACCCATAATAGGTCTTGCCTTTGGGTCATCTGTTAGAGTCTGTTTTGTTACCTAAAATCACTATATATGACCCATTTATGGGTTTGGGTCTTGTGATGGGTAAGCGGTTGGAGATAGCCTAAGGGGTGGCACCTAGGTCCACTATCCAAATATATTTTTAATTGAGTAAAATATATTGGAGGTCCATCAATTTGTAAGGAGGGTCACTAGCTTCATAAACTATGAAAAACATTTATTAATCGCTGGCAAAAAAAAAAAGCCACACGTACGGGTAACAGAACAAATGACATACTCTGAATGTTGACACGTGGGGCCTCTAGATGACGGATAAAGGCCGCAAATGGTCATAGCTAAACGTGTTAAAAACATCATATATCCCATTTCTGTTTGTTCTATCTCTCTGAACCAAACATAGAATAGGGTGATCCAATCCCAAGAAAATAGGGATGAGACTTACCCATCTATATTGTTTTGGAACCAAATACATGCAAGTAGGGCAGAGTGAGGAGGACAAACTGCTAGCTCGACGAAATGCATGAAATTGACATGTTGTAACTGGGCTCTGAATGACAGTCCTAACTTCACAAAGTACATGCCAGTGAACTATCCTATTTTTTTTGTTGGGCTCCATATGCTTTGTTGCTCGGTACAGGTTCTGGGTTAGCATGAGATTCCTATATTAGCATTGCATGATTGAATTGCTAGGCAAAGTAATTTTTTTTAATGGTTGGGGTTTCATTTTTTTGGGTTAGAAACTTGGAATGCGTTGTTTCGAAGTGTAATGAGTTTCTTATTGAATAGAGGAACATAATTTGATGATCGCAAAACTGATAACAATACATAAAACTTTATGTATGCATTGACTTTAAGTTTGTATTGATAATTTAGACGTTAGGGTGTAAAGGCATATTAACTTTTACCTAAAAAACCTACATATTTCCTTAATTGCTAGCACCTTCATTACATCCTTCTTTTTAGCTTGGCATGTCTTATGCTTGTCATATTTCTTTTATCAAATTAGGCCCCTGTGGGGCCACTAATCCGTATTCCACCGGGTCCTTCATTTTCTTATGGAAAGCAGTATTTTTTTCTTGTCATAAACCGCAATGAAATAACATATAGTATCATGAACAACGCAAATATCATGGTAATTGAAGATGCTAATTACAGTCAGGTCTTCATGGATACACAGCAGGCCAATCAAAATTGTCTGACGAACCACTGAAATTCCTTAAAAAGATATGATTTATAGATTATAATGTAAATAAAAATGTGTATATGATTCAGATAGAGAATAGATAATTCGCAAAGAAGAGTCGTATTGGTAATGTAAATAAACATTGATTCTGGATAACAAAGATAGTGGGTTCTACATATTTTACGTAATTTAGTTTTGTTTCGCAGCCTGTTTGAAGGGCACGAATATTCTGTGCACCAGTTGAGTTCTTGGCAATCCCAGTGCCCCATCAGGAGGTTTGAGTTGTGACTTTTGACTGACCAGGAGCCGTATCACCCGAATGTTGCACTCATTTTCTCGAGAAAATTCCTGATCAGAAAAAAATGAAGCTTCTTTATTTGACACTAATTATTTTTAACTTCTTAACACTGAGTTCAACTTCCATTAGCTTTTTATGTAAAACGTGACCGATGTACTCTCTTTTTCCTTGAACAAAACAACTGTTAAATTATCTTTAAAGTTTATGAAAGTTTTTCAGTGATTTCAACGGATGGAGATGAATCCATTTTGTTTTAAAACACATATGTTGCGCTTAAGTTATTATTAAAACTAGATTCACCGAAATAGGATACCTTTGAAGATTATCAAGATTTTTAGAGAGTTGAGACAGAAATATTTTTAAAAATTTTAAAAAATACCTAATATTCCTTTAGTGTGATGAAGTAATTTATAAATCTTTGTTACTATTATAAGGTATACATACTTCGGAATTCTTGAACCAAACCAGTTATTTAAATTCTCAACCAAAACAAAGTCTATATTAGTCAAAGATGGAACCACTATTCCTTTTTCTCTCTGCGATCTGATACTTGAAAGAAAGAGAGTTCTTGCACAACCCGCCACTCAATCAGTCAGGCAGAAATCTTTTCTTTGATAAACCATTTCTTTTCATGGTTTATAGAAAGCTAATCTTTTGCTTCCTTTGTGCCTAATACACCATTTTAGGAAGCTTTAATGATTGCATGCAAGTATAAAAAAAAATGATTGCATGCCACAAATTCATATTTTATAAGGTTGATTTGGCCTACTTTAGACCTTTACTCCTCTAGTTTCTGTAAGACTTGGTTCATACAAGTTTGATACAATATGATAATGGGCAACATATGTAAGATTGGCACTGTTATGGACTACTTCAAGTTATCTATCTATAAAAGAACGAGTAGAATTGATAACGTTTCTCACCCAATTTGAGTCCACCTTACCCCTCACGTCGGACCCACCTGTAAGGTCAATGGAGGTGGGAGAGGGTCAAACCCACAAAAACTGATATTTAAAAAATATTTCTGTCGAAATCAAAAATATTTTGTCACCCATATTTTTTCTACCCACCTAAACTTTTTTCTTTTCCGACCCAAATCATTTTCTTTTTTTCCTGAAAATCAGACGCGTCGCTCCGAACCCTACCACCGCACGCCGGCCCGACGAAGGCCTCCATTGCGACTTTGCCTGCCACCTCTACGATCTCCAGCTCTCCACAGCAGCAAGCTCGACGAGACGCGTGTTCGCAATATCGTCGCAGACGCCGTCGACATCGAGTGCGAGTTCATCTGCGAAATGCTCCCCGTCGCACTCGTCGGCATGAACGGCGTGCTCATGAACCAGTACATCGAGTTCGTCGCCGACCGCCTGCTTATGTCTCCCGAATGCAGGAAGATGTACAACGTCGCCAACCCCTTCGACTGGATGGAGCTCATCTCGCTGCAGGGCAAGACCAACTACTTTGAAAAGCGCATCGGCGACTACCAGAAGGCCTCCGTATGTCATATGCAGCCTCAACGGCGGCAACGCGGCCAACCACGTCTTCAGCATCGACAAGGACTTCTTAGCTCTGAAGCCCCTTGTTACCCCTGTCCTCTTGGAAAGTCCCATGACTCCCATGTTCCGTACGGGTGTTTGTCCCTTCTTTCCCCGTATCGATCAACAAAATATTGTTAAAGCCTCTACCTGTGCTTCTTCCCTGTGGGCAATCATATGTCCCATGTTTGATGCAAACTGTCTCTTCTTCTCTCGTGTATATATGTCAATGTCAGCGAGAACATTAGCCTAAACTAAATCTACCTCAAGTGGATGGCGTGTGTTATTGGCTTAGTGCCTTATCTCCACTCTTTTTTTTTTCTCTGTGCTTAATTTACTTTTTCTCTCTTCTTTACCGATTCTTTATTGACTCATCATATTACGGCGGCATAACAGGCGAGTGGATAACCTGTGTTAGTACCAATATGAGATTTAGTATTTATCTAATAATATGTATATAAAATCTGTTATTTTCATCTTCCATCTGATATAACAATGATTTGCCAGGTATTGATGTTTCTTCCGTTAAAAACTACACAGATTGTGGTCCTGTATCAGGTGTGTATGTAACAAATTTTTTTTTTGTCAATATTGCTTTGGTTAATTTGCTCTGTATATATATAGACTCGTGAAAATTGCATCCTGGTAGTTCCATAGACCTATCTTCACAAGAACTAAAGAGAAAGAGACAAAGAGATCGATATGCAAACATGTCTGAGTTATCAAAAGAATATTTCATTATTCATTGATCATATATATGGTTATGAATCTTAATTGAATACTAATGATGATATAATACTATTTTTAATAGGATATAGTTATGATAAAAATTGGTTCTTGATTGAGACGACAAAATGCAGATAAAATGAGTTTGCGGTTAAAAGAATTTGGAACACGTATAGCGAGAAATATTATTAGACATATACATATTTGTTATTCATATTACGATAACATGTAATATTCCAAATATTTACAATTGTTTTAGTTTCTTTGTGGTTTATTCCAGATAATTGAAGTGCTAACATTAATTTAAATCCAAGCGAACCTTTTTAACAAAATCTCTAAAAACACGTGTGTATTGCATGTGCACTCTGAGTCACGTGTGTGTCGCACGTCGTACTTGCTAGTTATTATAGAAAAAATTGTAAATCATTTTATTTTGTGATAGGAATATTAGGTATTTTTTCGATAGTTTGAAGTCATGTTGTTCCATAAAAATAGTATACATATGTGTTTTTATGCAAGATGAGTTCAAGTAAACACCTCATTTCCCAAAATCTTTCTACGCCCAGCTTCTCACATAGAACCAGCCCGCAACCAATACTACTTCATTTACCAAACGTGCTTGAATCCGGTCCAACTCGTGAAAGGATTAAGCCAGTTAGGGAGATACCCTCCGAACAATTTAAGCCCAGTTCCTAAAAAACGTCACTATTCCTCTAAAAAAACGTGACTATTCCTCTGTCCCTAAAAAAAGTGACTATTCCTCTAAAAAAAATCAATGACCATTCTTCCCATTTAGTTTTTATTTTATTTCATTCTAGTGGGGAAAAATATAGTTGACGCCTTTAACTATGGATGGACCGATAGGGCTTGTATTATTAGCAAGAAATTGTGAATTCTGCATTCTGTCTCAGATAACCAAGGGCACAACGCTCACTACCTTGTACTTTGAATCAGAACTGCAAGCTCAGAGCCTCATACTATTTGGGTAATGGAAGCTTGCAAGTTGCAAGAGCTTCAGTACACATCAGAATTAGAAAATGACTAATTGGAAACAGCATGGCGCTGGATGTTCAGTTAACAGAACCGATTGGAACACACTGAATGAAAAGTAGTGTACAGGTTCATCAATTGAAGCAGTACAGTGATTTCGTCAAACTCTCTGAATCTGAACATTGCAATTAGAAACTGCCTCACCTGAAACGAAAAAAAACCTGCAGTTCTGTTCTCTGACGTGCCGCGGTGCCAGTTGTAGCTTTGCTCAGGTCGTCACTGTCGGATCAATCAATCAGGAAGCTAATTTTTTTAGGGACTATCAGGAAGCTAATTGACATGCTTTGTTCAGTTTCTTTTTTTTTTTTTTTTTTTTTTGACAGAGAGAGGGGCTCGAACTCGTTAGGCCCAAATCTGACTTCCCATGATTTTTGACCCACTAGACCCAATGATATTTCCTCCAATTTTTCCTTTAATTTTTTTCAGTTTCTCCTAATTTATTTCAGTTTCAAAATCGTTACCTCACAGATTTGCTAATCGTATATGAGTCGATTGTTTTCCCTTTTCGTTCGTATATGAGTCGATTGTTCACCTTAAAAGATATATATTTGTCTTCAATTCGCATGCCAGGTCTTTATCAGTACATCAGTACTAGCAAGATAATGTAAAATTTGTGAATGGCAAAGCCACACATATTATGCCATTCCCAGGTTAAAATGTTAAACTGTCTCAAAATGAACTAGAAAAATAATACGAAGATAGCAAGATACTGAACTAAGATTAAAAATTCTATTCAGCACGAGATTTGCACTGGAAATTTAGTATAGTGCATAGAGTTTTAATTGCTCATTTAACAGAACATGGGAAGGTGAGTTATTAATCAATCATTGTTGAATCAGCATTCAGGGTTAGAATCTCTAGGCTCCTATATCCTGGTAGATCACACAGAGAACTCAATACAACTGAAAATGAATTATGAATTCTGATAGACAAGCAAACAAACACTGCAGTAAGAAGCACACTGCACAGTAATTATTGCAGATGGTTATTGCAGTTGAAATGAGGCACAGACGAATCAACAATCACCATTCATGGAAAAAAAAAGTACCAACATGGTGCCAAATGATACTAGTTTATATTCCTGCAATTCCATTCGCAAGATGTATTGAGATGAGGGGTGGGGGATCCAATTATGATATGCATTCAGTCAACGAAAACTGATAGAAATACCACAAGGCACATAAAAGAAGTTTGCAGGATCAACATTTCGAGGCAGTACCTATGGTTAACTGCATATATATAACTTAAAAGGTGCAAGTGATCTTTGCAACTATCTCATTCTGAACATTTCAATCAACAAGTTGTGCTGGACTGGTGCAGTAAATTGGTTGCTACCGTTAAAGGTGCTTCCCTGGCATCACAGTTTACATCACACCAAAGCATTGTGCTAGTGAATGAACAATTTATATAAGACTTCTTGACCACTCCAAAGCATTATGCTAAGCTAATGAACATTTACCACATTATGGCTGTAAATGAGGAAAGTGCAAAATCACACTAGTTCAGCTCCCAGGCAATTCCAGTTTCTTGCTGTACTGAGATATGGAAACGTCAAAGAAATAGAGCACATACAAACACAATAAGTTGCAAACACATGCAAATCAGATTAATATCCTTTTCTGCATTCAGTTAACAAAGCCAGCTGGATTTCCACAAATAATTGACAGGAAATGCATGGCAGCATTCAGGCAACATGCAAAACAATTAAGTGCGCACAGAAGAATTGTGCAAAATGATTACAGAACATCAAGTAACACGATCTTAAACAAATCAGCTCAAGGTAAAGGACGATATGTCTGAATGTTTCCAATCAGAAACTACCTCAGGACGCCAACTGACATGATCTCAGACAAATCAACTCATGGACCATAGGTCTGAATTTGAACACCTGAATCAGAAACTACTAATAAGCACAGCATGTCAACTAACATGATATCTCAGGCAAATCAACTCAGGGATCATAGTATAGCCGAAACCCCGGCCCTTCGCCGCCTCAAGGGAGAAGCCAAACTGGAGCAGAGTGGTCCGATGGATCTGACCTTGGGAAGCAGCGCTCGACACGACCTTCAGACCACTTCCCGTTGTCGATGCAGGGGTAGCGCTTAGGTTGGTGAAGACTGAAGAGCACGGCATCATCGAAATACTCTCCATCATCCAAGAAGTAGATTCCTTCTTCGAAGCCCGGATACTTGTCGACCCGGTAGGACCGTGAGCACCCGTGGCCGACGAACAGCATCCTGCCGTCAAGTGTGTTGAGCTCGCTCCATGCACATGACATGGGTATATAATCAGCAAAAGGAAAGTTGGGGTCGTCGTTGCCTTCTTCGTCATCCCGTTCGGTCTCCTCGAACACCTTGAACCTTGACGTCGGCTCAATACGACTGGGGGTGAACCTGACGACCACGAGCAGCTTCCCGTCGAAGACGACGAGGTAGCGAGCACGGCTACGTTCTCTTGAGTTGATGTGTCGCTGGTGGTACAGGCGGTTCGACCGGGCAATGGAGGAGATCTGGCAGCCATTGCTACGCCTCAAGGTCGAATGCCACGATTGTCCAGCCGCTGGAGCTGTCTACACCACGCCATTGGCGACTGCGGCTTCACCACGGTGGAATGTCTTGATGGCGACGGGAGGCCCTGGCGCGTCTCTCCACGCGCTGCGGCTGCCGCCATTAGAGTTGCAAGTGGGGGCGGCTGCGGGTTGTTGGCCTAACACCTAGCTCTCACTCACACTCACGAACACAAAATCAGCGAGGGAGACACAAGCACAAGCACAAGAGTTCGCTTAGTATTTCTACTAGTACGTGTTTCCTGAAAACTGGCCGCGTGCGAATCCGATTATATTCTCCTCCGACCCCGAGAGCGAACAAACCGTCTCGTGAACCAGCCACCCGGAATAATGCCGGATTGATGACGGAGTAGTTCCTTTTCCTAGACGGATGCGTAGGCACCTAGAACCTAGAGGATGAGGACGAAAAAAGACAAAGCGTCCTTGCCTACTGACTCTACTCCTATAAATCACTGCCGAC
Source organism: Digitaria exilis (assembly GCA_015342445.1). NCBI lineage: Eukaryota > Viridiplantae > Streptophyta > Magnoliopsida > Poales > Poaceae > Digitaria > Digitaria exilis. The sequence goes on from JACEFO010000112.1 coordinate 1,628,304, forward strand.
CGGCGCCGGCGCGGCGATGCGCAAGGAGCCAAGTACACGGCACCAGCAAAAGCAGGAGCCACCGTGCGCGCTGAGGAAACCTGTGGCGATGGCGTCGTCGCTGGCTGCCTCTGGCCTGCTGTTTCCGAGGATCCGCACGGCGTCGTCGCGTCCACCGCGGCTGGCCACACAATCGCGTGTCCGTCTGCTTCCCGCCGCCACCTCCGCAGCCCGCGCCCATCTCCGCTTCGTCGCCCACCGGACGGCTTCCGCACCGTCGGGCATCAGCAACGACACCACCGGCCTCGACGACGGCGTGGCCGAGGACGGCGACGACATCGATGAACCTGAACTGCCCTGGTGGGCTCCGAGCATCGAAGAACTCATCGAGTTCGACAAAACGGACTTCAGCCCGCGGGCTATCGAGGAGCGGTTCGTGCGCGAGTCCAAGGAGGCCGCGGCCACCGTGAAGGGCGCCGCCGCCGGGCTGCTCCTCCGCCCGCTCCGTGATCTCTTCGACGACGTGCGCAAGTTCAAGAGCGTCTTCGACATCGAAGAGTTCCACATCGGCTTGCCTCTCAGTACGTACGCGTCGTGGTGGTCCGATCCCAAAACGTGGCCGAGTGGAACGACCGTGTACTAACTACTGTTCCCTGCCTTCCTCGTCTGTTATATGTTGCGTATGCAGGTGCTCTCATGGCGTGCGTGGCTGCGTACCATGTTTGGAAGGCCGCGCCGTCGGCGTGCATCGATTTCGTGCTGCACTACGGTTTCTACAGGCTCTGCGTGATGGCGGCGGGCATCAGGAGGCGGGGTTTTGCCACCGACATGATCATCCGCCTTAAACTATGTCAGTTATTCATCTCATTCTGGTGACTCTAAATTATGTATGCTCACATATGTCGTCGTTACTTGAACTTGACAGATCATTGCTAATTCTTTTTTTTAGTATTGCTAGTGCTAATTAACATATAAATAAACTAACTTGAATTTATAATTGTTTATGCAGTCATTGCCTTCGCTATGGTCATCAAAGACCTCAACAAAGGGCTTTTCTTCCTGGGTTATGTCAGGTTCGTTAATAAAGGCAACTTTTGACTCTAGATGTCCATGCACTGGTTCCGTTATATTCGAATCACTTCTTCGTCATTGCACATAGACACACACACTAGACACATGCATGCTATCTACTTGTTCACGTGGTTACTGGTAGTAATACCTCTCTACACGCAGTCTCGCACTGTTGGTTAAAAAGTTCACTGCAATGGTCAAAGGTTTGGATACAAAGACTATAATTATGCTTTACTTGTATGCGTATATAGGAATGTGCTAGTGCTCGTTTCATGTGCAGCCTCGAAATTTTCGAGACTTCCAATTTGGCGACCAAACTAGGTTTCTTGTTGCATGATTTACCTAATTTAGCCTTCGATCTTCCACATATAAAACGGTTTGTTCTCGTGTGATACAGGTTTGCACTTTTTGCAATCTACCTTTTCTCAGTTGGCTTTGAGGTAAGAGGCCTGAAGAAATACGGGAGATATATACTTCCATGTATCTTCGACCCCACTCCTCAAGGAGAGCCGGGGTGGCTTGACACTCTATCTGAGGTTAAGTTTGTCATCGACGACGACGATTGAAGATGGGCGAGGATTGTGTACAAGAAAAGTTATTCCATTTTTAAGTGTGTTCCCTTATTAGGTCTAGAAAGATTGTCTTAATATAAAAATGTTCAGAGGAATAATGATATATAGGTGAAACATATCCAAAACATCAATTATTATTTAGATCAAAATATAATTTAAATAATATAGGAGATTTGAGGACTCCTGCAGTGGATTTTTTTTCAGGAGATTTAGTCAATCATTGCATGCACATGGAAGTTAATATAGCCATGGCGCTTTTATTACCCAATAAAGCCATCCATGATTAACATCGACATTTACATGCTTTGTAAATATACTCTGGTGGCAATTTTTTTTTGAGATAATGGTGATAATTTTTTTTTTGAGCATCTGGTGACAAAATTATATGAGAAAAGGTTATTTCCCCGCTGACCCTACTACTCTCCAGAGTATATTTACATGGGCCACGTCCTTTCCTGCGCGCAGCATGTTGGCCCAGTCTGGCCCATCAGCCCAGTTTTAACCTTGCTTATGTGTGGATTTCACCTGGCCCACCTGATGGCCTATCATACCCGACCGACATTTTCATCGCTCAAAAAAAAAGAAAGAAAAAACATACCCGACGTTCTCCCCTTCTTAAAATTCAGCTTGTCCCCAAGCCGATGTGAAAGATCAACTCCATCGGGGCCCGTACTCCCATGGAGCTTGCAAAGTTGCAAGTGCCTGAAGTTTGTACGCACTTGATCTCCACAAGCAGCTTTCAGATGATTTCCTTGTGATCTGAATAAGAGTGTCACCAACCTATCTCGTGTACACGTAGAGATTGGAGTTTGGTAATTGGTAGGGTGGTGGATGGTGTTCTTCAGGCACGGCGATCGCTGCCCTGCCGCCGCCGCCGGTGTCGACATGCTCGGTTCGCCTCGAGTTCAGTTACAATATCCAACCTGTCCTCCACGCAGGGAGATTCTCCTCCTATGTATACACCCCATGGGCCTAAACTATTACCAAGACTTCTATTACATGCCTCCTCTCAGTTGGCCCATCAACAGACAGCTTCTCCTCAGGTACAGGGACGGTAACGGTGACCAAGAATTTGATAATCATGAATGAATAGAGATGGAGCCTGGGGTACGAAACAAAGCATATGACACGATGAACCATCAGGATGTTACCCGATTAGCTCCCCGTAGACAAGCAAAACAGAAAATTTTAGTGGAACCAGATCCAGAAGAAACTGCTTGTCCAAGATTCAATGGAAACTGAGCAACCATAAGTATTGACCATGGTTGTAACAGGATTGAAGTACTTGACAGAAGCAAACTGCTTTCACACTTGATCTGCCGATGGTAAACAACAATTGCTGGCCCTCAATACTGCACCTACTGCTGATGTTGCAAAGAAGAGGTAAGCAGCTAGTGATATCTCCAGGTCAGGCATTTCCTTACTGCCATCAGCATGGTATCCACTGATGCATTCTTGGAAGTGGGGCAAGGATCCATCACATTCCTTAGTGCTGCTCTCAGTGAATCCCATGACACCATCCAAAGTGGCCAGTTTTGCTGAAACTGATGTATGAGTGTCGATCACTTGTTGCTTGGCTCTGGTAGGTGGAGACCAAAGAGATATATGCATCCCAGAAAGAAAGCATATAGTTTTTGCAGCACTCGTCCATGTTCAGAACTACATAAATACTCGGATGCACATCATATTCAGAAGCTCGGAATGCTTCTTGTCCCATAACCAGGAAAAGTAGCTGCAATGCTCTGGTGATAAAAATTATATGAAATGTGCTTCAGTTCCCCAAGAAGAGTCCGTGCACTGCCTCCCAAAAGAATTCCAACAAACCAAATGAAATAACCAGCAAGATAAACTGCATATCCAGACTCGAGCCAGTGCCACTCTGTGTAATGTAAGGGTAATAAAATGTAAGAGCTGAGCTTCCCGAAATGAAGAGGAATACATCTTGTTGATATCTCTCCATTTGATTCTAACGACTTGCAGTGCACCTGCAAGGACCTCAGGCCAATACTTCCCAGTTCCCACCGAGATAACAATGAAGAAATCTCAACCTGCACTTCCTCACTGAACCACTAAACAGTATTGATCATGGTTTCACCAGCGCACAACAACTGTTGGCCAACTAAAGGATGGCCAAGGTTTTGGCCTTAGTTGAACACTAGCAACCATCATCGCCGATTGCAGAGGTGGTGGCTTTGCTGTACAGTGACACAAACCTTACTGAATGGCGCCATAAACTGAAAGCTGGTTGCTTTCCGATAACAAAGTATTGCAGTCCAATAGAGGAGGTGGCCATTGCTCTTTGTCAAACACATGAGCAGATAATGGACCAAACATTACTTTACTCAGATTTTTCATGCTCTCCAACACCTTCTGGTACTCATGACCATCAGTGGCAACACACAGCAGAACAATACCATTTGAGAAAGATGCACCTTCCTTGAAAGTGATCGGGTGAAGCCGTGAAGGACAGAGAGGTTGGCGGCATATCCCAGATAATTGTGATGGTGTCCATGGTCTGGAGCACATCGATGTCGCGGCTGAGACATTTTGTGGAACATATCGTGGGCTAGTCCTCTGTGCATCGGGTAGCAGGTGTGATTGTGAAAGTCGGCGCATCATTGATGGTCTTCACCAAGGTGATGTCGCAGCTGAAGCTATCAGTCGAAGAAATGATGGGCGAGCGAGTCGAGTCGACAAGAGCCTTCTCCTCCTCTACACCTTCACCCGTTTGGTGACCTCACCTCGGCACGACGGCACCTCGTTGCTGACCCTGTCGCCGTCGCTGATCGGCGTGGCCGGGCCCGGCTAGCAAAGTGACGGCCATCAGGTCCAGGCACCGCTCGCCCGGGACGCTGGCACGTCATGGAGGGTAAAAGACCGTGGAGATTGGCACCCACGCTGGCACTTCATTGTTCATTGAGCCTTTATTTGGGTACAGAAAGATCAACTTTCGTGAATAATGCTCAGATAGGATACTTTGTTCTGCTTTAGATCGGCAACTCACTTATGTTGCTAACATGGATAGAGACCAAGCTTGAAGCAAGAATTTTTTCAATAATTTGGCGTAGGGAGGGCTAAAATGGAAACCCATATAAACCATATGGAGGCATAGAGCCAAAAGGAAACCTATATAAACCATATAGGCATAGAACACATGAACATATTTATCGAGTACGATGGGAGCATTGCATTAGCTACAAGCCTACATCACACATTCACACTTTTAGGTTACCATTAGGAAGTGCAATATATTCCCTAAAGACAAGGAACTAATCTATTCATACTGGAAGCACAACTCCTACAGGAGTGTCATTGTACATAAGCGTCAACTCTGCATGTTTTCAGGACAATTTAACGGTAACACACCACGTTTTCTCAAGTGCACTCACCTTTTCATCCAGACAAGGCATCTTAAAGGAACATGATTCTTTAGAAAAAGAACAAATCTGCAGTTCAAAATCGTCCAGAAAGATATGTTGATAATCCTAAGTCACTAGTTTGTGAAGATTGTCAGAAATGGGAACTGAAAATTCTGGATCTCAAAAGATGGTTAAAAAAACATGGTCCTTGCCTCCTTGGGAAATGGAAACAACGATAACTCAATTAGTTGGTCACATAAACAAAACTTCTTCCTCAAAATTTCCGGAAACATTGCCCAAAAATATAACCAGAAATTCCAGGAAAGGTGAAAGAAACATTAGCAAACAGGCATGAGCAAATAAAACTTGGTGAGGGATATCAATCGTCACCCATGAGTACATCAACAAGATGCTTCAGCAATCGTTGCAGCCTATGATCCAAGACTTCATCAAGATGTGCCTTATCAATATCCAATCACCCATTTTGTCGATTAATCACTGACTAATCATGCTGATTTGAGAACATGTAATGCAAGGCTTTCATCTGCTTAATGCCATTGCAGATGCTGAATTTTGGAATCGCTTGCACGACATAATAGAATTCATGCAAAATACACACACAAATCAGAAAAAAAAAACCCATGTATATGACTTAATTCTGCAGCCACAAGTTATAAACTCAAGGACTAATCTAACCAGGACCACGAAGCATCAGCACTACATATCACCACTTCTCCACATCTCTATATCATGTTCCATCTCATTAAGACAGCGTGTAAAAACTATTCGACATCTGCAATCCACACTGCATGATCTGAACATACAAAGAGGACAAATAGCAGATTTAAATCCTTTCCTGAACAACCTGTGCTTGATTAGACCCAAAATTTCACCATACCTGCTTGCTAGAATTTTGAACAACGATACAAACAACTTTTATAGGGGCAAAATGACCCACAGTAACCAGAGCCCATCATATCCATATACCGAACTGAATATATCCCATCTCATGTTCAAAAGTATTAGGCCAACTAGGTAGGACTACAAAAGTTTCTGTTTGATAATGGAAACAATACCAATCTAGAAGAATGTTTACCACTGTAATTTTGCTAGAGTATTCCTTGCTGCCGATAATCTGAAAAGATAAGAAAAAGAGTTATAACCAGTTCAACAATCTATAGTAATCCTCTAGTCTGAGAAAAGAAAGAACACAAATAGGTCTTAAGGTGAAGTACTTACCACCACAAAGATTTCCAAAGGGCATAGAGGATTGGCAAGAAATGGGAAATGAACTTGAACACCTTCTCGCCTTTCTCGCAGATACCAATAACAAACGTAGCATGTGATGAAAAGGAGTGGGTTTCTTTCATGGAAAGGTAGGATAATACAATGGAAACGATAAGAAGACACAAAGTAAACCCATTCCTTCTAATCTCCTGCTTGAGCCTCACGAACAGTTTCCATGTCCTTTTGGGTGGACGCTCCTCTGGTTGGGATTCCTTACCAGCCGTGCATAGCACTCTTCCTCGAGATTTTACTGTCAGGAACAAGAACGAATAACTCAGCATGGAGCAAACCTACAACTTCTGATAACCCAAGTCAGACATGGTCGCCAAAGAGACAGGCAGTGCTTACCTTTACGGATGGGTGGAGAAGAAGTGGGGGATGGCCAAGGAGCGGCGGAGTGAGCACGCGAGGTGATAACTGGTTGGCGGGCCGCCGCCATTCGTGGATGCGCGACGGCTGCACGCACCACGCCGATGAGCTGTGACTCGAGCGAAAACCGAATTGCAGATTGAAACCAGTCCTCACCTGCGCTGACGGCGGCGAAGCGAAGCGGGATCGCGTTCGCGAAGCCGACGCCTCCTCGAACCCCCGTACCCTTGCATGGTACGCGGGCGCTGCGTCCTCCGAACCCCCGCACCAGAGACGAAGCACCGCCGGCCATGTCGACGGCGATCGCCGTGCGCGCGGTGCGGTCCGGGGCGGAGCGGAGGGGGATCCGGAGTAATCTGGGCTTGTTGAATCGCGGTCCGAGGAGCCCAGCCGGAGGGCCAACCCTTTTAACCAAATGTTGCTGTTGGCCTTTTGAGACCCAAACCACCGACCTGACGGGCCGAGCCCACCAAGCACCACACACCAGCCCAGCTCGCTTCTTATCTCTTTCCCGCAAAGTCAAAATCCCCGCGTTTTTCTCAAAAAAAAAGAATGAGGCAAAATCCCCGCGCCGCCTCCGCTGAGCCGGACGCACCTCGCTGTATTGTGGAGCGCTGGTCCACGACCGACGAAGCGTAGACATCGGGGGTAGCAGGAACTTTTGTACCAAAAAATCTCTTGACACGTGACGTCTACCGATCTGATGGATACAATTGTTTAACGATTTTAGAATGGGAAGTATATAGAGTGGGTAAACAAATATTATATTTTCTAAATTAACTTGTTTTTATAGTATAGATAGATATATTTCCCAAATCTAAGAGAAAACACGTGGAAAATTCTAGGGAAATTAGGGAGTAGCTCGGTGCCGGTGGTGTAGAGAAATGACCTTTGATCCAATTGATTTGCTTTCCTCTTTTCTCCACAAACCCAATTTTCTCGGTCCAAATCTGAAGAGCAGTGATTGATGAGTTGCGAGACAGGCACCTGATCAAATTCCACGTTGGTGGAAAAACACGGAACCAACCGGAAGGGCATCGTGCCATCGGCCCTCGTGTGCCTGCCCGACGAGCACACGGACACGGAAATTGGAACGCGTAACTTGCTTTCAGAGCCGGACACGGAATCACGGACACCAACTCCAAGCCCATGTACTACCTGTTGGAATTGACCTCGGTCATGTGTAATTGGGCCATCAAGCCCAATCCTAATCCTACACTACTCCCTATTAGTTGCCTTTGATTGGAAGGCAAACAAGCCCACTTAGGACCCGGCCCCACGTCTACAGCACTATATAACTAAGGGGAAACCCTATAGGTTTCCTTAATCTGTGTTAATCTCTGTGTTAATCACGAGTTAGCCTATAGGGCTCGTTAGAACCCTAATCCTATCAATCACTAAGGGTGCTAGAAGGCGTAGAAGCTCGGTGTCCCTCATCTACATCAACATCCGGACGTTCTGCTACGTCTACTTCCTCTACGGCTCTACGAAATCTACATCTCGTTAGTCATCCACCAAAAGGGATGAATCTGAATGGTAAATCCTAAGTTTTCAACAAATCCGTATTAGATCTAAGTGCTAGGTGTGGTCTATGTTAGACTAGATGATCCTGTTAGTTTTATGCTCTAAGTTAAAGTTAAGATCAGTAAAAACACTAACACTACCGAGAACCGCCGTCCCGATCGACCCTCGCGCTTTTTTTTATCGATCCCGATTCCTGGCCCACGCACGAACTGAACATGCGTGAGATCGATACACGTGCACACTCGTCATGGCGTCGGTGGCAGCCCTGCTCCTCCCTGGCGCGTGCCCTGCTCCTGCTGGTGCCGGACCCATGGGCTTTTCGCACGTCGTTCACGCCGCCCGCGCGCCGCCGCGATTGGTTTCCGTAAGCCCCAGCGACTCCGGAGCGCGCCCTCTGAGGCGCGATCGAAGTGGTTTGTTTACGTTGATCACCCTGGCGCCTCGGTTATCTACGCAGCGCTGCGCTCGCAAGACCGGCGCCGCTTCCGCTCCCGCCGTTGGCGTCCATGTCCCAGCGGTGGACGCGTTGAAGTGCACCGCCGCCGACGCGGTCCGCCCGCTGCTTGACAACTTCAACCACGTTCGCTCCATCAACAACATAACGGACGCCAATGACTACAACATCGGCATGCTCCACGGTAGGTTTCCATAGGATACGTTATCATAGTGATGTGCACGTGTTACTTTCTCAACTTTGACTTGATTTGTAGAAAAAATATGTGTAATATTTATATCTCTAATAAATTTGTTAAAAAACTAGATTCGAATATCTATCTAATGATTCTAGTGATGTATTATAAATATTAATATTAGTTTATATATAATTGGTTAATATTAAAAGATGTTGTTTTTCTTGGGAAGCGAGAATGATATTTTTTTTTAGGACAGAGGGAGTATGTGCCAAGGCATCTGTACAACAAAAAAAATTCTAGTGAATAAGGATTCGTATTCATAGTAGTAAAGATGTACACGCGACAATACATTTTTTTTAAAAAAAAACAGAAAGTAGTGTAACATAATTAATAGCCAACAGGTTTTTGCTAAAAATACCGGTTTTTCAATCAACTCTGAGTTTTTGTGTGTATATAAAATAGGGATTACAGAAGATATAAACAGTACAACTCTTAAATTAAAGGGCCACTTCATCGAATCATATTAAGCAATCACATATGGCTATAGACGTCTTATCTATATATTTTTCTTACCTATATGGGTGTTATATTACTCCAAGAGTATTTGTTAATGTGAGTAATTTAAATTAGGGAAAAATGAACTGTGACGTGGTCCATTGCCAATTTCAAACTGGAAATGCTTTGGGTTATTTAGTTACTGAAGCAGTGTTATTACTTTTGGCAGAGTATCGATATATGTCGCATAGTCCCTGTGGTCATCTAGTTGTCGAAGGATTTATATTCATATAGCTGCAAATAATTGTCGGAATATATAGCTGCAAATCATCATCGAAGATTCTGCGAAGTAGGAAAATCCTGAAATTCCTCACATGACCAGGGTGGAAAACTTAACTTTCCATCAAACAATTAAGCACATAACTGTTTGTTCAACGAGGACATGACCAGGATGCAGTTTCTTTTTCTTTTTTAACCTACCAGGATGCAGTTTCCATATTATATTTAAGCATCATAGAAGAGCTCTGTCTCTCTTTATTGACTTGGCTTGAATTGATTCTGCAACTCAATTCACATGGTTTCTGTATTAAAGAACGGCATTTGTAATGCTTAGGCAGAAAGAGATCCTTGGAATTCTTTTACCACCCACAACAATAACTCGGCAGAGGTAATATGACGCTCATGTCTGTTTGTATAAACTCACTCATGTTCCATTACCTCTCCAGTCTCCACACTTCATGCGTCTGATGAGACCCTGGCGTGCCAGAGCAATGGCAGCCTGCATCCTGCTATCTCACCATCACGAGCGACGCTTTTTTTTAGCATGAAGTGAAGCCAATGGTTGTTGTCTTGCTGACTTTCTGCTCCATCCGCAGGGTACTGTCTGCTTAGATAGTTAGATCATCAGCTAGCAGCAAAAGGGCAATTCTTGGTGTTCGTTTGAGGCTCTGTTGGACAAAACCCGGGTGACATTGCCATATACCTTAACTTCTGAAGCTAATTGGTGAAAAAAAAAACTTCTGAAGCTAAGCTACCATTCCTAATCCCTGAACTTCTGAATCCCTCCCTGTACATTGCCAAACAGCTTGAATAAAATAAAAGGCGTGCAGGCCAAATTTATATCACAATTTCACAATTGACTGTACAAGTAGCAAAATCGGTGTATCAATCTAATGAATCTATGCAGAAAAGATGAAGGTTGTGGATGATGAATGCAGTCCACGAGAGAACAATTTTGAATGATAAATGATGAATCAGTTTAATAGTTTGCAATCATTTAAAAAAATCAGTAATCGAGTGCCTCATCTAATTTGACAGATATCTCGATCTTTGCAGGAACAGAAGCAAGCACCATGGCAATCACAATCCAGTCAGAAGCTTTGCAGAAACAGAAGTAACCACCTTGGCAATCACAATTCAATCAGAGGCCCCTCCCAAAACAAAGCAAAATATTCAGAGCTTTGCAGAAACAGAATCAACCACCGTGGCAAACTGGCAATCACAATTCAATCAAAAGTCCCTCCCAAAACAAAGCATATTCAGAGCTTCAGCACCCCTTGTTCTATACCCTCAGCTGCTCGATGCCGAGTGCAACCGAGTGCGTCGGCTCGCTGATCACCAGGTTGTGCTCGCCGACGACCGACGGGGATCCTCCGCATGCCGTCCCGGTACGCCACGGTGAACCTTCTTGAGCGCCACCAGCTGTCGCGGCAGCGCGCCGCTCGGCCGGCGGCGGAAGGCCACGAGTGGATCACGGCCACGGTGTGCGCGGCGTCGGCGACCACGACGTTCCTCACGTCGACGTGCACCGGGACGGTCAGGCCCTGGCAGCGCGCGCGCGCTGGCAGAGCGCGTTCCGTTGGGGATGGGAAAGTTTCCATTCAAATTTGTCAGTGAAATGATGACCTGGCCTGAATTGTTTCTGGACGAAGATGAAAGTCGGCGATGGCCCGGTAGCAGCAGGCTGGACCGGTCCAGCCCCCTCGGCCTCGACCTTCTGGTTGAGCCCGGCGACGACGATGGTGATATCGTCGGCTTCCCGCTCCGCGTCGACAGCGGTGGCGATGGGCTGCTGGCTGCCGGCGCACTTCACACATTGGTGCGCCGCCCGCGCTGCGTACCTCGCCACGCCCTGCAGCCGCGTGGCGTGGTATACCAGCAGGGGAGCAGGACTTCCCGGCGTAGTTCCTGATCCTGGCAAACGTGGTCTCGGCGTGCAGGCCCACGACGGCGACGTCATGGCGAAGCGGGAGGAGTGGAGGACGGTTGCCCTGTGCCCCTGTGCGTCCAGCCCGTTCAGCCGTTCTTGAGGGCCACGACGCCCTAGCGGACCGCCTCGAGCGCCAGCCAGCTCCTGTTGCGCCGGCGTGAGACGAGACGACGCCCTAGTGTTCCAAGTTCGATCTTCCAACCCTGAGGCACAACATCAAGGGGCACGTGCTCGGCACCAAATGCAAGGCACGGCACGGGCAGCTGTGCCTCTGCAACGGGTCGTGACTCGTGAACCGCCAGCAATCGGGACGTCTCCTATACTGAAATAGCCAAATGGGCGCGGTGTGTAGCATCGACTACTCACAACTTCACAAGGCTGTGCATATGCGCCTTTCCTCTTTACCTGGCCGACAACATCCGGCAACGCGTGGCTGCTTCCTTCTCTTCCAGTTTTCCTGCCTCCTACGGTGGATCCGATGGCTCGGCGTCTACTCGGTGATGTCATCTCAATGGTGCCCCTCTTCCTGCACCCACACAAAGTATGACGCGTGGGAAGAAATGTTTTGACACCATGTCTTTTTTTTTTATGTTAAATTCTGTGTGTTTTGTTAATCGTCAGTCTCAGCCGGCTTATATTCTTAGAGTGTTCACCTTCAACAAGCTATTATCTTCCTACTGTCTTACTGTACAAAGGATTCCACCAGTGTTCGTTTTTGTAGTACATGATTTCCAGTGGTGAGCTTGATGATTCCTTCCTCTGGAGTCTGGAACTTTCAATTCAATTGTGGTTTCGATACCCTGATGTTTTGTTACAACACACTTGAACCACAATTGAAGAGATAACAATCATTTTCAAGCGATGATCAAGTTTATCCACTGAAGATTACTCTATAAAATATGAAGGAAGATGTCATGTGATGGCGAAGGATTTTTTTTGTGTGTGTTTGTCGTGTGACAGAGCTAGGCCACCACTCCCAAGGACCATCAACCTGAAGCTATCATGGGATGTTCTGAAGAGCTTCCAAATTTACCAAACAGCAGTAAATTTAGCTGAATTTTGACTAAATTGACCATGAGTTCGTGCGCTAGAAGCCTACGAAGGAGGAAGATTTCGCTACAGAGAGGCGTGTGTGCAAGGGACAAGCCCAGCTAACCACAGAAATTGGCCCATGCTGAAAAGGCCCAACGGCGGCTCAAACTACTGTGTGGTAACTGGTAAGCAAGCATAATTGTTTCATTGGCATCTAGGACAAGATTTAAAAAACGTTCATGTTGGGTGGTCAAGTGTAACGGTTGCGTCTACTGCATTTTTCGTTAGCTCTTGTTTTACAAGAGAAAAATATTAAGAACACTTAGCTTGAGATCCTTTTCTAAAACTTGATAATTAGACTTCAATAAACAAAATAATACCAATGGAATTATAGAAAATAGTTAAGAAAATAAATATTGACAATATGCTAATAGTAGGTTCAGTGTTCCTCATATGTAATTACAAAAATGAGCTGAGGCTTCACATATATGTGTATTACGCACAAACTTAAATTGAGTATTATTCATGAAGTTAAAGTTGGATTGAATGAATAATGTACATTAAAGTAACTTCGATTGTTGGGCACATGATTAAGTCTTAGACGAGAAAAGGGACAAAAAAAAAGATAAATGATTAGATACATAAAGGAATGAAATTAACACATCATCTGATAGCCTTACTAATTGTTGGGCTGGTACTATGAAAACCATGTGATAGTGCTATATTTGGAACCTCGTTCAAACCTACCGGGCCCTAAGGTGTTCAGTATTTATCTATAAGAGCCTTGCTCTGTTCTTTGTTGGTTCAGTATTTATGACTGGAAGGATTAGGGCCCTGTTCACAGTTTTAACGGAGCGCTAGGGGAGGAGGAGGAGGAGGGGCCTGGTTCTCTCCGTATCCTGCCAGCACTGTTACTATTTAACACTTCTTGTTGGAACTCATTAGCCGCGCGCTGCGTCATCGTTGACCCTCTGAACGTGCTCTGACCTCGACACATCGCGATCTGCTTCTGACACCTCTATAAGCTACCTCGTACTGCTTCTACAAACTCCATGCGGCACCGGATCACATTCACATCTCACGACTGACGTGAGGAAGAGCACCCCTCGGGTAGAGCCGTGCAGTGCAGTGACAGCGTCGAACGCTAGCCGCCGGCCCTGCTGTGCGTACCGGCTTGTATGTGCGTCTGAGCAGCGTTGACGTCGCCAATAACAAAATCTCCGCTGTTTTGGTTGGGCATATGGGGTATTGGACGACACACGACAGCCAGCCCTGATCGATACAAACGAGCTCGTGCTGATACGCCCACTCCGGCAACAAGATGCGCAATTTTCTACATTGCGCATGGTAACACCCCACCAGCGCGTGCTGTCCTCTGGGCTCTGGCTGCTTCAGCCGCCATGGCAAAAAAAAACAATGCATCAAGATAAACGAGACACAGGGACAGGGAGATAAAAAGGCGGCTTTCGGAATATGCCCTTGTAGTGGCACAAATGCCAACTTGTCAAGCACCAGCACCCCAAGCAACGACCAAACCGCCGGCAGCAACTGAACCGCATGGGTTCCATGTCATCCATGCAACGGATCGGAAGATTTTCCTAGTACATATGATCTGTCCGTCGGCTAGTACATGGATCACCGTCGCAGCCCACTAGTTGCCGTTCCTGACAAGAAATGACTGAAATGAATCGAAGATACAGATCACACAGCTTGTTCGGACCAACAAGTTCAGTTCAGCTTCCTATAGGCTATAGTATCGGATTCTTCAGATCATGGATGTTTTCGGTTGCTCGATCAGATTTTCATCAGACGATATGCGCGCACCCGTTCCCGTTGGTCTGGGCGGACTTGTCGTTGCTGACGACGCAGCCGCTGTGGCCCTTGAGGTCGACGACGTCGAGGTTGTAGAGGATGGGGATCATCACCATGGACGAGAGTAAGGCGAGGAGCGGGCCAAAGATCCAGAGGAGGAGGGGCACCCCGGCGTAGAAGAGGCGGTTGCCGACGAGGTTGAGGGTGAAGCCCCGCTCGAAGACCTCGCCGATGTAGTCCCTGGCGGACGGGAGCCCGACCAGCACGCCGCCGGCACCGGAGTGGTCGTCGCCGGCGTCGGAGACGAGGCAGCAGGAGGTGTTGACGAGGAAGCTGCCCTGGTTGAGGAAGCAGATGGCGAGGGAGTGGCAGAGGAAGGCGAAGAGGAAGATGAGCAGCAGCGCCACGTACTTGAGCGCCATCATGTACTCGCCGTGGGCCCCGAACACGGCGTCGCTCAGCGGCTTCTTGACGGTGTAGGTGCTGCTCAGCACCGCCGCGATGCCCGTGCAGAAGAGGATCGCCGTCGTCGCCATCAGCGTCGACCCCATGATCACGTTCCGCACCGACTGCACCACCGTCACCGCGTTCTTCGCGTTGTCCTGCACGCATGGGACGAATCGTCGGACGTGTCAGTTCTCTTCGATAGACGACCGGCCATGCATGTCGATCGGCGCCATGGATGAACTCGGCCGAACCGGTACAAGAATTGTAGTGTACAGGTACGTACCTTCATCATGCCGGCGGTCCAGAGGCGGCGAGTGGCGGCGTGGATGCCGGCGGCGGTGCGGAGAGGGCGGAGGCGGACCTCGCGCCACAGCCAGACGTGGTACGTCATGGGGAGGAGAAGGCTGAGAGGGATCAGCACCAGGTCCAAGAAGCTGTCCCTCCACTCCATGATCGACGACGACTACGACTCTAGCTAGCTAGCAGCCAAGACACGATCGGGCTGTGGCAGAAATGCTTGGCTCTGGCTCGCGAGAGAAAGAGAGGGTGGGTTGCTTTCCGAGATCGTCCAGTCGTCTGGAGCTGCCTGTGGGCGGCCGCCGCTATATATAGAGGAGCTAGCTAGCTGAGCCGCAGCGGCCAGAATCTGGAGACGGAGACGGAGATACAGTGCAGTAATGTTAGGACGGGGGCGGCGGCATGCAGCAGGGGTCTGCAGGAGATAGTGGCATCTTACACAAAGGCCACCATCTTTAGCAGTAGTGATCAATCAACAGAGCCAAAACCCAAAAGTAGCAACGCGAAAGGGAGGCCGAGGAACACCAGGTCAGTACGTAATCGGTAGCGATCAATGTAATCTTCCTCGCCGAATAAGCAGGTAGGCAATAAGCGAGAGAACGCGATCACTGGCAATCTGGCATGCTCCTAGTAGCCATTAAATCTCTGCATCCGATTTGAACCTTTGAATCTTTGATCATTTTCTGCTAGGCCGTGTTTGGTTTGGTTAGGCTCTCATGGAATGCACAATCTGGCAGTACTATTGCAAATCTGAACCAAAGGATACTCTGGGGTTTGGACAGAGGGGGAATTAGTCTGCCATTTATTTATTTGCAAATCTGAACCAAATCTACATGAGAATAATTAATGATAACAATCGCCTAGATTTCCTAGTTCAATTGCAAAAGATATAATGCTAGACGATCACTGTGCATATATACTTCTTCATACTAGAAGCCACAGGTGGTGTTTTCTTTGAAAAAGAAAAAAAAAGGAGTGACTTTAATTTGTCACTCGTGCTACGGTGGTTCCGTCGTTGGTTGGGCTCCTAGTCGCCTTCCTAGCTATCTAAACTTTGGTCACGACGAAGACTCCACGGCGTGGTCACCCATGGATCACTCGATCAGCTTAGCTGCCTCACTCGTCAGTCGTCACTAACCTGAGCATGTATGTGGACCACCATCACGTCGTCCGAGCAGGCCAAGCTGGAACCCTACCCGTTCCTGCTGGGATTCTGGAGGGATCGTCTATGGCTTGCAATCGCAAGCAACGCGATGTGAGCGCTTGACCTGGGCCGACCGGGCGGTTTTGTGCATGTCTGCGTTGGCTGCCAATTGCCAGGGGAAGATCCATCGCAACCCAGCATGCATGCTATTCTCAGGGTGTGTTTAGTTGGGAGGGGAGGAAAAGAACTTTTTCTAGGAAGCGTGAGGGATGAATAGGAAAGTTGAAAGGAGTTAAAGGGAAACTTTTCTGGGAAGCGTGTTTTCTGAGAGAGATGAATAGTAGAGTCCAAAAGAACTTCTGAAACTAAACACGGCCTCAGTGTTCTGGTAGCGAAAGCAACATGTCATGTTTCGTGTGACAGCACTACGTACTACGTGTGGTGCAAGCAAGCTTATTATTAGCTAGCTTGGCTTTTCTGGACCTTGTAGCCTACTAAGAAAAAAAAAGACAAAAAAAGACAGTGAGAAGATGAGAATGAGAACGTGATAATAATCTTGTATGCGTATACAGTTAGCATATAAAGTTTTTTTAGGCACTGGTCGACCAGTCTATCTCTTCTCTCGCTCCCATATGCATGCCAAGATTGACATATGATCTGTGTTAAAACCTCCTTTGGAGTTCTTGTTTGAGGAAACGAAGCAGCTTAAGTTACTCGGAGAAGAACCTCACGGTGACTCTCAACGACTGAACAAAAGTTGAGTATGAAGAAGTTTAGTTGATCAAGAAAGAAATATGACAACCAGTGTCACGTGTATATATTATTCTTCTTGCTTGATTCATTCTATACGGGATCGGAACCATCTTTTTCGTAGCAACTAGCAGCGCCAAACTGCCAATAGCAACAAATTAATCCAGCCGGTTCCTCGAAAAAAAGGCGCCAAAACCGAAAGCAAAAGAAACAGCAATCACATGTAAGTAGTTTTTTTTAAAAAAAAAACAATGCCAAGTAGTAAATCATTATATATGATTACTACCATGTCGTCTTATCGCAAAGCGACATGTACGAAGTGAGACTAAACTAACCAAAAACGCCACTGATGCACAGAATCCAGGAAAAAAAGGCAACCGAATAGAAATGATGAAATGGGCGCTGACATGTACGCACCCACTGGAGGTAGCTTAGCAGAGTACACCGAACTGAACCTAGCCGGGACGTCGTCTCGGTTCAACTCCGCCCCTTGCATGGGAGCATCATGCATGGCCACGGCCCTCACTCACCAACATATATCATCAGCTGTGCAGCGGACTAGACAATTGCTTTGATTTGCTGCTCTCGGTAGGCCTAAGTGCTCCCCCTTTATTTTTGGTGGGAAAAACAAATATGTTGATAAGGCTTTGCTCTCTACTGGCTGGTGCAAGAAACGCCACTTGTTTTTTTTTTCCAGACTGCTTTCTCGTTTCACCCTCTCTTTAAATTTCTTTTCCCGATCCTCTCTTTTGAGGATGTACTACTACCCTCTGCATCTCAAAACAATTGGTGTTTCGTCCCTGGGGAAATCACAAGCACGGGAATAATAATTTTGCCAGTTGTTTTTGGCCCGAGATGCAGACACGGAGATACCCTTTGAATCTTTATGATGGAGCCCTGTCCTTGTGTACCACAGCTATTGATGTTTCCACAAGTACATGTGAAGACTGCATGGTATAGCTAGCACCTGTGAAAATAGACATGCGTCTCCTGTTGAAATCCACCTCTGTCCTCTTGTACCGCATCGATCGGCAAGTGCTAATAAGCTAGGCGGCTACATACTAGTCACTTGACACGTAGCACACCGCAATCAAGGTACAATTCCAAAAATCTCCCAGAGTGGAAAATGAGTATGTAGAGCTCTCTGGTCCTCCATTTCTCCGACCTCAGGATCCAGACAGAGATAAAGTAGAAACCACATCACCCAACATCATTTTACTTATCTTTCTGGGTCCATCATATGTATGGGTTACAGGCGGTAAATTGCACCCCAAAAGTGCTTTTGAAACATTCCTTTCAGCAAAGAGGCAAAAGGAAAACATCCCAATTCTCAAACCAGAATCACCAGATCACCTGATCATAATTATCGATCACACTCAGTAATGAATTGCAACGTCAAAGTGACTTTCGACGTGTCTTTTAGCAAAGGGATGTTCCTAAGTGTAGTATATTTAAAAATAGGAGAGTAGTACGTAGTATTTTGTAAACCCATGTATATTTCCATCGCGGTATTTAAATTTGCGGCCGCTGTCTATCTGGCTTTCGCATTCCTCAATACTATCCAAAGGCAACACTCGATTTATCCATATGAGATATGAGTCGACCACCAAATGCAAAATGTCTTGAGCATGTCTAGCGAAGAGTCAAATTCATCAGTCCCCAAAACAGAAGGCGATTAATTTCTCAACAGATGGAAACTACTGGAAAAAGCTATCCGGCGAGAGCAAAAGTATCGTCTAATAGTTATCACGAGATAGGACGAGAACTCATCTAGATCTGGCGGTAGATGTGTTTCCTTGGATCAGGAATCAGAACGAACAATGCAAATCAGCGACAAAAAAGCCAAATATGTATCTCAACAAGGAGGTCGAGAGAAACTATGAAAATTTTCAGTCCCCACACGAAAAGCCCTAATATTTCAACAGATTCCAACACGAGAAATGAGGCTTTCTCTAACCTTCCAATTCCAACACGAGAAATGAGGCTCGCTCTAACCTAACGTCGACTCTAGATGGCGGGGAACTTACCTGTGTTAAATGAGTTGTAACCAAATATGGTTGTATCTAAATATGGTTGAGATATGGCTGGTTAGGAAACGTAGGACTGTTCCTAGTATAGAACTGTTCTAACCGTGTAAATATTTTCCTTCTTTAGATTGTTTCCGAACCAGCCAAACTCATCTATATATTTGTACTTGCGCCTTGTTTTGCGCCACCATTGAGATTAACACGAAGTCGTCGTGATCTCCGAGTGGAGGCCGACGTTCCACCAAATTCCACAAGCGCCTCTGATTTCTACATGGTAATCAGAGCCTAGGCGATTCGAGATCTCAAGCAATGGCGTCCTCAAGCTCGGCGTCCAATCCTCTCCTTGGCATCCAAGTCACGGAGAAGCTCACCCGCCAGAACCACGGCATGTGGTCGGCGCAAGTCCTTGCAACCTTACGAGGTGCAAAACTGGAGCGCTATGTCAACGGCAAAGCCGTCGCTCCAGCCGAAGAAATTGATGCTAAGGCGGCTGACGGCACGATCGTCAAGGCCCCCAACCCAGCCTATGAAGATTGGTTCGCTGTGGACCAACAAGTGCTAGGGTTCATCCTTATGTCCCTGTCCAGGGATATCTTGGCGCAAGTCGCCTTCTCGAAGACCTCCGCTGAAGCTTGGAAGGCAATCGGCGATATGTTCGCCTCCCACACGCGCGCACGTACCAGCAATGTACTGCTCGCCCTCGCCACGACGAAGAAGGACAACATGACTGTTGCCCAGTACTATGGCAAGATGAAGGGTCTTGCAGACGAGATGGCTGCAGCAGGAAAGCCCCTTGATGACGACGATCTGGTGACGTATATCTGCAATGGTCTTGATACTGAGTACAACCCTCTAGTTTCTGCCCTTGTAACTAGAACAGATCCTGTTACACCTTCTGAATTGTATTCTCAACTTCTAAGCTTTGAGACTAGACTAGAGTTGCAGTTTGGCAATGGATCTTCGTCATCAGCAAACTCAGCAGGAAGGGGCGGCAGCCGTCGTGGCAGCCAGCAGATGCGCGGCTCAAACCGTGGTCGTGGTGGTCGGCAAAACTCTGGCCGTGGCTTTGGTGGACCTGGTGGGCGTGGCTTTGGTTCTGGGCGTGGCCGTGGACAGCAACAGATGCCACGACAGAACCAACAACGCAAAAGTCTCCCAACTGGTCCAACAGCAACCTACGACAACTTCGGCCGTCCAATTTGTCAGGTCTGTTTTAAAACAGGACACACAGCGATCGACTGCTGGCACAGGTTTGATGAAAATTACGTTCCCGAGGAGCGCCACGTTGCTGCTGCCATGAGTCTCTATTCCTCGGACCAGAATTGGTACATGGACTCTGGTGCCACAGATAATATCACCAGTGATCTTGAGAAGCTTGCTGTTCGTGACAAATATCATGGAGGCGACCAGATTCATACAGCAAGTGGTGCAGGTATGGAAATCAAACATATTGGTCATTCATTAGTTCATACCCCGACTCGCAATTTACATCTAAATAATATCCTTCATGTTCCAAAGGCGGCTAAAAATCTTGTTTCAGTTCATCGTCTCACCAAAGATAATTCTGCTTTTCTTGAATTTCACCCTGAATATTTTTTGATCAAGGATCAGGCCACGAAGAACATCATTCTTAAGGGTCCATGCCGCAAGGGCCTTTATCCCCTTCCTACATCCACCGAGAAGCAAGCTTTTGGAGTCGTCAAACCATCTTTTGAAAGATGGCATAATCGTCTGGGTCATGCATCTGCCCCCATTATTTCTAAAGTTATTAGCAAGAATAATCTTCCTTGTTTAGATGAACCAAATAAAGAGTCAGTGTGTGATGCCTGTCAAAAGGCAAAGAGTCATCAGCTTCCGTATCCCAAGTCCCATAGTGTTTCAAGAAAACCTTTGGATCTTGTTTTTTCAGATGTTTGGGGTCCTCCACCCAGTTCGGTTGGAAGGAATAAATATTATGTTAGTTTCATCGATGACTACAGCAAATATGTGTGGATTTATCTCATTAAGCATAAATCTGAAGTTTTTCAGAAATTCAATGAATTTCAAAACCTTGTTGAGAGACTCTTTAATAGAAAAATTGTTGCAATGCAAACTGATTGGGGGGCGAGTATCAGAAGCTTCACTCCTTTTTTGAGCGAATTGGGATTTCTCATCTTGTGTCGTGTCCTCATGCTCACCAACAAAACGGGGCTGCGGAACGAAAACATAGACATATTGTTGAGGTTGGGCTAGCTCTTCTTGCTCATGCTTCTATGCCTCTTAAATATTGGGAAGATGCTTTTGTCGCTTCCACCTACTTGATCAATCGAACACCCAGTAGAGTTATTGACTATGACACGCCTCTAGAACGGCTTTTTCAGCAAAAACCAGACTACTCTTCTCTTAGAATTTTTGGTTGTGCCTGCTGGCCAAATCTTCGACCATATAATACTCATAAATTTCAGTTCCGTTCTAAACAGTGCGTGTTCCTTGGCTACAGTCCCTTGCACAAAGGTTTCAAATGTTTAGATCCTTCCACAGGACGGGTCTACATATCTCGAGATGTTACATTTGATGAGAATGTTTTCCCTTTTTCTCGTCTTCATCCCAATGCCGGTGCTCGACTCCGTCAGGAAATATCCCTTCTTCCTCCTGATCTCCGGTCACCAACATGCGATCAAGGGGGAGAACTAATGAGTAATCACATGTTTGATTCTAACAATCCCTGTGAAGATTTGTGTGCAGGAAACGGTGTGGATTTAGCAAATACAGGGGATGGTGGTGACTCTGGTGCGGAACCTGTGTCAGGTGCAGGAGCAGAAGAAGCCATGTTGCCTACGCCTCCTGCTGCTTTCGGCCACCAGGAGCGCACCGCGTCACCGACCAGGCAGCAACCGGCATCTCCATCAGAGCAGGCGCCCGATCTCCCCGTACCCGAGTTGGTCGCTATAGATCTGCATGTGCCAGCATCAGGTGCATCTGTGCCTGAGGAATTTGCGTCTCCAGCCGTGGCATCACCAGAGGTTTCAAGACCAAGGACACGTTCACAAGCTGGTATTCGCAAACCAAAGGTATATACTGATGGCACTATTCGATATGGATGTTTTACGTCATCAGGGGAACCACACAATATAAATGAAGCATTAGAAGATAAAAATTGGAAAAATGCTATGGATCTAGAATACTCTGCCTTGATGAAGAATAAGACATGGCATCTTGTGCCACCGAAAAAGGGCACCAATATTATTGATTGTAAATGGGTCTACAAAATAAAAAGAAGAGCAGATGGAAGTCTTGATAGATACAAAGCTCGTCTTGTTGCTAAAGGCTTCAAGCAAAGATATGGTATAGACTATGAAGACACTTTTAGTCCTGTGGTCAAGACATCAACTATTCGAGTCATTCTTTCTGTTGCTGTGTCAAAAGGTTGGAGTCTTCGTCAATTAGATGTGCAAAATGCTTTTTTACATGGTTTATTGGAAGAGGAAGTCTATATGAAACAGCCACCTGGATATGAGGACAAATCTTTGTCAAGCTATGTGTGCAGGCTTGACAAGGCTCTGTATGGACTCAAGCAAGCGCCAAGAGCGTGGTACTCTAAGCTAAGTATGAAACTACAAGACTTGGGGTTCAAACCATCAAAGGCAGATACATCTTTGTTCTTCTACAATAAAGGTAACATCAGTATATATGTACTTGTTTATGTTGATGATATCATCGTAGCTAGTTCAACGCCGAGTGCAACTTCAGCTTTGCTCAGTGATCTTAACAAAGAGTTTGCTCTAAAAGATCTAGGTGATTTGCACTATTTTCTTGGAATTGAAGTAAATAAAGTGTCCGATGGTCTGATTTTAACGCAAGAAAAATATGCTTCGGATGTATTAAAAAGAGTTGGAATGAGTGACTGTAAACCAGTTACTACTCCTATGTCTACCTCAGAAAAACTCTCGGTTCATGAAGGAGATTTGCTTGGTCCGAATGATGCTACTCAATACAGAAGTATAGTTGGTGCATTACAATATTTGACTCTGACAAGGCCTGATATTTCATTCTCTGTTAATAAAGTTTGTCAGTTCTTACATGCACCTACCACTATTCATTGGGCTGCAGTCAAAAGAATTTTGAGGTATATAAAGCATACAACAAAACTTGGGCTCAAGATTGGCAAAACGACATCTCTCCTGGTAAGTGGTTTTAGTGATGCAGATTGGGCCGGAAGTCTTGATGATAGGCGATCTACAGGAGGTTTTGCAATATTCTTGGGGTCAAATCTTGTTTCCTGGAATGCAAGAAAACAAGCAACTGTGTCAAGGTCTAGTACGGAAGCAGAATACAAGGCATTAGCAAATGCAACGGCAGAAATCATGTGGATTCAAATCTTGTTATTAGAAATTGGGATTCAAGCACCAAGAAAAGCAAAGCTGTGGTGTGACAATATGGGAGCCAAATATCTTTCGGCCAATCCGGTGTTTCATGCACGTACAAAACATATTGAAGTTGATTACCATTTTGTACGAGAAAGAGTTACAAGAAAGTTACTTGACATTGAACATGTCTCGACAAGAGATCAGGTGGCAGATGGTTTTACAAAACCACTTCCGGCGCGGCAACTGGAATTATTCAAGGACAATCTCAATCTAGAGAAGATTTAGATTGAGGGGGAGTGTTAAACGAGTTGTAACCAAATATGGTTGTATCTAAATATGGTTGAGATATGGCTGGTTAGGAAACGTAGGACTGTTCCTAGTATAGAACTGTTCTAACCGTGTAAATATTTTCCTTCTTTAGATTGTTTCCGAACCAGCCAAACTCATCTATATATTTGTACTTGCGCCTTGTTTTGCGCCACCATTGAGATTAACACGAAGTCGTCGTGATCTCCGAGTGGAGGCCGACGTTCCACCAAATTCCACAAGCGCCTCTGATTTCTACAACCTGTACGGCTGACTTGCGAGATACGTACGGAACATGAAACGAGATCGAGGGCCGGCCTGTTCGGCAACTTCGAAATCCTATGCGACGACCGACGACTGCACCTATTAGGCTATCTTGTACAGGACAGTATCTATTGTTCCTGGGAAAAAGTCTATATCATCCCCAACCTATGAAGAGTGGACTACATATATGAAAATGGCTATATCACCCCCTAAACTTATCAAAACCGATCAAATTACCCCTAAAGCAAATTTGAAAAATCATAGTAAATAAAAAAAATCATAAAAGAAAAATCATAGTAAAAAAATATGTTAAAGCATACCATATTATATGTTCAGTGTGTATATCTACTTATTTGGAGTCCAACACAACTGGATTTTCCATTTTACGATTTTTGTATGATTTACTATGATTTTTCAAAACTGCTTTCGGGGGTAATTTGATCGGTTTTGAGAAGTTCAGGAGGTGATGTAGACTGTTTCATAGGTTGAAGGTCATGTAGTCCAACCTAGGTTGCCATTATTCCTGCTTGGACTTTTATTGATGGGGCCGGTGTGGTAACGACTCTGCTCCTCGCATATAGTCTCGTACAAGTATAACCTGTGCGTTGCGTGAGAGTACTATGCAGAACAGGCACGTGACTGAAGCGGGAATCGCTGTGCGCCATTGGTTTTTTTTTTTTTTGTTGGTATTTATTCCCCTGCTTAGGCTCTGATAAATACTAGGAATTTCGCACCTCGTACTTTTACATTGCAAGGAGGTTTTCATTTTTGTTGGCATTTATTCCCCTGCTTAGGCTCTGATAAAGGCTAGGAATTTCACACCTCGTACTTTTACAAGGATTTGAAGTTCTTAACTCGTTAGGAGAGAGTTCTAAAAAAAAACTCGTTGGGATTGTTTGTTTGTTTTTTTTTGGCATTTCTTCCCCTCTGCTTACATCTTACCCGGCATCCGTGGGCTGAATTTGAACTCAGTCCATATTATTCTAGTCTTGGGCCTGTATCTGTCATTCGGTGTGTGTGGTGGACCGATCGTGTATTGAGGCCTTGTTTAGATACATGCTATAAAATTAGAATTTAGGGAACATCTAAAAATTTAGATCTTTGCACTTGTCTTATGTGGATCCATTAGTTTATTTTTTAGCAAACCATTTAGATGTATTTGCTAATTTTGAAGTGGGCCCCACACAATTGTGTTGCAGTTGTTGGCTCTAGGGGATGAGTAGGCTCACAGATAGGCTGATTTTAGTGGGGCCCACACGTTTAGCCCAACAATATCTCTTGGTGGGCTGATCTAATTTTTTTATATGTGTTTAGATAAAGTTGAGCTAAATTTTTAGCTTTTAGCTTTTTGCCACTCAACTAAGCATGCCCAGCCTGCAGAAAAAATTGAAAAGAGAAATCCACTGGATCACCACGCCAGTTGGACCGAATTAAAATGGCCTTGTAGCTAGGGGTGTTCATGGGTGGGTTTAGATGGATTTGGGTGGATTTTGTACCCACCCATGAACGAATGAATAAGATGGGGATTGGATTGGGTGGATGTAGTGGGTTGAATGGATCACTCGTTCGTCGCTGCTCTCTCTTCCCGCTAGCGTCCGCGACGTCGACCTGGGCTCCCTCCCCGCGCTCTGCGGCGCGGTGCGCGAGGCCGTCCGGGTCGCCGACATCCTCCGTGCGTTCTCGATTCCTCGAGGTGGCCGTTAATCTGCCGTCGGTGCCGGCGCTCGGCCTTGCTGTGGCTGCGTGACGCCGCCGGCGCCTTGCGTCCATCTAAGCCGAAGCCGTCATCCGCTTGAGCTCCACCTGCAGGCTGCCTAGAAGCCCCGAGTCCACCGCCTTGCCGCTCTCGTCCGCCGCGCATTGCTGCTGCGACACCGCATCGCATCGAAGCCGAAGCACAGGACCAGCAAGCAGTGAGCGGCGAGGCTTGATGCGCCTGGCGAGAGAAGAACGAAGCAGAGTATGTCAAGAAGTTTTACCCATGGGTCATTATGGACCCTAACCATATCTACCCAATCCACACGTCCATCAATTTCACGGTTCAAATTGGGTTTTAGGTGGATGGATTGGGTGGATTAAGTAACCCATGAACATGCCTACTTGTAGCCCTTATGAAGGTTTTCTTCACGTTTTTTATGCGCTCAACAGGGAACGGAAGATTCTCCCACACACAAGAACTTGACACGTAAGAATCATCCTCAGCGCTCATTCTCTGCTGATCCCTTGTTCGATCGTTCTCTGACCTTCACGAGAGATAATAATCCTTGCGAAACCACCCCATGGGAGAGATCGAGCGTGGATAAAAAGATCTTCCTGTGGGGGCCACGTGTGCAGTCTGACGACACGTCACACGGTGGATACTAGTGCCGCACACACAGCGCGGCAGCTGAGAAGACCGACCGAGACGAGGAGATTGGAAGCGAAACGAGAAAGGGGACGCCACGGAAATATTCTAGAGCCCTCGCGAGGGGTCACGAACTGAACCTTCTCCAGCTCTCGCACTCCCTCCGTTTTAATTCCCCGCGCAACCGCTGCTGCAGCGTACGCAATCGCAACTCTACCCACCGCCATTGCAATCCGACTTTTGATTTTTCTCGCGGTTCGATTCGCCTAGGCACGCACCGAGCGGGGAGCGGAAACGCCCGAGCGCGGCGGTGGGGGGAGGGCCATGGACGCCGCGCCGGTGCTGAAGCGGAAGGGAGCGGAGGCGGCGGCGGAAACGCCGTGGGTCGACGTCGACGGGATCCCCATCCCGGCCACCAAAATCCGCCGACTCGTAAGTGACTCGAGCCCGCTCGCACTCTCTCCCCCCATTCAACCTTGCTTCCGGTGTGGATTTGGTCGCTGACGCTTGCGCTTGTGCTTGGGGTTGCTCTCACGCAGGACGCGGAGGTGCCGCCGGTGGGGCCCGGTGCGGGTGTGCCGCCACCGCCGCCGCCGCCGCCGCCGCAGCATCAGGGCTTCGGAGTGGAGGATGCGCGCGTGAGCGGCGGCGTGGCGGTTCCGACGGCCGTGGACGCCTCGCCGTTGCTGAAGAGGAAGGGCGCGGAGGCGCCGCAGCCGTGGCTCGACGTCGACGGGTTCCCTCTACCCGCCACCAAGATCCGCAGACTCGTACGCGTCTCCACCCCTTCTTTGTTCTCTCAATTGTTCCGACCGGTGAGGTTGCTAACGCGCGCGTTCGTGCAGGACGCCGAGGTGCCGCCTGTCGAACACGCCGTGGGCGTCCCGCGTGCTGAGCCCGGGGCGGTCGTGCCGCCGCAGCCTTTCGTGGCTGAGGCGGCGCGGATGAGCGGCGACGTGGTGCCGCCGGCCGTGGCGGTCGGCGTGGCTGCGCCGGCGGTGAACGACGAGAGGGCGATCGTGGTGTACCAGCCCGCCGAGGCCGCGCGCAACCTCCTGGGAGGCCCGCTCCGCCCGGCACCTTCTCTCCGTGTCAACCCCGACTGGATCCACGGGCTCCGGAGTACGTGCCCCCCTCCCCCGCCCCTGCTCCATTTCCCCCCAAATTAGATTGCTCGATACTGAATTGTTGATGGCCTGAGCTGTGAAACTAAGCGGGTTCGAATTTGATCGTGCAGGCACCATGCTGCAGGAGGCGAGCAACCACAGGGCGCTGTACGAGGAGCTGGCCGCCAGGGACGAGAACCTCAACCTCGCCGTGGTCCCGTGGGCGCCCGCCCAGGTTTACGGCCATGCTGCCTCATCCAGCGCCGCCGCGGCGGCCACGGAGATGATGGACGCTGATCAGGAGGGCGACGGCGCGTCCATGGAGGTCGAGCACCAGCCCGCTCCCCCAGCTGGCGGCGTGCTGCAGGGGGCGGCGTTCCAGCAGCAGCAGCAGCAGTGGCCGACGCAGCACTGCGTGGCGCCGCAGCAGCTGCCGCTCCCGGCCGCGAGCTACCAGCCAAGCCCGGTGACGTGGTCGTGGTGAACGGCGCGAATTCAGAGCAGGAAGGACATGGTTAGTGAATAGCGATTAGGATCTCCGCCTCCCCTGCTCCGTTTGCTCAGCTTGATTTTGGGGCTGTAGAAAAGCATGAGCTGCCGAACAGAAGAGATGATTTCGAGCTTCGATGAGAATGGTGCCACCCGTTTTTGGTACGAAGGAGACGATAATATTCTTGTCGGATGTGTGTCAATGTGCTTGCTTGCGGGATCGGTGAAGTGGACGACCCTATGGATCATGTGAACGACTGATGTTTTCTTCTCTAGTTTGCGTAGATGCGTGTCGTCCTCTCTGTTTCATGGAAATGTCAGCATATCTCCCATACATGTACAGTATGTTGTTCGTATCCTACTTGTCAAGTGGCTGATCGAGCGAGAGATGTCCATAGACCAGCCGCCGAACGGAGGGTTGACAGGATCTCACATCCGATCAATTTTCAGCCCTTGATAAAACACCCAAAATGACTTTCAAGCATTGACATATACCAGAAATCATAATAATTCACTTAGTTTTGGGAAAGCTCGTCAAAAATCAGAATCACAAAAGTGGATCTAACTTTTTCTTTGCTCGACCACCGTGTGTTAAAACTCTTATGGAGCATATATTAGCATTCCAGCAGCCAAATTTGATCTTAGCACAATTAAGTAGCAAGTTTATAGGTAAACAAAGTAGAGGACCAATAAACTTTGGACAACTGAAGCCTAAAGACAACGCGACGGAAGTGAACACTGTCCTCGGTCTAACAAGACGGCAAAATGAGAACTCAGCGAAGCATTTCACTCCTGACCTAGCTCGAACGTGACAACTTCTTCCTTGATTTCCACCACCTCATCCATCTCAACCTCCTTGGCTTCGTACGCTTGCTTCTCGTCACTGGCCTCCCCATCCCTGAGCTCCACCCTGAGTTCCCTCTCCTCCTTGTGCTGCTGCTTCCACTTGGCAACCCATGCGTCCCATTCTTCCTGGAGCTGCTTCTGCTTCTTGTGCTGCAGCTCGCTTAGCTGGTTAAATGTGACCTGGTCCTCTTGCTCGTACCTCTTGCTGTACTTCTTTAGGTTCCTCGAGATCTCCTCTTCCTTCTCAGAAGCCAGTAGTGACTGTGGTCTTGGGCGCCACAGGAACTGTTATGTTCAGTTAAAAGTAAAGGCAAGACATTACAACGATAATCACACAGAAATGAAGTGTATGATAACTTCAAGGGACATGTGAAGGAATCTCAACCTGAAAGAAATTATCCTTCAACACCTTGTAAAGGAGCTTGCCATTGAAGGACCATATGTGAAAACCATTCTCCATTTCATGGACCGACGTAATGGCAGTTGCAACATATCTGAACAAGAACAAAAAGAGTTTTGGTTCCAATCTTCCATTAGATTACAAAGAAATCTACAAGAACTAAAAAATGCTATTATTAAAAAATGTAATCCAGAGCCAATTTGACATAATACTAGCATATGCTATGACGTCTCTAAGTGGGATAAACAAATTTCAATGCAGTGATTGGTTCACCTTCCTGTAGGATCCCACATGGTGTCAGTCGCCATCAAATGATCTGTTGTTGACATGGTCTCAAGCGCGTCAACATTGTAGAACTCCAGCTTGCCATTAAACCCCTTCAGCCCGGCGAGGAGAATAAAACGGCCGGAAGGACACCAGTACAATGCATTAGCTTCTTTGGACTTTAGGGTTATCAGCTTTGACACTCGGCAAGGGTTGTTGGCTGTTTGCATGGAGTAGAAGCTAATATCAGGCCTATGGTCATCACCATGAATGACAGCAAAACGATGGCCATTGGGCTCCCATGCAAATGCAATGACCCTAGTACTTTTGTTATCCAGTTCAAGGACCTCAATTGGGATGTCCTTTTCTTTAATTCGAAACAGCTCAAACCCACTGTATGTGGTCTTATTGGTTTTTGTGTATCTATCAACCTGAACAGCAAGATATTCTCCATTGTTCTGCCAGTACATCTTGCAATCACTGACACCAAAAAGATTTTTCTGCCTCAGCTCCTCTTTGCCAGGAATATCCACAAGACACACCTTTCAGCACAAAGAAATAGCGAAATAGGTTTTAGCCTTCATCATTAAATACTGAACAAACAATATATTTTTTTTCTCGAATATGCAGGAGACTGAACAAACAATATGTAATAGGTTCAAAGCAGGAACTTGAGCCTACCCTTGCAGGCTGATTTCCCCCACCCATTTCAGGCACAAACAGGGCTATGATAGGATCAGTCGGTGACCAACAGAAGTCAAGTACACTTTCTACCTTCAAGGATTTCTTATCAATAAGGGAGAATGTATCTGTTTCATAGACGGATATAACATTCTTCCCAAGCCTCGCAAAATATTTGTCATCCTTACCACCGCCCCACCTTGGAAAACATAAAAAACTACAGTGAGAATTCAGATCAGATGATAACAAAACAAAACATTCGCAAATTGATGAATTCATTCATACACAAATGCAGGACTGCTGTTTTCACCTGAAGAAAGGCCACGGAACACCAGAAAAGCCAATATCCCCACCAGTCGTAAATTCATCAGTAGTTCCCTTAAAGCCACGCATCAATTTCCCAGTTCTTACATCAAAAATATTTAGGACAACCCTCTACACGGTTATGAATACAAGTCAGAAAGAAAAAGCTAAGAGCATATAAATAAACTTATGACAGTCTCACATTTGTGTCTCTAGGATTGCTGGGTTCATGGCAGCTGCATGTGACCAAGTACCTCTCACCAGGGGAGAAGTCAATCAGTTTCACCTGTTACAGAGCTCTATCAGCTACAATATCCTTTGGACACAATTTAGAGTAATACAAGCCAGAATTTAGAGAAATGGAAACCAGTACCTGTGGATGAGCAAAGCGCATTAAGCGCTCAAACTTATCTGTGCCGCCCCACACCTGAGATCCCTGCCTATGCACTGTAGCCAGGTATGTTCCAAGTGGGGATCATTCAATGAAACTATCTGTCCAGAACTAGCAAGAAGAAAGAGGTGAAGGGAGAAATGTACACATGAGTTTGACATATGGAAGTAGTGCACACTAACTCGTAGTTCAACTCAAACAGTGGCAAGAAGTGCATGCAAGAGAAAAAAAATTTACTGAAGTACCTGCTTTTGATAGACAAGCTCAGGCACCAATTGTCTTGTACCATTCCAGTAAACTTCTGTAGATGTACCAGACGGATAACAAATTGATCTCGGGCCTTCTCATCAGTTATCCACCTTTGCAAATTTTCCTGCAACATGAAAAAAAAAGTGTTATCAAAATATTAGGCAATCTTTCATGGAAAGCTAGTTATTTTTAAATGCAAGACAAAGGCAAAAGACTTACCCCGCGAGTGTATGGCTTAATTTCAGGAGGCATCCATTCATCAGGCACTTTCTTATATCTCTCAAAGTCATCAAATATATTAACTACCAAGGAGTGAGACTTGTCTAGTTTGCGCCCATTGCCTTCTTCCTTAGCAAGTTCAGCTTCCTGAAATGTCAGAACAAAGGTGCATAAATGTGACTTAGTTGCATCTAAGTTCCCATTTTTTTCAATGCATCCACCATGGAATGGGACTCAATATAAAGATAGCAACAACCATGATCGTACGGATTTCAAAAGCACATGCAACTACATATAAAAGATGCAAGCCATGCAACAGCGTGCTTCATATTCACTGGTATAACCCCTCACTGCTTTGGTATGATTTAACATATGCAATGCAAATACAAATTAGGACACATGCCCCAGGGATAACTTGTGTGGCCATAGAATCAATCAATCAATCAATCCAGGGCATCATTTGAGAATGCAGAAAACAGAAGAAATGCAAGCATGGAACTAACAAGAAGAAAACTACCTCTGGGGTATTGTACTCAATGAAGCAATAGCCGTATGTCATATTTGTATCTGGGTTTACTGGCATCCAAAAGCCATCTTCTTTGATCACACCAACACTAGTATGGCCAAAGATCTTGCGTATTGCTTGCTCAAGTTGCAAACTTCTGTGGACGAATAACTGGCAGATTGTCTACCACAATAGTGTTGGCGTAGCCCATTTCAAGCTCTGGAAGGTTCTCATTATTAAGTATCTCGTCGTCGTCGTCGTCATCGCTGCAAGTTATAATCAATCAGAAACACAGAAGACTATGGTAAACAATGTGAACTATGAACATCTCAGAGTGTCTTAATTAAGATTTAGTTTCATCAAGTGTTCCCATTAAAGGATGTGTCATGAAGATAAGAATTAACAGTGATTCATCCATGCTCCCATATACTATCCAAACTGTATTATACTAACATAATCCTAATCATGATTCAGAACCAAGTTCAGGATGGTATCAAACTCCAGGAGCCATACTTGTTCAAGCGCACCAAATGCTACAGGCAGTAGATTCACACCTGAAAACAACCTAGCAACAGAATTTGCGAATACATGCAAACATACAGAATTAAACCAAGCAGGAATTTTGCTAGAATCTTCCAACCAACCATAAACGCATCAATACTGCACGAAAACCAGAATTGTGCCGGAGGATTGCATCTAGACAAAACTACCATAGGATAAAGGTTTGTTTACATTTTGCAACGGTTGGGAAGTCCGGATGAAAAAACGCGCATGACTACCTGAGGATACTGGAGTCCTCGCCTGCGGGGAGGGTGATGGTGTCGAGATCGACGGAGTACAGGTCGATCCCGAGCTCCCGCGCGCGCGCTTCGATGCCATCCATCGTCATCAGGGGCGGGTGGTGATATAGGCCAGAATGCACCTCCGCCATACTGCCACCGTCTCGCAGACTCTGCACACAGCCACACATACAGACAGGAAGAAGGGGATCAATTTCAACAAAATTGTCGAACAAATCGCGACGAATTTCAAAATTTGGATTTGATTGAATGCTCAGAATACCACAAACAGGGAATCAGAATTCAGAATGAAACCTACATCCAACAAGCTAGGGCTCCCTTACCGACAACGGAAGAAATCAACAAAATCCCTGATGGAGTGGTGGATATGCGCTCCCACAAGCGGCAGTACGGGAGAAGAAATCGTTCGATGTGGAAGGAGAGGCTCGAGATGCGTCCGGCTGCGCGAGGGCGGCGGCGGGGGTTTTGCATTCGGCGGTTGGGATTTCAGAGGTGGAGAAGAGGTCAAATGGCGGGCCGGGCCAAGCTAGGTTATGGTTAATTCCAGCCCAGCTCCCCTAAACGGCGATATCATTTTAAAATTGCAATTAATTAAAGCTGTAAAAATTGCAATTAGGATAGTCCCAATAG
This sequence comes from Digitaria exilis, assembly GCA_015342445.1. Lineage (NCBI taxonomy): Eukaryota > Viridiplantae > Streptophyta > Magnoliopsida > Poales > Poaceae > Digitaria > Digitaria exilis. Next base: position 1,661,453 of record JACEFO010000112.1, read on the forward strand.
GTTGTATCATAATCACTAATTAGATGCCACATAAGACTTTTTATGATATGGCAGACATTTAATAACGAAGACATGAAAAGTGCATCTTAGGTAAGGTGCAACCTTGACACGCTTTCTTCTATTGTGGCACAAAGTTTAATAACATGAGTCTCCTCTCATAGAATATCTTCACAACAATTGATGATCTTGGATATTCAAGTCTAATGCTATGAAAACGGATTAGCTTTATAGTCATTTGATGGCAAAAAGTTATATTTTATACTGGTAATGTTGAGTGCAGATTTTGGTATAGTAAATTACTAGGTACCTGCAATTCGGGGGTGGGGGTGCTTTTTGTTGGACAATTTCATAGCACATGAACTTGTACACCAATTAGATCGAGGCAGAGCCAAGTCTTTTTTCTTCTTCTTTTCCTGAGTTTGTTAACGCCCTCATTTGTAATCACATGACTTCATTCGTTTTTCGTCCCCGCAGGAAAGGGAGGCTTGAATGATTTGGGTTTTCTATATCTCATATTAAGTACAGTCTTATATAGTCTATACATGTTTTTAGAACTGTGTGTTTTTATCGTATTATTTTATAAGTCCATCCTATATTAGGAAGGAGCCACTTTATTAGTTTAAATAAGATATGTATATGACTTAGCATATAATATACTCTCTTTGTTTTAAATTATAATTTATTTGAATTTTTTTATCTAAGTTTGATCACTCATGTTGTTAAAAAGTTATGAAAACATAGTCAAATTTAAATCATTCGTCTTGATGAATTTTTATTAAGAAAGCATGTAATAAAAAAAATGTTGATCTACATAACTTGTGAATAAGATGAGCAGCCAATTTTGAGATAAAAAATCAAATAAGCTATCATTTGAAACCAAGGGAATATTTATTTTTGGGAAGGCGTGACTCAACCACTGGTGGCAGAAGATGAATGGAGGGAAAAAAAATGCAGGGAGAAAGAGGTTGAGCCAACGAGTGAAAATGCGGAACGAAAAATTCCTTTGACTCCTTGGACCTTGCAATAACCCGGCATCGAAGTACCGTGGTGACACTGTTTCTAAAGAAAACTGCAATCATAGTGGTAGGCTAATCGTGTGGGCGTGAAAATTAAGGAGCTATTATCCGAATTTCCAAAATCACAGGTATTTGGACAAAAAAAAAACTCCCCGACCTTCGTTATTTTCTGTCCCGTCCCATCGTGATCGGACGGTAACGAAGAGGCCACTGCCGTATCAGTCAATCAGTGGCACTCTGCCCGTGGTCTGGTCTGGCTCTTCTCGTCCCCAGGCCGCGGGCGCACGCGCGACACCCCTTCGGACCGAGACCCGATCGGGGGGCACCGGCGGAGAACGCGAGTACCCCCAAATCCCCCCACCCCCAACCCCCTCCCCCTCCGCCGTAAACCCCGCCGTTCTTCGCCGGAGCACCCCCGGCACCGGCCCCAGCGCTCGTCCCCTCCGGGGCTCGATCTCTTCCAAGGCCGCCGTTCGGGACCGCCCGCATGCTGGCATCCTAGACCCTGAGCCGTCGCGGGGTGGAGATCCGTCCGGGCTCGAATCGATTTCTTCGTTCGCTGGTGAGTGGCCTACGCAAGCTGGACGGGGTGGTACAGAGACTCACTTTGTTGTGGGGAAACCCACCTCTTTGCTGTGAGCTAGAGCAATCACACCCAAATCATCATCCACTCCCGCTATTTGCCCGGGTGTCATTTGTTTGCTGCGTGGCAGTCTAATCCATCCATGTATGGTTTCTTCAGCGGGCAAGATCGATCTATAGGCGCGCCGTGCTGTTCATTTTCTTAATTGGCATGCCCGCATTAGCTCTGCCTCTCTGCATAGGGTTCTTTGCAGACTGCTTTGTTGCCTCTAAATTTCATCTTGACACTCCCATTGAATAATTTGCGGGTGGATAGGTTACTGTTGAAGTTTTTTATTTTTATTTTTAATGTTCTTTGGTCTAATGGTTTGTGCTAGGTTAGGCCAACCCTTGAGACGTCTTCTTTGTGCTGAGATCTGCTTGCTGTATTTGCTTGAGAATTGAGAATCCATAGACATATGTTTACCGAGGAATATGTACCGTATCTTATGTGCATTATGCTATACAAAACAATCTCTTGTTCATTAGAGCATAAAATAAGCAATCACAGCTGCGCCTTAAAGCCCATTAATCTGAATTCAGGGATGTTTCTTGAATTTTTATCGTATACAGCAGTTTGTAACTTAGTATGAAAATTTGTTCTAGCTATTCTTGCCTATGTGGTAGTATGCGCCTTTATTGCTGCATTTTAACCAAATCGGTTAGTTTGCTTATGCGGCCAAGGTTATCATGCATCATACTATTATTGTTCGTGCAGTATTTGAACTTCATGATTATAATTAGCCATCTAACAAAAAGGAAACTAGATAAGGAACTCCTCCTGTATTACGTATGAAACCTTACATTTTTTTGGGGGGGCGCTGGTATCTGTCCCGTTGCTAGTATCTACCCAATATTTGTCTCTTGTTTTGGACCATCAGATTAGGGTTATTGTATTGATATTCTGAGTCCAGCGCAGTTCAAAAATCTTCCCGGAACTACTACTGATTTGTGCCTTGCGGAACTAAGAGCATCTCCAGCAATGCCCAAAACTAGTTCCAAAATCTTTATTTTTTATACGAACAACAAAACTCTTGCTCCAACAGTAGCCCAACTCAACGCCCAATTTTAGCGCACTGCCAAAAACGACGCGCTCTGGAGCCATATTTCCTCCCGCAAGCTGCGCTCCCAATCGCTAGATATTTTATCTTCTGTTTCCTGCAGTCTCTGGGACAGTTGGTGCCATCCCACCCTTCTGTGCTCCTCCCGCTGACGGCCTCTCCGCTCCTCCGCCTGCTTATCCGTTCTCACCAAGCGAAGACAGCACAAGGCCCGAGAGGTGACAACGGCGTGTGGACTGGCGGTGAGCTGTGCCTCCATCTGCAGGTGTTCTGCAGCGGCCCCATTGAGTTTCCTTTGTCAGACTATCACCATCAACTGCACCGGCAGTGGCTGGGCTTGGCGGTGCCCGCGACTATGAATCCGCCACTCATTGCCTGTCCAGCGTCGCGCTAGATCAAACGAGAAGAAAAGAACTAGTTTTTATCCGTATCCAGGAAAGAAGATGACTGAGAAGGAACCACCAGAGTGGCGTGGGCACGGCACAATTCAAAGTTTTTGGAAACAAAAATAGGGCCGTTGTTGGAGCAGATGGTGTTTTCTTGTGCTCAAATTTTTTTTCAAAGGTCCCAAACTCCCAATCATGTACTATTGGGAGTAAAAATATTGGGCACTCTTGGAGATGCTCTGAAAGGGACAAAAAAATTAAAAAGCATGATCATCTAAATTATTTGGCTTTGAATAAATAAGCAATGATGTCTCGGTCATCTTTATTTGGAATTCTAACAGTTACCAACTGCAGGTAACTAAGCTCTAACAATTTTTACAAAACCTATGGAAACTTCTAAATCCCCTCAATCATCAAAGAAGAGTCGGGTTGTTGTGCCTTCTGATATTAATGGCCCCCGATTTGACAATGATGATTTTTCTTCGGAAAGTGCATCAAATCAAATGGTCGTTTACGCGGAAGCAGGAGACAAAGAGCAAGATGACCTGGGAGAAAACCGCTCGCAGAAATCAGGCATAACAAGAGGGATATCGCCATCAATCGGGGCATTCACTGTCCAATGTGCCAAATGTTTCAAATGGAGACTTATTCCAACAAAACAGAAATATGAAGAAATTCGTGAACGGATTATACAGGAACCTTTTGTATGCAAACGAGCTCGTGAGTGGAGACCCACTGTAACATGCAATGACCCAGAAGATATATCTCAGGATGGCAGCAGGCTTTGGGCTATTGACAAACCCAATATTGCACAACCCCCTCGTGGATGGGAAAGGCAGATCAGGATAAGGGGTGAAGGGGGCACCAAATTTGCTGATGTGTAAGTAATGCTTTTCTCGGTACTCTGTTTGCTCTGATCTTCCTCTCTTTTGCAAGGTAATTTGTTTCCAATTATTATGGCCCTCATCTTTCCTTTCAAATCATCATTAGTGATATAGAAAATAACCCAAAAGATATGTGCCTATTTGAACTTGCACGTGCGTTTGGTTGGAATATCATGGAGATAGGAAACTTCTGAGATAGTGGCATGCACGCCTGCAGTATTGTGGGACTGCGGGTACAATTAGTTGCTTACAGACAAAGACATTTCTCACTGCATTTTCTGAATTTATTATGATTGTACAACCCTCTTTGATTTGTTTTCAGGTACTATACCTCTCCCACTGGAAGGAAACTAAGGTCTCTGGTTGAAATTGATAGGTATGCCATTCTGATTTCTTCAGAACTTCCTCGAATGCCATTCTTTATCCGCTGAACTTTAGATTTTTTCCTAAAATTATATTGTGAAAAATTGCAATATCTTGAATTATAGATACACAACCTACACAACAAACACTGTTTTTAATATTTTTTATGAGTATTCCTAATGGACGTATGTGGATGTTAACTATATCAGTTATCCACTTCATCTGTTCTGTATTATTTCTGAATTGTTTACATATGCTTTGGGCTATCTGTATTGAAGTCTCCATGTCTTACTTTGGCAGGTTCCTCCAAGAGAATCCAGAGTATGTTGCACAGGGTGTAACTTTAGCTCAGTTTTCATTCCAGATACCTAGACCTCTCCGGCAGGACTATGTAAAAAAGAAACCAAAGTTGGTAAATCCAAGTGATGAAGCAAGTACAATTGTGTCCAAGTCTTTTCAACCAGAAGAAGGTCTGTATTTGGGTATCAACTGATTAATAATAACTTGCCAACATAGTGCATGGCTATTAATTCTTAGATAAAGTTTTTCCATATATAAAATCTAAAATCCTGGATGATAGGGCTTCAAATATATGGCCAGACTAGCAAACAACAAGAACATAGCTTTAGTCCCAAGCAACATGGCCAGACTAGCCGAGGTTTAGATAATATATATCAGATTGAACACATATTATATGGGACTTGTGAATTTCTTTAACATGCTGTATGGTGTTATGGTACATAAGAATTCAAAATGAACTTGTGGGGTAGGTGATGGGGATTTGTTGGGAAAACTGTTACCACCCAAAACTATCCAAACAGGGCTGTGAACTACCATATGTTGGCTATATGTGTTTACTGCAAATTGCGCTGTAATGTCCTGGGGTCACTATTGTAGATGCTAGCAGGCCTACATTGTGCACTTCAAACCATTTTTTTTAAAGAAACAGCGAGGGAAACCCCCACTGTGGTAATTTTGCTCATCATGGTTACTTACTGTTAAGTTTTGAACTTATGCAGCAAGTTCTGTGCCACATTTTAATAAGAAACATATCTATTTCAAATGGTTACCATTTATTGTAATGTGTACAGCTACACTCAGACTTTTCTGATTCCACATTTGAACTTTTCGTTACAGTGAACCCGATATCCTGGGCGGTTCCTACAGCACATGATGGAGATGCTAGTGAAGAAGCTTCCCGCGCTGATGAGACGATTGGATCAGAAGAAATAGAGCTAACCCGGAAGAGAAAAGCGGGGAGCTCTTTGTCAGAAGAGTCAAACCATCTCTCTGATGAATTGAAACCGAAATTGGAGGATGCTCAGAATGGCGACACATCTGCCTGAAAAACATTAGGGGGCGAAGTCGTTATGCCAACTGCCCCCTTTCATGGTTTTATGGACCCTCTATTTGCGTTTCATTGCACTTGGAGTCAGTTTCTCTGTTTTGTGAGGCCACACTAGCCTTACATGTAGTAAAACACAGGCTGTCTGACCCAAAACCTGACACTTTGGGGGAAGCAACTTGACGAAATGTGTGTACCAGAGTTGAGAGCCGTATGGAACTCCTGCGGATAAGTATGTTTATTACCATGTACTTAGCTAGGAAAACCTTCTTATGTAATATTAGTGTTTGTTTTCCACGATCTTTCTTTGTGTAAGCTGAATTGTCGTAGCGACCTAATTCTGCTGTATGTTGGATTGAATTTCCTGTACTTTTTTGTTAGATGGACCAGTATCAATGGTGATCAAATGGCTATGCCAGTGCTATGGCATTTCTCTAAGCCTGTTTCTGATTCGGCGGTGTGATTAACTGAGTGTCTTACAGTGTGCACATAGCGATCATGTAGAGGTAGAAAAATGACTCGTTTTCTCTTTTCTTTTGGTTCCTAGACTGGACAATTGCTGCGCCTTTGTTGGTTTAAAAACTTTAAATTCAACTATCATAAACGGTAAGGGTGGCCTAACTACCTGAGAATACATCTGTTGAGAAATGAGTATGGCCTTGGTACAAATGATAACAACGCACTACTAGCAGCGACTCCAATTCAGGCAATGTAGCAAATTCATTATATCAGACATATGGCAATTTCAGAGAAAGTCAAGGTATTTCCAATTGAATCTTCTTTAAACATATTTCGTATCGTAGCAGACATACAGAAAGTACAGAAACGAAACCTTGCTATGTTCAGTCTGAACCATCCTCTTAACACATGTATGTTGTGTCTGACAAAATCAAGGAAATGAAAACAGACTATCTATCGACACCATGGTACAATGACTACAGATCTCCCAATTCCCATAGAAAGCACATTTCTGAAGAATCAGTCTTCTTCAGCCACTCAAAACAACATCAATCCAACAGCTCCACACTTCTGAAGAATCAGTATCTCACTGTAGCGTAGGAAGCTTGATCCGTGCCAATGGCAAGAATAGGTGTACATCACTTGTGGTCATGGTAATGGGTCCATCTAGCTTCCTGATTGCTGCTGCTGCTGCTGATCATCCGGCTTGCTGGAGGGATTGAATGGGGCCTGCTCAGCGCAATCACGGTTATCACCAGAATGCTCACGGCCAACCCCCATGAGGTCAAGGTAGTACTGGTAGTGCGAGATGATAACGTTCATGGCGTCGATGTATCCCCTGCCACAGATTGATTCGCCATAGAGTATGTTCATGGTGGCGCCGAACCCAGGCAGGCGCTTACTAAGCGTGTCATTCTTGGTGGGCTTCCAGGTGCCCACAAACGCTTCGTGCGCCGATGGCTGACTCTTCTTGATCGGCGTCATCCACCGCCACATTGCCGCCATGAATGCCAGTGTCGCATTCTGCTCCAAGTACTCGGGGTGGTGCAATAGGTCCACCTTGATCCCGTCACCCGCCGCACCATAGTTGTAGTTCCTGACAGAGGTAAGGTAACCAACTGCATCAGACCACAGAAAATCATTGGCATGGATGCTCATTTCTACTGCTCTCTGGGCCCAAACAGATCGAGCCGCGCACAAGAAAAGAACTTGAATGGTTAGCTGAAGCTCAACGCGAGTTGCTGCATCGGTAGCAATGGAGACAGCATTACCAGTAGACGGGGATCGCGCCACGGCCGTAGTACTCGGCGCCCTCGACGCAGGGGTACTGGGTGTAGGTCTTGTCACAGTAGGTCTGGTCGGGGCTCATCTCGTGGTTGTAGCACAGCCCCCACGCCGTCGGCCCGCCGGTCGCCACGCCATACCCACCTGCAATTCCTCCGCAGGTCAACCCAATTCGGAGCAGATCAAGTAACGGAAGCAGATAAGAATGCTTGCTTACATGAGGTCTTGGCGCCGACGTGCCCGAGGAAGGCGCAAAGCTCCATCATCTGCATCTCCTTGCCGCCGGTGGTGCAGAACCCCTGTGGCTCGAAGAGCGCGGCGGCGGTGATGAAGGCCTGGTAGTCCCAGAACCCAACGGCGTGCGCGACGGGGGTGTTGCGCTTGGCGAAGAGGTTCTCGAACTGGTACACCTTGAAGAAGTCGGTGATGGTGTCGTTGCAGCAGTACTTGCTCCCCGAGCACTCCCACCCCTTATTGCAGATCTTCTCCTGCGACTTCTTGATCTTGGCCTTCCATGTCCCCGCCGTGAGCACAAGCGCAATCGTGCCGCCCACCAGCACCGCCACCGTCGTCACGGCCAGCGACCACAGGATGATCTTGTTCCGCGTCTTCCGCTTCATCCTTCTCCTTCTCCGATCCCCGCCTGCTTGGCCGGAAGCTCGCTAGAGAGCTAGCTGGATCTCGGCCGGGGGCTCGATTCTGGATCTGACGAATGCGCGCGCGATGTAGCTGGAGGGCGCGGTAGCTGGAGACCTCGCGGTGGTTGAAGGGGAGGAGATTAATCGGTGGCAAGGAGTGTGAGGTAAGGGAGGGGGGAAAGCGAAGTGGCAACTACACGAGCCGACGGGGAACTGGTGAGTGTCGGTGGCGGGAGGCCGTCGAGGGGGGAGAAGCGCCCGGACAGGCAGCAACGCAGGATGGCCTTTTTCGGTTGATGCTGATTGCTGAAAATGTCCGCCGCTATTTTTGCCTAAATGTTTTTATCTGCCTCTAGTACGTTTTTTTTCCTTAAATACATGTGCATACCAATCCGTCCTCTTCAACCAATCCTTCCTCTAATATGTTATGTAGACTTTAGTTATAGTTGAGAGAAGTAATTTGGATTTTTCTTCTTTCCAAAACTTTACTATTATATTTAGATACGAAAGGAATACATGTGCATACCAATCCTTCCTTCCACGTACAACTAGATCAATCAGCCTCCCATGTACAACTAGATCAATCAGCCTTGGATTAGAACAACACGCATGATACACAATGACTATGAACTATCTGGTACCCGGGCCCAACAAACTAAGCTTAATTATTAGCTATGCTTAGCATTTTGGCCAATAAAAAGCGTACGATTAGCTGGACAATTATAATTTTGGCAGCCTGCTTAGCATTTTGCCCAATAAAAAGCGTATGATTAGCTGGGCAATTATAATTTTGGCAGCCTGCAGCCAAAAGCAAGCCAAAAAGATGCTGAATCCAAAATAAGCAAATTGTTGGCTAAAGTCTTGCATGCCTAATGGACGAGGTGGCAACATAGTGGCCAAACTGCAATGCAAACATCACATTGTGATAAACATGCCCTGATTTGGTAGTGGATAAATTTTGAGTTAACACATTAGGCTACGAACAAAACATGGTTCTAGCATGAATCCTTTTATCTTGTGAGATTTGTCTAGACGGTTGGTGGCTCATAGAGAAATACCATTGAAATATAACTGGCGACTCAGGCACACAACCGGAGTAAGGGATGTCATCATTAAAAAACTTTGCAAATATCAACAATGGCAGTACTCTCTTTAAAGAAACGCTTGATGTTTTTAGATAAAATGAAGTACTGTCATATGCCATTGACGATATCTTTCATTAATAATTAATGGAAATCAAAGAGACTTGTTAAATTCTAGAATAAATTGACTTTCCGGTTTCAAATTGTGTAGTAATATTTCAAAAGTTATAAGAAAATCAACAGCGAAGCTTTGCTGCATCAAAATTAAAGGACAACGTACCACCGTATGTGGCTGCTCATAGACATTTCAATTCCCTTGCCCATTTCTGAAAGCGACAAGCTCACAGCTCAAAGACAGATCGCTTGTCACGTGAGTAATCAATTAATTAGATGTGCGATGGTGCTTGCCAGGGATACTTAATCATGCTCTCCCAGCAACCGGATCACTGGCTCATCTGGTGCTCGCACCGTGCTGGTCCGCGAGGACCTGGGGGAGGGACGCATCAGCAAAGCAATAGACCAGATGGATCCAGGCTCCAATACTTCCAACCATCCAGGCTGGGCAAATCTCATATTACAGTTAATTATACTCCGGATGCGCTAATCACGAGTCTGCTACGAGCACATCGCTTCCTGTCCGCCGGTCTGAATGGTATGTTTGGATGCATTGTCACTTGCTTTGCTTGTCTCGGCAACAAAACTAGCGTTTGAAATCTGGGCTTGCGTGCGTGGATCGCTATCTACGCTGGTAAGCTTCTTGCTCTCTTTTGGAAGAGAGCAATTGTTGCTCTCATCAGGCCTCAGCTGGCAAGGCGAGGCAAAGCAGCACGTGGAACCGAACGCGTCTAAGGTCATGTTCATATTCCCAACTATTCACTATTTATTCCAACTTTTCACTATTTATTTCAACTTTTCACTATTTCTTCTTTCCAAAACACGTTTCCCAACGAATGCTACAGTGTTTTTCCCTACAATCTAAACACACCCCAAGACTGCAAGCGTCACTGTTGGCAGTTTGGCAGTTGGCACTCACAAAGCTACAGCGCTCCGTCAGCACCTAGGCATTCTGAATCATCCAATTCAATAACTCAATTTTTTTTTTGAAAGATCAATTCAATAACTCAAATCGGTTCAATTTTTAAAGAGGATCCCACAAAACACGCCGATGAATTTCCCTTGCCTTAGCGATGAAGGTTTGTCGTCGACCATCCACCCCGCCCATTTCGGCAGCCTCCAGAATGTTCCTCCTACGCCAGCTCTTCCTAGGAAGGGAATGTGTAGGTAAGGTAGGCGTGTAGCCATTGCTGCCTCGTGTACAACCAACCGTAGATTTGAGGTGTGTTTAGATTGAGCCCTAAAAGATCTTTTGCCTTCCAACCAATGTAAAAGATCTTTTGTGGGTGTTTAGTTGTAGGTGCCAAAAGATCTTTTGCCAAACATGTAAAAAATCTTTTTGTTGGTGTTTAGTTGGTTCTAAAAGATCTTTTGTGTCCCTTCCCTGCTCAACGCCCACTGCCTACCTCACTCAACTGAGCAGCAACGCCTGAACGCCCTGCTTCTCCAAGATCTGCTGCCCTCCTGGACAAGGCCTGAAGCTTAGCTTCATACTGCTTTCATTGGTTGCAAAAGATCTGGTTGTAAAAGTATGGAACCATTCCATACTTTTGTCCATACCGATGACATTGGTGTAAAGAACATATTCAGAACGAGGACAAAGCAAAGAAAATGTCTTACAATATAACCAAACTTTTGTCTTTCAACGTGACAAGCATAAATTAAGCACACAAGGTCTAAAACAAGTAGGCAATTACACACTAACAATTTCAAGCATACGACAACGAATACCATACACGCAAAGAACACGTTACCAACCATGGCTGCCGCTGCAGCTACTACCAGATCCTTCTCCTTATATGGTCACCAATCTGCATGCACTGATTCGCAATTGCATCACGAAAGGCTGTCATGTTGGCATCGTCCTGCACATGTTGCTGCATATGGTTTCCTTCTCCATTACCTTGTGCTGCATGAATGGGGACTTCTTCCTCCTCTTGGATTTCCTCATCATCACTGTCCACATCCTCTGCATCCTCGTCTCCCAATCCATGGTCCACAATGAAATTGTGGACCGTAGCAGCAGCAACTATTATTTTTGTTTGCTTTTCCTCAGAGTAACTTGGAATACCTCTCAACATCCGCCACTTGTTCTTCAACATCCCAAAAGAACATTCCACCGCCGACCGAAGGCTTGCATGAGCTTGGTTGAAGATCTCTTTCTTCTCTCTTGGTCTTGGACCAGATCTCCACGCCTCTAGATGGTACTTGACCCCCCTGTATGGAGCAAGGTACCCTGCTCGGTTGGCGTAACCGGCATCGACAAGGTAATACTTCCCTGCAAACAAACACGAAGACGATATTCATATAATGACATAATCCAACACAATATGCCACATGAAGGATTAGTGTTTGTAATGCTAACCTGGTGGAGGATGGGGAAAATTGTTGCCATACTTAGCGATTGCTTCAGTGAGCACTCTATAATCATGTGCGGATCCAGGAATGCCAGCAGCAACAAATGTGTATCGACGGTCAAAGTCGCACATTGCCAGAACATTCTGACTTTTCTCACTTTTCCGATTTATGTACTTCCCAGTTTCTTCCCCAGGCACACAAACCTTTATATGCGTCCCATCTATGGCACCTATAGCACCCATGAAGCAGGCACCGTACTTGTGGTTAGCTACCTTTGGGTGTACAGTGCTGTACGTAGGGTCCCTTGGCCGAACAATGTCTATGGATAGCCTAACCACACAGCACAAGACCTGATTGAATTTTTTACTAATTGTGGCGGTGGACCTTCTCAACCGATCCTCAGCTTGCCTCACTGACTGTGGTGCTCCCAACATCCACAAAAACATCCCTAAAGCCTCCCTTGCCGACATTTTTTTAGTTGACCTCAGACCATAAGACCCGACCAACAAGTCAAGTAGAGCCTCGAATACAGAAGGCCTCATTCTAAACATCTTGAAGCAAGATTTTCTATTCCTCAGTGTTCTAGTTACCCACTCAATACCAGATTCCCCTTCAGTCCTGTATGGTCCTCTATTACAGTAAAGGTCCTCGTGCATACCTAGCAGGGCGGCTTGCTGTAGAAGGTGCCGACTGGACATCTCTTGAAGAAGTACTATTTGCGCTAACTCATTGTCACTGTCGTCGCTGAAGACTTCCACCAAAAGTGATGTGGCTGCATCAACATCATCCTCTTCGACATCTGATAGGTCAGCATCCATTCCATTGTCACCAGTACTTGACGCCTACACATCGAAGCACAGTACCAATTAGATAATGCATTTGGAAACACAAGGGTCACAAAAGAAGTAGCACATGTCATAGTTATTGAATAAATAAATAGCAAAGCAACCACATCAACCACCCAGATATATATATAACATTATACATGGTACGATAAATGCAACAGAAACAGTAATAGTACAATGCCCATACAGTAATAGTACAAGAATGAAACCACCCTAAACTCATACAGTAATAGTACAATGCCGATTAATCAACATACAAGAAGGTAACCACGCTACACTCGAACAGTAAAAGTACAATGCCGAAAATTGCACCTACAAGAAGCATAACTAGCAGCCTCCAGTTCTCAACCCAACCCAAACATGTTGCGAACCCAAAGAATTTTGTCTTTGTCATCCTCAATGTCCAAAAACACAGTCCTATAGAACTTCTCGGCCATGAGTCTGCTGAACCTTGCATACTCCTGACTACCTGGTGCCAGGCCAATCCTCCGTGCCACCTTTAAGCACTCTTTGATCTCAGCTTTTTCGGCCTTCTCCTTGGCATCCATTCTCATAACCTTCCCTTCTTGAATTGCCTGCAATGCAGCACATGTTTTGCTGCCAAACATGTCGTGCTGCGCGAATAGTTGGTCCCACCTGTCTTTGCCAGGGCTCTTGGCTCGCTTGGGAATGCTGCCAGAAGAAGTGTGACCTCCGCTGCTGCCCCTTTTGCGGCTACTGGGGGTGCTGGAATCCATGTGGGGAGGTGGAGCAGGGATGTCGAAAGGATCTTCATCACCATCATCACCTTCGTCGCCTTCACCATCTTCACCATCTTCAGCATCATCCTCTTGGTCAAGGTCGACCACCCTTGTAACATTTTGGTCATCCACCTCAGGGGCTGTCCCAAGCATGACAGTAGCATCAATGGCTGTCTGAGAGAACATGAGGTCCAAGTAAGGCACATAAGAAGGGCAGCCATGCTTGAGTCTGAGCACTTCACCGCAATTCTGTGAATGGGAAAGCAAAACACACAATTATAATTTTAAACTAAATCACAAGATCACCGAATCAGTAAACTGAATGTGGAAGAAGTAAATTACCTTTGACAGACGCGCCCAAGTCTTTTCGTCTGTTACGTACCCCTGCGAACTTGTCAACCCCCCTCCACTTTTGTGTTTCAGATAGGTGAGTGCATCGTAAACTCTACGCAAGGTCTGTTTCTTATTTGAACACGCTTTCGCATCAACGAAAATGCCTGTGCGCTCTGTGAAGGCCTGCGCAATGGCTTGGTAACCGGCTTGGTTCATTCTACCCTTAGGACACATCCCTCTATGCATTTGGTCTATCCACAGGAAGCAAAACGTGCACACAAGCTCATCGGTCCATGGTACTCTAAGCTGCAGGATGGTACAAACGAAAACAAGGATGGGCACATGCATTTTGGTACACACAGGCAACAAAAAGTTGGGATTAGATGACTCACAGATGACCGTGGTGGCTGCGGTGCTTCTTGCGCTTCGGCTTCCTCATCTCCTCCGGCCTCAGATTCAGTTGGACGTTGCCCCTGCCGTCGACTGCGCGTCATGCGCACACCAGCCGTCGAGGTGGCTGCGGGTGCTGCAACAGGTGGTGGATCCATACATCCGGAAGGGCCGTCGCCGTACGCCGCTGGAGCACCACCATGGGGAGGCACAACCGGCCTTCGAAGTCGCCGTTGTCCACGGCCTTGCCGACCGCGGCAGCTTGCACTAACCCCTGCCGCACGGGAGCTCCTCGGAGGCTGCATGCTCGCCGGCAAGTCGTCGTTGGGCTGCAGGTACATCCTGTACCGCGATGGATCCACGAAGGCGTCTGCTCCGGCGTTGAGATCCAGGCCGGACAGACCCAGAGATCCGGTTGCAGCGGGCGCAGGCGGCGGCGCATTAGACCTGCCCTCGCCAGCGAAGAAGTTGTGGAGGGGGGCCCCAGATCCGGTGGCGCCGGGGTGGTAAAGTCCGTCGAACGGATTCCACGACCCCGGATCCATTCGCCGACGCACACGAAGGGAGCGCCTAACAGGGACGGCCGGATCCCGGGGTCGCCGGCGCGGCGCCAGCCCGGGCGCTCGGAGAAGACAGGGCCGTTGCCGGCGGCTGCGCGGAGGCGGCTGCGCGGTGGCGGCGGCGCGGAGCGGGGGCGAAGGGAACGGGAGATGGGGAATGGGAGCGATAGGGTTCGGAGGGAGAGGAAGCGAGAGGATAAGACCGGGGGTGGGAGCCGGCAGGGCTGGCCCACCTGTCAGCGGGGCCCACACACATTCAGCCCACCAACCATCAACAGTAAAAATGACCTACATTTCGGGATGAACAGTGAAACGGGCCAAAAGTTTTCCTTCCCTTATCAAACTAAACACAGCCTTGTAGTAGCAGAAGCAGCTGAGCCTGAGCGACAATGCTTCACAGAACACGTTGCCCATGCGTGGTTTTGGGCGGGTCAGATGGGGGGAGGCGGCTTTCGGAGCTGTAGGGGCGTCGGATGAATGCCTTTACACGTACGTGTGCTACCTGCAACGAAGCGCGCCTCCAGTCCTCCACCGCCCATTCCGGCAACCCTTTTTCTCTTTCGGACGAGAGATCCCAGTCATCCACTCACAGGCTTCGCCTCCACCTCCATGCGTTCGTGCACTGCATGCGGCAAAGCCAAGTGGAGCGATCCGGCTGCTGACGCGTCATGCCGTCATGGACTGGGAGTAGCCTCCCAAATGACCAGCACATCACATCCTCTTGCGGTCTTACTATATGCGGCGAAAACCATTTTTTTTTCAGGGAAAAGCTGCGTGCAGCAAGAAGTTGTTACTTGTCGACGATAATTGGTCTTCTGTAGAACCCAGCAGCCCATGCAAAATCCTGTCGATTTCTATTTGCAGGAACGCATAGTTTTAGCATTTTAGATAAAAAAAAAGAAAATCACTGGATGCTTCCCAAAAGGTTCGATTTCAGTGCTTCACCAAAAGAGGAACAAAAAGGTCAAAAATCTCTGACTGGATGAATAGCAAGTGGGCCTTGCCCCGGCCCAGCAGGTTAGCAGTAGCAGTGTGTGTGTGGACCTGCATCACACAAACCCCCAGTCACTGCTCGGTGGGCCTCCTTTTGCTTCCTCTCAACCCCGGCCACCTTTGCTCTGAGAGTCAGCGCCGGCCTCCTTCCCTTCCGCACCGGCCATGTGGTCCAGTCCACCCGCTCCGCCACACGCCACGTCATCAGCGCGACAATCACTCGCTTAACCCCGCCGGATTAGCTAGCTGATTACTCTAAACAACCTCGAGCTCGCCATGGGTTTTACCGGGAGGGAACCCGAATTTGACCAGCGAGGCCGAGAATTCCATGTCAATGTGACTCATCCCCGCATTATAATATACGGTGGCGGGGAAGGGGAAAAGCACGCGAATTATTCGACGCGCTTTATGGTCGGATTCCCCCAGCAGCCGCCAGAGCATTGCAGCCAGCGCCGGCCACCTCGCCCTCCCCTCTCTCTCCCTCGCTGTCTCGCACCACCCGCGCGGAGGAAGTGGAGGGGCGGTGAGGCGAGGTGAGCGGCGGGCGGAGATCTCGGCGGGTGCTCCGATCGAGCCGAAGCGGCGGGAGGAGAGGGCTAGGCTGGCTGCCTCGATGGTAAGGGAGACGTGGTACTACGACGTGCTGGGAGTGACCCCGGCGGCCACCGAGGCGGAGATCAAGAAGGCGTACTACATCAAGGTGCCGCGCGGGCTTCCCTCCCTTGCTGTGCGATTTTTGCCGATGCATTGATGGAGAGGGTGATTTGGCCTCATTTCGGTGGTTTGCTGGTGGTGGTGTGTTGCAGGCGAGGCAGGTCCATCCGGACAAGAACCCCAATGATCCGCTCGCGGCGCAGAAGTTCCAGGCAAGTGTTTCCCCGGCTGTCTTTGTGTTTGCTCCGCTGACTTGTTCAGCTCCCAGTCGCAGCGGCGCGATCTTACTACTCATTCTGTAACTGTTCCGCTGCGACTGAGACTGAGATGGAAGTTACCTAGACCAGTGTGGTCAGCTTTGTTAGATGTTGGAATATGGAGATCACGCTTCTGCTCTGCTCCTATTTGTTTTTTGAAATGTACTAGCATTTTCGCGTTTCAGGATCTGGCGAACCTTTAAATGGATGAATAAACCGTAGTACCCTTGTGTCATGTACGGAGTAGCTTATAATATTTCATTGTTCATGGTACAAAACAGTACTGTATTTGAACTCTTCATCATACAAGAGCATTTAGCACATTATCAAGTTGTAAAATATGTTGGAAATGCATCACAGTCATGAAGTATACCTCCGTCCTGAGCATCTTGTTTTACTTCAAGATACTATTTCTGTCAACTGTCATTACACAAATGGTATAGACTAATAACGTTCCTCGTTGCAACTGCAGGAACTGGGGGAGGCGTACCAAGTACTCAGTGACCCCACACAGCGTCAAGCCTATGACTCATATGGGAGATCCGGTATTTCAACGTACGTATTGAAAAATACATCCCAACATGTTAACATGTTGAACTCATATTTGATGAACCGAGTGGTCTAGGAGAAAGAATATCTGCTTAGTTGACTCCTTAGAGGCACAACACAACGAATTGCCTTTGTCTTGTTCCCAGCTTAGCTCTGACAAGTGATTGGTGATTTGATTTCATTTCCGTAAGCTCTTAAATCTCGTGAGATGATTTCATTCTAACATATTTCTCTACACCCTACAGGGAAGCCATAATTGATCCTGCAGCAATTTTTGCAATGCTGTTTGGTAGTGAGCTCTTTGAAGATTACATTGGTCAACTGGCTATGGCGTCCATGGCTTCATTTGATGGTTTTAGTGAAGACAAACAAATCGATGCCAAGAGGCTGCAAGAGCAAATGCGAGTATGGCTCTTTTTCAGAATAATTAATGGACATTCCTTTATATTTGACATATTCATTCTTGATAGGAAATTCGTAGCTGTTTGTTTCTATAGAACTATGAATTTCTTTTTAGCTTCTTACCTATGCCTCTTTCAGAATAACTAATGGGCTTCCCTTTCTATTTCACATATGCATTCTTGATAGCAAATCTGTAGCCGTTTGTTTCTATGGAACTATAAATTTCTTTCTAGCTTCTCAGTATGTACTATACAGCAGTTCATGTATGATAGGAGATCAGGGGTACATACATTAATTTTTACTTCATAGTGAAACTGAAACTATCGTTCAGCGAAAGAAAATTCCTGACAGTAGGAGCCCAAAATCAGATAGCATACTTGGGAATGTTTTGTATTTTGTTTCATGAAACTTACCTTTTCTAACGTGTTATGTGTCAGGTATACAAATGTGATCCCCACTCACTGAACTTTGACACTGATTTCTCCTATCTCTTTCTAAATCATGTTACTGGAATGGGAAATTTTTAGTCTGGTGAAGCTTCAATAGTTACTTACTCTACATAGTAAAGAATTTGTTTTAAAAAATGTCAGAATGTAAAATTACCTTTGAGTTAATGCTCTGCCATGTTTAACTTCACATGCGGAATGCTGGTCTACAAGCATGGCCTTTTCAACACGTTGACAAATTTCATCCACTGTAAACCTGGCTGCCGATTCATGGTCAGCTTAAGACAATGGAGCTCTTTCCATCTCAAAGCAAAAAAAGGAAATAAAAAACTGTCAAGCCTGTAGGGACAATGAAGTGAGAAAATTACATAATACACACCCTGTGTTCTTTATGCATGGCATTATTCATGCTTATATCAGTCTTCATGCTTTTGGACATAGGCAGTACTTGTAACAACAGTATCTCATTACCTTTTTTTTTATATCAGACGGATAAAACTAGGGACTCATGGATTTATCAATCATCATCATTAACTGAGATTAAGAAGATTTATTGTGATTTATTGTAGCTGTATGGAAATGCTACACAAATTTGTGTTCGTTACTAGTGCTTTAAGTATTCAACAAAAATCCTTTTTAGTGCTTCCAAAATTCAGTTTATAAATTTGGTGGTTCGTGTTTCATGCTGTAGTACTTATTTGAGGGTCTAATTGTGACTGTAGGTTGTGCAGAAGGAAAGGGAGGAGAAGCTTGCAGAAGCACTGAAAAATAGATTGCACCTTTATGTTCAAGGAAGCAAAGAGGAATTTATCCAGCATGCAGAAGCTGAGGTGACGAGACTCTCTAATGCAGGTATGTGTTCATGATAACCCTTCGTTCAGCTCCCCAAAATATTCATGATAAACCTTTTCATCACTTGCTAAGTTCTATGTCCATTCAACAACTCAACAGCTTTAGGTGTCTTTTCAACCTGGTAGCTCAGAATCTTTGTTTCCCACCCTTCTGTCATTGTCTATCCCTAATCCCTATATGAGTCAAGTAGCAAAACAACATTAAGTAGCACTTCATTTCGGTTTTAAGATGATAGCCTGAGTCCAGTTTAGTATTAACTCAGTTCTCTGGTCTCATTCTGCTTAATTGCAGCATATGGTGTTGACATGCTGAGTACTATTGGTTACGTGTATTCAAGACAAGCTGCAAAGGAGCTTGGAAAGAAAGCTTTATATCTGGGTTTTCCGTTTATAGCTGAATGGTTCAGAAACAAAGGGCATTTTATTAAGTCCCAAGTAACAGCTGCTACAGGTAAAAGTTATTTTGTTCAACAATCTTCCACTTTAGATGAATAAGTTATGTAACATTGCTTCTATTTCTTGCACAGATCCGTAATTTGCTCATGAGTTCTTTTCCTTATGTATCTGCAGGTGCAATAGCTCTTATGCAGCTGCAGGAAGACTTGAAGAAGCATCTCAGTGCTGAGTGCCACTATACCGAAGAGGAACTGGAGGCTTACTTGCAGACTCACAAAAGTGTTATGGTAGATTCCTTGTGGAAGCTTAATGTTGCTGATATAGAGGCGACCCTATCACATGTGTGCCAAATGGTCTGTTTTCATGTTTTGTCGAGCTTTCGAAGTTTTTGTACAAATGTTTTTATATCCATGTGAAATTCCATTGTCTTAAACTGTGACATTGGTTAAATATCTGACAATATCAGGTTCTTCAAGACAGCAGTGTCAGGAAAGAGGAACTGCGAACTCGAGCTAAAGGATTGAAAACTTTAGGAAAAATATTCCAGGTACGATTCTTGATATATTTTCTATGCATTTTTATGGGTAAAGTTATGCAGTGTTATTCCTTGGGTTAATTTGGGCTTTTTTCTGCAGCGTGTTAAGATGTCTTCTGAGGGAGAGCCAGCAGCAATGAAGAATACGATAAACAACTCAGATGACAATGATGGTAGTTCTCCGGATTCATCACCAAAATCTCCTAGGGATGGAATGTTTGATGCAAATCCACCTTATGCCCAGGTACTTATTTGCTATGACCTAAACCTATGATTGTTTTGGTCACATCACTTGGAGTTACAATTCTTATTTACTCCCTGATGCATTAGTCACGTGGACTAAACCTGACAAGTTTTAGATTCTGATGTTTTTCAATTTTCTATTAAGTTAACCAGTGCAACTTATAAAATTCCAAAGGCCAGTTTTCATTGATACCAAGACTCAAGAGCGTCGTTGAACTGCAGTGTAACACCAACCTGACTTAGAAGTGTTTAAAAGTCAACCCGACTGTAGATAGTGTCCAGTGTCAGATTTCCTGGCAATGCGGTCAATGCTAATTGCTACATTTGTTGGGGAAGATAGTATAATGGTTCTGGAGAGAGGGGGAGGAGGGGGGGGGGGGGGTAAATGGTGTTATCCAAAGATGTATCAAACTTTGTCCAATGAAGACGCTTATATGATAAACTCTCTTTTGGCATGAAACTTCTGCTGTCAAACAAAAGGCTGAATGACTGCCTTCTTTCTTTCTATTCAGAGTCCATACGTGGAGGCCCCTCAGTTCGGCGATTATTTCTTCCCAATGCCTGCCGCACCACCTGGCGCACAGAGGGACCCTATTCCATGACCTCTTGGAGCGCATCGTCATTTTGTACAATATTGCTTGTGTAGTAGATGATGGCATGGTTGCCATTTGTATTTGTAACATTAGTAGCATTAGAGTGAGGCAGCAGATTGGCCATTGCATATTTTGTTTTCTTAGGCCATGTTCAGATTCCCAACTTTTTACTGTTCATTTCAACTTTTCACTATTCATTCTAACTTTTCACTATTCCTCCCTCACAAAACACGTTTCCCAGCGAATGCTACAGTGTTTTTCTTATGCTACAGTATTTTTTCCTACAATCTAAACACACCCTTATTTTCCTCAGTTGTGCAATCAAACAAATCAAGCATGCAACGACGTCAGCCTTGTGTATAGGGCTGCAGGCAGGCTTGTGCTGCTGTTGTGTGTTGAGGCTGCAACAGGTTAGCCATTATTGTACATGAACGATCCTTCTCTTTGTTTCATGTGTCTATGGGTGCATAATTGTTTTAGCCTATGGCCCATATGTGAAAACAACAGGATGTCTCGTGACAATGGATCATCTGCTGCTTTCTGTAAAACTTTGAATGTCTGATGACGGGTGTCTGAATGTCTGATCATACTGACGCCTCCTGCAACTCTGAATGTCTGGTCTGGATGACAAGCAACTAATTGTTGGTTTCCTTGAAATGATTAAAGGTTTGTTTGGAAGGCATGAATTCCACAGATGCAAAAATATGCTGCTCTTATGTAAATTTTCTGCATACCAAGGACATGTTTGAGTGATGCTATGTCGTCAATCTGTGTGTCATCAGGCTAAAAAACTTATCAGTGAACAGTTCAACTAATTGAGCGTGGGCCGTTGCTCAATGATTCAGGCCGGCCTTTCTATACTACTACTTCCTACTGTGTTCGGCCTTTTGGGACTTGGGCCCGCCAAAAGAAGCGCGAAGTTACCTGGAAGCCGCGTAGGATCGCGGGGCCCACAGGGGAGTGAGGGAGTTCTTAGCTTTAAGTAGCCGGAGCATCGGGGTTGACCCGGCAGACGACACGGCCGGGCCGCACGCCACCCACCATCCGGCGAGATGGAAACCCCGCCGCCGCGCCGGTGGCCGCCGGGCTTCCGCTTCAGCCCCACCGACGAGGAGCTCGTCCTCTACTTCCTCAAGCGCCGGATCATCTCTGGCCGCCCCTCCTCCTACGTCGCCGACGTCGACGTCTACAAGTCCCATCCTTCCCATCTCCCTGGTACGCGACCTCCTCCCTCCCCTGTCTCTCACCCCCAATCGATCGCTTCGCTTGTTGCAGCCCCCTCCGGCGATCTTTTGACCTGAGCTTATCGGTGCTGCACTGCAGAGAGGTCGGCGCTGCAGACGGGGGACAGACAGTGGTTCTTCTTCAGCCGGATGGACCGCAAGTACCCCAACGGCTCGCGCGCCAGCCGCACCACGGGGGATGGCTACTGGAAGGCCACGGGGAAGGACCGGTTCATCTGCGGCGGCGGCCGGGCGGTGGGGAACAAGAAGACGCTCGTGTACCACCATGGCCGGGCCCCGCGCGGGGAGCGCACGGACTGGGTCATGCACGAGTACACCCTACTCGCCGACGCGCTCCCGCCGGCCGCGCAGGGGAGGGAGTCCTACGCGCTGTACAAGTTGTTCCAGAAGAGCGGAGCCGGGCCCAAGAACGGCGAGCAGTACGGCGCGCCCTTTCGGGAGGAGGATTGGTTGGATGACGATGAGGAGGGGGTGACGGCGGATGCTACCGCTAATTCTCTTCCTAACACCAATAATTACCCTGCTACAGTGGTGGAAGATGCAATTGCTGATCGTGAACTTCCGGTTGAGGATCTTGATGAGCTCCTGTCACAAATTGGAAATCATCAGGAGGAGTTTGGAGAAGCACAGTTAGATTTCTCGACACCTGTTACTGTTACTTCCGACGATCAAGGTCAGGGTTGGCTTCATGATGGGAATGACAGGGCTGCGGATGTGGACGGTTCCGTTAGTAATGGTGCCGTAGTAGTGGCAGATAATACGGGCACCGATCTCCCTCTTGGGGATATTGAGCTGCTTCTGATGCAAATGTCTGATGATCAGCAAAATGCTGAATTGTTCTCGGATTTATCAACATCAGTTCCACAACTGCAGCTTCAGTGTGACAACCATCAGGTTTGGCTTGATTCCCTCAGGGGGCAGGAAGTTTGTGCCACAAATCCTACCGCCAGTGGTGGTGATGTGGTAGCAGCAGAATGTACTGACACGGAGCTTCCAGTTGGGGATCTTGAAGGGCTTCTGCTACAAATAGCCAATGACCAGGACATGGTTGAACCTCTATCAGATCTGTCCGCATCTATTCCACGTCATATCTTCAATCAGGTTTGTCTTGCTGTGTATAACGTTCCCATTGTATCAGTCTGCCCTTTAGATGGTTATAAATCATGTTGCATTGTGATTTTAACATATTGTGATTGTGCCCATACAATTGCTTTGGTTTAGAGGTTTATTAAATATTAAAAGTGCACAAGAATTTCTGGTGAACTGTGCATATGTCAGAATATGTTTCTGATTCTACGATGCAGCTACACGTCGTAATATGCATGAAGCTTGTTAATCTGTGTTTCTTGTTCATAAGATATCATATTGACTTGTGTAGGTCGGCATTGGGGATTTCCATGAATCTCATGGCGCTCCTGATGGTAATCTTTCTTGTATAGTTCAAGAAAGTGAATTTGATCCACAAACTGAGCTGGGAAGTCAATTTCCAGAGTCTAATCTAACCAATGTGCCATTTAGCGGAGAAACAAATTCTTCTGAAGGAACTAGTGTGCCACATTCTGTGTCAGGTTTGATCAGTTACAATAGCCAGGATGCTGATGAGGAGTTCCTTGAAATCAATGATTTCTTTGATCTGGAGGATGTAGAACAGAGTGCAAATTGTACAGCAATAGAGCACTTGATATCTACAACAGATGGGATGTTTGACAATTTGGAATACTCTGATGCTCCTACGTTTATACCTGGTCCATTTGACACAGCTGGAGTGGCAGCTGAAAATCAATTTTTTGATTTTGGTAACAGTGGAATTCAGAACCAGGGATATCAGTATATGACCGAAGTAAGGACACACAATCAGGCCGCTCTTAATGTGCAGAGCCATATGAAGCATAATCATGTTGTCCTATCCTCACATGTATCAGGTGCTTAATAATTTCGTTTAATTTTGGAATTCTTTTGTGTGATCACTCCAAACTCAACCTTTTCCGATATCTGATTTTGTCCATATGTTTGAGCAGGCACTGTGAATCTTCACGCAGGGAATGAGCCACCTAACAGGAGCTCAACTGCTTCACCATCATGGTTCAATGCTGCTCTATCAGCTTTGTTGGAGTCTGTACCTAGCAGTCCAGCATTGGCTGCTGAAATCGAAAACACTGTTATCAACAGGACACTCCAGCGCATCTCTAGCATCAGATTACCTCAAACTTCAGGTGAAGAAAACAATGCTATCAACAGAACACTTCAACGCATCTCTAGCTTCAGGTCACAGCAAGCCACAAGTGAAGAACCAAACACCCCAAGGATTCAGGTTGCCAGAGGTGGCAGACTGATATTCATCTCACTACTGGTTATACTTGCTGCTGTTATGTGGACATTTACTGCTGGGTCTGCACTCAACTTTTGCAAGGGGTTATGGAAATCCTCTTCTAGGTGACAGGATAAATGCCAACTATTTTCCTGTTATTCTGGTGATGATCTGGTTCTCTCTAATTCTTTTCAGTCCTTGGTATGAGTTTTATCTGAAATCTGAATACCTCTTTCCCATCAGAAAAAGAAAGAAAGAAAAAAAAAGAAGCATTTTGGGGACAGATTACTGGTGTTATTAGCTTATGCAATAGAACAAAGAAAAAGAAAGATAATGCGAGAAGAAAAGGGTATCTGATGGTAATATAGGTAGCTACTGAGTTATTGTCCTTCTGTATTTTGACGGAAATATATACTGAATGTAAGTGAACCATTATAACTGCAGTTTCTGTGCATAGGACCATGATGTTTTTTGGGAAAAAGATTTCAATGTAGCATAATTTTAGGTTCCACGTCTATGTTGATACTAAATCTTTTGTATGTGTGCGTCTGTGTGCATTTAGAACTTAAAATTTGTTTGATCAGCCAGCAAATTTAGAGACAAATCACGCACCACAATGCTGGACTATGAGGCCAGCCATCTAGGGATAGATCTTCTCTCACTGGTCCTAATCACAGTTGAGATGGTGACATGGTTGCTGTTTGCTTGCATCATGTTATATGCATAGAAACACAGGCATAGAAAACATGATAATATATTGCAGGAATAAAAAAAAACGTAAAGTTTATATGGAATGTATGTAATAAATTAAGGCAGCAACAAAACACAAGAGGTCAAACCTTGTGGTTCAATTTCAGGATTTCCTACAAGTAGCGAGTTCTTTTTTTTTTTTTTGAGGAAACAAGTAGCGAGTTCTAAAAGGATACTCATGTCACTTTTTCTATAGGAACTGAGCATCCATGTTCGTCCTTTTTACTCCATTTTTTTTTTCCGAAAACGCTTGTGTCCTTTTACTCCATTAGGAGTTTAAGACCATAAAGACAAGTGTACGAGTACTAACTATCAAACCTATCACATCAACGCCCTGAATAGGAGGATCGATGAAATGTACTAAAGGCCAGGCGAGTGTCTGTAAGTAGGGTTGTATGTCGAGCCAGCTCGGCTCGGCTCGTTATACTAACGAGCCAGCAGCGGCTCGGCTCGGTAGCGAGCTCGAGCTTGCTCGTTTGGCTCGCGAGCCAATGAAAAGAGAATCTATGCAAACAAATCATCATTAAGTATAGCTCGTTTTGGCTCGTTTTGCCCAACTATCATATCACAGTAACCGAAAATAATTAGTTTCCACCACACCAGTTCAAACACGAACAAGTATTGTTTAATAGTTTAGGAAGCAAAACAACTTTAAAATAAAAACATAAAAACCCATATAATCAATCATTTGTTCCATTAGATCAAATGGGTCGAGCCAATTTAAATTTGCTGGCTTGATAATTAGATGGTTCGTTATGGCTCGCGAGCTGGCTTGAGTTGGCTCGTTATAAAACGAGCTGACTTGTTATAAAACGAGCTGACTTGTTATAGAACGAGTCGAGCTCGAGTCGAGCCATTAACGAGCGAGTCGAGCAAGCTAGCGAGTTACGAGCTTTTCGTCCAGCCCTATATGTGAGTAACTCCTGAATAGGAGGATTAGAAACGGCTAATCGCATTCAGAATCCCGGCGTGTACTGGATTCCAGTACTGGGCAGCCACTTTTCGCCGTCGATGAACCGGTCGACGGTGAAGGCGCTTGCCTGCGATGCGTCCAGCTCGCCGTGGACCGTTGCCCGTTGCAGCACCAGGACCGTTGTTGTCGTTCTCCGTGTAGAAGATGGTGTCAGGGGGCAGTTCATTCTCCCATGGCAGCCACCTTTTCGCACCGATCACTTCAGAGAAGGTTGATTCCATGAACACTACCAGAGAAAATTGTTTCCACGGCCGGCCAAGGAACGTCTGGACACTCCCCTTGGCCCTTGCCATGAGCCGCAAGGTCCTCGTCAGCCGCCACGGTGCACGATTGTCAGCCGCCACGGTGCACGATTGGAAGTTGAAGACACTGGTGTCGTCGGCACTAGCTTGCCCACTAGCTCGCCCTTGCGTTGTGATCGTGTTCTCTTGCCCCTCCATTGGCATGCGCGTCGTGATATTGCAGATCTAGAAGACGTCGATGGCCTCGTCGAAGATGAAATTCATTGTTCCATTGATGACACTCGTGATCGAACTACTTTGAGAAGCGTTTGCAATAGACGGTGTCCTGGAAAGCACGCAATGCACACGGTCGGATCGCCACCGCCTGACCCTGCTCTTTCTTTGGCCTCACCGAATTCTCGACCTAGAAATCATGGCAGATAAAGTCGCTCCCGTGAACAATTGTTCGAAAGGGGAAATGAAATGTGGGTTACCAATTACTCGTAGCATATTGTTAATTCATGAGAACTGGAGAAATTTGCCATACGAAACATCCAAAAGTGACCAAGAGAAAGGAGGGAGTGACCAAGAGAAAGGACGGAGGGGAGGGGGGCTCTAGCCCCCCCCCCACTTGTGTAAACTCCATTTTTTTGCGAGAAAAGAGTGATTATATTAATCAAACAAGGAAGTACATTCAGACGCGAGTTGGTCTGCGCAACACCTACTGCCAGAGATGACGGTCGCGTCCAATCCATCGCTAATCAGCGTGATGTTGGGCTTGTCTTGAGGCACGATGATGAATTCCTTGTACAGACCTCACTTGACGTGGATGGTGAACGTCTTGTGGCTGTTGGACGGCGCGACGGTGATGGCAGCGGTCACGGTGGTGTAGGTACCGCTGCCATCCGCGGCCACCACCAAGTCGGCGGGCTACTGGGTTAGCCATGAACTTCTGAATTTCTCTGAGCTGGATTGAGGAGGATTGGTTAGAGAGAGGTTGTGAACTGAATTGCTAGATTAATTACTGCAAGATTGTGAACAGGATTGGTGGATTGCTTCGAGTACCGTTGCACAGTTCATCTTGGCTCTCGTATATATAGGTTGGCCAAGGTGACATGGTTCTCGTCGATCCACTTAACTGCCAGATTCTAGAATAGATGACTTCAGTTTGCCGTACTCGGCGAGCTACCAACCAATTACCATTAGTTTCAGATTACTTCAGCTTGCAGTACTCCTATTTCCCAAAGTAGTATGATTTACATTTTTTTTTGGAAAACACGGGAAGGTGGTTTCAATTTACAATGTTGTTTTGGCAACGTGAGAAATTTAGGTTTGAGTGCAAGTTTGTGCAATCAGCCTAGTTCTTATCTAGCATAATCAAATCTGCTACTTCTTATCTTTTGAATGCATTTGCAAAATATGCTAGTTTGAACAGGACTACATAAACTCTGATGATCTAAATGGAGCACCTGATGTGTGATTCAGCTAACCAAAGTGGGGGTGCATAGCCCCCCCCCCCTCAACGAGTAGACAAGACTGTCTCCAACAATGGAGACCTAAATCGGAGACTCATTTTTCACTTTAGGTTACCTAAAGGTTCGTGACCCATAAACTATCTTCTCCAACGGAAAACCCAAAAGAGAACCCTTTCTGCGAATGAGTCACAAGAAGTTAGGATACCTAGATTTGGGTTCTCTCTCCTGAAAACCCATTTTAGGTTTGGGTATAGGTACTCTGTTGGAGACTAAAATAGTAGCATCGGACACCCATTTTGGGTTTGTGTCTTCTTTGGGTTACTTGTTGGAGATAGCTTAGGGGGGCCATTAGAATTAGCCCTCCAGCCTTGTCATGATCCATTAGCCTTCCACATTCTTCAACTAAAAAAAGCCTTCCACATTCCTACTTGTGCGTATAGTCATGTCCCTTCAATATTCTTGCATCTAGCTATCCACTATAACATGATTGATCGACTTTCCATAGTTGCAGCATGCCTTTTCAATCGTAGGGACTATGAAAGAGCATCTAGTTTCTCTAATGGTTTTGGTGATTTGTGTGACAACAATGATTAAAGGATTAACGTTTTCATCTAAGATTGTGAGCAGGTTGGCATTCACATATTCACAAGCTACATGGACATAACAAATTGAATATTGGTTATATGACTCACAATAGTATATGATCCCGTGGTGATGTCATGAACACAAGGTCAAGCGATGAATCATAATATTCCAAGGACTGAAAATTGCAATGTTTCATGAATGCATTACCAATGAGACATGTGGTTAAATTATATATGATGGTCTCATTATTGGAAACTTGCAAATATGTTCAAAGGACAAATTATGAAGGCATGAATGATTGTGTAAAAGAAAGCTACACTTCAAAAGATGGAAATTCAACAATAAGTATTTGAAGAAAAGATTTATTATGGTGTTGTCCTCAGTAAAGCTCAAGTGACCCTAAGGTGAAGGTTGTTCTGACCAAGTGCTTGGATTTGAGGGACTAAGCAAAGGTGAAGGGCAAGTGGTGACTTGACCACGAAGAACTCAGCTAAGGTGAAGAATCAGGCTAAGTGGTTGACACCGAGGAATCAAAGGTCATGCAAGTCTCATAATGGAAAGCATAATTATTTTATATGACAAGAGTGACTATATGGACCAAGGAATGGATATCACTCTCATGAGTTAGAGATCTTGGTATAAGTCACTAGCTCAAAGGTTTATGTGCTCAGAGACAAGAAAGAAGTTGATGCAAAACCTCATAAAGAGATATTGATCAAGTATGACTCAATAATCAAAAGAGAAGCTCAAGTTGAAGAAATGTATTTTATTATAATCTTGAGTTTAGGAAAGTTGTACTATTAAGAGGGATGCATCACATTGTGTCTTGATCAAGTATCAGTGCTCAAAGTAACCTATGTGAGTTGATGAGAGACACACAAGCCACACGAACACTTAGACTTGTGCTGACTGGGGAAAATCGGAAGTTCCGGTTTCCCAAACCAGAAGTTCCGGTTCTTGAGTAGTTCATGTGCTGACAGGGTCCAACGGCTAGTTCGTTTGAATCCTGGAAGTTCTGATTTTGGGAAACTGGAGGTTCCGACTTCCAACGGCTACTAACGGCTAGTTTCGTGGAGAGCATCTATAAAGCCTCTCCACCCCCTCTTGTGTTGGCTGCTGCTGCTGCTGTGGTTGCTGTTGTGCTGCCCTTGCGCCCAGAACTGAAAGAAAGCCAAGTTTAGCTCTCCCCAACCCCTCTTTGTGAGGTAGCTTGAGATGTGTTGGGCTGTAGAGAGAAATCGTGAGCAAGATTGTGAGAGCACAAACACTTTGAGCATTGCTGCGTTGACCTCGTTCTACAAGTGATACATTTGTTACTCTTGGAGGTTTGGCCTCCTAGACGGTTAGAGGTTGCTCGTGAGCTCCCAATTCGTGTGGTGAGCTGCGGGAAGTTTGTGAGGGTTGCGCTTCGCCTCTGCAAGGAAAGAAGCAAGATAGTGGAAGTGGGGAAGTGGTTGAAAGAGACCCGACTCGGTGGGAGGAGTTGAAAAAGACTCGGTCCCTAAAGAGTTCCTCAACGGAGAGTAGGATTCACCGATCCGTGGCTGCTTGCGGGCACAGGGTGAATCCGAACTTCGGTCAAAGAAATCCCTGTGTCTCTCCTTTGTTCCATTTATTCTTGCATTTTTGGTGATTTGATGAAATTGTTTGATCTACTGTATTGGTAGTGTTTCTGTGTGCAGGGACTCTGTGAACTTGCTAAAGAAACATTGCAGAAGTTCACTCTACAAGATTCATCAAATCAGAGCTCGAGAGAAGGGGTTTTTAAGCTTAGTGCTCTGTTCTGTGTAGAACCAGAAGTTCCGGTTTGGTAAAACCGGAAGTTTCGGTTTGGGTGGCTGACAGTTCATTTGTTGAGAATATTTTTCCGCTGCTATTTTGTTGTAAATTTCAGATCGGCCTATTCACCCCCCCTCTAGGCGACATCCAGGTCCTTTCAGACTAAAATAAGTATTTACTTCAGCTATGATGAAGATAATGAACCCTTAATAGTTTGTATAAGGCTATATTTAGGTTTTTTTTAACATCCCTTCAATCTTTTTTGGTATCAAGTAAATTTATGCGCTTGTGTTGTTATGGGCTCACACCATTATCAAATAAAGCGACCATAATCATATCGGTGGGTCATAAAACATGCTCACAACAAAGATAATATTCTTTTATAGCTTGTTAGTAATGTATAGCCTTTCGTGCAATGCGTATGATGCATTGTGCAATTGATCTCTCTATATATTTACCCTAATCACTATTTTATGGAAACAAATTGGGCAAATACTAATTGAAGCGAATATATGTTTGGTAGGCCTATTTTAGAATACCATTGTTACACTTATACATGCTAAATTCAGGTCATACTATTATGAAACTGTCTTTCACTTAATGTCTTGGCCCCCTTATGGTCAAATCCTGGCTCCGCCCCTACTTACCTGTCTGGTGGCGCGCCATGCACAAACCACTCATCGAGGTAAGCAAGGCATAGAACAAGGAGGTAGCTTGGCTTCAATGCGAGGCGATGGTAAGAGTTTGAATATATACAACATCGGCGCGTCGTCATCCCGTCCGTGCCCTTTCACACCGGCCACCGAGGACTCACCGTCGCCATCCCTGCTCCCTTCGACGCTTCGTTCATCCCTCACCGTATCCCTTTTCCTCCGCTTAGATTTTGATTCCTCCCATCGTCACTCATCCACCACCGTGGTTTAAAAGCCGCCATCTTCCTCGTCACCGGTGCGCCGTCGCCACCGAGCAAGGTCGAGGAGGACCTCACCTTCCCGTGTTCGTAGTTGGAGATAAACACTATGCATCGATGTTTTGTCACATGTGCAATCCCGTGCTCGTGCTAGTTCGCCGAGTACCTGTTCGCCGGAACGGCCAACCCCAGCCAGTCCGCCGCCGCCGCCATTGATGTCGTATGTGGCTAGACCAACTCCGGAAATCCTAGACCTAGATAGAGCGTGCATATGAGTCCCCTAGGTCCCATGTTTCTCGTACGATAGCAGGGGTCAGCCGTTTCGCCGACGTTTTGCCCGCTAGCGAGCCGAGCCATGGTGCCACCACCTTTATCGTCGTTGGCCCTCGCCGAAGCTCCAATCCAAGGGAAACAGCAGGGGGTAGATTTGTGCGGTCTTGATGAAGCCATAGGTAGTTATACCCTTTGCTGAAACATTGCCGGCGGCGAGATTGCCGTCTATTCTCCGGTGAACCCGCTGCTCTATGCGGGGGCACTGTGCATGGCCGTGGGCCCACGAGTCAGGGAGAGAGAAAAGAGATAGGCTGAGGGTGAGTGTGAGGAAAAAAAGTCTGGCGAGGGGGTTTTAGGTAAAAGGGTATTCTTTATTTCTTTCCTTTTTAGTTTTATCCTTAAACAAAACAATAGAAAAACAAACCTTTATCCAAAATTTATCAACCTTTGTTCTAAAATCTTGTTTGCAACGCCTTTAACGTTAAAATTATTAAAGCCTTTTATATTTCATAAATGTTTTATTAAATCAAAATCATGCTTTATCTATTCAAATAAATATCCAAAAATCATTTAAATATAAGAAAATTATTTTCTTGTTTCGGGGAGTATGGTTAGTGTGTTGTCTTCCATCTTTATTAGGAGGGAATTAGTGTGTTGTCTTGCATATTTATTAGGAGGGAAATGTATTTACCACTACATGCACCGGAAGGGTCGTGCGGACGCCTGAAGTGGTGGGGCCATCAGCGTGTCGGGACGATGGCACACGTGATGCAAGGGGAGTAAGCCATAGGCTAGGCCGATTCGAGCACGGAGGCGGCGCCGGTGCGGTAGCTGCCGCACGGCCCTCGAAAGCCCAGGCCAAGTGCATGGCCATTTTGCAGGCCTTGGGGCCTCGAAACTCGACGTCAATGAAGAGGTCCGCCTTCTGGCGGGGAAGCAGGCCACCCGTTACGAGTGCATTAAAGCGCTCCTAGTAGTCTTGTGAGCTCAACAAGGCGACTGGTGCGGACGGCCAAACCAAACTGCAGGTTGCAAAGCTCCTTGAAATGTTTCCACGACAACATGCCCTCATCTTTTGCTCCAGGGCATAAATAATACCACATCTGAGCTACCCCATCAACTCACTCGATCATACGCGAGCGTACCCTGCCCGTAGAAGAACTTCTCGCAACGATGGAGCCAATCTAGTTTGCTGAAGCATAGAACACCCAAACGTTGTCGGTCCCGGGAGCACCACCAGACCCCTTGGGAGTGTGTAGAACGGCGGGTCGTCGAAAGCAGGGGCGGCGCTAGGGGTATGCACCTGTGTTCGAGGGCATATCCTTGATTTAGGGGAAAAATTAATAGATATATACAATGGAAATACATAGATTTTCTTTTTAGCACCATGGAAATACATAGATAATATGGTTGTAAAAAGAAAGAGGCCCAGTATACCAATTGAGAGCCCAAACAAAGCCCAGCCCACGAGCTATTCCTCAGTCCCAAACTCCCAAATCCTCTCAGTCGGCAGGACAATCCTCGCGAGTCACCCAGTCGCTCCCGCCGCCAGCCGCTCCTAGATTCCTCGGTTGTGTCTAGATGCAAAAAGATCTTTTGCACTTACTATTCATTTCCCTCACAGAACACGCATCCCTAAAAATTCCTTTTTCACCTTTCCTATTCATCCCCCTCACATAACACGCATCCCAGAAACAAAAGATCTTTTCCCTTCATCAACTAAACACAGCCCTCGTCTCACGACTCACGAGTCACGGTCTCGTCCGACTCTGACCTCCGCTCCCTGGCCTCGCCCTCGCTGCCTCGACGACGGCGAGTCCCCTCCCAAGCTCCCAGTCCTAGCGCGGCCAGGCAGTAGCGAATGTAGAATGAAATCTTAGGGGGGGCTCATCTCTATTCATGCCTCTCTATCTCTCTTTTTTCTTTACTATCTCTATTTTTTACTCTTTGATCCTTCACCTAATCCTCACTGATTCATGGCGGTAGGGGGCTTGATCCCACCCTGCACCCCCTAAAATCACCACTGCGGCCAGGCAGCAGGCATAGCCAGCCAACGCGGCCAGCCCCCAGCGCTAGCGGCCAGCGAGCAGCGGCCACCGGCCATGCCGCCCAGGCGCCAGCTACCAGGCAGCGAACTGGCAGTCCCCCTCTCCACCTCGGCGCCCTTCCCCATGGCTTATCTGGTCTTACATTTGTTTTTCTCTTTCAGAGAACAGCTGAAGTCGTATTTGCAAGGCGTGCTGATGCTGTATCGGCGGTTAAGAAATATAACAATGTGCAACTTGATGGTTGGGACCAATACTCCAACAGCAGCTGCTGCTCTTCCACTCACTAATGGATGCCAGTCTAGGAATGTTGTGAAGAGGTATCCTCTCATCAGTTCATGCCAATATAAAATCTGTAGTTGCATGTTTGGCAGTATTCAGAATTACTAAGGGTGTTGTGTTAAATTGCTTTTTTATCTGATGCAATTGAAGAGATCAATCTAGCAAGGCAAATGGAATGATGTCAATTTAATACCTATATTCTTACAAGTTCTTAACATTAATTTTCATTGTGTATCTGGTATTTGTATTGAAATTTTATACATGTGACATACCCAGCCTAAATTTCTGGCTCCGCCACTGGTCTAAAGGGCAGCACCTTGCTCGGGGAACGAGGAAAGGGGTGATTGGTTCACTGCACCACGGCCAACCAAGCCCGTCGGATGCAGCAGAGCCATGATTGGTAGCCTGGAGCAGGTACTGGGCCAGGCCCTGCCAATGCAAAATGGCCTCCCCGGCCTGGCTCACGGGATGCGAGAATTTTTCTCGTTTCCCCGGAGCCTGGCTCACGAGATGCACGCTTGAGAGATTGGGCCACTACACAGCCAGATGAAGGAGGCAGACGTGTGCAGAGAAGCAGGCTACCAATCAAGTTCACGAATCACGAGCAAACCTGGCTGCGACAACAACCAATCAACAAGGTGCTGCACCTCGGGAGCTCGTCTCGCGGGGGCCAGTATCGCGGATGCGAGCCAAGCTGTGCCGGGAAAGAAACCAATCACCCCCGAAACTGCAACTAATGGAGCGGGATCGACCCTGTTGTCGCTGGACAGCGCCCGTGGCCGGAGTCGCAGTGGAAGGCGTGACCAAGGAGGTTGGCCTCGGATGGGTACATGGCAGTCCATACCCAGCCATCCCATAGGAGCGGCGACTGCTAAGTTCCCAACCGGGGGTAGCTTGCCTTGATGTTGTCCATGCGCAGGGACAACCCGTTAAGGTGCTGCATGATTGCCTTGAGCAAGCCGGCGATGTTGTCCAACGTTGTGCTCAGATTGAGGTAAAAAACAATTTAGCTATAAAAAATATTTTTATTATCTACCATACCACAACAGTTTTTTCACGCGACCCCCGCGTCGTCCTCCCGAGGGCGACACGAGTGGTGCCTAGCCGCCGCCGTCACTGGGCCCTCCTCCTCCTCTCCCTGGCCTCGCCGCCACCTGAGCAGGCCGCCGGAAGTCCGTGCGGCGGCAAGGACGGTGGCGGCGCGGCGTTTCCCCCTTCTCGTGCCTCTTCCGTCCCACCTCTAACCCTAACCTAGCCTATCGCCAAGGTCATCCTCTTGTCGTTGCCTGTTGCCTCCGCCTGTGCCGGCCGGTGTCCTGGGCTAAGGGTGGTCGTCACTCCTCCGAGCGTCGTCAACGAGGTTGGGTGCCTCCACCGCGTCAACCCTCCGGCCGCCGGTTTGCCCTGGGGCCCTAGGTCGGTCTCGCTGTTGGACGTTGGGTCCCCGTGCTCTCAATGACGTCGGATCTGGCTTGTCGTGTCGGCCGTCGAGGCCCCTCTCCACTGGATCTGGGGTCTCTGGCTGGCCGCGCCGCCTGGGGCTCCATGCTGGCCTTCGGGGTCTCCACCCTTGCTGGATTTGGGCCGAACGGGCCCGTCGCCCGTAGCCCTTCTGTGCCTAAGCGACACCCACCGACGGGGCTGGGCTTCTCCATCGCCGCCGCTCGGCGTTGGGCTGGCCACCGGGACCTCCGCCCCCAGCCACCGCCAACCCCGACACACCGAGCCAGCGGCACCATTGTTTGGGATGCACGAACCCACCTCGACGCCGCCTTGTGCCCGCGTCCAGGTGTCTTTGCCTCCCTGATGGGTAGTGGTCATCATCTTTGCGTCCGAGTGCAACAGCCTGATTGTTGCGGTCGATTTTTGTCATCACTGGGTCGTCTTTTCGAAGGTGGTTTGGTCGCTGAGATCGTCTCTTGCCTTTCGTGGGTCGTCGTTTTGGATATCGCTAGCCTGAGGATGTTTCACATTGCCTTCAACATGGATTACATGCTGCCATTCCATCGGTTTGTCTCTAAGTTGCATCGTGGAGATCGGATGCAGGGAGTTGGACTTGGTAGGTCTTAGCAAAAGCTTTGCCTGGCCTATGTCGGTGCTGACAATGGTTGCATTCTTGTAACTCACCTCGTTGGGGGCTTTGTCGTGGCTGCCAAGTCCATTTGGTCTCGCCAGGTGAAGACTTGGTCTGCCCCTTTGCGAGCAGATGGACGATGACGGCGTTGGTGTCGCTCCCCCCTTGGAGGCATCGTTCTGTAGTACATTCTCGCTCCTCCTTTGCTGGCCTAGGTTGTTAGACTATCGGTGACGTGCGTGTGTTCATGGTGACCTTCTCTCATCTAGGTTTCGTTAGTGTTAGGTCGTGCTTTGTGTAGCCTTTGTTATACCCAGGTCGTCTGTGTTGGCCCTTTAAGTCTGCGCTTTGGGGGTTCTCCTAAAGTCGCTTATTTGTAACTCTCTTCTTCTTAATGAAAAACGTGCTATGCACGTCTTTAAAAAATATATAAAAAAAATTGCAGCTAAGTCCTAGGAAGCATGTTCTATGAGAGAGGAATAGTTGAATAGTAAAAAGTGGAATGAATACTATTTAGTTTGTAATCAGAACAAGGCCTGATGGCGGCGTGCTGGAAGACATGCCCTTGGCCTTGGCCTTGTTGACACCAGACATTACTGATACCAAATTGATAGGACTGTTAGCCTCGTTGTTGCTGGGTACTTCCTCCGTTCTAAAATGCAGATCGTTTGATTTTTTAACCTCAATTTTGGCCAATCTTCTTATTCAAAAAACATTGTGCAGACATAGTGAAATTTTGGTCATTCTTGAAATTCATTTATTACTAAAGCAAGGCATAATATAATATTCTAAAAAAATTAATAAGACAAACGGTCAAACTTGGGATCAAAAAAGTCAAACGAGCTACATTTTAGAACGAAGTTAGTAGGTTATAGAAGTGGAAAACAAGGTTAGGGCGAGGTTGGCGGCGCGGTGCTACCGTGATGGCAAGGGCGGTGGCAAGAACGAAAGGAAGAGGGGGCCTTGAGGCCAGGCAAAAGATATTTGCCTTACTTAACTCAGTATCAAACTTGTCAAGGAGTATTTATCTCTTTTGTTACAAAATATCTCAACTAATTCTTATAGAAGGAAATAAAATCATCTAAGGAAAGATAATCGTGGCCTAGCCACTTCGCGCCACCGACGACGGTACTCCATCCGTCCCAAAATAAATGCAATTATATGGTTTGAAATTTATACCACAAAAAATGCAACTTTGACCTACATACCATAAAACACAAGAGTCTCTAAAAGTTTCTTATGCAAAAGACAAATCAATATCTAGGTGTTTCTCATAAAAGATAAATGATAATTTTGTAATTTTACACATAGCATTGATTTTCGTGTCCGGTCCAAAAAAATTGCATTTATTTTTCGCATCCGGTGGTTCCTGTGGTGCCTCGTCTGGGGCTAGTGCCTGGGGCTCCGACGGATGGGCCGTAACATCGGTTGCCTGGTTGTCTTCATTTGCAGGTTCATCAATCACTGCCATTGGGTGTCAAATGGGAGCTCAATAGGTGTAGCGTTACCGTAGAACTCTTCCAAGTTATAGAATGCTCGCTGCTGAGGAAGAAATATATGAACAACAACGTCCCCTGTAAGAGTGC
Organism: Digitaria exilis; assembly: GCA_015342445.1. Classification (NCBI taxonomy): domain Eukaryota; kingdom Viridiplantae; phylum Streptophyta; class Magnoliopsida; order Poales; family Poaceae; genus Digitaria; species Digitaria exilis. The sequence continues at coordinate 1,698,356 of JACEFO010000112.1, forward strand.
AAAATATCATCAAATAGGCTACGGGGAAAACACTGCACGACAGCATCAGTAATTCAAAAGAAAAACATCCTTTCTCTGAAAAAATGATCTACAGAAACCGATTGATCTCGTTTCTGACCTAAGGATAGCTTAGAAATAGGTCTTCTTAGGAACCAAAAGGTAGAAGTCAGACGTATGTTCATCAAATTTATCTCTGAATTGTAACCTGTTTAGATTGACAAACTTCACTATTCATCTACACTATTCATTCCATTGAAAACTGTGATTTCTCTTACAAACTTTTGCTACAGTAAATTTCTTCTTCTTTTTCCATTTGGCAGACAGAAATTTGACATGAGAGTGGTTTCTTAAATTGAAATCTGAGCTACGACAACATAATATAATCACTAAATCTTTGTCTGAAAGCTAACAAAAAAAGGGGGGTCGTGTTTTGCATTTCCATAAACTCAGGGAGCTACTCTGTATCTGATTCACGGTGCAGTAAAGATTTTGTTTTCCTTTCAGAACAAATATTTAGATCTTGTAGTAAAAGTTAGCATATGAAATAAGTAAAGCTAGTATAGAATAAACATATCGGAAAACAGAAACTTGCCAAAGTCCAGTAAAGTCCAAGAATTTGGTTTCGTATCACCGGATGCAACTTTGCTAAACTGCTTCTCACCAATATCTCTCATCTTGGAACTACAAATCAAAAGAGCAATTTCATGTGAACCTAAATTGTGCAAGTATTTCATTCAAGTTCTTATTCAGTAAAAGATGCAGAGCAAGTTGCTACATAATCTTGATGTCCAGCAAGAGAAAAGTTAAGTGGTACCTGATAGCATCAATCTGAGCATTTGAGAAGGCAGTGAGAATGATGAAGAACCTAGTCCAGTAAACCAGCCGCTTCACACAAAGTACACGAATATCCGCAGCCTTTATCTCGCTTGCAACTTTAGCCAGGGACACAGCAACTAAAAATAAAGTAAACAATGATCGGGTTTAATATTTATAAAAATGAACAATAGAAATGTGTTTTCTAACAATCTCTGAGTGCCAATCTGTAACCATGCGATTCATAGCTACCCTAGGCAGTGTCAAATTTAACAGGGTCCTTTAGGATATAATTTTCAATCTTTTATGTATATCGTTTCGTTCAATATCTATGTGTGTACTTTGTAACGTCAAAATATTCCTTTCAGTTCCCGCCACTGGGCAAACAATTCTACTCTCTAAACATTCTTTTTGTTCAGCTAAGAGTGATTCCTTGGCCCAGTTATGCCTGAAGGCGATAATGAAATTCTGGCGTGTCTGGATGAATTGGCGGGAGCGTTTCAATTCAAAATGTAATCGTGTGGGACCAAAGGGCCAGATGTAAGAAACTATGCATTGTCCATTGTGCATGACGCCCACTGGGAGTATTGCTTAAACTGGAAAGAGCCGTTGAGGCACGGCGCCAATGAAATGAAAGCACAGCTATTCTCCCCCAAATTCTATTCAATGAACCTCAAATTCTATTCAATTAACCTCCCATCGGCACACAAACGCAGAACGCAGACTGGCAATAACACGGACAAGCATAAGCGCTAAGGAGAGGCAATAAGGAGAGCGGAAATGCACGTACAGGACAAGCACTCGGCGTCGTCGTCGGCCTCGACGGCCGGGGAGCTTCCCGAGCTGTACACCACCTCGCCGTGCTGTTTTATCAAATCCTCGAGCAGCTTGTCCGCATCGTCCCCTCCCCCAAAGTTCTACTCGACCAACAGAGAAGCCAGAGGAATTTAGAACAGCCGTACAGGAGCAACTGCAGAGCTACCTCCCCACGATACTCAGTACTCACCACATTAGACGAGGAGGAAGACTGCGAACGAGCTCGGCAGAGGATGGGGTGTGCCGGGAGGTCGCTCCTAAGGAGCAGCTGGTGGCTGCTCCTGTGGCCGGCGGCGGCGGCGGCAGAAGCTCGCCGCGACCGTGGATACGGCGGGACGGCGCCCCGGGGTGCGCAGGCGAGACCGTGGCTCGAGATGGCGGCGCCTCCCATGCTAGCTGCCGCTACGGAATCCTCCGCGGGAGCAGAGCGGGGAGCCGACGAGGAGCTTGAGCCCGGCGAGCGAACGGGATAAGCAGAGGCAAAGCAGGGGGCACGCTCCAGGGATAGGCCAGTTTTCTTGATCCGTCTTCTTTTCACTGTCTTCTGACACTTGAGCCTTTAAGATTCGTGCGGGGACTTTTCTACCCGACAGATTCGTGCTGGGACTTTTCTACCCTACAGGTTCGTGCGGTGACTTTTCTACATTATTCCACTCCTTCTGACACTTGAGCCCCAGGATGCTACGTGTAAGGTGTACCGTACAAGAAAACGCTCAAAGTCTTTGCGCTAGCAAGTACACCCTTGGTCCTAAAATAATTACACCTGTTGATTTTTGGATTTAATGTTTGACCATTCGTCTTATCTAAAAATTTTATACAAATATTAAGATAAATGTATCTTCATTATAGTATATATGATGATAAAATAAGTTGTTAAGAGATAATTAAAAGTTTTAATAATAAGTTGAATAAGACAATCAGTCAAACACGAAGCTTAAAAGTCAACAGGTGTAATTATTTTGGGACGAAGTGGTACTATTTTTTTTTCTTTCGTTTTTGTTGTTTTGCGAAACAGCAAGTGTTTTGGTATTGCATTACAAAGTTTTTGAAATCATCTCAGCCTCAGACTGTTTTCTAATTTATGGGTAAAATGGACTTAACCAGTCCCTCTCTTCCCTTTTTTTTTCTTGGAACTATGGAACACATTTTTTTTATACGTGATGGCAGTTTGCAGCCTGAGCAACTTTAACGAGTAACAAATGACGGCACCTCAAAAACACACGAGGGAAAGATGCGCATGTTAGGTTTTAGTACGACTACTTGGAATGCTTTTGGATAATAAGGGAGACAAGGAAGAAGATAAGGGAAAGATGAGGTTAAGAGCTATCCATTTTAGATCAAATGGCTTAGAAATTTATGTGTTAGGAGGCTACAAAACACTAAGATGCCAAATGGACGGTCCTTTTCCGAAACAACAAGTGTTTGATTGCTTTAGAAAGATTTATATTATCCCAATGAGAAACTATTTTTGAATTTTCTGGATAAAATGCACTAAACAGATAGTCGCCTTTTCCCATTTTTTCTTGGAACTAGAACACCTTTTTTTTTTTTACACGTGATGCCGATTTACCGTTTGCAGCCTGAGCAACTCTTTCGAGTATAAAAATAGCGGCTCTCTTTATTTGCCTTGCAAAACAATTAACCAACACAAGATAAGAATTTCTTTGTGGCCACCAAGTTTATTCTTGTAAATGTTGCGGCCTACCACTGCTACTCCGTTCAGAAAAAAAAGGGCATACAAACCAGTTAAAGTGGTTCACAATCAGGTTTAGAGTACTGTACTCACATTTATTGCTCTAAATAAATTTATTATAAAAATATATTTAATTAATAATATTTACTTGATACGGTAAATATCAATACTTTATCTATTATAATTAGTCAAACCAAAAATGCTAAAATATAACAGTGTGCTAGAGTTGCAAGTTTTCTTTGGAACCGGACTCCGTATGCAGTTGCAGAATCTCCATGTCAAATGTGATAAAAAAAAAGATTCTCCATGTCAAATCTGAATACAAGAGTCAAGGCAAGGAAAATACTATCGGATCGACCGAAATACGCGTACGCGCAGCTGCCGTCATGTTTCTCTGACGCACTTCGCTAGTCGTTAGTCGTTACACAACAACCGCACAAGGTCGCACTCGCGCGCGCGCGCGCTCCGCCGCTTGCCGATCGGAATATTATCGGATCGACCCGCCAGTCCTCTCCTCGGCTCGCTGCCTCTGGCTCGTCCCAGGCTGATATAACTGGCAAGCGAGACGCTGCCCACGGCAGCGTGTTTGCCATATGGGCTGGGCGCGTGGGCGCGTGCCCATGAAACCGCGGCCTTGCGTACCGGCCCCTACTCGACCGAATTGAACCCCTGTTTTCACGAGGAAAACTCAACATAACAACCATGTTGCGTGCAGCTTTTTCTCACGAAATCGGATTCCAGCAGCCAGCACCGGGAGAAGTATAATTGGTGTTGCGTCCTCGGCCACACACTCACGCTACATGGCACACCAACTACCATCCATGACCTGATAACCCTCTTCATGTCAAACGGTGTACCACCTACATGCATAACCTTATCCAATTATTCCCCCGAACACTCAACACGCCTTAAAAATTTCAAAATTTAGGTTACAGTCATGCAGGATTTTCTAAGGAAGAAGTTTATTTTTTTACCACCCAATTATCGTTGAGTGCGATTTTGGCGGACGGAGCTGTCAACCATATTGAGGATGACATGTGGACAAAGCTCGGTCATGCACAACTTGTCGCGTCGCTGAGCAAGAGAGGGGGTTCCGGGGGGGGGGGGGGGTAGAGAAATACGAGAAAAGATTAAAAAAGAAGATAATATATGGGTCCACTGCCATGTGTCAGCCATATCACCAAATCACCCAAAAAAACTATCGAATGGCCAAATATGAGTGATTTTGATATTTGGATGGTAAGTATAGCTGATTTTGAAGTTCGTTTTAGGGTTAAAATCAAACTTTGAACAATAGTTAGTATTCAAAATTTTAAAGAATCATCGAGGAGCTGAGCAGCCGGCCTAGAGAGCAACTGGTCAAGCATCGCATCAGGAGGCAATAAGAACCACAGAGGGCTCTGACTACTGAACGGAGCAGATTGCTTCCCGTTCCATGTGACTATGCGTTGATTCCGGCTACTTATGTGCTATTACGGCGGTATCTTTTTTTTTAGACCGCATTACGGTTGTTTCTTACTTGTGCTCTGGTGCAGGCGTGCAGCTATGATAGTATTTGACTCGTGCGATCTGGATATTGAACGTACTACTAGTACTTCAGTTCAGCAAGCGGTCAGCAGAAGCAGAAACAGCTGCAGGCTTGCAGCGACCGCCGACCGGGCGAGGTCAAGGAGACAGGGCCGGTCAGTGGCCGAGTCAGTAGACAGCCCATGGGCCAAAAGAAACACCTAAAATTCATGCCTGCGTCAAAAATTCCGAGAGACACATGAATTGCAATCTTCGATCCAAATTAAAACCCAAAATTAAATCTCTCGTCGTGAAAAGTAATGGCGCAGCCGCAGCCAGAGACCCTGTCGCTCGCAGGCCGTCGGGTGGCGTTCACGACGCCGCAGACGGGCGGCGGCGGCGCCTACGGCGGCCGCCTGGGCTCCCTCCTGCGGCAGCGCGGCGCGCGCCCGGTCCCCGTGTCCACCATCGCCGTCGAGCCGCACGACCCCGACCGCCTCCGCCACTTCCTCCTTCCCGGCGCCCTGGACCACTTCGCCGCGCTCGCGTTCACCTCCCGCTCCGGCATCTCCGCCTTCGCCGGCGCCCTCCCGTCCTCCCACCGCCCCCTCTCCGACGCCTCCGCGCTCCCCTTCACCGTCGCGGCGCTGGGCAGCGACGCGGACCTCCTCGACGGCGCCTTCCTCTCGCGCCTCTGCGGCGACGCCGGGGCGACGAGGGTGACCGTCCTCGTTCCCGACGTCCCCACCCCGGCCGGCCTCGTGGAGGCGCTGGGCAGCGGGTCCGGCCGCCGCGTGCTCTGCCCGGTACCGGACGTCGTCGGCCTCCGCGAGCCCCCCGTCGTGCCGGACTTCCTCGCGGGGCTCGAGGCGGCCGGTTGGGTGGCCGTGCGTGCGCCGGCGTACACCACGAGCTGGGCCGGCCCGGGCTGCGCGGAGGCGCTGGTGGATCCGGACGCCGCGACGCCCGATGCCGTCGTGTTCACAAGCACGGCCGAGGTGGAGGGGCTGCTCAAGGGGCTGGACGCCGTCGGGTGGAGCTGGGCGCGGCTGAGGGCGCGCTGGCCCGGCATGGTCGTGGCCGCGCACGGCCCGGTCACCGCTGACGGCGCCAGGAGTCTCGGCGTTGAGGTGGACGTCGTGAGCGCCAGGTTTAGCAGTTTCCATGGGGTTGTTGATGCTTTGGCGATAACGTTTTCTCCCCAATAGATAGTGTCATTGGATTGGATTTGCCATTGATATGACATAGACTGGAATTCTGGAAACAACCACAAATTATTCGTTTGATGGATCAAGAATATTTCCAACTACAGAGTAGCTGAAAGGATCACAAACTGGCTCTAGCTATATGTCTTGATCATGCAATGCTGTGCATGATCACTTGGAAATGCCGTTTGCCGCAGGAACAAGCTCAATGGCGTCTGGTTTACGAATGTGTGTTGGGCCGAGTTAGGGAAATGCCGAGCAGCATTGCTTGATGTCTCTGGTATGGATGCATGTTGTGACGCTGAGCTGACCAGACGCTGATGATAACCACCACTGTGTGGCTGCTGGGCCCGTACCAGCTGCAAATGTTACAGCTGGCCAGCCAAAGCTGAATGTAATCTTTACTGATGAAGCGGTGATATGAGATTTAAGATTTTTATCTGATGACTGCATAATGGGCATCGGGCAATGAGGGTTTTTCTTCTCCATGTCTGATGACGCGGTTCATACACATGACTTAGCTGGATGCAGACAGGCAGTTCTGTCAGTCAAACTGATTACTCTTGGTTTTGATTTCCCACCGTGTCGTCAAAATGCAGATACTTGGCAATGGATTTATTCACAGATCATCAAATTCTGAAATAACTAGCTGCTAGTTCTCATTGGAATCTACTGTAGATATGTTTCATGGTGTTCACGTTGCATAGATGCCTTGCATATACCTAAGGAGTCTCATTTTACTCTCTGTTCGGTCTCCTTTTGAACTTATGTAATTTTTACAATGATCCCATGTGAACCCTGTCCCATGAAAAGTGACTGTCACGGAATTTCATGACTGTCACGGAAATTCTACATTTGTGCATTTTAGCTATAGCCGTAGCCTAGGCCTAGCCCACTGTTTTTTTCATTCCCTCAGTTTCTTTTTTTTTAGCATCACAAGATGATGGAATGAACAAAGAAGCTGGTACAAGAGCCTGCAAACCCATTGCAAATCAACCAAGGCCTTGTTTAGATCGCCAACTTTCGCCAACTTATTTTGCCAACTTGTCACATCGAATGTTTGGACACTAATTAGGAGTATTAAACATAGGTATAAAAATAAACTAATTACATAGATGGACTCCACATCGTGAGACGAATCTATTAAGCCTAATTAATTCGTCATTAGACACTGTCGTGCTACAGTAACCCGTCATTAAAAATGCACTAATGACGGCACATATTAGACTTAATAGATTCGTCTTACGATGTAGAGTCCATCTGTGTAATTAGTTTTATAATTAGTCTATATTTAGTACTCCTAATTAGTGTCAAAAGGATGGATGTGACATTTCGCCAACTTTCACCAACTCATCTAAACAGGGCCCAACTTCATTTTGTACCAACTTGTCACCTAGAATGTGAAACCTCCTGAATTGATTGTAGATCTACCCTCAACCAACCTAGCTTGTATCTATTTATCATGATCACCAAAACTGGGTTGATATGATGTACAATTCTTGCTCTTCCTTCTCTAGAATATTCCTTTATCTGCTTATAAGAGAAAGTGGATCTGGACCAGAGCTCTCAGCATCACTTGCAGTTGTCTTAGAAAATGGTGAGCTCAAGCAAGGGTAAAGTTTGCGTAACTGGGGCTTCAGGCTTCATTGCCTCTTGGCTTATCAAACGGCTTCTCGAGTCTGGATATCATGTGGTAGGGACTGTCAGAGACCCAGGTATTTACACATATGCCGTTCTTTTTTGCATCAATCCTCTTTATTACGTTAATTCCTGTACATTGATTCTTGTACAATGTACTTCTTTTCTAACTTATCAGGAAATCGCCAAAAAGTGGCACACCTTTGGAAATTACCGGGTGCTAAAGAGAGGCTGCAGATTGTACGAGCTGATCTATTGGAAGAAGGGAGCTTTGATGAAGCCGTGATGGATTGTGATGGCGTCTTCCACACTGCATCGCCTGTCCTCGCTAAATCTGATTCTAGTAGCAAGGCATGCTGCATTTTCTTTAAACACTTGACTTTTTGCATCGGTCATCACCATCATGCTACATATGCGTTTGAATCATCCAACTAGTCTTTTCATTCAGGGCTTCGTGTGTCAAATTCTAGCTTCCTTCTGTGGAAATGCATCTATCTTCATGCTAATCTGTTTTCTTGTGGTTTTCGTTTTGCAGGAAGAAACTCTTCTTCCGGCAGTAAATGGTACTCTGAATGTGCTGAAATCGTGCAAGAAGAACCCTTTTTTGAAAAGGGTGGTTCTTACATCTTCGTCATCTGCGGTAAGGATCAGGGATGATGCTCAGCCAAATGTCTCACTGGATGAAACAACATGGAGCTCTGTGGCACTCTGTGAAAAGATGCAGGTGATACATGGAATAATCTACTCCCTACCCTGTCTTTTGCATCATACCTTGTGATATCGAACATTGATCTGAAAATGGTGTTACCCCTTTTTTCATCCAAAGCTATGGTATGGCCTGGCGAAGGTATTTGCAGAGAAAGCGGCATGGGAGTTTGCTAAGGAGAATAACATTGATCTCGTGACTGTTCTTCCCTCATTTGTGATCGGGCCCAGCTTATCGCATGAATTATGCGTTACAGCTAAAGATGTCCTTGGTTTACTCCAAGGTATTCATATTCCTCAAGCATCACCAATAATTTCTGTTTTTCACATATTATCCATGATAGGTATTCAGCTTTTCTAGTGAATTCTAACAAAATGACTTTCAGGTGACACTGCCAGGTTCAGCTGTTATGGAAGGATGGGATACGTTCACATTGACGACGTTGCAAGCTGCCATATCCTTGTGTACGAGATGCCCGAGGCCACTGGGAGATACCTATGCAGCTCCGTGGTGCTGGACAACAACGAGCTGGCCTCCTTCCTTGCAAAACGATACCCGATCTTCCCCATACCTCGGAGGTTAGCCACTCAGCTGTTTAGATGCACGCTACTGACAGATAAAACCAATGCTTTGCCTGAAATGAGATGTCTGAAATTGCTCTACAGACTGAGCAACCCTTACGGCGAGCAGACGTATCAGCTGGACACGTCCAAGCTGCAGGGGCTGGGCTTCAAGTTCAGAGGATTGCAGGAGATGTTCGACGACTGTGTCCAGTCGCTCAAAGACCAGGGCCACCTGCTGGAGTGCCCGTTGTGATGAAAGGATGTTAGTTGCCGTGGACAAGAATAGGCCATTGCCAAACACTCTTGGATCACGTCGACAGATCATTGGCTCCAAGCCAAGAGGTTTCAATAATTCCATGTCATGTCAGGGTCCCTTCTTATGTTGATGCTGTTCACCTTTCACCGAACATACAACTACCTAAATGAAATCTTGCCATTTGGCATTGGTTTACCATCTGTGTCCCTTCTGCGATCCTGTATGTTGCTGTTCGTGTGGTTGTCGGTGATGAACTGATGATCATCGTCAGGAAACAAGTCGATCCATCCGAGGCCCCCCTAAACACGTACGGCCATTAGCACTAGGAAAAAGAAACGGATGACACCAATTCATCAGTTCACAATCTTGAGTTCTTGATCCCAAATTCCCCAATGCACATCCACAGAAAGAAGAATAAAATGTACAGTGTTTCAAGCCGCCAGCCCTAACTCAAAACTACTCACAATCCGCAGCCACACCTGTATTTACACACGCACTTACACTATCTCATGCACACTCCATTTCTTCACTACTTACACTCTGTAAGTTGTCACGACGCTAGTGTCCAAACGGACAAAACGCCAGCAACAGCAACCAACAAAACACGACAGCCGTGGTGGCGCCTGCCTAGTAGTCAGTCAGCCAGGTCCCTATGTACAACGTATCTGAAGGATGATTTGTACGGCATCCACTCGACGCACTTGTCGGCCCTCTTCCTCGGGCAGTGCTCCCGCTGGGTGTCCGACATGCTCTCGCACACCAGCTCCACAAGGTGCCGAAGCTCCAGCCCGGCGTCCCTGGCGTAGTAGTGCAGGACCTTGGGCAGCAGCAGGGCCTGCTTCCTCACCACCACGTTGCCCTGGATGAACTCCGTCCGTGCCACCTCCAGCTGCTGCTGTATCTTCTTCGCCGTGTACAGCCGGACCTGCAAACGCAACAAGAGAAGGCTTCTGGCAGTCAGGTTTCGTCGTGCTCCTTATGATTTCTTTGCCATCTCGGCTCTGAAAACGTTAGGGGTCAAGAGTTTCTTATTACAGGCGGGTCTGAAAATGCCCCGGTGGACAGAGCGAAATGCGCAATCGGCTCTGGATGGTGGAGGGCGTAGGGGTGTCTGGCCGTCCCTGCCGTGGATCTTTTCGACGGCGTGAACAGCGCACGGACCCACTGAAATTTGTTCTCGTTAGTTTGTTTGGTCTGCATTTCTGATGAGTGGCTCTGTGTTTTGTTGCAGAAGGAAGCACGATATTTTGCTTATGTACGTACCAAAGATGGACGATGGGATTGGCATCCGAGAATTGAGTTCTGAATAGTCTGAGCGTTTACTGATTGACCGCCCACATTATACGCAGCCTGAAAAAAAAATCATCCAGGATTTCAGATTTGTATCTAAATACAGATTTATTTTGATAATATGTAAGTAGAGATAACGCTGGCAAATGAATTGATTTACCTTCAGAATCATGTCTGTGCTCTTCATGCGTTTATCATGTAGACCATAGGCCAGAAAAGCCTGTCATGTCACGTGGTAGTAATACAGGGTAAGCATGAATTCTGAATTTTGGGATTAAAATTGGGACAATAGGAAGGTGAGATGAAATTTTCAGTCTAAAGACATACATGCATCACTAGGGCATTGTGGATATTAATCCAAAAGCAGAGCTGCTCCTCATGTGTCATCTTCATCGGGTCAACTTTTTCAAGGCGCTGTATCAGGGACCTGGAACACAGCATGAATAAATATATAAATCATTACCTGAAGAGTTTTTTCATTATTAAATCTCCTATCCTGATCAGTAATAAATAGTTGAAAAGAAAATTTCACTGTTTTCCTTATTTCGGTTGCATACCTGATAGTCTCCAACATTTTTGAGGCATAATCAAACTTGTCAGCATCAACGCGTATCCTCGGAACAACAATCATGCCTATGTTTTGTTCACTCCTGTCTTTCTCAAATCCATACTGGCGTGGGCTATCAAAGTTGTACCGAGGGCTCCAACTATCATTACGGCGCCTCGGAGAAAAAGTACTCGAAGATGAAACAGAAGGACTTGGTGAAGTCATGCATTCTGTGTCTTGCGGTTGCATGCTTGAAAGTTTGCAGTAGACAGCAGCAATGCAACTTAAAATGTCCTCTGATAATTTGCATGAGATCTTAGGCACATATTCGGAAATAGAAGCACTCAAGAAATTCACAAGGCTAGAATGCCTTGCACCTGATTTTGGTACCTCCTGTAACATATGAGAGGTATGTCAAATATTTTCAGAAAGAAAGATACTGCTACTAGTATGAAATAATGGAAGAAATAGTCTGCGCACTAACAGAATTTGAGACTGTTGGCAAGTTGAAGGCTGCAGAGTGCTTTATATCCCTCAAACGGAGTGCGCCTTCGTCAATGTTTTTCAGAGGTTCTTGATCCACCTGCTGCTAGTGACAATAATATCAGGATATTGACATTTAGACTTTGTACTATCTGATCTGATCTTTCATGTTCAGTTATGTACCTCGCTTGTGAAGCTGCAGGATTCAGACACATACTGATCAAATGCTTTTCTATAGAGGGAAAGCAGATGCAGCTCTTTGCGTATGACTTCCTGCTCGAGAGCTGCAATCTCCCCAACTAAATCTGCAACAGACTGCAGAGCTGCGTGGTCAGAACTAAAAACTCGAATTGCATGGTCTGATGGTCAGAACTAAGAATCCATATGCGGTTCAAAAGTACACAATGCCATGAACATGTTTATAAATTAAGTTTTCACAATGTCATGGACATCTTTGTGTTTAGATTTTTAAACTCTTTCCTGAATAAACGAGATATATAATTCAAATGATCATCTTAGCCAACAATCTTATCCCCTCCAGATATAATGCCAGTGATGTACTAAGACAGTAAGAAAACTACTAGTAAACGAAAAGCAGCACACAGCATAAGCATCTTCACATTTCATCTGCTTAAAAAATACCATCCTCACCATTTTCAAACAGTTTTGTAGGAAGTGCTACAGACCTTTGAGGTAGCCTTTTGGGTTCGCTCTGTTGCTTTTCTGGAGTAATGGCCCGGCAATTGCTCTGGCAAATTAAGTGAGTGCCTTCTGTTGAATATCTTATCTCTATGGGTGGTCTGCATGATAAAAGGTCATTCCAATAAGTAAGATGGATAAAATGTGTATGCCACACAAAAAAACAACAAATCGCGAGATCGATCCAATTTACTCACAGATTTGCTATAGGAGGACCGTGGTGACATGTCCAATGCACCTTCATGAGTCTTCAGAATGCTAAAATGGGAAGCAGTAAATTATTAGAACATTACCTTCCATTACGATGTATTGACATTTTGACATAATTGAAAGACTTTCGACGCCCTAGAAAATTGCTAGTTATAAAAGCTGCATAAAACTATTTCTACAGCTATGAACAGTAAAAGTAAATCTAAGAGTAGATTAATCCATACTGATACCATTGTCAACCCATATTCTAGGAGATGAATTCTAGACAGTGGACTACACTACAGTGGTACCGTACTTGTGGTCTAAAGGAATTCAATGTGATCTGAAGAGGACGGTTGAACTGTACAGCAAGAAGTTAATAGGCTGCTGAGCTGAAATAATGCATGATTGCTGTGTATGCCCAATACGGATGATGAGCTGAACAGCACTTAAACACAGTTAGAACGCTATAGGTAAGTAGGCAACTGTCCACTCCACCTGTGTCCTTTATTCAGGTTCCCTGAACACCTATTCAGCGCATGGGAATTATTACTCCTCTTACTGAAGCTGCTCGTTCAACGTATACGGTACCGATTAATCATAACGAACTGAGCGAGTTACAGGTGAAATTTTGAAGCAGGTTTCAGGAGTTTCTAAGAGAAGTACAGTTCTAACCTCCGAGAAGAGTACCGGTGCTGGAGACTGCAAGACGATTGAACCGACCTCGGCGTGCCGGCGCAGGACGCCGTCTCCGAGAGCACCCCCGACCTCGATTCCCTTTCCATCGCCGACCAAAGCCTTATTTCCCCTCACCACCAAGAACCTGCCAAGCGCCGGCCATCAATCAATCCATGGCCAAGAGTAGCATGTCCAGTGCAATGCAAGCTCTCTCTCTCTCTCCACACACAGATGCATCTGATCACTCACTCAGTGATCTTATCAGGCTGGATTAGCATTGCTGTGGACCGAGGTAGGAGCAGAGAATATGAGTATCTGGCAGCAGGGATGCCGTACCTTGAGCTGTTGCCGGGAACGGTGAGCTGTCCATGTACAAGGAGGCCGCCGTGGCTCAGCTGCGTCCGGGGAGCTGGAGCGCAGCTGCTCCGCTTCTCGAAAGAGCTGACCTTATTCGCTCCCGCAAAGGAAAAAGGCCAAGGCTTTCTTTCTTGGATACCAACACAGAACCTACTAGTAGCCAAGAACAATGGAGGGAGAGCAGAGCAGGCTCCTCGTTGCTTGCCAATGGCGCTGGACGAGGCAGCTGAGATGCTGGAGGGAGAGCAGGAGAATAGCCCGGGAGGCGAAAGGGGCACGGGAAAGCTGGCGCAGCGCAGCAGTAGCCCAGCCGCCGCCAAAACAAATGGGAATGGAAAAGACGGCCAGGAAAAGCAGGTGCTTAAAAGGAGGATGAAGAAAAGAGGTGAGTGAGTGAGGGAGGGAGAAAGAAGAATCGGACAATGGCATCAATCCTCGTTGTCCCACCGCTGTTAATTCTTTAACCCAAGGAACAGGGAAAGGCCAGCGGCCGATTCCATTATCACCAAGCAACTGTGGTCTAATCAGCACTAGCAGGAAGGAGAAGACGATGATGATACTCGGTGGATTTAGTAGCAGCATCAGAAGCTGGGGACATGCAACAAATCTTTTGTTTTCTTGGCAAAAGGAGATGTCATGTGAGAAGGACTGAATGAGTGGAGTAGTATTGGGTGGGGGGAGCAGGGAGGGCAGGTGGGAATAATACGGGATTTGGTTGCTGGGGAATGCAGGGTGGTCAGCCCAGAGATAATCCGTTCTTGATCCGTCAGCAAAACACAGCACGATTTTATCTTTTTTATTGGCTTACAGCAACACACGACAAGGTTACTACTTCTGACTTCTGGTTGATGCCAAATTTAGTGCCAGGAGCACAGGACCGATCATTTATGGCCGTCCGACTGTAAAAAACCAGGTGGCCAGCCGCATTTTTGCCTTGGGGGAGCTGGACACCTGAAATTCATGCAGCATTGGCCTTGGCTCTTCCATTTGGCCATTTACTCGTCTCTTTGTATGCACGTTGGCGTTTGCTTCGAATTCGTGCGGGATGGAACGTGTCGGTTCTTTGACACTGCTAACAGGGGCAAACAAACGCACCTTTCTGTGGAGCAGAAGCAACGAGGTTGAGTGAGCCCCGAACGGACAGTCAACCCCAACCGACGGTGCCTTGCATTGCACCAAGAGCAGCCCAAGATCGCGTGCTACCAGCCGATACCACTGGCCGGCTGGTGTCGCCGGCCTTGCAGTTGCATGCACGCTGGCTCATTCCCGTGACTCCCCTGCACAAAAGCAGAGTTCCGCCGGGCTCTAAACTCTCTGCTCCGACACAACATTTCATCTCCTCAGTGTCCTGTGATACCCCGCAATAATGCAGGTTGGGAGCGGGATTTCGTCGTTGCCGGCGCGCCTCCGAGACAACAAGCACCGGGTCGCTGTCGCCCGTCGAGCACGGGGATGCCAAGGCCGCACGAGCACGAGCTCCTAGCCCAGAGATGCGGGCTTCGCCCGTGCACTCGTAAACATCTGTGCCCCACCGCCATCGCCGCTCGCAACGCACCGTACTAGTAGTAGTACTACCAGGACTGGCCATTATTTGGTGTTGATTATATATATACAAATATGTAAAAATATAATTAATAAACAAAGGGATCGGCGGCCGGAGATCGGAGCGGCTGACAAGGATGTGCCGGGATCCGATGGGGTCCATCGAAGACTAGAACCGAAGCTCGGCGACGAATCCGCCGGGGATTATTTTAGTGTGTTGCGAGTAAACAACAACACGGCCGCGAGGCCAAAGCGAGAAGCATCTTCGTTGGGCGAGCGGGCGGGCACGGCGGCATGGCACGGCATCCCGATTCCCGACGCGGCGAGGCCGGGCGCCCGATAAACAAAACAATTTGCCAGATCGTGACCCCCCTCCCTCCCCTCCCTCACCCCCCGCGTGCACCCCATGTCCGCCGACGCGTGCGGTGCGGGCGCAGCAGAGCCGTGGCGTGGCATCCTCTGCGCACGCACTGTACCCGTGGGTGGAACCTGCGGTGGCAGGGCGGGGCGCCCCGCGATCTTTCGCCGGCTGCGCCGTGGCGTGCGCGTGCTCGATTCGATTCGTTTTAGTGGGGCGGCCGGGGTGACCGCGAGGTCATTTTCGGTGTCGGGGTGGGCGTGCACGCACCTGGGCGACGTCGGCGTGGTAGTCGACCCACGTCGGCGTCAAGGGAGGGGAGGTTGGTGGCCACTGGCCATCGATCGGGCCACCTACCTGCCGCTGAGTTACGTGCGCGGCGGGATGGCCCTGCGCTGCATGGTTCGTAGCTGCTGCTGCCGCCGCACTGTAGCATGGAGCTGCACTGCTGCAGGGTGGGTGGCAGTAATGCGCGTGTGGCCAAGACCAGGGAAAGAAGATCGGTTTGGTTTGGAGCGGGATGAGCCGGTGCTGTTGCAGCCCAGGTACACGTGTGACCTGTGCCATGTGTGCGCGCGGCCGTGTGTCGGTGGCGATCGATCTGCATGCGCTGGCCGAGGCGGAAGGAGAGGCCAGGGGAGAGCCATTTCGCCACTTCACCAATTCATTGTGCGGTCGTCATGCGTGCCCACCGCCGCGCCCGCGAGGTGGCGGACGATCGGATGATCGGATCCAAGGGCGGCCAAGTAAAAGCAGGGGGGCACACGCAGCATCTTCCCCCTGCAGCGTGCAATGCGCTATCCGCCCGTCCTGGCCAGCCTGCAGTCCGTCGGTCGTCATCAGGTCCCGTCCCGGAACCTTTGCGAGCTCGAGGGAAATTTCATGGCGCCCAACACCGATAGGACCGCGGGACCACCGGACCAGCGTCCTCATTTTCTATACATACGGGTACGGTGTACAGTTGGGAGTACTTATTTTTCGGCTCCCGTCCGTCGTTGATCCGTCCTTTCCTACAGCTAAGGCGTGGGCACCCCCTTTTGTTGATCGACGAGGGAGGGTACGGTGAGGGGGTCTGCAGATTCGTTGGATTGTTGGAAGAAGAAACAAACCCATGCCATCTCCCATGGTTATCTCGGAGCACTAGCCACTAAGCATCCGTGTAAAGCGATCTCAATCGGTGTGGCTGGCTGGTTGGTTTGTTCGTGGTCCAAGCCTCCCTGTTTTTTCTTTCTTTCCTTTCCTGGGCGGCCAGCATGGTAATCAGCCATCCTTGTATTTTTTCACTCGTCTGAAAAATAGATTCAGGCATTACTGTGGCAGCCGGTACGTACTGTCTCCGGTTAGGATGGAGAAAACGAATAGACATTTGTCGTCGTCGACAAAATTAAAATGATCGCAAGTACACCCATTATTCATTTCATGCGGTCCCCATTGGCCGAGAACCGGGACGGTAAACCGTTGTGATCGTAGGGATCGGTGGTACTGCTACTATCAGCGGTACGTAGGTGTCGGTGCCTGATTTGGTCGCACCGGCACCGACGAGTGATTGCGGTGCTAACCACTCGTTTTCCCGATGGCGAGAGTGAGAGACGAGGTTTTATCCTGGTTCCGGCCACGGGGCCGTACGTCCAGCAGGGGTGCGATGCACCTGGTTACGTGTTGCTTGTAGTAGGGGTTTACAAGCAAGGTGGGAGAAGGAGATAAGCTCCTAAGTCCCAGGCTATGGTGTGTGGGTGCGTATGAGACTTGTGTTCTCTGCGTCTCTTTTTCTTTTTTTTCTTTGCATGAGCTTCCCTCCCCCTTTTATAGACCAAGGAGGAGGGATCGGGTACATGCGTTCGTGTCGTGACGTGGTTGTGGCGCTGACGTCGTTTGGTGCACTGTGCTGCCCATGCCGTGTACCACGCGAGCGGGAATCGCGCCTTCCTACTCCGGCTGACGGCATGGCGACAGTTGACGTAACGTCCTCAAGCGACGGTCCACGGCTTCGAGGGTAGAGGTCTTCATACGGCCGCCTGGGTCGGGGTTCGGTAGCTTCCTTCGAGGGTTGCTTTCGAGGGTAGTGGCGCATCCGAGGCGGGCGGAGTCAAAGGAGTGGTTGGCACAGTGTTACTGCCAGGTTAGGTTTGCCGTGCGGCGTGGCGCTCAGAAGTCCACTGTGCGATTGGATTTGACCGATGTCTTCTCCGTGGCGTGGGCGGTGACATGACGCAGCGATTCCCCCGCTTTTTGACCGTGGAGGGACGACATCATGTCTTGAAGTGATAGATCGCAGAGCGAGGGCGTCGTTCCCGGCGTGGCGGGCTCGAGCATGGACCGCATGCTCGAGCTAGCCGACCCTCGTACGAGACGGAGATCCCCGCTCGAGGGTAGTTGTAAACCTCGAGCTCGGTTAGGCTCGATCGTCACGGACATCCCTGCTCGAGGGTGGTCGTCTACCTCGAGCGGGATGGGTTCCAAGGAAGGAGTTGTCGTGACGGGCCTTTGCCGGGCTGCAGAGCCAGGCCGACGTCGTCGTAGGCCTTGTTGCTAAGTAGTTTAGGGCCCAAGTTAGGGTACCCCTTTTCCAGGGTCCCGACAGTAGCCCCCGAGCCTTCGCAGGGATGAGGTTTTCATCCTGCGAAGGCTGGAGTTCGCCGAGGCTTTCGAGGCCTTCGTTTCTTCGTGGGTTCCGGGATTCCGTGGGGGCGCGCTAGCGCACCCGCGGGTGTAGCCCCCGAGGCCTTGGGAGAGTGATTGACACTCTCTCAAGGTCTCAGCCTGATGCACAGAGCATTTGCTGCTTCCTCAAGTGTGGGTTCGTCCACTGTGCCTGAAGTAGGGGGGATTTCAAGCTTTCTACGTGCCTCGAGCCCCTGTTTGAGGGTGCTGAGGAGGAGGCGACCCATGCTTCCCTCGGTGGGATCGAGCCACGGGTGCCTGGTTGAGCTGTTAACGGGTGGTTCGAGCGGACGTCCATACCCCATTTGATAAGGGTAGGCTCGTGGTCACAGGACACGTCCATAAAAGCCTTTCGCAAAGTATGCTAGATGGGTCTCGACCTCATTCGTTAGAGGTCGAGGGCTCGATGCTCCCCCTCGAGGGGTCCCTCGATCTAGGCACTTTGCCCGGCCTCGAACATAATCGGCTGGCTCCCTCGAGCGTTCGAGCTTCGAGGGTACCGTCGATTATCCCTGACTCGGTTGATCTGAGGCCCTTGTCGAAACCCTTCGTAGGCCCAAGGTTCGAACCTCTGATCAGTAGCACGATGGCTTCTTCAATTCGAGGAAGAAACCATCGAGCGTGATTTCATGGTTCCGCTCCGCGCGGGTTTTCGAGGTTTTCGAGACCTCTTTCCCTCGAGGGGGCACCCTCGAGCCTTCGAGCTTCGAGGTCCCTCCTCTGAGGGTGGGCGTCTTGAATGCGCCCTCGTTCTGCGCGAGTCATGATGACCCGTAGCGAAAACTTCGCGGTTTCGTGCGATCGTGGGAGAAGTGGGAGAAGTGGGCGCGCTTTCGGGTGAGGCGTGCGGGCGCAGTTTGACACGACCGCACGTCTGCCGCGCCAGACTCCTCGAAATTTACGGCGCAGTTACTCGATTGCGCGGTTGACGCGGCCCGTGCCGTTACGTCTCCCGGGGCAGGCCTGGCTGTTAGTCTAGGGACTGTCGCGTCAAGGCTGGAGTCCTGCCGTGCTTAGCTCCGCGGGGGGAGTATAAATAGCACGGCAGCGCCCATGCCAAGGGTACGCTTCCCTTTGCGTTTTCGCCTTAGCCTTCAGTTCCCTTTGCCCTAGCTTTCGCCTTCGTCTTCTTCCTTCGTCCGAGCTCTCCCTCCTCCGTCATGGCCCAGTTCGCCGATCCCGCGCCATGGAAGCCGTCCAACGCCACCAAGCATTGTTTGGACAGCTTGGTGGAGGTCGGGGTGCTGCCGCCCAACGTCGACGGCGAGCCGCCGTCTGGATCTCGCCGGGGGCCGCTACGGAGCCTGATCCGCCGAGGGGCTACGTCGTCAGCTTTGCTCGTTTCCATGAGCGGGGCTTTGGAGTTCCGGTGGGGAGGTTCATGCGAGCGTTGTGCTTCCACTACAAGGTGGAGCTGCACAACTTCTCGCCGAACGCGATCTCGCAGGCGGCGGTCTTCGTCGCCATCTGCGAGGGTTATCTCGGCATCGAGGCCCATTGGGACCTTTGGTGCCACCTCTTCGTCGGCGAGCTTTTCTTGGAGTACGTCTCCAAGGGGGTTCGTCGCCCTGCTCGCGCCGGCGGCCTGGTGCTCCAAGTTCAGAAGGGGCGCAAAGACCTCTATATCCCGAGCTCCATGGTTTCCAACAACCAGGACTGGGATAAGGGATGGTTCTACCTCCGCAACGACGGAGGACATCTGCCGCCCTACACCGGCCTGCTACTGACGGAGAAGCAGCCCGACTGGCACTTCGGCGTGTCGCCGCCGTCGCGGAAGAAGAAGCTCGACCCGCTGGTGGACGCGCTCCAGCGGCTTTCGAGGCTCGGCCTCACCGCTGGCGGGGTCATCGCCAACTTCCACCGGCGGCGGGTGCTTCCCCTTATGCGGCGGAGGCTCTCGTTGTACGAGTTGACTCCCGATGCCGACCTCACCGGCACGGTGATGGCGGCGGAGCCATTGCCCGTCGCCACCGCCGTGCAGCGGGCGCGGCGCGCCGTCGACAAACTGCCGGACGACCCTTGGGCAGTGCCGATGCGGCCCGAGGATGGCTATGTGAGCCTCGTAAGTGATCCTCGATCTTTGCTTTTGCTTTTTTGGGTTTTGTCCTCGTGTTTCCGACCTTACGAATGGTGCCTTGCAGGGCGTATCGCGTGGCCACTACTCCAAGCCTCCCGTCCCCGAGGACAAGGCCGTCAACCGCGCCCTCGCCGAGAAGGCGAAGGAGGCCAAGGCTCGGAGGGAGGCTCGATTGCAGCGGAAGGAGCGGAAGAGGCAGAAGCTCGAGGCGGAGAACCGCGAGCGGGCGAGGCGGGGGCTCTCACCGCTTTCCGCGCCAGAATTCTCCACCGACCGTGATGGATCTGACGAAGACGGCGGGGCGAGGAGCCCGTCCCCGTTCGAGCTTCCCATCGGTGGGCCCGCCCCCGCCTCGGGACACCGCCGTCGACCGCGGTGCCCTCCGTTGAGCGTCCGTCGGGGGCGGCCACGGCTGTTCCCGAGGGAACCCAGGGCCAAGATGAGGCCCCTCCGTCGACCGCGGGGCCTTCCTCTGAGGGTCCATCGGGGGCAGCACCGGCTGCCCTCGAGGAACCTCGGGGTGGAGGCGAGGTCCCCGAGCGGCCGGGCGCCGTCGAGGAGGCCCCGGCCCGTGGGGCGGAAGCGGAAGTCCCCCAAGTAGAGCCCGTCGACCCTACGAGGGGTGAGGAGGCCTCGAGGGTAACCCCCCAGGGGGAAACCGTCGTCTCCGCGGGAGACGAGGCCTCGAGGACGGCTCCTCAAGGGGAAACCGTCGCGGCTATGGGAGGCGAGGTCCCGGGAGCAGCTCCCGCTCCGGCCTCGAGGCCAAAACGGAAACTCCCCTTCGTGCGGTAAGCTTTCCTTGTCGCTTGCTTGTCGTTGGTGTTTCGTTTTTGCCTCTAACCGAGCTTCTTTTCGTATCACAGTCGCTCTGGGGGGCGGAGCACACCTTCCCTCGCGCCAACCAAGGCCCTCAAGATCGGGCCTAGCTCGTCGCCGCACCCATCCTCGCAGCTCCTGGGCCCGACGAACGACGTCGTGGAGGACTTTGTTACGTTTTTCGACACCCAGGCGGAGCTGCAGGCCCGGCAGCAGCCGCGCGAGGAGGCGCCTCCGGTCCTCGAGGGGCCAAGGCCGCCTCAGCTCCTCGAGGGCGCGGTCGAGCCCCACGTTGAGGCAGCTCGGCCCGAGGAAGCCAACCCCGCGCCTGGGGAGGCTCTTCGCGTCGAGGAGCCGTCTGCGGCGCCCGTGGAGGCGGACGCCGTGGTGGTCCCTCCGCATGAGGGGGGAGAGAGGCGAACCCATGGCGGCGGGTTCCCCCATCTGACGGAGCTGGCAGAGGCTCTGGGGGTTGGAGCCCCCGTGGCGCAGGGGCACGAGAGTGGCGGGGCCGCGCCATCGACTCTCATCACGGCTCAGCCGGGGCCAGTAGCGGCCTGGTCTTACGAGGCGCATGCCCGTGGAAGCGCGGAGATGTGGCAAGCCCGCAGCGCGCTTCCCCAGCGGTTCGTCGACGAAGCCGTGGCAGAGGAGACTCTGTGGGAGGTCCAGTCGTCACACGGCTTGGACGTTCGCAGGGCGCTGCAGGACATCCTCCGTCTTCACGACGATGCCGGCAAGGTCCACCGGGTACGTCTCGGTGTAAGTGATGTTTTTGCCATGCCTTATTTTTTCAAAGAAGGCTTATCTCTTTTTCTTTTCGCAGGAACTCCGCAAACAGGCGCTCGCGAAGAACGACCAGATTGCGGAGTTATCGCTGGAGCTCCGTCGCTTGTCCGGGGTGCTCGAGGCTCGAGACCGCCAGCTGGACGACCTTCGAGGTGCTCGGGACCAGGCCCTCGCCCAGGGTCGGGAGAAGGGCGAGGTCATCGCTCGCCTTGAAGGCTCGGCCAGCGCCCTCCGCGAGCAGCTCGCGAACCGCAATGACTGGCTGGAGAACGAGCGGGCTGCGCGTCGCGCGGCGGAGCTGGCGGTCGAGGAAGAGCGGCGTCTCGCGGTCGAGGCTCGAGACCGGCTCGAGCAGGAGCAGACTGCTCGGGCCACGGCGGAGCGGCAGGCGCGAGAGGTGGAGCAGCGGGCCCAGGAGGCGGAGAGGGCCCTCGAGGCTGCTCTGGGACAGGTCGAGGGTAAGCTGATTTGGCTCGAGCTCTGACCCTTTCGTTTTGTTGCTTTTTGGCTGACTCTTGTTGGTGCAGCATTGAAGCAGGCGCTTCAGGCCGAGACCGAGTCGAAGGAGGCCGTGCTGGTGGCGCAGACGGAGACCCATCGTGAGCTCGACGAGCTGGTGCAGGCGGCCTCGGCCGCCTGCAACGAGATTGCTGGTCCCGGCCTGCAGTTTGGGAGCACCCTCGCAAGCCGCGTTCGAGCGCTTGGGGGTCACTTCACTTCGCGCGTGAAGGAAGCCCTTCTGCTCGGAGTTCGGAAGGCGCTTGGAGTGGTTACGACCCACTACCAAGCGGACCTCTCGAAGCTCGCCGCTGGGTACGTCGTCGCCGACAACCTCAACGACGAGGAGGCGGTGGCGGCGATGGACGAGGCCGATGCTGCTGCTGACGGGACGGCGCGAGTGCTTGCCGGCTACTTCGAGGGCGCCCTCTTTCCTGGCGAGGACGGCGGCGGCTGGGACGACCTTGGCGGCGGGGGCGATCCCTGAAAATCTCGGGCCATCGAGCCCGATTGTAAAGAAGTAGATTAGGATTTCGAACTCCTTTTTTGTAAGACTGATTTGCTCGTATCTTACTGAACGTCGTTTATTTTGCTTTAAACGTGATGTTATTTTTATGCGGTGCCTTCGCGACATGCGTTAGTCCGATGCTTGTGCCTCGAGGGGAGAGCGTTGCTAGGATCGTTCGTACGTAAATGACTTGGGCGGAGGGAAGTGAGGTGTTGCCGTAGCCTCGAGGCGTAAGCGAACACTCGGCTCAGGCGACCCTGCCCTTGTCCGTTTCACGCCTAGCGTGTCTCCTTCGAGGTTTCGCAAAGGATTTTTCTTTTGAAAAGCGACGATTTTTTCGAGGGTTAGCCTCCATGTAGCCCCCGAGGGAGGGATGGCTCTACCGAGGGTAGAGCCAAACCTCCCTTGAAGCTTGAAAATAATAAAAGTTCGTTTTATTTTCTTCCAAACTGTGGGGGTAAAAGCGTCGACACTTAATTCAAAATAACTTGCACAAAACTAGAGTATGTAAAAAGATTTCGAGGGCCGCGGGGCCACTCTAGGGATAGAAACGACGTAGCTGTTGGATGTTCCAGGCGTTCGTGAGGACGTGCCCGTCCTCGTCAGCTAGCTTGTACGTTCCGGGCTTGAGAACTTCGGCGACGATGTATGGCCCCTCCCACGGGGGTGAGAGCTTGTGCCGCCCTCGGTTGTCCTGTCGAAGCCTCAACACGAGGTCTCCTTTGCAGAGATCTCGGTGTCGGATCCTTCGAGCCTGTTGTCGACGCAGGCTCTGCTGGTACCTCGCCGAGTGGAGTAAAGCCACATCTCGAGCCTCGTCGACCTGGTCGAGCGAGTCCTCTCGAGCCTGGCAATTTCGCTGCTCTTGGTACGCTCGGAGCCTAGGGGACCCATATTCCAGATCCGTAGGGAGGATGGCCTCTGCCCCAAAGACGAGAAAGTATGGGGAGAACCCTGTTGCTCTGCTTGGGGTTGTTCTCAGACTCCAAATCACCGATGGTAGCTCTTGCACCCACTTGTGTCCAAACTTCTTCAGTTTGTTGTGAATTCTGGGCTTTAGGCCTTGTAGAATCATGCCATTGGCACGTTCTACTTGGCCATTCGTCTGTGGGTGAGCCACTGCTGACCAATCCACTCGGATGTGGAAATCGTCGCAGAACTTTAAGAACTTCTTTCCTGTGAATTGCGTACCATTGTCGGTGATGATGGAGTTCGGAACCCCGAACCGATGGATTATATCGGTGAAGAAGAGCACCGCCTGCTCAGACTTGATCCTGCTGATGGGTCGAGCCTCGATCCATTTGGAGAATTTGTCGATGGCCACCAGCAGGTGTGTGAAGCCCCCGGGTGCCTTCGCCATTGGCCCGACAAGGTCGAGGCCCCATACGGTAAAGGGCCACGTAATGGGGATGGTTCGCAACGCCTGAGCGGGTAGGTGCGTCTTGCGCGCGTAGAACTGGCACCCTTCGCAGGTCCGTACCACCTCCGTGGCGTCCGCCACGGCAGTGGGCCAGTAGAAGCCTTGTCGAAAGGCGTTACCCACGAGCGTTCGTGGAGCGGCGTGATGCCCGCACACGCCTGCATGAATGTCAAGGATAAGCTCCTTTCCTTCGGGTATCGGGATGCAGCGTTGCAGGACCCCCGAGGCTCCCCGTCGGTACAGCTCCCCCTCGATGATAAGGAACCGCTTAGCTTTCCTCGCTACGCACCTTGCCTCCGTTCGATCGCTAGGCAAGACGCCTCCGTCGAGCCATTCGAGGTACGGGCTCCGCCAATCTCGAGGTGCCGAAACCTCGTCAATTTCCATTGCCTCCGCCTCGTCCTCATCTCCCGAGCAGGCTTCGTATCCCAGAGGCTCGTCCTCGTCCGCCAAGAGCTCCGCGCCCGTGGGGTCGAGGGCGGACGTTTGAGCGTCGGGTACGGTCGAGGCTTGGGTCGAGGCGGTGAGGGTAATCGAGGGTACGTCGATGTCTTTGGCAAAGACGTTCGGGGGAACGGGGGCTCGCCCCGACGCGATCTTCGCCAATTCATCGGCTTCCTCGTTGTACCTTCGTGCGATGTGGTGAAGCTCGAGGCCGTCGAACTTGTCTTCGAGCTTACGTACCGCCTGGCAGTATGCCGCCATTTTTTCGTCGTGGCAGCTCGATTCCTTCATCACTTGATCGACGACCAGTTGCGAGTCGCCGCGAATGTCGAGGCGCTTAATGCCTGCACCCCCGAAGGTCCCACGTGTTTCCAGGGCGCACGTAGGTGCCCTGCAAATTTCCCACGAAGGTCTCGACCAGGTCGTCCCAGTCGCGGATCCGGTTCGGGGGCAGGTGCTAGAGCCATGTCCGCGCGGAATCTGCCAGGTGGAGTGGCAGATTGCGGATGATCATGGCGTCGTCTGTGGCGCCGCCGAGCTGGCACGCTAGGCGGTAGTCATTGAGCCATACCCTGGGGTCCGTTTCCCCAGAGTACTTGGTGATGGTGGTAGGCTGTCGGAAGCGGGGGGGAATCGGGGCAGTGCGGATGTTGTAGCTGAACACCCGCGTGCCCGCTGGCTCTGGGGCCGCATCCCGGTTCCGCCCTACGTCGGTGCGCCCGCGCTGGTTGGTCCAGGCTCCCTCTCGCCGCCTGATTTCGTTCAGGGTATTGCGAGCGTCGCCATCATCGTCCGTGCCACGGGTGTCCCGGAGGCGTGACCTCGCGGGTTCCCTTGCTGGAGACGTTCGTGTTTCGAGCGCACGTGGTTCGCTGGCGTGGCGTCGCGCCGTGTCGCGGCGGGAGTTGCCCCGGGATTGTGCTCGCGCCCTGCCGTTGGGTCGGGGTGAGCGTACCGAGGATTCCCCTCCTCGTTCGCCCTTCGAGGCTGAGGAGCGTCGAAGGCGGGAGGCCGAGCTCTCGGCATGCTGTCGGGCAGCATGCTCGACCAGCTTTTGAGCCTCGAGGTGCAGTTTTCGCCCTTCGGGGCTGGCTGCCTCCGGCATGGCTCGGAGCAGCGCGGCCGCCGCGATGAGCTTCTGGCTCGTTCTGGGGGCGAGATCGTCGTCTTTGCCCTCAGCGAGGATGCGGGCCTGAGCCACTCGTCCCGCGTGTCGGGCGTCCGTGCCGCGTTCGTCGTCTTGCTTGGCTGGTTCGCGGTCGGAGCGCGCTGGTGGCGAGACGTCACCACTAGCTCGTGGCCGATGGCGCGGATCCCGCTCGTCCTCGGAAGGAGAGTGATCCGATGGGTCCGACGGCTGCGCGCCTGTCAGATCTACGCCATCGTCGTTCCCCTGGTCGTCACCCCCGCCGTCGTCGTCCGACGTCGACCCCTGGCTGGCTTGTCCGTCGTTGATGACGAAACACTCCCTGGTTGGATCATACTCATCATCGGAATACTCGAAGCAGTAATCCGCCGCTGTTTGAAAGGCAATAAAGGCCTCTGGGTCGCGGAGACCCGAGTAGTCCCATCCAAGGTGTGTACGCGTAAATGCGTGTCTATCATCGGACTCCGTGCGGGGATCACCGGGCAACGGATCGGCGAAATCTCGCTCGGAAACTGGGTGGCAACCAGGCTGGTTGTCATACGTGGTAGCGTAGATGGAGGAGGCGTACGCATCCGCGGAGTTGCGTAGCCCGTAGGGATAGGAATGCACCGTCGTAACGCGTGGTGCGGACATGGGCCCTGGGAGGAAGGGAGTAGCCCTCTCCTGTGGTCCTGACCGCAGGACGTCCCCTTCCCTTGCGGGAGGGGGGACGCCGGCGTCGGCGGCGCGCCTCGCGGCGTGTGCTCGTCGTGCACGAGGTCCGGGACGACTCCGTCGTCGTGGTGCCGCCGGTTGCT
Organism: Digitaria exilis; assembly: GCA_015342445.1. Lineage (NCBI taxonomy): Eukaryota > Viridiplantae > Streptophyta > Magnoliopsida > Poales > Poaceae > Digitaria > Digitaria exilis. The sequence goes on from JACEFO010000112.1 coordinate 1,724,855, forward strand.
GATGATGAGGCTCCGGTCGGTCGCTTGGATCCTGCTGGAGGATGGGCATGTGGTAATCATCGCCACACGCCCGGAATCGTAAGCTTCCGAACCAGATCTCCTGCCCCGCTGGGAGCAGATCGCTCTCGCCCAGCGGAGGCCGTCCTTCGCCGAAGTTCGCCATCGGGAATGGGAGTAGCGCAGCGCTGGTCCCCTACCTGGCGCGCCAACTGTCGGTGCCTGATTTGGTCGCACCGGCACCGACGAGTGATTGCGGTGCTAACCACTCGTTTTCCCGATGGCGAGAGTGAGAGACGAGGTTTTATCCTGGTTCCGGCCACGGGGCCGTACGTCCAGCAGGGGTGCGATGCACCTGGTTACGTGTTGCTTGTAGTAGGGGTTTACAAGCAAGGTGGGAGAAGGAGATAAGCTCCTAAGTCCCAGGCTATGGTGTGTGGGTGCGTATGAGACTTGTGTTCTCTGCGTCTCTTTTTCTTTTTTTTCTTTGCATGAGCTTCCCTCCCCCTTTTATAGACCAAGGAGGAGGGATCGGGTACATGCGTTCGTGTCGTGACGTGGTTGTGGCGCTGACGTCGTTTGGTGCACTGTGCTGCCCATGCCGTGTACCACGCGAGCGGGAATCGCGCCTTCCTACTCCGGCTGACGGCATGGCGACAGTTGACGTAACGTCCTCAAGCGACGGTCCACGGCTTCGAGGGTAGAGGTCTTCATACGGCCGCCTGGGTCGGGGTTCGGTAGCTTCCTTCGAGGGTTGCTTTCGAGGGTAGTGGCGCATCCGAGGCGGGCGGAGTCAAAGGAGTGGTTGGCACAGTGTTACTGCCAGGTTAGGTTTGCCGTGCGGCGTGGCGCTCAGAAGTCCACTGTGCGATTGGATTTGACCGATGTCTTCTCCGTGGCGTGGGCGGTGACATGACGCAGCGATTCCCCCGCTTTTTGACCGTGGAGGGACGACATCATGTCTTGAAGTGATAGATCGCAGAGCGAGGGCGTCGTTCCCGGCGTGGCGGGCTCGAGCATGGACCGCATGCTCGAGCTAGCCGACCCTCGTACGAGACGGAGATCCCCGCTCGAGGGTAGTTGTAAACCTCGAGCTCGGTTAGGCTCGATCGTCACGGACATCCCTGCTCGAGGGTGGTCGTCTACCTCGAGCGGGATGGGTTCCAAGGAAGGAGTTGTCGTGACGGGCCTTTGCCAGGCTGCAGAGCCAGGCCGACGTCGTCGTAGGCCTTGTTGCTAAGTAGTTTAGGGCCCAAGTTAGGGTACCCCTTTTCCAGGGTCCCGACAGTAGGACAGTAGGCGTGTACATACCGCGTCAAAATAGAAGGTGCGCCGTGATAGAGAAGCCCGGCCGGCTTAATTCGCAACACGCCAAGACGACGAAGTAATGTACTAGTACTACTAGCCACTCCTAGCTAATAGTAGTAGTATCTTTTATTCTCTCTACTAGTATGCGACGACTGTGTCACTGCCGAAGGAGAACAGATCATGGAGATAAGACACGACTAATAACTAACCCGGCAGTTTAGTTTCTTCGACGTCTCCATCGATGGGAACCGTGTCGGTCTGGATGGAAGGTGCAGTTCGTTGGGCTAGCTAGTTGTTCAATTGTGTACATCTGGCTATGTGTGGCATCATCGCGACTGATGATGACCCAACCAAATCCAAGTAACTATCTAGTATACTTGGGCTAAGCAAGTAAGCATGCTTCCTTGTTTGCAAATTGTAATAGTTAATTTAAGCAGGTGTCCGTATATATGCAGGGTAGGCTAACCTTACGACATTGACACGTTTACATATGTGATATGTCCCAACTGGCCCTATTATGTATAAGAGTATACGTAGTATTAATGTGTGCCTGCACTGCACATCTCAGCCACACTAACATTGCCTGCTAACGACAGCTAGACGCTTATGGGTGACGATCGGGCTGAGGCTCCTTTCATCTGCGACAATATGAGTAGTATGCTTCACCCAACCTAAGATGCAATCAGAAACCAGTTGACTCGAGTAGCCGATAGACTTGGTTGTTCATCTCACAATATCCGTTGACGACGCCATCCTAGCAAGCTTTAAGCTGGAAATGCTTGTGCATTTAAGGTACTGCAGCTGTCTCTAAGCTAAGCTAAGCTTACCAAGCTTGTTCCAGTGTCTACGAGCAACATGTACACGCCGGTCGCTTTCAGCGTTCAGTGCATCGCCGTTGAAGCAACAACGGCGACCTCATTGCCTCATGAAAATCAATCGCCCGTGAGAAGAGAAATCAAACATGACATCACATGAGTGAGCCGGGACGAGCGGAGACGACGGGGTGAGCATGCTCTCGAGCTCAATGGGGATACGTGTGTTCGTTGAGAGACGTCGCGGTCGCGGAGACATGAGAATTTGCCCGGAGCGTCCAGCGATTGCCGATGCCGTTTCCAGGGCAAATGAATGGGCAAGATGAACGAGACAGATGAGTGCAAGATCAGTACGTACAAAATCACATGACGCGAAACAGTTCACACGTCTTTACCGCTTTACGGCGGATCGATGGCTCCGGGAGGGCTTTCCTCGGCCGTCGTGGATGTGCAATGCACGGCGGTTAGCGGAAGGAAGGAATCTCTTTCTCTTGCACGTACTTCTCGAAACATGTCTCCACCTGTCGAAAGAAGAGCTACTAGCGCTGAAAACGTTGCGAATCTGGCCAGCCTAGTGTCTTTTCATGAAAGTCCATTTACAGCGTATTCGAGTTAACCGCCACATGCAGGCACACGCTGCCACCCACAAGGCCAGGAGAGGGTGTACACCAAAAGGCTGAAGTGTGAAATGATCTTGGCATTAGTTTTTTTTTTATAAAAAAAAGTGATCTTGGCATTACTGGAGGCCCAGAGATTTTCGTAGAAAAAGATTAGAACTTTGGTAGATTGGGCCCATGGATCTGTTTCCGGCCCAAAGTTTCTCGAGGGTAAACATTTGGACGATCAGTTCAAGATCAGTGCGCAAAGCAGGGCCCAATTGGTTATATCGCTTATGATTTCTTTTCATTTTGAAAAGAAGAGGAAAAAGATTAACCCAAATTTCATTGATCACAATCGTCAATTTACCTAAAAAACGAACATAGTTACGTATAGCAAAGAATCAAAATTGTACTCCTACTGTGCATGCTACTTTACACCAGTCTCCTCACAAATGGAATGGTGGACTATCTGGCTAACCTATGATCATCATACATTAATACTCGTACTACTACTGCTGATCCTGCGGTCGCAAAAAGGAAAAAAAAATACTGCTGATCCTGATCAAAGGATCACTCGCTATCTGCTTCCACAATCGCGCTCAAGCTCCGCACCGCTGCAACGCGCCGAGTGACACCTTCGCGACCGACACCGACGGCTCCCTGTCTCGCCCTCCCCACGGTCCGATCGCCGGACTCCGCCGCCTTGATGACGCGCGTGTCGCCGTATCCGCCGTGCACGCGGTCGCTCCTCTTCCACGCGCCGTCGTCCGCGTGCGCAGTCACGACGACCACCGGCGCGACCCGCCCCGTAGTCCCCCGCCGCCGCTGCTGCGCCCTGTTGCTGTCCGGCGACGGCACGCCGGCGACGACGACGACGACGGGCGAGGTCCCGAGAGCCGCGCAGGCCTTGACGGCGAGCGCCGCCATGTCCTGCGCGGACAGCGGCCGTCCGAGCATGGAGAGCGGGAGCGCGAAGTAGAGCTGCCCGGGGCGGAGCGCGTCTCGCGGGCCCACCGCGCGGACGGGCGCGTCGAAGTCGAGCTCGTCGGAGCAGCAGAGGAACCTCGCCGGCGACGACGCTCTGCCTTCGGTGGTGATGGAGGCCAGGGCGTCGTGGGCCGTGACGGGCGCCGCGAACTGCGCCATGGAGCCGTCGAGGTCGACGACCTTGGCAGTGAGCGCGTGCACGGACCCCGGCGGTTCGGACATCGTCGCCGGCCCCGAGCGTGAGACGCACGAACCCATTGATGATTCTCTTCTTCTTCTTCGTCTGTTGCGATCTCTGTTTCTGTGTAGCACGAATCCGTGGATGGATCGGAAATTCGGAATGGAAGTGGTTAGCGCCGGCAGGTTCAGTCGTGGCTGAAAGCTTTATAGGGGATGGATGGTTGGAGAGTGGGGCGCAGGTTGAAAAGTACAGCTGAGTTCGGAGTGCTCGACGACGGATGAGGAATGACGCAGGTGAGCTCGTCACATGCCAATTTCAAGAACGATGAATGAGCACTGCAGGTTAGCTGGAGAGGCCAAAAAATGCGCAGGAACGATCCACTTTGTCCTCTGCGGTCTCTGTGTTGTGGGACGAAGTGGCAGGTGCACCGTGAGGGAAAAGTCGTTTGCACTGTGCAGTCGTGGTCTTGGCATCGCCTGTGACAGCGACTTGACACTGAGTGGTCCCAACCCAAGGCGGCTTCGAAGCTTCGCATCGTCGTCACAGCTCGCGTCAGGGGATTGCGACGCCCAGGGGTCGGGGCATCGCTAGTAGCTCAGGCTCAGAGATTTTTTTCGAACTTTCTCAGACTCAGAGATCGTTCAATTCGGTACACTCTTTTCTTTTTGGAAAAGGAGTTTCCTTTGGTTTTTATTTTTATTTTGTTAGAAAGCAGGTAGTCGGGATCATCGTACTCGTACAATTAAGGATGTGGTTCAGAGAGAATTTAGGCAACCACTTCGTCACTCAGATAGTCAGATTCGCCATGTCTTCCATTATGCTCGGGTCGGGTCTTACTCCTTAAGCGCCCAAGTCATGCCAAACTAAGTGTACACAATCGAGCAAATCCAAGTCTAATAAGATAGCCTGGAAGGTGGAAGCCGGCCTGTTTTCCATATAATCTTTATCTTTACCTATTTCTAAAGCAAGTAAGATTTCTGCCATATTTTTCGTCCGTCCTGACAGGTGGGACTCACATGTCAGCTCATGTGTCTTGTCTCTCTGTCAAGAGAGGTCCACCACCAGGTCGCTACGGGGGTTGGTCTATCACTACGGGAGAACGGTAGTTTGCCGTGTGTTAGAATCTTTGCCGTGTGTTGAACATCGGGCACACGGCAAAAAGCATCATTGCCGTGCGCAACCTGATAAGCACACGGCAAAAACTAAACACACGGCAAAAAGCAACATTGCCGTGTGCCCAAACCACGACACACGGCAAATACAAACTTTGCCGTCTGCTGAAATGGAGACACACGGCAAATAATGGCCACGTGAGCCACCCACGGACGGCCGCCGACATCCGTTACGCTTTACCGTGTGGCTAACAGCAGGACACGGCAAAGTGGATACTTTGCCGCGTGCTCAGAGTGCGGCACACGGCAAACCATATGACAGGTGGGTCCAGAGAACGGATGGCCGTGCCCTGGCGTCATCTTTGCCGTGTGCGGCAGCTTGGCACACGGCAAAGTACTCCTTTGCCGTGTGTGGCCGAGCGGCACACGGTAAAGAAAGGAAAAAAATCATGGATTTTACCATCCAAAATTTTTGTCCACGCCTTGTACATTGTTGGTAATGTATAGGTTTAGTTCAATATTTTTTCCGCTTGGTTTTCTATTTTTAACAATTTTGTCGTGTTCGAAGGATTTTTTCCGTATAATTTAATTTTGACTTGTTGGTCCATAAAATAATACATTAAAATCTATGGAAAATGTTATTTATGATATTGAGGACAGAATATGGCCTCATGCAGTAGTTCAAATGAAATTTCAGGATTGTGTTCTTGAAACATTGCCACTAACATGGCAATTAATAGTGTGTAAATTCTACAAAATTCAAACGGTGTCTATAATTCATGATACTTGTACATATCTCATGCTATCATGTGTGGAGTCCATGATAAAAAGTTGAGTAGATTTTGGATGTTTTGTCATTTGCGATGCTTCTAAACTGAAGCTTCCCCGTAGAAGATGCATAGAGATGAGAAAGGATTTGGTTAGGTTTGTAGGTGCACAAATATTGGAATTTGAGTTTGCATTTATAACTTTTTTATGCAAGTAACAGACAACACATATTGCTCTATGTTATTTTTTTGCATTTTTCCAGAATTGTCTGATAATTTTAATGTATTAACTTTAATTGTTCCATGAATTGTAGAATTAATCTTTGCCGTGTGCGGCAAAGCCACTCTCTCTCGCTGCGAAGTGGGGTCGTCACAACTTTGCCGTGTGCCGCGGATCCAGGCACACGGCAAACAGGGTTGTTTGCCGTGTGCTGCAGATCTGGGCACACGGCGAACTCCCCTGTTGGCCATGTGCCGCAGATCTGCAGCACACGGCAAACCCCGACTTTCCACTTACCCATTCAGCCCACGGCCGCCACCCACACACACCTCACAACACACACCTACAGCCAATCCCGCCGCCGCCGCCGCATCTGACCCGCCGCCGCGCCGCTCCCGCCTCCACGCCCCGCTCCTGCCTCCACGCCGCCGCGCCGCGCCGGCCTTCCTCCACGCCGCCTCGCCACAGAGGAGGAGGAGGGGGAGAGGGCGCAGCTCCCCGTGTCCCATGCCGCCGCACCGGGGAGGAGGGGCAGAGGAGTAGGAGGTGCCGGAGGTGGGGGAGGAGGAGGAGGTGCCGGTGGTGGGGGAGAAGGAGGAGGTGACGGTGGTAGGGGAGGAGGAGGAGGAGGTGCTGCCGGAGGTGGGGAAGGAGGACTAGGAGGTGCTGTCGGAGGTGGGGGAGGAGGAGGTGCTGCCGGAGGTGCCGAGGCCGCGAAGAACCCACGCTCTCGAGTTGCCGCTACCCTTCGGTCCAAGGTTTGTCTCAGCCAGCATTATGCTTATGTATGTAGTGTGTATGTGCATGTGGACTATATATATATGTGGAAAATTCTTTCTAGCTACTCCCACCTTCTATCCACGTGCAAATTAGAGTTGGATCCCATATCGTCAAACCCGGTACCGGCGCTGCCCTCTCGTGCGCGTATAGCGCTATACCGTATCCACGGCTTCCGTCCCTAATATACGCTGCGGAAGCATAACCATCAGATCCGTTTCTTTCGTTCTGTTCCGGACGTGTCAGGGAAACTCGCCGGCGGCCGTCGATGGCGTTCCTAATGACGTCCATGACACGTCCATCGATCTAATCGCGTGCCCCCTACCCTACGAGATGTAGGCTTCCATGGGTGGGAAGGTCGGGCGTTCCATGGATGCTGCAGGGCATGACAGGCTTCAATGGAGGTGCATGCAATTACCTCAGCGGCATGGCCCGCCAACCGCACGTCTGCTAGTTGCCGGCAGTCGGCAGGCCAGGCCAGACCGCGCTGTCGACCGGCGGCCGAACCCCTCGACCATGCATGCACTGGTTTGTACGATCTTTGCCCTTTCTTTCTTTTATTTAATTTAGGTCCAATCTGCATGCTTGCGGTTTAGACGATGAGATGATACATACGCATAAAAGGTGGCTACTTTTGTGAATCGACATCACACGGTTCTTCCTTGATGGAGTCATGGTGACGGGTGATGACGGCGACCAGATTTGCAAGCTCCGGCCTATACGTATCCACACGACCACACATATCCATCTACTCCATAGATGGCGTCCATTAGGAAGGATCCGGTGATCCGCCACCACACAAGACGCGGCGAGCAAATCTCCAGGCCAGAAGGCCGTATTGACCAAATACCACTCTGGAGGGCATACGTTCATTCAGAACGGAGATGATCAGATGTATGCATTCATACTTATTTTTTGATGTAACGAATTCAATATGCAGACACTTCACGGTTTTCGATTATAGTATCACTAGATACTTTTGTTTATATATATATTCAATTTCCTTATACACTTAGATTGCGTATCACTTGATACTTTTTCCAGATGGAAGTATCATCTGATACATTTTTTTATTTCGATTGTACTGCAATGATGCAAAAGATAAATACAAATATACTATTTGGGTCAATAGATTATAGTATCACTAGATACTTTTTTATATATATATTTCAATCTCCTATACACCTTTTCTAACTTGATACTTTTTCCAGATGGAAGTATCATTTGATACTTTTTTTTAATAAAATTTCGATTGAAGTATCATTTGATACCTGCAATGATGCACGCTAGTATACTACCAAAAAATTATTAGGTACTGCCAAAGATAAATATGATATACTACCCTGGGTCAACATAGTCCCAGCACATTCAAATTGGCATTCGTATGGAAGCACACACGTAATTAATGTACACATCACGCTTATCTGTTCGAAAAGACATGCAAATGCATGCATCCGGCCGAAATTGAAGCATGCAGAGGATTTTCTATCATTTTCTAATTAATTTTATTGTTAACTACATATCAATAGGATAATGATAAACCTGCTAACCCAATTAGCTAGTGGGAGTAGCTACACCTGGGAGTAGAAAAAACTCGTCCTATATATATATATGTGTGTGTGTGTGTGTGTGTATTTAGTGATAAAGATGTTAAATATGAATGTGTGAATGTTTAGTGCTCGCCAATGTGCCTATGTATGTAGTGTGAATGTACTTGTCGGCCATCGTGCCGTTGATTTGTTGAAGATTTGGAAACGTCACCATGCAAGGGAGGTGCTGTCGAAATTTGCCTGTGATGATATGCCAATACTGAGACTGTTATATTCTTTTTTCAGGACGAGTAGAAGTACCGGAGAAGGAGAAGGAGGGGGTGCCTAGAACCCGCCGCTTTTTCTCGCTTTTTGAAGCCCCATTCTTGAGAAGGACAACAAGGTGAGACACCAAACACCTGTCAGTCTGCTTACAGAAGGATAAGGAGAAGTCCTGATTTAGCTGAGGGATCCGTATCAAGAGGCACCATAGGCATGGGTCAAGGGAAGGGTGGCCCCAAGCGTGCAGGGAATGGTGGCGGCAAGGGTCGAGGCAAGGGTGGCTCCAAGACTCGAGCTGTACCTACCCCTGCGCCGGAGGAGGAGGAGGAGGACGAGGAGTGGCAGCAGGGGAACGAGGAGGAGGAGGAGGAGGGGGAGGAACAGGCGGAGGGAGAGGAAGGTATGCCACCTATTCCTTGGTTGCGAGGTCCCTCGCGACTCCCGGACGGGCCCAAACCTCTTGCCGGATGCCCTGTGATACGACCCGTCAGGCCAAGGGGTTGGGTAGTAGTCACGCTAGGTACCGCTCACAGACGCAAGCCCAAAAACATATTGGGTCTCCTAGTTCGTGAGCACTTCCCAGGCATAGTCACTTTGGACGGAAAGACCAAGCCAGCCTGGACATGGCGGCACTACAAAGCTGCGGGCGATACTCGTGACCGAAGACTCGTACTCTTTCCCAACGTGGCAGAGCGGGTGGTGGCTGAGTTGTGGGTAAGTCTTTGTCGCACTACACTGCTCAATACATCGCATTCATTAAACATTTTTCTAATAATTACTGAAAACTATGTGTTTATATGCAACATTACTTCATGTGTGAACCCGGGCAAGAGGAGGAGGCACACATGGTGGCGCACGCTGGATGTAAAAAGCTGGTGAAGGACAGGCATTATGAGGTGCAAATTCAGTGTGTCATCAACTACTCCGCTATCCACCTTCGTAAGCCGATGAAAAAAAAATGAAACGAGGAGATATAAGTTGACCAAGGAGCAATACTTAGAAGTAAGTGTAAATTTATTCTGAGATTAAGTACATTGTTTACCTTGATATTCCAACATGTTAGTCACTTTGATCATGAGTAGGTTCCTGCGTGGTGGTGCCGTGAGGACTTGCAGTGCTGGCAGGCCATTGTTGACAAGTGGTTCACAGCCGAGTGGTTGGCTTTGCATGAAGCTGGTCGCGCACGACGTTTGCTAATGCCGGGTCCAGCACACCATCAAGGCAGCCTAAGCAATGAGGAGTTTAGGGCTAGATGGGTATGTAAATTAATTTCTTGATTCTAACCATCAATTATGGTCAATTATGCAATATTACTGTTTAACTTGGTGTTTTTTGGCAGTCCCAAACACATGGAGGCGCTAAATGTCCCGAGTTTGTGGGATGGGCTATGGCCCACAAGGGCAAGGTGTCTGAGGTCACCTACAACCCGAATGACCCCCCCTTGGTGTATAGAAACCCCGCCTCCTACAGCCGTATCAGTGCATACACAGAGGGGGGAAGGGAGAGATATGGGCCAGAGTGGGACCCGGCGGCTGTGCCTCTTGATGGCGAGGTCATCATGAGAGTTGGAGGAGGCAAGAAGCATGGACGGTTCTACATAGGTGACGACATTGTAGACACGGCCAGTACTTGGACCCTCTCTCAGATTCGGGCGAGCGACACGGGCAACACTGGACCTGCCATACGGCCACGTCAAAGCATTGCAGATCTACGAGTGCAGCAACTACAGGTTACTTCTGATTTATTCATCAGTCATTCAATTTCTAGGTATACTTTGCTTTGCATTGTAACATTGGGACGTGAATTGTAGGAGCAAATGAAAGCGCAACAGGCAGCACATGAGGCGGAGATGGCGGCAACTCAGGAGCAGTTGGAGAAGCAGGCGGCCGAGATGGCGAACCTGTATGGTATCGTTCGAGGACTTAGTGTTAAACTTCAACAACCAGTGCCAGTGATGTTGTACCCTCCGACTGCGCCTCCGCGCACTCCTCAGGTGAGCCAATCGACAATCTGGTAGAATCATTCTAAGTATTAGAGACTTAGATAAACTGTTTAACTTTTAATGACTTAGAGACTTAGATCATAAGTTAAAGAACTTAATTACTGTATGACATGCTAATCTATTCTATTTTCTATAGAATCAATCGGCCGCCGCATCAAACACTCTAGACCAGTCGCCGGCCATGTCACCGACATTCCCACCACAACAGTTGTTCGCGCCTCCCAACGCACCAGCGCCACCCTTCGCACCACAGCTGGACCCACCGCCGTCCGGCCCTGCTTCGTGAGCATTTGAACTTGCAAACATGTCAATTTGTGGTGTTCGAGACTTATGGACGTTCTAAAAATTGTGAACTTGTCGATCATCGTTGTGAACTCGTGGATTATTGTTGTGAACATGTGATTGTATGTATATATTCAGTGCTTGCGATGTTGGTTATGAAATTATATTGATATCTGTGATTTTTTTCTTGAGAGGGGTTTCTTATACGCGAAAAAAAATAAAAACAACAAAAATATGAGCCGTTTGCCGTGTGTCTTGGATAGGGCACACGGCAAAGCGGTCGTATCTAGCTACTGGATGGTCACTTTGCCGTGTTGTCGGTGCCTGATTTGGTCACACCGGCACACACAAATGATTGCGGTGCTAATCCACTCGTTGCCCCGATGGCGGGTGAAGAGACGGGGGTTTTTATCCTGGTTCCGGCCACGGGACCGTACATCCAGCAGTGGTGCCGAGCACCAATTTCGTATTGCTCGTAGTAGGGGTTTACAAGCAAGATGGGAGAAGGAGGTGAGCTCCTAAGTCCCTGAGCTTTTTGGTGGCTAAGTGCGTTTGTATGTGTTCTGTGGTGTCAACCTGCTGTCACTTGCCCTTTTGCATGGGCTTCCCTTCCCCTTTTATAGGCATAAGGGGGAGGGCGTGAGAGTACATGCATTCATGGCGCAGACGTGCTACGTGTACTGTGCTGCCCATGCCGCGCACGATGCAATCGGGAATCGCGCCTTCCAACTCCGGCTGACGACATGGCAGTGGTTGATGTGATGTTCTTCTTGCGACAGATCAGGACTTCGAGGGTGGCAACTTTGAGTACGGCGCCCGGATCGAAGCTCCGTAGTTTCCTTCGAGGGTTGCCATCGAGGATGATAGCGCATCCGAGGCAAGCAAAGTCAAAGGAGTGGTTGGCACAGTGCCGTTGCCAGGACCGGCCTATGCAGTATCAGATCCGAATCCACCACGCCTGGTGGATTTGACCGATGTCCTTTCTGCAGCATGGGCGGTGGCGTGGCACAATGAATCCTTCTTTTTGGCCGCAGGGGGGTCATTTATGATTGGTGTTGATGGTCGCAGAGTCTCGGGCGCCGTTCCCGGCGTAGCAGGCTCGAGCTTGGTCCGCAAGCTCGAGCTTACTGGGCCTCGAACGTGACGGAAACGCTGGCTCGAGGGTGAACGTCTCCCTCGAGCCTCGTGGCCGAGCCTCGAACGTGACGGAAAGCGCCAGCTCGAGGGTGAACGTCCCCCTCGAGCTTGGCTGGGCTCGATCGTCGCGGATCTCCCCGCTCGAGGGTCTTCAAGCGGGGCGAGCGCCACGGTGGCGTTTGTCGCGATGGGCCTTTGCTGGGCTACGGAGCCAGGCCAACTTTGTTGGTGGGCCTTGTTATTGAGTAGTTCTGGGTCTAAGTTGGGGTACCCCCTTTTACAGGGACCCGACACGTGTGTCCTAGCCAAAACACACGGCAAAGTGACCATTCTTTGGCGTGTGCCCTGGTCAGGACACACGGCAAAGAGGGTACGCAGCGGGCCCAAAAGGCAGGTCCGATGCCGTCTGGATGGGTGGCGCCGTCTGTTGCTTTAGTTCGCCGTGTGCCGGTATTTGGCTCACGGCAAATCTTTTGCCGTGTGTCCGTGTTATGGCACACGGCAAACAAGGCCTTCGCCGTCTAACCCTTTCACCGTCAGACGTTTGCCGTGTGCTTCCGACGGCAAAAACATTGCCGTGTGTTTTCCAGCTTTTGCCGTGTGCCCAGGGCACACGGCAAACTGCCCGGCTCCCGTAGTGTATGTGCCAAAAGAGCAGACGTGATGTCGAGCTACATAGGTCGTTAGCGCTCCTCCACCAGTGCTCCGCCTGTTTCAAACTGAACCCGACATTGCGGTTTATATGTATGTCTTTCATTGTGTTCGCTGGCGAGGTGGGACTAAATTACTACCAAGCACTCCACCTAAGCGCGGCGACAGACTTACCCACCTCGTGGGCCGTTTCCTATCAAGCGGCCCAAGAATCAGCCCCCCTCTCGCGGCCTAAGAACCTATTTCCCTACCACCTCTCGCTGCTGCCGATTGCCGTCGCCGTCGCTTCCCTCCCACCTCCCGCTCTTCTGTCGGCGGTGGCCATGGCGACCCTGCGCCGCCACCGTCAGCCTCTCCCTCACTTCTTCCCCTCTTGTTCTTCCGGGAATAACATCGCACACTTTCTTCATGGTCAGAAGACAGATAGGCTGCGTTCTGCATCTGTTCGTGCCTCCCGCCCGCGCGGCTGGTACTGGCCGTCGGGGGCCATGGCCACGGATGAATCAGAGAGAAAAGGATATGGACCGGCGGCAACCCGTCCGCTTCTGCACCAGCATGTCCTGCTGCCGTTGTGATTAGAGAGATGCTGCATGTCCTGGTATCGAGCACGCGCCCGGCCAGCGGGGGCTTCTGGCATCCCAGGCGTTGCGGCCAGCGAGCTGCACGGTGAGGCAAGCGTTGCAGCGAGTGAGGCCGACTGGAAGCACCGGAGAGGGGGATGCTGGCATGCTGCCACCGCTGCGGCGAGCTACGTGGGCAGACGGGCACCGCGCATTCGGGGAGCCGCGGCCGGCGAGCTGCGCAGCCGTGCAGGTAGGTATGCCTCGGCCAATGAGCAACACGGTCGGCGGCAAGATGCTCTCGTGACAATTAAACGCTACCGAAGCAGATAGCAAAACCAGAGACGAAAATATGTGGGTGACAACTAAATGCTACCGAAGCAGATGTAACAGAACTGGCCTAGGAAACGGCTAAGATCCACTCTACACGTTGAATGGACCACACCTGCTAATTAACTCTCTTGCGCTTTCGTCCTCGCTTCGCGCAAAAGGTTCGAACCGGAGTTAACAGCTTCCTACGGCCAGCTATTTAAGCTGGTCTGCTCGCTCTCCAACTACCGATATGGGACCATCGATCCTGATTTTTTCGTCGCTACAGTGCCCGCGATGCTACAGTAACCGACGTCTACAGTAACCCGAAAGCAAAGCCCAGCTTCCTTTCAGCGCTACAGTAGCCCGCCTATACAGTAGCTCCGGCCCACTGAGCCCATTGGGCTGGGATGTCACATACACCCACCCTTTTAGGACTCGACGTCCTCGTCGAGACATCGAACCAGCTTACCCTTGCGGGACAACTGTTCCAGGACCTCCTCTCCTGGCCATGTCCGTACGTCCAGTGCCGGCGTATGTGCCATATCGTGACCACCCCCTGGGCCCCACGCGTCATGTGCACCATACCCGCGCATCTGACCCGTACGCGCCCATGACACAGCGAGAGTCGGCTCTGATACCAACTGTAACAGAACTGGCCTAGGAAACGGCTAAGATCCACTCTACACGTTGAATGGACCACACCTGCTAATTAACTCTCTTGCGCTTTCGTCCTCGCTTCGCGCAAAAGGTTCGAACCGGAGTTAACAGCTTCCTACGGCCAGCTATTTAAGCTGGTCTGCTCGCTCTCCAACTACCGATATGGGACCATCGATCCTGATTTTTTCGTCGCTATTGTGCCCGCGATGCTACAGTAACCGACGTCTACAGTAACCCGAAAGCAAAGCCCAGCTTCCTTTCAGCGCTACAGTAGCCCGCCTATACAGTAGCTCCGGCCCACTGAGCCCATTGGGCTGGGATGTCACAGCAGATCGATTAGGAGTGAGCGAATCCAGAGAAGAAAATATGTGGGTGACAACTAAATGCTACCGAAGCAGTTCGAGAGACAGCAGACGCACGCGGGGAGACCGGGATAGAGTAGAAACGCGGAAACAAAGAGCTAGAAATTTGTTTATTTATTTTATACGCATTATTTTCTAGAATGGAAATTAAAATATATTTCAATATCCAATCGAGCAATGCATATATATGTCTAAGTACTTCGTTATTACAATCCAGACAACTTAAACGAGGTGATGTTTAATGAAAGACATACAAATCCAAAGTTTACAGTTCGTAAGCAGAGACGACAACGATTGACATTGACAGAGAGTAGAAACACGGCTTTTGGTTCCGAATGCTTGCTTAGCCCAACAAATAATTAAATATTTTCAAAAATCTTTACTTAATAAAAATGATTTCAAGTTTAGCAATAATAGGATGAATTGTAATTTTTTTTCTCCCGTAGCAACGCACAGGCATGTTTGCTAGTAAGATTGAAAAGTAGGTAAACTCTTAAGTCCAAACATGTCTATAGAAGGCAACACCATGCAAACTCGAGATGATACAATCTACTTCTCGTCCCATAAAGACTAAAGAGTGTACTTCTTCCTTTTTGTTGACATATTAGTAGTGGCATAAAAAGAATCGGATGCCCTTCATGCAAGTAATTGAACTTATTAAAATGGCGGGCATAAGTTTATTTGACATGCAAATCAGATCTTATAACCCCCTCAATTAGACAAGCAATTGTTGTCCAATTTCTACGATTGCACTCTTTTAATTTATGGGTCATAGAGAGTATTTTTTTTATTAAAACAGAAAAGGCAATGTATGTCATTGAAGTAGAAGAAGAATATAAAGTCTTAATTAGTTTTGATTATAAATAAACAATCAAACTCTGAAACAACGTGCACACGTGCAAACCAGTGGTGGCTTGAAACCATATTACCTGTGGTTTTGAGCTTTTCCCGTACACATAAGACACCAGAGATGCAGGAGTAGTTTCAATCTCACCGGAATTTGAGAACAGCGTCAAACCGTCAGGTAACGGAGAAAACGGATTTAGGTACAGTGCAAAATAAATGAGCACAGTGAGAACTGGAATTGATCCAATCAACTTGAGTTGACTATCGGCATCAAAACTCAAGACGTATCCAAGGTGGAATTGTCATCCTAATGTCCGGCAACTTAGGCAAATGCGTGCAGAACAAGTATGTAGCCCCTCCTGTTGCGATTATTCCTCCATGCTCCTCACGTTTCTTGTCATTCACGCATCCAGCCAGGATGAGACGTACGGTCAGTATCCGCCCTGACTCTACGTCGTCGCACCTGAGCAACCAATGCAAAGGGCGAAAGCGGCATGGATGAATGATCACATACTGGAGTGCCGCGAATGTTATGCATTGCATCAACGAGATCGATTGCAGACTTCATGTCGTCGATTGATTCGTTTACATAATCCAAAATTAACATAATCTCGGTATACTTTGTCATCAGTCATCACTCATCACATACGAAACGAAAGAATAATCGGAGCTGCCTGTAGCCTGCAGCCCTGTACTCACTGTGTTAATCCTACTCTGTATACTATAGTCTATACTACTTGCACGCTCTCGCTTCTCATCCTCAAACGGAGGAGCGACTCGAGGAAGTTGGCATTCCCCACCCCGTGACCAGAGCTCGATCCATCCATCAACTGGCACCGACACTCCAACTGCTCGCCGCGATCGATGATCAAATTAAAGCAACTGAGCCAATGGATCACTCTCCGTCTTCGGCGATGGCGCTTAACCTCTGCGCGTTGGGACGACGGCGAGCGCCGCCGCTTCTCCGACCAGCAGCTCCCTGCCTCCTTGCCTTCCAAACCGTGCGGTCGCCGTCCTGCTCCGCCTTGCGTGCAGTGAATCCGCCGTGAGTGTCGTCGTCGTTGCTGCTGACGACGAGAAGCGGAGCCACTCGCGCCGCCGACGACTTCCGCCGCCGTCGTCCTTTCCCGGCCGCCGCGCCATCGTGTTCCTTCCTCCGCGGCGACGAAGACGACGTGACGGGGCCCGCGTCGACGGCGAGCGCCGTGGCGGCCTTGATGGCGAGCGCGGCCATGTCGTTCCCAGAGAGCGGCCGGCGAAGCATGGGCGCGGGGAGCACGAAGTAGAGCTGGCCCGGCTGGAGCGCCTCGTGCGGCGCCAGCGCGTGTGGCGGCGCGTCGAAGCCGAGCTCGTCGGAGCTGCAGAGGAAGCGCCGCGGCGACGACGAGCGCCCGCCGCCGTCGCACAGCGCACGGAGCGCCTCGCTCGCCGTGACGACCGGGCCCGCGAACTGCGCCATGGATCCGTCCAGGTTCACGACCTTGGCGGCGGAGACCGGTCGTTGATGGGAGGACTTATCTGCTGTTTTGGCTGTGGACGTCGCCGGCGGCGAGCGCGAGAACGAGACGCAGGAGCCCATTCCGACGTGGAAGGCGATCGATCCGTCTGGTGGCTAAATTAAGGTGTGGATTGGTGGCAAACTTGGATTCTCGATTGGTCCTGGTGCAGTCGAGTCGGGTATTAAGTGCTGCTCGAGAGCACGAGTGGTGAGCTGCTTTTATAGAGTCGTCTTGGCGTGCGTGTGCGGTGACGCAGGTCCATTCGTACGTCACCCCTGTCAGCGTCAACGGCGACAGGGAAGGAAGGCGTGCGCAGCACTACATGCTCACGGCTCAAGCCTTTTTCGTTGCTACTACGGCGGCGGCGGGGCTGACAGCACAGAAAAAGGAGCTCGTTATGCGGTGACAGCGATGGAGTAGCCATCCATGATCCATCGTTGATGGTCTGATGGGTCATGTCTGACGCATTCCGAGCAGGTTCGGTAAAGGATGGGGATGAGGGGAGAAACGGGGAGTCGTCACGGCTCGCGGCAGCTGATAACGACGTCCGGGTTCAGCCACTCCCACTCGGGCTCAACACGAGGACGATAAAGGACAGGACGGGCCGTTAGCTGCCGCCTCCTTTTTGGTGCGAGCACAGAAAATTCGTTTTCTGTCTACAAACTTTTCATGTCAACGGGCTCGCAGCGGACCAGCGGTGGGTCCGAGGAAGAAGAGGCACGCAACACAAACACAACCAGAGGAGGAGAGGAAGGAGGAGCGGTGGACTTCCCGGTACGGAGTGTGGAGGCCCAGTCAAAACAAAGGGTCTTCATGTACAAGGAGTGTGAAGGCCCACTAGAGATTTCTTTGGGTTTGACAATTGAACATAAATGGCCCAAACTTTCCATATGGTTTTCCTTTTAATTGTGTACTCCATTGTGTTGTGTAACCCCCTCTGTCCATTCCCCTTCTTATCAGTCATGTCCGTTTCATCATCCTTCGTGCTGTAGTTGACTACTTGACTTGGGTCAATTCACGGTTGTTACAGTTGAATGGTTGGCCTGGAGAACCAACTGTGATTTGTTTTGTAGAAAATATCAAACAACCGAAGAATCCCTGACAATGTTGGCATGTTGCCAGTTCAAATCGCGCCTGCCTATTGATCGACCAGAGGTCCAATTAACTTTGATGTGCCGCGTCTGATATACCATGGTCCCGAGACGCGTATCAAGACCTCTTTCACATCATGCAAGTAGCATGTTTCTAAAAGTGGCGATTTCTGTCGTTCTACCTAGCTTGACATGGGTTCTGAACCTACCAGGAATTAGATGCTGTAGAGGGGGCGAAGATTTCTCGAGGTAGCGGTTAACTTCCGCACAGGAGGCCAGACTTGTTCGTCACACAAGCATCAAAACTTAGCTTTACCACAAGGTGTAAAAAAGGCTGCAGCAGTGTGCAGTGTCCTAGCTGTGTAGATCAGACGAGCAGCTTCTGTGCGTCATCTTCCTGCTCAATCTTTCCATATATGTTGCCGTATATAACTTCCCAAAATTATATGGTAGCCTCTCGGCAATGGCGGTAAAGATCAAAAGGAAGAGAGGGTGCATGACCACCATCCTAGCTAGCTAGAGCCTAAAGGAGGCAGAGAGGTCAAGCAAGATGAGCAGCAGGTGCGTGTCCACGAACGCGAGAAGGCTGAGCGGCAGGCTGCCGCCACCTTCGCCCGCCGAAGATGCACCCGAAGCCGAAACGAGCGAGCGCGAGCCGGAGGACGACGGCGAGATCGTGCATTTCAGCCACCCGGAGCACCGGCTGGCCCGGTTCGACTTCCCCTACCTGTTCATGTGCATGGGTTGCAAGGAGTACGGCGCCGGGAAGCGTTTCATGTGCCAGACCTGCGGCTTCCAGCTTCACCAGTTCTGCGCTCTGGCGCCGCCCTCGCTCCACGACCACCCTTTCCACCCCAAGCACCCACACCTCCTCTTCTTCGTCAAACCAGCAGGTACGCCCTGTTTGGTATGCATTTCTTTACGGCTTTGTACGTACGAGTCAACAATTATGTATTGTGCTTTTTATGACTAGGTGGGTTCCTTCGGTGCAAGTGTGACATCTGCGGCAAGGCGGTGAAGGGCTTCTCGTTCCGGTGCGCGTCGTGCGGCTTCGACATGCACCCGTGCTGCGCGGCGATGGAGCGGAGGATGGAGCTCCCGGCAGCGCACGAGCACGCGCTGGCGCTGGCGGCGCAGGACGCCGCGGCGGAGACGAGCTTCGTGTGCCAGGTGTGCCGGCGAGCGACGGCGGCGGCGAAGAGGCCGGGAGGGTCGTCGTCGTCGTCGCTGGTGTACAGGTGCCTGCCGTGCGGGTACTGCCTCCACGCGAGGTGCGCCAAGGACATGGTGAACGGGCTGTACGCGCACGGCATCGTGCCGCCGGAGAAGCGGAGCGCGCTCGCCACCGCGGCGAGGGTCACCGTGAACGCGCTGTTCGGGGTAATCGGCGGCCTCATCGAGGGCATCGGGGAGGGGATCGGCGAGGCCTTCGTCGAGAACATTGGCCGGAGCAGGAGGAGCTCCGGGTGAAGGGAGTGGTGGTGGCGTGTGTGCTTGCGTTGCGTTGCGTTGCGTCATCTTCTTCTTCGTGTTGTTCGTATCGTACAAAAGTGTACGTACGACATATATATAGTATAAGACACACAGTAGTATACTGCTACTAGTATCTGTATACAGGCAAATTATCTTCAAAGACATCGTATTGCGGCGCGCGTGTTTCGCAAAAGGATAATCGATATTAACCAAACCAATACGGGTCGAAAATCCGAGCACGGGATGTGAATGAGAGTGTGAGACAGGGGTCGTCTCGGCGCATCGGTGAACTAGGGATGAAACCAAGGACGGGAATTCCCGACCGACTGATATTGTTTTTGATATTGTTTTCTGTAGACTCCTCACGTTGACGGAAGCTGACTTCCATTCTGTATGCAGATCTGTTGGACCTAGTAGGCTAGTACACAATCAATATACAATTCAGATCTGGTGTGCATTAAAGCCATGTTCAGATTCCCAACTATTCACTATTTATTCCAACTTTTACTATTTATTTCAACTTCTCGCTATTCCTCCCTCACAAAACACGTTTCCTAGCGAATACTACAGTGTTTTTTTATGCTACAGTGTTCTTTCTTACCATCTAAACACGCCCTAAACTGAACTTTTCAAGACAGCGACCGCACGGAATGTTGCAACTTCCAAGCTCACCATGGTCCAATATAACAACCTTCTTTTTTTTTTCTTTAGCTTGCAAGACAGGCAGTCAGGCACCATCTTCTCAATGCACATATCCTCTCGGCTCTACGCCGGTTCCCCACAACGATGGAAGTCGCACAGAAGATACGTGCATGCTAGTACTTCCCAAACAGCGAGGGAACGATGGCAACAGCTAACGCCACAGGAAACAGGATTAAACACCAGATAAACCAACCAAGGCTACCACCAGAGACGTATGTACAAAAAGAATCTATATAGTAATTATTACCATGTTCTAACGAATATTTCACCACCATCCAATAACCTCAACACAATGCACCCCCAACTTTCACAACCTATATAAGGGAAAATAAATACAAATCAACCGGAGCAGTCGAAATCGAAGAAGCATCTCATCTAGGTAGAACAACCTGGTTCACCACGACAGGATCGCCGTCCCTTCACTATCAGAAAACCACCTACTCGTCCCTATGGACTCTGCCACCCATAGGGAGTGCCGATAAACTTAGTGCTGAAGCGACTTCAACCTGGGAATGTAGTTGCCAGCCGCGAACAACGCAAGCACTGATAGCATCGCCACAGCCATCAGGATGTACTGCCGCATTTTCCTCTTGCCCCTGTTACGCAGGGGCGCTGGCATGGGCTGCACCCTGTTCAGCTGCTTGATGGCAGCTGCCGGTCTAGATAGCCTCTTGTGGGCAGTCTGTTGAGAAACCTCAACTTCCCTAGAGTTGTCCGAAGCGTTGCTGTCAGTATCCGCTGAAGCCAATGCTGCAGCATGGCTGTCGTCAATAGTGTTTGGATCTGTTGAAGTTGGACCTTTCTTCTTATCTTTCCTTGCTTTCTTCTGCAGATGTTTTTGGGGGAAAAAATTAGAAATGTGTTGCAGACAGTTTCCATTGTACTAATGTAACTCAAATATCGACGCACAAATGTGTAGAACATATCATACCTTCTCCCTTTCCTCGGCTTCTTTCCGTGCTTTGAATTCAGCTCTTTCCTTTTCCTTCTCTGCTTTACGCCTCTTCCGCTCCTCAGCCTCCTTAGCTTTGACTTTCTGCTCCAACCGGAGCCGCTCCTTTTCAGCTGCAGCCCTCTCTTTCCTTAATTCCTCCTCCTTACGGGCTACCTCCTCTGCCTTCCTAGCTAACTCCAACTTCTCCTCCATTAGACGAGCCTTCTCCTTCTCAGTTTGTTTAATATCCTCTGCCTCCGATGCTGAAACAGCCTTATTCTCATTCTGGGCAGAGCCAACAGATGATTTTGATTTGGCGCGCTTACTGGTCTGGGGGGATGGCAAAACAGGAAATGACTCCCCACTGGCAGGAACTGAAGCTGGCATAGCCAATACAGGTGCTGGAACTGAAGTCAAAGTGTGCACGTCCGGGCTTGGGGCAGTCAATGGAGATGTATTCATCGGTCTTCTGCTTGGAATGACTGGAGGATCTTCATCAGGGCCAAGTGTTCGTCCATCAAGGGTCCCTAATCTCCTTAGGGAGCTAATCTTGTTTGCTTCGACATACTTCTTACGGAAGTCCTCATCTTCGTTCCACATTTCCATAACTCTGTCGATCTAAATCGAGAGAGAAAAAAAGATGTCAGTGCCACAAAAAATGTCGAGCAAGGTAAACACTGGATTTTAACAACAATCAAATGAGAATGTTGGAACCCATAATCCTGGTGCTTATAAGAAGGCATGAGTAAGAATATAACTGTTAGCTGTAGTACTGCAAGCCTCACAGACATTAATTGTATGAGCACGTGCTGCTCCTTAATTAGCATAAAGCACAGGTAATATGAAAACAGCTTAGGGATTGTTTGGACTGCAATCCTACACAAACAAAGCCTAATCAAGTTAAATGCTGATATGGTTGGAATAAACAACTGCAGCTATATTGAAGAAAGGATGTGTGATTTACCTGATTATTACAGTATGACTGAAGTTTACACATATCACCAGAGTTTTTTATATTCTCTGCAACATTCCGGTTTTCCCTGTACATGAAAAAGTACTGGTTCTGCAATCCAAAGAAATGTGAAGGAAGATTCAGCTTTTGGAACAGTAATAAGCAACCTTTAAATGAACTAGATCACATGCTTCCCTCTAAGAAAGGTAAGGTGCCTGTGTGTGTAAGTGTGGCCTAGCTATTTCTGTTTGCTGCAAGCGAAGCCCCCCACAGGAAGCAGGAGCAGTGTATCACAAAGAAATTGCTTGTCACAAGTGCTCAGTAACTGAATTCCGATAAAAAGAGCACATGTGTGCAACAGATAGGAGACAAGGACCAAAGCATCACAGATGAGTGGTGGGTTGATGAAATTTAAAGGGTAATGCTATCCCTACCACACAGTCGGTCTTTCCGTCCCCCTGAAAGAGGCATGTTCTCAAACTAATCCTCTATCAATTCATTTTTTATCCATGCCCTTCTGAATACTTAACCATGTTGTACAGTTCGAATTTGTGGATGGTGTAAAATGAGACATCAATAACTCACCACTCCCTTATCTATAACATGTTGTAGAAACCAAATGCACAAGAACTGCAACAGGTAAAACTCTTACCTTCTTCCAGGGCTCAGCTTTAAGCTCAGACCACTCACTGTAGGCCTTTTGACGTAATTCATTAGCAGCTCTGTATTCCTCACTTAATTTTCTGAGAGCTATTTTTTCCTCTTCAAAGGATTTAAGTATCTTTCTTGTGTTCTCCTCTAGGGATTTTAGGTTGGTGAATAAAACATCAGAATCCTTCTTTAACGCCTAGAAAAAAATAAAAAAAAACTGCCGGTTATAATACATAAAAGGATTAAACTTATTAAGAGGATATTCACGATCTGCTGCTTTCAATACCTTATGCCGCTCATGAATATGATCTTTTTGGTCAAATGCCTCACTGATTTCAGCCTTTGAGCCGATATTGGAGAACAGCTGCTTTCGTTGGGCCTTTAGGTCATTAATCTCTTTAATTAAAAGCTTTTCAGCTTTCAAAGAAATAGTCTCATGTTGCATAGTCCTCTCTTTTGTCGCAATCTAAAACATGAAAAAGAAAATAGTTAAGATCCCAAGACCATAGTACCATAAAGGAAGGGGAACAAAGTCGATACACCATTGCAGAATTCTTACCAGCTCATCAATTTCTTCAATCGAATTTGCTTGGTTCATTTTCCCTATCACTGACCGTACACTATTTAAATCATTCTTCTTATCTCCATGTGCAGCCCTAGCTTCCCTCTCTTCTCGGCGTGCTGCATCCAATTTTTCTCTATATTGATCACATATGGCCTGCAATATGTTTTTTCAAAATAAGAACAAAGATATATAGCACGGAAAAGAAAGAAGACAACAATCAGGAGGCTTGTTTTCTAAAAATACAACACACTGGGAAGCTTATTACCTTTTGCTTTTGCTTACGGCGATTAATCGCGTCTCTTTCCTGGGTCAGCTGATCTAAATGAGCCTGCGCAGCCTGCGTCTTAGCCCAGAGATCTTCACCAGCAAATCTTGGGATTTTTATCATATAGACCTTCTGTGGCCCAATGACCTCTGCATGAACGACATGCAGCTCACCAGGAGCACGTTCAACATCCTTGCATTCAGCTGGAACAACCGTACCAATAGATGAAGGCTCTAATGCTGTTATACAAGGATTATGATAGTGAGCATTTGAGTCCCAAACTGAGCATTAAGGAGAATACAATATTTAGCGAAATAAAATGGTCCAGAGAAAATGAGTGCATACCTTCCAAGCATTTGGTTTCGGTTTCAACCTCATCAGTGGATTCAGTAGACACCTTTATGTTTTCAGGACAAGTACCATTGAATGTCTCATCTACCTCATCCAAGGGAACTTCATTTCCAGTCCTGGTGGAACATTCATCAGACGGAGTAGAAGCATTTGAAGTTTCCAACTGGTTTTCCTGTGATTTGCTACCTCCAACAACCTCATTCGATTCGCTCTTTTTGGAAATACCTCCAGCTGTGTCAGATACAAGAGATTCATTCCCTGTAGTGGAATGAACTTGGGCATCATCAATCTCAGGTTCATCTACATTTGAGTCGACAGGTTCACCTTGATCAACACCATCACTAGGTCTTTCTTCAGACCCATTTTCTGTTTCAGATGTGATTCCAGCTTCATCGGCCACCATAGTTCCATTTTCCAAAGAAGTACCACATGCAAGTTGCTCAATAGTGCCCTTTGGTATTTCTTGGGAACTGCTTGCTTCAATGTCAACAAACTTAATGGACCTTGACTCGCTATGGAAAGAGGAGGTTGCAGAAGCCGCAGCTTCCTGCGATGGAACAGCATTAGAAACCTCGCTATCACCCTCTTCCTTTGGTTCTACTCCTTCCACGTCATTCTCAATTTCATTAGCTTGACCAATACCTGGTGCTTCAACCTTCTCAGACTCTACAGTCTCCGTTGAAGATTCACAATCCTCCTGAGACAAGAAAGGAGGATCTGCCTCAGATTTTACCTCCGTTTCCTCAACTTCGCAAGCTGCCATTTTCGCTTCCACCACATTGTCAACTTTAAAATCTGACTCTGCTGCGGTTCCATCAACTGTAGCAACATCTGCTTGGTCTTTGCGTTCCAAGCTTGATTTCATACAGAGATCTGATTCTGGCTTCAAAGAATGAGGTGTGCAAATAGAAACCCCATCCACAAGTTCGCCAGCTTGGCTTGCGTTCTCAGTTGCATCCTCTGGCTCGCAGATATCGCGGACAACTTCATTTATTCCTTTCTCCACAGGAAGCTCTACTTCCTCATTAGAGGAAATGCCACCAGATATGCAGTCATCACGCAAACTTTCTACACCATCCTTGCTCAAATTCTCTTCTAATTGAAGAATACCACATGTCGCTTCACTTTCTACCTGTTCGACCATGGCTTTTGGTTCCGCAGAAGCATCATCAGCACTACCTTCTGCATTGTTGTGTCCATCTACACCAACTTCCTCTCCTATGAGTTCCTCAACATTACCTGCACAGTTTCTGTCAGCTACTTCAACCACTCCTTCCACTTCAGCCTCAGTTGTCGGAGCTCCCTCCCCTTGCTGATCAGTTTCTTGCCCTTCTCTCTCAATGGCATGAACCTCGGACTCAGAAGAAGCTATACAAGAATCAGCACTCAAGGAAACACAAATATGACCATTGGCTTGTGGCGCATTTATGCCATCCTCACAGGCAGCATCCCCTTCCACTGATTCTGCGATTTCAGTGGCATTATGTTCCAGTTTGCTCTCACTAGCATGACTCTCTGGCTCAGTTGAAGCTTCAAATGAATCAGACCCCGTGTCGGCACAAACATGCCCATTAGCCATCAAAACACCTGCACCATCTGCACCCTCCTCCACTGGCTCCACAACATCAGCAGTTCTCTCTTCTTCCTTGCTATCATCCCCATTAACCTCTGACTCCATGGCAGCAGAAACAGACTTTGTAGAAATCAGGGCATCATCATGCACAAGGGATTCCACAGAAGCATCCTCTTGACTCTCAGGCCCAGTTGCCGAATCAGCACTTGTGTCGGCTGAAAGATGCCCGTTTTCCACCGAAGCATTTGCTCCACCAGAACCCATCTCTACTGGCTCTGCAGCATCTGTGATACTCTGCTCGCCGTTGCTATACTCTCCATTAACCTCAGATTCCACAACAGCAGAACCGGATTTGGCAGGCAATGGCGCATCATCATGCCCACAGGACTCCGCAGCAGCGTCCTCTTCGTCCTGCTCTTTGCTAATACTAGCTTCCTCGTGTGCCACCAATTCAACGACTTCAGTAGCAGCACTTTCCTCCACTATGTCCTCCTTGCCTTCAACCTTGTAATCCGCTGCAGGTGCCTCAGAATCAGAAACTGTGGCGGCAGGGTCGCTCTCGATGGATGCCAGAGAGACGGGGGCACCATGCTCTTCACCGGCAGCCTCCTGGTGCGCCACTTCAGTAACAAAATCGGAACTTGGCTCCCCTTTGCCCTCGTCTGAGCCGCCCTCAGACCCGTCAGCAGCACGATCAACCCCGTCCGCCGACGAGGCACCGAGTACGGCACCCGGAGCACTCACTTCCCCGCCGGCGGGCCCGTGATCTCCGCCAGCGGCCGCGTCCGGAGCCGCATTGGAGCCGGGCACGTCGTCGTCCTCGGAGGGCGAGTCCTCGTCGGGCGCCTTGCCCAGATCTGAGCCGCGGTCCGAGTGCCCGTCGGAGTCTCCGCCGCTCACGATCACGAACGGCCCGCCGACGTCCTCGCCCTCGCGCTCCCCGGCCGGCTTCTCCTCCGGCGACGCGGCCACCGCCTCCTCCGGCGACGCCGCCACCGCCTTCTCTGGAGAGAATTCCGCCTTGGGCGCCTCGGCCGCGCCGTTGCACGCCGTCCCCTCGGCCGTCATTGCTGCTCACCCCCGCGGATCACGCCCCGATCCTGCAACGCACAAAACCACAGCACCCAAGTCGTTAGACGTCACAAGGCTACCCCCGGAGATCGCAGATCAGAGATCATGCTGCACTAGCCACCACCTCTCAGATGAACACAAAGATGAACAGCTCAAAAAATCAGCAGCTCCCGACAAGAGAGATCGAGGCTTGGAGGAAGCACTTACAGCTGACGGCGAGGCGGATCCGGGAGGCTGCTCCTCCCCTCTTCGGCCACTTTCCGCACCGAGGCGATCTGGGCGCGGCGGACCCCCGATCGGCGCGAGGAGGTGGGGGTGGATCTGTCTCTACCTGTGCTCTCGTCTCGTGTGCGCTTTCGGAGGAAGAGGTTTTTGAGGACGCGATGGATTAGCCTTCCTTAACCCTGCCGGGATCTGTGGATTTATACGGCCTGCCTCTCTACTAGAAGCTGGCCGCCGGATTCCGCCCCCGCGAGACGGCTAGCGGCTACGCCTAGTAATCTCCTTCCTACTGTCACTGCTCCTCCGGCTCGCGGATCGTCGTTGCGTTCGTTTGCGTCCGGATAGCGGCACTTGGGTGCGGGGCCCGCGGCGACGTGGCGCGGCCAACCCGAACAGAAGTGGTTTGGATACGGCGCGGCACCGACAGGCAGGCTCGAGCCGCCCCGGCCCGGCGCCTCGCGTAGTTGCGTTGCGTCTCCTCCTGCGTCAGGGGGGGGATAGCGTGACGTCGTCGTGGGATGGGTCGCCTCCTTGGGATAAATGTTTCGGTGCGTAATCGTGCTGGGGCCAAGTGCTTCTAGAAGCTCGTGGCCTTTTTATCCACTAAAAGTGATAAGCTTTGTTTGTTGGCAGAAAAAATCGTTAGAGGAAGATGACAGCATTGTGACATTTTCCCGCGAGTGATTTGAGCGTGGACAGTGTCTTCTTTCGAAAAAATCGAAAAGGTAACTATGACTGCTTCGTGCACATGTGTTTCTACTCATGGCATTTGTTTTTGTATTCATTTAGTGCTAGCAGTCTACTCCGTATACTTTGTCAACATTTTTACCTTTTATCATAGTTGCATGCAAGATATAGCTAGATAGATTGTTGCCTTGGCTTATTTGTCTCATTATCATCCAATTAAAATCCAATAACACACAATTTACGTAAAAGTAACATGACAGTTAGTCAGTTACCTTCGGGTTTGTCGGATTCCAACACGACAAGCCGAGTCTTAACTAATAAGGATATTACTCGACCATACATACCGACAAAATATTAAGAGATCGCCAAATCAATATATATTGTGTATGCATGTTATTCTGATGCCACTTGATTGTATCCAATGAATATGATAGGTCATCATGCCGTATCATCTAAAACCTTTTGGGTTCCTTCCAAACTCGCATCCCAAAACAAAATTGAGTATTATTCTTCTAAATAACTCCCATTACTTACTTTTTTGAAGGAAACCGGAAGGAAAGTTCTCTACCTTTTTCGTTAATGTGAAAAAGAATATATACAATTTACAAGGTCCTAGGCCCAAAATGTAAAAAAAAAGTAGATCAATTAGGGACTACTTAGCCAAAAAAAAACAATTTGATCCTTAACCTGTGGTTTGACCCGAAGGGTTACCATCTTCATCCCATAAAAAAAATCTTTGTTGCCAGTTTGCAAAGGAAAAACTTTGTTTGCATATTTCTTGATGTGAAGACGATGAAATTTACGCACTCCACTACGAAAAAGGAACAAACACGTGCATCAAGTAGACATGGTGGAGAATGGTTTTATGCACCTCACCCCTACTAGATCCAAGCTTGGACAATAATAAGTAGGCATAAAGTCAGCCATTTCGTCGCCTACTCCCCCTCTTGTGTCCTCTCATCCATTGATTTTTGTGAATTTTTCTATGGAAAATTGGTAGACTATTTCTTATTTATTGTAGCCTAACATTTTCATCACCATTGAATATGTTTCCCTCTCCTTATTTCTTCTAGAATAATTTCGGGTTTGTTGCATGTATTTTATAATTAGCAAATATGGTTATGGATGTTGCTATAGAATCACAACATAAACTGCAACGAGCAGGCCTAGTAAGTTAAATAAAAATACGAAAATGGAGGGCCTGGTAGTCGTTCTATGGAGGGCAAGTGCATTGCAAAAATAAAAATAAAAAATTATTGAGGGCAAACCTTTATTCTGAGTTGCAGAGTTCCTGGGACGTGTTTGTCTCATTGCTCTGTAACGTAATCACAATCCAGGGCGTTAATCGTCCATTACGACCGTTTGTTTCGATGTGGTCTGCAGTGCGTTACCATGTAATTAGTTACCAGACAGTTCACGGTCCATGCCACTCCCTTTTGCCCACTAATGATGCGATACCTCTCCTCTTGTCTGTCCGTTACTTGTGCTTCTTCCTTTCTAATAAGCGATACCGTTACAGCTCGCCACCAAACAAAGAATGCAATCGTTCATTCCATCACCAATACCACCGTGACCTGAATACGTTTTCATTTACATTACCGCTCCTTCAACCAAACACCTCCCAAGTTTCAATTCGCAAAGAGAATATTGACCATCATATTGTTTTTTTTTTATTATGGCTAGGTTAAACTACACAACTCTTACAAACACATACAAGTGGCCCTCATGCTTCAGAGACGGCTTGGACATAGGAGGTAAGCAATTAATGATAACCCGTAAGCTTGGAAGTGTGCCATTAAAATCTACTCCCCTTGTTGCAAGAACCTGTCGGGTTTATGAAAAAAATCACCCTACATGAACTGGACGTTTCCTTCCGCTACGATTTGTGCATCGTACACGAAAGGGACACTTCGTTACATATGTGAACGCTGCTCGTCGATCGTGCTGGACGGCTGGAGTTTGGCAGATGACAGCGACGCGCGATGGTATCTCCCACCAGGGCCACGCACGACCAGGTAGTTCACACACGGACACGGTAGGTCCTGTATCACCGTACCGTAACAAATCTTTTGTGGGGTGGATTTCACCGTACCGTAACGCGGTAACGGCACGAAAGGCAGCGCCGTCCGCAATCGGGAGAGAGAGAGAGATCGTTGGTGCGACGTCGTCGTGGTGTTGGTATATGACCCGACTATTCGCCGGGGAAGCCGCCACGTATCGCCGCCCGTGGCCCCAACGTTCGTATCGTCGCAGGCCGCGCCATGACTTGTTCCAAATTTCCCATCGTTTTCCGGCTGGTTTCCAGCCGAAACGCACGTCCGCCCGCGAGCGCATGACCCCGACGGTTGATTTCTCAGACGAGCCTGGCTCGGTCCTCGGCAGCCTGACTGCTGCTGGTCAGCAGCGCCTCAGCCAGGCCCAGGAGAAACGAGATTGAATCTTGTATCCCGCGAGCCAGGGCGAGCAGAGTAAAAGATACGTCCACAGATACAAGCAGCGTCAGAGCTAGACAATCAATCATTCGAAATTGTATGCGTAGAGCCAGGCTATCTATTATGCAGGTAACCAAACAAAAGAAAAGTTAGCGACGGGGCGGGACGGACGGGCGAGCGGAGCGCGACACAACCAAACCAAGGAAACCAACCACAGGGCCCGCGGCCGCGAGCCGAGTGTTCCGAAAGCGACGGCGCGCACGCGGTCGCGGGGGCTCGGGACCGGGGCAACAATAACAAAAAAAAAAATTGGCCTCGTCAAAGTCGTTCGCGCTCGGGACGGGACCTCGGAGGCGAGGGGAGGGACCACCCCGCGTCACCGTCACTCACGGCCTTGATCCGGGGAGCTGAGGCTGAACGGAGCCACCGTGGTGTAGCGGGTCGTCGCAGTTGGACGGGGTGGAATGGGGGCGCCGTTCTTTAATACGTGATCGGGGGAAGTGAAAGTTGTTTAGATTGAGAAAGATTCTCTAAAAAAACATTGTAGGTTTAAAAATACACTGTAAATAAATAGTATTCCGTGAGTGAGTGGAGTGGGATGAATAGGAAAAAAATTAGATGAATAGTGTTTTTTTATTTTAGGTGTGGATGAAACTATGCCTGACAGCCACACGGGGGACGTCTGGATCCCATCGAGATCGCTGCACGCAAAGGGCACGGGCATATTCTCCCTCCCTGGGTTCACCACAGTTAGAGAGCGCTTTCACCGCGACAGCGATCAAACTAACAACTAGTTTAATCTGGCCCCGTGGCCGTGGTGGTGGCACCATCTAAAACAAACAAGAGAACCTGCGGTGAGGGAGCTGGGATCAGTGGATCCATGCTTCGCTGTTGCTTTCGGCGAGCCAAAGCCAAGCATGGAGCAAGCAAGCCGGCAGGCAGGCGTGCATGTGGGGCAAAGGCGTAATCCCCGGGTCGTTTCACACACCACTGACAGGCACCCAAGTGGATCCGAAGGAGCTTTGAATCAATCCAGCCAAGGATGCCTTTGACTGAGGCGCACCGGGGGCATGTTGCTTTGCTTCTTCTGCTTCTCTGGGCTTTTGGGTGCTGGGCTGCTGGCTACAGGCACCACGATCGGCACGAACCAGTTAGCTTGTCACCCTCCCCCCTTTTTACTTTCTGAGAGAAAGGCGGTAGCACATCATCAGTACCTCAACTTGACATCTTCAGGGCGTCTCCAATAGTCTAACTATTTGGACTAGCTATTTGGAGGAGAGAGGGGAGTTGCAGGTGCTTAGGAGCAGAGCTCGTGAGAGAGAGCTGCATCAACAAGCGTGCGAGCTAGCTAGGAAGGAAGAGCTAATGAGCATTATATAACAACTGTTCATTAATTAAAAAAAAGAAATAGCTAGTCAAATAGGCAGCCATTGGAGAAGCCACGTTGCGGTTCAACCAGTCCGTTCTGTCTGTTTTTTTTAAATAAATTAACTGGCCAGTCCGTTCTCTGTTGCCACTTGAAGTGCGTCATCAAGGTTCACCCGCCAGGTTGGTTCTCGGTGGGCGAGCTCTTGTAGGGTCGGGTACCAAACCTTGTCCAACTTCACCATTTACAGAAACCAGATTCTCTGCACAGGTGCCTTTTTACGGAAAGATGCCAGCCGGCGAACGCCATGCTTCATCAAGCTCCGATCCCGCTGAAAGGCTGAGAAACTACTGAACGAACCGCCACAAATACGTCGAACCGCAACCGCCTCATCAAGCTCCGATCCCTCTGCACCGAGTAAATGTTCTGCTCACCCTTTTTGCTTACCTGTACGCCGACTGATAATCACCGAACTAACCGAAAGGACGTGGTGACCACTAGCGGGAATTGTTGACCTGACCGCATCAGATCTACGCCTAACCCGGGCTCAACTGGAACTGGTAGCGTAACCCTGCACGTATTTCCGTTCCGCACGGCCTGTTACCCTTCCATTTGCCTGTCGAAGCCAAGAATATCTCGCATTCCTAAAGAAAATCCACATTGTACCACCCAAAATGCAGCTTGCCGGTTGCTTCAACGGAAGAAAGGGCCGGTCGAATCGATCGATTCCTTGCACGGAAACCCATTTTTCCAATCACACTGCTGCTGATAGGAAATGCAAATGAGCCAGCCAGCCGGGTTCCGTTTCGCCTCCATCACGCAGGGCGCCCGTGGCCACAACTAGGCGGCGGCATGTGGCCGGGGCTGGCGCCCGTGGCCACAAGTAGGCGGCGGCATGTGGCCGGGGCTGGCGCCCGTGGCGTGCGACGCCGATCCGGACAGCGAGCTCGCGTCGCAGGCACGGAACCATCGGTCACGCAACGCAACAGAACAAAAGCGAGGAACAGGAACCCGGCGCCAACGCGGGTGCGACCGCCGGACACGGGCTATCCGCCGAGGGAGATCGGCAGGCGGGCGAGCCAGGCGCCCACGGCTCCCTCCCTCTCCCCCTCGTTGTAGCGACGCGTCCGCGAGCAGAGCAGAGCAGAGCAGGCGCCGCCACCTACCGGAACGGCAGATCGGGATCAGGCTTGGCCGTTGCACGCGCATCGCACGCGATCAGATCACGCGTGCGCCTGTGTGGTGTGGCCACAGGCCAGCCGTCTCCGTCTGTGGCTGTCTGGGCTGTTCTGGGCGCCGGCCACGGGCGGAACAGTGTGGGAGAAGGAAAGAGTAGGCTGCGCGCGTGAATGCCCAGCGGCTTGGATCTGAGATCACGGCACACAGATCTAGCCAGGCCGGAAACAAGATAAGGCTGCGAGTCGAATTCATTAAACGCTTCGTCGTAGCTGGAGGGCATATGATCTTGTCCTCATCTGCGTTTCTTGCTACTACTACTAGCAGGCAAGCGTCATTTGGTCAAAAGGAACACACAGCTGCTTATGCACATATCATGAGCCTTGGTATTTCGAGGAGTTCACATAGAGGAATGGTTGATACTACCGAGGAAGAACAAGAACGTAGAACAAACATCGCTTGGGCTAATCACCCTCTGAATCCTGACACGTACAGTACACAACAAGAAAAGGCACACCTGAAGTCCTGAACCGATGGCAAAACTTCATCCGCCTCCGCAACAAACTACTACTCGTCGTTGACAACACGGTTCTAGGCTTTCTAGCTAGGTGGCAGCTCTCGAGCTTTACCACCAACATTGGTGCAACAACACAAAGTGCCTAGCAATTTCATGCCCACTGATCGAAAGGCCTTTCGCGGCACCTACCTTGTAGCGAAGCAGATGGTGTCTGAATTGCGTGAACTAGTACCAAATTCCTGCTCCACTACTGCTCATCGATCATGGCTCCAGTCCACTAACCAGGAAGCCACTCGTGCGTGCGACCATCGTCCACCCCGTTGCAGAACCCAGACTGAACACCAGCGATTCAGACGGGATGAGTCCAAAAGGTCGTAGGAAATGGAGTCAAAAGGTCGTGCTATCATCATTGGATACGGAATGGAAGCTTATGCACCTACCTTTACACGGCTACACGCGCCAGGACAATGCGTGGGCGCCCCATCACTTTTGTAGCTTTCCTGTGAACACACACACTCGAGAGTCGAGATTCGATTCTCCTACGAAAACCAGTGTCTGAAATCTGTCTGTCTGAATGAAACAACGACCGTAACGTTATGCGATCCCAAACGGCACTTCGACACATCCAAATCGGGCCCGGCCCGGCCTCTGGTTCGTTAGGCTATAATCGGGCCGATAAGAACGTCTATCTACAAAACATCAGCAGGGGCCTTTTTGTTGTTCTTGATGTGGGACAGTGTGTCGCAGGCCGGCCCACTTGGTCACAGCGGCTGGGCCGCGCGAATCTGTGTGCACACAGATTATGTGGACTGCGGCCCATTTAGTGGAGACTAGCTAGGAAAACCGTCCTTTAGGCCATGTTCAGATTTCCAACTATTCACTATTCATTCTAACTTTTTACTATTCATTCCAACTTTTCACTATTACTCCCCCACAAAACACGTTTCCCAGCGAATGCTACAGTGTTTTTCTTATGCTACAGTGTTTTTTCCTACAATCTAAACACACCCTTAACTCGTAAGCTGCAGCCGGGAATTCCGGATGGGTAAATCCCAAAAGCACGGCGCTCGTGTAAACGTCAATGACCTGCGCCGCGCATTGAAAACCCGTGATCCTCGACCTCCTCCGTTGCCGACGACGGTCCCGCCGATGACCGGGAGTGCAGGACACTGGAAAAGCTGTAGGCCTGCGTCCTTCCATGACATAGGAGAAAGTCAAGTCAACCGTGTCTCTTCCTCGCCAAAAAAGGCTAAAAAAGGTGCACAAGGTCGACTCAAAGCTGTGCAGCACACCTCGTGCGATGCAATCATACCGCCAACGCCAAGCTGGTCTCTCTCGTAGGAGAAAATTCCTGTGTACCGAAAGAATTTAGACCCATCCCTTCTATATAAAAAAAATTGCAAAATTCCGTTATACCTAAATTCTAATTTTCTGTCCCTTCCATACCCAAAACTGTTAGGCTTAGGGTTAAGTGGAGTTAAATGTGAGCTGAAAAGACCATTTTACCTCTGGTTGGATCCGTACCCAATCTTTATCTGGTAAGAAATCAACCCCTTCCCGTTACTTTAGTACTCCAATCTCTATCACCTCCCTCTTTCCAAAACGGTGACAGAAACAAAAAAAAAAAATCGGATCTACAGAATCCTCCTAGCCCTGGCCGCACACCCACACCATCCCCGGACCTTGACTCCCTCTGCAAACCCAAACGGCCAGCGAGACAAATGCTCGGGCTAGCTTTCCGAGCCCATCTCCACCAACTGCGTCACAGCGCCTCCACGAACAACCTCGAGTCTCCGATGGCCACGCTGCCAGGAGGAGGCGAGGCGGACGGGGCTCCCTGCAGTGGTGGGCGAGGAGCAGGCAGGAGGAGGCCGCGCCGGCTGGAGAAGGGCTCGCCACCGCCGCCAGGGGAATCGAGAAGGGCTCGCCGCCGCCGCTTGGGTTGCCGCTGCCGCCAGGGGAATCAAGTCGAGGAGGAGCAGCACTCCTGGCCGAAACGATTCGGTGGGAGTAGATTAGGAGGGGGTAAAATTGGTATACTATAAAAGTTTTAACACCGTTATTCTAAATCTAATGGTTTTGGTATAGAAGGGATACAAAATTAGCCTTTGAGTATAGAAGAGATTTTGTAATTTTTTTAGTATAGAAGAGATGGGTTTAATTTATTTGGATAGGGAATTTTCTCCTCTCATAGCGCTCGCGGACTCGACCGTCCCCGTCACTGGTCCCGGTCGGACAGAAGCACAGGACACACGAGGCTTGGCTCCCCACTCCCACAGTCCCACTGCTTGCCGGTGCAACACCATATGGCGAGCTATGGTCACTTGCATTGCGGTTGCAGTTTGCGTAGTACGCGGGTGCGTGGTGTCTCGACAGGCCAGTAGGCAGCAAAGAGCAATCGAAGCGGCCTGTAACTGGCACTCGCACTTGTCGTTCGTTCAGACTTGGATCATGGCTGTGTTCGGATGAAAAAAAAATACTTTTCCTATTCATCTCCCTCACATAACACGTTTTCTAAAAAAATTATTTTTCACATTTCCTATTCATCTTCCTCACATAACACGTTTTTCAGAAAAAAAAAAGTATTTTTTCTCCTAATTTACTGAACACAGCCGTCTCGCTTCATGGCACTCTGCCTGCCATAGGGTACTACTCTAAGGTATTGTTTGCCCGAAGGAAAAACCACCGGCTAGCGTCAGGGTTGGGGAAAGACGCAGGGAGCGCGGGACACATGGTTTGTTGGCAGCTAAGCAGATATCATAAATTCAGAATGCAGGGGCCTCCCTCACATGTGCGATGCCGGGCTGTGGATCCAAACCCCGCAGCACGTGTATCGCACCTGCCCTCTTGCGTGCATCGCCACTACGCCAATTGCAAAATCGGTGGAGCAGATCAAGCCACAAGCAGTGGACTGACTT
This sequence comes from Digitaria exilis, assembly GCA_015342445.1. NCBI lineage: Eukaryota > Viridiplantae > Streptophyta > Magnoliopsida > Poales > Poaceae > Digitaria > Digitaria exilis. Next base: position 1,760,680 of record JACEFO010000112.1, read on the forward strand.
GGGCCGCCAAAGTTGGGCGGGGAGGCTGAACATGCTATGATGTGTGTGTTGACAGAGAAACCCTCTGGATCCAAGTCTGGAAGACCAAAATATAGTTGGTGAATGGGATCAGTGTCAGCTTTATTAAAGAAAAAAAGAGATCCGTGGACAGGTTGGCAACCGGAACATACAATTGAGATGAGCACGATCTAGAGAGAGGCAAACACGATATAAAACTGTTCTGGACCAACTTTTTTCTTTACAACCACATCACCGACTCCACTGACTGACGACTCTACGGTTCAAAAGTAAAGTAAATAAATTTAATTTACAGAGCTGAAAATACAAAGCATCCGGCGCCTTGCCGACGCGATTTTCTTCTCGGCGCAAAGCAGTGGAAGCATCCAGTGGTTGTGATGCTGCGATGGTTCCACGACAAACCCCATGGACAGATTCTCCAAATTCCAGGGGGGCAGGCACAACAAGATGCTGAAGAAGAGGGGGTGGGGAGGATCAACTGTCAAAAGACAGCAGACAAACAGCTACAACATCAACGAATAATGAAATTGGTCATACTCCAGGATCCATTAGCTGTTTTGACACCTAGAGCTTTCACAGCCTGGTAAATATGACAGGTGGACTGAATCTTCTCTTTTCGCCTGAAGGGTTCTCCTTTAACCCTCCTGCGCATGCCACAAGGAATCAGCCTAAGAAACCCTTTCTCTTCCGTTTTCCCGAGGGGTATAAAACAACTAGAGGCAGTACTCAGCATTTTTTGGGTCTGTCTGCTTCCTCTGCAGCCTTGGACATATCTCTGCTGGATCTGTTGTATTTCATGTGGCTCTGGACCAGATGGCCAGCGGCCTGAGCGGAGATGAGGGACAGCTCTGCAGCCAGGACCGCACCAGCAACCACCGAGGCCAGGAGCCTCGCGTTCGACCCCGGGGATTCCCTGTTCGCGCCTTTGACGCCGAGTAGGTCCAAGCAGGCAGACTGTGAGGCCAGCTGCGTGCCTCCCCCAACCGTGCCAACCTGTGTTTCGGTTAGGACAACAACTCATCAATTAGTATAATGGATGGCCATAAGATAATGACACTATCAGACAACTCTTCTACAAGTGTCCAGTAGACAGATGCCACTCCACATGCCATTTTCAGCAAATAGCAAACAGAACAATACAAGATTACTAAGCACTAATAAAATAGCTATGGACAGGTATTGCCAGTGCCTGCTGATTATGAAAACAGGAGCAAACAACAATGGGAAGAGATTTTTTTATATACAAAATCAAGCAGGAATGACAATTAAGAGGTAAGGGCATGATGGTTTAAACATATCCATTCTAAGATCACAAAAGCATAGCCAGACATCTTAATTCTAAAATGGTTTCATACAAAAGTCCTAGGTTCCATATGTACTAAATGAAGGGTCAGAAATAATAAATATTGCAATATCATCAGCACAAGTACCTGCTCCATATTGAGGTCAGTAAGATATTTTAAAAAGGCACTTGCTGGTTATCAACATTCATATTGTAATTAGCTATTTAATAAAAAGGGCACATACATAACTGTTTCAAGCAATCACTAGGTCTCCTAAATAGTCATGGATGCCGAACAATCAGGGATCACAAAAAAAAGTTGAAGAGCAAAACATCAGTATCACTAGCACAAGAGGATGTTTCATACCTCGATAGATGGCATAGTTACGGAGACGTGGAGATCTTTGCCATCATTTATAGCTTCCAACATTGTGATACACTGGGAACTCTCCACATTCTGTGCAGGATCCTGTCCAGTTGCAATGAAGATGGCTGTCACAATGTTGCTTGCATGGGCATTGAAACCCCCCAGAGCCCCAGCAACAGCTGAGCCAGCAAGGTTCTTGATCACGTTCAATTCTACGAGTGCCTGAACATTAGTCTTGAGAACCTTTTCCACAACTTCTTCCTTGATTATTGCCTCACAAACAACAGACTTTCCACGCCCTTCAATCCAGTTTACAGCAGCCGACTTCTTATCAGAACAGAAGTTGCCTGTTTCATTACAAATGATTACTTAACAAAGCGTAAGCCATCAAAGATTTGTGGTGTGCCAATCTTTTGCTAATAACCGAGTCAAAAGAAAGACCTCATAAGGCTGTGGTTTCCATGTTTCTAGTCTCTCTCATAGCACTAATCAATTGAAGAAAGACCCCATAAGGCTGTGCTTTCTATGTTTCTAGTCTCTCTCATAGCACTAGTCAATTGATACGTTGATACTTTGCTAGGTCACTTCATAAGTTCATAACAGATTAACACTACCTTGGAAACAGGCCCACTACTGTTACTTATGCCATGACAAAATATGAGTAAATACCACAGTGGGTTGTCTTCAAAATTTTCTTCTGTGTGCTATTTCTCCTTATCAGTACTAGTTATTTAACTGTCAATTGCGTACAGGTGGAGAAACCGGACAGAAAGCTAGCCCCACGGCTACAAATGGGACCAAGTGAAGTCAACATCAGTCATGCTGGGTCATGCCTAGATGGTTCGCTGTCTGATCTAGAAAAAATGAATAATTAAAATAAACATGAATTTTCCTTCCTGAATTTGAAAGCTCTTGTCTCAAATAGAAACGGTGATGAGCATGTGCAACCTAACAATCAATTATGTTCAATGAAGGTTCTAATAAAGAAAATATTTATGTTATGTACAACGTTACCTAAAATTTGCAGTTCAAAGGGAACAACACAATCATATGCACAACGCAGCACTTAAATTTTACAGATTAACTTAAAAGAATTTATGAAATGAGGAAAAACCTGATATGCTGATGACATCCATATCAGGGAAGTCATCCTGGAGGTAGTCCAGCACGTTCTGGACACCTTTGGAGACCATGTTCATCCCCATGGCATCCCCTGTGCTGCAGGTGAACCTCATGTAAAGGTTCCTCCCTGCCAAGGCGCACTTCACTCCCTGAAGCCTAGCAAATCTGCTCGACCTTCACAAACCCAAAAATAGCTCGATCATAAAATCGTCCAGTTTAAAACCTGAAGGTCAACAACTTGGCAACAGTACAAGCAATTATTGGTCGGAATTTGACAGATGACACCATTTGTTTCTGCTTTGATTAGGACTGATTGTATAGAGACGTATCGTCGAACACAAGAGCCGCACTATCCTCGAGGCGATCGTTGAAAGGGACAATGTGACGTTGATTTGGAATTTAGCGTGCTTACCTGTTAAACACCGTGGCCAGGGTGTCAAAGTTGGTAGGATTCTCCAAGAAGCTCTTGAGCTCCGCGGCGCGGCGGGCAGTCGGGAACCGGACGGCCGGTGCTCGCGTCATCCCGTCCCTGAGCACGACGCTGGAGGCGCCGCCGGACTCGGCAATGGCCTTGCACCCGCGGTTCGTGCTGGCGACGAGGCAGCCCTCAGTGGTCGCCATTGGCACGTAGAGCCGGCGCCCGTCGAGCAGGAGCGGCCCAGCGACGCCCACGGGCAGCTGCACGTACCCCACTGGCAGCTCGCAGCACTGCCCGAGGATGGAAGCATAGTCGAACCCGTCGAGCGGGAGCCCGTCCATCTCCCTGCCCGTGATCCGCCGCAGGGCCTCCCGCCGGATCCCGGCGGCCCGGCGGCAGTCCCCCAGCCTGGTCTCCAGAACGTACGACGGGATCTTACCGGCCACGACCGCGGCCACGATCTCCTCGTCCTCCTCCGGCATTTTCTCCGGCGCGGCGGCGGGGTTCCCCAGCAGCGCGCACGGGGCCGGCGCGGGCGGCGGCGGCGCCTGCGCGCGGCGGCGGGAGTCGTCGATGAGGTAGTCCTCCTCGTCGTCGCTGTTGGATACGACGGACTGCACGAAGGCGATGCCGAAGAAGCTGATGAGGTAGATGAGCGAGGCGACGAGGCCGCAGATGGCGAGGATCTCCTCGAGGGAGACCACGTGGAGCGGCGTGGAGGCGCGGATCTTCTCCCGCCACCGCCGCATCAGGTACACGATCGACACCCCGAAGACGAGCGAGAAGATGAGGTTGGTGTGCCGGATCGGGAGCGGCAGCGCGTCCCCGGCCTGCACCCGCCGCACCGGCTCCCCATCGGCCCCGGCCGCCGCCGCCCGGCGCCGCCGCGGGTGCCCCGACGGGGCTCCCCCGTGCGCCGGCGGGACCCTGCGGCGGACCTCCATAGCCATAGGGCCGGTCGGTGGTGGGAGACTCGTCGGCGGCGCTCGACCCCGCGTCGCGCGGAGCGGAGGAGCGAGAGCAGTGGCCTCCGCCGGGGTTTGGATGCGTGTGTGGGGATTTTGATTTGGGGGTAGGGATCGATCCGAGCCCGGCGCTTTAATATAAGCTTCGACGCCGAGACTCCTTACAGACTGGGCCCACCACGGGCCGTTGCGGGCCCCTGGGTCCAGCTGGCCACGGGCCGTGTGGTTAACTGGCTACAGGAGGAGAGGTTTGTGGACTTCCTTGCAGGGTTCACAAAAACCTAACCGGTTGGCCGAACCGCCGGCCGGCAGTAGCGGCTAACCGGTCTGGTTACAGTGGAAACCGGTGGAAACCGAACAAAGTTAAATTTTGAATTCAAATCCCCCGTGTACTCGGTTACGAACGGCTAACCGACCGGTTTGGGTCGGTAACCGAGCGGTTTGGGCGGTAAGCCGGCCGGTTTGGACGGTAAGCCGGCTCAATACATAATTTGTCATGTTTTCAAATATAACTAAAAATTTAAAAAAATAAAAGAAAAAAATTCTAAAAATATTTCAAGGTGCGTAGAATTTAATGGTGTCAAAATTTTTCAAATATTAGTGTATTTAGTATTTTTTGTGTGCATTAGAAGTTCAATGAGCCGATTTTTTTTCTTTTCCTTTTTTTGTTGAACTTCTAATGCCTGCAAAAAATATCAAATGAGCAAATATTTGAAAATTTTTTACACCAATAGATTACATATAACTTGAAGTATTTTTAGAAATTTTTTTGATATTTTTCCATTTTAAATTTAAATTTGAATATATTAAATTTAACCGGTTTGAAACCACCCCGAACCGCTACCAGGCCGGGGCGGTTTGGCCGGTTCCCGCGGGAACCGACTGGTTTCCTCCGGTTTTGTGAACCCTGCTTCCTTGTGGGGGAATGAATGGTGTGGTTAGTTTGTTGCCGTTTTTTGAGCTGTCTGGACGGGTTCGTAATCGTATTGGTTTCCAGCGCTAAGCTTTAACCATTCTTTTTCTAGTAGGCTTCTGTTGCGGGTCACACTGTCACGTACGCACGTTACGTGGTTGAAAGGGGGCAATGCTCTGTGTACACGTCCTGCCGAGGCAGGTACCGACCGGTGAATCCAGTGCCGGCCTTACGTGTTCAGCTCGCTGCTTTGCCAGCGGTGCCTAGTTCGGCACTCTAGCTTTTTACAAGCTAATCTTCCTTTGTTACTATCTCTCATATGGTAAGCCTTAGGGCTCATTTAGAAGAAAAATGACGATTTTTGAATAGTTTTTTTTGTGCATGTCATGTGATCGATATCGATCTGGCCCTCCCGGGCATGTGTTTATTTGGTTATTAGTATCATCATCGCCATGTTTACAGCGGGAGGAGTTTTCGAGCGTCATTGTGATAACCTAGTGTGGATGTCGTGAATGACCTAGAGGTTTTAGATTTTTTTTTCCCCTTGAGAGTTTGTTTCAGACAGTGCGAGTACTCTTCTCTGTCTAAAGTTGCAGCCGCTGTGTTCAGGTAGTTAGCGTCCGCTGGTGAACGTGTTTTTTTAGTAGAAATAGTGAAAAGTTGAAATAAATAGTGAAAAATTGGAGAATCGGACTGCGAAGACGGGTGGTCCTGTAGCCCAGGCCCGTCATAATATCTTGCTAGTGATTTCGAGTTTGAGCCAAGTCTACATGAAGCGACGTAGCCATCTAAGCCTTTTGACCGATTGATTACATTGCGGTGCTTACGGATCAAATCAAAAACCTAAGGCGCTTAGTTCTAAAATAAAGGCAGCCATCACCCTACAGTAATTTGTTTTTATCGATCTAGTCATCAGGAACCAAGCAACGCTAATAGATACGTTGGTTACTGGCGTCTCCCACCGAGCGGCCCACATGATGCTCTGTCTTCTGTACAACATGCAGCCAATAGGAGCACGGGGTAGTTCAAAAAGTCCCACAAAAACTGGATACGCCGGCTTAAACTAGCGAGCCGTGAGTCGCTGGTTTCATTCTCTTTCTATTTTCCTCTTTCCTCCCATTGGATGTCGCCAATCCACTATACTGCTCTTATCTGTCGACGCACGTTGGTCTGAAGTTTGAACGTTATACACAGCGTACGTGTAACAAGTTCGTTTCAACAGTTGAGAATTTAGAACGCGTATACATCCCCATCGTACCGGAAGTCTTGAGCATGGTCACAATTCAGGAACACATGACCGGAATTCAGATCATTCTTAGCGCGGCTGCACGCACGCAGGCAACACCCGGCGGTTCCGAACGATTCCACTTTCCCACCACCTGCACGGGCGCATGAACAGGCTGCTAAAAGAAGGCGACGAGTTGAAGACCGTACTATACCGAGTGCCCCGCTGGACGCTCCATCTCGTTTTCCAGCAGGGAAAAGTCTATTTTTTACCCTCTAACTATTATAAAAGCCTGATTTTCAACCTCACACTACAAAACCGGACACGAAACACCCTCCAACTATCCAAACCGTGCAAAATTGGCCCTTTGGGTAGTTTTGAAGGTGGTTTTGTATTTTCCAAAAAAATAAAAAATAACTTTGTATTAAAAAATTCATAACTAACTTATTTTCAACTAGAAAAATTAGAATCTGGTGCAAATTTTTTTCTAAAAATGTGACCTACATGTTGGTGCATCATTAGAAGTTATTTGCGTATTATTTATTTTTATTCTAATTATTTTTAAAAAATAATAAGACACTAGTAACATAAATATATAATACCGAAATAACATTAAATGGTATGCCAATAGGTTGGTTACATTTTAAGAGAACTTTTGGCACTGATTTCATATTTTTTGGGTCCAAAATGGATTAGTTATGGTTTTTTAAAGTTTAAATAATATTTCTGTTATTTTTAGAAAATCCAAAACCACCCTCAAAACCACCCAAAGGGCCAATTTTGCATGGTTTGGATAGTTGGAGGGCCTTTAGTATCCGGTTTTGTAGTTTAAGGTTGAAAATCATACTTTTATAACAGTTAAAGGGTGAAAAATAGACTTTTACCTTGCCATTATTCAAAATGGAGAGACAATTCAGAGTTGATCAGAGCTGTCGAGATCGAGCGAGGCATGAGCATGACACTGCATGCGCGCGTCAGGTCAGATTTTTCTTGAAGGGATGCGTCAGGTCAGCTTGACCTCCATAAATCGGAGCGTCGATCAATCGACGTTCACTGCTCTCACCCCCGCTACCAACTGCATTGCGTCCTTCATTCATCGGCCGGCCGGTATGATCTCCGTTCTCACCTTGGCGCGAAGCCACGTCTGCTATACTGTCCACACCACCATAAAAGGGGTCGTCGCAGGTCGCTACACGGGCGATAGACGCCATTCGGCTTCGGTCATATAGCTCATCAGCATCAGCAGTAAACTTTCATTCAAAAAAAAAAATGTTCAAATCAGCAGTAAACTTATTTTTTTAGGGAAAAGCTTCAGTCGGCAATCGATCCAGACATTGCGCTGCACCGACGGTCATCCAGCATGAACAAAAAAAACTTCAATTCGGCATGCACCTTGTGCTCTAGTATGCCCCTTATCTGTACCTGATGCGATCTCTATCTCTCTGCGGCGAGTGTGGGTGTGCTTCGCACGACTCTCCCATTGCAGTTTGGTGCATCGAAGCAACGTGGTAGGCTTTGGTGGCCACGGGTAACGAATGCGACGGGTAGACCGTGGAGTACGTACAAAAATTACGTGTAAATTGAAACTGGCCACACGAGCCTGACCAGTAGCCATGCCTCGCTATTACTACACCGTCTGACCGTCGCTCGCATCGCAGTGAAGGGGGAAAATAAGAAACATTTGACTATCTCCATCATCTTGAGTTTTAATAAGTGAGGATGAACCATTCCCATCACCGCTGGTCGGATATCTGCTACCATGGCGACGCAGCATATATCTTGTGTCTGACCGGAACTTGCAGCATTCATTTGGTTGGCAGATGATCATCTCGTGGTTGACTTGTAATGCTACAGTAGATGCTAGTACATGGTATCGGTATGGGCGTATGGCGGTATCGCGACTCGGTTCGGGGGCGCCGCAGCCGCAGTTCTAAAGAGGGCGGCAGGCAGGCACACACAGTGCATGCACGCGCGCATGTGCCATCTATCCCGAGCCGTCAGCGTCTTCTTCCATCCCCCAGCCACGATGATTTGATCGAGATCTCCGTTCCAACACTTGGTAGGCGGAGGATCGGAGTAGCTGTACAGGCTGTGGCATGCCTTCTGCGAGAGGAGATGCACGCCAGCGTGCAGCGTGGCCGGCTGGCCGCGTGCCGATAGGGTTAATTACTAGTACTGACACTGTCCATCGAATCCAAACACGCTGGTGTTGTCGCCTTCGTACCGTGAGAGCGACGGACGCGCCCCGAGATCGAACCAACAGTGTGCGTGGCGGAACGCCGCCAGGGGGGACGGGTGGACGTCGCCAGCCACGCCGAGCACGCGCGGGACGTGCGCGTACGTGTATGTAGCCTCGCGGCACTAAATGCGGTCGCGAAGCGGCGGCGGCGGCGGCGGTTGGGAGGTGACGGACCGACGGCGGGGCAGCCGGGCCGGGCATGCACCCGCGAACCGTACCCGAGACGCGCGAATTTAACGCCGCGCTTGCTTTCTCCTCGTCGTGTCCCTCCGATCCTCCGCGCATGCATGTATGCGCTCGCCGTAGATCGAGCCGGCCATGCTAGCTAGCAGATGCGTCGCGGACTTGCATGCATCACTTACGCTTTGCCCTTGGATTGATTCGCTCGATCCATCATGGTCATCGCCGGCGCGCGGTGTGGCTAGCTCTGGAAGGACCTCTTCTGTCATATATACGTCCTTCTTCAGACCGTACCATCGCCGCCGTGTGTGCACGAGAAGAGATCGATATGGCCGTCGTCGGGACTTGCGTCCGCGTGTTCTGTAGCGAAGAAGACTATACATCGATCGTACGTGCGCGCACGACCCCCGCACGCTCGTCGATCACCGGATAGGAACCGGAGATGTTAGCGACGACAAAGAGCGTCCTGTTCGATCGTGGGCGCCCAGAAGCTTTGTGTTGGCAGCTAGCGTCGTGGACGACAACCGCTGCGGGCTGCGGCCGCCCCGTACGCACGCACGCCGGTGCATGACGAGGAAATGGATGGAACGAACGGAAGCTGTAGCTTCGCGGTGCCCACGCGATGAGAATGACTGAAACTGAATGAGATGGCTGGGTCAGCCGGTCAGGTTACTATTCGTGGCGCATGCGTTCGGTGGCCGTGAGCGATCAAACCAAATTCGGCGCTGTCCAAAAACAAAACGAATCAACAAGCATCTCGCTTGCTGGGCGGGCGTGCTCCGCGTGCACTGCTCGATGGTCAAAGCCTACCACTGTACATGTGTCTCATGTCTGTATCTGACGGCGATCTCTCCGAAGACATCAAGATGCCGTCTGTCATCTGATGTGTCCCGGGTTGGGCTGGGCCAAATGTAACTCGTTGACGGGCCGACGGTAACGAGCTCTACTACGTCGATTTTGTTTCAACCACAAGATCTCAAACGGAGGGACGTGATCCAACAACTTGAACGCGAGGCGAAAGCCACTCTATCTTCACTTCACCCACACCTGACACCCACACGTCCCAATCAATGAACTGATGAACCAAGCTAATAGCCGTTTCAAGGTGGCTGACTGCGATCTGCGATGTGCTCTTCCGAGGAGCCTGTCCAACCACGTGTTTTTGTTTCTTTTTGCACTTGTCACTTGTCTATATGTCTCAAATTGATTGATTTTTCCGGCGAGTTTGTTTAATCGCGTTCGAGACGAGAGGTTCCATCTATCTGCTTATCTGAGAAAAAAAAATTAACTGCGGCAGTCATATACTGTCTCGGCGATTTCAACCTGCTGGGATCTCGCTCAGATATCACTTAACGCCTTAACAGTGAGTGCAGCAGTGGGGAGGGAGGGGATTACTGGCGCCGACGCCGCGTGTGTGCGTGACCGGAGGCGGCGGGTTCATCGCTTCCTGGCTCGTCAAGCTCCTCCTCTCCCGCGGCTACGCCGTCCATGCCACCCTCCGTGACCCAGGTAATCACGCCGCTTCTGTTCCTCACACAGTCACAGTGACACGGCTCTCCTTCGCTGCTAGCTGATTTGTGTCTCTGTGCCGACCTCTCGATGTGCCTTGGAATGCTTCGTTCCTACTGTCAGAAAACGTGCCTGTGCTAATTGATTGCTGGTGCTCTTCAGGTGATCCAAAGAACGCCCATTTGAAGGAACTGGAAAATGCCCCAGAGAATCTGCATCTGTTCAAGGCCGATGTGCTAGACTACGACACGCTAACAGCAGCAGTCGAGGGATGTGAGGGGGTCTTCCATCTCGCCACTCCGGTGCCTGAAGATAAGATAGTTGATCCCGAGGCAAGCACTTGCTCACTTGATTCTTCGGCTCCCTACTCAGTGGTGAAGCTTGTTGGTTGCATTTTGCTGTCTGTAACTTTTGCCCCGCAGCTCTGTCGGTAGCCTTTGGTGCTCTTGCTACGTCTTTCAGCCTGTCTGTTTCCTGGTTTGGTCAGCCGTGCTGTCATCCCCTGGCGATGAGGCACCTGGCTTAAGTTTTCTCTGTGTTGGAACAGGTTGTGGGGTGTTGGTGTGGGTCGTCTGAAAACTACTGAACCTCTGTAATTTCATTGCGTTATCAGTAATGAAATTCATGCGCGGCCCGTCATGGGAAAAAGGAAACTTGCTCACTTGATTGCTGATCGGCGGAGCACATGGATATACGCTTGTATTGATATTCAGACCTGAATCGCTATTCAGAACAGTGTGTCTTGTTCTAAGGCCACTTCTCATTTAATGCATTTCCAGACTCCTATAATTACATCCATGTGCCTACATATGCTCAGGGTGTGTTTAGATTGTAGGAAAAAACACTGCAGCATAAGAAAAACACTGTAGCATTCGCTGGGAAACGTGTTTTGTGAGGGAGGAATAGTGAAAAGTTGGAATGAATAGTGAAAAGTTGGAATGAATAGTGAATAGTTGAGAATCTGAACATGACCTCAAACTAAAAAAGAATTAAGGAAATGTGTAAGTGAGTTTTATCCTTGGAACCTTCAGTCATTCACACTTATGTTTTCAGGTATTAGCTCCTGAAGAATATTAGGACAACCTATGGTAGCATTGGGTGAGTGATAAGTGAAAATTTAGGCTATTATAATAAGTGAAACTGTAGATTATTATTCGCTGTGTGCCAAGTGAGCTTATATATTGCTAGGCTTCAATGCTGGAAGTGCACTTTGCTAAAATGCAATGTTTGTTTGCACTGTGAATCTTGCTGAAACTTTTGTGTTACGTAGAATGCTAGTGCTCTTTCTGAAATCTTAATGCATCTGTGCAGTCAGAAGTACTCAACCCTGCTGTGAAAGGTACCTTAAATGTACTAAAGGTCTGCTCTGCTGCAAAGGTTCAGAAACTTGTTGTCTTGTCCTCCAATGCTGCTGTGGATTTCAATCCGAATTGGCCTCAAGATGAAATCAAGGATGAGAGTTGCTGGTCAGACAAAGAGTTCTGCAAGGAAAATGGGGTTAGTAATGCACGCTAGTCAAGCAAGCTTCTGCAGTAAAACATTTGTTTAGTCCATTTTTTGGTCCCTTGTAGTCACATCTCCCTTGAAAGGTCTATTGCTATTTTCTTAGCATATGCTAGCCCTTTTACTCGAGATGATTTTTTGAGGGAGGTCTAAATTGGGATATTTTCTGCTTTTTACTGGCAGGACTGGTATTCTGTTGCCAAGATTATGGCTGAACAGGCAGCCTTAGAATATGCAGATAAAAATGGACTTAATGTTGTTACACTTTGCCCGCCATTGGTTTTTGGCCCAATGTTGCAGCCTACAGTGAATACCAGCAGCAAATTTCTCATCTATGTTATAAAAGGTTCCCTCATTAGTTCCTGCCATTTACATTCCTTCTCATGCATTACTGGATTATCACTTCTCTAATGAATTTTCTGTTCTGAATCATTATGCTGATGTTAATCAATAGACAAGTTGTGGTTTAATGCAAACTGTATCTATCCTTTCATTTTCTGGACTGCATTTATGTGCTCCAATCTAAGGCCTTGAGATGAGATTGACAGTTCCTGTTACTCGGTGTTAGTACAAGTTTAAATGACGGGAGGGTTCAAATATTGTGACACTGATCGTCATCTATGTTGATCACCAGTACCTTTGCTGTCCCATATTTGTCCTTTATGTTGTTTTCAGAAATAGCTGCTATACCCTTTTCCTAATGCTCTACAGCTGTTCAATCAGAACCTTGATCCACAAGCAGATTCTTCTCAATCTATTGCTTGTGATCTCACATTCGGCTCATTTAATGTTGATATTAGATGTTTGAATTAATACAAAATTACAAACCCATATCATATTCCATGATAGAACTATTGCACCTAGAAGAATCTTGTCCACATTTTTTTCAGGAAACGAGTAGAACTCAAATAACTTGTCTTGAGTTAATCTTGCTGTTGTGCACTACAAAGTGCTACTGCTGGATACAAGTTGCTTGTTTGGTTGCTGTATATTAAATTCGTTGGTTGGATTACAGGGGGCCGTGATGTGGTTAGCAACAAACTGTGGCACATAGTAGATGTTCGTGATGTGGCTGATGCTTTACTTCTGCTGTACAAGAAGACAGAGTCATCTGGGAGATACATCTGCTCGCCGAATCACATTCGCACCAAGGATCTGGTGGCCTTGTTGAAGAAGATGTACCCAAAGTACAACTGCGCAGATAAGTAGGTTTTGACATGGCAAAAAAGAAAAAAATGGAATGTGTGTTTCTATTTTACGTGATCTGAAGCACTACTCTTTTGCATCTGCACTTGCAGAATCGTTGATGTCGATGAGAAAGCATCGTTAACATGTCAGAAGCTGATGGACCTGGGCTGGAAACCAAGGACGCTGGAGGAGACGCTCTCGGACAGCGTCGAGTGCTATGAGAAGGCAGGCGCTCTCCAGGATGTACCCGGGCGTCCTTTCCGTCTTCCCCACCTCTTCCGTCTGGCTGGTGATCAGTGAATCGACATGCGGAGGCGGCGGTTCCTGGTTATGATTTATGATCTACTGTGCTAGTGTCTTTCTTGGTCGTGGAACGTCGCTGAACTGTCAACTTGAAATAACGAGGGGTCATTTTTTTTTTCCTCAAGAAAGGAAAATAAGGTATTACCTCCATCCTAATTTATAAGTCGTTTGACTTTTTTTATCCCAACTTTGACCACTCGTCTTATTCAAAAAATTTGTGTAAATATAGTCAAATTTAAGCCATTCTTCAATAATATTCATTAATAAAGCAAGTCATAACAAAAAATTTGATATTTCACATAACTTTTTGAATAAGACGAGTGATCAAAGTTGGAGCCAAAAAAGTCAAACGACTTATGAATTAGGATGGAGGGTACCATTGAATCATCTATAGTGACCCCACATTGAATCCATGCACGAGCACATTGAATTTTAAGTTTTTTTTTTCTGAAACTCTTCCTCTATGGTGTCCTTGATTGATTCTTGAAATTCGTGGTGATCTTGATCTTTTCAGAAAGATCTTTTGGAAAAAAGATTCATCGTGATATAGAGAAGCTATGGCTCGAATTTTGTTTGATTTGGATCTCGTTTGATTGATTTCCAAATTTGAGCTCAGGGTGTTCTCTTTTTCAAGTTCATCTTGCCCTTCTCCAAGTCCATGAATATGGTGCAAGTTTTTGAGGTTTTAGATTCCAGACGCTTTGGTGATGTTGTTACGAGGCAACGGTTTAAATTGTGTGAATTTTGAAGTCTGTTTGATCGAGTTTTGAATTTTTCTATAGTTTTTGTGTAGGCTGTTTTTGGATATGTGGAAATCCCGATCATTTTTACAAAGTCTCTGGACATTTGACGAAAATTCTAGACTTTCGACGCTCTGGATATTTGTGCGGAGTGCCTTACCATTTTGGAATTAGTGGATTTGGAATTAGTCCATAGTAAGTGGATTTGGAATTAGTGAGAGTTTTTTTTTTCGGGTTAAATTTTAGGATATGGACCTTGTTCTTATCCAGAATTGTTAAAGGCTCCTATTCATCTCGGGTTGCCTATTCGGTCCTACAGTATTCTCGCGTGCCCACTGCCCAGGGGAGGACCAAAACCTGTCTGGACATTATTGCCATTCTTTACATAATTTTTTTTTAAAAGGGAAACATTATCTTCATCCATTAATTAACTGATCTTGGACGGCTACTAGCCAGATTAAGGTCAATGATTCGTGAGATCGTGCAAACCTCGATTGGAGGTTACCAAATGCAGGCAGCTTTCACAGTGTGGAACTATCAGCTCGTAAGAGAGAGCAATTAGCGGGGATACACAAAGCAAAGCGTAGGCAGCAACAGGGTAGCCGGAGATGGCGTCGCCGCCGCGGGTGTGCGTGGTCGGGGGCGGCGGGTTCGTCGCCTCGTGGCTCGTCAAGCTGCTCCTCTCCCGCGGCTACGCCGTCCATGCCACCGTCCGCGACCCGAGTACATACCCACTTCATGCTCCCATTGCAGCGACGCTGTATCTGTATCGGCATGAGATCTTGCATGCATGCCTCCTTTTGATGCTGAAAATCGAAATGCTGTTCACTCGTGCTGTTTTTCTTTTCAGGCGATCCCAAGAATGCCTGTCTGAAGCAGATGGACGGGGCCTCGGAGAACCTTCACCTGTTCAAAGCCGACGTCCTCGACGTCGACACGCTGACGTCGGCGTTCGCGGGGTGCGAGGGGGTCTTCCATCCGGCAACTCCGGTGCCCGGGGGCAAGATTGTTGACCCTGAGGTTCGTACATAAGCTATTGGTACAATGCTCATTTGCAGATGCAATGTCGAAGCAGATTTACTTAATCTAGCCGAACAGTACTAGCTTAGTGTATCCCTGTGCTTGAGTGACAGACATGGCAATGTGCTGAAAATTAAAACATGAATGTGCAGAACGAGATTATGGTTCCGACGGTGAAGGGCACGAAGAATGTGCTTGACGCTTGCTCAGCCACGAATGTCCGGAAGCTCATTGTGGTGTCGTCCGTTGCCGCTTCCTGCTTTGACCCCAACTGGCCCGAAGGCAAACTCAAAGATGAGAGTTGCTGGACAGACAAGCAACTCTGCAAGGAAGCTCAGGTTACAAACGCCTAGCTACTGGTCCTCATATTATCAGTTTATAGCTATGCAGTATTGCCAAAGGAATAAGATCCGTATATATAAATCTGCCTCTGAATACGTCACACTAGTATAGTACTCGTATCAACCCGTGTTCCTAGTTTCATACACATGCTAGCAATTTTGAGAGATGCTAGCCAGTTTAGCCAAACTGGCTTGCTAAGTATGGCCCCACACGCAGGGAGAGTTGAATGTAGCTGTTGGAATTTGCAATGTGGAAAATGGAGAGTATGTTGGAGTGAGATGCTCAATCAATATAGAGTAAAATCTTTATGGATATATAGTCAAATAAAGATTCGAAAATAGAGTCTTTCTTGGAATGCTCAGTATTATAAAATCAAACGAAAAAGTACACGCTCTCTCTCATTTGTATACTTGTTATTAATTATCTAATTATAGAGGCTTTACTTAACTATTAATCTACATACTTTTTCATACATATATTGTTTTTTTACTTTACATCACATCTCTATATATGTGTTTGACATATACTTTAGTTGTATCTTTAATCTGGACTATGTGCTTAATACAGAACTCATCGCTTTCTGCATACATATATACATGGTCTACATGGTGACACACGTCATCATGTATGCGTAAGCAGTAAGCTAGTGTTTTCTATATTATGAATAGTAAAAATATGTAATTAAAAATCATATGTTAGGCACTTTTAATAATTATTAAAAGCATACTTGGATAATTTAGATGTATATGTCGGTGTCACTTTAGGTTCTCTTTAACAATGACAGGTGTAGATATTTTAGGTGTCATTTTAAAAGGTTACTTTAGATTTTTTTTATAATAGAATAAGTAGGTAATATATGAGTATTAAGGGTTAATTTGTATTATCTTTCATAATGGCATAGAGCTAATCTAGAAATGCAAGTTGGGGATACTTTAGGTTACTGTAATAATAGAAAATGTTGGTAATTTGATCCCACGGCCATTGATGACGATGACGATTACATTCTACCAGACTGATAATTGATTTTTTATATTTTTGTCAGAACTTTTAGAATTTATCTTTTTTAGTACGTCTCAACTTGAAGTCTCTAAAAGAAGCTTCCAACCAATCAACCTGGTCATCTTCTGCTTTGATGAGTACTGGTCCAAAAGATTTCTGGAAGGTGTCACTAACTTGAGGACATTTACTTTTTGTGGTTCGCAGAATTGGTATTCTCTTGCCAAAACCGAAGCAGAAGATATTGCGCTTGAATACGGAAAGAAAAGTGGACTGCATGTGGTTTCAATTTGCCCTGGTCTAGTTGTCGGGCCGTTGTTGCAGCATGTGACCGTCAATACCAGCAGCAAAGTTCTCCTGTACATCATAAAAGGTTGACAACATAGCGAATTATATGCATCACTTCTCTTCATTTTCTACCAGTATTCTACTAATTTTGAAAGTTGCTGTGGAGTGTTCATAATCTGACACAAAATCGAGCAATGTTCCTTTTCTCATTATCTATTTTCCTACGAGCCACCTAAACAGTTCAGCAAATCTTGAAAATTGAAATAGAACAGATCTTGCATGTTTCTCCACTCTGATTCTGTTGTCTAATTGCAGGAGGCCCCGATACATTGACCAACAAATTTTGGCCCTTGGTAGATGTTAGAGATGTCAATGAAGCTATGCTCCTAGTATACGAAAAAGCAGAATCCTCTGGGAGATACATATGCTCATTGGACCAGATGGACATAAAGGATATCGTCGCTTTGATGAGGAGCATCTTCCCAAACTACAATTATGCAGACAAGTAAGTGCCTTCACATCAGTTACATGTTAAAGCTTTTTCATTTAAAAGAACAGCTGGAGCTTTGTCTCATCCAATCAAGCGGGAAGAGGAGTGTGTAAGAGTTGAAAGAGCGAAGCGAGAACACTAGTTTGGTGCATGTGCTTGTTACTATTTACACATGGTTTGGATTGCTGCAGAATGGTCGATGTGGACTACAATGTTTATACTACGTCAGAGAAACTGAAGAACCTGGGGTGGCAGCCAAGGAAACTGGAGGAGACGCTCACGGATAGCATCGAGTACTTCGAAATGGTTGGACTTCTTAAGGATGACGCAGATGGGAACCATGCCGACTTCCCTATTTTTACCGTGTGAATGCTGAGGAATGAACGGCTTTTATGATTGAAATATTGCAGAATAACACATACATTCTTGCAACAATGCAATACAAGGAACAAGCTTTGTAACTTTTTTTCAGCTGAACTCTTGGCGCCATTCTGCCTTGTACAGTTGTATTGTTTATGCCAATTGTTGAGATGTTATTGTTTCAAACTTTTTTTAACGACCGTGCCTTAGCACGTAAATCATTAAGAAGAGGCAATCTATAGACATAACTTGATGCAGGACAAACTGAGATTGACCTACACAAGCGCACAAACGACTAAAAGCAGGGAACAAAAACTAAAGAAAAGACCAACTAAACTGATGACCAATAACTCAGCAGACTACAAAAGAATAAGGGAACCCCCGCAACCCGACAAACCAAATCAAACAACTTGACACATGTGAACCTACACGAAGACAACATCTCAACCAAGACCAAGAAACAACATGAGGATTGCGAAACATCCACCAAAAGTAGCAGTGCCACGACGGCAAAGCATCTGCCAACGACAGCCAACAAGCAACACAATAGCGACACACTAGACCATCGTCGCCAATCCAAAGTCCAGATATGGTTTCCATCGGGGAACCATCCAATACCCAAGCCGAGCCCAAAGACGTGCGGAACCAGCTAGGGGGCAAGCCGAGGTAGTAGCCGGTGGGCGGTGATGGCCTGAGGCAGCCCAGGCGCCAACAAACTATCACCGAGTCGGTCAGCAGAGGAGCATGAAGGTGTCGCATAACAACGCCCCTAAGAAGGATATGATGCACCAATCGCCAGTCTAGACACCGGACATGGTTTTCACCAGGGAACCACCCTTGATGCCAAGTTCTACCAAGACCAAACAAGCATGGCACGGAGGCAACTAGGCGACACCATCGCATGAGTAGGCTGGCGACAAGGCCACCTAGCCAGAACCTGCGAGCGGAGCCGCAGAGGACCGGGCCTCCCCACAGCCAGAACAAGTAGATTCGTCCCTAGGGAAGGCAAATACGATCCACCGCCATGGCCAGTGGGCTGATGGAAGATGGAGTGACCATTGGCACCTAGGGGTTGTGGGGTGGGGGAGAATAAGAGGAAGATGAAGGAAGTGGAGGAAAAGAGGGCATGAGGCGGGGCCGGCTTTGACGGCGGCTGCTCGGTGGAGTGAGGGTTGGTGCAAACGAGAGCGAAGAAGAGAATATATATATTGGACACTCATGTACATACACGTTTATTTGTTCTAACGCAAAAACATTGTAGTGTAGCTCTGAGTAATGATTTCCTCCTATCTGTAGCACAAATCGTGTTCTGCTAATCACCGAAATTAGCTCGTACTGACCGAGAAATCAGTTTTGTTCTCGGCGCTCTCGAGAGACGTTATTTTGGACGTTGGATATGTACCTAGATATTTGATAGTTTATCTCATGTGGGAGTATTCCATTGTATTTCAATTTTTTTGCAACCGGATGAGGCAGTGGACGAGAATAAAATTGGTACACTATTTGACAGAAAGACGCTTTGGCCAGCGTTAAAGGCACTTTGGGCTTGTTTGAATGCACACCTGAGAAAGCTGCCTGGGGCCATGCAGCTCATTCAGGCCATCGATTTTGTGAGCCTCGGTTCTTCACCCGGCTCTAAAAGTCACTAAGGGCTGTTTCGGTTTCATTGGATTCAATCCGGGCCTGGAATGATAAATATAATAAGAAATTTATAAAAGCTATATCTAGAGACCAGGATTTATTCCGGGTCATAAACTAATTTATTCGTGATTGATATATCAAGAGACCCAGAATGATTCCCCACCTCTTGACTAGTGGATTGATTTCTTGTCTTTTGGTGTCACTATCGTGTGTAAATTAGCTCTTGACCCGGAATGAATCTCGGTCCCTTATTTTACTTATTATAAATTTCTTGTTATATTTTCATTTCCGGTCCGGATTGAATCCGACGGAACCGAACAAGCCCTAAAGATACGCCTTTAGTCCGGTCTGAACGAAAAGTCAGCCAATTCTGCCACTTCAACCGGGACTAAAAAGAACAAACACTGTCCTTTCGACGGGTTAGCAATTGTTAATGGATGTCTCTAACTAATCTGGTAAACTTGGTAGTTGCAGGCTACAATAACCTAGTTTATTCATGGCTGCAGTCCTACTCATACATATACTACTCGTACGCCTCGAACGATATATTATTGCACACAATGCGGGACGTACAGGGAGCTAGTTGACCTGCTACTGCAGTGCTGCTCTGCAGCCTTTTGCAGGTAGCTAGGAAGGAAAGGAAGAGAAGAGGGAAGCAACAGGACAGGGCAGCCGGAGAGATGGCCTCGCAGCCGCCGCGCGTGTGCGTCACCGGAGCCGGCGGGTTCGTCGCCTCGTGGCTCGTCAAGCTCCTCCTCTCCCGCGGCTACTCCGTCCACGCCACCGTCCGCGACCCAAGTATCCATCCATTGCTCTGCTCCCTTATTCTCACCGCGACCCAAGAGCCAAGATCTTGTCTTCTTGATGCTGAAATGCTGCTGCTTCATCGAGTCTCTTTCAGATGATCCCAAGAACGCCTTTCTGAAGCAGCTGGATGGGGCCTCGGAGAATCTGAAGCTGTTCCAAGCCGACGTGCTGGACTACGACACGCTGACGGCGGCGTTCGCGGGGTGCCAAGGGGTCTTCCATCCAGCTACTCCGGTGATCGGGGACAAGCTTGTTGATCCTGAGGTTTGTGTGCACACGTTCCTCCGTTATTCGTCTTGGTCAAGCACCTACATATGTTGCAGAGTTACAATTTGCAAAGAATTAATATCCGTACGTTACTATTCGGTGAACGCAATTGTGCAGAAGGAGATTATGGCTCCTACTGTGAAGGGCACTAGGAATGTACTCGAGGCTTGCTCCGCTACGAACATTCAGAAGCTCGTCGTTGTCTCATCCGCTGCTGCCGCTTGTTTGGACCCGAACTGGCCTGAAGATAGGCTCAAAGACGAGAGCTGCTGGTCGGATAAACAGATGTGCAAGGAAATTGAGGTCAGAAATACCAAACTGAATTGATATAGATAGATCTTATAAGATATAAACATCTTCAACGTTATTGATCGAGCTCTTATAATATAATAAAAGGGCTAGTACCTGTTTTGGTTGCAGAGTTGGTACTGCCTTGCAAAGACCGAAGCAGAAGCGATGGCCCTAGAACACGGACAGGAAAACGGACTGCATGTCGTTACATTATTGCCTGGTCATGTTGTTGGCCCTCTCTTGCAGACCGCGGTGATCAGTACCAGCATCAAAGCCTTCCAGTATATCATAAAAGGTTCCCTCGATTCGTAGCAAATTCAGATTCAAATTCATCTCATCGATCTGTCTGTTACCTTCTCTGAACAATTCTTCTTTTATCTCCCCCCGAAGTAGCCAGAACAGTTTGTGATCTGAAGAAAAATGCCGCTAATCCTGTCAGTTTGGTTGCAGGAGGCCCTGACACGATGAACAACAAGTTCTGGCCCTTGGTGCATGTTCACGACGTCGCCGATGCTCTGCTCCTAGTGTACGAGAATGCGGAGCCATACCAGCGATACATCTGCGCGCTGGAGCAGATGGACATCGAGGACATGGTGGTCTTGCTCAAGAGCATGTTCCCCAGCTACGATTACGTGGACAAGTAATGAGCACTGCTGTCTGCTGCCATGCCATCCATCCTCTCATCTTTCGAGCTGCCAAACGGATCGCTCTTCACGCACGGATTTAATTTAATTGGGTCGCAGGACGGTGGACGTGGACTACAAGGTTGCGTTCACTGCGGATAAACTGAAGAAGCTAGGGTGGAAGCCGAGAGGCCTGGAGGAGACGCTCGCGGATGCCCTCCAGTTCCTCGAGAAGGCCGAGCTCCTCCGGGAACCTTGCCGGCTTCCTTATATCTACAGCATGAACCCCGAGGAGTGACCTCGGCGCCGCCGTCGCTTTGCTCTTTCCTGCGACTGCGATGACTGAAACACCGACAAGTAGGCAGCAAGCAGGTCGCAGTTCTTCACCCGATGGGGCTCTGCTTTGTGTGCTCTGTGTCTTTTCTGTCAGTTGAACTCGTGGTGCTAATGTGCTATGTACAGCTGTTATTATCAAGGTTCCAGATTCATATGAGAACTATAAGAACCTACAGTAGTTTCTATGAGAAAGAACCTAAATCTGAGCTACATGATATTAATCTAAGGGGAGCACGTAGAGAGGTGGGAGGAGGGATTTGCAAAAGTATAATTAATTTTTGCAAATTCCCCTTCCACCTTTTTCTTGAATCACCTTAGATCAAGATTATGTGGTCTAGATTTGAGTTCTTATGGTTCTCAGAAGAATTCAGTTGTGATAGGATACGTCGATAAGTTTGTATCGGGTTGCATATCGATGTTTGCTTGTTTATCCATTTGTTATACTCGGTCACTGCCAGCGTGGTATTCTCGATACAAGGCATTTGATCGCACTTCAAGTTTTTTTTTTAGCATAACTTCAAGGTTGTGCTTAGGGTTTTTGCTAGATGAGCCCATGGGCCGGCCCACCACTTGTCTCACGACCGACCCATGCCGTGGCTTATCAATCGGGCCTTCCTCCGCCGGCAACCTCTTCCGACCAATCAACACGGCAGAGCAAGCATTTCCTGCGCGTTCGATCCTCGTCGTGTTCTTCTCGTCGGCTTGCGCCTTGCTGTTTTGGTGGTGGACGTCGACGGAGAGCGAAATGCAACTGGCAAGCCGGCAAGCGCAAGCTGTGGTGCCCGCAGATATATCATATATGGAGGAGGAGGAGGAGGAGGACCCAAGAAGAAGAAGAAGGAGCTCAACGGTGGCAGCGTCATGGCGTCGTCGTCGTCGCAGCAGCCGCACGTGTGCGTGACCGGCGCCGGCGGGTTCATCGCGTCCTGGCTCGTCAAGCTCCTCCTCTCCCGCGGCTACACCGTGCACGGCACCGTCCGCGACCCATGTAAGTCTGTCTCACGCCTCATGATTTGGTGCCAGCGGGCGGACTCATTCATGGCGGCGGACTGGATCTGCTTCAGGCAATCCCAAGAACGGCCACCTGAGGCTGCTGGACGGAGCCCCGGAGAGGCTGCTGCTGTTCAAGGCCGACGTGCTCGACCGCGACGCGCTGGCGGCCGCGATCGCCGGGTGCCAGGCTGTCTTCCACGTCGCCTCCCCTGTGCCCGCAGATAAGATGCTCGATCCTGAGGCAAGTATCAATCCCAATCGCTTTGGATTATTGACACCTATATATATTCGTTGCTCTCTTCTTTAAACTAAGTCGAGTTGGTTATGAACCGCCGTGTACGTGAATCCTAGTCGACTGTGCCAGAATTCATTGGTTCACTGCTATCAAGATCATTTTGAACTGCTTGTCCGATCGAGAGTTGTATATATCGAAATTCTTTAATGCTTCTGCTTAAACTTGTGTTGTGTTCAACCATGCAGTCAGAGGTATTGGCTCCTGCTGTCAACGGCACTCTGAATGTTCTTCAGGCCTGCTCAGCGAATAATGTTCAGAAAGTTGTTGTGGTTTCATCCACCGCTGCTGTTTATTTTAACCCGAGTTGGCCCCAAGGTAGATTATTCAAGGATGAGAGTTGCTGGTCAGACAGAAATCTATGCATGGAAAACGAGGTCAGCAATATTGTTTCAGTTTCATTAAATACATGTGTCAAGTAATTTTTTTTGGTTGCTAATATTACTCGTATTTTCCTTTATTATCACTTCATTTTGGTAATCGATACTGCCAGACAAGACTTGGGCTAATCTAGTTGTGCTCGCAGGACTGGTATAGTGCTGCCAAGACAACTGCTGAAGAGACAGCATTGGAGTATGGAGAGAAGAATGGACTAATGGTTGTCACAGTTTGCCCTTGTATCGTTGTAGGTCCACTCTTGCAGCCTGTGATCAATACTACGAGCGAACTCCTCATCTACATTACAAAAGGTTTGCCTTCATATATTTCTGCTAGTTTCAATTAGTGCTCTCTCAATTATTTCGATAATTACACATGTTCTCTTGCCTTTGATTATGAAACCTACTAGCATTCAGTAAGTTTAGGTTCAGAGTCGTTACATTGGATAATCACCAAAACTTGATGTAATCAATGGTTTGTAGAAGGGATAAGAGACGGTAGATTGGTTCTTTCGCCAAAAAAAGAAAGTCAATATATTGGTATTAGTGAAGGTTTGGTTACTCGTTTGAATTACCATTGATTGAAGGGAACCCGAGTTGTATTGCTTTTTGTGGTGTAAAAAGTTTAATCAAGAGTTTTGTCAACGATAAAATGTTGAACCACTGAAATAATTTTGTTGACAGCACTGAATTTTATCAGCTTGATTACAGGGGGTCCTAATGTTATAAAAAACTTACCTTGGAACATAGTTGATGTCCGTGATGTGGCTGATGCTTTGCTTCTGGTATATGAGAACGTGGAATCATCTGGGAGATACATCTGCGCACCAGATCGGATCACCACAAAAAATATGGTGAACTTGTTGAAGAAGGCCTACCCTAACTACAATTACGTGAACTGGTGACATACGACATCCCAGTTTTATTTTTTGAACTTGAATGTCTAGCTGATTAGCTCACACCGTCCTTTTTACACTCACAATTAAATACGCAACTCTCTGGTGCAGCGACAACCAGGACTATGAATCTTCAATCTTGCCAGTTACATCGGAGAAGCTAAGGAATTTAGGCTGGAAACCAAGGAAGATGGAGGAAACTTTGTGCGACAGCGTTGAATACTATGAGAAGGCAGGGTTTCTGCAGGATGTAGAGGGATGCCTCTGCCGTCTTCCTCATCTTTTTCATTTTGCTTCTGACGAATGAAGTTTTGCTCTGCATTACATCTACTGCTTTTTATCTTATTATTAAGCTCAGAACATCATCGGTAGCTGTGTTATATCATGGCTATATTTTTTTTTTAGAAATACACCTCATGTCTTTGAGTTTACAATCCACTACTGTATCTGGACAGTCTGCTTGTGTCGTCTTAAAAGGGGAAAAAAGACGACAGTTTGCTTGCCTCTCGCAGCCCCTGACGCTATGGTGTGTCCTCGGACAAAAACCTTTTTTTTTTTAAAAAAAAAAGCATGCATGATACAAAATTGGGTGCATAGGCCATCACATCGGATGTTTGAACATCCGATGTGACATGTGAAAACAAGGCCTGAGTAGAACTAGTTAATGGGTAAGTTTTAAGTAGTTAATAAGACAGATTGTATTTAGCTGGAGATCCGAAACGGCCACCATCTAAACTTTAGTTGCTAAAGTTTAGGTGGGTGAAAGGACCTTAACTCTTTACATGCTTTCTATAAAAGCAGGGAAAACCTTTATCTAAAAAAAAGAAAGGACCTTAACTCGCATGGCCAAGCCCATAGAGCTGGAGCGGTCTGCGACCTCAACAAACTGAGTGGGTCTTCAGGACAATAGAAGGCTCAGTAACCCACGAGTTCCATATCCTGCCCCTGCAACATCCTGAACCATTCGATCCCTTGAATTGCTCAAGATAAAATAGATAGAGTAAATGCATCCCATACAACAACAGGTAACAAGCTAGCATTGTATATTGCGCAAGCCGTAGCACCCATATCTCACATATGACTCACTTATCTATCTTTCCAGATCACTGCTAGAATGGTAGATATCAAACTCACCCCAAAAAATAGTGTATTTCCCAGTAGACATTTGTACAGAACAAATTTCCTTTGGGCTGTGCCCACAAAAATGTAAAAAAAAACAAACAAAAAAAAGAGACATGAAGGAAGAAGAGAACGTCGTGTTAGTTTCGTATTGAAGCCTGTCACATTCCAAACATAATCCAGGAAAACTCTCAAGATCGTCAATCTTGTCATCGTGGCACTATTCCAGATGCTGATGTTGTTACTGCAATGCAAGACGATGCACGCTGGTCCAGGAGATTCTTGGAGCTGGTGCAGGAGATTCTTGGAGTGTATGCTTGTATTGCGAGTAACCTGGAGCAGATAACGGTTAAAAGTGTGCCATACATACATGCTCCACATCTCTAATCATCTGGATCCATCTCTTCGTCTTGCTCCGAAGATTTATTTGCATCACTTCTGTAAGATTCCTGCTGTGTGTCCGGGCTAGAGTCATCTTCAGGCAACTCATCCTCGTAGTCCTCGTTTTGAGGCTCATTATTCTTGGCAGACGCCATTGCCAGGTTCCGCGCCATCCAATCAGGACACTCTTCCTCACCTCCAAATAGGAATCTGCCGTTGCTGTCTTTCACTGGTTGAACAGCAGGTGATTTTGGTGTTCTGCAAGAGCATTCTGGCAATGGGTGCGAAAGGAAAGATACAGGTCTTGACAACATAGCTGATGACACGATGCCTTCCACACCTGCACTCCTGTTGAGATGCTCACGTGCGGCAATTGTCCAGTTTCGCGGTGGATGATACCGATGATCACTAATATTTTCAAAAAGTGCCGCAACAATCTTTCTGTTGATTAAAAAATAGCGAGAATGATCATCATGCAAAATTACATAAAAATGGTGCGAGAATTGGTAATGCTTGATCCATAATATACTACCAAACAATCAAGTAACCTTAATGATCTTACAATTTGCAAAGCTTGTGTTTATTTTATACCAGATTTAATGGTTATCCAAATGCAACCTGAAGGCTACCTTACTACCACTAATGCTGGTTACAACTTTTCCCTATGCGATTTATATGAAATGCATCTTTAATGGCTGAAGATAGAGAGAGAAACTATTTTAAGTTAGACATAAGGTATGTAACTATAACAATATATAATGGCTTTGTACCTGTCAGGCCTGTAGGTTATACCAGAAGGTGTTTGGTATAACCGATGCCCCATGATCAAACTTGAGTAGTCTGGCCAACCACTCCCATCATTGTGAAACCCAGGGAAGAAGGCATCAGCTTCAACAGAAACAAAATAATCAAGGGCATCCCAGAGCAACCGGTGCGCTTGCCTCCTGAATTCAATCGGTGAAGCATCCGGTTCTGTGTCATTCTCACCAATCCAACCATACCAGCCTTCCTTCTCATGGGCATAGAATGGCCTTGCAGGAGGTGGAGGTAGCGGTCTTGGACGAGGCCCTGCCCTCTTCCATTCTTCAGTGAGTTGTTTTTCACTTTTGGGAGGTGGGGTGTGAGGCAAATCCGAGGGTAGAGGATCTTCTGGCCCAACTAAATCAGACAGCTCCTTCTGACTACATAATGAAGTGCGATCAACT
The DNA here is from genome assembly GCA_015342445.1 of Digitaria exilis. Lineage (NCBI taxonomy): Eukaryota > Viridiplantae > Streptophyta > Magnoliopsida > Poales > Poaceae > Digitaria > Digitaria exilis. Next base: position 1,787,376 of record JACEFO010000112.1, read on the forward strand.
AGGTTACCAAACATAGCTCGTAGAGGAATAAGCATTCGTTGTCCACCAAAAGTCTCAGAACCAGCCAAGAATATTATTGTAGTTGGTGGGTAACCTAGTGCTTGAAGTAGAAGTCCAACCTGGAAGCGCAAGATCGTTTACATCACAACATTAGCAATAAAAAAGAATCACTAAGCTTGTATGGTAAAATCAGGCACAGTATTAAGCAGATACAGTGCTGCAGCTCCATGGCATACCCATGCTTGTCCAGACCCTAAATTATCATTAGGGTTTTTGGTGTTTTTGCCCTTGCTATGAAGTGCAATTGTGATTTTGCCCTTGTTTTTTGAACTTTGTGAATTTGCCCCTGTCTTTTCACAAGTCAATGCAAATTTGTCCTTGCTCTTTGTGAATTCCCCCTTTTTGACAATTGAATAGGGGCAAATCTCACAAAGTTAACAAATGAGGGCAAAATCACAATTACAAATCAAAGTAGGGGCAAGAACACAAATGCCCCCCATTCCTCACCCTCCCCAATCTCACCCATATCAATGGATAAACACTTCTCTACTAGATACTATGTATTTCCAGTGGGTAAATAGTTTCCTCAATACCTTTATAACGGATAATTATTTTCTACGCATACTCTTCCCATTCGAAGTGGATGTGGATTTGGAGCGGATATGGAGCAACGGGCCTAACGTGCATGACATGACCGAAGAATAGCAAGAACAGATGATGCCTACAAAGTCTTCTAGGTACTTCTTTTCTCTCTCTTTTAACTACTTTACTTTAAGCCTGGTTATAAATTAATGAGTAAATTAGTACAGATAATGACACTTCAAAGCAAAAGACAAAGTTCATATTCCATGGTAAAGGTCCACAGGAGGAAGGAAAATTTTCATCTAGAACTCTTTTGTTCTATTTCTTATAATTTGTCAGCCTCAGATTTCTTCTGTGTGTAATGAAAATATATGTTGATATCGGAACCAAGGGAAAAAAAAAACAGAGAAGACCCTAATCCTTGGAATCCATGGGTCTGCAGCACAGATGTACCAATTATTAATAAGCCTGTGACTTTCCCCCTAATGTTTACGATTGAAGATTGATCAACCATTTCATCCAAATATAGTGAGCAATCAGACAACACTGTTATAAGCAAGCTCACCTCTTCTGGCATGAGAGGACACAAACCAGCCATCTTCCTGGATACTGAATCAATTGTTAGCTGCTCCTTTACTGTTCCTCGTTTAATCATCTGATTCCTTCTATACTGAATAAGCTCTGTATGAATATCCTAGAGATGACCAGATTAACCACCAGTCAAAGGAAAGTCACTAGAGAGACACTGGAAGCGAAGTCATAGACTTGATACTGGAACACAACAATTCTAAGCATACAAACCTGGAACAGTTCGGCACAACCATGAAAAGCTAGTGTATCTCTTAGCAATCCTGGGTGATATGCCAGATAAGGACGGCCAGATGCTCGCAACCTATACAAATCATTCTGGAATTATGAGAACAGAAATTCACACTATTAAGAAAATAATTGTCAATGAGTGACGAAGAACCGCTTCAGCTCCTATAACTAGTGTAGGGCAAGATTTCAATTCTACATAGTTTAACAACATTCTCATTCCTGAGAAAGCAACACAGAACTAATCGGCACAAGGATATCACAATAATGGTTAAGGCAACATCTTTTTTCTTCTTAGTGTGTACAAGGGAAGCCAACTTGGATTATGGAATAAGGCCATACAAGGAACTTACTCAAAGCTTATTTACTGAGGCATCATAACGAAAGTAGTTTAATTTTCTTTTCATAAATTGGTGATCATGGAGCATAATTGATAAATCTATTACTGATAAAGAACTAAAAAGAAACGAGTAAGAGGAACAATGGCAAAAGTGGGAAGTCTCACCTTCCTACTATTTGGCTCCCAAGAGCCTGAATTTGAGGTCGCAACCTTAGAGCATGGAAAGCTACCCTGCATCTAAGCCTCTGAAATTCCTCCAAGCTCGCAGGAAGAATTGACTGCAAAGGAAATCGTATGCAATGGCTCTAAGTTTGCATTGACAATAGAATGAAGACAAAACAGAGTAAGCATGGGTTTGGAGCATACCTGGAGACAATTACCTCCATTAACAATTACCCCAATAACTTTAGATTTTACAAGTCTGGGTAATACTTCTGTTATGTAGTATTCTGGGGTGGCAGAATTCCTAGGAGATACTGTGGGAAATTTGATCTTTTTTCTAGCTTCTCTGAGATCCTTCGGCAAGCCACGCACAATAGCCACATCACCGGAAAGTGCATCTATGAAATGGTCTTCATCATATAGATAGGAAAAACTTTTGAACTTTGGACTGCAAGGTTGGAACAAAGGTAAAGCTATACTTAGAGATTGAGAAGAAACAGGATAAGAATTCAGAATGAGGAAGGACACGGAAACCTGATGCCTTTTGCACGAGTTGTTGCCTGAATCTCAGGAATAACCAGAGTGGCATTTAAGAGCCTGGCAACGGCAACAAGGTCACAGATCTAACAAAGGAAACAATGTCATGATCCTATTACAGAGGTAACAAGTAAAAGGACCCTTTAGACAAGAATACTTACTGAAGATTGTATCTTCTCAAAGCCACCATATATCTTTGCATAAATAAAACCATTATGCTTACCGGGAGCTGCAATATAGTAAATCAAACAGATTTATCAAGGTTTAGATTTATGAGTTTCAATCAAAACGAAAGAGTAAAAAATATCCTAAAATGTGTTAACACTGAGTATACAAGTCACATACCACTTTACAAAATGCTACAAGCCTCTCGTAATTACAGTAAAAGTATGGCATTCCCATTATTGTGGAGATCGCAAGAGCCACGATAAGAAACATTCTAAGTTAAACAACCCAACACTGATGGCCAATACTGGGAAAATATATAATATTTTAGTCTGAGCTTGTGTTACGGCCCAGCCGGCCACGGCCCAGGCCCAAGCCGAGGCGGCCCAAGAGCCCCAGGCGGTAAAGACGTATTACCGCCAGCGGCGGCGTGCACGTGGCTAGGCCACAATTTTGTTTCCTTAGATATTTTAGTTTCCTTCCATAAAAGTTGGTTTAGATACTTTGTAAAAGGAGATAAATACTCCTAGACTGGTTAAAGATTTAATCAAGCAAGGCAATCATCTTTGTCTGGCCTCAAGGGCCATCTACAGCTCCCTCTCCCTCCCTCCCTTCCAGAACCTATCAGCTTGACACTTGTGCTTGCCAAAAATATATCGAAAAATCATAGACGGAGGGCAAATAGCATGACAGAATATCACAACTTGTAGAAAAATGACCACCTGCACATGCCAGTAAGAAAATGAATATTGTACTATATGCGCAGACAAACTTGGCTTTTTATATGAGCACCAATCATACAAGTCTGCAGCAACTTCACCCTTTTATTTTTTTAAAAAAAAACTTTATTTGCATATTTTCAAATTCTAGCATGCTCTATATGTGTGTATCTTTTGACATATTTCTTATGCGCAAATGTTCAAAAGGGAATGCAAACATACACATTTTTCAAAATGCATAAGTTACCAAACGACTAGCTCATTAAAGGATGTCACAATAAAAATACTAATAAAGTGCTAGTTGAAAATCAAGTTACCAGCATATGGTTTGCTAGGTTTTGCAAAAGGATGTAAGTGATCAAGTTTGCTCAATGGACCCCACAATCTCCGTGGCCGAGGCCTCTGCCAAAAATTAAGCATGGAAAAAGGATGTTAGTTGCAGTCTATGTTTCCAGCATAGCCTTGATAAACACCTATTCCTTCATTAAAAACCTCAGGAAATTTGAGAGTTGACACTGCAGCTTGGTCAGGACTTGTGAATTACCGGTCCAAATGGTAGGACATCATCCATACGCATGCTGCCCTTTGTAATGCCCCCAGCTGAATAATTTGCAAGAAAAAGATGCACAAGCAGCGATAGCATCGACAGCATGATGCCAAGGGCTGTGGCCAACTTAAACTTGCTTTTGAGCAGCATTTTATTTCATTACTCTAACCTCCAAATCCTGATGAAAAGGTTCAAATAAACTATTAGACATCGAGCTATATCAGATGCTCAACAAATAGCAAGTGAAACAAGGAGAAGGTCCACATATGTAGCGAAGAAAGTGTTAGCCTATATGCTAAATTCGCACCCCCAAACTTATCATAAACCTGCATGAGTGGAAAATGGCCACTACATAGCACAGGGGTGAACCCAGTATTGGACATGGGTGTACACCCAATATTTTTTGCAGAGAAAAACGAAGTTAGTAGGTAAAAACATGGTCAGATCCGATTTTCGAATACAAATAGCAGGGGCGGACCCAGCATTGTACATAGGTGTACAAATACACCCAATAATTTTTGCAAACAAATCGAAGCTAGCAGATAAATTGTAACTAGGTAAGATAAATACATCTTACATTAGGGTTTGGGGTTCTCCATTTCGCACAGCAGGAAGGGAAGAGAAGGTTCGGGCATACCTCGTGGGTGCTCGTCGATGGCAAAGGGCACGGTGAAGGCGTCGCGGATCGGCCACTGCAGCTCTGTTCGCCCAGTCTTCGCCAGCGGAGGAGGAGATCGAGAAAGGACAGAAACAGAAACAGAGAGAAGTGAAGGGGGAAGGAATCGGAGAGGTAGGGCCTGTTTGCAGCGGATCTGAGCTGGGCCGGCCACGAGTTCGGTCGGCCAGCCGATGGCGCGACAGCAGGAAGAGAGGATGAATAGACAGAGGGAGAAAGAGGAAGGGAGGGACGGCAGCGACGGACGGCGGCGACGGCGAGGTGGAGGGGAGGGGCGGCGCCGGTGAGGTGCAGGGGAGGGAGGGCGTGCGGAATGCGGTAGGGAGAGGCGGCGGGAGTGCGAGAGAGGAAGGTAGGGACGGCGGCGGCAGTGAGGTGGAGGGGAGGGGCGGCGCCGGCGGGAGGTGGAGAGAAGGGACGGTGCCGGTGAGGTGGAGGGGAGGGGCAGGGCGCGCGGTGGGGGAGGCGGCGCGGCGGATGCTTGTCTACGGCGAAGCCCCCGGCGAAGGACTGGCAAAGGGCGGCGCCACTCGCTCTGCCGTCGCCGGCTCGCCGCTACCGAGACCGAGCGAAGAGAGGCGTGGGAGAAGAGAAAGAGCAGGAGAAGGCCCACTGGCCACGCGGCGCCAAACAGAAGCAAAGCAGGAGAGGCCCAGTTGAGCCCAGCGCACGAGAAAGGCCAGCCTAGCTTGGTTTTTATTCCTTATTTTTTTTATTTTCTTCATTTTTATTCCATCTTTCGTTTAGTAACCTTTCTTGTAACACTTCCAATAATTCATTATTTTATAGAGAACTGTGCTGGCGCAGCATGACACGAAGACAACAATGGTCTAGAACCCTTCACGAGACAACACTCACCGTCCTATATACTCCCCCCTTTCAAAATAGAATTTGTTTTACTCCAACTTTAATCATTTATACTAAGCCAAATTACCCAGCATAAAGCACAAATTCCAACCAAAATTTTATACTTGAGTTTCTTATCTACCCAGCATGGATATGATGAGCATAAGAAGGGGTAATACTAAAATAAACACATACAACTCTCCAAATAATTCTAGCAATATGACAATAAAAGAAAAGATGCTAAATTAATTCATCAAGATTACAAGAACTTTCCATTGTCGTTTTGCTAGATTATCTTTGATTAGAATAACTCCTTTTATTAAGTACCAAACAAACGTTCTATACATAGAGCAAACCTTAAACTTCCCATTATGTTGTAAGGTCCAAATAAAAGTGTCTTTTTCATCTATTTTTTTTAAGGAAAGTCTTTTTCATCTATTAGTTGGACTTCCATAACTTTTATTGCTAGCTCCTGCCAAGCGTTTAAGTTATCTTCAACCAAAGAGCTTCTAAAAACAGCGTAGTGTTTGATCTCATTACCGATCGTGGCATTTTTCTTTCTAACTATGTTATAGAGATGAGGATATATGTTTATGAAGGTTGTATTTCCTACCCAAACTTCTTTCAGAAATCCTACTTGAGTGCCACCACGAAGCTTAAATCTGCCTAATCTTAGAAATTCTTGTTTAACCTTTATCAGGCTAGACCAGAAATTAGAATCACTCGGCATGGATTATATTCCACTTGAGTAATGGTTTAAGTATTTATTTCTAAGAAGTTGTTGCCACATCCCATCTTCATTTATAAGCTTGGAAAGCCATTTACTAAGCATACATTTATTCTGTAGAGCAAGGTCCAATATACCCAACCATCTTAGACTTTTGGTGTATAGAGAATACTCCATTTTATCAATCTGTACACTTTTTATGACCATCGTCCTGACAAAAGGATCTAAATCGATAATAATGTATTCTCTTTAGCACCTCACGAGGGATTAAAAAATATAATAAAAATAGATAGATTGCTAAGTACGAAATTAATGAGAACCAAACGACAAACTACATAAAGCATTTTCCCTTTCCATCCACTTAGTTTTTTTCTGAAATTTTTCTTCTATTTTCTTCCAGTCATCATTTCTTAACTTCTTACTATGCATGGGAATCCCAAGGTATCTAAAAGGGAAAGAACACATACCACACCCAAAAATCTGTGAGTATTCACTCTCTAAATTCTTCGCATCTCCATAAAAAAATATTTCACTTTTATGAAAATTAATCTTAAGACTCGATAGCTGCTCAAAGGCACATAGCACCAGCTTCATGTTCCAGATCATTATCTATTAATTTTTTTTTACTTTAATTCCTATGATGCCTTTTGTTACTACTCCTACTTTCTGTCCAAGAACACCAACATGGTGAAAAGCCTTTCATTCTCAACACTTGTTGTACAAAAAGCCATTTCACCTTGTTAAATGTTTTTTTCAAAATCAAAACATCACTTTTCTTTTAATTTTCTTATGCATTTCATGAATATGTACACTACTACTCCCTCTAGGATATATCTACATGGTAAAGCAGTTTGTGAAGATCTACTTTACTTTGTGCGCCACTAAAGAAATTATATTCATGAGAACCTTGAAATTTTAAAATTAACATTAAGTAAGCAAACAGTCTATATTGTTATATCTTCGTCGTCCATTTGTGATATAAAGCATGCATATTATAGAAGAAAAAGGAATTAAATGAAATATAAAGGACGTCCTATTGTCTCGATGCATGTTAATTCACTTCTCCATGGCCATGGATGTGTACCTTCGTACACCCGGAATGAAAACACAGCCATGTGACAAGTAGCCAATGCCGATCGAAATGGTCCTGTTTGTGCATGGACATCCAGTGAATGAATTACCCAACGGTGGCATTGAATCGTCAGAAAAGCGTACGTCCAGTGTATATTCATTCTCGGGAAGATTCTCCGAAAAAAAAACTATAGACTAAAAAAAATATTGTAGACGAATAGTGTTCTGTGAGTAGTAGAGATGTAATAAATAGTGAAAATTTAGATAAATAATATTGAGAAGTTGGTGGCCTTAGCCTGCTCGAACTCGTTGCTGCCTGCTGGTGCCAGCAATCATTACACCGAAGAGTTCCCTGCTCCCAGCTTTGGAAGAGACTCGGAGGAGGAGGCGTCAACAACGACTTGACACCATGGCCAGAAATTCGACGGTGTGCGTGACCAGCGGGCGCGGGCACGCCGCCTCGTTACGTCGTTGTTTTTTTACAAGTCACCGGGGGCAGGGGACGAAGAGTCCGCGCCTGAATATTCCATTGATGCCGGCAAGCCGGGGATGGATGGTGCTAGGCACCTAACATAACATAGTTGTGGCTTCATGAAGTTGCGTCTTGGTTCGTCAAGCTCCTCCCCTCCCGCGGCTACGCCGTGCGCGACGGTGCGACCCAAGTAACTAGAGGCTTCAGGAGGGCAGCAATTTCTTTCGTGTGGAAAGTATCAGTTGAGAGGAAGACTAGACTACCGTAAGTCAACAGAACCATGCGACGAGTGCCACGTTAACATGAAAAAACACAATAGGTTGGATTCACCGTGAGGCCTGGGAAACTTTCAGGAATAAGAGGTAAGATAATAATAAATAAATAAATAAATAAATTCTTAGCCTGTCCAAACCTCGCTCTGCCTGCTGGTGCTAGCAACCATTACAAGCAAGCAGAGCTGCTCAGCTTTGCAGGAGACTCGGAGGAGGCGTCATCGACGACTCGACGCCATGGCCGGAAGTTCGACGGTGTGCGTGACCGGCGCCGGTGGGTTCATCGCCTCGTGGCTCGTCAAGCTCCTCCTCTCCCGCGGCTACACCGTGCACGGCACCGTCCGCGACCTCAGTGCGCAACCTGACGCTTTGTTGTCTTTGTCTTGCCGGATTGTTTTCAGTTTATGTTCCCTTGCAGGACTGACATATATAAGGCTGTCGCTGCTTATTTCAGGTGAAAAGAAGGTGGCACATCTGAAGGGGCTCGAGGCCGTGTTTAGTTGAGGGTGGGAAAAAGTACTTTTTTTCTGGAATGCGTATTATGTGAGGGAGATGAATAGGAAAGGTAAAAACGGAATTTTTGGGGATGTGTGTTCTGTGAGGGAGATGAATAGGAAGTAAAAAGTACATGCACGAACTAAACACGCCCCGAGAATGCCACTGAAAGCCTCAAGATTTTCAAGGCTGATCTCCTAGACTACGACGCGATGGCAGCTGCCATTGCCGGATGCCAGGGGGTTTTCCATGTCGCCACTCCGGTGCCATCAGAGGAGTTGACTGATCCAGAGGTAGGTTCAGTATTCCTCGGATCTGGGATTTTATTCAGAAGAGAGTTTCTTGATACTTGCAGTATCTGTGCCATGCGGACGCAACTACTGTGCAGCTGCAAATGTTGGCGCCTGCTGTTACTGGCACCACGAATGTGCTCAGGGCTGCCACGGCCGCGAATGTCCAGCGAGTGGTGGTCGTGTCATCCATAGTTGCCGTGGAGATCAACCCGAAAGATTGTCCTGAAGGGAAGATCAGGGATGAGGGCTGCTGGTCAGACGAAGAATTCTGCAGGAACAATAATGTGAGCTAGCTTGTAATTTGTACTGCCAGGGTCACAGGGTCAAGCACAGACAGAAGCTCTAGCATAGTACTAGCATATGTTTACAAATTCACTGCTTAGGGGCGCTGCGTAACTGCAGATCTGGTACCCGGTCGCCAAGATCATTTCAGAAGAGGCGGCGCTTGAATACGGGCGACAAACTGGGCTTGACGTGGTGTCCGTCAATCCAGGATTGGTGTTCGGCCCCATGCTGCAGCCGACGGTTAACGCAAGCAACCAGTTCCTCGTCTACTTACTGAAAGGTTTGGGCCATGCATCACACAATGCGCAGCAACTGCTTAAAAACATAAATACTTAATTAAAAAAACGTAAAATCTTAGCAGCGTTACGTTTTATTTTCTTGATCCGCCGCTCGACTAGGATCATTCAGTCTGTTTAACACGAGCGCTTCATCTTTGAGCGCTGATGCAGGAGGCCCTGACAAGGTGAGGAACAAGCTCTGGCACATCGTCGACGTCCGTGACCTTGCCGAGGCGCTGCTCTTGGTCTTCGAGGTTCCTCAAGCCTCTGGCAGGCACATCTGTGCACCTCATGTCATCTGCGTCCGCGATCTCCTGGACTTGCTGAAGAGAAACTACCCTGACTACCCTTGCATTACCAAGTAAAACACTTACTCAAAACTCGCTTATCATACAAAAAAAAAACAACTTCTCATAGCAACTCCTCCACTTTTGACATTGAATCTGCTGGCGTCAAATTAATTGGCAGGGAAAGCACATGTGATAGAGATCACCCGGCTCCGATGACTTCTGAGAAGCTGAAGAAGCTCGGGTGGAGCTGCCGGCCGCTGGAGGAGACGATCGCGGACACCATCAAGTTCTGCCAGCTGGCTCGGTTGCTTGAGGATGTGGTTGGGGAGGCTCCGTGCCGTTTCCCTCCAATTTTCAACCAAATCTAGCCTGGGAATATAATTCTAAAAATCTAGCCTGGGAAACCGCGAGCATTTAGGGGAACAAATGAGTGTGTTCGTGCCTTCATGTTATGTACCAACTTTAATTTGAACTCTGTTGTTGAATAATTTGGTGATGCTACTATGTGTGCCTCTGATCGGGCAGCTCTCACTTGGCACGCTTCTATCAAACACAATTTAGATTCTTATTATACCTACTCCTAAAACAAGTAAGATTTTTTATTTCTATACACGCGTGAGAGCTTTTTTCCAACTTTGCAAAAGAGTGTTTAGTTTCATTTTGCAAAAAGGGGTGAAAACCAGGAGAAGTTTTTTTTTGCAAAACTTTGCCTAAATTAAATGACACTAAAGATATGTCCGTACCGTAGTTCACTCGCTTATCATCGGGAGAGGTTAGCGCATCATCATTGAGATCGCCCATAGGGCCACAGGCCACTCACTCATCGTAGTGTCGCTCACCGCAACGAAATGCAAGCAATAAAGGCGGCATGTGCACAAGCAAGTGCCAAGGAGGCAAGGGTGCAGTGGAGGAGACGAGAGAGCCGGGATAAACTATGACCATCTTGGTCGCCTTAGCATTCTCGTTTTCCGTCCCTTTTTCGCTTGCACAAGGACCATCACTACCATTAGGGCATGTACAACAGCTTAGACAGCGGCTGTCTGTAAGTTTTGCCACGTCACATAGAGACAGCTAAAACGACAGTTCATACAATGAGTCATCTATTTAGCTGTCTGTAAGGTATTTAATCTATTCAAAGACACACAAATCATGGTGATCAAGTATAAATTTTGTCTTTGTAGCTATTGTGGTGCTCGCATGATGAAAATACAACCGAAACTGTCAGATTCTTCAGTACGCACACAATGCAAAAAAAAAACTTTTCATTCACACACAAACGTATGAGAGACTGACGGCATGTTCAGTTCACTCTGCTTTGCTGAAGAGTGAAGATGCTACCTCCGCGCATTCGCCACAGCGGCCTTCTGCTCACGCTCTGCATCAAGCACCTCTGTAGCCACCCGCTGCTAGCTTCTCCTGCTGGCCGGCGGATGGTTCTTGTGCTGCTTGCTTCTCCTACATGAAATATAATGACATTTTCCATGGAACGACCATCTTCAATATTGCGGTGCTTCTCCAAACCTGAAGGATCTCCTCTTGCCCAAATTGCCTCCCTTCCATTAACCACAACAAATCAAGGTCCGCCTCACTCAAATCACCTTCATGCGGCAGATTTGCAGATCTCCCGAGAGCTAGAATCGAAGCAATGCGTTGCTAAGTATCCCATATGAGATTGCGATTTGAATCGAAAACGAGAGAATCAGCCGCAACGGGGGAGAAAGCCGCGTCACCTCGATCTCATTGTCCATGGGGATCTGCACGAGCACCATCGGGCGCGGAGGGCATGGGCGTTCGGGGACGCGCCGCAGCAGCTTGACGGCGACGAAGCTTGATATGGCGAGGCACACCCACACCACGGCCTCAAGCGCCGGCACCTCCGCCCACGCCGCCGTGATCCAGTCGCCTGACGCCGCGGCGACGAGCCTCCGTCGTCCCCAGTCCCCCCACAGCCACAGCTCGACGCGGCGGCAGGGAGGATTTGGTGCGCAAAGGAAAATTCCCCCGCGCGCTCAGGGCGCGGCGCATCCAATCCCGCCGGCGACGGCTGCAGGGAGGTGGGTCGTACAGCGGGAGCGAGCCGTCGTCGACTTCCCTCGGAGCACGCTTCAGCCGTAGTCGAACGAAACGACGACGTTGCTTAATGCAGTCCACGGAGGATGAAATTGCTGATCTGGAGCCAAAGAGACGGCTGCCGGCTCACCGTTGTACTTGCCCTTATGCGAAGTACCCCTACTCTGTATAGGCCTTGGTATGCTCTAGCATATGGCAACAACCCTTGCAACTATGTTGGGTTGGAAAGATGTTGCGCGTGCATCATTTCGTTGCTCTTGAGGTTATGTCTTGATGAAGACATGAACGCTCAATTCAGGTTGAGCTCTCCTAAGGTTTGATTGCAATTGCAGGTCTTTATCGGTGAAAGATAATGTTGGGTCCTGGATTCGCTAGAGTAAGTTTGTACTAATTAAAAAGAACAATTACATGTAAAAACCAATTTAAATTAATGTATTCTTAATTGCCCAGGTATTATAATAAAAGATAAAAAGACATACACATTTACAAAAGCCCGAACATGTTTCCTAGTCTCTAATAAATCGTGTAAATAACATTCAATTTGTTCCTTTTCACTTCAGCGACAATGCAATTTATGTTTCCTGTCGTCTTTTACCTCAAAATATTGTGGGAAGTTAAAAAAAGAAACATTTTCGTAATCTTTCGTGACTCATAGCTCGAGAGACTTTTTGCGAGTCGGACCTTCAACTTACCTATTATACAATGTTAATATTTGGAGCGTCGAGGATTGAAGAAAAAAAGATACAGCATTAATATATGTAGCTTGAGTTTTGACGGCACGAAACGTCATATACGACCTACTTTATTTTTTTTTTCAAATCGATATTGTATATGGTATCGGCAGACGGCAGTCTTTGTTTTTCCCGAAAGATGCTTACGAGCGTGCTCGATTTGTTAACCATGGATTCGATGATCTATCTGTGCCTCGGAAGCGACCCCACCTACCGGTGCCGGTGTGCTGCGGGAGCAGCAAACCGGCCGGCCGACTGGCATCCGGTGATTGGTGCGGAGATGGCGTCGCCGTCGCCGTCACGGCGCGTGTGCGTGACCGGAGGCGGCGGGTACATCGCTTCTTGGCTCGTCAAGCTCCTCCTCGCCCGGGGCTACGCCGTGCACGCCACCGTCCGTGATCCAGGTGAGTGCTCACACGCCCTGTTCCCCCACTGGCTGGCTGCCGCCTCTCCGCCTCCGCGGCTGTTGTTTTGGGTCGATGTGTGGGGAGTAATGGCGGCGGACGCTGTTTTCAGGTGATCCCAAGAACGCCCATCTGGGACGGCTGGACGGGGCCGCGGAGAACCTCCGCCTCTTCAAGGCCGACATGCTTGACCCCGACGCGCTGGCGGCCGCGGTCGCGGGGTGCGAGGGGGTCTTCCATGTCGCCTCTCCTGTGCCCTCAGTAAAGGTTGTCGATCCTGAGGCAAGCACTAACCTCCCTCGGTCTAGTTGCTTCGAATTTGTACTTGTACCTGGTAATTTACTTCTGAACTAGGATGTGTTCAACTGTTGGTGCAGTCAATGTGCATGAACTGCATTTGTTTAGCACAGTTTTTGTGTTTGACTTTCACAATTTTCTGATGCACTGCTACAAGATGCAATTTTCTTGCCGGAATTGTGTCCCCTATTGATTTTTTTTTTAATTTTTAGGCATTGAACATTGCTAATTGCTGTCTTAACCTTTAACAACAATGCAGTCAGAAGTATTGGCACCAGCTGTTAAAGGCACCTTAAACATTCTTCAGGCTTGCTCTGCTAACAATGTTCGGAAGGTGGTTGTGGTTTCGTCTACATCTGCTGTCCATTTTAACCCGAATTGGCCTCGAGGCAAACCGAAAGATGAAAGTTGCTGGTCGGACAGAAATTTATGCTTGAAGAATGAGGTTAGTTTGTTGGGGCACTGAGTTGCGGTCAGCAATAGAAGTTCACCAGACCACCACAAAGCACATGTTTGAAGATGAAAATCTAATTTACTTTTCTTAGACAGATGCACTCAATTGATTTTTGAGTTTTTTACATCAATTATATTTGAGTTATCGATTCTTGTTACTAATCATCGCTACTAGGGAGGATTAAGTTAATGCTTACCTAATTCTGCTGGCAGGATTGGTATATGGCTGCCAAGACTATCGCCGAAGAGACAGCTTTGGAGTATGCAGAGAAAAATGAACTAACAGTAGTTACAGTTTGCCCTTGTCTGGTTTTAGGCCCACTCCTGCAGCCTGTTGTTAATACCAGCAGCGAATTCCTCATCTATGTTATAAAAGGTTATGTATTTTTTTTCATTCATTGTTCTTTATTATCAGGATAACTGCTCCATCGATCCATGCTTGTGAACGGACTATAATCTTAGGTCTTGAAAGTATTAGAAATTCATAGACAAATTTACCCACAGAATTAGCCAAATTATTTATCTTTGCTCTCCATTTATTTTAACATAATATCCATATACATATTTTGTATTCTCTATCTGGGTGATGAGCTTTGGCTAACGAGGGAAGTTCATAATTTTTCCATCCATATTCATTTTTTTTGCTTGGCATGTTAAATTGAAACTCTAGTGCTTACTATACATCTTTTAAAAAGATATTTCTTTATGTATTTTACAATAGTATAGACAGAGCCTGCACCACAATGCTTAACATGTTGAATTTTCTCTATCAAAGAATTGTGAGTGGTACTAGTATACTTATAAAAGTATACCATTGAACTGGCAACTAACATAATTTATTGTCATTGAGTACTAATATAATTCTATTTAAAATACATTGTTGTAATTATATTTAGGAAACCGTTTTCGTGATTGCTAAACTATGAAAAATATATTTACGGTTCATGCTTGTGCATCATGCATATATATGGTCTGAATCGTGGCATGAGCATGAACCATAATATTAAATTGTTGACTCTAACACTAAATTATGTTTTCTATTTTTTTTGTGTGGTTCTGCTGTTTTGCTAATGCATACTCATTCTCTTAAATGAACACTAAGCTATAGTAGTTTATATAACACTGCTGAATTCTCTTGGCTTGATTATATTACAGGAGGTCCTACTGTAATGAACAACTTGCTGTGGCATGTAGTTGATGTCCGTGATCTGGCTGATGCTCTGCTTCTGGTGTACGAGAAAGCAGAATATTCTGGGAGATACATCTGCGCACCAGATCGAGTCAGCACAAAAGATCTGTTGGACATTTTGAAGAAAACTCATCCAAACTACAACTACGTAAACTGGTGGATATCTCTTACCATAACTATTGTCAGAACTTGACTGGTTACCACTTATTTACACGGCTTACACTCTTCTGCAGTGACAATGATTCGGATCTTAAAACTTTAGTTACACCAATTACGTCAGAGAAACTGAAGAATCTGGGCTGGAAACCAAGAAATATAGAGGAAACATTGTCTGATACCATTGAATACTATGAGAAGGCGGGGCTTCTTCAGGATGTAGAGGGATGCCCTTTCCGTCTTCCTCATCCTTTTCATTTGGCTACAGATAAATGAAACAAATTATTTTTGTTTTTTCACTTTCATAAATATTGTTAATTGTTACATTATATCGTACACCAATAATGCATGTGTTGATGAACCTGCTCGTTCAATTGTTCGCTGTCTGCTAAACGCAGTTGTGTGCAATGAACTCTATTTTCCTTTCACCCATTTAGTATAGAAGTTCTCTGTATGAGCTCTATTGTCCTTGCCTTTGAACTGTCTACTTGTCTCCTGTTTGTTTTGAAATTCACCTTGCTTTGCTTTTCCAATCTGTTCCGGTGATTCAATGATCAAACAATAGATCTTTGGATTCAAGAAAAAAAAGCTGGTTAGTACGAATATCGCTAGTAATTTATTCCTACTTCGAATCACTCTTGGCTGCTAACTTTTCCACAGTGAACTTAAGAACACCTGAAGTGTTACTAGCAGTAATTTTGGGCAAGGTAATTGTTATCAGCGTATTTGTTAGTTTGCTATGATACTAACTCCATGATCATATGCATGAGATTTGTCATATAGGAATGAGGCTAGAACATAGCATGAGATACTAACTCTTATTCCAAAAGAGTACTCTCTGAAAACTTTTATTATATTGGCATTGTAGGCAAAACTCTCTCATTTTCTTCTTTCTTTGCAATGGAAAGAAAAAAACTCCTAAGGCTAGTTTTTTTAAAACAATAAATATGCATCATCAGAGTTCATAATATAATTGTTGCATAAATGAGCAGTTGCTGGTACGAGAGACCCCTCGTTTGATGAAACTTATTACTTACCAGGAGCTATATGGGAGGGTCGGTTTGGATCAGATTGTGGATTTAACTACCTAGATTTTAGATGGGATTTCAAAAGTGATATTCTAGATAAAATTTGGATGTTGGATTCTAATTGTTAATTTTATGAATGTTTGGTGCATACACCATTTTTTATGCCTTTAATATTTTTGTTCTTCTACTGCAATTGTGTGGGCAAAATGATAATTTTGCCATATAATTACGTCTGGAAGCTAGCGTCTTGGATTTTGATAATACGGAAATCTAGCTTATGGTCATTTAAAAAAAATCTAGCTTATGGGAATCATTCTTAAAATCTTGCTTGCCAAAGGGGGGCTTAGTTTATGGTGCAAAAATGCTTTTAAAAAAAGAGTCCAAGCTCGTGGCACACACTTCACTACAAAATTTTCATCCACAAGCCAAAGGTGTGAACGAATATAGGGGAAATAAAATTGCTTTGATTAATTGGCTTGATTTGTCCCTGGCGCAGGTAGCTCTTAGCCACTCTTGCGCCCTGTTTCCTCTCAACACAAACGATAGGGAGTTAGGGATAGGGAGTGTGCGATCTGCCTTGTGCGTACACGCAGCGGGACGTGGTTGCTCAGAGTCACAGCCACACTCTCACGGCCACGCGCAGCTAGTGGACGACGAGGGCAAGGCTCGCGTTGCGCACGATGGTCACCGGAACGGAGGGCGCCGCCGGGAGCGGCCGGCGGGAGACGGTGTGCGTGACCGGCGCCGCCGGGTACATCGCCTCGTGGCTCGTCAAGCTCCTCCTTGCCCGTGGCTACACCGTTCACGGCACCGTCCGCGACATGGGTACGTAAGCTCTCTCTCTCGTCTGAGAACTTGCCGATCGCTTCTTGCTTGTATGCGTGCACCATTAATTAGAAAAGAAAGTGATGACACAGGTTGCAAGCTTGAAAAGGGTGCTGGCCTGGTCTTATTCTGTGTAATAATTTGCGTTTCAGGTGAGAAGAAGATCGCCCATTTGAAGCGGTTAGAGAACGCACCAGAAAACCTCAAACTTTTCAAGGCCGATCTCCTTGATTATGATGCCATGGCAGCTGCAATCGTGGGATGCCAAGGAGTTTTTCATGTTGCCACGCCGGTTCCTTCAGGGAAAATAACTGATCCACAGGTAAGCTTGCCGTAGAATATTTAGAGTTGTAAACTTTAGTTATTAGGGGGAGTGTCCGGGATCTTAGATATATATTCTTTTTAATTAATTGGGTGAAAACACACCATTTTTTCACGCCTCTTGGGTCTGAGGCGACTGAAACATGTAAGTTTACGCTGGCGACTAAGGTTCGGATTGATTTTTCCTTTTCTTTTTCAAAGAGTTGGGTTAATTGCAGAGATTCAACACTACTACAAAATACTCATCACAGCCGGTTGGGAAACCCCATCGCAGCCGGTTTTGGGAACCGTTTGATTCCCAACGGCTGTGTTGCTTCGGGCAACACAGCCAGTTCCCAACCGGCTGTGATACACCATCATCACAACCGGTTGGTGGCTAGAACTGGCTGTGATGGGGGTGTCCAGGACAGCTTACGGGAGCTAAAAAATAGCAAAAACTTTTTTAATTGGGGGAGGGACCCCACCGGACAGCCACCCAAGCCCTGCCCAGTCGCAAGTTTTTTCGCGCGCTACGCGGTAGCTGGGATTCGAACCCACGACCTCCCCCTCGCGTGTACCCTCCCTTACCACTACGCTACACGGATGTATGTGACTATATCACATTTTCATTCACTATACGAACCCGAGTGTAAATGACTTATTTGAGGACCTAAACGAATTCAAATTAAAAACTTGTCAACTATAGAGTTTCGTAACTTTTCAAACACTACAACTTTTATGTTGTCCATCCAAGGTCGTTTGCGAAATTTGAATTTCAAATTTGAATAATTTCAAACTTGGTTTTCGTTGACAATACGAATTCAAATGAAAATGTTGTCAACTACAATGTTTCATAACTTTTTGAGTTTTACAACTTTTATTTTGATCATTTGTTCATACGACAAAAGTGTTCACTAATCGTACATCTCTCTTCTAGTTTCATACCCTAAACCCTATATGAGAGATGTAGAATTTGTGTAACACTTTTACTATCACTTTGTCATATGAACAAATTACTAGTATAAAAGTTTTATATCTTGAGAAATTATACAACTTTGTAGTTCAAAACTTTTTCAATTTGACAACGTTTAGGGCTTCAAAAATTGCATTTGTCAAGTGCCTGTGCATATAGAACCGACTGCGTTGATCAACACAAACGGTTCGTAGCTCCAACCGGTTGCGATGAGTAGCAACACAGCCGGTTCGTGGCTAGAACCGGCTGTGTTGATGAGCCCTCGACGCATCCGGTTCCAACCACCAACCGACTGTGTTGAGTAGCAACGCAGCCAGTTCGTAGCTGGAACCGGCTGCGTTTCCCTCTCCCCTCATCACAGCCGGTTGGTAATACAAACCGGCCGTGATAAGAGCAACGCAATCGGTTGGTAATCCAACCGGCTGTGATGCCCCTTCACAGCCGGTTGCAACCAAACCGGCTGTGATAAGGCGTTTGATTTAGGCGATTCTGTAATAGTGCAATATGCTCGCCACCCCTTCTTTTATATAAAAGTCATTAATTAATGAACCTTCAACGTTGTTGAGGTCACACTATGACTTTAAAATCCAAATGGGTTTAAATCCATCAAAACACGTTAGAGCATGCCCAACGCAGGTTCCCATTGGTAGCCTCGTCAGGCCAACTAGGCTCGGATGCCACCAGGCTAGAAGTTGGGTGCTCTAAATATGTTAGTGCAGCTTACAGAGGTCACAATAGGCTGATGAGAGAGAAAGAGATGGGGAAAGAGAAATGCTACCAGATTGTGTCAGAGCTTAAGGCCGGGCACACATGCTCGCGTTGTAAAGATAGCCGCCTGAACGATTTTGTCCAACGTGAAGAGCTCAGGCCCCTACTTTTCCTGGGCCGCGTTTGACTTGCCCTAGTGGATCTCATCCGGTAGAGCTCGAATGCTCAATAGTACTGTAGCACCCAATTATTATTATTAGTTGTTGTTGTTGTTGTTATTATTATTATTATTATTATTATTATTATTATTATTATTATTATTATTATTAGTTACCTTCATACCGCGGAAGGAAACGGCGGACGCTGGTTGATTCCGTACGTGACTTTTCTTTCTTTTTTATTTTCTTTTTATTTGTTTCTTTCAAATTTACGGCTATATCATTTTGTATATGTTTTTATATGCCTCGTGACAACGCATGAAAGTTTGGGAAATATACTACGTCTCATGTAGCCTCCATGCGGATAGGGCTTTCGCACCAACGTTGCCTTGCGACGACCTCCACACGGATAGGGCTTTTGCATCATCGTTGCCTTGCGGCGAAATCGAGGAGTCAACCGTCCAAGCTGCTCTTCTATATCGTTTTGGTTCTCAAAGGCTCAAAATAGGCCTTTCCATATCAAATGTTTTGATGCTATTTACGAGGACTAAATATAATTTAATTATGAAACTAATAGTATAAGGCTTATACTTCTCCGTGAGACAAATCTATTAAGGTGAAGTAAACCATAAAGATGAATTCATTAAGATTAATTAAGTTAGGATTAACACATGCTCAGTATGACGGTATATCATCATATGGGGTTATCATGACATAATTAGGTTTCATAGATTCATCTCCCAAAAAATATTTAGGAATCACATAATTCTATCAGTGGTCTATGTTTAATATTCCTAATTAGTTATTTTAGATAATGAAACAAAGAGGTCCCGACCTCTACACTATCGAAGATACGACTAAGTTTATTTTAAACCGGGCACCAACACTCTCTTACCTTTCTTTTTATGGTTTTATCTCACCTCTCACTATCAGAGAACATGCATGGCAGCCCATCGTACTTAACTACGGACGTAATTTTCTATATTTTTGTGTAACTTTTCCATCCTTGAGAAAGAGTTAGTGCCACTACACATCTCAAAATAAGATCCTTAGTGTAAAGGTTACAATAATATTTTAGAGACCACTTGCACATAGTCTGGTTATGTATTTATACTCCGAAGGTATGTTGTTGCAGTTTTTATTTTTTTTCCTATTTTCATCTGTTTTTGTAATATATTATTTTAGAAAAGCTATAAGATTACTTATGATATTGCTAATATATGGCTACTCGTAAATACTAAAATATTGAAACTTAGACACATACATTTCATGTATTTTGCTGGCGCGGCGTCAGCGCGCCTCCCATCCTAGTACTATGGAGGTGTTTGGTTCATCGGGTGGTCACGCAAATGGAAATGGAATCGAATAACACTGCAACAAGCGCAGGGATCACAAGTTACAGGATTTGTTTGGTTCCTTGCTGCAATGGTATCACATACTGCTTGCCTAGTTCAGAAGCTCATTCGTCTGTTTGATCTTTCTCTTTCACCCCCTTCTGCAAAATCGTCAGGACTGCAGAAGAACATGATTTGGAAGAGAAATGCATGACCGGTCAAGTAGGAGCTCGATTCGAGGAGTAGCAGATCGATTTTACGTGTGCACGAGGAGCTCTAAGGTGCTTGAATGGCGGAACAACATCCTGTACCTCGATTTGGGATATGTGAAATCAATTTTGGGGCAACTGAACTCAAATCTGATTGCGTGAGGGTTTGATTCACCATGCGAGAGTTCAATTTTGATGATGAGAAGCTTGATTTATATATATGCCCCTTCAATTTTCCAGACAATCATGGGAAATTGGGAGAAATTAGAGTGGGAGGTGCAGGGTCGTCGAAGGCATAGGAGCAGCTCGCTGCCCACGCGCTAGAGAAGAAGCACAGGGCGGCGCCTCATCTGAACTCGAATATGATTGCTTGCTTCAGGGTGCGGAATCAGAGGGGGTAATCCCTTGGGCTCTCATCAGAGAATTGGCCGTGTGCTAGTATGGAACGACGAGAGGGGCGTATATGTTTATCCGCGGGAGGAAGACGGGGTCGGCACTGTGAAGCGATTACGGCGATGGAGAGGTGGGATCGGTGTTGTACAGGATGGTATCCGATTACGTGGTAATTGATTACTGACCATGTCAAACCAAACGGATGTAACGATATCGGTTACCCTGCGTAATCCCATTACGTTACAATTTGTTCAACCAAACACTTCCTATGTATAGACCAACACTCAGAGGGTTAGGGTGGAGAGCTCACATCAGCTTTCTCAAGAGGGTAAAGGACGAAGGAAAAAAAAAGACTGATTGAATTGCAGTATCGCTCATACAATTCTTAAAGAGGCATGGATTTGTAATCCTAGCTAGAAAGGCAAATTATAGCTATGAATATATCGCCATCGGGTGACAGCGATACTGATATGTGAAGATTGTCACATTCTATTGGACAAAAAAGGCTGCGTTGTTCATCCTGATGTACTATATTTTTATTTAAAAAACATGTGACATGCAAGAATTCAAGAACTATGCGCGCGCACTAATCCAATAATGCAAACCAAAAGTCCAAAACCTTCATTGTCCGACAACGATGTCCATTCCAACCTACCACAGCCTTCTGCTATTTTATTTTCGTAATATTTCGTTGTCCACATATATCACGCCGTGCACAACTTTTTCAGAGAGAAATGTTGGGTCCTGCTGTTAATGGCACCACGAACGTACTCAAGGCTGCCTCAGCTGCAAATGTGCGTCGAGTGGTCGTTGTTTCGTCCATGGTGGCTGTTGAGATCGACCCGAAAGATTGGCCCAAAGACAAGATCAAAGATGAAGATTGCTGGTCAGACAAAGAAGCCTGCAGGAATAACGAGGTAATTAGTACTGCAAACTAGTATCAGTGATCGAAACATGGAAAGCGTAAACAAAAATCAAGATATGATTTTAAAGTGCCAACTTCAGTCAATATATCTAGCAAATTTGAGTTCCTCAATTCGCCCTGTATGACTGCAGGATTGGTACTCTGTTGCCAAGATCTCTTCGGAATGGGCTGCGCTTGAGTATGGGAAGCAAACCGGGCTGGATGTTGTAACTGTCAACCCAGCCTTGGTCTTTGGTCCCCTTCTGCAGCCAACACTCAACACAAGCTGTCAGTTCCTCGTCTACTTCCTGAAAGGTTTCAGTTGTCACACATGACCTCATATGCGCAGGATTCCCTTTGTTTATTAAACACTTAGATCCAGTAGTTGCAGACTTGCAGTTTATTCCTTTTAAAAAAAAGACTTGCAGTTTATTGCACTGTTGATTTCAGATGATCATCACATGTCAACTACCTTTCTTAGAGAGATATAAATGCAGCTACACAACATCTTTATGATCTCCATGCAGGAGGCCCTGATCAAATGAGGAACAAACTTTGGCACATCGTTGACGTCCGGGACACCGCCGATGCTCTTTTACTCGTCTATGAGGCACCTGAAGCCTCTGGTAGGCACATTTGCGCACCTCATTTCACCAGCGCCCGTGATTTACTGGATTTACTGAAGAGCATGTACACTGAACACCCTTTCATGAGCAAGTAATTATTAAGCCTTCTCTTACCTGACATTTGTCTTGTTCTTTCTTTTTCCTTATGCAACGATAAATGGAACTTACTCAACTTAGCAAAGTCTAACCTTGACATATTCTGACATTGTCAGCGAGAGCATCTGTGACATGGATCACCCAGCTCCAATGACGTCTGACAAGCTGAAGAAACTGGGATGGAAGGTGAGGCCTTTGAAGGAAACCATCGCGGACACCATTGAGTTCTGCAAGCACGCTGGGTTTCTTGACGATGCGGCGGGGAAAACCTGTCGTTTCCCTGATGTTTACAACAAAATCTAGCTTGAGAAAGAATCCTGGGCCGGAGGAAGCACACGTGTGGCAACTTTTTTGGCTTCAGCTGCTCGATGCCTACCTGTTTATCGGCAGAAACATCGCTATCTTGGCTGAGGAACACCAATAAATATGTTTTCATTCATTTTTATTTTGAACCATAAGAAGCGCTTCAATGATGATATACTGATTTCTTTCAGAACTATATTCATAAATCACAATATAGTTCATTAAGTCACTTGAGGTCCAAAACCGGGCTGTTTCTTCGCCTGAAGAAGGTCCAAACCATTGGCTCACTCTGGGCCCGCTGGTCATTGTCCGATTTGACGGGCCACCTCACGTGGGCCGCGCGCTATTGGACTGTCCGCCACGACTTTCACGAGGATTGTGATCTGTGTTAACAGTGCCATATGGACAACATTAATGAACTTCAGCGTGCCAGCGCGGACTCACTCACACTGTCGCAGGGCCGCGGCCCCCCCCCCCCCCCCACACAAGTCCACAGCTGAGCCGATCGCCGATCGCCATGGCCGCCGTGGCGAGCGAGAGGACACCGACGGTGTGCGTCACCGGCGCCGGCGGGTACGTCGCCTCGTGGCTCGTGAGGCTCCTCCTCACCCGCGGCTACGCCGTGCACGGCACCGTCCGCGACCTCGGTACGCACGCAAGCATATCTCTTGTCTCCCTTGCTGTGGCCGGCCGATCCCTTGGCAAATGCTGCTGTGTGTTCAGGTGACGAGAAGACGGCGCACCTGAAGCGGCTGCCGAGCGCCTCCGATCCCGAAGGCGGCCTCAGGCTGTTCAGGGCCGATCTCCTCGACTACGACGCCATGGCGGCCGCGATCGCTGGGTGCCAGGGAGTCTTCCACGTCGCCACCCCGGTTCCATCCGGGAACCTGACGGATCCAGAGGTAAGCATGCGTTTTTTTCCTCTTCTCTACCATCATATGAACACCCGCAGCAATTCAGGAAGCAGGCCGCCGAGCTTGATTTCGTTGCAAATTAAAATAGTATAGTTCCTCATTTTTCTTTTTCTTTTTTGGGAAAAAGCAAACTAAAACAGTTGCCGGGATGCAAAAAAAACTATGGCCATGTTCAGATTTCCAATTATTCACTATTCATTCCAACTTTTCACTATTCCCCCCTCACGAAACACGTTTTCCAGCGAATGCTACAGTGTTTTTCTTGTGCTACATATGTTAAACAAATTAAGTTGATGTAAAATCAAAACAACTGATGTCAAGGCAACTTTTCAGTGACTGTTCTGGTAAAGCAACTGTTGAGGACCTAGGCAATAATTCTGAAACTGACATAAATGGCAATGAATCTGGACCATTCATCTTGCTGCAGTAGTAGTTAGAATACATGGACAGCCAAAAAATGAGAGATACCAGACATTCAGATTGTGCGTATTGGCCACTTCCAGCCGACAAGGAAAAAAAACAGCTAATAATGTGCATTTCGAATGTACACTATAATACCCCGTTTTTGAACGAAACAATATAATACCCCGTTGCTCCTCGTACATTGTGACATCAATTGACATGATGCTATACGCAACCATGCAGCGAGAAATGCTAGGACCTGCTGTTACTGGTACCAAGAATGTACTCGAGGCTGCTTCAGCAGCTGAAGTTCGTCGAGTGGTGGTTGTTTCGTCCATGGTCACCGTCGAGATCAACCCAAAAAACTGGCCCAAAGACAAGATCAAGGACGAGAGCTGTTGGTCAGACAAAGAATTCTGCAGGAACAACGAGGTAAATTGGCAATAGTGGGAGTTCGTTTCTGTTCACCTCTGGAGCAAAATGCAGGTTTCTTCCCCCCTCAAGTTTGAGCATAAAGCGCTTTTTTGTCTGAAAATGTGCAGGATTGGTATTCAGTAGCAAAGATCACGTCAGAAGAGGTGGCGCTCGAATACGGGCGGCAGATCGGGCTGGACGTGGTGATCATCAACCCGGCGCTGGTGCTCGGTCCCCTGCTGCAGCCGGTGTGCAACACCAGCTGCCAGTTCCTCATCTATTTCTTGAAAGGTTCTGAATTCTTTTGATACTTGATTCGCGTTCTTCCAGCTGATCCTTACATATATATGTTGTGAACGCCGATGCAGGAGGGCCTGACAGGATGAGGGACAAGCTCTGGCACATCGTCGACGTCCGCGACGTCGCCGACGCGCTGCTCCTGCTCTACGAGGCGCCTGGAGCCTCCGGCAGGCATATCTGCGCGCCCCATTTCGTCAGTGCTCGTGACCTGCTGCGCCTGCTGAAGAGAATGTACCCTGGCTACCCTTGCATAAACGAGTACACACGCCTCTTGGTCTTAGCCTCTGAATCATACTTTCGATGTGCCAAATTAAAGTTTCAGATGATGCTTAGTACATTGGGCGATTGGCAGGGAGAGCATCAGTGACATGGATAAACCTGCTCCGATGACGTCGGACAAGCTGAGGAAGCTAGGGTGGAGCTGCAGGCCGCTGGAGGAGACGATCGCGGACACCGTCGAGTTCTGCGAGCAGGCTGGGTTTCTTGGTGATCTGCAGGGAGCGCACTGCCGCTTCCCTCCTGTTTACAACAAAATCTAGCTACCTTCACTCGCAGAGGTCAATAAGGGTCATAGCTTCTGCTTCCATGCATGTGTGCCACACATTGATCTGGCTTGATGTCTGAAGATCGTATGGCTGTGACAGTAGTATAAGATATGAGCTGCTTGGCATAACAAAATAGTAGAGTAAGATGCCATTTAGCTGCCACTCATAAAACTTTGCTGGAGATTGTATGTACGGACTAGTTTAGATTCTAGATATTCACTATTCCTCCCATCACATCCATCACATCCTTTTCCATCATTTTCTTGCTATTCATTGCTACGGTGCATATCTGTTATAGTAAATCTCCAACTATCTCCACCAACTAAACACCCCCTACGTAATAAAGTTGCCTTGTGTGTGCCAACTCGAAAGGGATGGATACACAGAGACCGAATATTTCAGGGTGTACAAGAATAATATAAAAGTTCTGCTGATCAAATTTACCATGTTTGTGCTAGGCCTGTAGAGCAAAATAATATGCAAGCTTCACTTCTTTGAAAAAAAGGAAGCTTTGGCTCAAATTTCACAATAATTTGCAGGTTTTTTTTCTTAATTACGCGTCTAATAACATCCAAAGCATGGTCTTATTTGTAGTCGACGTGGCTGTTTCTGCGAAAGTCGCAAGAAAGAGATCGTGGTAGTTACCATTTCAATTCGATGGAGAAGAGAGAATCCATCATACCCACGAACCGGCACATGGCTGGAAGGGGGCGGAGTTGGATTGATGCCCGTCTAGAAGCTTCTGCCCGTGCATCGTGGCCCACCGTCAGCCTCATATTTGGCCAGAGGAGAATCACAGAAATGCCCCTGGCCACCATTTCTTTCCCCTCTCGCAAGCCAATGCGGCGGACCGCGAGGGGTTTAAGAGGAGCGCACGCCTGACGCCGCCGCCGCCCACTAGGGTTTTTCGTGTTTCGCCTCCCCTTCCTCCCCTCCGCCGCCACCCGCCGCCGCCGGGAGCCGCGCCAAAGCAGGAGAGCCAACCATGGCCTTCGGAGCTCTCGTCGCGTCGAGGCTGGCCAGGTCCGGCCGCACCCTCGCCTCCGCCGTTGCCCAGGTCCGCGCCGCCTCTGTTCCCCTGCGCCTGCCTTTTGCTTCTCGGCCAAGGCCCGGCTCCAATCTTTCTGAGATTATCGCAATTTTTGGTGCTGTGCGTTCGTCTGACGATGTTTGGGTTGATCCGATGCGCTGATCTGTTTGTGCTTGTGCGATCTGATTGATTAGGCTCCTACGGCCCAGCGAACGGCGCCTCCTCTGCTCTCTAGGCTTGGAACTGTAGCTCGTGCTCTTAGGTAAGAAACCGGAGAAGTCACCTCTGCATTCATGATACTTTGGTTATTTGCTTTTCCGATGTCTGAGAGAGTGCTCTCTGTGCAGCACAAAGCCGGCGGCCGCAGATGTCATCGGGATCGATCTGGGCACAACGAATTCCTGCGTCTCCGTCATGGAGGGAAAGGTGTGTTTTTGTCCTGTTCGCTCAGAAACTTTCAATGTTCTGTTCTTTGTAATTAAGTTGTTGTATCTTGAATAAAAAAAGTTTTGTTGTATCTATCTGTGATAAATGGCATGAATTGATTGGCTGTGCAATTGGTGCTGTATTAATCTGTAATTTAGTATCATGGCTTGAAATTGATGGAATAGGAGTGCATGTTTAATTGGTAGTTGGTTGTGATACTGGTAGTCAGGACCTAATGGATGGATTTGCTTGTGCAGACACCGCGGGTGATTGAAAACGCAGAGGGCGCGAGGACAACACCCTCCATTGTTGCCAGGAATCAGAATGGTGACCTACTAGTTGGTATCACTGCAAGCCGGCAGGCGGTGACCAATGCCCAAAACACAATTCGTGGGTCGAAGCGTCTGATTGGTAGGACCTTTGATGACCCGCAGACCCAGAAGGAGATGAAGATGGTGCCTTACAAGATTGTCAGGGCCCCGAATGGTGATGCCTGGGTGGAGATGGCTGGCCAGAAGTACTCCCCTAGCCAGATTGGTGCATTTGTTCTCACCAAGATGAAGGAAACTGCTGAGGCTTACCTTGGCAAGACGGTCTCCAAGGCTGTTATTACTGTCCCAGCTTATTTCAATGATGCTCAGCGTCAGGCTACCAAGGATGCTGGTAGGATTGCTGGACTGGAGGTTATGAGGATTATCAATGAGCCCACAGCTGCAGCTTTGTCCTATGGAATGAACAATAAGGAGGGCCTTATTGCTGTATTTGACCTGGGTGGTGGCACATTTGATGTGTCAATCCTTGAGATATCAAATGGAGTTTTTGAGGTAATTTTATTATCACATATTGTGCAAATTCTAGATGAAGATGTTGAAAATAGGTATTGTGATTCTTAATAATTCTTGCACCTTGTTCAGGTCAAGGCAACCAATGGTGATACTTTCCTTGGTGGTGAGGACTTCGATGGTGCGCTGCTTGAGTATCTGGTTAACGAGTTCAAGAAGTCTGACAACATTGATCTGAGCAAGGACAAGTTAGCGCTGCAAAGGCTTAGGGAAGCTGCTGAGAAGGCCAAGGTCGAGCTTTCCTCCACTATGCAGACTGAAATCAACCTCCCCTTTATCACTGCTGATGCCTCTGGGGCGAAGCACTTCAACATTACCTTGACCAGATCGAAGTTTGAGTCTCTTGTGAGCAATCTTATTGAGAGGACACGGATCCCGTGTGTGAACTGCCTCAAGGATGCTGGCATCTCCGCAAAGGAGATTGATGAGGTTCTATTGGTTGGTGGTATGACAAGGGTGCCAAAGGTCCAGGAGGTTGTTTCTCAGATATTCAACAAGCCACCAAGCAAGGGTGTCAACCCAGATGAGGCTGTTGCCATGGGTGCTGCTATTCAGGGTGGCATCTTGAGGGGTGATGTGAAGGAGCTTCTGTTGCTGGATGTCACACCCCTCTCCCTTGGCATTGAGACTCTCGGTGGCATCTTCACAAGACTGATTAACCGGAACACCACAATTCCAACAAAGAAGAGTCAGGTCTTCTCCACTGCTGCAGATAATCAGACACAGGTTGGAATCAAGGTGCTTCAGGGTGAGAGGGAGATGGCTACAGATAACAAACTTCTTGGCGAGTTCCAGCTTGAAGGTATTCCACCAGCTCCAAGAGGCCTGCCTCAGATTGAGGTCACCTTTGACATTGATGCCAATGGCATTGTGAAGGTGTCAGCGAAGGACAAATCCACTGGCAAAGAACAAGAAATCACCATCAAGTCTTCTGGTGGTTTGTCAGAGGGTGATATCGAGAAGATGGTGAGGGAGGCTGAGCTTCATGCTCAGAAGGATCAGGAGAAGAAGGCCCTGATTGATCTCAAGAACTCTGCAGATACCACAATCTACAGCATTGAGAAGAGCGTCAGTGAGTACAAGGACAAGGTCCCAGCTGAAGTCACCAAGGAGATTGAGTCTGCTGTCTCTGATCTGAGGGCGGCTATGGCTGAGGACGATCTGGACAAGATCAAGCAGAAACTGGAAGCCGCAAACAAGGCTGTGTCAAAGATTGGAGAGCACATGCAGCAAGGTGGTGGTGGTGGTAGCGCAGGCAGTGGCGGCAGCAGTAGCGGCGGAGACCAGACTCCTGAAGCGGAGTACCAGGATGCAAAGGAAGCCAAGATGTAGACTTGGTCGCTGGGCCTGCATCAGTTCTCTACCTTTTCGTGTACTCATTTAGGAAGTTGATATGAGGGTTACGGTAATTGTAACATTTCTTTGCGCAAATTTTGGGCTGCTGGATAAATTGTGAGGGTACAAACTCATCTGTCAATCGAGCCATTCACGTAACATGGTCATATTCATTCTCTTGATATCTTGTCAATTGCCGAGTTTTATTAGTCTTATCGTAGGGTATATTTGGATGGTGCATTGATTTTGTGCTTGTAAAGCTGTGGCAGTGGCTGGCTGAGCACGGCAGGAATAAGACTGATTGTTGAAGAGTTGAACATTTCAGTTGTGAGGTTCCATTGATGAGTTCGTCGATTGATCCTAGCTTTAGATATATGAGACGTCAAGGAGTATTTTTCAAAGGGTGTGTGCAAACTTAGTGTCTAAATTAACTTCAGCTAGATCTGAATAAATTTACTATATGTCTATATAGTCTAACTCGCCTTCAGCATATATAAGAGGATATTCAGAGTTTAGGAATAGGTGCTACAGGTGCAAATTATCTTCTATCAGAAGTCTTCTGTTTGTGTTGACACTCTGAAAAAAAGAAAAAAAAAATTCTAGTAGCAGCGCTATGGAGAAAACCTTGCCCATCTTATCATTTGTGTTTGCAAGTGTGTATGTTCCTTGCTCATTCTGCACGTGTGACATGGTTAGTGTTATACGTATCTTATCAAAGGGTAGTATGCCTTGTGAAGCGCTTGGTATGCTGGTGAACTTGTATGTTGTCTGAAGAATTAGAAGTGATGAAGAGTTGAACAAATCAGATTCTATTTTCAGTTGAGGTGTAGGACAGGGACTAGGTCTGAAGAGTGATTTCAGTTGCTCTTTTCCCTTAATTACCCATTTTTTGTCACCGATTTTTTTTCCTCGAACAATTGGTCAGCAATTGAGAATACAAATCCACTTTCTGGCTGTTGTCGTACGAGTTTCTTTGTGTCTTCTGAATCCTGACTAAGCTGTGAGTTACAGCACTTATTTTCGCAGCAGACTTCAAATGGGGTAACTGCTAGCCTCAAAACTTCAAAATAATGTACGTCTTCGCTGGGACCATGTGTTGGTAAAGTATCAGTATGTCTTCTTACACCTTATTGCCGAATTATCAGCAGCAGTACAATTAACTGACTTCGTTGACACCAATTATTCATAATTTTTTGATTCAGCTTCAACACCTAAAACATGTGGTGTTGCCAGTTCTGCGATGAGTTAGGCACTGGAGCTTGAGCCCTTGAGGCATCAGGCAACCCCTGTCCCAACCAACATGGTGCAGCGCCACCTACTGGTAATTGACGGCACCTAGCACCTCCAGAAACGCTCCCATCTCAGGTACCCGATCCTGCCCATTTCTCTATACCCTACGGGATCTGCATTCGGTTTATGCAGATCTGCAACTGTGATCTGCCTGCGCAAATCTACATTGTTAGTACTACCAGCACTGCCAATCTAGCAATCTATTATGAAGTTGTTCTTGGAAACTTGGAAGTCTTGAACCAACCTGCACAACACAGCCTCACTCGAATGACTATCTACAAATTATAAGCACAACTAGATACGACTTAAGTTTGGTAATGTGAAGAAAAGGTATGCATCTGACTATTAATGAACAAAAACATTCATATGATTTTCAACATTTGCCTATTTGAGGTGATAGGAAAACAGAGTTGCCAACAGTTTATCTGAAAACGAGAGATATCATATAGAAGGAAAAAAGGTATCATATAGAAGGGAAAAAAGAGAGAAATTTTCCCCTTTCGACTATCTTTTGTGCTGCTTTTGCTTGGCTGTGATATGTTTCTGAAATTGTTATTAAACTTCGCTGAGGGTTTTTTGAGTCATATAGCTTTTACTGCCTTTCTACCTCTAGTATGTTGTATCTGTAAAATAGGAGGAATGGAAGATGCCATATTTCCATTGAATGAGGTTACAAATAAGGAATTAAATAGCCCTGCTATTTTTTTTTAGCATAATATGCCTGCTATTGTTGCAGTAGTTTGTTATGCCCTTTAATGAACCACTCCAGTCATAACACCATGGTACCAAAACATATGATACTTGTTGGTTATTTTTCCAAGATTCTTCAATACGAATTTCTTGTCTTGTTCTCACTAGTAAGAGAATTGTGGCTATCAAACAAATATTTTTTTTAAAAAAATGTCGATATATTTTTCTGTTCAGCTTGTATATTGATAGAGAAGATAGGCTACCAAACAAGGATGATTTATATTGACACACTGATCAAGCTGACCTGGGCATAAGTCAACATCTTGGATAGTCTGTACAAGGTAAATGGCAAATATCATATACGCACTGCAACCTGAGGTAAATCGCCCATATCAAGATAGTCATTTGGCAAATTCTGGGTCACGGATAAATTACGAGGAGAACAAGCCCATATCAGTTAATTGAGCACGTAAGCCTCCTGAGTCCTTTGTCATCAATTGGATAAATTGCCAAAGCGTTTGAATATTGAACTGTGACACTGTGTCAAAACACACGGTATATTTAGAAACTGAGTAATAAATGCAAGAGCCAATATAGGCATAATTTAACGGGCCGTATTTTACACTCAAAGAAATAAATTTTACAAAGTCCAATGACTAGAGAAAAAGCAACCTATGAAAATAGTTTCATCTTAAGGCAATATAAAAGTAGGATGGCACATAGATCCCCTGCAATTCATTGCACAATCGGGAAAAATGTACAATAATATATATCATGTGGAGTGTTGTAACTAACGCCCCAGTTCTAAACCCATGGCAGCTTTCTTTGTGATGCTGAAATTCCCTGTAGTACTGGTCGAGTTCACCAAAGGCGACTCACCTAGCAACCTGTCCAACTCTTCAGGATTGTCATGTGCCCATGGATGTTGCATGATCTTTCTCAGCCTATCAAGCTTATCGGCAACTTCCTTCATTGACGGCCTATTGATGCCACTCATCTCTAAGCATTGCCTTGCTAAATCTGCAATCTCCTCAAGGTACTCTATACTCTCATTGTTCTTGATTTGATCATCTAAGATATCCTCGAGCTTGTTTTTCTTCATCGCTTAAAAACTTCATGGACAGACTCCTATCGTTCTCAGGTCCTTCCAGGTTGAATGCCTTCTTGCGTGTGAGCAACTCTAGGAGAACAACTCCGAAACTATACACGTCGCTCTTATCTGTTAGTTCATATGTTTGCATATACTCTGGATCGAGGTACCCTCAAGTTCCTTGGACAACTGTGACAAATTGCGACTTATCATTTGGTGCTAGGATGGAGGCACCAAAGTCCGATACTTTTGCTGTGTAGTCACCATCTAGAAGGATGTTTGTAGACTTGACATCACCGTGGAGGATTGGTGGTGATGCACAAGAATGGAGGTAGGACAATGCCTCAGCAGACTCATAAGCAATCCTCAAGCGAGTGCCTAAGGAAATATGTCGAGTGTGGTTTTGATGGATGAGATCAAATAATGTGCCATTTGGGATGAACTCGTACACCAGCATGGGGACTTCGACTTCAAGGCAACAACCAAGGAGCTTCACAATGTTCTTATGGTTGATCTGAGATAGAATTAGCATTTCCTTACCGAATTCTTTCTTGTGTTGCTCGTCGATTGTCATGCATCTTTTGACAGCTATCTCGATGTCGCCCTTCAAAAGTCCCTTGTAGACAGTTCCATGGCCTCCATGGCCAAGGACTTGATGTTCATCAAACTTGTTTGTGGCTTGCTGTAGTTCTTCTTCAGAGAAGATTTTGAAGGCTACACCTTGTTGTGATTTCATCTCCTCAAATAAAAGCAGACCACCATGCTGTCGGAAATACCGCTGCTTGATGTTATGTAGCTTTCGCCTTTCTCTGATCAAATATGCACAAGTGATGGAGATCACTAGAGCCACAAGTCCAACACTTGCACCTGCATGATGTTTGAAAGTTTCAAACTCAGATCGCCTCTGTTCAGAGATCAAAATTCTCTAACGCTTAGGATGTATGTTAATTAAACAAACATATCCGAGCAGGGAATATCCATGTAACTTCCTTAGCAACCTACCAACAATTGGTAGCATCGAAGATGACTTTTGATTTTTGACGCAAACACCGTTGATCATGCTTCTTCCTCGCGGGCATGAACATGTGAAACTCCCCAGTGTATTTTCGCATATTCCAGCACAGGGGTAAGTAACTTTGTCTAGGCACTCATTGATATCTGAAGTCAGAAAAAATGATTTCCTTATTAAAAGCTTGGCATGAATACTAGACGAAATAGATGAAAAAACATTCACCCTAGGAGAAGTGTAGAACAACGGCAAGAAGAGAAACCTGTGCATCCATCTATGTTGTACGGGTTGCCTTCGAATCCGCTGGAGCACCTACAGCGGTAGCCGGCATCACCGTCGACACAGTCGCTATGGTTGCTAAGGCAAGCATACGGCGTCGTCTTGTTGGTCTTGGCTTGCTCGCACGTCTGCTGCGTGATCCCCCACTCCATCACAACCGGGTTCCTCGAGTCGTCGGCGTCGTAGAACGCCGTCGAGGTGACGTAGGTGGTGCTGAAGCTGAAGGCCGCGGTCTCCATCACGGTGACGTAGTTGCAAGGGTAGGTCCTCCAAATCTCGGTGGTGTTGTACAGCTCGTTGAAAAACCCTTGGTAATACCGGACGCCTCTCGGGAGGTCCACCTGGCAGCACCCGGCGCCGGAGCACGATCCGTTCATGGGCGCTTCGTTGTCACATGTCGACAAGCAGCCTAGTATGTACTGCAATTAAGGGTGCGTTTAGGTCCATCATCTTTCTACTACCTCATCAACTTTTCACCATTCATTCTTCTCACAAAACACGCTTCTCAACTACTCCGTATCATCTATGGTGAATTTTAGCATATACGGTGAAAAGTGGAACAATTTTAACGCACCCTAAGCCAGAATCAGCGAGCCGTGATAGATTTGAGAAAAAGTATCGGAGGGCTACGTCAGTCAGGAGATAGTTCCTTACTGAGTCGCTGAGCATGTAGGCCATGCTTCTGCAGCCGAGGACGATGACTTTGTTATCATCGGCCGACAGCACGTAGGGCGAGCCGGCGAGGTTGATCCAGGCGTTGTCGGAGATGGTCTGGTTGGTGGTGTGGTTGTAGCACTGCCGGGAGATGATGGTCTTGAGCCAGAGCTTGCCGTCCGGCACGGAGATGTTGGTCACCTCCGCGTTTTTGTACAGCAACGTCGGCGTGGTGCCGCCGCCAGCGGTGGTGGTGGTGGTGCAGTTGAGCTGAAACCCGGCGTTGATGGCGCACCGCGGCTCGTCCAAGCCGAACGGGTACGGAACGTCGATGTCGCCGCACATGGTTGTGCAGCCGCCGGGACTACTCTGTGCTGCCGTGGCGGCGAGCAACCACACGGCCGGAAGGCATGAGATGAGGAGCAGCCGAGAGAAGTCCATGGCAGACGAGCGCGCTCTGGGACGCCCTTTGGAGCTTTGGACACTGTTACGTTGTTGGCACAGGCTAAAAGGCAGAGGGGCACCCAGTAAACACAAGTTGCGAACACGGGCAAGAAATTTTAAGTGAGTTGAACTGACCCGTTCTTATTTGCAGTCTTGGAGAGACTTGTTGTGGGATCGCTATTGGCCTGGGTCGACCGCGTCTCATGCTCTCACAAGTCAGAATGACTAAGCCCTCTCAGCGAATGAGCACGGCACGGCACAATTGTATATTTTGTTACAAGAACAATGGTCTCCGTCTTCTTGAGCCATATAGTCCTGAACCGATTATAAAAATGGAATATTAGCGGCCTCGTGTTCTTGTAAGAAAAGTACTATTTATCTTATATCAGCAATGACCAATACCAAGCTGTACAAAAAAAAATTGTGAAAGATTATCCCGTTTTGTTTTATATAATGAAAACAGTTTCTCGCCTCTGCGGTTCCACACACAATGTTTAAGGATTAACCCGGTTAATGTGTCATTTCCGTCCAATTCATTATAATGAAATTAATTTTCACCTGGGAGATCTGCCCTCGGTGACCCTGAAATGCTTTGTGCTGATCTTTTTTTTCACTATTTGCAACCGCTAGGTTCCAATTATTTGAAATTTGTTTATGATGGCACACGTGAGCAAAGTGATAACGAAATACTGAATGCAAGACTGTCAACATATATACAAGGCAGAGGTACAAAACAGAATGCGGATGATCCAAGTCATGAAAACAAATAAATACCTATCAAATACAAGACTAATGGACGTGAATAATATCAGTACCGCATATTTTCTTGACTATTCAGTAAAAGCGATAACCATGCATATCACACGTGTTGCGATTGTTTGTCCACTACGCTAGCCTAAATTTTGATTAGGTTTATGTAGAAAAAATAAATTATAGATGACACAGCATTATTGTCTTACCGAGTCAAGTTACATAGATGGATTATGATAAGTCAAAAGAATACTTAGGACCTTGATTACCATATAAAAAATTGCTTTAGAAAAAACTTGCAATTCACTTTACTTACCATTCTAAAAATCATTTTGGAACTTTATTAACAAACTATTTACAGTTCCATTTTAGTCCTCGATCTAAAAAATAGAAATAAATATTGTCCACATTTGATACTAATTGATACTGTTTTTGTCGTTTTGTAATTTGAAATGAGTTAGCTATGAATTCTTGATATATTAAACCAGACTTTTTAATACATATATATGATAGAAACTAGCTATCCGAATCTAATATCCAACTTGGCGGTCCAGATTATTCAACTAGATATCTAATGGATATTGTTCTTATTATATCTTAATCCAATACTCGGATAAACTATCCGAATTCATATTCAACATTTGAGAAAGTATTGAATACCAAAAAATATTATCCAAATCAATATCTGACTTTTTTTTACGAAATATCCGGCTTTTTTCAATGGCCTCAGGAGTGGGTAAAATCCATCTCTACCGGGCGCCACTAAATGTGAAGATTTTCTTGTGGTCTTTGAAACAACGGGTTTGCAGCATTGCATGTCTGATCCAAGAGAGTGATATTGAAAACGCACACCAAGTATCCTCTTTGCCACCTAGAGGCGGAGACGTGATCACCTGCTCATTTCGTGTTCTTCGCCATGTATGTATGCGGGCGTATCTAGTGATGGGTCGGTCAAAGTTTCAGCCCCTCCTACAGCTGCTTGCACAGTGGAGCTTCTCCTTAGCTCCTCCTACAATTTTTAGCTATAGATGACGAAGAGAAAGAAGAATTGAGTGGGGGGAGAAGAAATATGGAGAGTAAAGGAAGAGGAGAAGTAAATATGAAGAAGATGAGCGCCTCCAAATTTTGTTGTGTTAGATCCGCCACTATATTTATATGTATGGTACAAAATCATGTCCCCTAGTGCCACTTTGCAGCTGCTGATGGCGCCAAGCTCGGTCCACACCTGACGGACAGAAATGGGGTTCACGATGCCAGGAAGCATTCGCAAGGGCAATCAACCACACGTTGGGTTGTCCAAGTGTGCTGGCAGAATTGGGAAGTGACGTTGGGTTGTCCAAGTGTGCTGGCAGAATTGGGAAGTGTAAGTCTTCAGATGGATCAGACACAACACGATTGTTGTATCCTTTTGAGTTTTTAGGGGGTGTTTAGTTGGTGGAGATGGTGGGAAATTTACCGTAGCAGATGTATACTGTAGCAATGAATAGTGAGAAAATGATGAGAAAAAATGTAATGGATATGATGAGAGGAATAATAGATATCTTGAATCTAAACTGCTCCTTAAGAGTAAACAAGAAGCTGAACTGTGTGTCCTCGCCGGCGGAAAAGTTGTACCAGTCTGACCTTTGGTAGGGTTTATTTTTCAAAGAGCCTCGGCGCTGTGTTAGTGAAAACGCTGTCTTCTAGTACCTGTGCAAAGATACGCAGAGCTCACGGAGTATTCAAAAAAGGAAATCTTTCATGAAATGGCTCATTTTTCCCCAGTAATTTTCGCTAGCAGAAGCGTGTGGACCGATCGAACATCAGCACAAGCTCATACTCAAACTGGCAATCAATACATAAGGGTGTTTAGTTGGTGGAGATTATGGGAGATTTACTGTAGCAGATATGTACCGTAGCAATGAATAGTGAGAAAAGGATGGGAAAGAATATGATGGATGTGATGGGAGAAATAGTAGATATCTTGAATCTAAACAAAAAAGTAAGTTCAGTGACAACCACAAGTTCAATCTAGTCACAACTAAAAACCCAAAATTTGGAGTTCAATCAACGATCTCATCCTGACTACTACCAGTACAAGATGACAGTTTCAGCAACCAGGCGAACCAACCGAGCCAAGCCAACACGACCAACTGCGGCGAAATGCAGTCGGAGCATCTTGCTCTGCTCACACCTGCGCGGCTTCCCTCTCGCGGTTCCACTGCTCGATCCGCGCCCTCCTCTCCTCGCTGCCCTCCCTCACAGGGCTCCGGCTCCTCGACCGCCCGCGGCGGCGGCGGCGGCTACCGTCACTGTCGTGGCTGCGGTGCCTCTCACTGCTCCTCCGGCTGGCACTGCCACTACGGTAGTGGTAGTAGTAGTCGTAGTCGTCGTCTCGGTCCCTGGACCGGGACGAGCTCCTGCGGTGGCGGTACGGGCTCGGGCTGCGGCTGCTCCGGCTGTGGCTCCGGCGGGACCGGTGCAGGTGGCCGAACAGCTTCCGCCGGAGGTCCCGGCCGATCTGCTTCACGTGCATGAAGTTGCAGTACCCGCCGCGGTTGCAGCTGTGCTCCTCGAACTGGCGGCAGGTGGCCTCCCGGAAGTCCGTCACCGGCGAGAACCCGGCGATGATGGGGCGGCCCGAGTAGTACCGACCCTGCAGCGCCTGCAGCGCGCGGGCGGCCTGCTCCTCCTCGCGGAACTGCACGTACACGTTGCCGATCATGTGGTCGGCGAGGTTGTCGCAGACGTGGAGGCTCTCGATCTCGCCGTGCTTGCACAGCTCCTCGAAGATGTCCTCGTAGAAGTCCTCGAAGTCCTCCTGGATCCGCTCAGGGTCGATGGGGTTGCCCTGCGCGTCCACGCCCGGGGTGATCATGTCCGGCCGCTGGTACATGTTGCAGAGCAGCAGCGTCGGCGAGATGGACGGCTTGTTGTGCAGGCGGGAGCACCGGTCGCCGTGACGGCACGCGCCGATCTTGAAGTAGAAGGGGCAGTTCACGCGGTCCTTCTCCGTGCCAAAGATGGAAGCTAGGTGCTCAGCCATGGCCGCCTGGTTTCCTCCTCTACCTGCTCGATTCGATGCGTCGTTCTAGAGATTTCTGTAGTTCAATTTACGGATCAGAAATTACAGGCACGCAGGATGCAGTACTATAGTTATCATCAAACAAATAACAAGTTGAGTAATTGAAGAGTCCGATAACTTGATAGGTAACAGCATATCGGTGGCTACTGCAATCCATGTCTGTTCCGGGATTTGAATTCTTCCCGGAGAAGAAACCTTCAAAATAGCAGTCGCTTAAATTTGGGGGAAAATTAACAAGTAGACAAACTGTGAAAGAAATTTAACAGAACGGAAACTAATCTTTATCCTCAATGCTTGGATTTGTAGCGGAAGATCCAACATCTTCCGACCTGATAAGAATCGACACAGAAAGGGGCATCAAAGAGGGAATGAAACGGGCATGGTATGTGCAGCAGCAAGCGCCGTCAGATCCTAACCCAAATATGCGCGGGCACCAAGGAATCTCGAGTAGCAAATCGATGCGTGGCGAGATGGATGCGGGGGAGGAGGCTTAACGGAGAGCAGCGCCGCCGTGGCCGGAGGGGAAGCAGAGTACGGACACGCAGGAAGGATTCGGTGGATGCTTCGGCCCGCGTCTAGAAGCGAATATAAAGGTAGCCAAGATACATCAGGCCGCTAGTTTCCAATCGGACGGTCTCTGTTGGCCAGACTGGTAGCTACTAGAACCTTCCACCGAGTAGGGCGGTTCTGAAGGAGCCCATGTATAGCCCAGCCCACTAATGACTACGGATCTTTATGTTTTTAGGATTACAAGCCCATTAAAAGCCCACGATAAGTGAGTTTCTCTCTCGGCGGGACAGGGAAAATTTTGCCTAGGCGTCCGGCGTCCGGGACAATCTAACTTTCTATAAAGACACCTTTTTAAGGGAAAAATCCTTTCTAACGCGGATTAGAAAAAGGTAGAAATAGAGAAAAAAAATACAAGTATAGAATAGGCTTGTATGTGCAAAACAGACTATTGTAGAGCGATTGTAGCAATTGGAGTTTGGATCGATCAAAGAAAAAACAAAGGAATTTGGAACTGTAAATCAATAATACACAAGAGAAGTTGAAAGACGTACCAGTTGGCCCACAAAACTACAATTATGCACTGACTTGTCCCAAAAAGCTGCAGCTTGCCTCCATCATAACCGTTATGGTGAATAAAAATTGAGATCAACGTCATTGTTTCATATATCCTTACGAAATTAAACCTAAAGAAGCCAATGACGAGCACGTGAATTTTGGGCACGCACAATGACGCACGGGAACGAGATGCTCTGAAGTATGGGCTGCTAGGCTGTATGCCTGTATGGGTCGTGCGGTGAATACGGGCCTGACCTGAGGTAATATGTTGTTTCGGTTGAATCTTGTTGTCGCCGTCGGATACTGATCCAAGGGCCAACCGCATTTTACTTCTCTATGAGGTAGCAGCAGCGATCTCGTTCCGACGCACGTAGGCCCCCACGTTCCTCTGAATTGACCCACCGCGAATAAACGCGCGACAGGGTCGAATTCAGAGTTCAATGCACACGGCGAGGCGGACGGGCGACAGCGAGGCAAAGGCGGCCACGGAACCACAGCCCGCCGCCGCCGCCAGCTTCATATGTCCATCCATCGCAGCCTCACACAGTCGCTGGACGGGCGGGGCAACACAACTCCGCCGAGAGTGGGAGAGGGAGACCGAGAGGGGAAGGAACTCCGCTTCGCCCAATCGCCCCCTTCTCCGCCATTGGAGGTGGTCTCGGCGCGGCTGAGGTACGTCCTGCATCGCATTACGACCATGCCAGGCGAGTTCTTGATCGCTCGCTCACATCTTCCATTCCTAGGTCGGCTGGGTCCAAAGGATCCCAGCAGTTGTGTTCCTTGGTATACTTGTTCAGTTGCTCTGTTGTTCAGTTTCGTTCAAATCATCGGAATTTCGTTCAAATCATCGGGATCTACCACCGCCCATGCGGAATTCGATGCGGGCACGTCTCTCTTGGGCGTTGTGTTCTTAAATGCTGTTTGTTAGCGTAGCCGGTACTGAAACCTGGATGGGTACTTCACCACACTAGTGATTTTATATTTGCCTTTCTCATGACAAGCACAGAGCTAGTAGTACTCAGCTAGCATGGGTTACTCTGATTAAGATCCTCCTCTTCTCTTTTCTTTGCTTCCGGTGGTGGAATCCTTCAAGGGGAGTGAAGTAAGATTGCATGCAGTTGTTTGGCACATCTTGTATCATTTCAACCCTTGATTTATGTGGCTCCATTGTTGGATGGCTTTGGTGTTTCTTCTTTTCTTGATTGCTGTGAGAGTGATAGTGTGAGCTCGTGACAGAGGAGGGTAGAGAGCAGTCGTCTCTGGTCAGTTGTTGATATTAAAGGAAACCCTTTGGATCTGTTGTAACCTTTTGCAAGTTTTCTCATCCGCTTCTTGTTTAGTTTTTTTTTTTGTATGGGCTGTTTACTGATCATGCATGATCTCAGATCGTTTCGCTTTATGATTCAAAACTATCGCCAAAATTGTATTTTTTTCCATCTAACCATTTGTTCACATCAAGCATTTGTTGGTTAATACTTATGCCTATTATAATTATTATGCATCAATCACTTCATACATATTTGGTATTTATTTTCAGGCTAAGAAGCATTGCATAATTGTGGATCATATAAAAGGCGAACATGGGTCTCTTAGAGCTCTTCATCACAGCATGTGTGCCAGTCTTTAACATGCTTCTGGTGACTGGTGTTGGGTCGTTCTTAGCAACTGATTTCGCTGGCATATTAAGCAAAGACGCAAGGAAACATTTGAACAATGTAAGTGGTGTAAGAAAAAGGCTGCATGAATAAAGCAGAAATAATCTTAATAATTGGGCGTACCCAGTGCCATGGGCTCCAACGCTGTGCGGGGTCTGGGGAAGGGATATCTGCGCACAGCCTTACCCACACAAAGTGCAGAGGCTGGGGCTCGAGAAATAATCTTAATAATTGACCGGAAAAATATCATTCAGCATGATCTACAGCTACTATTGGCCACATGGCATCACATTCTTCTCTGAAATTTTCTGAATTATTTGTTTCCAGATAGTATTTTATGTATTCAATCCATCCCTTGTTGCAATCTATTTGGCAAAAACAATCACCATGGAAAGCTTGGCTAAACTGTGAGTATATTCTATAATGCGAGTGTTACTCAGATTATCTGACATATCCAAATACTTTAGTTTATTATTGTAATTATTACCGTATTGCTTATGTTCCCTTTTTCAGGTGGTTCATGCCAGTGAACATTCTTCTTGCTTTTACCTTTGGTTTATTCTTTGGATGGATCGTGGTAAAAGTTACAAGAGCACCTGCCAAGCTAAGAGGCCTTATTTTGGGTTGTTGCTCTGCTGGTAACCAATCTTACTTATCTACCTTCAGCCATCAGTTTTTATGTAAGGTAGTCACAATGATAAAAGTAAAACAAACTACATAAAGTTAATAGAAGTAAAAAGTGAAGAATTAAGAGTTCAAGATATATAAAAGTGAGACAGGACAACTAAAGAATCAAGTTTGCATTTAGGTACATGTTTCTGTACACCACTAGCAGTAGCCAAAATAAAAGCAACAACCACAAAAAAGAAGTCGTTATTCTTAGAAAAAGTCACTGTCTTTGATTATAATTTATCTCTACATTGAGGCACTGATGATTAGTAGCTGATGCAAATTTAGTTTGACATGTACATGTGAAAATACTATTTTTTTTCTCGAAAGTGTGAAGATGCCATTTATCACTTGAATTAGAAGCAAAACTGAGTTTGTCTCTGACCGGATCTGCAACGCCATAGCTCTTCTCCGAATGTTTCATCCTCTCCTATTTATGAATGCTATGCTGCGGTTAAGATATTTAACCCGCTTAGGCTTAGAAGTCAATTGTCATTAACGTGAAATAGGACACTTATAGTGACCCTAATTTGTCATTTTCTTGTCTTTTAAAAAACTACAGTTAAGTTGCTGGTTGGATGCAGGCAATTTGGGCAATATCTTTCTCATCATCATTCCAGCTCTCTGCAAAGAGAAGGGAAGCCCGTTTGGAAATCCGGATGTTTGCCAGACTTATGGACTAGCATATTCTTCACTCTCAATGGCTTTAAGTCAATTGCTGCTTGAGCACATAGTATAATTTCCAGATCACGTAAGCCTACTTATATTTGCAATCATTTACAACAGTCAGTCACTAACATGAATGACTTTGCTGCAGATCGGTGCTGTGTTTCTATGGTCGATTGTGTATAATATTGTTCGTACCATGTCAAATGTGACCGAAGGAGATGGTGATGCTCAGACAAATCAAACTAAAGTGTTAGTTTCAGGAACTGCTACAGAAACTGTTGCAGAAGATAGCTGCTCAACCTTGAATGATCACACCAATGAATGTACACTCCCGTTGATATCCACAAACATACCTCCAGCCAAAAAAAAGGTTTCTCCCTGCTGAAAGAACTTTCTACCAGAAGTCCTACTGATGTATATGATATACATTTTTACTTGCTTGCAACACTAAGATTTAATTTGTGTAGGTTCCAGTGTTAGAGAGGACGTGGAAGTTTTTATCATCGATTTCTGAGACAGTTGACTTGAAGAAGCTCTTTGCTCCTTCAACCATTGCAGTGGTACTCTGGTTTGATGAACTATCAACTCCATTTATTACCCTATTCGTATTGTTCTCTCTCTTTAGAACCCCTAAAAATTGATGCAGCCATTATAATAGTATAAGATACTGCTGCAACCTAAATTTTAGTGGAGTAAAGCCCAAATAAGTCAATTTTGTTTTACTGGATATCTCTGCTATATTCAACATAATGTCAGGGCATCAATTTTTTTTAATCTGAGACAAATCATCGGCTATTGTAGATTGTTGGGTTCATAATTGGAGGAATACCTCTATTCAGAACTGCTATAATTGGAGACACTGCCCCTCTTCGTGTCCTGCAGGAATCCGCCGAACTGATAGGGTAATGCCTTCGCTTTCTTGATTTTGTTGTCAGTCATACTTTGGTTGTCAAAACATTGATCATTTTTTGTCATCAAAAAGAAAAAGGGAAAAAAAATCTTCAACATTCTATCTCTAGTATGTCTGCATCTGATCTTTATCTTAGGTGTTTCCTGACACAGTGGAGGAGCAATTCCATCGGTCACATTGATAATGGGAGCCAACCTTCTCAACGGTAATAATCTGCTCTTAAAATTTACAGACAGCGGTTTCATACTGCTCTCCAATGTGCTATCTTTGGCCTTCATATTATCAGGACAAAAGGAGCACACGAGTCTGAATATCTGACGAGCACAAGCCTGACGTGTGAAACTGTTTGTTGCCAGGGGTACGAGGTGGGGCTAGCGTCCAGCCGTCGGTGATCGCTGGCGTCGTAGTCGTCAGGTACATCATGCTCCCTCTGCTCGGCACGGCGCTGGTCAGGGGAGCTGTCCGCATTGGCCTCATCCAGCCAGACCCCCTGTACCAGTTCATCCTCCACCTGCAGTACGCCGTGCCGCCCGCCATGAACATCGGTAACCAACGCGTCCCTCTGCTCTAACTGTCGGTTCCTATTGATGTCTGTGGGCGATCGATCCGAGGAAAGGGAGAGTGGGGAGTGGGGACGATGACTGAGGCCAGGTGCGTTTGTTTGGTTGGTGCAGGGACCATAATGCAGCTGTTCGGCGTCGGGGAGAGCGAGTGCTCCGTCATCTTCGTGTGGGTGTACGCGCTCGCGTCCGTCGCCGTCACCGTCTGGTCCGCCTTCTTCATGTGGACGCTGTCGTGAACCCCACCGGCATCTCCCGACGGCGTCTGAAGCGCGGCGATCGGCGAGGCCGAAGCGTAGCGGCGTTGATCTCGTTGTATCATGTTGATTGGATTTTGTTTTTTTTTTTTTTAGAAAAAAGGCATCTTGTTTGCCGAGGCCCGAACCGAGAGCACGAGACAGAAAGTGGGCGTTCACCTATGTGCCCGGCGCCTCCTCGCGCTTGGACTAGCAGGCACAGCCGCACAGGCACGGCACGAGTCGCGGTGGTTTGACTTTTTAGTACTGACCATCGGACTAAAATTTCTCGATACACTGCTCGAAGCTTTCATCCGCGACATATGTTATTTACCGTTCACGTTTCGAGGGATTATATTAGATGCTAGAAATTTCGGGGGGATAAAGTTAAGCGCACCTCGGGGATTAAACTAAATCAACAGTAGCCCTCTTGTTCGACTGCCCGGGATTAATCTTTCCAGTGCTCGATACGACTGAACATTTCAGCGAATGCTAAGCCCCAACATGATCGCTACACTTGCTTGCTGGTAAGTACGTGCTAACGCTCTGTTGCGCAGCACGGCGGC
The DNA here is from genome assembly GCA_015342445.1 of Digitaria exilis. Taxonomy (NCBI): domain Eukaryota; kingdom Viridiplantae; phylum Streptophyta; class Magnoliopsida; order Poales; family Poaceae; genus Digitaria; species Digitaria exilis. The sequence goes on from JACEFO010000112.1 coordinate 1,831,914, forward strand.
GTACTGCGTACATACAAGATACAACCACCAGCTTGCTTCTGTTCCGTGCGTGCATCAGGAATCTTCTTTTTTTTTAAGGAAAGTGTAACGACCCGGATGTTAATAACTATTAAGCATTGCATTATGATTATCATTATGTGCTAATAGAAACTTTTTGAGCTTTGTTGGAGTGCATTTGCCTATTTATTTGAACTTTTGAATAAAGTGAAAATACATGCTTTGTGAAGAAACTTTAGTTTTCTCTACATAACCTATGATAGGACATGTCTTGATAAAATAGTACTTTTCAAAACAAGAATTTACATAATTTTTCTAGGATTTTTAGAAATCATCTTGGCCCAACAGCTAAGCCAAAGTTCCAAAAATAGCATCCCGGGAAGATTTTTCCTTCCCAATCTACAAAAGCTTTTCATCTCAATACAGGCAAAATGGATCGCAATTGGTTTATAGCATCTACTGAAAAATTTTCATGATTTTTGGAGGTTTATAAGTTCACTTTTGAAATTTGGAAGAAAGGGAGGAGAAGTTCCTAGACAGAAACAACTTCGTACGTGAATTGTAACGACGGACCGTCCGCGCCCCACGGGCGGACAGTCCGCCAGTGCCCCCCGTGTGCGTGTCGCCAGCGCAGGTGCCGGCCAACAAGTACTCCCTTATGGGCCCAGGAGCCCCCTCCCTTTCCTTCTCCTCCTCTCCAAACAAGGCCATGGGGGAGAGAGCTCAAATCCTCCACCAAATCCACCTCCCCTCGCTGGAGTTCACCAGAGCACGGCCGGAGTAGGACGTCAACGCGCTTCTCCACCACCTGGACCACCTCTTCCTCGCCGGAGACCATGGGGCCTCCCTAAGCTTCTTCTTCCTCTTCCCCAAGCACCACAAGGATGAACTCGGCCCGATTCACTCCACACCGCTCTACACCAACCTGTGGCCCTCGCCGGAGTTGTGCTCTTCGTTGGTGAGCCACCCTCGCCCCTTTCCCCTCCCTCTCTTACCCTCAATCAAGCACACAAGGTCATCCATGGAGACTTCACCATTGATGACCTAGAGCTCGAAACACCTCATGCATGTCAAATCCCTCACTTGGAATGAGTTCCTCATGTCCTTAGGAACCCATAGGAACAAACGGCACTCAAATCCGTGGTCGGAGCAGCCGCCGGCAACCTCGCCGGTGAGTCTCAGCAGTCAGGCGGACTGTCCGCTCGCCACGGGCAGACTGTCCGCGGGTCGGGGGTCAAAACACAGAGCCTCTGCGTAAAAATGCGACTTCGGGATTTTGTACAGCGGACGGTCCGCCCTTCTGCCCCGGACGGTCCTCGGTTCATCTCCCGACACCCACACAGAACCGGTGTGTTTCTGGAACCCATCTCGAACTTTGCCGGCGGACTGTCCGCCTCTTTTTGGCGGACTGTCCGCAGGTGTAATCTGCGCAGTCCAGTCAGCCTTTTCTTTTTATGCATAAACATATCTCATCTTGTAAAATTCATATAAAATTCAATATAGCTCAGAAAATTGTGAAACAAATTTTGTTGGTTTCATAATAACGTCAAGCATCTGTTAAAATTATGTTTGACCCCAAAATACTTATTTTATTTTCCAGATTAATTAAAAGAGTGTTCAGCTTGTTAATTGCATGATTAATTCTCTGTTAGTCCAAAAATTGTTAAACTAATTTTGCTAGCTTCCTTATGGCATGCATGGTCCAGTAGGAATGTTTTTGTGCAATGGTAAGGTCCATATTGGTGCAGTTTATTCATGTTTGTTTAAACCTAGGCAACTAGTAATATACAAAATAATTACAAGGGTGCTCCTAAAATTATGAACCCAATTATGTAGGCCTTCCTTAACCTTGTTGTATCATCTAAAATTGCCAACGCATAAGAGGTGATTATAAGTTCATAAACTTCATGTTTTAGCCCCCTAAAAGCTTTCAACTTGTCATGGCTTATGGTGTGCACATGTATGAATAATTATTTGGCATTTGACCTCATGTATCCATTTGTGCCATATTCTCAATCTATATTTATTTGTATATAATTTATTTGTACAACGACCCTGAACCTTGCTAGCCCCTTTTCCTCTCATGAGTCATTGCATCTTGTATTCATATTCATTCATGAGCATCATTCCTAATTCATGCATTCATATATTTTCCATAGAGAACGACGTTCCGGAGAGTTGCGTGGTGGAGCACCAAGTCTCAGGCAGGCACCCCTTTCCAACTATTTTCAGAATGTTAATTTGCTTATTTGATTGTGCATGAACCTTCCTAATGTAGTTCATGTGTAATGAGTAGAATAGAACCTAATTGGCATAAGCCTTAGAGTTAGACCAACTTCTAGCTAAGTATGCTTGTTGAATTATACGAATTTAATTGCTTAGCCATGCTTAGCCGTTAGAAGTCGAGAGGTGACAAGGGCATCACCACTCGCGAGATATAGGGGTTTGTCTAATTATACTTGGATAGTTGGAAAGTTCTAAAGATGATCAACCATGAATATGAGACGAGATTTGAGCAAGTAATGTAGGGCCATGTTGAGAGTGGAACTCAAATGGTTAGGCTTGCTTGAATTGGTGAAGGACCGATGCGTATCGCTTTAGAACCTGAGCACTCCTCGTATAAACCACATGCTTAGGATGGGATGGGCAAGCCAAGTACCATAAGCCGAACCTTGCTATGGGACGGTTTGACACGGGTTGTGATGAGGGGTAGATGGCATGTGTCCGTTACCCCTATACATCTCCGGCCGCCCTTTCATCGCCGGGTGTGGGTATGTGAACGGTTGAGGGCATGAATTAACACTTATCCTTGACGCTCGGATATGGTCGTTGGTCTTGCGCCTCGTGTGGGAAAAGTTATACACCCCTGCAGGGTTTTGATCTATTGCAATAGCCACGCTCTTGGTTATGGCACGCTCATTTGACTTCGACTTTACGTAGAGTTTCGGAAAGGGCTTATGGAAGATTGAGCTCATGGTTGATGATACATGATCACTTTACTTATGTAATTGTATTGGTGTATGATTTAGAGATTATATATGCTATGTCTTTTGCTTATTCAATTCCGCTTGTAATTTTGTACTTGGATAATAAAACTTGATTAATCCCTTGCATCCACCAAATGTATATGTTTGGGATAAGTCCTGCTAGTACGTAATGTACTAACGGTGCTGCCGTTAAGTTGTTTTGCAGGTTGGTTTCTTAGGAGTGATGTCCACGTTCATCCCGCCGGAGCCGGCAAGGTGGATGAATGGTGGTAGTCCCTCAAGCTTAGGAAAGTGGTGTCCATTGGGCAAGGACATCATTTTTCTTCCTAAACTTCTCTAATCTTTCCGTTGTGTTACATCTATTGGTCTAAGAAAAATAGGGTAGCCACATAAACCTAGACTATATTCTAGTTAAATAATAATATCACTTTAGGTGATAAAGCTCCCATGTGCTAGTTGAATTAGGTTATAGTTTTAAATTGAGGAATTTTTGTAAGGTGATCAAGACTTGTAATCCAAACCTTTAAAAATTGCTCTCCCACCCTTGTGATGATATTCATGATGTGAAAACGGTATGCGGATTGATCCTGGGAGTTGCTCGAGGCGCATACCGGAGAATGCCGGGATTATCTTGGTTATGTTGGGTTGGTCAATGGATAATGGATGACGACCCGATTTAGGTAAGGTAATTTGGGCGGCTCCTTACGGAAAGCATCAGGAATTCGTCACGAGCATGGACAACGAACATCACCTTTGTGCAACTGAAAAGCCTGCAAAGCGAGCACGTGATAGCGCATGCATCGGAGATCCAGGACGCTATACGACAGTCAGCACAGGCCGAGGAAAGGGGAAAAAAAATGGAATCAAAACGAAAAGCAGGTCGCCGGCTGCCAACGTCGTCTCGTCCATTCGCAAGCCGCGAAGCCCCGTCCTGCCGCCGCTCCTAGCTTTCATATAATCATATCCACCTCTAGTCGCGGCGAGGCGCAGTTCAATCCAGGTATGTCACTGCAGCTCGTTCTTGTGAAAAGCCTTCCTGCGCGTTCTGTTGTCTAGTTGGTAATATGCGAGATGTCGATCCGTTACGTGGTTCTCAACTTTGGATACAATACAAGCTTAGCACTTTTCACATATCTGTTGTTTATTTTTATGAAAAGAAACACACATGATATATTGTTCATCCTAAATCCTAAAATCTCGGGGTCATATGGGTCTCCTGGAGCTCTTCGTCACTGCATGTGTGCCGGTTCTCAACATGCTTCTGGTGACTGGCGTTGGGTCCTTTCTAGCGAGTGATGTTGCAAGCATACTCACCAAAGAAGCAAGAAAACATCTAAATAATGTAAGTGATGGTGCTGTATTTAATCCTTCACCTCTGCATCTTTTCCTGAAACATTCTGAATCCCTGTTGTCCACAGCTAGTGTTCTATGTATTTAATCCTTCCCTCATCGCAACCTATTTGGCAAAGACAATCACCATGGAAAGCTTGGGTAAACTGTGAGTCTCATCTTTATTCATCAAACTGTTATTTGATAGTATCAGTTAACGGTAGTGACGTACATAAAAAAGAGCTTTTACTTACCATTATGTCAATAGTGAGAAATAGATAACAGGATTACTTATGTTCCCAAACGCAGGTGGTTCATGCCAGTGAATATTCTCCTCAGCTCTATTTTTGGTTTATTCTTCGGATGGATCCTGATACAAGTCACGAAAGCACCTGTGAAGCTGAAGGGACTCATATTAGGCTGCTGTTCTGCTGGTAACTAAGAGTTTTTTTTTTCTCTAGCATGATCCTTTCGAAGAAAGGGTTATAGTTCATACTTTGAAATACTGTTTTGGACTAACTGAACAGAGCTCCATTACCAATGGAAATACACAAACATCTGAAAAGTTCCATAAATTTGGAAATGTGAAGACAATATTTATGATTCCCCCCCCCCCCCAGCAGAACAGCATTTATGATTTAAAATAAAAAGGAGCTAAAACTAGCATTGGCCGGATAACCAATGCTAAAGCTTTTCTTGGAATTTTCAGATCGGTTGTTCCAAGTAGGGACATGGTAGTAGGTAGTAGCAATAATACTGATGAAACAAAGACAGTACAATGAGACATGCATGACAACTATCCGTGTAATGAAATAATTTGTCATTTTGTGTTATTACTGAATGTGAAATTGTACACTTATGGACATCAGATTGAACAGCAACTTCGGATTAATTTGAATTGAACCGAAAAGAGTTCAAAATTGTGCCTTGCCCTGTCTTTTTTCTTTTTAAAAAATGTAGTCAATTTGCTTGGATGGCTGCAGGTAATGTGGGCAATATTTTCCTGATCATCATACCAGCTCTTTGCAAAGAGAAGGGAAGCCCATTTGGAGCCCCTGATGCATGTCAAACTTATGGACTAGCATATTCTTCACTCTCCTTGGCTGTAAGGCTTGGTCGTTGTTTTCTGTAATATAATCACCACATGACATTAGCCTTCTTAGATTTGTTGTTGTTAACAGCAGTTACCACTGTCACCAATGATTTACTGCAGATTGGTGCTGTGTTTCTGTGGTCAATTGCGTATAATATCATACGTGCGACAGCACAAGTGCCTGAAGAAGATGGCGATCATCGAACAAATCAGCCGACAGTTCTGATTTCAAATGCTACAGGACCTGTTTTAGAAGACAGGTGCTCAACCTCTGACTCTAACATAGAGTGCACGCTCCCGCTGATATCCACGGACATACCAGCCCGCAAATTCAAGGTTTTGTGGAAGACTTGTCTTCCCCCTGCATACTGTTTCTTTATGCGATTTTTTTGCTCTGGCTTGCACCATTACAAATTTTAAACTTGTGTAGGTCCCATTGTCAGAGAGAGCAAGGCAACTTTTTTCATTGATCGCTGGAGGGGTTGACATCAAGAAGCTGTTTGCTCCCTCGACCATTGCAGTGGTATTGTTTGACTTGAACCCAGATAATACCATTTGTTTGATGGGTTCAGATTCAGCTTCAACAGATGGCAGCCAGAATACCCATTTCTTCAATCCAAAGCAATTTACCGCCTTCTTTCGTAGATCGTAGGCCTCATACTTGGAGCAACACCTCTACTTAAAAAGTCTCTTATTGGAGCAAACGCCCCTCTTCGTGCCTTTCAAGAATCCGCTGAACTGATAGGGTAATTCCTGCATGCATTTTCTTCGGCTCTGTGGACACATGCACTTCCTGTTTTCCATATCTCCCAATTCCCATGTGCTTACTACTGTTTTGTTCTTTTCCTGCAAAGCGGAGCTGCAGTTCCAGCGGTGACGCTGATAATGGGAGGAAACCTCCTCAAAGGTAACCAACCCGCCTTGGTCCTGTCTCTTCAATGTTGTAACGATGATGAGCTGGGGCATGGTCCATGATGGTGCATGAACTCTTGCTGCCTGCCAGGGATGCGAGGAAAAGCGACTGTCCAGCCGTCAGTCATCGCAGGCATCATAGCCGTCGGATACGTGCTGCTGCCGCTGCTAGGCACCGCGGTGGTGAAGGGCGCTGCCCACCTGGGGCTCATCCAGCCCGACCCACTGTACCAGTTCATCCTCCTGCTGCAGTACGCCGTCCCGCCAGCGATGAACATCGGTGAGCGAGTGCGCCGTGATATGATGTTCTCCTCCCCATGCATCCATCTCTGTTCTACTCCTAAGCAATTCGCCACTGGAGGCTTGTTACTGAGACGCATCGTGTGGCGCGCGCAGGGACCATGACGCAGCTGTTCGGCGTGGGGGAGAGCGAGTGCGCCGTGATCTTCGTGTGGGCGTATGCGCTCGCCTCCGCCGCCGTCACCGCCTGGTCCGCCTTCTTCCTGTGGACGCTGTCGTCGTGACTGGGGCTCTCTCGCGGCTCTGTGGCATCATCGCGCTGTATCCTGTCGCTGGACATTAGCTCATCTGGTTTGTTTGTCCACCGCCGACTGCGCAGTGCCGTCCGCCGCGGCGAGCGTGGGCGTGGCGGCCCTCGTGGCGCACCCGCCACGTGTCGTCCCACACGGCCACACCGTTCGGTCGTCAGTTTCGTGCCGCGTGACGCACTGACGTCGCGAGGTGGTGGCTTCACGTAGCACCGCGTGTTCTCGGCCCGCTTCATTGGCCCGGTGTTTGCCGAACTGCGCCGCGCGCCGGTGGGTGTTTGCCGTTTCCGTTGTGGTGGATGATGGGCTGAAAAATGAGAAGAGGAGTATTATTATCTCAGCCTTTGGAATCGAGAGCTCTACGTGACGGCCCAGCCCAACACCCACGTTTTTTTTTCCTTTTTTAAAAAAAATCACCGAGACGGAATGCAGCACGGTCGATGTCATTCCGATCCCCATCCGCCATGAACAGAAAAGTAAGCGCCAGTCTTCGCCATTCCTTTCTCACACTGATCTAGGTGACTGAGAAACTGCCAATCTGCCAAAGGATGCCCGGGTCTGTTGCCAAAAATCATCCCCGCTTTCTCGGAGTCGGAGGGCACCACGCCACCACCGATCCATCCGCCCAGAAGTTGCCGCTGCTGACCCGCACATGCACGGTGCACCCCAGACACCACCTCACCCACCACATGCCCAGACGACGCCGGGCGGACCGGAAACCAGACGCGCCCATCTTTATTTTCTCCGAACGGGACCAAACCAAAACCAAGCAAACACAACTGTAGCATAAGAAAAACACTGTAGCATTCGCTGTGAAACGTGTTTTTTAAGAAAAAAATAGTAAAAAGTTAAAATAAATAGTGAAAAATTAGAATGAATAGTGAATAGTTGGGAATCAAGCATGTGGCGCACGGTCTCGCCTGCTGCCGCACTCAACGTCGCCGGCGGCCCTACGCAGGCTCCGGGCCCCCGGGTCGTCGGCGGACGACGGACTTCAGGCCGTTCCAATTTACTCGTGTCTTTACTCGCGCCCGGACCAGACTACCCCACGAGACCACCCGCACCGATGCTCTCCCAGCGCAAATGCCAGTAAAAACTTGCCAGTAACAACTCAGATTTCTGGATGTTATTGGTCTGTATATGCAGTACAAAACTTGGCAAGTTGACAGAAGAAAAGACATAAGCACGTACAAAAGATATAGGACTAGTACGTAGTAGTAATTGTAGAACAGTAACAACGGTAAAAGTGAAACGATGCGCTTTTGGGATGGGCAATGACATTGCACCACCTGGTTTGGTCTGTGATTTCGACACATGTAACGAGATGCTCTGCAGGCAAGCAAACACGTAGCGTGAAGCGTGAAATTTCTCTCTTATTGCATCTTATACATATCGGCAAGTAAAAGGCGCACAAAGCTTTTGCGTGTTTTCTAAAGAAAAAACAAAAGCCAAACTGTAGGGGGAGTACATGGCTACACCGGAATGGCGTGCGGGGATACAAGGCTCCAAAAGCCATCATAGCCAACTATTCTCAAAGAAGGAACGCGATTTCGTTTTCTAGGGGGCGAGGAGGTGGTCACATGGTGAGCCATGCCTCCCTTTGCCTTTTTCCTTTTCTTTTTTCCGGTAGTAATCATGCTCTTGGTTTTCCCTTGTGATTTGACGACATAGCCCTATACTTTAAAGAGTCATGTGCTGGATTTTTGTTTTCTTTTCTTCTCTTTATTTAAACATTTTCATGTACCATAAATTTTTTTTGTCTGAAACTGACATGCCACTTGGCCCCATCAACACCAGTATTGTGCTAAATACAAGGAGAAATTTCCTGCCACTTTATTTCATCCAGCAGAATTTCTATACCTATCAGGGCCAACATCTTTCCAAGTGGAGCCAAGTGTGAACTGGTATTTGTCAATTTCAATGAGCATAAGTTCCCAACAAACAAAGACCTCTGCCTAACAGGGAGAAAATGCTCCAGTACCTAATTATCATGTGCATGCCCTCTAGACACAACCTTTTTTTATCTCAATGAGAAAAAAAACAAAAACAAAAACTCAAAAACGAGAGAAATAGTCAATACTGGTGGCCAAATTTTCTCCAACTTTTCCCAGTTCTCCAACCAATTATTGGCTGACAAGGCGACCACACATTGGAGGCACGGAGACCACACATCAGCTTACTGTCGTCTCTCACTTAGGCTGTTAAAATAACACAAAAGATTCCATCATCTAAAGGAGATATTTCCTTGGGAAATTGTGGCCGCATTTCGTTCTTATCTCTCTATGTGTCAGTCATACGCATGCGTCGATAGAGGTATGAAAATTGCAAGGGTTACTTTTGACAAAGATTTCTCTCGCCCTCCAAGGATAAGCTTGCACGCACTAGTACAAAAAACAAACAAAAAAGAGAGTCTGAACACGAAGGTACAAGAAAATGGACGGCTTGGTTTGAAACATTGAATATAGAAAAAAGGAGAAAAAGATGGCGTGCCATCAGGAAATAGGAAGCTGGTAACAGTGTTCTTGTTTGTGTTCTTCTAACGAAAAAAAAAGGTAGTCGATAGGTGCACGCAAACATCACAGTACGCATTTTTTGCACGCCTTCTATAAACCAAAGCTGATATTTTTTATGCCATAATAAATTTATGCAATGTTTAATATTTACATCATTCTAAACGTTGGTACTCAATTAAACTAGTACGGAGTATAATAGAAACAAACTCTCCATTATTATGCATATATGATCAAAATTTCCTAGATTTATAAAGCCCAATTGATTGCAAAAACAGTATTTCTGAAGACTACACTTTTATCTATATTTTCAAATAAAATAATTCAGTGTTATTGGTAGTTGAGTATGGTTTTTCTTTTTGCCAAAAATTAAGTGTAGTCCTGCGTCGTGTGAGGGAGCTATACGTGGTATACGTGCTGTACTTTACGTGATGTTCTGCGACGGAGTTGCGGCCAGCGACACATGCATGTACGTAACTGTTGCGTATATTCTCCTTTCACCTCACCAAAAAGTTTAGGATATTCCTACTGCTTCCAGAGACGAATGCCGCCAATTACGTACTGCGGCACAGATGCAGTCAATAATTTCATCTTTTTTTTCCCTCGTTCATTTGAAAGAAGAAAAAAAACGGTTTCCACCATTTTGGCATGATGCGGCACATGACGCCAGTTTGTACCGTGGAAAGAGCTGTTGCCTCGTGTTGCCTCAGCTGAACTAGCTGCTTCCCAGACCCCACTGTCCAGACTTCAGTCTGGCATGAACTCTTCCGTGAATATCTTCAACAAAATAGTAGTATAATAATTCGATGGTTAATCTTTCCCCTGCATATCATTATCTAAAAAAATATCACCTGCAGATTCATGCCATAATATATATCTAAGAACCGAACAAATCAAAGACAGGGCAATGATATCATTCGCATCATACGAGAAATAGAGTCCAATTTTTGCCTTTATTCTTTTGTGAAAGGAAAAAAAAACCAAGTCCAAAATTCAGGGGTTTATACCCAAATCATTCTATGTAGCCAGCTACAAATCTTGGACTACCCTCCATTTTTTTCACGCCTTCTTCCGAATTCAATAACACCGCCACAAATCAGCAGGCGAAGACGGCAAAAATAAGCCGCAAGCTACATCACAAATTACAGCCGAAAAGGTGGCGAGATTAAAGAAGCCAAAGAGAGCGAGGGCGATAAGGACGATGCAAGCGACACGTGCTGGACAAGTTAAGTTAGAAAGTGTGGCCAGTGGCGGTATGACAATACAATAAACTTTACTTTAGGGTGTATTTAGATTGTAGGAAAAAACACTGTAGCATAAGAAAAACACTGTAGCATTCGCTGGGAAACGTGTTTTGTGAGGAAGGAATAGTGAAAAGTTGGAATGAATAGTGAAAAGTTGGAATGAATAGTGAATAGTTGGGAATCTGAACATGGCCTTATTTGATTTGCAGGCTAATTCTTGGCATGCACTCAATCGCTCGAGCCTACTAGTAGTAGAGAACATCATTTTCATTTCCCAGTTCTAAAACAATTTCTCCCAAAGCGACCACAATTATTTCGGAGGACCACCGCGTAAATGCAAGAAATTCTTCGAGACCGACACGCATGCTTTGCCGTGAAGGATCGAGCATCCCACGGGACAAGGAAAAAATGGCTCAAATCAAATTTAATTCTGGGCCCCGTGCGTTGCTCTACTTACTATTGGTGTCAAAATCGTTTTGAAATTTTTAAAATGGTGTCGCAAAGATGCCGAGTCCGGTTTCGATTCCGTCCCTGCTCCAAATCGGATTTTGCTGATGACTAGGTCCAGTGGTTCTGGTGCCGACTCTTTGATGTTTTGTGTCACCTAACAGAAAACAAAGGGATCCTCCGGCAGCAGAATTTCCTGGTACAGGGTACCAAATCCCGTGAAATCTGTGGCTTAATCCTTCATCTGCCATGTAACTAGGGCTAATTAGTGCTGTAGTAAAATAGTAAATTGAAGGCCTGGCCAATGGCCGGGATGCCGTGAGGGACATCATGACAAGTTTCAGAAGAATTTGATGACAGCTCTAGAAACAATTATTATACGAGTTCTTACGTAATTTAGAATTTATATGTTTCAAATGGAAAACCATACGTCAGACAGGTTCGATTTTTTCGCTGGGCAAAATATGTTGGTGAGCTCGTGTACTTTTAGAGGGAAGCACACAAGAGGAATCACGTTTTTTTAGAACTGAATTTAAAAATAAAATAAGCAAAAGAAAACATGTTATATGACTTAAGAGTTAAGAAACCCCTGGATTCCATTTTTTTTTCGAAAAGATGAATTCCAAATTTCCAGGCACTAGACAAATATGTACACATTTTTCCAGAAAATATGGTAGCAATTCAGTCGGCTTGAGAGATTCAAATTTGCAATGATATGAGGTCGAGACTAGTGTCAAAACAAAACATGCTCCTTTGTTTTTCAGTTTTGCATGCCAGTTGTCATATGGTTGGAAATGGTCATGGTTAGGTCCATGTGCAGTGTAAAACCAGACAGAGCAGAAGAAAAGAAATGCTGAAGCAGATAAAGCCAAAAGCATAGGAGGCCACAAAGTAAATAAAATAAGCGTAGGGGTCAAATAAGGTAGACCCTTACCAATGCAATCCTGACGTGCTTCACTTACCCGTCTGTTTTTTATTTCCTCATTAAAATCCTTTTCTTTTCCCAAAAGATTACGTGAGAAGAGGGGAGCTGGGAAAAGGAAAAGAAAAAGAAAAAAAAAAGAGAAGAAGAAAATGGGGGGTAGAAGAAGGCTGTGTGAAGTGAGGAGAAATTACGTAGGACATAAGCCAAATCCATTGATTTCTCTCGGCTACTTGAGTTGAGTTGTTTGTTTGAGTGGTCTGCGAGGACTCCTTAGCTCCGCCGGCTAACCCGCCAGTGTGCAAGCTTGCTTCTTGCATTTTCATGACTATTTTCTTGTCTTTTCCCTCTACTTTTTCCTAGTGCTACCCTAATTTCTGGAGATTTCTTGGAAGAATTCTCTGCTTCATTTCTCAGATGGGGATCTCTAATATTTCTCTGCTTTATTTGCCAACCAAATCCTGACCATCCCCATTTTTTCTACTTGTATTGTGCTTTACCCCCTTCTTCCTCCCATTTTCGTTTTTCCATTTCCTCTCGTTTCTTCCACGCCACCCCCAAGCTGCCACCACCCTACGCTGTAAAATTTGTGCTGCTCTGCTCTCGTCGAAAATTTCGGCTTTGAGCATGGAAGGGTTTATGTGTTTTTGCAGCTGCTAGCTCACTCAGCAGCTCGTAAGATTTGCTCCTTCGTTGCAGCAGATAAGTTGCAGCCTTTTGAGCAAGAAATCGTCGGAGGGAACTGTTGATTCATATCTCTGCTCCAGCTCACTTGCTCAGTGTGGGATGATGGAGGTGCGGCCGTCCTCGGAGCAAGGAGGAGTGATTGCCGGAAGGGAGCCGTTAGTGCTGCCGAAAAGCCCGCCGACGCCGCCGTCCTCCGGCGGGCCACAGAGCCTGCGCATGGCGTTCACGACGGACGGAACCCCCGTCTTCGCTCCGGTGAGCTCGGCGCCGCCGGCGACGGCGACGGCGACTTACCAACCCTTGGGAAGCGCGGCTGCTCCGAGCTTGCCTGGCGCGGGAGGCAATGGCGGAGCGTCGGCGCACCCGGGTGAGCCACCGGCCAAGAAGAAGCGTGGTCGGCCAAGGAAGTACGGGCCCGACGGCTCCATGTCGCTGGCATTGGTGCCCGTGTCCATGGCTGCGGCGGCGGGGACGGTGGCTCCCGGCGCCCCCGGGCCTTTCTCGCCTGAAGGCGCCAAGACGCCGAGTAGTGCGCCGTCAGCGTCGCCGGACGGCGCGAAGAAGCGGGGCCGGCCCAAGGGCTCCACCAACAAGAAGCAGCACGTGCCTGCTCTTGGCAATATTGGTATATCCTCATCCAAAACTAAGCCCCCTTTTCTTATTTTATGAAGATCAACAACTGGGAAGGAAAATCTTCATCTTCGTTCTTATTCTGTTAACATAATAAAACTAATACTGCCTGGAGTCTTGACTTGCTCAGAATTGCTGGTTGGCTTTTGAATAGATCTCAGATGATGGACTGCAGGAGTGGTGTCAGAAAATTTTAGTATTTTCCCAACCTTTTTTTAATAAAAAAGGCTACATCTTCTTTATTTTGCATGTAAGATAGTCCATTTAGTTTTTTAATCATTCTGGTTTTTTCTCTGGGAATGTCTGGCTAAGGATGCTTAATATTTGGTTATCACATTGTTGGAGTATGAAATATCTGTTTAGCTGAACTTTCGAAACTCCAGGTTTTGTCCTAGAACAGTAAAAGTCATGTTCCAAAATGTCCAGCGCTTCAGTGTACATATGTTGGATTTGGTGTTGATACAAGTATGTCTTACAGGCTCAGCAGGGGCTGGATTTACACCTCATGTTCTTTTCGTGAAAGCAGGAGAGGTATAGCTAATCCTCAATCTCTCATATCATTCAGTTCAATTTGGATGCTGCACTATGTCATTTGGCTAAGCATTATTCAGTTAGTTTCTTGAAGTAAGATTTAACATCAATAGTAAATATGCCATCTTTCTAATTCACCTATCGTCAGTGGAAACTACTACTTTGCACTGAGCTATTAAATTGTAGTGAATTAGTGGCGCCTTTATCATCTCTAATTTCTGCCTTTTATGGGTTATTCAGAGCAATTACTAAAGCAGGACATATGATATTCTAGCCCTCGAGTATTTGAGAAAAATCTAGTCATATGATCGCCTTTTACACGTCCAGAGCTTCTGTCAACAGCAGGATGCGAAGTCTCTCATTGCAATCTGGTGTCAAAGCAGAACTAGTTTAACTCCCTATAACTCACGAGACGCTTAAGCGGAGAGGCAGTGCATTGTAACCTTTGTCAGTTCTTGGGGAGTCAGATGGCATATAGATGTGATGATATTGTTGCAGATGAGGTTAGCCACCGAAAATGGCTCAAACTTTTTATTTTGCAGGACGTATCAGCAAAGATAATGTCATTCTCTCAGCACGGGACGCGCGCGGTTTGCATCCTTTCAGCAAATGGCGCCATATCAAACGTGACACTTCGGCAGTCTGCTACCTCTGGTGGAACGGTGACATACGAGGTACTAGTATGTAGTTTTACTGTCAGAAGTCAGTGATATTTCAGGACAATCCAACCCTTTCTGAAAATGCAAAGAATGGCACCAATCTGAAAATGAAAATGTGATCAAAGATGCACACGGAGCTTGTTGAAGAGTTGCAGCCTTGTAGGTGATGATAAAATCCTTTTTTTTATCTGCACAGGGCCGGTTCGAGATACTGTCTCTGTCTGGGTCGTTTCTTCTGTCAGAGAACGGCGGCCATCGCAGTAGGACTGGTGGTCTCAGTGTTTCGCTAGCAGGCCCTGATGGCCGCATCCTGGGTGGTAGTGTTGCCGGACTTCTGACAGCAGCTTCGCCAGTACAGGTCCGTTGCCTTTCTCATTCACCCGATGATTATTAGATTTTCAGCTGCAGCGCTGTTTACTCGACATTTCACATTCATATCTCCAACTTCTGTTCTCGGACAAGATACTGCCGAAATATGTACATTCCTGATTTCACTTCTTGGTAGCGCAATTGCACAAAGCATTTACAGAGGACAGAGCGTTGTCAACTGCTTTTCCCAATCTTCTTTGGACGTCAATCGCATGCTGCCCTCCAATTGCATAGTGATCAACGTTGTTTTTTTACAGATTATAGCGGGGAGCTTCAACACCGACGGGAAGAAGGAGCCGCCGAAGCAGCAGCACCACCACCAGCAACAGCAACAGCACCAGCAGCTTGGTCCGTCACCGTCAGACCCATCACCGGCGCCACTAAAGGTCGTGCCGGCCGGCGTGACGACGGGGCCGAGCAGCCCGCCGTCCAGAGGCACAATGAGCCTGAGCGAGTCATCCGGCGGTCCCCCTAGCCCGCCGCACGGCGGGGCCAGCACCGGCGGCAGCCATGGCCAGCAGCAGTCAGGGGGCTTCTCCGGGATGTCCTGGAAATGACTCCAACGCTGGGCTGGGCATCAGTGACCGGACTCCGTCTGACCGTCGTAGGACTGGCAGAAACGAAGAAAGTTCAGCTCTTTGTGTAGGGTGATGCACTGATGCGTGGGAGGACTGAAGCTCACTCAGGGAGAAGACGAAGCTTGTAGTAGCCTTGTAGGTGGTGTCATCAGACTCTGTAGCTCTCGCTGTAGGTTGTTGCTGATCGTGCGTTTAGTAGGGTGGTTTCTCATTGTCGTCTGGGTGCCGTGTACTGAATCTGTGCCGTATGCTATGCAAGTATGCAGCATGTTGGATCCGTTTGTTTCTATGTTGCGTTTCGACGTGGCGCACGTGATCTATCCACTTTGTTGAAGCTATCGCCTTTTTTGTTCATCACCTCCAGTTTTCGGTGAAAAAAGTGGTTTGCGCATAAAACTGGATAATTCCTAGTAGGATGACTCTGAATCTGAAACCATTTCATCGGACAGATACCAAATCGCATACAGAAATTTGCTTAATTTCTGCGGACTAGGGATCTGGGATCTAGCGTATGCTGTGCCAACACTGTAGCATCGAGTCTGGCCCATCGGTTTGAGAATTTGACGGCTGATAGTATGTGCAGTCCTTAACGAATCTCCATCTATGCCGTGCAAAGCAGGATGCCCGCAGTTTTAAAAAATACGTCTTCAACACGAGAAAACGTATTCGTGCTGACTCAGCTGTCTGTGACTGGGCCCTGTCCTCTTCTCTTCCACACGGACGCAGTGGCGGCGAAAAGTTCCCCAAACGACAAGGGGAAGTGAACCAACGGCCCAAGAAACTCCGGCGCCCACCTCGCCACTTCGGAACCCTAGCCACCCCCGCCCACCCACCCGTCCGCGCATGGATGCTGCCGGCGACCGTCGTCGATAGCGAGGAGTACGTCCCGTGACCTCGTGAGTCGCTTCGACCGAGGCGTGCGTGTGGCGCGGAGAGGAGGGGAGGGGAAGAAGCTAGGGGGGAAGGCGGGCGGGGCGCGATGTCGGTGCGGATCAAGGCGGTGGTGGACCGGTTCGTGAAGGAGCTGCAGGAGGCGCTGGACGCGGACATCCAGGACCGCATCATGAAGGAGCGCGAGATGCAGAGCTACATCGAGGAGCGCGAGCGCGAGGTCGCCGAGCGTGAGGCCGCGTGGAAGGCCGAGCTCTCCCGCCGCGAGGTAATGGCCTCACCAATCTGCGCTCTCCCGGGTTAGCGTTGAAGCCTGAAGCAACCCATGCGCGCTACTCCTACTTGTGTGATGTAGATGGCGTTGATGGATTGGCTGATGTTGCGTATTGCCGGTTGTCCAATGTTGAATTTCAGTCTTCCACAATCAGTGCTCGTAATCTGCATTAGTCACGCGATGTTTCAATTGCAATCAGAATGTTGATGAGCCATTTAAGTGAAGTTTGGGTTGATGATGTAGGATTTAAGTGAACTAGTTTGGGTCAGGTTTGTCAGTAATCACTACATGATCTAATTGCGGGATTGATTTCCTCCTCTAGTGGTATTTTGTTTCTGTTATAATTTGTTGGGTTTCAGCTAGGGATGCAAGTGGGTACTCAATAGTGCCTTTTGGGGTCAATTGAATAATTACGATGGCGTGCCACTCTAATTCATTTCTTCTTCTAAATTGGTTACGTGCAATGGCATCCTAGTTCATTTTATCAAACTTTGGGTTCTCACCCAAAATATATATATCCTACAGCCCTAGTTTCAGCTTGTCATCCTGCAGATTTTAGTAATCGATGCTTGCATATAAAATACAGCTTTTATGCCTCATAGTAGATGAAATCAACTTCAAAATCTTTCAAAATTCTAACCTGAATCCCTCCAGTCAGTGCACTGGCCTTCTTCTCTTGTGACCTGGGGGTCATAGTGGTCAGTTCAGGTATCACTTACCCCCAACCCAAGATCTAGCTGTGTAGCGGCCAGCACTAGCCCATTAGTGTGTTTTGATGGTGGTAGAGGCGGCCAGCACTGCTAAAATAATTGTTTTCCTTGTTGCATCATGTATGTCTTATGTATGTAGTACTTCTATCTGAGCATTTGGTATAACCAGTGATTTTGGATCTTGACTTATTGCTTACTATGGCCACGTCTGAGATATGTTCTGCTGCCATTCCAAAAGGATAGGTTTTTCTTGACTGACTCTGTGCAAGATTCTGTTGACTTGATAAATATATGTGATGCTTATTTTGAAATTTGAGGTGTATGATAATTGATATGCAATGGGGGTCTGACGAAAAGTGTCTTTCTGACTGTTCCAAAGGTGCTTTAGATATAATCATGTTATTAATGTTGTGGCAAATAACAGTTATTTCATGCCCTAGAACTGTGGTGTGTTCTGTTAACTTGGTTATCCTTTGTCCAATTAGGAGCGTTGAGTTCAAGCACTTGATCTTCCTTTTTTTTTTTTTTTTGAACTTCGTTAGAGGCTTAGGGCAATATGAATTTTAGAATGAGCTTTCTGATATTAATTATGCATTCGACATTGGAATTCAGATACACCTGATTATCATAGTTTTGCATTTGATATCCTGTTCATCAATATGAACTGTGATTCAGGAGCTGCAATATGACTGAGTTTTGTGTTGTTTCTCTAACAGGCTGAGATTGCACGGCAAGAGGCAAGGCTGAAGATGGAAAAGGAGAACCTGGAGAAGGAAAAAAGCGTCCTCATGGGAACCGCCTCCAGCCAAGATAACCAAGATGGAGCCCTTGAAATCACCGTCAGTGGTGAGAAGTACAGGTGCCTTCGTTTCTCCAAGGCCAAGAAATAAGAGGAGATGAACTGGCACTGAGGAGCTATAGCTTTTGTGTTGTGTACTCAGAAGTCAATAGTCAGTACTGGACTATACATATAGTCCCATCCATAGGCCATAGCCTTGCTTAGCCCCCATTTTGATTCAAATTGGATTGTTTCTTTTCTTGTTCAGGGGAATCATGAATGTGCGGAAACAGATTAATATATTAATTGATGTTAGGGCTGTCTTATAAAATGGGAGGGCAGCTAGAACAGCTGAATGGAACCTAATGATGGCTGAAGACTGCTGTCAGTTGTGATGCCTTGTTCTTGTCGATATGTTTACAGGTCATAGCCCGCTATACCTCAGTAGTGGCTCTAGAATATGAGCTCGTATAAATGGTCAACTACTCTACTGCTACAAAGTTGATGTATCAGATTTCGTCGGTATTGCCGCTGATTGGACGCTGAGAAGAAGCTGTCAATGGCTTAGTACAATCTGATGCCACCTTTAAACATCCCTGCCAACTTATAAACAAAAGGTAGCCGCACACAACAGCTGGTTTGGGAAGAATCAAACAAAGCTCAGCGCAGCAACTGGCATCCGCAGTTCAGTTCACCAAACGCAATCAAACAGCCTGTGGTTTATCCCAGTTTTATGCACGTCTGGGAACAATGCCAATCATGCCATCTAGGAAAACAATCAATTCTTTTTTTTCCTCGAACATAGATGATCAGTATACAGAACACGATCCTCAGCGGTGGGTCCATTTGGCAGCTGGAGAACCAACAGAAGGTCGTCCTCCTGTCAGGTTGGCCCCACTGTCCAGCTAGACACACAGAACGTTGTGCGATCCAACTCCACGAAATGCCCGCCCCCGAAAAAAAAAACCCTTAACACCCCTGGATCAGACACATAATCTCATAATCGCGACGGCATGATGGTCATTCGCCACGGTTATAAATAAAGACGCTGCCGTGCCGCGACCATCGAACCAAGTCGCCAACCACACACGTCGGCGTGCGCACCTCACGAAGGACGACACAGAACAGAAGCCCCAGCCGGCCATCCCGTGTCGCGCCAGCGCCAGCTACACAGCTCGCGTTCGGCGATGCGGCTCAGGCACTACGAGAGGCTGTCGCCGTCGGAGGCCGAGGCGTGCGACGCCGCCGCGAGGGCGTGGGCGGCGCTGAGGCGGGCCGCCGCGGGTGTTGCCCGGTTCTACGCCGCGCGGCGGCGGTGGTCGTCGTCGCGGAGGCTGTGGGGCGGCTGCCGGAGGGTGGCGCTACCGCCGCGGGCGAAGGCGGCGAGGTACGAGTACGACTCGGCAAGCTACGCGCGCAACTTCGACGACGGGTCGTGGATGGCCGAGGAGGGCGTGTCGTGGCACGCGCGGTCGTTCGGTGCGTGCAGGGTCGCCGCCGTCCAGTGATGATTCATACGAGCTTCCCTTTCGTCTTTGCTTTTTTTTTTTTTGTGAGAACTAGCGACTGATTATTTGTTAGAGATTCTTTTTAGCATTTCTTAAATCTCGTGTATGTAGAATTGATTTGTAGAGAGCTGGACATTTTGTTTGTACTGTACCTTCATCATGTGAAAGACTTTCGAACGTAAAAGAGATGGGAAAAATAGAAGGGGATGGCCACTTGGCGAGTCTTTTCCCTTATCACCTCAAGGAAGGTTTGCAAACACAGAGATGTTTTCTTTTCTAGAGAATGGTGATTAAAATTTCGGGAAAATGTGAAAAAATTCGCATTTAGCGTGATCCATGGATTCCTAGGGGATGGACAATGCGAACATCTGGAAAGTTTAGACCAGGCCGTCTTAAATGGGTTTCCCAGTTGATAGACCAAGAACGTATGGAATGGAGAGAGGGTCTGATGAGGAATTTTTGTAGGAGTCAGGATGCTGAAGAGATCCTAAAGATCAGATTGCCTACAAGACCTTCTGAAGATTTTATTGCATGGGCTTATGAAAAGAGTGGTGTTTTTTTTCTGTTCGTAGTGCTTATCACTTGGCATACAATTTGCATAAGCAGGAGAAGGCGGGCTGCAATCCAGTTCGACTAATGGAGGTGAAAGTCCGATATGGAAGTCTTATTGGAAAATTCCTCTTCCACACAAAGTCTTGATTTTTGGCTGGAAATTATGCAATGATGGTCTGGCAACGCGCAGTAATAAAAAAAAAGAGAATCATTGATCAAGTCGACATTTGTGAAATATGTGGTTTAGAGGCAGAATTGGCAAGGCATGCTGTTTTCAGTTGCCCACATGCCTCTAGCTTAAGGAATGCGATGGGAACTTATTGGACTTTGCCGGAGGAAGAGCAACTGCAGGGGCTGTCCCCAGGTAATATTATGTTGTTATTGGTTAACCTAGATACAGATGGAGCAGCGAAACTCCTTTTGATTCTATGGAGAGCATGGCATGTCCGAAACAATCTAACACATGATGTGGGCAAGCTATCTATTGTTAGCTCGGTCAAGTTCCTATGCAAATATTGGGAGGAATTATGTGATATCAATCACAATAGTTCCTTTGATCCAAAAGGAAAAAAATATTGTTTGTATTTCTCTGATGTCAAGAGCTAAGTAAAGAGATGAAAGAACAGAAGCAAAATGGAGACAACCACCACCTGAGTGGTTGAAAATTAATGTGGATGGTGCTTTTGACAAAATATTCACGAGAAGGGGGCATTGGAATTGTCATACGCAACGAACTAGGTCAAGTTGAACTTACGGCATGGCGGATTTTATCATACGGAAGGGACGCAGAAGAAGTGGAAGCTTTGGCCTACAGAGAGGGTCTCGTCCTAGCAGCAGAATGGTGTAGAAAGAAAGCTATTCTTGAGGCAGATTGTATCTCTCTAGTGGGGAAGCTCCAAGATCATGAGGGTCACAAATCGAGGTTGTGTTTCATTATTAAAGAAGCCCAAGAAGCAGGGTGTAGTATGCCGGAGTGGTCGGTGCAACACACGTAAAGAGGGCAAAATGGAGTAGCATATGAACTGGCTCAACTTGCAAAGCGTTCTAAACGTACAGTTGTATGACGTTTTTTAGTCCAGTGTGTGTTCAGCATATTATTGCGCATGAATGTAACTTTGTTTCTAATATGCAATAAAATACCCCCTTCGGGAAAATACCAGATTAAAGAAGGATTTTTTTCCTCGCAAAAAAAGAAGATTAAAGAAGGATTTTGAGAGGGAACCTTTCTCTGGGCCTAGCCCAACCTTATGAAAGATTTGCCCAGCCTTTTCCTGCAAGCTTAATTAGATGCGCCCATCGGATGAGAGTGTCATGAAGTCATTAACAAGGCCGGCCCAAGCCCAAACAACACGTTTTACTGTCCTTCAATCATCGGTAATAAAAAAGAGCGAGGTAAAAGGAGAAAACAACGGTCCGGCAAGCTCGAAACCCAATCCGATCCCATTTCCACCTCCTTCCCCCATTTTACCCAGTCCCCTTCCCTGACCTCCGCTCCAAATTAAATCCGGCCGCGACCGCCGCCGTCTCCGCAGCCACCGTGATGGCGTGACCTCCGCCGTCCGCCCCCCGAATTCCCTCCCCTCCGCACTTCAAATCCCCACCTCCCCCACATCACCGATTCGCCCAACGCGCAATCCGATCGCGAGACCTAACCCTAGCCGGTCACCGACCGCCATGAAGGCGTCAATCAAGTTCCGCGACGACGACCGCCCGCTCCTCCGGGCCAAGGTGCCCGTCGGCGTGCTGGGGCTTCCCTTCCTCTCGGGCCTCGCGGCGGGGGGCGACGCCAAGGACCTCCGATTCGACCTCTCCACCGCCTTCTCCTCCGGCCCGGCGCTCCGCCTCTCGTACCGCCCCAACGACCCGCTCCAGCCCTTCGCGCTCTCCGTACGCACGGGGCTGGGCCCGCTGGGTTCCCCGGCGCGCGCGCCCTTCGCGCTCGCCGCCGAGTTCAACCTCCTCTCCTCCAACGCGCCCGCCTTCTCGCTCCTCTTCAAGCCCCGGATCGGGGATTTCGGCCTCGCCAGCTCCGTCCGCTCCCCGTCGTCGCCGCCGCCCCCTGCGGCAGCCCAGGCGCCGCTGGCGATCAAGATGGCCGACCTGGCCACCAACGGCGACGACCACGACCGCGACGCGCAAGTGAACGGGTTCTCCTCCGCCGGGAACGGGTTCGCAGCGAACGTCGCGGCAGCCGCGGGGAAGGGCGGCGGCGGGGTGGGCGCGCTGCTGTCCGGGATGCAGCTCACCACCAGGAGCGTCCTGCCGCTGTGGAGCAAGGCGAGCCTGCGGTTCCACTGGGGGCTGCGCGTGCCGCCGGAGCTCAAGGCCGCACTCGCGGACGACGGGTACGGGCGCAAGGCCGGTAACCTCGCCATCAGCAAGCTGCCGCTGCTGGTGATGAATAAGATCACCATTGAGCATACGCCCAAGGCGCCTTCGCAGTCCGAACCGGACAGGAAGAGGAAGAAAGACACGCCGGCAGCAGGTGAGGGAGAGGAATTCTCATTGATGAAGAGGCAGCTAGAGGCCCTCAGCACCGAGAGCACAATGCTGCGGCACGCCGTTGAGGGCCTGCGGGCTGAGATCGGGGCCGGCAAAGGCGAGGGGCTCAGGCTGACAGCAGCACTGCCTCCTCCGCAACAGCCATTCATGTCGAAACCAGATCGCCATTGCCATGGCAGTGGGAAGGAACTGGTGGACAATGCGCCGAAACCAGCCTCGGATGCGGCAAGCGAGGAGTTGAAGAAGGCACTTGAGGCCCGACGGAAGTGAGGAACTCTGCTAGAGCAGCTTGCTGCCATTGCAAGCTCTTTTATTTGACATGGCTGCTGCCTGCTGTGTTAAGTTTTGTGCTTAATAATAGACTGGTAAGGGCAGTTTACATCTGGAAGCAAGTGAGGTTGCCATAGGTGATGCATTAGCTTTGCCCCAATTTTATTTTATTTGCTTAATAGGATATCCTGTTATGTATAAATTCGTGTCTTTTCTATTCTGAATGAATAGATGATTAGCTTTTTCAATGGCTCTAGTTGAACGATGCGGCATGTAGGCGTTAATCATGGAGAACTTAGGGATGGGGTTGCAGAAGCACAATTGTCTCTTTGAATAAAGCGTTGATGTTCCTGAGTTTTGTTGATAAATGTTGCTAAAAGGCTCCTGAAAAGTGAAATCGGGAAGTTAATGGCATGGCGTGACATGTTCCTTCAAAAGGTACAATTGTTTCAGTGAAATCCTTGCGAAAATCCTGCGTTGATTTCGAGCATTTAGATTCTGCACAAATATGTGTAGGTTGAAACTGCCAAATCGAGCAGATAAGCAACAGACTACATAAAATTCAAAACCTGAACTAGTATCATCCAGATTCATCAAAACTATTTCAGCTGCACCAAATCGTCGGTCCCTCCGACCCACATAGTCAATAGGCCACGGGTTAAAATTTGAAACAGCATGGAACTTGAAACTTACCGGGTTTCGTCCCCAATGTTTGAATCTTGGATGCTTTTGACTTTTTTTTTCGAACAATTTCGGGGGAAAGGTCCCCACCTACTATATTATCGATGAACATAATTGTTGTACAATTACATTGCGACCCCCGACATGCCACGGGTATAGAATATAGGTTGAGAAGAGAGACACAACAGCAAATCTACATAACTAGGGGACATTCGCCCTACAGTTGTTGTAGTAGTTTCGCCACGCCGTCCAATCCGCAATGAGCTTCTTGTAGCGACAGCTCCAGGAGTCCATGTCGCTAATAATTCGGTGAAGGACCTCAGTCCCGGTCATTGTATGGTGATCGAAGATGGCTGTGTTCCGCGCCTTCCAAATGTGCCAAAGGGTAAGAAGCACCACGTCGAGCTGCACAGAGGGCGGCAGTGCAAGGTTTGCGCCTATCAGCCAAGGAAATCGCCACTCCGAAGTCCCCGGGTTAATCCCAAGTCTTGCCCAGACATTTTGGCCTTGAGGGCAAGCGATGAAGATGTGCTCAATGGTCTCCATTTCGGTGGGGCAATGTTCGCAGTTGGATTCCTCTAGAGTCCGGATGTTTCGGTGAAAGAGGTAGGCTCGGCAGTTGATCCTCCCATGGTGAAGCAGCCAAGCAAAGAAGCACACTTTCATGGGCAGGTTTGTTTGCCAGATTCTGATTGCATCTATGTTTGGGGTGGGGTCTATGCGTGTGGAGCGAGGGATCTCCGAAGTACTAAACGGCCTGTCCGGGGCGGCATACATCCAACGTGCATCAGGAGCGTTTGTGAGGGTAATCGTGGTGAGGCAATCATGGAGGACCTGCTTCTCTTCGCTTGCTTGTCGAGTGAGCCTCGGCCTGAGGTGGTCGGCGAGACCGGTGGAGAGGACGGAGCAGACTAAGGCATGCGGCCTTGTACAGTGAGAATATAGTGCCGGGAGGGCGATCGCTAGACAAGTGTCGAGGAGCCACCGATTGTGCCAGAAGGAGGTGGTTTCCCCGTTGCCAACCCGAACAGAAGTGAGTTCCCTATACCGAGGAAGTTCTTCGCAAACAATCCTAGCCAAGTAGGTGTCAGGTGTAGTCTCACCGAGAGCCCCCGGGTGGTTTCTTCTGAACCAGGCTTGCCAGGGCAGGGCCGATGGAGTGAGCAACTTATGAACAAATTTGAGGAGAAGGCGGTGATTCTGGGTGTGTAGAGAGCGGATCCCGAGCCCTCCGTGTTCCTTCTCCTAGCAGACCCGCTCCCAGGCAATGAGGCAGCTTGCACCATGGCATTTTTCTTCTCCGGTCCAAAGGAACGCCCGTTGCCGTTGTTCCAGCGCATCGATGACCGTTTTTGGTAGGAGGGTTGACGACATATAGTACGTTGCCAGGCTTCCTAGGACCGCATTGACCAGGATTAGGCGTCCTCCGGTGCTTAGCAAACGAGCTTTCCACCCTGAGAGGTACCGATCAAAATTGGCAATTAATGGCTGGAAGTTCCGAACCCGGAGCTTGTGAGGAGAGAGGGGAAGACCCAAGTAAGGTTGGGGGAACTGAGAGGTGCTGCATCCCAGCGTGGAAGCCATTTCAGATGCCAGCCTATCGTCAATGTGCATCGGAACAAAGGTGGACTTGTGGTAGTTGATCGTTAGGCCAGTGGCCATGGAGAACGCGTCCAGGATCGACTTGAGAGTTCCCATTGCCTGAGCAGATCCCTGGATTAGAATCAAGGTGTTGTCCGCATACTGGAGAACAGGGCAGGGAAGGCTCGGATCAAGTGGATGTTGAAGAAGGCTATTTCGAGACGCCTGTTGAATGAGACGTTGCAGGACGTCGGCTACGATGATGAAAAGGTAGGGTGAGATCGGGTCGCCCTGGCGTAGGCCTCTTTTGCAGTTGATCCACCGCCCTGGGACGCCATTGAGCTTAATGGCAGTCTTCCCACTCTTCAATACCTTGGCCACCCAAAGCCGCCAGCGGGCGTCAAAACCCCGTGCTGCGAGAATCAAATCAAGACTTTCCCAAGAGACCGAGTCAAACGCCTTCTTGAAATCCAGCTTGAGGACGGCAGTTGGGGCACCCCGCTTATGGCAGCAGCTAAGAAAATCCGCCGCGTAGACAAAATTCTCGGAGATGTTGCGCCCTTGGATGAAGCCGGCCTGGTCCGTGTCCACACTGGTTGGGATATACTTCTTAACACGGTTGGCCATCGCCTTTGTGAAGAGCTTCATAGGACAATTTTGAAGGGAGGATGCTTTTGACTTCAGTTTTATTATGTTGCGCGCAGTGCTTTCCAACAAGCCAAGTAGCCAACGGATGTAGGAGTACTCCTAGTAGCAACAGCTGACCAGTGACCAAGGGCAATATTGGCATTGCAAAGAGATAGCTGCACGTGGGGCCCACTTAAAAATATCCAGAAACACCCCTAGAATACTCGGAAATTGTTCGCGAGGTGAGGACGGGCGCTGGGCTCGGCTCGGTTGGCTGCCATGACCACCATGCCATCTTCTTTACCGATAAAAATCAAACCAGGCCGAGGAGAAAAGCGACGAGGAAAGCAACGGAGGAGGGCAAAGGACGCAGGGCTGAGACCACACCTGCACTAGCATCACCGCCTGACGAGCGGGCACGCAGCAAGGATGGCGGACGGGTCGGACGGCACCGACGTGTCGCCGGAGTCGGAGGCGACGGCGGCAGCGGAGAAGGGCGGGGAGATCTGGGGTACGCTGGAGGAACTCCTCCTGGCGTGCGCCGTGACCCGTCACGGCACGGCGAGCTGGGACTCGGTGGCCATGGAGGTGCAGACGCGGAGCCCCCTGGCGGCCCGTCCCGGCCTCACGCCGCACAGCTGCCGCCTCCGCTTCCGCCACCTCCACCGCCGCTTTTCCACCGCCGGGAGCGGCGGCGACGAGGAAGAGGTCGAAGAGGACCCCGACGCCTCCGCCGCCGAGGGCTGGGTGGACGAGCTCCGGCGGCTGCGCGTCGCCGAGCTCCGCCGCGACGTCGCGCGATGCGATCTCTCCATCGGGTATGGAATCCGGAGAAGGGGAAAAAAGAAAAAAATCCAAACAAGAAAAACTTCCTTTTGAAAGCCCTCGCCCGCGTTTGTTTAGCCGTTTGATGGCGATCACTCGGCCGCGATTTATTTAATCGAAAAATATTTTTTGGTTTTTTTTATTCGTGCAGGTCGCTGGAGTCGAAAGTGAACCGGCTCAGAGAGGAGCGGGAGCGGAGCGTCTCCGGCGAGGCGAAGCCGGACGAGGCGAGCGGCAACGACCTCCTCTCCGGCGAGGAGCCCGGGCGGTCGTGCCGGGAGTCCAACTCCACAGATCTGAAGCCTCTCAAGCACCCCGACCACCAGGGCGTCGGCGGCGCCAAGGAGGAGGAGGTGGCGAAGCAGGAGGCTTCCGGCGCGTCGGCGGCCGCGTCCAAGGAGAGCAGCGACGTTCGGAGCTCGGCGAGCCTGTGCCGCCGCCGCCGCGGCAGCCTGAAGGCTGACGAGGAGGAGGAGGCGGCTTCCGCGCCATGCCCGCCACCCGCGCGGTCCCCTCCGCTGGCCGCGCTCCTCGACGCGGTCGCGGGCAAGCTCATCCCCGTGCTGCGGCGGCTATACGAGCACGAAGGCGAGGTAGGTGCCCCAGTAATTACCCTTCTGCTCTGTTTTTTCAACCGCGGGATGATACAGGTGGGTTAAAATTTCGGGCTGGGACGGGGGTGAAATCGTAAAACCTACCGGTGAAAAAAATGATTGGGTCCGGTGAAATGTCAGGCTTCGGGTCCCACCTCTGATTAACGGTTCTCTTCGATGCGGGAATTTTGGATAAGTTTGGGCGTGCATGTGGCATGCATGATGACCTGTGATTAGAAGCCCTAATCCGTGACCTACCTGATTTACATGGGCGAGACGTGTTTGAACAGTGCAGCGCGCTTGCTTGCGAGATGGAAAACGTTCCCTCGCTGAGTAGGATGACTTCAGGTTTGTTGTGGTAGGTGGCTACAAACAAATGGATGGGAAACGCCCCTCCAAACCCCAAATGCTCAAAATTTCCCCGGTTCCCTAGAATAACAACCAATCCGAAAAACTTTTTCTTTTGAATTCATGTGAAATTTCTTGTCTGCAAAGAGGGTTTAGCTGAGAATCTTTATACAAGTATACTACTCCATAGTACGCAGCTGTGAATTTACCAACTGTGTGAAATAAAGGACAATCGCCATCTTTTTGCTCGTGCATTCTAGCACGGCCAAGTTGGGTGCAGTGTTGCAATCAATCATATATGCCGGGTGCCTTGTAGCTAGACGATGCTCGCAGATATTTTCATTCACGTCCGACTCGATTCCATCCACTTGCAGGAGGCCGACGCGTACCGTGGCACGATCAGGCGCCACGTGGACCTAGACACGGTGCGGCGCAGGGTGGACACGTCGGCGGGCTCGCGCGCCGCCGACGACGACGACCACTACCCCGCGCACGAGCTGTACCGCGACCTTCTCCTGCTCTGCACCAACGCCGTCGTCTTCTTCCCCCGCGGCACCCCCGAGCACGCCGCGGCGGTGGATGCCCGCGCTCTCGTCGCCGTGCACGCGTCGTCGTCATCGGCGGCGCGCGAGCCCAAGCTGGAGCACGTGGCTGCGCCGCCGCCGGCACCGGCGCCAGCGGGCGCTGACATCGTCGGGTCCCTGATCGAGAAGGGGGGAAAGCCGCTGATCGTGTGCCGCAAGCGGAGCTCCATCGCCAAGGCCGCGGCGGCCGCGAGGAAGGAGGAGAGCGCAGCGAAGGCCGAGCCCGAGGCGGCGGCGGAGGAGGAAGAGAGCGAGGACGACAAGAAGGGCGCGGCGGCGGGGACCATGGATAAGGCGCGGGGGCTGAGGACGAAGAAGAAGGGCCGTGGCGGCGCTTCCAGGATTGTCGGGCTGAAGACTGTGAAGGAGGCGGACGACGCGGCCACGGCGATCGACGGAGCGAAGAAGGGCGCTGCTGGCGCAGCGGCGGCCGGAGGTCCAGCCAAGAAGCGGAAAGCCGTGGACTTCCTGAAGCGTCTGAACCAGTCGCCCTCCAGGAAGCGTGGATCCTCGCTGGGGACGACGCGGAAACGGTCAGCGGCGGCCGCGGCGGAGCAGGAGAGCACCACCAGCAAGAGAGGTGCTGGTCGGAAGGAAGGCACCGGCCGCGGTGGATCCAGGAGGGGCGGCAGGGGTACCGGGACGAAGCGAGGCCGAGGCGTCGGTCGGCCGCTGAAACGGGGCCCGGCTCCGGCGACGCCGCCGCCGTCCAAGAGGGCCAAGACGAACACCCGATCGGAGAAGTCGTCGGGAACGGGCAAGCGTGGAGGGAGAAGGCAGGTAGGATGACAGTGACAGGACGGTAGAAGGATAGAATCAGGGGGTTTGGTAGCAACTAGCGAGTGAAGCCATAGTTTCAGCGTGTGTGTAAATCACGTAGGTTTTGGTAGGGAGTGTGCCGAGCTGACAGGATGCTATGGGACTGACGTCTTTTCTGTTTCTTGTGTTCTCTTGTTCTGCTTTAAAGAACTGATGATGATAACTGGGAAGGGGCGTAGGGCTGCAAAGCCTCATCTGTTTTGCTGCTTCCCTGTTTTCTTTTTCTTTTTGTTTAGGTTGTACTTACGGCGCTAGAAAGGAACGAAAGAGAATCGCGTGAAGGTAATTAAAAAATGAAGAAAAATATCGACCATAGTCGTTGCGCAGATCCATTTGCTTAATTGCTTTAGGCGCAAGAGGTAATTTTATCTAATATAGCAAAACATTGCGTTGAGCGTGGATCGAACACGCGGCCTTCAGATCTTCAGTCTGATGGTCTCCCGAAGAGCTGTCCCCGCATTTGGATAGGATGAAATACACAGTCAAAAAAAAAAGTTTTGTAGCTGAGTTTTGAGAAGCGTATTTTGTGAGTTCGAGGATTGTGATGAATAGTAAAAATTCGAATAAATATTTTTTTTAGAAATATTCTAAATCTAAACGGAGTTCTGATAAACGTATTCCATGGGTAAGAGAAATGGGATGAATAGTGAAAATTTAGATGAATAGTATTTTTTTTTAAAAATATTGTGCGGATATGCTTGTGTGCAGCTAATAACAGATTGCACGCCAACACGGCAGAACACTACCACTTCACAGCGTTTACGACAATGGAGTCTTTTCATATGGAATACAGGAACAGCCAGCTGTTCACTAAAATCACAACCAGAGCAAAATCCAATGTACATCTGAGATGATATAACAGATGTTACGCTAGGGTTAGACATCTTCAGGTGATTCATGTTAATCATCATTTCTAGATTACTTCTACAGTTACATTGGAGATACCACCACTACAGTCACCATAAGAGATGGCGCCAAAGCAGGCCTCTTTTTCTTTTTATCAACGTCTCCTAGCCCCTCGTGGGAGTAACCAAAGAATCCCATCTCAGGCACCAACTAGCAACTGTTCGTCATGTCAGTTCGCCATCACGTGGTTTCTTTTCCAGTGATTGGGGCAGGTGGTCCAAAAAGGCATATTAACCTTCCAATTCCAACAATATTCCAGGAAAAAAAACTAAGTAGCAATGCCATTCCCATCGCCAGTAGTACCTGTTCGGCCTTCCATGGCCATATCTTCTGTTACACAAAAACAGGTTTAGTGAAATCGTCAGAAGTAAAACAGCAGGTATGATGCCTCACCCCCCATATCCCTGATGTCCAAAAGCAACCAGCAACATTCCAGTTAAAAACACAATAATTCAAGTTGAGCTCATCCAATAATCATGTTTTCTATTAGCTACACCATTTTCAGCAAATATTATCCGCCTGTCAATGTTCTCCTACAATGCATTCCAAAGGTCGAACTGACTAGTAACTTACCACTTTCACTATCTGATGCTTCATCAAGTCTGGCAATTGCATCCAGTAGTGACTGCTCTTGATCCTACAAGGAATATAGTTTGGCTTCACATATCTCGATTAAAGGATACAAAGGGTGACAACTAGGATTTGTCATTCGCATGATATTTTTTTTTCCAAAGGGGACAGCATGGGAACAGAACAACTAACTCACTTTCAGCAGTTTCCTCGCCTTTTCAATTTCACGCATATTCGGATTGGACAATACCCTCTCCACCTGTATTGGTAACATAAAACTGTAAAACAAAACTACATCTGATTATCTTCCACGTCTGACTTATTGAATGAAATATACCTCTGTCACAACACTTTCAGTGTTTGGAATGTCAATGTTATCAAAATTCCTATTGATGCCATTTTGAGGTGGAGCATAGTCCCTTATAGGTTCATTTATTGATAACCTGCCTCTCCCCCGGATAAGGCCTGTCATCGCACCATTGTTGCTTGGGTGCCTCTTCAACATGGGGCCAGAAGGGCCCCAACCATCTCGATTTGAAAAATGAGCGTCAAATTCCCATCTTATATCTTCAGGTGGTATCTGTTAAATGTGCATTCATTAATCTTGAATGGAATTAAATGCAAGGTGACAATCAGCCAGGTTAATTCAACAAAAAAATTTGAACACACTTACAGATGGAGCATGTTATGCAACAAATTTCCATACAACAGATCATATGACTATATCAGCAGTAAGTTTTGGCTAGTAAATGTATCAATATTTAGGATCTGGTACCACGACAAAAAAAAATGTGGCAACAGAACTTCTTCAACAACAAATCCATTACCATTAACATTTTAACCTTACTGGGGTCCATGAGCAGACAGTGACTAGGCGTCCATCAAAAGATACTCAGGCACAATGGCACATAGAGAAAATTGAAGATACTATCACAGCCACATACAGAAAAATCAATCATTCATGGCAACAGGTGAGATGAAAACACTAGCTATGGACTGAAAGCATAACCAGAATAATGCAGAAAGGCACAACCAAATGCAGTGGAAACGAGGGAGGAATGGGATAAAGAAAATAGTACAAACATTACAGGCAGACAGTGCTTACATCACAAAGCCTGACCATTTCCCAAGTCTCAGCTTGTGTGCCTATGTCATAGCCGAGTGCATGTTCACCCTAAAAGGGAGCGTGAAAAAACGGTTACGAGACACCAATGCATATCTACATCGATGGAGCAAACAGTAGCAAAATGAGAAACCAACCGTCACAGGGTTATATTGGGTAATAGTGGCTTCGTAGAAGTTGTTGTCTGCTGGCCACCTCATATAAACTTTGTGATTTATTAATGAACTTGGATCCGCAGATGACAGTGCCAATGGCATGGGCTGTACAAGTCAAATCGTAAAATTGTTCTCAGGAAGAAAGAAACATTATGTATATATTCTGAGCATACCGTCTTTGGCTTCTTGCCTCTTGCAGATAATGGGCCCCACTTTGCGGATGGAACTGAGTGGGAAGGTATCACAGGGGACTGGAAGCCTGCAGGTTGCTGAGGAATCGAATGAGATGTCCTTTGCCTCTTGGCAGTGGACCCAGGCTCTGCATCATATAGAGCCCTGCTGCCGCGATAAAGAGCACTTGGGGTTCCCCCTGCCTGTCTTAACTCCCTGCAGGTTTTTTTGGGTGTAAGCAACAAAGGATGGTCGCTTCACGACGAAGTAAAACATGTGCATACATAAAAGTTGTCATGCTTTACCGATTACCTCATTCGACGTATCGCTCCATCTTCATTGACTTTATTCAATAGCTCCCTATGTTCCTCATCAGAAACCCTCAGTTCTTTCCTGAGTTCAGTAATCAAACTCTCTTTTTCCTGCACAAAAGCGCATTTATTGTATTCTCAGCACGGCAAGCAAGCCAAGATAGATTGCTGGAACTTTTAGCACAAGCATCAATTTGCCTATAGTACCCAGGATATTGCATCAGATTGCACTTTGAATGCTCTAAGAACACCAGTATATGCATCCTGCTCGACACGATGTATTTCACTCTCCAAATCGTTACTTGTCCTCATGTAAGGAAATGCCCCAGCAGATGCTCGGCCATTCACACTGAAGGATCGTCCTCTTAGTCCTCTGTTTTGTGCTGGGGGAAGATCATCATCAGTCCCTACAACAAAGGGAGAAGAATCAATACTGCAAGACACAACTTGATAGCAAGTTAATGAGTAGATTTGCAGACCATGTAATCCTATGACTGCCACACCAACTAAACTTAAAGCTCGTATTTATAATTTGGATATCGTACCAGAAGCCCAGAACTAGCTGCCCAAAGCTGGGACACTGATAAATGTAAGGAAGAAATCAACATACTACAGCAGTGGTACAGATTTTTCCATAGACAATATATTATATCAGTGAAACCTATATGAAACCAATATCCTATATCCGTGAAACTCCTATGAACAAGCTCCTATCTTATATTTCACAGAAGCAACAAAGTTTCAGCAAGTTATCCATTGCCCTAGGGGCGGACCCAGCATCGGACATAGGTGTACATGCATAGACCCAATAATTTTTGCAAAGAAATCGAAGTTAGCAGGTAAAACGAGTATATAACTAGGTAAAGATACGAATACATCTTACATTAGGGTTTGGGGTTTGCACAGCAGGAAGGGAAGAGAAGGTTCGGGCATACCATGTAGGTGCTCGTCGATGGCAAAGTGCATGGTGAAGGCGTCGCGGATCGGGCGCAGCTGCTCGCCCAGTTTTCGCCGGCGGAGGAGGAGATCGAGAGAGGACAGAATCAGAAACAGAGGGAGGTGAAGGGGGGGAGAATCGGAGAGGTAGGCCCTGTTTGCAGCGGATCTGAGCTTGGCCGGCCACGAGTCCCCTCGGCCGGGCGACGGCGAGAGGAAGGGGTAGAGGGAGAGAGGAAAGGAGGGCCGGTGGCGACGGCAAGGTGGAGGGGAGGGGACGGGGCCTGTGAGGTGCAGGGGAGGGAGCCCTCGCGTCCGGGGCGGATCCAGGAAATCACGACCCGCCAGGCTACTCAGCACCTCCCTCGGCCGCTCGCCTGCGGCCCTGCCGGCCTGTGCTGCGCTTGACCGCCGGCCGCTCGCGCTCGAGCAGGTTCTCTGTCGCCGGCCGGCTGCCCAGGTGCCGCTGCCCCCAGCCCACTGGAGCCGAGCGGCGCGAGCGCCCGGCGAGGAGCTAGCTGAGGCGGCGAGCCGATTCGCTGGCCAAGCAGCCGCCGGCTAGGTTAACGCGTGCGGGAGCAGTCGAGCGCGAGCCGACGACGAGCGAGCTATCGAGGTGGATAGAGGTCAGGAGAGACCGAGAGAGAGAGATGGAGAAGAGGCCGACAGGGAAAAATAAAAAGGCCCTGCTCGGTTGGGCCGCTCTGTTGGTTCATGGGCTGGACATTTTAGGCCTCAGCGAGGAAAGAAAATGAAAAAGTTCCTTTTCGCCTCCCTATACATCGGACCGAGTTTAAATTTTCTCCTTACACCGTAAAACCGGTTAACTAACGTCCCTGGACATTTGAAACCGTGCATTTTACCTTCCTAACCCGGATATAAGCGGTTTGAAGGTGGTTTTGTCTTTTTCTTTTTCTTTTATTTAATTGGGCTGAAACTTCAAAAAATCAAAATAAATCAAAGAAAAATCATAAAATGAAAAATCTAATTTTTATTATAGATTTAAATTGTCTATTTATTTATAAATAAATAGAATAATTCATAACTGCATTTTCTATGATCCAATCATGGTGAAATTTTTATGGAAGCCTAATTATGGTATGCCTAACTTGTATTAAAAATTTGATACTCATTCAATCATGTATAACTTAAATATTGATTTATTTATAGAAAACCATACTAAATAAATTTAAAACTAAGTTATGCATGATCTAATGAGTCTAAATTTTTTAATGTCACTGAAGCATATAATAATGATCTCACCATACAAATTTCATCATAATTGGACCATTGTAGATTATTCCATTTAACTATAGTAAAAAATAGATCTAGATATGTAATAAAAAATTATAGTAAAGTATATAATATTATATATTTTTAGTGTTTATATACTTACGTGGAGTCCAAAAAATTGGATTTTCCATTTTATGATTTTTCTTTGATTTATTATGATTTTTGAAGTTTCTGCCGAAATAAATAAAAAAAGAAAAAGACAAAACCACCTTCGAAACCGCTTATATTCGGGTTAGGAGGTAAAACATACGGTTTCAAATGTTCAGGGATGTCGGTTAACCGGTTTTGTGGTCTAGGGAGAAAATTTAAACTCGGTAATGTCT
The DNA here is from genome assembly GCA_015342445.1 of Digitaria exilis. Taxonomy (NCBI): domain Eukaryota; kingdom Viridiplantae; phylum Streptophyta; class Magnoliopsida; order Poales; family Poaceae; genus Digitaria; species Digitaria exilis. The sequence goes on from JACEFO010000112.1 coordinate 1,866,688, forward strand.
AGAAGACGAAAAGGACTTTTTCCAAAGAAAATTGGGTCACCCACAGCCCAGACGACGCTCACCAGATGCCATCGTCTTCAACCTTGAGAGTTGAGACTGCTTCAGACTCTCTTATCCTCCCCACGGTTTCAGACCCTCGTATCGTATCCTCTTCTCCTCATAGTGGAAACCGTTTCACCCACGTGACCGAATCGGCTGGATCGTCTCTCGTCCGTCCGGACCGTGGGCCTGCAAGTCCTACGCAGCATGAGTGGCAGACACGACGCCGCCCGCTCTTCTTCTTCCTCCGAGTGCCATCGTACCCTCTCCTCGGCTCCTCCGTGTTCGTCACGCGCCTGCTACTCCTATGGGTCAGTCGTCGCTAGGCTAGGCAGCCTCGAAAATCATTAGGTTCTGTTAGTACGAACACAAGTAACAGAAAGTGTTGAGGCTTTTGAACTACCTGTACCCCGGCCGCGACTGATTTCCTGTCCTTCAGGTGCGTGATCAGGCATCTTTGTGGAGCCATGCACGGCCCGGAGCTGTTTTCGTTGTTTCCTTCCTCGCTATAAAATCCTACACTGGCAAACTCGCCACACATACAGACACAGCGCCTCCTCCGCTCGAGCTGCGAGAGCGCCGCAGATTGTTTGTGCAGTGGCAAGCAGAGCAAGTTCAAGTTGATGCGATCCAGGCAATGTCGTCGTCGAGGTCGACCATGCCACTGACCACCTCGTCCATGGTCCTCCTCCTCCTCTTCTTCCTGCTGTCCATCCACACCGCCCTCTCCTCCGCCGCGGACTGCGACCCAGCCGACCGCGCGGCGCTGCTGCGCGTCAAGGCGGAGCTCGGCGACCCGGTCCGGCTCGCCGCATGGCAGCCGTCGTCCTCCTCCACCAACTGCTGCTCCTGGGACCCCGCGGTGATCTGCGACATCGCCACCGGCCGCGTCACGGCGCTGGCGCTCTGCTCCCTCCCCGACGTCTCGGCCCCCGTGCCGCCGTCCCTCGGCGACCTCGCCGCGCTCGAGATCCTCCAGATCGTCTCCGTCCCGGGCCTCTCGGGCCCCGTCCCGGCCACCTTCGCCAACCTCACACGCCTCCGCGACCTCGACATCAACGGCACCTCCATCTCCGGCCACGTCCCGGCCTCCCTCCTCGCCGGGGCCGCCAACCTCAGCACGCTCGTCATCGCCAACAGCAAGCTCGCCGGACCCATCCCGGCGTCCATGTCGTCTCTGCTTCCGAACCTCCGGTACCTTGACCTCAGCGGCAACCTGCTCACCGGAGCCATTCCGCCGGGCCTTCTGCACGGGAGCTTCAGGTTCCTGCTCCTCTCCAACAACCGGCTGTCCGGTGAGATACCCAGCGACTACGGCGACGCCGACGTCGACACCGTCGACCTGTCGCGGAACAACCTCACCGGCGACCCGTCGGCGTTCCTGTTCGGCATCACCAAGGCGACGGCCAAGATCGACCTGTCGTGGAACAGGCTCGAGTTCGACATGACGGAGGTGAGGTTCCCGCACCACCTCAGGTTCCTGGACCTCAGCCACAACAGGATCAGGGGTGGTGTGGCCAAGTCGCTGAGGGACGTGAACCTGGACCACTTCGACGTCAGCGACAACGAGCTCTGCGGCGAGATCCCGGCGGGGAGGTTCATGGTGGCGCACGGTGCGGAATGCTACGCGTGCAACAAGTGCCTGTGCGGCACGCCGCTGCCTCCCTGCAATAACACTGGACTCTGAAGTCTGAACCAGTAAAACTGCTGCTCCGAGTTGTAGCCGGGATGGGAATATTGGAGCAACTTTTCGAAGTACAGAGCTCGTTTTGCTAGACAATATGATTATCCTCTGTAATCAGCAAATCCTCGTAGTGGCAGTCTGGCAGATATGGTTGGATGAACTGAACGGCTTTTAGGCCAAAACCAATTAACAAGGGCGATCGATATACCACCCGCGGTGGCACCATCTGATGGTGGCTAACCGGTGCTCTCCCGATCTGGACTTGCGGGGAGACATAAAATACTCTTGGCTAAATCTATGTACTCACACCTTTGCAATGCGAAATGCTAGCTTTGCATAGTGTGAACACCCAAGTACCCAACCGTACGCCAACTGAGCCAGGAAGGCAGGAAGCTAGCTGGAAGGCGCAACAAAAAGGCAAACGTTCGGCTGTATGCACCGATTGGGGGCACGTATGTGAATGCTTCTTCAGCCCACGTAGTAGCTAAGCCCATCAGCTTAGTTTTGTGGTTAGGCCCTCATCAAGCATCAACGAGGTATTCATCGATCGGGCGGGATTCCTGTTCCATGCCAATTGTCCCGGCAGCTGTGCCGGCTTCAGCTTGGTGCTTGTTGGTGGCGACTCCCGCAGCTTCTGGTGTGGGCGTATCAGAGATAGCAATCAACACTTTCATAGAAACTGTGTCAGGTGATGATGATGTTGACCTGTTTAATTCCGAGAAATATGATCTCTGGTGGAAATCCGAGTTTTGCTCGGGTTGCCGGCGTCGGATTTGAAGGTTGCGTCGTATGGGCCGGAGTTGGCCGATGCGCCTGGGAGGCATTGTACTCGGCATCTGCGTCTAGCAGTAAGCCTTCTTCTGCGGCCTCTATTTTGTGGAGATTGGCTCTGGCATCTAGCGACAATTGGGAAGCAGTTTGGATGGCGGTGACAAACGGATCCGTGAAGTCGTCGAGGAAGATGATTAGGAGTTTTAAACTTCTTTGTAATTTTTCTTTTTTCTCGGTTTTTATTTGTAAAAGAGCTGGTGTAATGTGCTAAGATCAATACATGTTCCTTCTAAAAAAACTATCTCAGAAAAAAAAATACTTGCATAAAAAGCGTGCGGGGTAGTTATGCATGCGAATCTTTTCGCACTACGGTAATGCTATGATACTAACGTCCGGCCGATTCCTCTTCTATCGGACGCATCATCCACCGTCCATCTCCCTTTTCAATCCCTACAATCGTTCCCCCACTTACGTTCGAAACTTTGCAACATCGGTGTGGCAGAACCACCCAATTTAAACTGGCTCAAGTGCGCCATAATGACCTTTTACGGTTATTGGACGCACTTCAAACAGTTTAAAATAGTGATCTGTCGAGTGTCCCTCGGACTCCTCGATAAACCACGTTAACTTTTATCTTTACCATACGACAGGATCGTCTTCGATAAGGAGAACACAACGAGCATTACCATTTTTTTAATAACATATCAAGGTTCTTACTTATTACAAGCCAAGTTTTGAAGAGAACTTAAATGTAAAGTCAAGACATTACTAGGAGTTTAATACAAACCAGCCTAGGTGGTGCTATTCCCCAAATATCAACAACCTTCGGCTCAATCCTAGAATCATTGGGACCACGATGATCTAGGCCTTCGGGAACTCCTTTGCGCCCTCTTCAGGAACTGCTTCTGAAAAATAACAAGAAAGATCCCCTGAGTACGAAGGTACTCAGCAAGACTTACCCGCCTTACCAAAGAAAATACTCTCAAGGAATATGATTGGCCTTTATGTGGGTTTGGCTGACTCGACTCTTTTGCCAAAAGCATTACTAAAACTTGATCATATATTTTCTTTATTTTAACTCCGTTGAGTTGTTACCTTTCCATCTAGGTTATAAAATATTTTGCATACAGGTGGTACTAAGCTCAACCAGCATTTATGAATCAAGCGTATCTTGTTCAACTTGTTTCCTCTACGATGCTTAACAGTTGATCAAGTGCACTCATAACCAAGAGTTGTGTCTATCCAGATCAATGTACATCCTGCAAGAGATACCTAGCCCCCAGTCACGCACAGTTGATCATACTGTACGCAACAACCTTTCAATCAGCTGGGCCAACGACCAGAAATATCCTTACTCGAACCCGGGAACGCACCCCCACGTGGGCCCCACGTCTGGCGACCACCCCGTGAGTTACAGGTTACGGCCCCGCCTTTCTCCGACCAGGCAAGCACGGGTAAGCGATATTTCCAATTATTGAACCAACTAATCTAATTGGCTTTACTGGTCCCATGACCCAGTAAGAAACCAGGTAGAATCACTTGATCCCCAGTTAAAACAACGGATCGGTCCTTAGTCACTTGAGCAAGTAGGCAGAACTAAGGATCGAGCTTACCTCAATCCCTCCTACCAACTTCTGTCCACTACCTTTCCATACCAAGCCTTCCGTGATTCATATCTAATTGGTAATAGCCTAGATCAACATCTTTTAACTTAACCTTACTAAGCATAGCCAATGTAAACATTGCTAATCAAGTTTATTGACTAGACAATGATACTTCTACCAAGGATTATTCTATGCATCAAAGGTTTCAATCAATCCCTAACCTAATGCAACATAAAATCATAAGATTTGGAATCATAAATATTATGAAATAAATATGTGATTCAAAGATGCTCCGGGGCTTGCTTGGAATCACAAGCAAGTTAGATCCTTCCGCGAGTTGAGATTCCGAAGCGACAACGATCAATTCCTTGAATGGCCGCTGCTCCTCCGAGAGTCCAACGAGCGCGTACTCCGGAACTTGAGATGCTAAAGCGTAATGCAAGTTAGTGAGATATGATATGCCACGATTTTCAAAAAAACTATGCAACTTTCCCTTCTCGATAAAGTTGCAAGCCAACCCAAGCTACCCCAAGATTTTTAAAAGACATACCCATATCTTTTCTTTAATAAAACTTGTCCTAAATCATTTTTAGTTGATTTTTAATGTTTTAAATCATTTTCTAAATGGATAAAGCATTTAAATAAATAAAGAAACCAATTTTATAAATCATTTCTAATTATCAAAAGATTATTCAGAATTTCACCATTTTTAGTAATTATAAAGCATTTATTAACTAAATCTAAACAAAGGAATTAAATTAATTGTCTATACTTGATTACTTAGCATTTTTAATGGATGACAAACTTTAAAACAAGATTAACACAATTGGTTTCAGCATTTTTGGACTTTCCTATGATTTTCTATGAATTATTTAGTGAAAAACCGAATTTAAATCTAATATCCAAAACCTAAAAGACACGTTTGCACAAAACCCCCTGGGCTTTCCTTTCTTCCTCCCCCGCGGTCCTTCCCCCGTTCAAACAGGGGAGCCGCACGAACCGACGCCCCGCCAGCCTTGACCGGCGGCGTCTCGCCGACGGCGAGGTCCCCCGACCCCGACACCGAACCCTACAACACCATCTCGCCTCCGCGCTCACGCCTAGCCCCAAAACCCCCTAGCGACCCACGCAGCAACCCCCTCGCGACGACCCCGGCGGCGGCGCGTGACGGCGACTCGCCGTCCGGCCAAGCCCAGGCGACCCGCACGAAGAGATCACGCCTGAGAGCACCAGCGACGCGAGGCGAACCCAACGCAACCCCTAACGCGAGCTGCGGTGCCCCCAGATGCCCTGCTCACGTGCGCCTACCATGGCGGGAACGCGCACGGCGGCGAACGCGGCGGCAACGACGCGTCTTCGCCGAACCAAACCCCCCAAACGCCTACCAACCGACTCTACCCACGCCACAACCCACGCTCGAGCTCACCGCACCTAGCAAACCCCTCCAAAACCACCCTAGAACCCACATGGGCAGAGGCGGCGCTTACCACCGGAGTTCGACGACGGCGATGGGGAAGACCGGCTCGGGAAAGCTCAAAAGAGGATGAAACTCAAAGGTGATTGGTCGAGGAGGTAGAGGAGGTCAAGGTGCAGTTGTGAGCGAGAGGAATTGGATGGAGGTGGCTGGACAAGGGCGCGCGACGATAAACTTCGCCGGCGACCGAGAGGTGACCGGAAACGATGAGGAGGAAGAAAAGAAGAAGAAAGCAAGCAAAGGACGGGTATATATCGACGAGAACCAACCCTGGACGATCACCACCTCCTGCTGCTCGTATTGACACGGCGATTAGCATGCACACCAGCACGTGGCCGGAGTTACCGCTTCCGCACCGACGTTGGCCGCCATTGCCCCCTTCCGAACCCTTGAACCGAGAGATTGCGGCCACGATTTCTTCCAAAACTTCATCTAAACATGTCAAGCTCCAAGAAGAAAACTTTTAGAGGGATCCACACACTACAACTTCTCTGTTGTGACTTCTTTGATCCGGTCAGTAAACCATGCAGATTGGAAGCTCAAATGTTGGGCGATTTCATTCCCCATTTTCAGAACTCGAAATTGGATTTCTCAAATTACTTTTAAATTTTCATTCAAACTGTCCTCGATTACCAAACGAAACTTGTTCGTAATAACTTCAATTTCATTTTCTCTTTTGGCACCATACTGAAATTCTCGATCAAACGCTCGAATTTGAGCCTCGATCACCGGTCGGTTTCAAGTGTCCTATTCACCTCTGAAACCCTAACTTGTTTCAGAAATTTAAACTAAAATTACTCCAAAATTTTGAACAGAACATGTCATTCCCCAGAACACAAAAGTTCTCTGGTTTGACTTGAGTTTCATTTCTTATTTTTGGACCTCTGACAAATTCTCAATAGTTTGGATCCAATTTAAGAATTTACATCTCAGACACTTTAACCCTGAATTTCCTCAAACCTTTTTCTGATTCGATTTTCAACCAAGTTTTTCTCCTTGATTTACATCTAACCTCAAACTGAGCCCAAAAACAAAGTTGTTTAGTGTACTTTGCTTAACATCTTTCCTTTTTACACCTTGGTCGACAGACCAATGGTTTCTCCAAAATCGACCTCTACATTTGGCTAGTTGTTTACTGAAAATGACACTTAACCAAAATCCAATTTTCAGATGGTGAATAGTGACCTTTCCCTTATTCTTTCTCCATTTAATTGAGCTATTTCCATACTCTTTTTCATCCCAATTTTGATTCCAACATTCTCCACAGATCTCTTTGGTCTATTTGAAATTTTTACTTCAAATTTATATCGAATTTTGACCAAATTTTGACTTTGGTCAAACTTTGTTCCTTTCAAAAATCCAGGATATCACAATCGGTCTTTGCAATGCTTCCGTCGGTTGTAACTTGACTCTCCTCTCTGCTTATTCCCTATTGACTTTTGAACCGTGCATTTACTTCAACTACTCCCGCGTTTTTTATTCAATCTGTGCAACATTTGAGATTTGCGGCAGCATCGAGTGTTGCAGTTTTCACTCTGAGATTGTTCAGCCCTGGATGGAATGTTCCATCGCTAAGTTGTTTCAATCGGCCGTTGTTTCAATCATGCACGTGAAGTTGTTTCGAACTGTCCAACATCATCGTACTCAAAAGGCGGTGCATAATGTTGCAATTTTCAACCCCTGATGTTCCACTTGTGATGTATTATTGCAAGCCAACGGTCTAATGTTCCATCTCCTGGTTGTTTCGATAGGATATTGTTTCAACCATGCACGTGTTTTTTTTCGAATCTGTGTAACATTTTTGTGAAACGTACGCAACGATTGTTGCAAATTTCTCTCCTGGAATGTTGCACTCCATGTTGTTTCAACCCTCCGTCGATTTTGTTCCATTTGTGCTGTCCATGGCGCGATTGTTTCAAATTTGAAACCACTAATGTTCCACCTCGACCGTATGTTCCAAATACCACTCAATGGTTGTTGCGGTCCAAGATTCTTTACTGCATGTTTCAAAAACACCCCGGATGTTGCATGCATCGTGCAAACTGAAACACCGTCCGAGGTCCTAGATTTTTAACTATATGTTTCAAAATCCACCAGATGTTTCGTGAAACATCCAAGTGAAACAGTATCCGTCGCTGCGCCCGGACGTAGCAACTCCCTTCGCACTGTTATCACGGGCCAGCAACGCGGCAAGCGAGAGTGCGAGACCACGCCCTTCACATGGCCTGCACTGCCCATTTAAAATTTGGATAGTGTAGCAATAGTATATTTGAGTGTCAGGTTAGGTAGCAAGCAAAGCCAGCAGGCGCGCTCGATTTGTTTAGTGTCAAAAGGCGCTAACTTGTGCACAGGAACGTGTGATCGTGTAGATTTTAGAGTACAGTTATGAGCAACTTTGAGTAAAGGTAGCTAGCCAAAGTAACCTGTTGCGCGTTCGGGATCACGCACGCGCGATATAATGGATGCGCCGGGGGGCTGTTGCATCGCTAATGGCGCCATCAATCATGGCAGCAGTGGCGTTGCTGGTGTTATTAGCGTGGCAGCTAATCTGGGGCGCGGCAGCGGCGGGGTTGGGGTTGTCCGGATGCAACACCACCTGCGGGGACGTGCAGGTGCCGTACCCCTTCGGCATAGGCCCGCCGCGCTGCCACTACCCCGCCACGGGCTTCAACCTCACCTGCGAGCCCAGCCGCCATGGCCGCCCCCCGCGGCTGCTCCTCGGCGACGGCGCGCGGCTGCTGCAGGTGGCCGAGATCTCCCTCTGCAACAGCACCGTGCGCGTCGTCATCAGCAGCAGCGGCGCGTCCGTCAACACCACCACCAGCGCCCCCGTCGCTTGGCCGGGCCCGGACGCCTGGTTCGGGGGCAACGCCAGCGATACGCCCTTCGTCCTGGCGCCCGGCAGGGCCAACGAGCTCGTCGTCACCGTCTGCGGCATGCAGGCGACGCTGCGCGGCGCCGACGACGTCGGCCTCGTCAGCAGCTGCTCCTCCTCCTGCTCCGACGACGGCGACGTGGCGGCGACCACCACCACCACCAGCTACTACCCTGCAGCAGCTGGCCGCAGCGACAAGTATTGCTCCGGCGTCGGCTGCTGCCAGGCGCCCATCCCCGTGGGCCGGACTTCCTTCCACGTGCGCCTCCGACGATTGTTGTTCGACGGCGACGGTGGCGCGCGGAGCGCGGTGCGTGACAAGCGCGCCCGCGTGTTCGTAGCCGAGGCCGGGTGGTTCGACCAGGAGAGCGTCGGTCCTGAGATGCTGCGGCACGAGCACGGCGACGACACGGCGGTGGCGGTTCCCGTGGTGTTGGCTTGGGCGATCTGGCCTTCCGGGGCGGAACGAGAGAAGCGCGCGGCGGCCACGGTGAACGCCACGGTGCTGTCGGAGTGCACCGACGACGACGCGGCCTGGAGAATCTGCAGGAGCTGGGAAAGCTCGTGCCACGACACGGGCAGAGGATACACCTGCGCCTGCAGACCTGGCTTCGAGGGCAACCCGTACATCCAATACGGATGCCAAGGTTAGTCGTAACGTGTATTTCCACAGCCAGCACTTCATATGATTCTGCAGCTACATGCACCCAGCATATTTTGTCTAAACTGATTATGTGTTTCCGTATACCATATATATATATATATATATGTAAGATATCAACGAGTGTGACGCGGAATGGATGAAGCAAGCGTGCCACGGCTACTGTATCAACACGTGGGGTTCGTACGAGTGTGTCTCGGCCACAGGTACGTGACAAATGACAACCTGGTCGTAATTTGCTAGCTATTTAGAGGGGCTATATATTTACATAAAATTGCTTGTAATTTCATCTACTAATATATAATAATAAGCCTAAAAAACGAACCTAAAGCAACATGTACAACTTTCAGATTTGACGATCGGCTTGTCAGTCGCGAGCTCGGCCATGGGACTGGTTCTTTTGATTCTCGGTACAGTCTCAATAATACGCAAGATTAAGCTGCGGAGGGCAAAAAGGCTGAAACAAAAGTTCTTTGTGCAAAACCGTGGACAGCTATTGCAACAGTTGATGTCTTTGAGGGCAGACATTGCTGAGAGGATGATCATCCCCTTGGAGGAGCTCGAGAAGGCCACAAACAACTTTGATCCGGCTCGTGTGCTCGGTGGCGGAGGGCATGGTATGGTTTACAAAGGAATTTTGTCGGATCTGCATGTTATAGCCATAAAAAAGCCAAAGAATGGGATCCAGAGAGAAATAGATGAATTCATCAATGAGGTTGCCATACTTTCGCAGATCAACCACAGGAACGTAGTGAGACTTTTTGGGTGTTGTCTCGAGACACAAGTCCTGTTGTTAGTTTATGAGTTTATTTCCAACGGGACGCTTCATGATCATCTACACAAGGAAGATACAGAAAGATCACTACAGTGGAAAGATAGGTTGAGGATCGCCAAAGAAATTGCCAAAGCAGTTGCTTATCTTCACTCTTCTATTTCAATCCCCATAATCCATAGAGACATTAAGTCTTCCAACGTACTCCTGGAAGATGCCTCGACGGCAAAGGTGTCAGATTTTGGAGCTTCCAAGTACATTCCCATCGATCAAATTGGGCTAGCAACAACAGCGGTGCAAGGGACTATAGGATACTTAGATCCTATGTACTATCGCACTGGTTGGTTAACAGAGAAGAGTGATGTTTACAGCTTTGGAGTAATTCTAGTTGAATTGCTTACTAAAAAGACTCCTAATTCATACCGATCCCCAGGAGGTGTAGGTCTTGTCATGCAATTTAATACTCTACTTGAAGAAGGAAATTTGGCCCAAATATTAGATCCACAAGTTGTGGACGAGGGTGGTAGTGAAGTCAAAGAAGTGGCTGCTCTAGCGGCCTTGTGCACAAAATCGAGAGGAGACGAGCGACCAACCATGAGACATGTGGAGGTGGCCCTTGAAGCCTTTGAAGAACCAAAGGAACATGTTACAAGTTATTATACGGTGGCTGATCAATACCATGGGAATATTGGATCCCATTATATGCTGACCAAAAGAAGCACAAAAGTGGAGGAAGCAAGCAGGCAATATAGTCTAGAAGAAGAGTTTTATTGTCCGCGAGATACCCTCGATAGATATTTTTTGGATTGTGCCGTGTGTTAATTGTTGTTCAATAACTTTTGTGACCATATATTTCTATGCGCTTTATAGGCACCTCCAAAACTCCCACACTTTATGTTTCGTGTGTATTCTTAGTCAAAAGTATCCCATTCGAATATAAATAGAAAATCAGTGATTTGGATTGGATAAAAAGGATTACTGATTGACCATAAAGTCTGTATCATATGTTAGAACGTGTTTGCACATGGTTTCCTCGTTGGGTTACTACTTAATGGAAGCACAATCTGCTTTTCGAAAGCAAACCGAAAGCACAACGTGTGCACAGATTCACTGCTTTCCCTTTAGAAAAGGAAAGACAGCTCTTTGTTGTGATTGCAGTATTTGGAATGTGGAATACATTTTCTATTGAAGTGTATCTTCCGATGAAATTAAAAATTTATGCAAAGGGATTAGAAATTTTCTCTGAATTTTAAATTTACTATGTATAAAAAGGTTTTTAATTTAAAGCAGCATTTATGTCAAAAAGCTTTTAATTTGAAGGTATTTCCGTGCTTGGAGATTAGGTTTAACGGGTGAATTGTAAAAGAGCTTTGGATTCTAAAGTCTTCTATGTAGCAAATTTATTGATTTGAAATGTTGAGCAACTTTAGTGTTCAACATTTTTTAATTTAAAGATGTTTTGGTGTCCAAATTATAGGGCAATGGATCACATATAGGGCAATGGATCAAAAATTAAGAAAATTGAATTAGAAATTTTTGTTGTGTAACATCACAATCGCAATGGTTAAAGGATACAAGGATTCAAGCCCCGAGGAGCGATCCACGTGTTTAGGGGTGACATGTTAAAAAACGGTGAGTCCACGTCCTTCTTCGTGGCTATTTTGCACAAATATCCTGTAGTCCAACTTATCCATATGCAGCCACGCAGCCCAACCCTAGCTCCCCACCTCATTCCTCTGTCTCCGACCCCAGCTGCCGCCCCCCCTGTGCCTTGCTCGTCGCCCCCAGCACGCGCCCTCACTGCTCGTCGCTGCCATCTCCTCCCGACTCCCCTTATTCCTTGCTGCCGCTGTTTCCCCCTGGCACCCCTCCTCCTCCTCGCTGCTGGCCGCCGTTGTCTGATCCGACGCAAACCCTAGCTCCCAGTCACCTCCGATGGCAAGACCGCAGCCCTCTTTCTTTTCTCACTCTGCTTCTCTCTCCTACCCAGCCCCTCCCCGCCATCACCACAGCTCGACATGTGCCCCTTCTTCCTCGCCGACAAAACTTCACCCGGCATCGAGGCCTTCGCCACCGAGCAGGCACCCCGCTACGTAGTCCTCGCCATCGCCAAGGTCAGCAGCATCCACGCTAACTCCACTTCATCGTCGCCAGCCTCCAAATCCAGGCGAACGTAGTCGAGGTATGTGCTCCCCTCTCCTTATCTTCTCACTTCCGGTTCAGAGCGTCCTCACTCAGATGCAATCATGCCTTGTTACTTGCTTGCACTCACACTTGTGCACTGCCCTTTCGCTCGTCGAGCTATATTTTTTTAACAGGGTTTGTAGGTTTCCACCGACAAGGGGAGGAGATTTTTTTTTGGTTAGTACAGCCACCTCATAGTTTAGCTTGCCTCCAATTTTGTTACAGTGGTCTTATTTAGTAACTCCATGAATTTACTTATGGCGAACAAAGTAACTACTCAGTTATGAAAATTAAAATCCAGTGGTTCTTCCTAATGTGTGCACATTGTGATTTATGAAAATAAGTGAATTAGTGTTCTTTGCTTTAGATCGGTGAACAACATTTCTTCATTTGTTGAATAAGTGAATATAGTTTTGGTTATCTTTCCACTTATGAGTTAATGCACTGTTTCTTTCTATCAAGTAACAATTCCATATGAAATTAAAGTATGCAAATTACTCTTGAAAAGGACTGAACTTCACTACTATTTGCAGTTTCAGTATTGTGGTTTTCACTATTTGCATTGAACAAAAATAAAATTTTCTCTTTCATGGTTAGGCAGCCGACGCATATTTTCATTGCAAATTGTATTTGTGATTGCGATCCTATTTAATAACCTTCGTGCTTAACATAGTAAAAAAAACTAATAATAATCATGTATTGCTTATTCTTGACCTTACGAAAATGATACTTCTTAAATTTTTAGAAATAACACTAATGATAGCCATCTGAATAATATATTCTTTTTTATGTTCATGTTTATTTTCAGAAATAACACTAAACTCCAGAATGGATAAAGTTGTTGGATCTAGGTGTTTTCAGTGTTGTTCAAGTTCAGGTGTGTAAATTTGCACATACCTTTTCAGTTTACTGTGTTCCTGAGGTCACATTTCCAAGAATTTGCCTAGCGAACTGTAGGGGCCTTTCTTTTGATCCAACAAGCTCCCCCTAGATTGTCCATTTCTGTTTGGATAAGTGCTTGAATCTAGGTGCTATTCTAATTTGTTACAGTTGTGCAGCTCACAGTTAGAACATGGTAGAGTTTCTTGCTTTGTGTAGTATGGTTACTTGATTTAGAGAAGTATGCTTAGAAGTTTTTCTTTTTTGTGTTTTCACATGTTACTGCCATAGTTAGGCATTGGTATGAGTAATCTTAGCTCCAATGGGTAGGATTTAATTGTTGCTTCCTTATCTGTTTTGGCAGTCCACACTGCATAAAGCTTGATGAATACTAGATAATGAGTTTCTTGATCCTGGCATACAATCCACCAGCTCACGAGACATAAAAATTAGGGGAAAGTCTATTTTTCACACTTCAACTGTTACAAAAGTCTGATTTTCAACCTTAAACTACAAAACCGGATACTAAAAGTCCTCCAACTATCCAAACCATGCAAAAATGGCCCTTTGGATGGTTTTGAGGGTGGTTTAGGATTTTCTAAAAATAGTAGAAATATTATTTAATCTTTAAAAAACCATAACTAATTCATTTTGGACCCAAAAAAGATGAAATCAGTGCCAAAAGTTCTCTTAAAATGTAACCAACTTATTGGCATACCATTTAATATTATTTGGGTATTATATATTTATATTACTAGTGTCTTATTGGTTTTTAAAAAATAATTAGAATAAAAATAAATAATATGCAAATAACTTCTAATGGTGCACCAACACGTAGGTCACATTTTTAGAAAAACATTTGCACCAGATTCTAATTTTTCTAGCTCAAAATAAATTAGTTATGAATTTTTTAATACAAAATCATTTTAACTTTTTTGGAAAATACAAAACCACCTTCAAAACCACCCAAAGGGCCAATTTTGCACGGTTTGGATTGTTGAAGGGTGTTTAGTGTCCGGTTTTGTAGTTGTAGGTTGAAAATCAGACTTTTGTAATAGTTGGAGGGTGAAAAATAGACTTTTTCCTAAAAATTATTGTTTTTTAACTTGCTTCGATTACCTCTGTTGTTTCGGTTGCACAGGGGAGGAAGAACTTGAAAGGGCAGTGGAGATAAGATCGACTAGGGTCCCTTGACGATGCCATCAAGAAACCTTGGAAGGGAGGGCGATGAGATGAGGGATGTTGGTCACCGTGATGGACTACTTTGGCTCCATATATGGACTACTTTCAGTGGCGATGAGATGGTTGGTCGGCATGAGTTCTCTTGTCCTATAATTTATTATGTGCTTTTATTAGATTTTTTTGGTGCAGGGGATTACCATGCAATTCTCATTGTCGTAGGCCAAGACAGTTATTTGTTGGAAGGTTTCCTAGGAGGATGAGTGAGGAGGAGCTCAGAAGCATAATCAATAGCTCAAATTGAGCCCATGATAGACATATGGTCTGAATAGCATATTCTTTTTTCATGTCCATGTTTATTTTACCATCTGATTTGAGAGGACAGCTACTTCAGCCAATGATTTGAATTTGACAAAGAACAAAAACCACGTCATTTAGTTGTACTTTTTCTTATGTTTATTTTTGCTCAAAATGAGGGGGCGCCGCACAGCGCGCCCCTTGTCTAGTTAGGTTTTAAACTTTTGTGGACTGGTGACTGCACAATGCATATGCGTCCGCAAGTAATGAATGGGTGGGTGGGTGGAAAATGGTACTTTTGCATGTAAGCTTCATGTCCACGAATCCATTTAATGGGTCTTTTACATATAAGCTTTCTGTCCATGAACTATGGGCTTTATGCGGCACATTTACATTTACATATTCTTCTCTAAAGAAAAGACATCTTCTCTCTCACACACACACATACGCAAATAAAGGTCCACCATCAAGGTAGAAACACCCCCACACGCGTGCTTTTTTGGCTTTCCCCGATTCCCTGAGTTTTGCAGCGCGATGGCGACCAAGTGTGTAAAGAGGGATTGGATCAACCACACTTGTATTGATCTCAGGAACTCATATTTATACATGTACATACATTGTGAGAGAAGGACTACATGCTAACTAACTCCTGAACTATTGGCGTGCATGGACGACGTGGACGGCACGGGCGACGTGGAGTGCATGGCGAGCGTCGTGGGCATTAGACGCACAGATTCTGGAGTGCTTGACCGTTCGACGACATGTGCGTGGTAGCTCCCGTGTCGAGGTACCAATCAGCGGCACTCGGTGGTTGAGTGGCGACGCCAGTGGATTGGAGGGCGCTGTAGAGAGCGTCGTTGTCCCAGACGCCGGTGTTGGAGGAGTTGACTGGCGCGGGAGGCGGGAGCTGATGTTGGGCCGTCATAGCTTGCTGGGCCTGGAAGGGAGGCCAGCACCAGGGGGCCCGAAGAGGCATGTGCCAAGCCTGGACTATGCCCGTCCAAGGGTTGTAGCCAGCAGCCCAAGGGTTGGGAGGGGGCTGAGCGCCGCCGCCGCCGGAGCCGCGATCGCAGGAGCCACCGCCAGCAGAGGGGGTGCCACGTGTAGGGGCACTGTTGGACTTCTTGGGCTTCCCTTTTGGACTTCCCCTTGGGACGGAAAGTATTGTCGCCGGGGCCAGCGCTAGCACCAGCGCCATGACCGGCGTAAAGGGCCTTGCCGGCCTCGGACTTGGCGTCGTGCTGGAGCTGGGTCTCCTCGAGGAGGAGGAACAAGCAGGCGGTCATGAAGGTGTGCAGAGGCGACTTGGTGGTGATGACGGGCTTGACGTAGTGGTACTTGGGGTTGAGGCCGCGGAGGAAGTGGAGCACCTGGCTGGACTCTGACACCGGTTGGCCGACATCGCGGAGGTTGTCAGCGAGCTGTTTGAGGAGAAAGGTGTACTGCATCATGGACATGTCACCTTGGTGGATGGAGCGGAACTCGGCCTCATAGAGACAGCACGGTGCAGCTCGTTGTCCCGGAAGACGCCTTCGATGGAAGACGCCTTCGATGTAGTTCCAGACAGTGAACGCCGAGGCCTCAGGCTTGTAGATGATATATCGAAGACGTTCTTGGCGATGGTGTTGTGGAGCCAGTTGACCATGCAATGGTCGATCATGTGCCACTTAGCATCTTGATCTGCGTCATCGAGGGGCGGCGACGCATGGACGTGGTGGCTGACGCCGAACTTGCCAAGGACGGAGGCGAAGGAGCAATGCCGCTGTCCGTAGTTGGACTCGTCGAAGTCGAGGAGGACCGTAACATGAGAGCGAATGTTGACGGTCTGGAGAAGAGAAGCTGAGGCCGGAGCAGCAGCTCCGTCGCCGGAGCTGAGGTAGCGAGCGACATGGCGACGGAGAGAGGAATCTAGGAGAGGATGCAGAAGTTTAGGATCGGAAGGTAATTGATACCATGTAAAGAGGGATTGGATCAACCACACTTGTATTGATCTTATGAACTTATATTTATACATGTACATACATTGTGAGAGAAGGACTACATGCTAACTAACTCATGAACTATTGGCGTGCATGCACGACATGGACGGCGCGGGCGACGCGGAGTGCATGGCGAGCGTCGTGGGCGATAGACGCGCAGATTCTGGAGTGCTTGACGAAGTCGTTCTCCAAAAAGTGATCGTTGCAGCTTTGACCAACTGCCGTGTGCATGCAGATGCTGAGATGTACTAGGTGTGCACGCATCTGCGCTCTGGCATCCGCCTCGCCCGTTTGAACACGGACGGCCGCGCAAGCTCCCTGCCTGCATTTCCTTGCTTCCAATCCAATCCGATCCACGGGGACTCAGGCAGGGTTCGCAATCCCGTTCAAAACCGGCCGGTTCCCGCGGGAACCGGTGAAACCGCCCCGGACCGGTAGCGGTTTGGGACGGTTTCAAACCGGTTAAATTTAAAATATTCAAATGTAAATTTAAAATAGAAAAATATCAAAAAAAATTCTAAAAATACTTCAAGTATATGTAATCTATAGGTGTCAAAAATTTTCAAATATTTGCTCATTTGATATTTTTTGCAGGCATTAGAAGTTCAACAAAAAAAGGAAAAGAAAAAAATCGGCTCATTGAACTTCTAATGCACACAAAAAATACTAAATACACTAATATTTGAAATTTTTTGACACCATTAGACTCTACGCACCTTGAAATATTTTTAGAAATTTTCTTTTATTTTTTTTAAATTTTTAGTTAAATTTATAAACATGACAAATTATGTATTGAGCCGGCTTACCGTCCAAACCGGCCAGCTTACCGCCCAAACCGCTCGGCTTACCGGTGAAACCGGGCGGCTTACCAGTTCAAACCGATTGAACTAGGATTTCATATATATTTGAATTCAAAATTTGAATTTGTCCGGTTTTGACCGGTTCCCATAGGAACCAGACCGGTTAGCCGTTACCACCGGCCGGTGGTTCGGCCCTCCGGTTTGGTTTTGTGAACCCTGGACTCAGGTGGCATTGTGCGTCTGAAGCCGGCAAACTGGGCGCGGGCACGAGCGCAGCCGCAGGCAAGGCAGTTGTCCCCCGAACGATGCAGAACGCCACACCGACGACGCGCTGTGTGACTTTCGCTGCTTCCGACCATGATGCGGCATGAGATGAGACGGGCGGGCGGGGGTAGTGAGCGGGAAGCCGCCGCGGCTTTTCTTGCGCCGGACGCGACCGCCGTCGCGTGTGGTTGGCGCCTTCCGTTCCACGGCTTCGCCGACTTCCTTTTTTCTTTCACAGAATCTCGACGTGTCCGAGTGCGGGCGTTTGGTCGGACACCTGCGATTTGCCGCCCCAAAAGGCATGACACTAGCACACCAGTGTCACGCATGGCACCGATCATAGTCGCACCGAGCGCCGTCGCAAAGCTTCTCCATGCAGCCGCATCAGGCTCGTACTCGTACGAGGCAGCCAGCATTAGCAACCCGAACGGTCCCAGTCCGAGCAATGCATGGTACCCGGACGCGTGGCCCCACATCTGCTAGCCGATCGATATGGTTTCCCGGCACACGGTTTTCGCTCAAAACCCGTCGACGGAGCGGAGCCCACAGCCGCCGGTGGGCGCGGGCAGTCGTGTGTCTTCGCCGGCTGTTTGGTGGCGTGGGGGATTCTCGGTCGGTTCGGTCCTTCTCCGTCTGGTCTCGTCCCGTCGCGTTTCCCTCCCGTACGGGGGGTGTGGAGCAGTGCGTGTCCTGAGCCAGCAGGGACATCGCACATTGGCGTGTCGCAGGTTCCCGTTTCCTTTGGCTGTTTTCCCCTGGCTGTAGTAACTTGTAACTGTAAAAAGAACGGGAAAACAGGGCGCGGAACGGCTTTTACTGTGACGCTTGTCGATGGGGGCCCCTGGTATGGTACGTTCGTCCCCGCTGGTGATCTTCCGTTCGTACGGGCCAGGGACAGGGGGTAGTGTATTTCTGGCGGCCAAGGCAAGCATCCTCTCCGTCACCTCTCTCTTCTCTCTCTCTCCCATCTCTTTCTGTCTACGAAACAGTATTGCCAGTCATCAGTTTCTTCAGCCCGCCGTGGAACTCTTGCTGCCAACTTGCCAAGCCTCGATCGAAAGCTCGTAATCGTAGGTCGTCGCAGCTCTACACCACCGCCGCTCTCTAAAATCTTTCACGGCCGGCAGCAAAGCATCTCCCGTGCTGCGTTCGCCTTGCTGTTGTCCGGGTTGGTAGTTTCGTTTGCTCAAGCTTGGAGATCTCTCATGAGAGTGCTACGGTATACCGCCTACAGGTTAGAGATCTCTAAACCATGGGTTTCACTTGATCAGGGGTTTTCTATTCGGAGAGAATTTGATGGCTCGCCGGCGTCTGCATCATACCGCGGGTCCACAGCAGGTCAGTTCTTGCTCTCCTTCAGTTTGTGTTCTTGTTCAGCATACTGCAATACGTATTAATCTTGTGCCTCTGAGCTTATTGTGCTCATAGTGTCTTTGAGGTCGATATAGCACTATATTATTCTATCTTGCAGCTGGTCCTACTTTGGTATTCGTTGCTTCAGTAATGGATTCATGGTTGCAAATCGTCCTCCCATAATATCTGAATGTTAATTTTCGTTCAACCGCATCTCACAACTAGGCAACGAATATTTGTACTTGTCTGTTTAATTGACCATTTATTTCTAGCTTCAGATTCCTCCTGTCATTCCTTCCCCTCTGTTTTTTCCCTTTCCAACTTTTCGAAACGTATCGGCATGCGTATGAAAATGGCCTGAATAATCTGTTTTTCCCCCCCTGTGCCTAGCTATTTGCAGTTACCTGATTGACCGAGAGTAGTGGCACCACCACCACCAGACCAAGAAACTCGCAACTCCTTTGGTCAAGATCGCCACTTTGAGAAGGGTTTCTCGGTTCCCAGATGGGCAGGCCTAGAGGAGGAAAGGCTAGGCGACCGACGTCGCAAGCTACCAAGAGCGAGGAGGACGCCGATGCCACCAGCGGCGACGAGGAGGCACTGATGCCTACAGCCTACAAGAGGAAGGGACGGCCGCAGAAGAAGCACCTCAAGGCTGAAGACGACACCGACGAGGAGGACGACGACGACAGTGCTAAGGTCGAGCCAGTGGAGGACAGCGAAGATGGCGCCAAACCGGCGGCCGTAACGGGCATCAAGGGCTCGACTGAGAACGGAGGTAAGAAGAGGAGACGGCGGCGGCGACCAAATAAGCGAGGCTGCGATGAGTCGGCGGCGGGGGAGAAGGGTGATCAGGCCGTGAAGCAGAGTGGTGGGTTCCGGCACCATGGGAGCCGGCGGAAGAGCACCCCGCGGCGAGCGGCCGAGGCAGGGGTGGAGTGCAAGTGAGGCTTTTCTGATGAGTGGATGTGGATTAGCCGTGCCCCCTGCTGTGCGATCCATGACGGGTGGTGGCATTTTCATCTTCGTTTCATTTTTTTTTTGTCTTCTAAATGTTGTATAGACCAAGAGCAAGGAGTTGGCATGGGCATGCTTTGAATCTGCTTCTACGTTTTATGTTTAGCTGCAGCATTTCTTATTCAGCAATTACCTAGCGTTGGTCCACTTGAGTATCTGAATCGAGGGGCATCATTAAAAAAATTGGAGGTTTTACTTGGTACATACAAAACATTTTCACATTTACAAAATATACCGTGTATTTTCTTCGATCCGTTCTCTCTCTCTCTCTTTAGTAAAGGAGGTCGTATGGCACCATCTTTCATTCTTTTGTGTTTGTCTGTGTGTTTTCATACTAAACTGGTGCCGGACCTAATTCCAATTTCGTTTAACAGAGAAAACTGCAAATATAGTGTAGCTAAAGGTCTACATTCAACCTCTAGCTATTATAAAAATAGGATTTCTATTTTTTTACAAAAAAGATGTAGAAAATTATAATGATGTATTTTAAAACAGAAATATATGAAAGCGGTGCTATTTTTTCTAAGGGTGTGTTTAGATTGTAGGAAAAAACACGGTAGCATAAGAAAAACACTATAGCATTCGCTGGAAAACGTGTTTTGTGAGGGAGGAATAGTGAAAAGTTGGATTAAATAGTGAAAAGTTGGAATGAATAGTGAATAGCTGGGAATCTGAACATGGCCTAAGAATATGTAACATATACGTTGGCGGACACTTAAAACTATTTGCACCTTATTTATTCCTATTTATAGTATTTCAAAAAAACAATAAAACACTAGGAACCTAAACAAGTATCCAAATAACTTTACATTTCCATAAACATGGAAAACTCCTTTGCAAACCATCCAAAGGGGCCAATAGTTGGATGCCTCTTGTGTCTGGTTTTATTGTCATGTCATGTGTTAAAAATTATACTTTTCCAACCGTTATAGAGTATAAACTGGGTGTGTCTCTAAAAAAACAGAATGTATATTTTAGTCCTGAAGACACCGTTTTCAAGTGCAAAGGTCCAATTTGTGGCCTCCTGGTCCCTGCTCGATTTTTCGAATGAGCAAGGCCACCGTGAGTTCCATGAGTTAAGATTCTCTGTTTTTTACATCTCCCAAACAAGGTGAAGGATAGGAAACCATTGTTGGAATAGTTAGTATTTTTTAAGTTAAGTTCAATCTAATTACAAATCGTAAAGACAAACATATCAATCAGATGATTATTAAGGACATGGCGGGCCTTGTCTTGGAGACCCGTTCTTTTCACGTCAGCCCATTTCTTGGATTTCATGAGTCGATATCTTTATTCTCCAAACATTTTTCTAATCTAGATATTAGGTTCTAATACAACAGGAGTTTAGATATTAGGTTCTAATCTAGACGTTGAGCATACTCCACCTCTGAGAGTGTCTGGTAGCACAAGTTGAGATTCAAAGGTTCCTATCCCTCAGGTGGTGAAACCCTAGATGCGATTTGTCTTGTGTGTGCATTGAGCTCTTCCTTGGTTGCTAGAGAAGTGTGGCCCGCTTACGTTTGACACCTCTTTATTAGGACCTCAAGACTTCCCATACAGATCAATACATGTCTTTTCTCCGTATTTTGTCCTCATCATGCGCACCCAGAAATAAAGAAGTTACAACTTGTTCTTATGAGTATTCTTATCAATCCTATTAAGCCTTGGGCCAAGATGTCACAAGAAAAAAGAGATAATGGTGCAATGCCTACCTTGCTAGCCTCTGCTCGTGCTCTGGGGCCATGGTGTATTAGTTGCAACAACAAGAATATATCGCAATAGTTATCATTGTCTTATTTTCTATCAATTAGTCTGTTGCGGTTTTCTTGTTGCTCTCTTGCTTGGTACCATGTCCAAAATAAATCTACCTAAAACCCAAAGATTTAGAGTGCCTCAGGTTTTGGGTTAGATCCAACTCCAAGCCTCAAGTTAATTTGACTCTACCCCCATGGAGTAATGATGTGGAAGGCCATCCCATAGAAGCGCGACGAACAAACTAACCCGATTATTTTGAAACCAGTTCTGTAAATACGCTCCCGCGAGGAATTGATCCCCGGCCTACTGGTTCCACCGTACCGCTCGGCCCCAAAACCAACTAGGCTAGAGGACCTTAGGAATTTGGCAATCTCCGTGGAGAAATGAGGTGGCGATGTTGCATGGAAACATTTCTCGTGACATGGAAGATGTTTTCTATACAGAGTTAGTGGCGTGCCTACCTGGTGTACATGTTACATAGTAGTAGGATGAGCAGGATTCAACCCAGGTCCTGAGGGAGGGGGGGGGGACAAGAGGGGCAGCCCGCCCGGCCCCCACATCCATAGGGCCCCAAGCAGGTATATATACATAGAACTTCACGCTGCATGTACAGAAGGCCTGAGCAAAAGTGATGCGAGAGTTATACACATCCTCACCGACAGATATATTTTATGATTTTGTTTATAAAAGATAAAAACACAATGAAACAGGTAGATGAGACCATAGAATTATTGAGAATATCTGTAATTTATTTTATATAAATATTTGTATATGTATATTGCAGGGCCCCAATTTTGTTTTGCCCTGGGCCCTTAAAATCTCAGGATCGGCACTGGCAGGATTACATTGAAAAAGCACATATATCGCAGGCGGCCTGAACAAGTAGCAAGCCAGAAAGCCGTCTCTTTCCCTCAGCCTTTTTTTCCAGCGTGCGTACACAGTAGTACAGTACAAGTCGTGAGTCCTGACGCACCCCCGTCCCTGTGTGTGCCGTCGAATCCTACGCGTACCACCGCCTCTGAACGACCTCGCGCTACCGGGCCGCTGAACCCTGCTCCTCCGTGTACGTTCGACGCAAGATGGCAACTGGCTGGCATGAGCGCGCCCGGCCCCCGCAGGCCGCAGGGTTCTGAGCTACCGTCGGGCCAGCCCAACGCCGAGGGAGGAAGCCGAAAGCGACCTCTCCTTCTCCCTCGCGCATGCAGCAGCGGTCACAGCCCACACACTGTTCCCCTCCGGCCGGCAGCGCTTACCCACCACAGACACAGAGCCGGGCCAACCCCTCGCGGGCCTGCCGGTGCCGGCCGCCTGGATCCGCGTCGAGGTGTACTGTACCACCCCGCGTCAGATGGGTCCATTCCATTTCCATGGGGGACGCCGCGCCGGAGCCGGACGCATCCGCGATCACCGCGCGAACGGACGAACAAGCTCGCTTGCACATGACATGCGATCGAGCTTTACATTGCAGCAAGGAATGGCAGCAACCGGGAAGATCGTGACTCATCGCTCTAGTACCTTACTACCCTCTACTCCTCTAGTATCTTGCGTAGTACCCTTTTTTTTTTTTTTGGCCAAGCCGAGGAAACCGCATTTGGGCTTGGGCTAGCTGTTGCTTTCTACAGCTCGTACAAGGTCTGCACTGCACCTGCATTGGACCGTACGTAGAGTATGTAGCCACCCGCGCCCTGCTACGCAATACCGATACGGGGGCTCCTGCCTATCAAGATTACTGTCCATAGCCATGCCATACCAGACCAAGCACGAAGGATGCCATCGCTGCCCCCTCGGCCCATCTCGCACGACACGCGCCACACACAGTTCACAGGCACACAGTAGTGGTAGCGCCAGAGCGAGCACGGGGCCCGGCACGACGCCCGGAGACGGCCCACGTGCGCCAGTGACCCCGGTGCACAGCACAGTCACCGGTAAGCGTCAGCAACAGTGCCGGCCAGGCCAGCGGCAGCAGTGCAGTGCAGCAGCAGCGTCGTCGTCGTCGTCGCTCGCCGGCCGGCCGGCCCCTCTCTCCGGCCGCGCCTCGCCCGTGTAGTCGCCTCGAGAGATACGGCTCCTGTCGCGTGCGCACAAGCGGCTGGCTGGCTTACCGCCACTGCCTGCCCGCTGGTGGTGTCTGTTTTTTTTTCCGGGGAAAAGAGGGGTATTTTTATTGCATATTAGAAACAAAGTTACATTCATGCGCAATAATATGTTCAACACACACGGGATTATAAAAAACGCTATACAAGTGTATGTTTAGAACGCTTTGCAAGCTGAGCCAGTTCATGTGCTACTTCATTTTGCCCTCTTTTCATGTGTTGCACCGACCACTCCGGCAGACTACACCCTGCTTCTTGGGTTTCTTTAATAATGAAACACAACCTCGATTTGTGACCCTCATGATCTTGGAGCTTCCCCAATAGAGAGATACAATCTGTCTTTCTTTCTACACCACTCTGCTGCTAGGATGAGACCCTCTCTGCAGGCCAAAGCTTCCACTTCTTTTGCGTCCTTCAGTATGATAAAAACCGCCATGCCGTAAGCTCAACTTGACCAGTTCATTGTGTATCACAACTCCAATGCCCCCCTTCTCCTGAATGTCTGTCAAAAGCACCATCTACATTAATTTTTAGCCACTCTGGTGGTGGTGGTGGTCTCCGTGTTGCTTCTGTTCTTTCATCTCTTTGCTTAGCTCTTGACACCAGAGAATTACAAACAATATTTTTTTTCCTTTTGGATCAAAGGAACTATTGTGTTTGATATCACATAATTCCTCCCAATATTTGCATAGGAACTTGACCGAACTAACAATAGACTTACCCACATCATGTGTTAGATTGTTTCGGACATGCCATGCTCTCCATAGAATCAAAAGGAGTTTCGCTGTTCCATCTATATCTAGGTTAACCAATAACACCAGAATATTACTTGGGGACAGCCCCTGCAATTGCTCTTCCTCCGGCAAAGTCCAATAGGTTCACAGACAGCCGCTGGTGGTGTCTATTGATCGTGATCCCTGGCCATCCATCGATCCGGCCATCCCCGTCTCCCGGCCACCCACCGTCGCCATCGTGTCTAGTAGGTACTATTTTCTCTCAAAATATAAATATTTATTGATTTCTTAGGATTATGTTTGACGATTCATCTTGTTCAAAAAAACTATAAAAATGTCATCTATTTTGTTATAATTTGTTTTATCATTAGATTTACTTTTTACAAATTCTTTTGAATAAGATTAAGATCAATTATGATATTGAGACACAGAGAGTAGCATGTAGCTCATCGAGGCTAGCCAGGCCAAAGCGCATGCTGCTAGGCTCCAAATTATAAGTCATTTGATTGTTTTTATCCTAAGTTTTATCAGTCGTTTCATTGAAAAGATATTACAAATTATTTTTATTATTTAATGATTTTTTATTAGTTAAATAACTTAAATTTGAGTATTCATAAATTTTAAAATATAATGAATTGTCAAAGTTTCGATTAAAAGGTCAAACAACTAATAATTTGGAACGGTTATACTACTAGTACTTACCACTCACCAGCATGCGGCAGAGAGCAGAGGCAGCCGCAAGATTCGGTGCCGGATGCATGCTAGCTGCTGCTGTCCATGGCGGTGTTGGGAAAGGAAACCTGGGGACTGCCGAATGCGACGCGCGCATGGTCGCTCGTGAATCCATCGCCCATCGGCGTGCGAGATGGCAGAAGCCGTGGCACAAAGGCGAGAAGAAAGCAGCATCAGCCAGCAGGGAGCGCATCAGATTAACGTCCGATCCTATATATTCTTACCACTGTAGACTTGCCATGCGTGGTGTCCAACTGTAGACCGGCAATTCGCTTCTGAATATTCGATCGAATCCCTCCTTTTTTTCTCACACGATCGACGCACGAGCCGAATCAAACTCCAACATACATTCTTCAGTTATAGTTTCCACACAAACTGCCGTTGCCCGTTGATTTAGCAACGACAGTGTGCGTGCACGTTAGCAACAAATTAAAGGTTAGGCGACTGTGGATCTCCAAGTTCCAAACGGATTTGCTGCTGGCTCAAGCACGATCAAAGTACGGGCAAAGCGGCCCGGTGTCGGAAAACAAAAAACGATCGACGCGAGGGACAAAAGGCAAAGGACACAGCTGCCAAAAACCTGTGTTTGTTGTGTCGCCAATCCTCTGAACACACAATGCCGGTGAGTACCGCTGCTTTTTTCTCTGCTCCCTGGTTGCATCATTTCCACCCAAAAACCATCACAGCGCGCCGGCTGAGCACATGGGCAGTACGTACTTGCTCGGATAAAAAGTTGGATAATGCATGCTACATGACTTGCGAGCTCCTGTATTTACTGAGCACTGAGATAGGAACTGATACGCTCGCCTTTGTACAGACAGCCTTGGTACCGTACTACAGTTGCTCTTTTTTTTTCCCCAAGAAGGCCAGCAGATCGCAGGCTCACAACAGCTAAGCAAGGACAGCCACCGTTACTAGCTGGGTCTTCATTGCGCCGAGTGGCTTTGATCCGTAGCCCTGTACTTCCATCCCAGATTAATCTGCCATTCCCCGTCCTCGTTAAGTTCTTTAATCCATCCTACTGTTCTAAATTCTTCTTGTGCAAATGGTCCTGCATTTTGTTTAGCTGCACGAACGCACTCATGGGCATGTGTACTTCACAACTGATAGTAGATATACATGGGCGCGCTTTCTTTGCATGAATACCCCCCTTGTTGGGTCTTCTGAACTCCACCAGTCTTCAGATTCAGAGGGTTGCTTAGTTTCAAAAAAGTTACACAAATTCATTATTCA
Organism: Digitaria exilis; assembly: GCA_015342445.1. NCBI lineage: Eukaryota > Viridiplantae > Streptophyta > Magnoliopsida > Poales > Poaceae > Digitaria > Digitaria exilis. Next base: position 1,893,067 of record JACEFO010000112.1, read on the forward strand.
GTTCAACTTTTTATTCTTTCCCTCTCATATAATATTGCTTTTAAGAAAAATTACTACATTACATTTTTTCTTACACCGCCTCGGACAGGTACAATGGTGCATCCATGGGCAACAGCAGCTTTCTCGCCTCTTCAGGCTCTCAAAGCGGCAAGCATGTTGCATAAAATAGTGCTCCTACTACTTGGAGTACTGGCGAGTAGCGAGCACGAAGGTCCATGCCAATCAGTTGGGGCATTTTGAGGCGAGCTTTTGAGGCGCTCGCGCGCACAAAATAGATTCTCCACCAATCCGAACACGCCAAGGCATGCCCTGACCCGGGTGCTAGACCAGAGGTTAAACTATGGCAACAGACGTCTTGTCGAGCTCAAAAGAGGAGGAGGCAGGAGGCTAGAGGCCAAGCACGTCCATCGACCCATGCCCCCATGTAACCCTCCGTTTTGTTAATGTCTCGCCGAAAACTGTGCTAATGGTACCTGCTTCTCATATTTTTTGTGGACGAGGCTACGCGCACATGAGAAACCAGCGGCAAGGATGATTATTTATATGAAGATGACAGAGTCTCAGATGTGTTGCCATTGGACAATTTCAAATTCATAACATGTAAACTCCAAATTCTATTCAACGTGGAAAAGTTATCATTGGCATGGTGTCCTTGAAATAAACACAAGATTCGGGATGAATAAAAGCATAGCATAAAAGTACATAGCTAGTCGATGAAAAAAAATACAGAAATTAGAATTCGAACAAGTAGATATACACTTTTTAAATTGAGTTTCTAAACAACGGTGTCAAACTTTTATCTAGTCTTTTCTCGTTTTACATCTTATTTCACTATCGTTCGAAAGGAGATTGTGCCAACACGAATATATCTTCTCATATGCAACATAAGTAAGAGCCGCTTCATTGGAGACGGCTCCAGACGACTCGTACCGTTAAAGATTATCACAAAAATATTTTGTCATGTTTCAAAGAAATAACTTGCACGATAAACATGCACATATCATAATCTAAGATTGCAGATGTGGACATATGCAAAATATAGTTTTATTATATGTATACACATAAAGTGGTACCATCTACGAATATATTTTTTTATCCGAATATATCGAATATAAGAAAAAAAATGTACTTGCAAAAAGCACACCTTTGTAGCAATATGAGTACAATCACAATCATGTGATGCGATGTTTAAGGAAGGTACCATTGTACAAATTAGATAAAAAGTCTGTGAGAAAACCCATATCATATGAGTCTTACAATAACAACGACGAGCACAGTACTTGATGCCATTGAATACTGTACTACTAGCTCACTAGCTAGCCGGAATAAATAGAGCCGTACTCTCGCCTTCACGTTTAGACCAAACCGAAAGTCCGCCGCATGATCCACCGCAACCTTATACTAACACGTAAAATATCCAGCGGCTGAGCGCTCAGCCTCACGCCCCTCTCAGTAATAATAAGAGGTTAGGAGGCACCGTTCGTGCACGTCCTCCCCGGCCGGACCCGCCGCGGCCACCACCCGCCATCAATAGTCCACCACGTACGTACGCCCACGCGCACTGTGCAAAGCGAGCAGTGGCGCCGGCCAATGGTCGCGCGCGCACGAGCGCGCCTGCCCTGCCACTCGCCGCCGCTGTTGATTCGCCGGCCCGGCTGATAGACTTGACCCTGATCGCACGTACGCCCGCCGTGCGGTGCGGTTGTGCGGTGTGGACGTAGCAGACCGGACGGGCGCCGTGACGGGGGGCGAGGCGAGGGGCCCTGCGTGCGTACCCCCCCCCCCCCCCCCCCCGTGTGCGGCCGGGAAGGGAAGCCGACGACGCGACGCAGCAGCAGCACGGGGCACAGTACATCGCACGGCTCGCTAGCCAGCTAGGCAGCTACAGCTACTACATCGACCCGTCAGCCACTGGGGCGCTGCCGCGGCACAGTGCTGGCGCGCTGCCGGTGCTGTTCGCGTCACACAGGCCCGCTGGCCTCGCCCGCGTCACCGTCGTCGACGCCACCCGACGGCCGGGGCCCCTCCCTCTCTCGTCCCCCTGTGCGCGCGCGTGATGGGATCGCCGGAGGCAGCCACTGTACGCCGAATAATTATGACGACGCACGGGCCGTGCTCCGCTCCGCTCTCCGATCGATCGGGCACGAGAGCGAGGCTTTTCCACCGACCCCATGAGCACGCTCGGCGCGCTATATAAGGGCAGGCAGGCGCGCTGGCTGGCCGGCAAACCGAGCGAGTAGGAGAGTCGCGTGGAACACGGCAAGTGGCTGGGACTCCGCGACTGGGAGGAGCCGAGTGGGAGTGCGTGTGCTCGCTGGTGAGGGCAGGGGAGGAAAGGGACGGCGGCACACCACTCACACTCACACAGCGCACACGCGCGCACACTGCACCACACACGCGGAAGCGTTATTTTAAGGGCGGCGCCACCACTGTTGTCGCCTGCCTCCCCTCGCTGAGCTCTCTCTTCCCCAGTTCCCCTCTCTCCCTCCCTGCCTTGGTCGGATCGGCCTCCCTCTTTTCTCTTTCCTCGCACTTCCTCCCTTGCCTCACGGGGAGGGCGGGCGAGGAAGCGAAGCCGCCGCCGTAGCAGCGGCGACAAACAGGCGAGAAGAAGCACGGCCGTACTGGGTGGTAGCAATGGCGACCTGCGCCGGAGGCAGCGGCAGCGACGGAGGGGGCGGTGGAGGTGGTGGGGGCGACGACGTCCGCGGGCTCAAGTTCGGGAAGAAGATCTACTTCGAGCAGGAAGGGGCGGCGGCGACCGGCGGAAAGAAGGGGAAGGGCGTCGCCGCCACCGGCGCGCCCACCGCCGCCGCGCCGCCGAGGTGCCAGGTGGAGGGCTGCGGCGTGGATCTGAGCGGCGCCAAGCCATACCACTGCCGCCACAAGGTCTGCTCCATGCACACCAAGACGCCCCGCGTCGTCGTCGCCGGCATCGAGCAGCGCTTCTGCCAGCAGTGCAGCAGGTAAAAAAAAAAAAGAATTCCCAGCTCCCTTTACTCCTTCCGTCTCTAGGTACCAGTGTAGTACCACCCCAAATTGGGTTCGGAAAATTGTTCATTTCTGTGTGAGCAGTGCCGACCACGCCTGTTGTTCCGCTCGTGATGCCTTGGGAGGGAGTTTATGGATCCTCAGTGCCGCCCTGACCACGTACCACATGTAGCTTTTGGGGAAAAGGAAAAAAACAGAGCCAATCCCTGCAACTGGCTCACTAACCTCTCTCTGTTAACTGAAACACGACGATTGCCTGAAGATTGCCTCATTGACAGTCTTCACGGACGAGTTCACAAATTATGCCGCTGTGCTCGTGGAATCTTGGTAGCACTAGCAAGGCATCTGTAGGATACGATGCTGGGAGTACGCAATTGTTTGGTGGCGTCAAGTTGGTGTAAAATTTGGGCAGGTGGAATCTGACCAGAATAGTAAGGGACATAGATGTGAACATTCAGAGTATCTTGTCTCAGCAGCACATACTAAGGCTGTGTTTAGTTGATGAAGGGAAAAGATCTTTTGTTTCTGGGATGCGTGTTATGTGAGGGGGATGAATAGGAAAGGTGAAAAAGGAATTTTTAGGGATGCGTGTTCTGTGAGGGGAATGAATAGTAAGTGAAAAAGATCTTTTGCATCTAAACACAACCTAATATAGGAAGCCTAGATTTCTCTTTTTCTTATTCTACTGTAGGTAGCCTATGTGAATGGCTATTGGCTAGCACAGTACTGTAGTAGTACCTGTACGACACTATTTAATGCCCTAATGAGATGCAACAGAAAGTTGGAAACAGGGCTCAGACAGATGAAAATTGCAATTGATAATAATGTTTGTTGATGCTGAAATTAATCTCAAGTTCATCTGTAACTGCATCTAGTAGTTCTTACTTTAGCTTGATAATAATAATGTTGCTTAACTTTGTTTAATCCAACTGCATCTAGTTCTTACTTTAGCTTGATAATAATAATGTTGCTTAACTTCGTTTAATCCAAATTAGTATCATGTGTAAGGTTACACGCGTACATCATAGTTCTAAATGCTGCTGTTTGTTGAACAATGAGCATTGATGAACTCTTTGGAGGTGGGAAAAAGATTGTGCAACGGCCCTACTCATGCTGTCTGTAGCCTTTTGCATCAGCAGAAAAGAGAAGGTTCTGACCGTTCATGTATAGATAAACCTGTTGTTTCATTGATAAACACATCGCTTTGCTAAGGCTTTACGCGTGTCCCCGCCCCGTGAATGATTGCAGGTGCTCTTCCCACATGGTAACCTTTTAAATCTTTTTCATGGGGCCCTGATGTATGGATCTAATCATGAAAGGCGTGTCTTTGGTTAATATCACTGTGTATACTTGTATAAGCTTGAAATAGAAATGTAGTTCAAGAGGATTATAAAACACATGCTCTGCTTGTATCGACGCAGCTTTTCACATGACATCTGGCATGCTTTGTATGTTTATTCATCTGATGCAAGTTGGCATTAAGCTACAAGTTAGTAGCAGAGTCTTGATTTCGGAGTTAACAATTCCCCTCTTTCCATGTGCAAGCAAAATTTATTTTTCTACATCGCTGTTGATCTGTGCATATTCCTTAACCGGCTTTTGTTATGTAGTAAAATTAACGATGTTGTGCATTGTGGCCATAATATACGTGGAGCTATGAGCTCAAATTCGATTATAACTCGTCTGATCTATACACACTGCCGATTTTATTGACAATTCTTTCTTGGTGATGCTTCCATAATAGTGGACATGCTATATAGGTTGTCTTGTGATGCTGCTTCGGTGAAATGAGTTGTTAAGTGCTCTTAATTCTACAATGCGTAAATGTATATTATTTGCTCTAATCACAGGTTCCACCAATTACCTGAATTTGACCAAGGAAAACGCAGCTGCCGCCGACGCCTCATTGGTCACAATGAGCGCCGGAGGAAGCCACCGCCTGGGCCTCTCACCTCACGCTATGGCCGGCTTGCTGCATCATTTCAAGGTATAAACTATGAAATACCTTATATTGTTATCATGAACCCGTTAGTTGTTGTTTCTCAAATGCATATGCTAATCTGCTGTTTTCTGGGATCTCTTGTTTCATCAGAGCCTGGCAGGTTCAGAAGCTTCCTGCTGGACTTCTCGTACCCAAGGGTTCCAAGCAGCGTGAGGGATGCATGGCCAGCAATTCAGCCCGGTGGCGACCGGATGCCGGGGACTATCCAGTGGCAAGGGAGCCAAGAAATCCACCCTCACCGCAGTACAGTTGCGGGCTACGGCGGCAACCATGCATGCATCGGTGGCCATGGCGGCGGCTCGGCAGCGGGGCCTTCAGTGCTCCCCGCTGGCTTTGAGCTCCCGCCAGGCGGATGTGTCGCAGGAGTGGCCACCGACTCCAGCTGTGCTCTCTCTCTTCTGTCAACAACTCAGCCATGGGATACTACCACCCAAAGTGGCAGCCACAACCGGTCCCCAGCAATGTCGGCGGCGACCGCCTTCGAAGGCGCCCTGGTGGCGCCCTCTGTCATGGCGAGCAGCTACACGGCGGCGGCCACCGCCGCCTGGACTGGTGGCTCCTCCCGCGAGGGCGCTAGGAACGTGCACCATCCCGAGGATGCTCTGCACCTGGTCCACCATGGCCACTTCTCCGGCGAGCTCGAGCTCGCGCTGCAGGGAAGAGGGCCGTCGTCTGACCCGCCGCACCACGTCCACCATGACAGCTCCGGCGGCGCGTTCGGCCATTCCACCAACGCCATGAACTGGTCCCTGTAGGGACGACACGGACGGAGCCTTCACCGTCACGAGACATGGAGCACTTGGGGCGCCCTGGTTTTGCGCGCCTTACCTTGCCACGACTCGTTTTCAGGGTGGAACGGGAGGATTCCGACTAACTAACTGGTAGATCCTCGTGAGTTCCCCTTTCCCGTGTAGCCCAATTGCGCCCATGGACTCGATCCAACGCCTGATCCTATAATTAATTCTAGGACTCGGTAACCTGATGTTATGAAGGTGCTTGTCAAGCGACATGCCACTATTTCTCGTGTTGTTGTTGTTTACTGAACTTTGGAACTCGATATCTACGATGTTTTTTTTAGCTACTTGAATCAATGAATCGTCATCCTATTCGCGCGTCTGCTTGTGACAAAATTCGATGTTTGAATGGAGCTCCAAATTGATTAGCGAATTGCGGCCACGCATTTGGCAGGGGGCGGGGAAACGGGTCCGAATCCATATCGGAGAAATGCAGTTGCGCGTCAAAATTAAAATCCGAATCAGTAGTGATCAGTATATAGTAAGTACTTTACACGGTCTGTGTAAGGTAAGGTACGGCGGCATCGGCCGTCCCGTACACCCCAGACTCTATTTCCAGCAGGTCCCCTGTTCGACTACGACACAACGTCGACCTCGCCGCCCACGATCAAACAGCTCGCAGCCCTTTTTAAATGTAAATCATATACTCGATCACCCACGAGCATCTTCCGCATTGGATTGCATCGATCCAAAGAAACCTCGGTTAGTTCGCTTGCTTGCTTGCGATGTGTTTGGGGGAAGAAACGTCGGGCGAGCACCAGGTTCATGACGTCATTGACGCCAACACCGACATCGACGCGAACGCCAACGCGAACGCCGATATTATTGACGCCAACGCCGAGGCGTTCGTGAAGGCGCCGGCGTCGAGCGACCCGGCGGGATTCCGGGAAGCGGACGAGCTCCGGGACCTCGTGGACACGTGGGTGGAGGGCATCCGGGGCGAGGCCGGGCGGCCCGCCATCTCGGCGGCGATGTTCCGGCGGCGGCGGGCCATCGACCACCGGGACATGGCGCTCGAGTTCGCCCAGCGCCGCAAGGTGGCGGTGGGGATGGAGGACGACGAGCTGTGCTGGTCCGTGCAGGACGCCATGGACGCCCAGGTGATCGGCTGCTGCGCCTACTGCGGCTGCAACTTCAGCGTCGTCGCCGTGGTGAACATGCCGGGGATCGGCGGCCTCTGCGGCGTCTGTGGCCGGCAGGTCCGAGTGCACGAATCCACGCCGCCGGTTCGTGATCTCCCGGAGAACGCGGAGGAGAGGTGGAAGGGCTGGCTGCCCTGGTAGGACCGTAGGAAGCACGAACGCGATTTTGGGCGCTCTTCTGAGTTCTGGCACTTTTGCTAGACGACTGAAGATTTTTTTTTCTTTTTTTGCTGTACTGTATAGTGTACTTCCGGGATCTCGTCGGAAGATGTTGTACTTGCGCCTCCTCCAACAACGGGAGATGTCGTTAACTGCAAAATTATTTTAATCCGTCAACAGTGCAAAACAGCCCGCGCTAGCGACGCAGTCGTCGGCTCGTCGCCCAGTGACAGTGCTCTCCCCCACTGTGCTGGCTGGCGTTGTCGCCGGTGCCAGCGGCAACCACTGGACAAGGCCTTAGACCTCCTCCAACAAGAGGCTATAAGATAACTTTTAAATTGTTTAATGGTTGAATAGTATCAGAACAGTATACATTTGGTTGGTTCTTTACTAGCTCTTAGCCAACTCATAGCATTTTCTACTTATTGAACAGTGTTCAATAAATAGAAAATGCTATGAACTGCCTAAGAGCTAGCAAAGGATTAACCCAATGTACTGTTTTGGTATCGTTCTGATACTGTCTAACGATTAAACAATTTATAAGAGCTGCCTTATAACCCCTTGTTGGAGGTGGCCTTCCATCAGCCACGGGCGACATCGGTGGCTCCCCCGACGCATGAAACAATAAAAAATGGAAAAGCTACTTGTGCAGGATTTTCTTCCTCTCCCAGCCCTAGCTTAGAACTAGCGATGAAACCACCGTTAGCGGCAATTGTGCAATGAATTAAAAGTCATATCTGCTAGCTTAGAGCTGCCCATTGGAGAGGGCCTATTTGTTACCTTATTGAAGAGAGAAATTTGCTATTATAGGACTATAAACAAGTGGTTTTGTTATTATAGGACTCGAAACATTGTCTCTGCTAAAACGACTTTTTGAAAGGTTGAGGTTTTCTTATTATAGGAGTATGGTACAATGAGTCTTTTAAATTACTTTGTCAAATAAATACATGTATTTTGTCATCTTTAGACCATATTACCCTTGAGTCTAATTCAAGTACGATCGTTTCCTTCTGTCGACTCGCTCCTTCTCGGTCGATTTAGACGCCGCCGAGATCTCGCCACCGCCATGGAGCCCGACGATCCACCATCACCGCCCGGCGATCCACCGACATTGGCCGGCCCTAGAAGCTGTGGTGCCCTGCCCAGCCCCATAGCCATGCTGCCTGCTAGCCTCGCCACGGCTCTGGGCGCCCTGAATGATGTGGATACTAGACTCCTTGTGGCCTGGACGTGGCTCCTGGTGACCTAGAGCCTGGGTGGCGGCGGCAGGAGTCCGAGGCTCTATGGGGGCTGCGGCGTCGGGACGAGAGGAACGGCCTGGACAGTCATCTTTTCTCCGTCGGAGGAGATCGATGAAAGGAGTCAAGGAGACAACAATTTAACATGGTCTAAAGAGGCAAAATTACATGTATAAATTTGATAAAAGATATTAAAAAGACTTATTGTCTTATAATAGCAAAGACAAAACGTTTCAAAGGTCGTTTTAGGAAAGACAATGTTTGGAGGCCTATAAGAGCATCTCCAAGAGTGCCTAAAAAATAAACTCCCAAAAAATTAGTTTTGAGACTTCATATTCAATTTTTGGGAGAAAAAAGACTCCCCCATCCAACAGTTCCTAAAGATTGGGAGCTGAAAGAGTGGGGATAAATGTGACTCAAAATGGAGTTATTATTGGGACTTTGGAAAAAAAATAAAAACTAGTTTAGACAACTGTTGGAGCTCCGTTTTTTGTATTTACTCCCAAAACTAACTATTGGGATGTTTAATTAGGCATTGTTGGAGATACTCTAAGGGTGTGTTTAGATTGAGGAAAGATTCCCTGAAAATACACTGTTTACAAAAAATACACTGTAGATGAATAGTGTTCTGTGAGTGGGAGGGATGGGATGAATAGGAAAAAGTTATATGAATAGTGTTTTTTTAAGAAGAAATTTTGGCAACTAAACGCACCCTAACTAACAAAGCCACGTGTTTAGAGTCTATATTAGCAAATTTCTCTATGGAAGACCTTCGATCTGATTTAGAATCTAACGATGATAGAGATACTCAATGCGCACGGTTAGAGATTTTGTTATATTTTGCGATTTGATTTTCGAAATCTTTGCAATGGTCAGTGACACTTTGAGCCGATTGCTATAAAACAGTTGATATGGATGCTGTCCAATCTTCACTATAACTATAGAACATTCAAGATAACCGATAGTAATAACTAGTGCACTTGGCAAATAAAACTCAAAGTAAAATACCGGGAACGTGACGTTAGGATTCATCCAACCACACTACATGTTAAGGCTTGGCATAAAAGATGTTGAATTAATTTATTGGGGCTTGGAGCATCTTTTACGAATTACGAATGTTGAATTTAGACAATTAGACGGACCTCGGTCACGGCTGCTTTTTGTGGGCTTAAAAGGTTTGCGGCCAGCAGTAGTTTACAAGCCCCACTAGGCCACTACTACTCTTTCTGATGGTGTTTTTGGGTTCAAAATCTGGCCCACTAAATAAGCTGTCCAAAAGATCAACTGACTGAAGTTGCTTTCCTCACGCTCAAAATGTAGTACAAACTAGCTGTATTTTTTTCTAAACACAATATAATCGAAGATGCACATGAACACGTACGAACACTCACTTTGCACGTACACTAAGAGTATCTCCGGTTGACCTTCTAAACAGGCCTCTATCCTAAAATTAGAGGGTGTACCGAAAAAACCACACTCTAGCAATGCCTCTATTTACAGCCTCTATTTTAAGGAAACCTTCAAATCTCCTCCCCCACCCTCTATTTCTGGAGGTCTCTAGGGAGCCTTTATTCACCAACAAATAGGTCCCACTCATTAGATTTAGAGGGGAGAGTGTGATTTAGAGGGTATTGTTGGAATTGAGGTCAAAATAGTGGCCTTCTAAAAATAGGAAGAGCCCTTATTCAAGAAGTAGAGGGTATGATTTAGAGGCCATTGCCGGAGATGTTCTAACTCTTATAAACACGTACTCTCTCCGTCCCATAATAGATGATGTTATGGGATGCGTGCACGTGTTACTTTCTCAACCTTGACTCGATTTGTAGAAAAATATGTACAATATTATATCTCTAATAAATTTGTTAAAAAACTAGATTCAAATATCTATCTAATGATACTAATGATGTATTATAAATATTAATATTATTTTTTATATAATTAGTTAATGTTGAAAGATGCTGTTTTTCTTGGGAAGCGAGAATGACATCTATTTTGGGACGGAGGGAGTATGTGCAAATGTGCCCCTGTGACTATAGACACCTGTGATAGACTAACTGAGATCGACGAAGTCATCACATGTGACTCACTATCAACGGATACGTTGTCACTAGTGAAATAATAATGTCTGTTAAATTCTGTAATAAATTTATAAAAATACAAATATCACATGCTCTCGACAACTCTAAATGATAGGCGTTAAAAAAATTGTTGCACGAATTGATTCGAAAAGAAAAAACAAAATGTAGCACAAACTATCCTGTCACCGTTTGACTTGCTTGTGCTCATGAGTCACTGGCCTGGTGTGCTCGTGCTCGGAGTCATCGGCATGTGTTTTTCCTCCCTACTTGGTTCTTTTTGCCATGGCCACCGCCTCGCGCCGCAGTGCCGTGGTCGTTCGTGGGTAAACATCGCCTTTGTTTTCCCAGAATCCCGGCGGTGCACCGTGCACGGCGTGGAGCAGACTACGGCAGCGGTAACCATAGTTTTGCGTGGAGCGGACTACGGGCAGTGGTCCGGCCGCTATTATATGCTGTCTTCAGATTCAAAAAAATACTTCTCCAACAAATTTTTTCTATTCATCTCACTCATAGTACGCACTTTCTAGTATACTATTCATCTAGAAAAAATATTTTTTACTTCCAATCTAAACACAGCCCTAAGCCTATACGGCCCTAAGCCTATACGGCCGGCGGTCTTCTCTCCACATCCGCGAGCTTCACGTGGCCCACACGCGGCGAGGCGGACTAGCCGCGCTCGTGTCGAGGACGCCATTGCTCCTCGCCCCGGACACTTCAATTGTCACGTCGAAGCTGTGTTGAGGTCAGGCCTGCAGTTTGATCGAGTAACGACTAACGAGCGAAGCCTAAAGTTGAGAAGACAATGGAAACAACGACAGAGGCGGCCCACAAACAGCCTGAAAAAGCCACAACAAATAGTCACCGGCCCACAGAGCAGGGTTTGATACACAAAAATATCGACTGGCCATGTCGAGAAAATGATAATTAGGGATTTCCTGTGGTTTTGAACGAGGCGGCCGTTATATGCATGGACCGAAATCAGGAGGTCCTAATTTGTTGGGTGTATTGCTGACCCCACAATCCATGTGGCTATACCAGACCAAATGTGATTTGTGCATATGCATTCATAGAAGAGGTGGTTCCCTGTCTCGGGCATTCGACGATAGAGCGCACAAACTAGATTATGTGGCCACTCTCTCGAGCTCAATCTGTCCGCTGTCCAAATCATGTCCTGAACCATTAACCAAACAAAGAATTTGCATTTTAGAGGTACCCAAACTTACCATATGATCTCATCGAAGTTTGTGCGTGCAGCCCCGATGAACTATGCCGGATATGCAGAGCTCGATGTGTACTGGTTTGAGTTGTTAAGTTTCCAAGCAAATTCTTCTTGAACAAGTGACCGCAGCTGCAACTGTCGTACTGCTCTCCATAGTTGTACATATTCAACAAAGTGCCGAGCTGAGAAGGATGGGTGTTGCAAGTAAATATCTCTGGTCCATGTGTTACCAGCCAAGGCCTCCCTCAGCGATTTGTTCTTTTTTCTTGAGATTTTATATACGAGGAAGCCACATCCTTTGGCCATGCATCCATAAGCTATTCCAAAATGATAATTTACCTCCATCTCTAATTTGTGACGGTGGTTGCAGCGACGAATAAGAGGCGGTTAGTGTTGTTGCAAGGGATCCATTCTCTACCTCCATCTCCAAGGCTTGTCTCGAGGGCTCCATTCTCGCCACAACCAGCGAAGGTGGAGAGCTCTAGAGAATTTTCCAAGATGCAGCCTTGGGCACCATTCTTTTTCGATCTCACAGCTCTCGTCCAATTTACTTTGCATTTTGCACTTGTGGTTCTTTCTGTGCCGGCCTATAAGAATTGCTTACATTTCGCGTTGATGTCTTTCAAGGTCGTCTTTGGGAGGCCATTATACTTGTACTTGGTTGATTGATCCACGTGTTTTTTTTCTCCTCGGTGTAAAACTTGAACTTTGTGGGTGATTGATTGAATTATGCATCCTCTTCTCTTCTAAAACGGGGCTATTATTTTTTTTAAAAAAAACACAGTGCTGTCATTCGTTGGACTTGGACGGCAGCTCACTGCAGGACAGGGACGCCTCACGCGTCCGCGTCGTGGCGTCCTGGACGCGTGTGCTGCTGACATCGACGGCCGGGCGAGGCCTTGGCTTGGGCTGGGCACGTAGGCTCTCTGCGATCGTCATCGGATCCAGATCCAGCCCCCACGTAATAAATTCCATTATCAACCATCGTTGGCTACGAGTAGGCTCGTACGTATTTTCTATCTATGTGAGATCAACTCTCCCGCACGCATCTCTGTCTGGGCCGGGGGAACAGTATTATCAGATCCAGAATTAATCCGTGGTCACCGTTATACTTTCGTATCTAGCCTCTAGGCTTAAGCCATATGATGTGCCTGCCTCAACCTCCGAATCCATTGTCAACCTTCAGCTCCTTTTATTCGCCCCTGCGTTTCAGCAACATGTAATAAATCAAATAGTCCCATCCGAATGTCGTTACAAGGTCAGATTGGCAAGCAAGATGGATGAAGAGTCAGAGAAAATTCAGTAGGAGATGATTAGGTTGGCTCTTGTAGCCTCATTTCTTCAGAGACTAGAGTGGGGTTAAGGCCTTGTCCAATGATGCACAGTTTACTGGCTCTTAAATTGTTTAATACCAAAACAGTACAGAGGTGGGTTGGCTCTTTGCAAGTGAGTTGACTCTTTGCTAGCTCTTAGCCGTCTCATATTCATTGAAGAGTGTAAAAGTGATGTGACCGGCTCTTGTTCAAGAGCCAGTCACATTAAGAGTTGCACTTTCAATAAATAGAAAATGTTATAAGCGAGCTAAGAGCTAGCAAAGAGTCAACACAGTGTACTGTTTTGGTACTATTTTGATATTGTTTGTCGATTAAACAATTTAAGAGCTAGCAAATAGTGCCTTGTTGGAGAGATAACTCGGTTGTTGTTTTTTCCTCTCTTTTTTCGTCACAGATGACACGCGATGACATGTGTTATATGCTAAAAGATGGCTAAGTCAACGCCACTAGAGGATGCCCTACGAGATGCATTGTTTGGCTCGATGGCTGTGACATCTGTCGATTTTAGAGATAGCTAGCTCAGGTGTAACTGTACTTGTGTCATGTAAGAGATTACTAGAGATAACTATATCAATCGAATATCTACAAGATCATCTCTTTTAACTTTTTTTTTAGCACGCATCTCTTGCAACAAAAGATTATCAACCGATGATCAGATTCTCTTGCAGCCTTTGACGTCTTTCGAGAGACCTAGCTAGAGTGTGAGTAGAGCTATTTTTTTTTTCCCTTTCTCCAATTCCTTGACATACGACATCGATGACCAGGTGGAGTTGGCACTACTGGATGTGGCCTTTGCAGAGGCTTGCAAAACACGCTCGATGACCGAATGACCGAGACATCTCTTGCAGTTTTCCTTCAACCGGTATTTCGATTGGGGCCGTCCGTTTCGTCGTTTCGGGTGTTTGAGCAAGTACCACCTAACCAATTCCATAACTTCCATTAGCATCTGTCTCAGGTCATCAATAGTACGAATACGGAAACCAGATGATAGCAAACCTCAACTCCCCGACGCGCACGTCCAACCCCCAAATTGATGAATCGAGAGTACGTAGCTCCCAGACTACGGCCTACGGGCACACGTACACGGTACACCCGCACCGTGCGTAATTCTGCCGCGTTCACCACCTCGCACAACGTCGAGCCGTCGGCTTCCCCGTCGGTGGCGCAGCGTCACATGCCGGTTGCCGGCGTGCTCCCGAGTTAACGCGCAGCGCAGCGCACAGGCGCCGTGTCCGATCTCCGATCTCACAGCGCAGGCGCCCTCGCCCACCAATCATTCACCACCGGCCCCATTCGATTTCACCCGTGATCCGCAGCAGCGCCGGGACCGGGGGGCCGAGCCCGCAGCCATCACGCAGGGCAGCAAGTGCGACGCCGTAGTAGGTAGCGCGTAGCCGTCGGCGGGGCACGAAAACGAACGAGCTCGCCACCGGGCATGAAAGCAACGCCAACGTGGACCTCATGGCGCTAAAAAAAAAATTGGCACAGCGTCCACGTCAACCGTCGCGTCCGTCGATCGCTGCACGGTCACCGGGGACGATCGCCGGCCAGATCGAGTGATCGACCGGGCCTGTGATTTGAGGGACAGTGTCCCTTATGGTGTCCCCATGCACGCATGTCGACCCTGCACTGTGCATGCGTATGTTGCCTCTCAGGAAGGATAGTGTGGATGTGTCGTGACGGTATCCACAGATAGCAAGGAATCGTTTCGGGACAGGGACCTGCAGCTCGTTTCGTTTCCGCCTATAAATGGCGGCCGGGACTGCAAGTGCAGCAGCAATCCAGCTCCAGCAGTAGGCCGGAGCCAAGCTTTGCCAGTTCCGGTACGAGCTCCGGGGATGGGTGTCCGAACCGGAATGGCGAAGCGGCTCCTTTCCGCTGTGCTCCTCGTCGCAGCCCTCGCCTGCAGCGGCGCCCACGCCAAGTTCAGCAGGCACAGCTTCCCCAAGGGCTTCGTCTTCGGCACCGGCTCCGCCGCGTATCAGGTACGATCGAGGATGCCCTGCAGCACATTTCTCACTCTACCTTCTTCCCAACTGCCAAAGATATATATTTGCAAGTCTGCAAGTACTTGTATTCGCTATTCAGTCATGGAGTGTTAACGAGCTGGTGTCTTGCATCTTTTTGTGGATTGCAGTACGAGGGCGCCTACAAGGAAGGGGGCAAAGGGCTTAGCATATGGGATAACTTCACCCACATCCCAGGTATGGATGATTCTCGCTTCGTTCCCGGTCTCTGCAAGGAGAACTGCACTACTTCGATCAAAAAAAAAAACTGCACTACTGAACCGGACACTATCTTTACTTATCTGACAGATCGAAAAAACTTATGAACGGTAATTGCAGGAAAAATCTTGAACAACGATAATGGCGACGTGGCAGATGACATGTACCATCGATACAAGGTGACTGACACTGGACTACCATGCATACGGCCGGAGCATTAGTAATCTGTTGAACCGAACGATGTGTTGACCAGTGAGACTGATCAAACTGCTTGCAGGGGGACTTGCAACTCCTCAAGGACATGAACATGGACGCCTTCCGCTTCTCCATTGCCTGGACCAGGATCCTTCCAAGTGAGCACTGATGAACGCTCAAGTCCCAACACATATATAGCATCCTATCCTACCCCCGGTTGGGGATGAATTGACTGTCGTTAACGGCAGCGCCACAGCCACCCAGATCGATCTAAAGCATGGAGCATTTTAAATACTTTTTTTTATAAAAGATCTAGATCCTCGATTCAGATATTGATGGCATTCTAAATCTAGACATGTTGACATAAAAACAACCACCACCACCACCAATATATTTATGGCTGAATTGGGTAATTAATAATTGTGCTCCACATATCTCATCACGTGCTTCCTGCAGCTGGTTCCCTGAGTGGAGGAATCAACAAAGAAGGTGTGGCCTTCTACAACAATCTCATCAACGAGGTCATAGCCAAAGGTAATTTGATTGGCTAGCTAGTCACTCGATCTTGTGCATCATCCATGCGCAGCGTATACATGAATCCATTGACCATTGCGTAGCCGATAACATTAACAAATGGAATCTCATTTTCATCCCCAGGGCTGAAGCCATTTGTCACCATCTTCCATTGGGACACGCCCCTTGCCCTGGAGGAAAAGTACCGGGGCTTCCTCAGCGAGAAAATCATGTACGCGCGTGTTAACAACACACACCTGCCATCGACGACTATGCATGATTCCATTAAGTTGCTTTAATCGCTCGAGAAATTATTTACACGTACGCAGCAAGGACTACGTGGACTTCGCGGAGGTGTGCTTCAAGGAGTTCGGCGACCGCGTCAAGGACTGGACGACGTTCAACGAGCCATGGACGTACGCCCAGCGCGGGTACGCCGTGGGCTCGTTCGCGCCGGGCCGGTGCTCGTCGTACGTCTCCAAGTCCTGCTTCCCCGGCGACTCGGCACGCGAGCCCTACATCGTGACGCACCACATCATCCTCGCCCACGCCGAGGCCGTGAAGCTGTACCGCGCCAAGTACCAGAAGCCCCAGGGCGGGCAGATCGGCATCACCGTGGTCACCAACTGGTACGTGCCCAACAACACCAACTCCCTCTCGGACAAGAAGGCCGTGCAGCGCAGCCTCGACTACGTCTACGGCTGGTTCCTCGACCCCATCGTGCACGGCGCCTACCCTGGCACCATGACCAGCTTCCTCGGCGACCGCCTCCCCAAGTTCACCCCGGACCAGGTGAAGCTCATCAAGGGCTCCTACGACTTCCTCGGCGTCAACTACTACACCGGCTACTACACCACGTCGGCGCCGGCGCCCAACGGGCTGGAGCAGTCGTACGACACCGACATCCGTGCCAACACCTCCGGGTTCCGTAACGGCGTGCCCATCGGCCCGCCGGAGTTCGTGTCCATCTTCTTCAACTACCCGGCCGGGCTACGTGAGCTGCTGCTCTACACTGCACGGAGGTACAACAACCCGGTGATCTACGTGACGGAGAATGGCATCGCTGAGGCGAACAACAAGAGCATCCCGCTCAAGGAGGCGCTCAAGGACGGGGAGCGGATCGAGTTCCACTACAAGCACCTGCAGTACGTGAACCACGCCATCAGGGACGGCGTCGACGTCAGGGGGTACTTCACATGGACGTTCATGGACTGCTTCGAGTGGGGGGATGGTTACCTCGACCGATTCGGGCTCATCTTCATCGACCGCCTCAACGGACTCAAGCGCTACCGAAAGGAGTCCAGCTACTGGATCGAGAACTTCCTCAAGCGCTAGATGCATGCATGATTGCTGGTGCATCGTCGTTGGTCATGAGGCCTTCCATGCTCCATCGCTATCGACCTTCTGTGTCAATTGGGTAGTGGTTCCGGGTTGCGATGGCATTTGTTGCCGTGGGGCCGGGATTAATTGTTTGCATTGTGTGCCGCAGAGAGTGAGTGTTTTGTGTGCCCTGTAGTCTATGGGGTCGCGTTGCTGTCGTGTGAGTGTGCTTGCAGGTCAGTAATAAGCTAGGGGGAATAAAGCTCATTGTGGAGCTATCTCAGTCCAACGTACGCCGCTATTGTAGTTCAGGTCCTCTCAGCCAGAATAAAAACCAAGTGAAGCTGTGAGCTGGATTTGAGCAATTGATCGAGCTAGCACTATTTATTGGTCTCTGTTTCACTGTGAATTTTTTTTAATTTTATTCTTTTTTTAATAATATTATAATAAAAGCCGGTCCACACCAATATTTGCACTGGGTAGCCGTTTTGGCCGCGCCACCCCGACTGGCGCGGCATAATAGCCCTGCCGCGCCAATGCATGTGGCGCGGCAGGGCCGCCACGCTGGCCGCGGGTGCCAGCGAGGCGTCCAGTGCGCCAGCCTCTGCCGCGCCACCCCGCCTGGCGCGGCGAGCCCCTGCCACGCCACCCTGCCTGGCGCGGCAAGGGCGTTTTGAACTGGGGCCACGGGCTCCTCTTCTTCCTCCCTCTCTACTTTCTCCTCCGTCCAGAGCGACGCCGCTCGCGCTGCAGCCGCCGCCTGGAGCTCCACCCCCCCTATTTTGGTCCATTTTTTACGGATTAAACTTGGGGAAATCGGTCCCCCCATCTCCGGTAAGCTTCTCCCCTCTTCAATCTTATGTGTTGGACCTCATTTGTTAGTTTTTTGTTAGAGTTTGGTTGGTTAGGGTTAGATGGTGAAATGAAATACTTGCTACATTTGTTATGATTTGCTTAGAAATGGTGAAATGAACGCGTTGGTTAGAGTTTGGTTAGGGTTTTATGGTGAAATGGAAAAGTTGTCCCATTTCATATGCTTTGTTTTTAGAGATGATGAAATGGAAGAGTTGTCCCTATTGTTATGGTTTGCTTAGAGTTTGGTCCTCATTCACTTTTTTTTTATATATTTGCAGTTCTGTGATGGACTTTGATAATCCTGCCGTTGTCCATGAGAGGATGCTACGCCAGAGGGGGTATGGTCAGTATCCATCTATGGAGGATGCACATGGCCCTGTTCCGCCAGCCCTTCCCGTTCCAAATTGTTGTTGCGGCGTGCCAGCGGAGGTCAAACAATCTAGGCACCCAAAGACTGCAGGACGAGCGTACTATATATGCATGTTCAAATATGAGAGGGCGAGATATCCCTATGAGTCCGTGCCTTGTTGGTTTTTCCATTGGATTGATGGCCTAGAGAAATTTGATCCTAGGATCCGGCTGTTTCCATATGAGAGTGAAAAACTGGTGCCATACCATGAGTTTCGGCGTTGGGTTGCTCCCCCACCAAACCCCCCTCCAATGACCGTAGACGAGAGGATGGCCGCTGCACGAAGGCATAGGAAGGATCCTCTGCTCTGCCATTGTGGAGTCCGTGCTACCTTGGTGGTGCCTCCTCGTGGTGGTTCCCCTAGCGGTCGGCTAAAATACTCCCCATTCTTCCGGTGCTCGATAAAGACGATGGTTAGTTTGCATTTGTATTCTTTGTGCATAATACTTATACCTATATGTTTTCATGCAGTTATATTATTTTTTCATAATCTGAAACTAACTAAACTTGCAGCACGGTTGGCCAGTATGTCAGTTCAATGAGTACGTTCGGGCCCGCGGTCAGTTTGGCCAAGTGATGAGGAGGTGCGTGCGTACGAGGCTGGTCAGGCTCCATGGCCGTGTACGAAGTATCCTGAAAAGAGATGCAAGTGTGGTATTTTGGCCGAGCGTGGTGCGGTTTCTTGGTTATGGATGGTATTGCGGCAATGGAAACGCCTTTTGGGTGAGTGATATGATATTTATGTTTGATTTATCTTTTGGAGTTCAGTGTTGCACAGTCTTGTATTGATGAAGCGATATTGTTTGCGCACAAGGGCCGGACATGTGATTGGGAATGGTTCAGTGGTCGTGATGAGCTTGTTGCTAGGTTCAGACGTTTGGGTCAACGAGACAAAGAAAGAGAAACTAGAGAATTGAGGGACAAGATAAGGAACAAGTATGATGTCCCATTGCCAGATGATGAGCAATTTCAAGCTGACCACAATCAACACGGCCTTTCAAGCTGATCTCATCATCTACCCCACAACTAAAATGACTCCGAGCACATTCAACTATCTCATGCAAACACGGGGCAACTTCAAACATTCGCGTGACATCTTTCATATTCTCAAACTCCCCATTCTCTTTCACAACCCCACCATGAAACCAACGGACTAAACAAACCATCTACAAAATAACTATTTCAACGAGAATTAGACAAACAACATGAGTTTTCGCAAATGCATTTCTCCTAATATACCCTACAAACCTAATCCCTTCACAACATCGTAGAATAAAAGCATGCAACAAATTCTACACGTTCAAATCGAGGGCATATCCAATACTACGTTCATCCTAACCATCACATTGTAAGAAACAAACGTATAAATCACTACAATTTCAAAACATATCACAAACCCTAAAACCCCTAAATCAACTCATATCTTCCAAATCCCATGGTGGAACAATGGAAAAAAGGTGGGAATACCTTCACGGGAGGGAGGGGAACGATTTCCCCCGCTTTTCCCGGCCAAAAACGGCCGGATTTGGCCAGAATATGGCGGGCGGCGGCGGCGGCTGCTGTCTGTTCACGCGTGCAGAAGAAGAAAGGGAGGAGGAAGAAAGAGAAGAGGGCCCGCGGCCCCAGTTCAAAACGCCCTGGCCGCGCCAGGTGGGGTGGCGCGGCAGGGCCTCGCCGCGCCAGGCGGGGTGGCGCGGCAGAGGCTGGCCCACTGGACGCCTCGCTGGCGCCCGCGGCCAGCGTGGCGGCCCTGCCGCGCCACATGCATTGGCGTGGCAGGGCTATTTGGCCGCGCCAGTCGGGGTGGCGCGGCCAAAACGGCTACCCAGTGCAAATATTGGTGTGGACCGGCTTTTATTATAATATTATTAAAAAAAGGAATAAAATTAAAAAAATTCTTTCACTGTTTGGTACTTACCTGCGGTGACTATTTCAAAGTTCGAAGTCGTCCCAATTTGAATGCAAAAGTTAGTTAGCAGTATATATTCTTCTCTCTTTTGCAAAACTAGCAGAGACGCACGTGCGACACGCACGTGATAAAAAAAGTAACAAGATAAAAAAAAATTCAGTAACCATCAATGTAACACACCACATCATTGTTAATAGAGTGTAAGGACCAGCTACCTCTCTTATCCATGAAATCAAATTCTTCTCGCTTTTTGTAAATTTCACGCCGTAACATTATTTTTGTCTAGGTGGCATATCATTTAATGAGAGTGAAATCCATATAAATTTTATAATGAGAGTGGTCTTAATTTTTCCTTACAACAACATCACTTAATTATTGTGACATCCCCGATTTTTAAAAGGCACGAAGTTTCACCAAAGTCAAAATTTGGTCAAAATTCGACATAAATTTGGAGTAAAAATGTATAATCGATCAAGAAGATGGGGAGAACATGTTTGACACAAAATTTGAATGAACTAGAGTATGGAAATAGCACAATTAAATGGAAAAAGAAAAATGAGAAAAGTTACTATTGCAAATCTGAAAATAGGAGTTTGAAATTCAGTTTTGGCCATGTTGAGCAGCAATGTTTGAGTGATCATAAAAATTTATTGGTTGATCTTTTGACCGTGGTATAAAAACAAAAGTTGTAAAGTAAGGTATAAAGAACAACTCTGTTTTTGGGTTCAGCGTGAGCTTAGATGTAAATCAAGGAGAAAAACGTGGTTGAAAATCGAATCAGAAAAAGACTTGAGAAAATTTAGGGTTATCAGGCTGAGATGAAATTTCTCAAATTGAGCTCAAACCGTTGAGAATTTGAAAGAGGTTCAAAAATAAGAAATGAAATTCAAGTTAAGGCAAAGAACTTTTGTGTTTTGAGGAATAGCATGTTTTATTCAAAATTTGGGAGTAATTTGAATTTGAATTGCTGAACAAAGTTAGGGTTTCAAAGGTGAATAGGACATTTGAAGCCGACCGCTGATCAAGGCTCAAATTCGAGCGTTTGGTTGAGAAATTGAGTATGGTGCCAAAATAGAAAGTGAAATTGGATGTGTTACGGACAAGTTTCATTTGGGGATCGAGGAGAGTTTGAATGGAAATTTGAAAGTAATTTGAAGGATTAAATTTTCGGGTCTGAAAATGGGGAATAAAATCGGCCGACATTGGAGCTTCGAATTCGCGCTATACACTGCTCGAATCGAAAGGGTTGCAACATGAAAGTTGGAGTTCTATGTTTCTTCTACAAGTTTTATGTTCGGAGTTTGACAAGTTTAGAAGAAATTTTGGGAGAAATCATGGCTGCAATCTCTCGACTCCAAAGCTTGGAAGGGCAACAATGGCGGTTCAACGTCGGTGGCTCGGCCACGCGTCGCCGGGCATGGTTTCGCCGTGGCGGTGTGTCAAGCAGGAGGTGGCAGTCGTCCTAGGTCGGTCCTCGTCGATATATACCGCCCGACGCCTGCGTTCTTCTTCTTTTCTTCCTCCTTCTCGCTTCCGGTTCCCTTTTGGTCGCCGGCGTTTCCACCATCGCGCGCCGTCGTCCGAGCTCCACCAATCAAATTCCCTCCGCCCACAGCTTCGCCTTGAACTCCTCTATCTCTCCGATCACTTTCCGTTGAGCTTCTTCCATCACAGAACCAAAGCGCCGTTGTGTTCTTCATCTCCAGCAGCCGCCACCCGCCATGGTCGTCGGCGCATGTGGGCAGCCCTCCTCCGTCCGTCTCGGTTCGGTATAGTGGGTGAGCTAGCTTCCCCTTGGTCCCCTGGTGCTCATAGGCTAGTTGTTGGGAAGGTTTGCGGCTCGGGTTGGCCGGTTGCGCTGCTCGCCGCCGCGTTCGCCGCCGTGACGCTCCTCCGCCATGGCCGGCGCACGTGAGCAGCCCTGCTCGGGCCTTTTCCGGTCGCGCTGCTGCGCGCGCTAGATGCGTTGGAGTTCGCTGTTGCTCGTCGGGGTGCTGTTAGTCACCGTCTCGCCGTTCCCGCTCTGCTAGGCGTTCGCCGCCGTTCTCGCCGTGCGCGCTCCCGCCATGGCTGGCGCGGGAGGTTAGCGCGTTTCGCGCCGCGCTGGTCGGGTTAGTGTGTGCTTGAGTTGTCTCAAGTCTCGGCGTTGCTCGCGGGCCAGGTTTGGGGTTAGTTGGTGTTGTGAGCTCGCCGGAGTCCTAGCGCCGCCGTTCGTCGCCGCCGCGGGTCGTCGGGGTGTTAGGGTTAGCGCCTCTCTGCGAGGTTTCTAGGCTAGATGGGTGCGCGGTGATGAGGGGAAGCCGTAGGGCTTGGTGTCGAGGTCGGAGGGGCTCGCCGCCGGCGAGCCTGCCGCCGGTCAGCGCGGCCGGACCGCGGTCAGCGCGCTCCCCTGTTTTGAATGGGGGAGGGGCTGTGGGGGAGAAGGTAGAAAAGTCCAGGGGGTTTTGTGCAAATGTTCCTTTTAGATTTTGAAAATAGATTTAAATTTCGAGTATTTCACCTTTTAATTCATAGAAAATCATAGGAAAGTCCAAAAATGATGAAATAAATTTTGTTGAACTTGTTTTAAAATTTGTCATCCATTAAAAATGCTAAGTCAATAAGTGTAGGTAATTAATTTAATTCCTTTATTTAGATTAATTAAATAAATGTTTAATAATTTCTAAAAGGATTAAAATTCTGAATAATTCTTTTATAATTAGAAATAATTTCTAAAATTGTTTTATATATTTATTTAAATACTTTACCCTTTAGAAAATGATTTTAAATCATTAAAAATAAACTAAAAATTATTTAAGTTAAGTTTTATTAAAGGAAAATTATAGGTTTATCTTTTAAAAATCTTGGGGTAGTTGGTGTTGGCTTGCAACTTTATCGAGAAGGGAAAGTTGCTTAGCTTCTTTAAAAAGTGTTGCATAGCATATCGCTAACTTGCATTACGTTTTAGCGTCTCAAGCTTCGGAGTACGAGCTCGTGGGATTCGCGGAGGAGCAGCGACAAGTCAAGGAAGTGATCGTCGTCGCTCCGGAATCTTATATCGCTGAAGGATCTAACCTGCTCGTGATTCCAGGCAAGCCCCGGTGCATCTTTGAATCACCCATTATTTCATAATATTCATGAGTCCAAATCTTATGATTTTATGTGCATTAGGTTAGGGATTGGTTGGAACCCTTTGATGCATGAGGTATTCCTTGATAGAACTATCCTTGCCTAGCTAAGAAATTTGATTAGCAATGTTTACATGGGCTATGCTTAGTAAAGTTAAGTTAAAGGATGATGATCTAGGCTACCACCCATCTCATATGAATCATGAACGGTTTGGGTTGAAAGATAGTGGGCAGAAGTTGGTAGGAGGGATTGAGGTAAGCTCGATCCGTAGTTCTGCCTACTTGCTCAAGTGACTAAGGACCGATCCGTTGTTTAATTGATTGATCAAGTAATTCTACCTGGTTTCTTACTGGGTTATGGGACCAGTAAAGCCAATTAGATTAGCTGGCTCGTTGATTGGAAATATCGCTTACCGGTGCTTGCTGGGTCGGAGAAAGGCGGGATCGTGATCTGGAACTCACGGGGTGGTCGCCAGACGTGGGCCCACGTGGGGATGCGTTCCCGGGTTCGGGTAAGGATATTTCTGGTCTTTGGTCCAACTGATTGAAAGGTTGTTGCGTACAGTATGATCGACTGTGCGTGACTGGGGGCTAGGTATCTCCTGCAGGATGTACATGGATCCGGATCGACACTACTCTTGGTTATGAGTGCACTTGATCAGGTGTTAAACATCGTAGAGGAAACAAGTTGAACAAAAGGAGGTCGATTCATAAATGCTGGTTGACCTTAGTACAACCTGTATGCAAAATATTTTATAACTTAGATGGATAAGTAACAACTCAACTGAGCATAAAGTACATAAAATATAAGGATCAAGTTTTAGTAATGCTTTTGAGCAAACGAGTCGAGTCAGCCAAATCCACATAAAGCCCAATCATATTCCTTGGGAGTCTTTTCTTTGGTAAGGCGGGTAATCTTGCTGAGTACCTTCGTACTCAGGGAATCTCCCTTTTGTTTTTCAGAAGAAGCTACGGAGGGGATCACCAAGAGGGTCCAGAAGACCTAGATCATCGTGGTCCCGGTGATTCTAGGGTTAAGCCGGAGGCTGTAGATATGTGTGATATAGAACTACCTAGACTGGTTTGTATTAAACTCTTAGTAATGGCTTGACTTGCATTTAAGTTCTCTTCAAAACCTGGCTTGTAATAAATAAGAATCTTGGTATGTTGTGTAAAAATGATAATGTTCGTTGTGTTCTCCTTACCGAAAACGATCCTGATGTATGGCAAAGATATGAGTTAACGTGGTTTATCGAGGAGTCCTTGGGACACTCGACAGATCACTAGTTTAAACTGGTTGAAGTGCGTCCAATGACCGTAACAGGCCGTTATGGCGCACTTGAGCCAGTTTAAATTGACGGTTCTGCCACAATTATCATTATATTTATGGCATCCGAATTGCCATAACAATTTTTATGATTTATTAGGAAGATTTTTTACATGTCTAATAACGAAACTGGGTTCTTGTAACTGCTTAAATATATACCAACATCTACATACATTAGTTCTACATACAACCACACTATCTTATATCTATTTTCTTAACAAATATACTTGCATGCACATCTACACTCAACCAAGTTTTTATATCCTCGTAACCAGTCCATAGTTTATTACTCTATGCGTCCAAAAAATCAAACAACTATTGGTTGCGTACCGGTTAAAGTTATTC
Source organism: Digitaria exilis (assembly GCA_015342445.1). Taxonomy (NCBI): domain Eukaryota; kingdom Viridiplantae; phylum Streptophyta; class Magnoliopsida; order Poales; family Poaceae; genus Digitaria; species Digitaria exilis. Next base: position 1,918,229 of record JACEFO010000112.1, read on the forward strand.
ACATTTCATATTTATGGCTACAAACAAATTTATTATAGAGATATATTTTATAATTAATCTAATGATATTTATTTTATATCATAAATAATAATATTTTTATTTATAATTGGTACTAAAATACGACATTGTATGTTTGAACTTATTTTTTAAAGGTTAAATGTATTTTTTGTAAATAAACTCTTGCAGTCAATCTTGATCCGGAAAAAAACACACTCACTCAAAAAGAACACGTAGCCAGAATAACGGTGGAAATGTGGAATCACAGGGGCGGCTGAGCAGAGGCCAAAGCTCCTGTCTTCCAGGGGCATGTCTGCACGTAGGGCTGAACATTCCGCTACGAGAAGTACTTTTACTTTCTATTCATCCCCCTCACATAACACGTATCCCTAAGAATTTATTTTTCACATTTACTATTCATTCTCACCACATAACACGCTTTCCAGGAAAAAAATACTTTTTTCCACCTTCATCTAAACACAGCCGAGCGGGCAGACAAAAAACTTTTGTGTTCGTTCGGGATGCTTCCCGAGGTTGTTCTATTCCTTTTCATATCTCTCTCCTGCGTGTTAGAGATATGAAAGGAAAGAATTATAGTGGGAGTCTAAGTGGTCGAATGTTTCAAACCATGCTATGTACACCCAGGTGGTGTAGAGGCAGGAATTTCGATTCCTTTATCTAAAAAAAGCAGGTATGCGGGTCAGGGGGTAAGAAAATCTTTTAAAAAATGACAAAAACATTTTCCTCCGTCCGGTTTTGATGAGTCCGTAGCTCTTTTTATCTTTTTAAACCTTGACATGTGGGTCCGACGTGAGGGGTAAGGTGGACCCGATTTGGGTGAGAAACGTTTTCAATTCTACTCGTTCTTTTATAGATAGATAAGCTACTCAATCTGTTTCAAATTATAAGTCATTTGACTTTTTGACACAACTTTGATCGCTCGTCTTATTCAAAAAATATGCAAAATATTATTTTTTTTGTTATTATTTTTTATTAATTTTTTAAGAATGACTTAAATTTGCCTGTATTTGCACAAATTTTTTGAATAAGACGAGTGGTCAAACTTGGGGTTAAATGCCTTATAATTTGAAACACAGTGAGTAGCAACTAGCAAGGTGGCACTATAAAAGTTAGTTAGCCTTGTCACTATAATTTTGTTGTCCTATAATAACGGACAAAACAAAGATATTTTCAGCCTTTTTTCACCAGTATATTACACGGTGATTTTTTTAACATGAATTCAGCTAAGAAAAAATTCCATAGAAAATTTTTTATTGATATTTATGTTATATTGAAATTAATATAAATGGTTTTACACATTGAATAGTAATATAGCTCTCTGTGTTTGACTTGTGATGTAGAAGTAATATAGCTCTTTGGTGGTGCAGCCCCGATCAGGACGCAAGATAGAGCCCGGATGGCCCAGGGGCGGATCTACCGGTTTGTTGGGTGGGGCTTGAGCTCCTCCCCCCCCCCCCCCCACTAAAATTTTAGGCCATGGGAAGAAGCTCCGAAGGATGGTGGGGGTCTGAGAGCGAGTTTGAAGATGACTCCATCTGGCTCCACTAGCAGCTTCCTCTGGGAGTGTGGCAGAAAAATGGCCAGCTCTCAATTCCCCTATCTGTTGGCGTCCTTGTAGTGGCCCAAGTTTTTTTCCCCAGCAAAAACCAGCCCAATCGTCAAAGCCCAACAAAACCACCGACGGCCCGAGCCGGCCTTCCCCCCTCTGGCGTCTCTCTTCCTCTTAATTTGCCATGCAGTAGGCCTCCCATGTAATTTACTTCGCTGGGTTGCATAATTTGCTTAATATCATGATGTAAAACTCTTTCAAACTATAATATTAGTCGTATATGGGATACCGTGAACTTTCGCTTTTATACTTCAACCCTCCTACGCATTTTTTCTGGATCTGCCACTGCCCAGCCCAGTCGTTGGAGTGGGCCAGATCCGGAGGAGATCAAACTAACATTATTTCCTTTGATCTCATGACAACAATGGTCATTCGGCAGCTGAACATGGCAAAGCCGTGCACGGTTCTAGCATATACGGTTCCTTTTCTCTGAAACGGGTTCCTGCGTATTTCCTTTAAAAAACCTCGATCCAAACGTGGCCTAAACAGGCCTTTATACGACAGCCAAATCAAGGACTGCAGCCATGTCAGCGTCAAGCGTGCATCTCGTGAGAAAGAGAACGCAGGATCGAGCTGTATCTCGCTCTTGGCGTGCCGTGCAGTGCATTATTGCAGTCACTAATGAAGATAATCCATGATGCTATGTATTCCCTGTAAAAAAGGTTTTCAAGATGTCTGTACTTGCAATAAAATATGCAAAGAAATCGTTTGCAACGCAGAGCAGGTAACGGGCTGCCGCTGCGGTTCCCTCTATAAGTAGCGCTTTGGAACTGAGAGTGCTGCACCAATTCACCAATTCCGGTTCCAGCTTTGGGAGATAGGTCCTGGAACTGAAATGGCGAAGCGGATCCTTTCCGGTCTGCTTCTCTGTGCTCTCGTGTCCAACGTCGCTTACGCCAAGTTCAGCAGGAACAGCTTCCCCGAGGGCTTCCTCTTCGGCACCGGCTCCGCGGCGTATCAGGTGATGAACTGATGATGATGCTCATCTCAGCTCCACATTTTGAACCTGTGTCCCCTGACTGTCGTATATCATATATGTACAACAGTACAAGCCTTGTACATTCATGGATCTTGGAACGTATGTGTACAAGTATTGAAGTATCTGAGCTTGTTGTGTTTTGATTGGTGGCAGTACGAGGGCGCCTACAAGGAAGGAGGCAAAGGTCCCAGCGTGTGGGACATCTTCAGTCACATCCCAGGTCTGGACGGATTTTTTTTTCATATGCTCCTTCGTTTCAAATTATAATTCGTTTGACTTTTTAAACCACACATCTTATTAAAAAATTTATGAAAAATATCATGTTTTTTTTGTTATTCTTGCTTTATTAATATAACTACTTCATGAAAGACCTAAGTTTGACAACGTTTGCAAAAAAATTTTGTGAAAAAGACGAGTGATCAAACTTAGAGTAAAAAAATCAAACGAATTATAATTTGGAAGAGATGTAGTAGTTAATTTTGTCCCTGTCTCTAAACATGAACGACAACCAATGGGTCATCAGTGGTAACTGACATGCCGAAAATCTGCGAACGGTTGCAGGTAAAATTAAGAACAACGATACTGGCGATGTAGCGGATGACTTTTACCACCGGTACAAGGTGTTTTTGCATTATTTCTCATTATTAGCTCCCATCCGATCGAGCATTTTGTAAATACGCATGCACTAATTATTGGCAAATATAATCCTGCTAATGTGCAGGAGGACGTGAAGCTTCTGAAGGACATGAACATGGACTCCTTCCGGTTCTCCATTTCCTGGACCAGGATCCTTCCAAGTGAGTACTACTTATGAGTTATGAGCCTCGAAGACATGAATACGTGATGATAAGCTCCATCTGACCATTCGAAGATCACTGGCTTCCCCTTGAGTTGTGTGTCACCACTTGCTTTGCTGCTGCAGCTGGCTCCCTGAGTGGAGGAATTAACAAGGAAGGCTTGGCCTTCTACAACAGCCTCATCAACGAGGTCATAGCAAATGGTAGTAGTTGATCGATCAAATCACTAATTCTCCTTCCATTGTCAATGACGACACTGACAGAAAAAAAATTAATCACGTGATATATAGGTCTGAAGCCATACGTCACCATCTTCCACTGGGACACCCCCCAGGCCCTTGAGAGCAAGTACAAGGGCTTCCTCAGCGAAAACATCATGTCCGTATCTTCTACATAAATGACACTGATCCAATTCATGTAAAGAGAGATTTTTTTTTTGTTTGCTTACGTTCACAGTTGGACTGTGCAGCAAGGACTACGTGGACTTCGCAGACATATGCTTCCGCGAGTTCGGCGACCGCGTCAAGTTCTGGACCACGTTCAACGAGCCCTGGACGTACGCGTCGCAGGGCTACGGCAACGGCGCCCACGCCCCGGGCCGGTGCTCGCCGTTCATCTCCAAATCCTGCACCCCTGGCGACTCCAGCCGCGAGCCCTACATCGTGACGCACCACATCCTCCTTTCCCACGCCAAGGCCGTACGTCTCTACAACGCCAAGTACAAGCCCGTTCAGGGCGGGCAGATCGGGCTCACGGCCGTGTCGCACTGGTTCGTCCCCAACACCAACTCCACAGCAGACCTCAAGGCCGTGAAACGCAGCCTCGACTTCATGTTCGGCTGGTTCCTTGACCCCATGGTGCACGGCGAGTACCCGGGCACCATGAGAGCGTACCTCGGCGACCGGCTTCCCAGGTTCACCCCGGAGGAGTCCAGGCTGGTGAAGGGCTCCTATGACTTCATCGGTGTCAACTACTACACAACCTACTCCACATCGGCCAAGCCGGCGCCCAACGGTCTCGAGCAGTCATATGAAGGTGACATCCGCGCCAACACCTCCGGGTTCCGCAACGGCGTGCCCGTCGGCCCGCCGGAGTTCGTGCCCATCTTCTTCAACGTCCCCCAGGGGATCCGCGAGCTCCTGCTCTACACCGCACGGCGGTACAACAACCCGGTCATCTACATCACGGAGAACGGTAACGATAATAATTGCCCTGCCCTGCTGTGCTGCCACGCCTGCAGTTGATGACGGAATACTGACGCATCGATCGTCATAACATGTTTTACCATGTGCAGGCATTGCTGAGGAGAACAGCAAGAGCATCCCGCTCAAGAACGCGCTCAAGGATGGGGAGCGGATCGAGTTCCACTACAAGCACCTGCAGTACGTGAACCACGCCATCAGGGACGGCGTCGACGTCAGGGGATACTTCACGTGGACCTTCATGGACTGCTTCGAGTGGGGTGACGGCTACCTCGACCGCTTCGGGCTCATCTTCATCGACCGCCTCAATGGACTCAAGCGCTACCGAAAGGAGTCCAGCTACTGGATCGAGAGCTTCCTCATGCGGTAGAGACGGTTGCGTGGCTTGCCGCGCGCCCAGTGGTCACGATGTCTTTCTAACGTGTTTAGATCCAAAAGTTCTCTTGGACTTTACTATTCATCTCTCTCAGAAAACACGCTTCCCAGAAAAGTTCTCTAACTACTTTCAACTTTCCTATTCATCCCTCTAACAGAACACGCTTCCCAGAAAAAGTTCTTTTTCTCCCCTCCCAAGTAAACACACCCTTCATGCTCCGTCGGTATCGACCTTCTGTGTCAACTGGATAGCTGGTGCTGGGTTGTGATGGCATTTGTTGCTGTGGGACCGGGCTTAATTGTATGTCTGCGGCAGAGAGCGTGTGCTTTGTGTACCCTGTAGTCTATGGGGTCGCGTTGCTGTCGTCTGACTGTGCTTGCAGGTCAGTAATAAGCTAGGGGGAATAAAGCTCATTGTGGAGCTATCTCAGTCCAACGTAGGCCTATTGTAGTTCAGGTCCTCTCGGCCAGAATAAAAACCAAGTGAAGCTGTGAGCTGGATTTGAGCAATTGATCTTGCTAGCAGCCTAGTTTATTAGTCTCTGTTCCACTGTTTGGTACTTCTTGCGGTGACTATTTCAAAGTTCGAAGTCGTCCTAATTTGAGTGCAAAAGTTAGTTAACAGTATATATTCCTCTGTCTTTTGCAAAATAGGTTAGCAACTAGCAAGGTGGCACTATAAAAGTTAGTTAGACTTGTCACTATAATTGTTTTGTCCTAACGGAAAAAAGCAAAGATATTTTCTCCCTTTTCTCACCAGTATATTATTATACAGTAATGTAGTTATTTGTTTTGACTCGTGATGTAGAAGTACATCATTATGTGAGAGTCGTACATATTCACCCTAGCACTTAGACAATAAGTGCCTAATGATAGATTAATTAGGCTTAATAGATTCGACTTGTGATTTTGCGTCCATCCGTGTAATTAGTTTTATAATTAGATCGTGTCTCGCCCTTCTATTCTTCCATTTATAATTGCTACAGTAAATTTCGCAAAGTTTTTTCTCCAACTAAGGGCTCATTTGGAACACAGGAACGAAAGGAACACATGAATAAGAAAAGTAAGAAAACCGTATGATTAAAAAATGGAGGAATAGATAAGTTTTGTTGTTTGGGATGCAGAAACTCAAAACACAGCAATAAAAAAACATGAAAATAACAAAAATTCATTATAAATCTTATGTGTCATTTATATTTTATTATATTGCAAAATTGCAAGTGAGAAAATTGGAAAAGTTTTATATTGTCATAGCAAAATTGCAAGCCCTTTTTTTCGTGTCACAGTGTATTTAAATCCGATGGTGGCTTATTTAAATAACCCGATACACAAACAGTAGGGACTCTTGATGTTTGGATTGATGGAACTAGCCTATCAATCCGTGCTCCCGCATGATCTAGTTGGAAATAATTAGTTTATGAAAATTATCCAACTCATGTTCTCTTTCATCTATAAAATATTTTAATAGTACTCTAAAGATAAATATTTATCTTATATAACTGTAATAACCATGATAAGTTTAGGAAATTACAATTTTTCACTTTGCATCACACTTTCATGTGTGTTTGATGTATGTATTTAGTTGAGGTATGTGAAAATATAAAAATTTGTATTCTTATTCCTTCCATTATTCATGAATATATGGTGACATGCATTATGAGTAGTATTTTATATACATGATAATATAGACAATATATTAATAAAGGTAGAAATAGTAATTTAAGCCATGTTCGAATTACAATCTAAACACTATTCATTCTAACTTTTCACTATTCAACTATTCCTCCCTCTCACAGAACACATTTTTCAGGACTTAGCTGCAATGTTTTTCTATAGCTACAGTGTTTTTTACCCAATATGAACACATCCTTAGAGTTTATATTAATGGCTTTAGGATTTTTACTATAATTATATAATTTAGATTCAGATTTTGGAGTTACTTTAACTTTTAATAATGATACCATTTTATAGTTTAAATACAAATTTAGGGGGTTCTTTGATATTATTTTTATAGTCACATAGGTGAGTAACATCTATGAAGATTAAGGGGTATTTTAGATTATTTTTATAATGACAGAGGTGGGTAATTTAAATGAAGATTAAGAGGTTACTTTAGATTATTTTTATAATGCCAGAGGTGGATAATTTACATAGATGTTTAGGGGGGGGTACTTTAGGCTATTTTCATAATAGCACATGTGGGTGATTTATTAGAAAATATAATAGATCCAATGGCTATTACGATTAGAATTGACAAATTGATGGCTCGATGTTTCTGATTTTTGTGAGAATTTGTAGGATTTTCTCTATTTTTTTAGATTGTCCACCTAAGATCCTTGGTGGCATCATCTAGAGGCTAAGCTTCCAATTAGTAATAGTAAGATTTGTACTAAAGGAATTGAAAATTAGGAAAATGTATTGGTGCTAACTTTTTAATTTTGTGAAAATGCCTTCCAAAGCCCACCTAGTGTAGCCCAACTGTTTGCACCTATCAATTTATTGCAAATGCCTTCCAAGGCCCACCTGTAAGTGGAACACTAGCAGCTTCTCCGTTCAGTCTTTCTCGCGTGGAAGAAACAATGAAAACAACAGAACGCCATTGATGTCCTTTGAAGCTCGCTCCCCTACCGTCCAAGGCAGCAACCAGCAATAGCCCTTCTGGATTAGAAAAACGGGTTGAGGAATGTGAAAGGTGGCCAAATCTAGTGCCAAATCCGGTGAAGTGGTGCTTCCTTGCGAGATCCCTGCACCTCCCTCTAATCAGTAATCACTTAGCACCAAAATCTTCAGTGCTTTGATGGGAGGAAGGAGGGACGAAAAGAAAAGAAGCAGGCAACAGTGGGAGGACACAGTGAGCAATGTTTTTCCTTGGTTCTGATTGGGTGTTTTATTTCCTACAATTTGCACGTCCTCAGGTTTCTTCCCGGAGGAAAGGAAGAATCTATTCCATCGTTCAAAACGCATATATACGGTTCCTTTCCTCTTAAACTAGGGGTCTGTTTGCTTAGCATCCAAAGCCAGCCGCACCTAAACTCTGGCGGCGCCGCAAATGAGGCGCTCAAAATCAGCGTCAAACATTTGGCAAGTTCTGGCACAGCAAACAGCTATGATCTTTGGCAAAAAAGTGTGGCACGCCCAACATTTGGCTACCAAGCAAACAATAGCCTCAACAGGTGTGGCGTGCCAAACTTTTGGTGTGGCAAGTTGCGGACGCGAAGCAAACAGACCCTAGTTCCTACGTATTTGTTTTAAAAAAATCATTCTATCCAAATGCGGCATAAACAGGCCCTTAATACGACAGCCAAATCAAGGATTGCAGCCATGTCAGTGTCAGCGTGCACCTCGTGAGAAAGAGAACGCAGGATCGAGCTGGTAACCGCTCTTGGCGTGCACTGCAGCGAATTATTCCTGTCAATAATGAAGATATAGTCCATGATGCTACGTATTCCCTGTATAAAAAGTTTTCAAGATGTCTGTACTTGCAATAAAATATGCAAAGAAATCTTTTGCAACGGCAGAGCAGGTAACGGGCTGCCGCTGCGGTTCCTTCTATAAGTAGCGCTTTGGAACTGAGAGTGCTGCACCAATGCAGCAATTCCGGTTCCAGCTTTGGGAGACGGGTCCTGGAACTGGAATGGCGAAGCGGATCCTTTCCGCTCTGCTTCTCGCTGCTCTCGTGTCCAACGTCGCTTGCGCCAAGTTCAGAAGGAACAGCTTCCCCGAGGGCTTCATCTTCGGCACCGGCTCCGCGGCGTATCAGGTGATGGTGATGCTCATCTCAGCTCCACAGTTTGAACCTGCGTCCCCTGACTGTCGACTGTCATATATCATATATGTACAAGCCTGGTACATTCATGGATCTGTAACGTATGTGTACAAGTATTGAAGTATCTGAGCATGTTGTGTTTTGATTGATTGGTTGCAGTACGAGGGCGCCTACAAGGAAGGAGGCAAAGGTACCAGCGTGTGGGACATCTTCACTCACATTCCAGGTCTGAACGAACTTTTTTTTTTTGCATATGTTCTCTCTACTAGTTGTTTTGTCTCTGTCTCTGAAGATGAACGACAACGAATGAGTCATTTCAGTGGTATAACTGACATGCCGAAAATCTGCGAAAGGTTGCAGGTAAAATTAAGAACAACGATACTGGCGATGTCGCGGATGACTTTTACCACCGATACAAGGTGTGATTGCATTATTTCTCATTATTTGCTCCCATCCGATCGAGCGTTTTGTAAATACGCATGTACTAATTGGCAAATACAATCTTGCCAATGTGCAGGATGACGTGAAGTTTCTGAAGGACATGAACATGGACGCCTTCCGGTTCTCCATTTCCTGGACCAGGATCCTTCCAAGTGAGTACTGCTAGTACTACTTATGAGCCTTGAACACATGAATACGTGATGATAAGCCCCATCTGACCATTCGGAGATCACTGAATTGCTTTGCTGCTGCAGCTGGCTCCCTGAGCGGAGGAATTAACAAGGAAGGCGTGGCCTTCTACAACAACCTCATAAACGAGGTCATAGCAAATGGTATTAGTTGATCGATCAAATCACTAATCCTCCCTGGCGTCCATGCAGCATATATAAATTTCATATTCAATGACGACACTGACAGAGACAAAAACTAATCACGTGATAGGTCTGAAGCCATTCGTCACCATCTTCCACTGGGACACACCCCAGGCCCTCGAGAGCAAGTACAAGGGCTTCCTCAGCGAAAACATCATGTCCGTATCTTCTACCACCTGCATGCCATCGATCCAATCCAATTCAACTAAAAAGAGAGAATTTTTCTTTTTCTTTTTGCTTACATTCACTGTTGTACTGTGATGTAGCAAGGACTACGTGGATTTCGCGGAAGTATGCTTCCGTGAGTTCGGCGACCGCGTCAAGTTCTGGACCACGTTCAACGAGCCCTGGACGTACGCGACGCAGGGCTACGGCAACGGGAACGGCGCCCCGGGCCGGTGCTCCCCGTTCATCTCCAAGTCGTGCACACCCGGCGACTCCAGCCGCGAGCCCTACATCGTGACGCACCACATCCTCCTCGCCCACGCCGAGGCCGTGAAGCTGTACCGTGCCAAGTACAAGCCGTACCAGCACGGCCAGATCGGGCTCACGGCCGTGTCGCACTGGTTCGTCCCCAACACCAACTCCACCGCCGACCTCAAGGCCGTGAAACGCAGCCTCGACTTCATGTTCGGCTGGTACCTTGACCCCATGGTGCACGGCGAGTACCCGGGCACCATGAGAGCCTACCTCGGCGACCGGCTTCCGAGGTTCACCTCGGAGGAGTCCAAGCATGTGAAGGGCTCCTATGACTTCATCGGCGTCAACTACTACACCACATACTTCACCTCGGCCAAGCCGGCGCCCAATGGTCTCGAGCAGTCATATGAAGGTGACATCCGCGCCAACACCTCCGGGTTCCGCAACGGCGTGCCCGTCGGCCCGCCGGAGTTCGTGCCCATCTTCTTCAACGTCCCCCAAGGGATCCGTGAGCTCCTGCTCTACACCGCACGGCGGTACAACAACCCCGTCATCTACATCACCGAGAACGGTAATAACGATTGCGAGCTCTTTTGCAGTACACAATATTACTGTCTAATAGTATATGGTATCAATCAGATCGGACCAATTGGCATGACGCATCGTCGTAACCTGCTTTATTTACCATGTGCAGGCATTGCCGAGGAGAACAACAAGAGCATCCCGCTCAAGAAGGCGCTCAAGGACGGGGAGCGGATCGAGTTCCACTACAAGCACCTGCAGTTCGTGAACCACGCCATCAGGGACGGCGTGAAAGTCAGGGGATACTTCACCTGGACGTTCATGGACTGCTTCGAGTGGGGCGACGGCTACCTCGATCGTTTCGGGCTCATCTTCATCGACCGCCTCAATGGCCTCAAGCGCTACCGCAAGGAGTCCAGCTACTGGATCGAGAGCTTCCTCAAGCGGTAGATGATTGTGTGTGCCTTGACCACTGGTCACGTGGTCTTCCATGCTCGCTCCATCGATATCGACCTGTGTCAACTAGCTAGCTGGTGCCGGGTCGTTGTTGCGATGGCATGCAAGTGTTGCCGAAATGCAGAGGGCCCGGGCGTGTTTGTTTGCAGAGAGTGATTGTTTTGTGTGCCTGTAGTCTATGGGGTCGCCGTTGGTGTTGACTATTGTTGTGTGTGGTTACAGATCAGTAATAAGGGGGGAATAAAGCTCACTGCGGAGCTATGTGCAAGTCCAACGTACGCGTGTTGTAGTACAGGTCCTCTCAGCGAGAATAATAAAAAAAAACACAAGTGAAACTTTGTGCTGGATTTGAGCAATTGATTTGGTACTAGTATTTATTAGTCTCTCTTTGGTACTTTGAAGTCGTCTTTGCGAAAGTTAGTTAGCAATATATTCTTCACTCCTTTACAAAATAAGTTGCCAATATGAACATTGGATCTAAAACCAACAACCTAGATTCACTCACTGCCCTTCCTTTATCTATTTTCCTCTTTCTTCCAACATCCGCGTCTTCCTCCTTGCATGAGTCACGATTCCCTGCACGCCGACACTTCCTGCCCCGACTCCCCTGCCACCGCCTCCAGACTGGCTCCGATGGCCACCACCGCCTCCGCCGCCAGTCCGCCACCCTCCTCCACCGCCTTACACCAACACATTTAGTCGAGATGCCCATGTCGTCTCCACCGTCCAGTAGGGATCCTCCACCACATGCCGATGAGCCACTTGGAGCTCTCTCTACAGCAGGACACGAAGGTAAATCCCCAAACCCCTAACCCCCAAAGCCTCATTCCTATTCAATCTAGCACATGCTTAGGTGATTGATGGATAAACAAGATCTCAATCGATTGACAACTAAGTAAATCTTATGTTTTTACAAGGGCCGTCATGTATTTTTTCTATAAAGAAATATGATCGTGTGAGCTGTTGGATCAATCAAGTCGAGAGGCCACATAATCTCTCGGCAGGTATGAAAACGAAAAATATATATTAAAAAATTCAATGAAAAACATATTTGAACATAAATGTTGTGATCAACCACAAAATCAACTAGTGACCAATTATCCATATTTGGTGAAGATATATATCGCTAAAGTTTTCCCTCCCTCAGTTGTAACATAACATGGAAAAAAAACTAGAGGCTTGTAAGCATGAGTGACACAACAACTTGTAAAAAATTACAACATTATAAGCTAATTTCAAACGTATAGCAACACATATTAATCTTGTGGAGGTGTTATCTTAATTCTCGTTTTGCATCCTCCAAGTGTCCCAATAGTCCTATTTTCAACCTTGAGGTACAGAATCGAGCACCAATCGTGATACAATAGCTGTAGTTGAACAAATTTGGTCCTTCAATTGGATTGCATTGTTTGTGAAATAGTAAAATACATGAATGGCCACTACACTTGTTGGCTTGTGGTAATTTGGCCATCATACTTTGAAAAAGTGTAAATCGTGGGCATCAAATTAGCTCAACTGACTCGATACAATCATTAACTCTGTAGGAATACATGTTCAAATGATGTGGAATAGGTTTGACTAATGACTCATGTTGCGAGGTTGCGATCAAGCCACCACCCACTAGGACGTACACATGTGTTGTTCATCCACGCACCGTTTATCGATACATGAATGATGGACCGCATGGATCACAAGTTTTCCAAATGTGCGATCAGTGTTAAATGGCCAGCACATGGTTTCACCTGAGAACACAATTTTCGGTGTGCACGTCTGCAATAATCTACTACGCCTTCGCGCCAGTCTCGTGCGTGAAAAAAGAGTGAACCATGAAGCTCAGAGGCCAATTCACCAAGCCCGTCCAGGGTCCGTCCACCGGCGTTGGTCTGGAAAAGTGTGATCAGAGTTGATGGCTATATTGACTTAGTTGAGCACTTTTCTAAATATGCTATCATCCGAATACGTATTTCTATAGAGCTAATGATAAGTGTCGATACAGTTGAGCAACTTTGATGGCTATGATTTACACATATACTAGAGGGATTATTATAAACTATAATTATAAAATTTAGGTATGATATTATATTTATGCTAATGATATAGGATGAGATTAACGCTAAGTATGCGGGAGTATTATATGGCATGAATATTATATTTAGTGTGATTAATGATATTCCTTTTATTTGCAAATTGATTTAAATATTCAACATGATTAAGAAGATTTCGGTGATTAGTGGACGAATATAATATTCAACGTGTATGAGCTTATGAACTTTTATATTCGGCTTGTATGAGTGTATTCTCAAGACCTTCTCTCTGGCTGGCGAGGCTAACATGGCTGTCAGTCTGTTTGCTCTCTACTTGTAAAAGTCGTACTCGGTACTCACCGTACTCATCGTGTGCTTTTGGCCAAAATGTCTCAGCACCCCTCGCTTCCCCGGACTTCTACGAACATGGCCAACACGGCGCGGGATCTTGCCGTCTCTCCAAGCAGTTCCACCCGAAGGGAGCACTTCTCCGTGGACACCAGCTCTCCATAGTCTATACTCTATAGTCGCCTCACATCGACATAAACGAGAGGCATCGAACACGGAGGGGTCTCCTATAGGGCCTCTAGTGCAGGTGCTCGGTTCGGTTTGAGAAAGGAGGCGGCGAACGGGGTGGAAAGAAAGGAATTGAATTCTGAAATGACTTTTTGTAGGATTGAATCTTCCTCGAAAAAAAATTGGTTGGGGACGGTCCCCATCCCGTGCGCTGTGAGGACCTGCTACGGATGTCCAACGCGTGTACACCCAACGTATCCGACGGAGCCTCCCACGCTGCTGGACTTGCTTCTCATTCGGCTCGCAGCCCTCTGACTCTGCTCTTCTCCCAGAGCTCACCTGATATGTCGCAGCCTCGCTAGCTCGGTGCCAAATGCCAACGCAAAAAGGCATCATCCATGGCGCGACTGACGATGCGCCGACTCACCTGCTCCACCGTCTTCCTCCTGGTCAGGCACATCCAGGCCAAAATCGAATGAAGCGTCGACGACCATTGTTATCTCATGCATTAGCAGGCAAAAGGATAGCACTGACTGAAGGCATCAATGCATGTCTGAATAAAATACGTCTTAGAGATTTGGTTCATTCGGATTTGTTGAGAAATCGTCGGTCCTTTGCTCCTATATATTGGTACAATAGCAACAGAGAATACGTCATTGCCATCGATATTTGACAGGCCACGATTAGTAATGAGCTCAGAGTCTCACACGGAGAGAATAATCTTCCTGGCGCAAGCGGATGATGAGAATGCGAGGTGGATTTGAGAGGGACCGCGGTAGACAACGCGATGCCGGCGGCTGCTGGCGGTGGCGGTGAAGGACGAGGGGAGGCCGGCGAATGATTAATTTCCTGCGGTGAACAAGGGAACCTCGGGAGCTGTGGCGGCGGATGAACATGAAGGAGCCGGAGGCGACGGTGGTGGCAGCGACGCCATAGAGCACTACTCATCAGGCCTCGCCGCCAGATTCGCCTAGGAGCCGAGCCGATGATGCGAGCTGGAGCTAGGGAACAGCACATAATCTCGATCCGTCGGATACGTTGGGTGTACACGCGTCAAACATCGGTGGCGGGTCCTCACAGCGCACGGGATGGGGACAGTCCCCACCCAATTTTTTTCCATCTTCCTCAGTTCCTCCTAAACCACCCATTTTTTGAATTAACCGAACAGACCCTTAGCCGGAGGCAAGTATTCCCGTGTGAACCACCCACTCTCTTGGCTTGTTATATCAGCCTAGCACAATAGGCGCGCTGTTGTTTGCCGCTTCCTAAACGAAAGCCATGACGCCGACGGCCTGCGATGGTAGTTGGGTGACTTGGCGAGGGCTTGTAGCCTGTTTGTAATATTGCCTAGACGAGCTGGTGTGCCCTCACCCACTAAATTCCGTATTTCTATTATCGATCATCTGGCGGCAACTTGAACGCGAGTTCAACTCTCTGATCCGCATAATCTGAACTCTCTCTGACCCGCATTATCAAATCCTTGATCACTGTCCTTTTTCCTGTTAAAGCTCGTCTTCCATCGATGCGCACATCTCAACCTCCGCATCCGCAATATCCGAGTCAACTCGTCCATAATAGGGCTGTGTTTAGTTGATGAAGGAAAAAGATCTTTTGTTTCTGGGATGCGTGTTATGTGAGGGGGATGAATAGGAAAGGTGAAAAAGGAATTTTTAGGGATGCGTGTTCTGTGAGGGGAATGAATAGTAAGTGCAAAAGATCTTTTGCATATGAACACAACCTAGATCACGAGCGACAACCAAATCAGAGGATTGCGGCCATGCCAGCGCGTGCAGCTCGTGCAGTCCACTGCAGCTAAACAATCCCATCTGCCAGCTTTTGCAGCCCATAGCCGCACGCACACATGACACATCCGGGGCAGTGAGATAGAGTGCTGTGTCTCGCTCTTGTTGTGCAATCCAGTGCATTATTCTTGTCAATAATGAAGATACTCCATGATGCCATCCATATGTATTACCTCTAAAAAGAATTTCAAGGTGTGTACTTTATATGTGTACTTGCGATAAAATACGCAGAGAAATCGTTTGGAACAGCAGGGAGGGAACGGCTGGCGGCCTGGCGCTGCAGTTTTCCCTCTATAAGTAGCGCTTTGGAACTGAGAGTGCAGCACCAATTCACCCATTCCGGTTCCAGCTTTGGGAGATGGGTGCTGGAACTGGAATGGCGAAGCGGGTCCTTTCAGTTCTGCTTCTCGCTGCACTCGTGTGCAACGTCGCTTACGCCAAGTTCGGCAGGAACAGCTTCCCCGAGGGCTTCATCTTTGGCACCGGCTCCGCGTCGTATCAGGTGCTGAACTGCTGATGGTGCTCATCGTTTTGAACCTATCCCCTGACTGCCGTCTCTGTACAAATCTTGGTACATTCATGGATCTTGAAGCGTATCTGTGCACAAGTTTCTGAGCATGTTGCGTTTTGATTGGTTGCAGTACGAGGGCGCCTACAAGGAAGGAGGAAAAGGTCCCAGCGTATGGGACACCTTCAGTCACATACCAGGTCTGGGCGAACCTCTTTTTTTTTTTTTTTTTTTTGCATACGTTGTCTCTACTAGTTGTTTCGTCCCCTGTCTCTGAAGATGAACTGCGACGAACGAGTCATTTCAGTGGTAACTGACACGCCGATAATCTGCGAACGGTTGCAGGTAAAATTAAGAACAATGATACTGGCGATGTAGCGGATGACCTTTACCATCGATACAAGGTGATTGCGTTATTGTTACTCAAAGTTAGCTCTGATCCGATCGAGCATTTTGTAATTTCTGAGTTGAGCTAATGTATGCTCTTACCAATTCGCAGGAGGACGTGAAGCTCCTGAAGGACATGAACATGGACTCCTTCCGGTTCTCCATTGCCTGGACCAGGATCCTGCCAAGTGAGTACTTATGAGCTTCAAACACATGAATGGCATTTGCTAAGGTACTCCTAAATGTCTATAAAAGGAAATTTTAATAACATATTACCTCCTTCTAGGTAATAGGTTTAATATTTAGTATTTATATTTTTAGATATGAGAAAATATCTTCTTATTAGATCTAATTTGATTGAGTTAGATTTAACTTTCCTTTTTTCCTTTTGTATCATATAGATTTAGGCTGAACACATTTTTTTCTCTTCTATCATGTTCGCAGAACATGCAGTCCACGGACGCAAAGCACCGTTCCAAGAACGTGTGCTGCTTCCAGGCCATTTGTTTCACGAGCTGAAAGATGCAGTTACGAATAACTTCATTAGTTTGCAAGTTAATTATGCCCAGGTGTTGTAACAAAGTGGCACACGATGAATTGGTAGTTTTAGGCTGTCAGTGTAGGCGTGTATTATGTCTCTGCAAGGTGAGTGGTGACCAATGATTTTGGGACTGGTTAAGTAATGGAAAGTTTTCCCTTTCAAAAAAGAAAAAAGAAGTGTGCTGCTTCTAGTCCACCAATTCGAGGAAGGAATTTGGCATGAGAAGGAAAGTAGAGGAAATTAGGAAGACTAGTTAAGGAAGGCTACAGATATTACAGATTTTTTTATTTTATCTCTATATATTAATTACTAAAATGTGTTATTTATTTTAAAAATCAATGGCTGAGATTTATTTAAGATCTTACCTCTTAGGAGGTGAATGGAGTACTTAGCGTAGCCCCACATGAATACATGACGATAAGCTCCATCTGACCATTCAGAGATCACTGAATCGCTTCCCCTTGAGTCGTGTGTCACCACTTGCTTTGCTGCTGCAGATGGCTCCTTGAGTGGAGGAGTAAACAAGGAAGGCGTGGCCTTCTACAACAACCTCATTAACGAGGTCATAGCAAATGGTAGTTGATCAATCAAATAACTAATTGTCCTTGGCATCCGTACGTGCAGCCTATATAAATATCCGTATTCAACGATGACACTGACATCGAAAAAAAAAATATCTCGTCATAGGGCTGAAGCCGTTCGTCACCATCTTCCACTGGGACACACCCCAGGCCCTCGAGAGCAAGTACAAGGGCTTCCTCAGCGAGAACATCATGTCCGTACCTTCTACCTCCATGCCATCGATTCAATTTCCTGTAAAAAAGAGAAGAAAAAAAAAAGAAACCTTCGCTAACGTTCACTGTTGGACTGTGATGCAGCAAGGACTACGTGGACTTCGCAGACGTGTGCTTCCGCGAGTTCGGCGACCGCGTCAAGTTCTGGACCACGTTCAACGAGCCCTGGACGTACGCGTCCCAAGGGTATGGCACGGGCGCGCACGCCCCGGGCCGGTGCTCCCCGTTCATCTCCAAGTCGTGCACACCCGGCGACTCCAGCCGCGAGCCCTACATCGTGACGCACTACATCCTCCTCGCCCACGCCGAGGCCGTGAAGCTGTACCGTGCCAAGTACAAGCCGTACCAGCACGGCCAGATCGGGCTCACGGCCGTGTCGCACTGGTTCGTCCCCAACACCGACTCCCCCGCCGACGTCAAGGCCGTGAAGCGCAGCCTCGACTTCATGTACGGCTGGTTCCTCGACCCCATCGTGCACGGCGAGTACCCTGGCACCATGAGAGCGTACCTCGGCGATAGGTTGCCACGGTTCACCCCAGAGGAGGTCAGCCTTGTGAAGGGCTCCTATGATTTCATTGGTGTCAACTACTACACCACTTACTCTACCTCGAACAAGCCCCCGGCCAACGGGCTCGAGCTGTCGTATGACGGCGACATCCGTGCCAACACCTCTGGGTTCCGTGACGGAATGCTCGTTGGCGAGCCGGAGTTCGTGCCCATCTTCTTCAACTCCCCGAAGGGGCTCCGTGAGCTGCTGCTCTACACCGCCCGGGAGTACAACAACCCTGTCATCTACGTCACCGAGAACGGTAATTAATGGTGGCCCTGTCCCTGTTGCAGAATTGAACGTACCATATCGAGCCAGCTGGTGACGCATGGTCGTAACGTGCTGGTCTACCATGTGCAGGCATTGCGGAGGAGAACAGTAAGAGCATCCCGTTGAAGAACGCGCTCAAGGACGGGCACAGGATCAGGTTCCACTCGCAGCACCTGCAGTTCGTGAAGCACGCCATCAGGAACGGCGTGAACGTCAAGGGCTACTTCACGTGGACGTTCATGGACTGCTTCGAGTGGGGTGACGGCTACCTCGATCGTTTCGGCCTCATCTTCATCGACCGCCTCAACGGACTCAAGCGCTACCGCAAGGAGTCCAGCTACTGGATCGAGAACTTCCTCAAGAGGGACAAATACTGATTGTGAGCAGTGAGCTCCAATGCCGGCCTCACTTATCAGTGATATTTCCCGCCGTGCGTGTTCTTATTTGCAGAGTGATTTGTTTGGCTTGTTGCCGAGCGAGGTGCCGGGAATTTTATTTTCAGAGAGTGATTGGTGTCAGATGTCTGTTTTTCATTTGCTTATCTTAGCTGTGAGGTGGTGCAGTAAAGCTCATGGCCAAGCTGGTTTACCTTTAATGTCCACAATGTGATTCAATTCTTCTCAAGAAAATTAATAAACCGACACGTTCTGTGAAACATGTTATCGGTTATCACATTTCCTATGCTCAAAGCGCCTGAAATCTTCGAAGTTGATCCTGTGAACAGATGCGAAAGCTACACATTTTGCGTATCGGGCTTCATACGAACGAGCATATGCGAAATCTTGCTTGGAAGTTCGTCAACAACTCAAGGGAGCTGATCTGCGTTGGGCTTATTTCATCATTGGCTTGCATTCAAAAAAGCCCACACGGTCTGAACGCGCGAGTCGATTTTGCCGGCCCAGATTGGATCTTGCTTCTCGCCGCAAAGGCCCAAATTGCCTTCTGTCAAATGGGCTGGGCCCGCAACAGAATCACTCACATCCGAGTGGACATACAGTACACTGTATCTGGACGACCTTTCTTGGGGTTGACGGGGCTGTCCACGTTCAATGAACCTGCCCGTTCAGAGAACCTGACCTTAAGCAGCAACTGTAGCACCGAGCCACAGCCGTGCCCTGGCCCTTCGCTGCAGGCTTGGGGCGCTCTATTAGGCCTTAGATTATCATATTATAATACGCCATAACCCTGTGTAACCATGCACTTGACCTAGAGCAAGCCTATTCCCCAGCTCATGTAAAGAAGAAGAAGAAAAAAAAAGAGCACGACTTCACGGCACCGAAGTGACGAATCATCCGACGCAACCATGCCCCCGGCATCAGATCCTTTGTTGCACCATGCACTGATCACTTGCGCCGTCGCGCCGCGGCGTACGAAGGGTGTGCGGCGGCGCTGAAAGTTCAGTGGCTCGGTTGAGTGAGCAGTGAGACGCACACACGCACGGGGGCGCGTCGTAGGTGCCGCCGTGCCGGTGCCGCGGCAGAAAAGGAGCGAAAGGGCCTCGGCGCACTTCGGGTGGGATGGAACGAACGGGATCGGCGTGTGTGGGGCAGGGTTTTTTTTTACCGCGGTAAGACCGGTTCCCGTAACAAAAAAACCGGTCCGGCTAACCGGTGAAACCGGCCGGCTAACCGATGGGAGCGGTTTTATAGTGTCGGTTCGTGGGCGGTAACGAGCGGTTTTGCAACCGGGTCGGGACGGTTTGGTCGGAAACCGGTCAAACCTGACCGGTTCGCAATGGTTACGTGAATCCTTGTGTGGGGTTGGGGGGGGGGGGCAAAAACGCAGCCGGGGCTAGGCTCGTGAGGGGATCGCACTGCTGACCCGGGAACCGGATCCCTTGTGCGGGGGGAGGTGGAGGGTGCACTTGCTGTGGCCCAGAAGACGTGCGGACAGGATGCTCTCTGATGCGGCGGGTGCGCCACGGCGATGGTTCGTGGCATCCTGTTGCGGCCGTGCGGGCTTTACCTGAAGGACGGTGACAGAGCGGTGCGGGGCACAGATGGACAAGTAACGATGGGGATTTAAAAAAACTAACAGGTGCCTCGACATACCTCCAGCCCTGATTTCTTAAAAAAGAAAGACAAAAGTCAGAATATTCGTAAGACAATGCAAGTGGGCTATAAAGTATTTGAAATGCCGTCTGGATCCATAAGGCAAATGGCTACCAATTTATCTTTTTTTGGTCATTTGAATCGAAACATGTTGAAGGCAAATAGCAAATGAATGGGCAAAAAAAAAAATTGGAGACAAATGGTGGCAAAAAGTGGGCAAAATTTTCTTATGACTTGCTCCAGAGAGATGGAGGGGGAGAGCCGCTGGTGGTGGAAAAAGGGTGAGAAGAGAGAGAAAAGTAATACTGATTAGGGAAAAATGATTTTAGTCTAAAGTTTTGCCATTGGATCCAAACAACCCAAATGGGCATAACTTTTGCCATTTTTTTGTTGAGAGCAAAAGTTTTGGTCCTGTCATTTGGATCCAAACACCACCTAAATGATGGGCAAGTTTAGTCCCCCTTTTTATCTACGCTTAAACTTGTCACAAAACTTCACATTCTATAAAATAAAAGAAAAAAATATATCATAAGACCTGAACCTTCGTTAAACTGAACTTGGTTTTTTATGCTTTAAAACCCTTCTTAACCCATCGAGTTGATCTCATAAAAGTAAAGAAAGAAATAAAGTAGGAAAGGGTAAACCTTTGACTTTACTTATATTATATATCTATTCACATATATAGTTCACGTAGGACATACATCATACGTTGTCAATAAAATATAAATCTATGAAAGAGCCAATAAAAAAGAAAGAATCATTCTTGCATATTTTTTTAGACTATCATTCTTGCATATTACAAAGTAAAATAGTGTAGCTAATAAGGTTGAAGCACCAACATGGTTAGTTTTGCAATACACCCTATTATAGTTAAGCGAATGGTGCTTGAAAAGTATTTTAATATAAATATCATTGCCACCTAATACATCTGTACATGATAATATTGATTAGTGCAATAAAATATACAGGAGTAGCTAGTTATCATCGTGAGGTTAAATATAGAAGAACTTACACAATGATTTATCAATATCTTATTTTTTTCTACTTTCTTATTAAAATTGTCTTGTTAGGTTTTTTAGATCAACCACATCCTTTATCAATATGAATTGCATACTCCGTTGGGTAGAAAATTGTAATGTTAATTGGCTTTGCAGTTTTGAGAGCTCGGGTAGGAGGCTAGGAGCCACAAGCCCACAACCCACTCGGCTTTCCCACACGGCACGGTACAGGACAAAACGGAGCAGAAGATCCGCTGAAGTACCCAACGGAGGCCTCGTGCTAGCTTTCGTCCATTCCTGCTTGCCCCGTTTCTCCCTTCCCTCCAGCTTCCTTCCTTTTTTTTCTCACACTTTCCGTTCGATTGCCAAACCCAAAATAAATAGCCCGAAGAAAGGCGAATCTTCTTCTCCACCTCACCGAGCAAATCCCCCCTTCGCTCAAGCGAGATCGAATCCATTCGACGAGAATTTCTCGTCCATCGCCTCCGCTTCGCCCTCCCTCTTCGCCGCCAGGTACGAAGCGCTAGCCCATCCCGGTTGGTGATTGCTTCTCAGATTAGGGTTCTTACTCCGTGTGCTCGGGGATTAGAGGGGGTGGGCGGACGAATTTCGCGCTTAATCTTCTCCTCACGTCGCTGTTTTTAGGGTTGGTTTCGTATACGGATTAGTTTTGGCGGCTTTAACAGCGACGGTGGGGTCAACGTGGGTGGGAGGTACGGATTCCTGTTAGCAACATGGTTGGCGGAGTGGATAGAATTGGAGTGTTTCAACATTTCCCTATGTTTTTTGCCTGTAGTACTGACACATTTTTGTGGTTCGATACTTTGATTGATAGGGGCCAGTTTCGGGTGGACAGGTTGCTGTGATAGTGTGATCCTTTGTTGAATGGCACAGAGCAGCTAGCCAATTGTGGTTACCTGGAATTGATGTGACCGGGCTACCGGAGCGGTAGTTCTTATGGATCAACTTGCCATAATTGCGACAGAGTTGGGTGACTCGTCAGATTTCGAGGTTGAGGGCATCCAGAACCTCACTGAGAATGACGTCAGTGATGAGGAGATCGAGCCTGAGGATCTGGCACGGCGGATGTGGAAGGACAGGGTCAGGCTGAGGAGGATCAAGGAACGACAGCAGAAGCTTGCGCTGCAGCAGGCTGAACTGGAGAAGTCAAGGTCGAAGCCGATATCCGATCAGGCGCTGCGCAAGAAGATGTCGAGGGCACAGGACGGGATCCTCAAGTACATGCTCAAGCTGATGGAGGTGTGCAATGCGCGTGGGTTCGTGTATGGGATCATCCCTGACAAGGGGAAGCCTGTCAGTGGCGCTTCGGACAATATCAGAGCTTGGTGGAAGGAAAAGGTGAAGTTTGATAAGAATGGGCCTGCGGCAATTGAGAAGTATGAGTTTGAGAACTTGGTGACTGCTGATGCCCAGAGTGGTGGAATTAAGAATCAGCACAGTTTGATGGATCTCCAAGATGCCACTCTGGGCTCTCTGCTTTCGTCATTGATGCAGCATTGTAATCCACCGCAGCGCAAGTACCCTCTGGAGAAGGGCACTCCGCCTCCATGGTGGCCGTCAGGGAATGAGGAATGGTGGATTGCCTTGGGCCTTCCTAGTGGTCAAATACCTCCTTATAAGAAACCACATGATCTTAAGAAGGTTTGGAAAGTCGGCGTGCTTACAGCTGTGATAAAGCACATGTCCCCCAACTTTGATAAGATCAGAAATCATGTACGCAAATCAAAATGCTTGCAGGATAAAATGACCGCAAAAGAGAGCTTAATTTGGCTGGGAGTTTTGCAGAGAGAAGAAAGTCTTGTTCATAGAATTGACAATGGTGTATCGGATATTACTCACCTCAGTTTGCTAGAGTACAGAAATGGGGACACAAACAGCAGCAGTAATGAGTATGATGTTGATGGTTTTGAGGATGCTCCTCTTTCTACATCATCTAAAGATGACGAACAAGAGCTGTCTCCTGTTGCACAATCTGCGGAAGAGCATGTCCTGAAAAGAGGGAGGGCCTACAAGAAACACCCTACTCAGATCGTTCCTAGTAAGGCAGGAACAATAGAACCACCAAAGAGAAAAAGAGCACGGCACGGCTCCACAGTTACTGAGCCTGATGTACAAAGAGTTGATGATGTACCAGAAAACTCAAGAAACTTGATTCCTGATATGAATCGACTGGATCAAGTAGAAGTCCAAGGCATGGGTACCCAGATTGTCAGCTTCAATCATGTGGGCACTACAAGTGAAGCTTTACAACACAGAGGGGACACTCAAGTACAAGTCCATCTTCCTGGTGCTGAGGTTAATAACTTCAACAGTGCCCCAGCTGCAAATGCTACTCCTGTAAGCATATACATGAAACGCCAGGCTTTACCTTATCAAAATAGTGACGGTGCCAGGTCAAGATCTGAAAATAACATTCCAGTGGATGCTGATACTGGTTTAAATAATTTACCCAATGGTTACCAGACCCTACCTCCAAAACATTTGTTACCACTGCCTATGATGGATCATCATGTGGTTCCCATGGGTATCAGGGCACCTACTGATAGCATTCCTTATGGTGATCATATATTAGGTGGGAATTCAACTTCTGTTCCTGGAGACATGCATCAGCTTATAGATTTTCCCTTCTATGGTGAACAAGATAAGTTTGTTGGCAGTTCCTTTGAGGGATTGCCTTTAGACTATATCAGTATCAGTAGCCCAATCCCAGACATTGATGACTTGCTGCATGATGATGATTTAATGGAATACTTGGGGACGTAACTTTAGGTAACTTCATTACATATCCTTTTCCTTGTTCCTTCTTTCTCTTTGATCATTTGGTTTATATTTTCCATTTCGTTTCAGGTTAGGATTGGATGAGGTCGATAGGGTTTATTGTTCGTTCAGTTTGTCTCGGCGGAATCACCATCCTAACTCGAGTATGGAAGGCTAAATTTCTCATTTTGTTGCCAATCCTGTTATTTGGGAGCAACCATCGGTAGTATGCTGAGTGTTGACCTGCATTCTTTGGCAATAATGTATCATAGAGTGCCATAATTGTACAGTTGGAAGGTGAATATGGCCATAAAAATTAATATGGTATCTCTCTGGGGATAATTCCGTGAAGAAAGGAAAAGTTTTATAATATTAGAATCTGAGATAAGAATCTTTTGCTCTTCTGCATCCTCTCGTTCTGTATGGTGTTTTGCCATCTATATATACATCAGAAATCCAACATTGTATATTATCCCATAAGGAATGAAAAAAAAAATCCAGTTGAGGCACCCCTCTACATATCTTTCTTTTGTGTTTGATTTCAATGTACTAAACAAAAGGTTCGTAACATAACAAGTTATCCACTGCCACTGCCATTTTCTGATGGTAGTTACACAGCAAACATTGTTTTTGTTACACTGTAGAAGAATAAAAACTTGAATCACCTTTGCATATTAAAGTCTAGAGGTGTCTCAATCAAATGTAGTAGCAATAGGTTATTATAAGTAACTTATAAGTTACAAGTATCACCAGCACTGTTAAATCCAGATCATGGCCAAGATAACCCTTAAAGTATTTACAGTAGGCTATTTTTACTGACCATTTGGTGTGACGTGGTACAGATTGAGTCTCAGCGAGACCTTGTTTGCAACACGTGTGATTATCAATTTCATACATGTGACAAAGCATTCATATTTTAAATAAGAATTTAGGAGACATCTTGTGTTAGAGAGCTATATGTTGTATTAGAGATCTTTGAAACAGTTTTACTTGTAGATTTGTGGTTTTACTGTTTTAGGCTTTCAGCATAAAGTTTGGCATCTTACTCTCTTAGGTTTAGTGCTGCTGATGCCTTCTTTTCTTCTATGAATTTTCTCTCGTGACAAAAAATTATGGTTCGCCTTTTTTCTCTATTTGGCAAATCCTTTTGGGTCATTATACCACAGGTCATATAAAATGTGTGGTCTTACTCCTCTTCCTTAGGTTTATGCTCCGGATCTTATGTAAATTTTCTTTCATGGCAAACAACATATAGTTCACCTTTTTTTTACTCTACTGGGTGATTTTTTTTTAGGATTTTTTGCCTCTGGAGTCTGGGCAGTCAAGTTGTGTGATCATTTGTGAATTCGCCAATCTGGAATCCCTGTCAACAGTTTTTCATTCATATGATGTGCCTGCAAATTATCTCACACTTAATACTAATTATTTCATCCATTTCTTTTTGTAGCACTGAGCAGTGAGCACAAAGATTAAGTAGCATTAAATAGCAAGCAAAATGGACAATACTAACCTTGCTGTTCTATCTCAGAAAACAAAATGGGCAATCAATGCTGCCTTTTGTTGCATGCATTTCCTTTGCATGCAACCTGGCTAGCAGTAAACAAGGTGTGGGTAGAATGGGAAGAAAGTGGTGAAACTTGGTAAAACTGAAATGCCTTACAAAACAAAATTTCTTCTTGATCTTAACATGCCCAACAATGGTCAGACACTTCCACATAAGAATTAGGAGCTCTTTCTTTTATCTAACATCTTCAGCTGAGCTCTTGGTTACAGTGTTACTTAGCTGGTTTAGGTATCCTCCAGCTGTAGTAGACCTCAACCGATGCTCCTGTTATCAAAGTACATGGTTTTCACCTTTGCCTATACATGTTTTGTTGACCAGGAGAATATCCAACATATTCTCTCAACCTGTGTCTTCTCAACCATGCCAGGATTCGAGAAAAAAATGTTTTGTTGACCAGCCATTTAATTTGTCCTGCCACACTGTTGTATTTTCATGTGTCTCTATGTGTATCCGATAGCCTTCTGTTTGCATGACATTGAGAAATGAGGATGCATAATTCTTTCCTCCTGTGATGTCGATTGTTATTTCAGCGTCCCACTATTTTGTATGGGCGTGTATTCAATTACTCTTGAACTGTCCCAATTTGTACATAAATATAGTCCTCAGAAATGCAAAAAATCAGTTCGATGTTATTTTACTCAATAAAAATTATGCATCTTGCCATCTTAATTCAATGCTTCCTCTGAAGCTTATCTCCTGAGTTTCTTGACTCCTGGTCTCGCAGACAGAGCTAATGCTTATCTCTATGCAAACCAGGTCTGTGGTATGTACTATGTAGAATATGGATTTTAGCTATTCTGCTTAAAGAAGAGTTACGATCACTTAATTCTGTTATTGTTATTTGGTTATACTTTGTAACTTCCTCTCATATCCCCTCCTGCAGATGAATGAGCGTAGCAAAACTTTTGCTAACATAATATGGTGTTAATGGAGGCTCCAGGTATGCTATGACTATTGAGAAACGGTCACTATGCATGATTCTGGTTAACATTCTGTATGATTGACAGGCTTAAGCTAGCTTGTATGACTATTAATGTTGCTGTAAATGGCAATCTGTTACTATAAGCAAAGTATTATTGCACTAATTACAGACAACAGACTTGTGGAAACACAACGTCAAAAACATCTTAAATGGTAGGGCTAAAATTGGAAACAACAGACGATCCTGGGTTTCAGTTTGGTTACTAACATTTTTCTTCCTATGGCCTTATGGTGCTGATTACTCCAATTAAATAGTTACATATGAGACATAAAACGGTATATTTTGACTTTTAACTTTTCATTTTCTTTCTTATATGTTGTAGACGAGAATTTATCAAGTGTGTTGCTTCAAGTCTTCGACTTTTTGGGTGCATGCACCTAATCCAATAATAACCACTGGATTGGAACAAGTAGGTATTTCTTCAGTTTTGATATACATTAGTCCAACCATAAGCAGATAGCGTTTAACAACTTTGATTTTGACAGTAGAATAAAATAAGTGCACTTAAGTTGGGAGTAGGTGCTTGAAGTTGGAATGATTGTATAAATAAATTGTAAAGTGTCAGAACACATATGGTGTCAAGTAAATGAAAGAGATATGCTGCTTGATTTACATTTACTACTACCTTCTCATCAGTTAAGTGTAAACTCTTATACGCTGTTCAGAGAATAAGATATTTTGAGTTTCAAAGTACTTCAATTTCCTGCTTACCACTGTCCACTTGAGAGCCCTTTTAGACTGTTCTTGCTTGCTTTCATGAAGGGTAAAAGAAAACTCATTTGAGTTTCAAAGTACTTCAATTTCCTGCTTACCACTGTCCACTTGAGAGCCCTTTTAGACTGTTCTTGCTTGCTTTCATGAAGGGTAAAAGAAAACTCATTCTTTGTCCCTGTTTGGAGCAGTAGTTTCTACGATATAGTTTCTGTACATGTGAAGCCAATGATATATCTTTTCCACAATTTATAAATTGGGAGCTTAATGTTAAATCTCATAGCACATACATCTCATCATGGAGCCATGGGTTTATCTTGATTTTTACTGCTGGCTTCATTTGTTATTTGGCATCAGTCCGATTTGGATGTTTTTAGCTTCGTTCCTTTTGCTATGTTCTTTTGCGTGAAAGATACAAGATTCATATCTCTTGGCATGGGGGTTGTTGGACTGCGGGCTGCCTCCTTGTGCACAAATTGGCAGGAGCCAACACTTGTGGGGTCCTCTAATCATAATCCCTTTGCAGCAATTCTGTCACATGCATGGCAGGCCTGGAGCATCTCAAAGCGATCAGAGATTCAGAATTCAGAATGACCATAAAAAGATCCCTCTGGCGAGCAGAATATGGATCCGTGAAAGTGAAACGGGATGTCAGGTAACCGTTTGACTTTTACCGGGAAATGCAGTACTGGCTTGCGTCGACAGCCGTAGTTTCATGCGTGTTGTTTTTTACCTTGTAGAAAACTGGTTGACCCAAGGATTCAGAGCAGAACCTTGTCATCTCCAGTGCAGAAAGGACATCTCCCAGCTCGTCTCCTAGCGAGGAACTAACTCGCTTTGCAATTGCAGAAATGATAGTGTATGAAGTATTTGTATTTCTTTGAATACTACTTTTAGTCAATATACTGAGACTTCTTCAACAAACTCTAATCCTTGGGGAAAAGAAAAAAAGGACCTCAGTTTTAACATTGGACATCCAGGCTAAGGCGTCAACGCTTCTTCTCATCTCCTGTACGTCATCTAAGAAATAACCGCTGAACCAGTCTGCAAAATATCTGTAACTGCTCCGTTTTTTCCTGAATCATTTATGCTCGCTGTTTTCTCTGAACAGACGAAACTTTGTGCAGAAGGCATGAGCTTTCTTTTTTTTATTTTTTTTTCTAATTCAGCCCGTATGCATGAGATCTGACTAACATTAGACAAGCTACTACTGTAGAGTGCAAACTTTCCAAAACGATTCTCACTGAACAGGAGACACGATGTTTTGTAGCAAGCTGACGAGTTCCCTCCGCTGCTTCCTCCGCGTCCGGCAGCGCTTGACGTACGGCTGCTCTAATCCGGGGTCACATGTTGGGAGTTCAGGAGTCTGCTTGTGACCACACTGACGCTCTGTTGGGAGTCTCCAGCTGACATGGGCACCAACTATTCTGTACACCGACTGAGAAAGGTTCAATTCTCTACACGCGCAGAGGAGAGTTGGCATCTCGAGATCGCCAATGTCAAGATGTCACGCGCCCATTCAATTCCTTCAGAATTCCTCCCCTCTCTCTCGCCCATCGGTTCTGAATTTTCCTTCCGCTCCATGCTTGCTAGGGGGGCTATTAGTACTTTTCTTTAAGCATAGCTCCATTCGCCTTCCAAAACATTTTTTTTTTTGAAGTGTCCGAATCCTCGATGGAATTGAACTGGAGCTCGTGAGAATTCTTGTGAAATTCTGCCCACACCTTGGCAAGTGAATTTTCCGGTGGATTTAATTTGGAGCAAGAGATTGAGGAGGGGAGAGCGGTGATGGTAACGGAAGGGGATGCAGCCACGTAAATTGTGGGGAAGGGTATGATTTTGGGAGCTGGGACGGTATGCGTGCCTCGAGAGCCGCAACCACACTGCACGCAACAGGAGCATTCACATACAAACTCCTCACCGATCTCTCTCTCTCTCTCTGGGCCTGCGATGAGGTGCTGCTTGCATGCGGCTCGCTCTCGGCGCTGGACCATGGCCAGGCCATGCAGCTCGATCCGGTCAAGCAACCAAGACCAGTTTTAATCACCGCCTTGGCGCCTTGCCCTGCTCTTTTACTTCTCACCGTGTCCTTTTGCCCTAGGTGCCTTCTCTGACTAGCTTTCCAGGCACCTTTTTGCAACTGCCGGCTTCAAATCTGTTCTGCTGCGTGCAACACAGGTTGACTTTCACTGGGAGTGAAAAAAAAAAAAGAAAAAACGGGGCGAATCTTCCTCCGAGCTCCTCCGTGAGCGCAACTGTGTCCCCTATTTTAAAAGATCGTCGGTCTGATATCTTGTTTGCAGAGAACAATAGTATATGTGTGTTCATACATCTACCTTTTCTACAGTGCATACAAGTGATATATGTGGTCTACGCGCCGTGTACCGAATTTCTTAATTCCAATAGCACAGACTTTTTTTTTTGAGGGGGAAAATACATGCCTCTATTTCATAGGGTAAAAAATGTAAATAAGAAACAATATCTGGGTTCCGGTGCAAAATGGAAGAGAGGAAATTAAAGGCGGCAACGTCTTCTTCACCTGCTCTCCTCTCTCTTCTCTCTAAAGCGAACAACGGCGAGGAAGAAAGGAGAAAAGCCGGGTCTGTTTGCATCGACCTCATTAGATGCAGCGAGCATAGCGCCAAACCGAAAGTCTGTTTCGCCATTAATGGCTCATCGCCTTCCTTTCCTGGAATCCATCTAGGCACATCTGCGCACGAGAGCCAGCCCATCCCAGAGACGACGGACATACATCGATCACCAAGAGCTATAGAGCTTTAGATATAGAGAGAGAAACAGATACTGATACACAGGAGGAGGTAGAGAGAGAGAGAGAGGAGGCGAAGGAAGAGCACTAGAACACAACTCCTAGTTAGTGGTTTGTTAGTGTTAGATAGCTAGGGTCCAAGGGCCATCACAAATGACTAGCGTCCTAGAAAGATTGGGTCATGAGGTGGTTCGCTAGTGTGGAGGGATAGAGGTGTTGCTTGGCCGCTAGCCCTCCCTCCCCCGGCCTCCGGCCCGGTCCCTAGAGTCAAACCGTATTCCTAGGTCTCGGCGGCCGGCCCGGGGATTGATAGATATATACACACGTACGCCGCCTGCGCGTAGCCCTGTG
The DNA here is from genome assembly GCA_015342445.1 of Digitaria exilis. Lineage (NCBI taxonomy): Eukaryota > Viridiplantae > Streptophyta > Magnoliopsida > Poales > Poaceae > Digitaria > Digitaria exilis. Next base: position 1,948,776 of record JACEFO010000112.1, read on the forward strand.
TCGGCGTGGGCCTGCGGCCGCGAGCAGCAGCAGTGATCTCCCTCTCTCTCTCCTTCCATGGCGAGCGGTGGAAGCATGAAGGAGCATCAGCAGCAGCAGGAGGAGGTGAACATCTCCTTCGGGATGATGAACCACCACCACCACCAGCAGCCACCGTCCTCGTCCTCCTCCTCCTCCATGCACGCGGCCGCCGCGAGCTTCATGTAAAGTTCTATTTCTTCTTCTTCCTCCTCCGGCTCGTCGATTTCTTCGGTTCAGTTCTGGTCTTTTTTGTGCTGTTTCTGAGAGCCTGTTGTTCTTGAATTCCCGATCGATTGATGATCGGTTTTCTTGGGGTTTGATCGATCTGCTTGCTCGTGGCTTGTTTGATGATCTTCTTCCTTTTGATTGATTGATTATTTTGGTTTTATTTGCCGTGGTTTTGAGCTTGCTTCCATGCCTTTTCTTCTCATGCTTTCTCTTGGAAAAAAATCAGTAGTAGCCCGTTCTAGCTAGCTATCTGCTAGCTAGGAAGGCTAGGGTACCGGCCATCTTGTTGCAGTCTTGCTCTTGCAGCGCTGAATTTTGCATGCTGGTGGTTTTTCCTTTGCTCTAGCTGTGATGGAAATTTAATTCTTGTGTTTCTGCTTCATGCCTTTGCACTGAATTTCGCATTTAATTACTGCTTATCGCCCTTGCAGCGATCTTGTTTTTTCTTCCGTTCCTTTCTAAATTCTTGTGGTGCTTTTGATTCTGCAACAAAACCATATAGCAGCTGTCCTGCTGTCCCTTAAAAATTATTTGAGTGTGATTGTTGGACTATTTCTGATTTTGATATGCACTGCCGGATTTGATTCTTGGATGTCTTCTTCCTCCTTCCTTCTCCCAATAGGACAAAAGTGTGGTAGATGGTTACTAAACCAACTATCGATTTAAAATCTGGTGCTTTCATTTCTTATTGGAGCCAGATAGTTGAATTGTTGTGAATTGATTAACAAATCACTGACTAGTCTTTCTTTTGGATCTTGGATGGATGCAAGGGCACTAACTATTGATTGTTTTCAGAACAACGACAAGAGTATTAATTTACATTAGGACATGCAACTGATATATTGTTTTCACTCTGCATCTTTAATTTCCTCTTTCAATGAGAATAGCTTGCACACATGAAATTTTGAGGCTATACATAGCTAGGTAGCCATATTTTTCTGGGTTGCCAGATAAATGCTACAAGCTAGAGAAGATTCCATATTATTCTCCTGTTCCCATCCTGCAGAGGTTGGACCAGAGATAATGACTAGTGCCATGCAGTCACACACACACAGGCTTAGAGCAGCATGATTTCATGGTGATGTATGTATGTCAGCGCCTTTCTGAGTTTTCATCAGCCCTCAAATCCTGTGCAAACGCATGCATCTGCTGTATAAATGTTGCCACATCACCACTACTTGTTACATGCATATATAAATTTATTTATATATATGCATCTTTCTGTTGCACTACACACAGGAGCGGCAAGGAGGCGTCAGGGGCGTATGACCATCTGGGGGAGCTGGACCAGGCCTTGTTCATGTACCTGGATCACGGCAGCCATGGCGCCACGCATCACCAAGAGCAAAGGCGTAAGTGTGTTGTGCATGTACGCATGCATGCAGTATTCCTCTCCGACCGGAATTCAACTGCAGTTACCGTGTGCTTTCGCATGCCTGTTTTGCTTGCTGGGAGTCAAATGCAAATCATCGATCAGCGGTAGTAACGTTAGCGTAGACTAGTGCAGTCCTATCAGTTACTAGTAGCTTTTTTTTTAATTTGTTTTGGCTGCATTTAGTAGTGACAGTAATAGAAGCATAGCTAGGCCCAGAAATATATGTGATCGATCGATGGATGCATAGGCGTCGTGGTGTGGACGAAGGGATAGCTGCAGGGATTCCTCCGATCCGATGCTCTCGATCGGTGCAGCAGTCAGAGAGATGGTGCAGAAACACGCATCCTTTTCAGGGGTCAGGCATGTGAGATCAAAGAACGGCGATACGGCCGCGGCCGGCCGGCCTGCAGCAGATTCTCAGGGTACCCCATTTGACCAGGATCTGCTGCAAATCTGCAGCGCTTTGGAGGACCAGGCCAGGGGAATCGGCCGGCGAGCTAGAGCATACTACATGCTGCTATCTCAAAGTCCATGCATGGAGCCAAACAAAGGCTCCTCTCTCTAGCTTTTTGCCTTTTTGTTTCTTGCTTCCTCCCCTTTCTCTCTCTTGCCGTCTTCTCTCTTCCCCTACCTCCGGCCTGGTCGGACTGTGACATGTAACGGACTGGCTGCTCAATGATTTCCCCGCGATCGAGCTGCATGTGCCCGCGGCAGAACAGTACACGCAGAGGGGATGATCGATCTCTTCCAGTACGCCAGTGGCTGCCTAGTGGCTACTGATCTTCCTCCCTCTCTCTCTCCCTCTTGGCCTCTTGCTACTCTCTCTCTCTCTACTCTCTCTCATCTTCTCTCTCTACTCTCTCTCTCCTCTCTCTTGCAGACTGCAGTGCAAGCAGCAGCATGTAGTACATGCATGCATGTTTGACTCGATCATGTCCACTTACCTTTCTTTTCTTTTCTTTTTATCTCTCTCCACTTCCCTTTCGGTTTCAGTACAAGCACGCCTTAGCTGTGGCTGCTGCGCGAATCCCTGCTGTGTCCCGTATCTCCAGCTTTCTCGTGCCACTGCCTGGCACTACTGCCCGGCGCCCAGCTAGTACCGCCATGATTGAGGACTGCAGCAGCTCCTGTGTGCTGCGTGCTGCATGCAGCACCACCACAGCTCTCGTCTTCAGAGTTCAGTAGAGATATATATATGTGATATGCTCTGATGAGCTAGAGTACATGCCCCTCTCCACCCCCTTTCTCTTGCCACAGACTCTCATCAGGCCATTGCTCTTGTTCCTTGTCTTGTTCATGGATGCAGAGACACTCAACATTTTCCCTTCCCAGCCCATGCATGTGGAGCCATCTCCGAAGGTAACGCAGCCACGCATCTCGGATTTGTTCAAGCACTCATTGTCTTTTTCAGATGCAGTTGCTGCCATGGATGCATGGTTGCAACTTATTGTTTGGTTGTTTGTTTAACTGACCAATGTTCTCTGGTGCGATTGGTAGGGGGAGATTAGTTTAGTCCTGTCCCCGGCGCCGGTGGGATCCAAGCAGCCTAGGTCACCGGACCACCACCATCACCAGCAGGCCGCCATGGAGGAGTTGGCGGGGAGCAGGAGGCTGCAGCAGGAGCACCACCACCTGCAGCACCAACCCTTCGCTGCTGCCAGTGCTGAGCCTGCGGCAGCCGGGATGATCAAGGATGTGAAGCCACTGACCAAGGTGAGTGGTTAACTAGTGCTCACTTGAATATTAATTTAATTTGGCAACTTTAATTTGCTCTATGCACACAATGCAAGCTCATTTTTCGTTGTGTGGCTGTTTTCCATGGGTTTGCTTAATGTTGTTTCAATTTTTTTTTTGTGATTGCAGAAGGATCAAAGAAGGGGTGGTGTATCTACTGCTGAACGAGACCCAAAAGTAATGAATAATTATGATACTCTTAAGTCTCAATTCTTGATGAAGTAGTTAACTGTGGAAACAGTCAAAGAGCACTAGTAATAGTCTATTTTTTCACTAATTTCGTTTATTGTTTGCGGATCATGCTGCAATTAACACGTGCAGACACTGAGAAGGCTGGCCCAGAACAGGGAGGCAGCAAGGAAAAGCAGGCTGAGGAAGAAGGTGAGTGAATTGACAGCTGACTAACACCAATGGAACAAAAAAAATAGAATAAAAAAATGAAAACCAAATATTAACATTGTTCAGTTTTCCTTTGCACAACATGCCAATGACAATGCCTCTCTTGGTTGTAACAGGCTTACATCCAGCAGCTGGAGTCCAGCAGGATCAGGCTAGCTCAGCTCGAACAAGAACTGCACACTGCAAGAGCTCAGGTAATTGCTAGCTGACTTCACCACAAACTGAAGAAAAAGTCGGAATGCAATGCATGTAGCATCGACCTTCTCTCAGGCCTGAAATGATCTCTGAACAAACAAACATGTACAAATCCGCAGGGAGCTTTCTTCCCCAACAGCGGGCTCCTCGCCGACCAAGGCATCGCCGGCAAAGGCATCCCCATCGGCGGCATCGACGGCCTCAGCTCAGGTACACATATATTCCCCCAACCTTCTCGCATTTCCATTGATCATCAGTGGCTTTTCTTTTTCTGATTAAGCCGTCGATCGATCGTCGGCCATGGATTCACAACGCATCTATCAGAGGCGGCGATGTTCGACGTGGAGTACGGGCGGTGGCAGGAGGAGCACTACCGCCTGATGTACGAGCTGCGGGCGGCGCTGCAGCAGCACCTGCCGGAGGGGGAGCTGCAGATGTACGTGGAGAGCTGCCTGGCCCACCACGACGAGATGGTGGGCATCAAGGAGGGCGCCATCAAGGGCGACGTCTTCCACCTCATCTCCGGCGTCTGGAGGAGCCCCGCCGAGCGCTGCTTCCTCTGGCTCGGCGGCTTCCGCCCCTCCGAGGTCATCAAGGTGCGTGCGTGCCCCAAGCACACGTGGCGTGTCGATCCCCCTCTCCCTCCCTTGCTAGGGCTGGCTGCATCCATCATCAATTCGTCATGATCTGAGAGCCCGCGCGTGAATTAACCCTAACCCTAGAGAGCCAATAGCTGCCGCCGAAACTCTCGCAATTGACGGGCACTTGATATCGACAGTCGACGTCACTAGATCATCATCCGTGACGGAAACTGTTGTTTCTAGAAGCTGATGAAACTGTGAAACATATGCCTGTAAACCCCTGAAACTTTTCATATAGGAATTTCAGTCCATGCAAATAAAATGCAACTACTACATTATTCACAAAACTCTAATTCAGAGACCAGATGACTTTGGATTATTTGGACAGATGGCCTTTCCAGTTGGAATAGTTTTCTTTGCTAGTTTCCATGACAAGACCTAAACAGCTTTTTTTAAGAAAAAAAATATCCCCAAATTTTGTCAGACGCTATTTTTCTCCATAGGTACCCTGTGTGCAGAGAGTGGTCCCTAAGGTACTAGTACATAGTAAGCTTACAAGGTGCAAAACCGCAAAAAGATATATACAAAGGCAGTTATATAACTATAATATATATACTTTTTCAAAAAAATAAGTAAATAATACCCCACGGAGAGGCCAGGGTAAACTCATATATTGCCAAAATAGACTTATATATTTATGATGAATCAATTTCATATGGCAAAATGGATGCTGTGTGGATTCATGAGTATCTTTAGTTTTTTTGTAGTTTAACCTTTTTTATTGTACCATCTAGTAGATGGATCTAATAAGTATTTTCTTAACAGTCAGTTGCTATATTTTCTTATTTTAAGTCGCAATATCAAATACATTATTAAGCATTAGGTTCCTTTTCTACTTCTGTCATGAATTAGAAACAATAAACCCCCCTAAATTCAGGATTTTATCGGCAGGGGCAACTTTAGATCAGCGATATATCTTTTTGCAAGATTCACATGCCCCGACAAAAAAAATTGCCCCAATGCAGAGTGCAGACCCATCTTGAACTTGATCCTAGCTAGTTATGTCCGGCAGCAGCTAGCAGCATTCAACCTCGTTCGCGGAGCAAAACCCTGCAGCCAAAATCCTCCGGTACGGTGGCTGCCGGAATTGGGTAGGGGCAGACTCGCCTTCCACGGCTGCTCTCCATGAAAGCTTCCCGTGGAAATGGGCGATCTCCACGGCATTGAAGTGCCGGCCGGTACCCTCATCGATCTCTGTCGATCGAGCGCTCGTGCAGGCATGCTCCGCCGCATTCGCACCCCCCGAGATGGGCAATGACCTAGCTAGGTGTGAATTCTGAGGGCACATTGAAGACGAAGATGAGAAACTGCCGCTCTGTCTTTCTTCCACTTGTGGAAACCTGAATGTTAGGAGGCAACATATGGCTAGGCATTAATTTCAGTGGTTGATCGATCAATTGTTTGATTCTTTCATTTTTTTTACAGCTTTTTTCTTTTGAATGAACTGTCGGTTGTTTTAATTTCAAGAAGCTAAAAAAATATAATGAGCTTTTGCTGCATTTCTAACACACCTTTGAGGGACTGATCATGAAGTGCACCGATCGGCGATCGCAATGTACTTGGTGGTGCACAAAAATGCTATTCAGAAACATATCTTATTTTTCATCACTACAAGTGAAAAGCTAACCCTGCATCTATTAGAATTGTAGCTAATTTTCTTTGTTAGATATATAAAAAAACCTTTATTAACTTCATGGACTTTGTGGACATAAGCATAAGCTGAACATGTATGTGCCCCATGCATTAGACTCGATCATCTAGTCAGATATTTCCATCACATCTTCAAAAATCATAACCATGCATGCTCCTGGTCACACATATATGTATGAACTGGTAAACATCATGTTATTGCTTAACGTCGATGCATGCTGCAGATGCTGCTGAGCCACGTGGAGCCCCTGACGGAGCAGCAAATCGTCGGCGTGTACGGGCTGCAGCAGTCGGCGCTGGAGACTGAGGAGGCGCTGAGCCAGGGCCTGGACGCGCTCTACCAGTCTCTCTCCGACACCGTCGTCTCCGACGCGCTCAGCTGCCCCTCCAACGTCGCCAACTACATGGGCCAGATGGCCGCCGCCATGAACAAGCTCTCCACCCTCGAAGGGTTCGTCAGACAAGTAAGTACCAATGCAAAACACTGCATCAATAGACTAGCTAGCTTTAATTTGCTTCAGGATCACTTGTACTCCCCCTCTTAATCCGCTGTCGCTGTAATGGGTTAGTTAGAGCTGCAACCAACACAGTACAGCGATCGATCGATCAAACACTTCTATTTTGTATCGTTAGTGGAAGCAAGGTAGTATATTGGATAGCTTAGATGGTTCACCTAATTAATTTGAGATCGACAGCGCCCACAATTGATTAGTCAGATTAGACAAATGGTTTAGATGTATTGAGCATGCACGCCAGGTGCAGGCCGGCAGAGCAGACGCATGGATTAGGTTATGGGCTAACATTACTAAAAAGCACCTAACTGTCGCCATCCCAGAAATGGAGAGCCAGTAGTATCATACTATATTATATGATTTTTCCAGGGCTAACAGATCGATCCAGACAGTTGTTTAGGATGTGATAGGACAGTGTGCCAAACCTTGCTTGCTCATTCAGCTTTCCATGTTGGGTAGGTAACCTTGATATGGTGCCGGCATTGTTTAGGCCGCCTTCACCTGCCCATGGCTTCATTCCACAAACAGATCATATCGAGCTCATCAATGGATAATGCACATTTCCATAGCCTAACCCTCATACAAGTTTGTTGCGTGCGTGGACGATTGCCATTATTAATTAGGCAGCTGCAAACAGTGCTCTCTGATTCTGGTGTGACGGTGGCAAAACGTCAGGGACTAATGACAGTGATATAGCAGCTGTGTTCTTCCCCTAATTTAATCTGTTAACTTGTTCTAGCTAGCTTACTTCTGTGGTGTTTGTTTAATTCACTGCTTATATATATCATCAGCTTATGATCGATGAACACACGTAATGATATGATACAGGCGGAGAACCTTCGGCACCAGACGCTGCACCGGCTGCACCAGATCCTGACGACGCGGCAGATGGCGCGGTCGCTGCTCTCCGTGTCCGACTACTTCCACCGCCTCCGCACGCTGAGCTCGCTCTGGGTCACCCGCCCCAGGGCGGCGCAGGAGCAGCAGCAGCAGGGTCACAGCTAGTGGCGGCGGTCTCGTCGGCGGCGACCACCGCAGCTAGCTAGCGGCGCACGCATGCGTCCATGCATGCATATATGAGGCATGCATGGACGCATGCACGGTGCGTTCGTTCGCTCATCGTCGTCGACTCGTCGTCAGTTGAAGGAATTTAAAACCAGATCGACCCGGAGCTTGCATCAGGTCGTAGTAGTATGTAGCTTGCTAGGGGGAGAGGTCAGTGAGTGAGGTCGAGGGAATCATCAACCAACCAAAGAATGTTCGTTTGTTAATCTTAGCGACTGTGTCGTTGGCAGCTTTGTAGCTAACTATAGCTAGGTGTGATCGATCGGTCGGTGGTTGTTGTCGACTGCTCGTACAGTCGACGAGCGCGGCTGATTGCTGATCTTAACTAGTTATATATCTTATCATGATCACCGGATGCATGCATATGCCTCGTGGACTTTGGAGATGCTGCGTTTTAATTAACTGATGACAAATATATATATGCAAGCAATGCCCATGTTGCCATCGGTTTCATTCATGTTGAACGAACCAACGAGTTGCCTTATGACGCTGCACGTGCTGACATGCATGTATAGTATACTCGTATATAGCTCGAGAACGAGAGTCGAGATTATTTATCACTTCTAGAAAATTTAAATTAGAGGTATAGAGATTTATTTGGGCGCTTCTTACCTCATAGGAGGAGATAGTTGAGGCAACGTAGTAAAAGCCGATCCTTTTTTAACCTAACCCTTCAAAGTTTCCACGCTGTATTTTTAGATCATTTATCCATTTACCACGCCTAGGTGCATGCGACGAGTGAGACTAAATATGTAATTTAGCGTATATACGGAGTTAGATTGGTCTAAATAACCAAAATCAAGCATAAAACTGTTCATCCCGTGGACCTGGTTAGGGGTTTTTTTTTTTTTGAGAAAGTGGACCTGGTTAGGTTGGAGGCTATTGTTGTATGACGACAGTATATTCCAAAATGGGCCTAAGCAAAAATCATTCACTCTTCTTCTGGGCCTTATCCGATTTCCAAACACACTCATAGCCCAAAACATGAAGGCATGAAGCCCATCCCGGCGCATGTTGTCGCCAGCCCATGGCCTATGGGCATTCACCTGTTCAAAGGTTTGTGATTCAGGTCTTCCATAGAAAAGGTACCATAGTAATTCTTCTGTGTCATTTGTGGCATATTTGTTATTATTATGTAATCTAGATTATACAATTTGTAATACAGCCCATGGCCTATGGGCATTCACCTGTTCAAAGGTTTGTGATTCAGGTCTTCCATAGAAAAGGTACCATAATAATTCTTCTGTGTCATTTGTGGCATATTTGTTATTATTATGTAATCTAGATTATACAATTTGTAATACTCTATTATGGGCAACAAAAAACATAGATTATCGTTCAGATTACATAGTCTACGCCTCTGTGTTATTATAATCCCATAAGCTATCCAAGAGGTGCCTATTTCAGATTATTTTTACACCAACTATCTATATCCTTATAATTTGAGCAAACAAGCAAGCCTATGGAGATTATATATAATTTTGCACCAATAAGATAGATTATATAATCATCCATTTAAACAAACATGACTTAGATAATTAGACTTTCCAAATTATGATTGTAGCCAGGGAAGTATTGTCAAATATAGCATCACCCATAGGTACAGACCGGATTTGCTAAGATTTCGATCATAATCTCTCAACTTCTCATGTTGTCTGCAAGACTATATCGCTTCTCGATGTTGGCTGTAATTTTTAGTCATAAATGTAAATCTGATTGGCATATCACATTTTTTAGACAAAAGAATATATTTCAATATTCCAGCCTCTGCAACGATGGATGCATATAGCCATTTCTTATTACACCAAAGCTCACACAAACCCATAGAGATAATAACGTCAAAGTCCGGATTGGCATATCACACATGTCATTAATGGATATTGCGTCCTTTTATCCCTTTACCCATTGCTTCCCCTTTGGAACGATAATACTGCACATTATTTAATATTTACCTACGTGTTAGTACTAATTAAGTTGTTTCCACCTCATTGATCCGAATGCTGGGCTCAAAATCATAGAAGCATTTACAAATAATAGATGAAATACAAAAACTGATTATATGCTGTATACTCTACCCATTCAAAAATATATGTTGTTTTGACATTATTTAGATGCATAGTTAATAGTATGCACTTAGACATACATTATGTCTTACTAGGCAGGTTGACGCGCGATGCGCGTCTAAACAAAACATGTTCACTTGAAATAATAATAAAGTACATATTTATTATCTTACTTCATTCAATTAAATTTTGAATTTAGATAATGATCATCTAAGCATTGTATAATTCTTTGCTTACGAATTCATTCACTTTTAGGTGTTAGTAAAAAAAATATCTAAAAAATTGACATGCTATGTTATAGTGGTTTTTTATATTGATAGAAGAAAAGGTAAAATTAGTAATGAATGATAATTCAGTCAATTTTTTGAATTTATGAACTGAAAGCAAGATAAAAAATATTAGACCTATTACAGATGAGTTATTTATTATTTTTTTAAAAAAAGTTATCCTTTTCTATACGAAATTACTTCAAATAATAGAAAAATCATCATCGATAATTTTTTAAAAAATCATAAAGACGCTTAATAGTACTACGGGTCTCATTAAGTGGGCCCCACCAAACGTGTGTGGGTCCCATCTAAATAGTGTGTGGGTCCGACGTGGTCCCACATGAAACATGCAGGTCCCGCGTGGGTCCGAACTTAACAGGACACGGGTCCCACGTGGGGCTCACCCGAATAGTGTGCGGGTCCCACGTGGGGCCCACCTGAATAGTGTGCGGGTCCGGCGTGGGGCCTACCTAAACAGGACAGGGTCCCACGTGGGCCCACCTAAATAGTACACGGGTCCCACGTGGGACCAAGGTTCATGAGAGCTCTCCAAAACTTGGAGCTTTAGGGGGTGTTTAGTTGGTGAAGATTGTTGGAGATTTACTGTAGCAGATATGTACTGTAACAATGAATAGTGAGGAAAGGATGGGAAAGAATGTGATGGATGTGATGGGAGGAATAGCAGATATCTTGAATCTAAACTACTCCTTAGTATATGTAATAATAAATGTACTAGGCAGGTTGACGCGCGATGCGCGTCTAAACAAAGCATGTTCACTTGAAATAATAATGAAGTACATATTTATTATCCTACTCCATTCAATTAAATGTTGAATTAGATATTTTTTAATCTTAATGATCATCTAAGCATTGTATAACTCTTTGCTTACGAATTCGTTCACTTTTAGGTGTTAGTAGAAAAAATATCTAAAAAATTGGCATGTTATGTTACAGTGGTTTTTTTTTATATTGATATAGGAAAAGGTAAGATTAGTAATGAATGATAATTCAGTCAATTTTTCGAATTTACGAACTGAAAGCAAAATAAAAAAAATATTTGACCTATTATAGAGGAGTTATTTATTATTTTCTTGCAAAAAATAGTTATCCTTTTCTATACGAAATTATTTCAAATAATAGAAAGGCATCATCGATAATTTTTTAAAAAATAATAAAGGCGCTTAATAGTAATGCGGGTCCTATTAAGTGGGCCCCAGCGAACGTGCATGGGTCCCATCTAAATAATGTGTGGGTCCAACGTGGGTCCCACCTTAACAGGACATGAGTCCCATGTGGGGCCCACATAAATAGTGCGTGGGTCCCACGTGGGTCCCACCTAAACAGGACATGGGTCCCACGTGGGCCCACTTAAATAGTGTGCGGGTCCCACTTGGGACCAGGGCTCATGAGAGTTTTGGAGCTTTAGTATAGGTAGTAATTATACATCTAAATATGCCAAAACAACCAACATTTTGGAACATGCGTGTATATATAGGGAACATTAAAACACGCAATCCAGTACAAAAATATAGAACATAAACAACTGAAGGATGGATGGGTTACATCAGGCCGAGAAAACTTTAGGGGCCCATGGGCTGGTTCACTTCGACAGGGGCTTTTAGCCACGATTGTTATTCCACTTTGCGCCAAATGCGGAAGGTTTCGCCCGCAATCGCATCATCACACCCAAAGAGGCAAAGCCACGCATCCGCAGCAAAGCAACCAGAGCCAGAAATATCTCCTCCGCTCCTGCGCTTTTGCGCTTTTTCTTCTCCCCTCGCACGGCCGCGCCGCCCCAGCACGATGGCCGCCGGCGTCGAGGGCGAGGCGGAGCGGGTGGCGGAGTTGCTGCGGGAGATAACAGGGGAGGGCGGTTTCGCGTTCGTCGCCTCGGCGGAGAAGGCGGCGGCGGGGGCCGGGGACCTGCGCGCGGCGGAGGCGGCGCGGGAGATGGCCTGGGAGCAGCTCCACTCGGGCCCATGGAGCGAGGTCGGCGCCGCCTGGAGGGACGCCTACGCGCTCGCCTGCCTCCACGTCGCGCGGCTCCGCGCGGGCGGCGACCGCCCCGCCGCGCTCAAGGCGCTCGACATGGGGCTCATCATGGGGGGCAACCTGCTACGCGCCGACCTCGAGGCCGCCCTGGCACGCATCTCCGCTGAGCCGTGCGGCGGCCGCGAAGAGGGCGCGGTGGCCCTCGATGAGGAGGACCGGAGGTGGAGGGAGGGGCTCAACAGGAACCGAGACATCGATGATGTGAGATCGCTATTGCCTTTGTAACGTTTCGTGCTTGTGTGTGGGCTTAGTTGTATACTGGTATAAATAGTTTTTTTTGTCCATTTCTAAATGCACGTTGATACAATGGAACTACAGTGTTGGGAACTTGGATGAAAATGGACTTGTTTAGAATACTTGATTGGCTTGATTCACTAATTCTGTGAGAACTCAGTGTTACTAGATCAGGCACGTCGTACAATTGCAGAACAGTTTGGAATGAGTTTGGACTAATCTAAGTTGAAGGCTCTATTGAATGGAAATATCTTGTCTAGTTATAGAAGAGGCGGAGGGAGGGGCTCGACAGGAACCAAGACATCCCTGAATGCTTAGTTGTTTCCTGAAGCTGTGCTTATAGAAAGATTTCTAATTCATCTATTGTTCCCATCTTGTAATGATGTCAACAATATTTTTTTCAGGCACTCAAAATTCTTCCTGCAAAGTCTTTATCCAGTAAGAACGTTGAGAGGCGATCACACATTTCCTTGGAGGAGTTTATATGTAATTACTTTTTACGCGAGTCCCCTGTCATAATCAGTGGTGCCATTGATCATTGGCCTGCAAGGACTAAATGGAAGGACATTAAATACCTCAAGAAGATTGCTGGAGATCGGACTGTTCCTGTTGAAGTAAATGCTTCTCTTATGTGAAATGCTGAAAGAGTTTGGAACCAGACTATTTTTATTTCACTAACATAATTCCAGTGTCACTTTGAGTGAGTATGTGTTTGCCATTTTTTCACTTGAAAAAATGATTTAAAAGGTATTTGAGAGATAAAAATGCATTTAAAAAGACAAGGAAATGAATTGTAGAAGTAGAATTCATTTCCATGCCCTGTTTAGCAAATGTAGCGTAAGTAAGTGTATCTAAACATGTTGCTCAATACTATTGCTTGTTTGTATAAGCTGTTTAAATCGATTTTTTATCTAAATCAGCCTTGCCATCAAGTAGCATTAGTTAACAGTAAAACGAGTCTTTCCCGTATTTCTCTTGGTTGTAACATTGATGTTGATTCAGATGTGTAACATCGAATATTTGACCTGGCAGTCAAACTAGTAGATAAACTGGACCTCTTTTAAACTGTCTCTCTGCATAATATAACAACGGAACGACTGAAAATACTACTCACCAGTTAAAAATACTGGACACACTGTTGACCTCACAGCCTGCCTTTGAGATGCAACTTTGACCACTACATCTTGAGGGCACAAAAGTATTTGTATTTCTCAATAAAAATCTAGTAATCTTCAATATGCTACCCCCCCCCTCCCCCTCCCCCTAAATATTCAGTCATTACTTCCTACTGATTTAAGACTGCTGGTTACCTGAAACAGTTACAGCCTGAACATTTTTTATTGTGTACTGATTATTTTTTGGCCCACTTATGAAGTTGATTCTCGTCAGGTTGGGAAACATTATGTGTGTAGTGAGTGGAAGCAAGAACTTATCACATTTTCTCAGTTCCTTGAGAGGATGTGGTCAACTGGTTGTCCATCAAACTTGACATATCTAGCTCAGCATCCATTGTTTGAGCAGGTACCCAATCTGTCACTGTTGGTCTCTTGTAGATTGGCTTTGTTCAGTTGTCGATTTTACTTCATTGCATTGAGCTTGGGCAGATAAAAGAGCTCAGTGAAGACTTAATGGTTCCTGACTACTGCTATGCTGGCGGAGGTGAATCACAATCACTCAACGCTTGGTTTGGTCCACATGGAACAGTAACACCATTGCACCATGACCCTCATCATAACATCTTAGCTCAGGTAAAGCACATGCTAGTTTTCCCTTGTTGGTTTCCAGCGGCAGTTTAAAACAGGTGTACCTGTAATTCCAGAATTGTGTAATGAGAAAATGTCAACATTTTAAGCTGTAGGTCCAATCATTTACTTGGCTACATTGAAAATAGCTTGTAATAGTATGGTAGTGTTCTGTTTTCTTACATTCTTACTATGCAAACAATTAAGCTGTGTTCTGTTTCAATGATAAGTTCCCTAAGCCCATTTCATCTTCCAGGTATCGGAATGTTGTGACACCTATGAGTGTTCGTAATGAATATATCATTAAGTTAGTCATAATAACTGGTTATGTGTAATTAAATACCAGGTAAAGATCCGTGGCTAGTGGCTTTTGCTGGCAACTGTCTGTTTGAGTAGCTCTAGATGTTTGTAGCTTAACATTTTCTCAAAGTGATATCTGTTCTAGGTAAATTTTATCAGCAATGGTTAACACTTGTTTTAACAGGTCTTGGGCAGGAAGTATATTAGACTTTATCCTGCTTCCATATCCGAAGACTTGTATCCACATACAGAAACTATGCTTAGCAATACCAGTCAGGTACATAGTATCTATCCAAAGATATTTTTATTTGAGTACAGACACAGAGATAGAATGTAATTGCAGATCATCATTATCTTATAGATAGTTCTGGCAGCTATAAGTTTCAGATACTGAATTTCTGGATTTTCATTGTTAATACTCTTTCATAACGATTCTTAATGATGGTATTGCAAACTGGGCCCATGGACCACTTGCTAATGCATTATTTTTTTCGCCGTTGTTAACATTTTCAGCATATTTGTTTTTTATGATTGTAAGTGTTGTGAGCGGGGCTCTCTGATAGTTGCTGTAAGTAACTACATAGTATGTTTAGCAGCCAATCAGTGAGTAGTTTCTAGGACTGTTCATTCTTATTCCTCTGTATTTTCCAATTATCTACATATATGTTTTTTTTCAGATCTCAATTGAACTTTGCTCAAATAGTTAGAATGCACTGCTGTTGTGTTGTCTATGTAGGTGGATCTTGACAACATGAATTTGAAGGAGTTCCCTAGGGCTGAAAACTTGGAATTCATGGATTGTATACTGGAGGAGGGTGACCTGCTTTACATCCCACCAAAATGGTGGCACTACGTCAGATCTCTCTCCACAAGTTTCTCGGTTAGCTTTTGGTGGCGTGCCGCAGTTCAACCTTCAGGCGGTTCATAGCATCAATTCTCTCCCCCATATTATTGGAACCAGATTGCAGAAGATTAAAGCAATCTGTGAACCCTTCAATTCAGGTGGCATCCGCTATTGGATGGATGTAGGCGCACCATTACATATTTGCATATGTGCATTGTTAGTTTTACGTTCAAGTTTTACCGCCGTGATTCGGATATTGAAATCCCTTATGTACCGCTTGTAACTATGCAATGATCGATCATCGCGGTACCATCTGATTCATGAAAGCTGAGGTTGAAGGGGTGCTGTCATTTCTTCAAATTACCTCGCAAAAAAATGTTCAAATTAGGTCGCCGTACTGTTGTGGTCAGCCACAGTAATTGTCACCACTACTAACTACATACCGTTTCTGTACGAAGAGAGCTCATTTGCTTGTCGGTTGCCTGTAATCACAGCCACTGCTTGTACTCCGTGGCCTGGCCTGCACAGAAGTTCCATGTGTGCCGTGCAGGCTCGTCTGGGAGTTGTATGGGGCACAGCCTATACAGAATTTAAGATTGGATGTATGTACTAACTCTCGTTTAAAGTGATGATCTGCATGGGTGTGTTTAGATTGTAGGGGAAAATACTGTAGCATAAGGAAAACACTGTAGCATTTGTTGGAAAACTTGTTTTACGAGGGAGGAATAGTGAAAAGTTGAAATAAATAGCGTATAGTTGGGAAGCCAAATTATTAGGTACATAATGCCAGTTTTCATCAGGTAGTAGGTCAGTAACAAATCCTGGTTGAGTCTGGGTGACCTCAAACACTGGGAACTTGAAAGCAGGCAACAAGCCACGGCGAGACATTCCGGCGTTACCTGCATAGCTCACCGTTTTCAATAAAGCACTGAACCTTCGTCCTTGAGACACACAACCACTGCAAGGGAAAGACGAGTCGACGAGCGAGGGGGATGCTGCGTGGACCGTGCACATGGAATCGTAACAAAAGCAAAGCATAGGTCCACAAAGCAAAAGCCTAGTACTTTGCGCGCAGCACCAGGAGCGGCACAGCCTAGGGCGTATATGTGGCTGCAAAAAGACAGGCATCTACGTCAAATTCTTTTTTGGCGTCAATCTCCCAGCAACTTCCCGCGACAATGCTCTCTCTCTGCGTCTGCGTCGGTCGCTGCTGCCGCGTCTGCTGGACACTGGACCAGACTAGACTGGCCAGCCGTGAAAGACGCCACGGAAAAGAAGCTGTGCGAGCGCGACCACGTCCACGGCCACAGCCTCCGCTGCCTATAGATGGCCAAACGGGCCAGGCCCGTTGGGCCGGCACTAGCACGGCCCTATTTGGCACGGCTCTAGCACGGCCCGGCCCGATGGTCGTAGTGCCAGTGCCGTGCTAGTGCCGGGCCCAGTGCCGTGCCTGGGCCACCATCTCGGCCCGCGGCACTAGCACGGGCACGGCACGAAAAATGGCCGGCCCGACATCGGCCCGTTAATGGCCCGACAACGGCCCGATTATCCCATATAAAACCTTCCCAAACCCTAAATTCCCTTACTCCTCCCCCTCTCCCACAGCCAGCCGCCGCCGCCCGCCTACCCCTCTCCGCCTGGATCCAGCTCCAGGCGCTGGGAGTCGCCGTCGCCTGCCTCTGCTCAACCACTGCCCTGGCGCCCCATCTACTCCTCTGCTCCACCGTGCCTACCCCTCTGCTCCACCGCCTGCCTGCCCTCGAGAGCGCGCCTGCGCACCATCGTCCGTCGGTGGGAGTCACCGTCGTCCGCCGCCGAAAGTCGCCGTCACGAGCCACGCGTGGCCGCGCCGGGTCGCCGACTGCCTCGCAGAGTTGCCGAGGTTTCCCTGCTGGGAGCCGCGCCGGCCGCCACCGCCGCCGCCAAGGGCTCCGGCTGGGATTCATGGAAAACAATCAATTTGTTGGATTTGGCATGAGATATGAAGTTCTTGATGGATTTGTGTAATCGATTTGGGTTATGTGATGGATTTTTGGTGATTCATGTGATATTTTCTTTGATTTCCACATTTTGAGTCGATCTCTTTCTCTGTTCAGCACGATAGTGCTCATAGTGCCGCCGGCACGGCACGGCACGCCTAAACCCTTGTAGGGTCGTGCTAGTGCCGCCACCTCGGCACGGCGGCACTATAAGGCACGGCACGGTTCATTGGCATGCCGTATAGTGCCGTGCCACGTAGTGGCGTGCCGAGGTCGTGCTAGTGCCGTGCCGGGCCGGCACGGCCCGTTTGGCCACGTATACCGCTGCCTGATGCCTTGGCGTTGCTTTGCTCATGCGGTCGCGGCGCTGCGTGTGCCCACCCTGCCATGGCATGGTACCGCACGCGCACGGGCACGGCGCGGCACCACCGTGTCCTGGCTGATCCGCCGATCTGATGCTGCGATAGTGCGATCCGCCATCCGGCGCGGCGATGCCGTTGCTGCGCTGCCTGCGTCCGTCCGTGTGCCACACAGCGCGGTTGTGCTCTGCTCATCAGTTCATCACCCGCGCCGCGGCTCCCCCGCCTGAAATGAAAGTTTTTTCCTTTCCTCCACTTGACTGCACGCGCAACAGTGTCATCTCTCATCTGTGTGCGAAGCAGCCAAGCAGCGTCTGCAGTCGGTGCCTCGGCGGTCAGGACGTCAGGTAATCAGGTTCAGCGCACGCTGAGCGGCTTTGCTGAGCGCGCGTATGGCGATTCCGTAGGGCTCCGTGACCATGGTTTTTTTTTTTTTAAAAAAAAGGGGGAAATGGCCGTGAGATCGAACTGTGTATTCAGTCCTACTACAGCAAAACCTCTGCTAAGCCCACGCGTTCCGAACATGATTTTCGCTATTCGGTTTTGGACAAACTTGCAGTGTTATCGGTTTATGACTAGGGCGCTCATCAGCACTTGGTTCGGTTTCTACCTTGTTGTTTGTGTGTGGATCATGCGATGTTCGCGCTGATTCCCCCAGCAGCTATAGTTCCCGCAGCAGCAACACTGATGAACACGTTTGAAGGGGAGGAGCAGGTTAACGTAACCTAACCCAAACCGGGGTAGACAGAAAGGACTGGAGTTCACATGCATTTGTTGACATGCTCAATTATATTAAGGGCTAAGCAGCCTTCTAATACCACCTTTGTGATCCTGAACAACAGCCCGGACAAAACTATCATTCTATTTCTAGGCCTACATGTCCTTCTTGTGATATGTAAAAGGATTAGCGAAAACATCACCATCCCCTAGCTGCATCCAAAACAAGGGGTTCAAACTTCAAACACAGGGCCCAAGTGTCCTAGTGGATGGGTATGGGTTAGTGGGTGGTGTAAGAGGATCAGAGACCAACTGGATTATATTAAACATGCGTGCATCGTCAAGGCTAGAACAGACAGACATCCTTCCAGGTATATAAGGCTCTGAACATTCTGCAGCCCTGCATGGCTCTGCCTGCTCTCCAAGCTGTTATTTTGGTTCCTTGCTTTATGCCGAGACAAAGGCATCCTTGGGGGGTGCCTACCTGGTTTCGTTTTCTTGCACATTGGCCTCTTTGCACATACCTTTAAAAAAAAGAGCAAAATGAAGAATAGATAAGGGACATAAAGACAATGAAAAAGGCACATACCAAAGTTTAAAGGGAAGGATACGCTCAAATGTCTTTTTTTATAGGCCCGGCTCATCATTTTTGCACAAAGAAGAATTATATACTCATTTGGCACATAGAATCAAATATAATCGTTTTCCACGTAATCTTTTGCAACAGGGGCAAAATTTTTGAGATGGTATGTACATGTATTACTTTTATTAATCTCCATATCAAACAGGTGTAGTATATATTACTACAGTACACGATGTGAATTGCGTTTCAAGACATTCTCAAATAAAAGTGTTTGGACGTTTGGTTAAGGGCCGTATCTAGGCTTTACGACTTTACCAGTGCCAGTGCCCTGTGGGCTGTGGCTTGACAAAGAGACGTCCCATCCTGTTCACCCCATGCACGCTAGGAAGATCCATCTAGCTAGGCGCCATTGGAAAAGCTCTCAGTTGCAAAAGAGAAAGAGAAAGGATATATCGCCTTTTTGTCGCTTGTGCTGTCTCTAACCGAGCCTTTTTCCAAATCGCTGATCCCTGATAATGTTTGCCTAGAACTGCTGAGTTTTTCATTCGCTAATAAAGGAATAAAGGTAACTATGATTAACCTACCCCTTTAACTTATGCTGACTTGTGATCCGTGAAACTTCTTTGCATTATTGTCCATATGATACAGCTAGGTCCTTGAGCTTTGCATCTACTACGGACTAACCTTGTTCCAAGGTTCTAATTTAACTTACTGGCTTGGGATCTTGTTAACTTTTGCAGTAACCTTTTTGACTAATCGCTAGGCTCAAGACAGTGTAAGGAAGAACAGGCTCCTAGAGATCCTCCCTTGCATTAGATAACAAAAAAGAAGTGAACTTTGGAGTTCTTTTCGATTGATGAGGAACAATAAGAATGTTTTTGTGGAAGGGACCTTTCCTAAAAATATAGTATTGTAGTGTGGTAGGTGTTTGCAATCTCATGGCATGTTTGAAACGCAGTTTCACAGGAATCACACATGAATTTCACAAGAATCAGTTCAATTTAATAGGAAAAATGCAAGGACAAGGAAAAAAATCTCGCGTTCTAAACAGAACCTCGGGGGTTTCTCAATTAGTGAACCCACCATGGGCCCTGAGCTTGTCCAGGTGCCGATTGAAGCAAATAGCATGCAAATTCTCATATTTGGGACCTTGGCCTTCAAGACGACGTCCAAAGCTTCTGAGACTTTGGGCGACGCCCTGCATCAGCAGAAAAGGCCAGGCAGGCAGGCAGCAACGAAGGAAAGGCTGCAGGGCATCACTACAGCAGGTTCATTAACTCAGCTCGTTTCATTAACCAATGTGAGGAGAGAGAGCATGACACTATTTGGCCCACCCCTAACTGCCAACTACTCCTAAAGTTATGGAAATACAAACCCTAAACATATGACTACTAGTTTGCAATGACAATTTCAAAAAAAAAAGTTGGATTTTTGTAAAGATTCAGGTAGCAGCTTTGTGTTTCGGTTTTTTAAACAAAGCTTACTGCCATGCAACTAATCAAAAGTAAGTGCTGAGTTTTACTACGCTAGCCACAGGCCCACAGCAGGTCGTGGCGCCAAAAAAAAAAAAGATTAAAAATGCCCAAAAGGCGCTGCAGACACTGTCAATCTCTTCAAATGTGCTGTTCCCTCCACCACTTCACCCACCCACCCTCTCTCTCAAGAATTCTCTGCTCCTCTTCTTCTTCGCCCATTTCTTCTCCTCACTCTTACCCGTGCCTACTTTGCTACTCTGCTCTCTGCTGCCCTCCCTCCCACAGTCCAGGCTCCCACTCCGTTTCCAGAATCCCAAGGATTCCCTCTCCCTCCCCTCCAGCAGCAGCCTTGGAGCCAAAGGGGCAACCTTTGACTCGCTATGG
Source organism: Digitaria exilis (assembly GCA_015342445.1). Classification (NCBI taxonomy): domain Eukaryota; kingdom Viridiplantae; phylum Streptophyta; class Magnoliopsida; order Poales; family Poaceae; genus Digitaria; species Digitaria exilis. Next base: position 1,969,597 of record JACEFO010000112.1, read on the forward strand.
CCGTGGCCGCCGCCGCCGCCGCCGAGGGCTTCAACCCCGAGGCGCCGTCCCCGTCCCGCGCCCCGGCCTCCCGCCCGGACGTCCAGGCTGCCATCGCCAAGGCCGTCGAGCTGCGCCAGCTCCACGCCGCCATCCTCCACCGCGGCGCGCCCGCCAATGCCCGCGCCACCCGCAGCCCGGCCGTCATCCGCCTCCCGCCCTCGCCTCCCCCGCCCGCTCCAGAACGGCCGACGAGGAGTACCCCGTGTTTACCCCGGTGAGCTACCTTCTTATCACGTATCAGTTGGTAATACTCCTCTCATTGCTTGGTCACCGTCGTCGCTGACAATGGCGTCTCTTATTGCTTGCTCTCGGCCAGGCCTACGACGACGAGGAGGAGGATGGCGTGGCCGCGGCTGCACTGAACCACATTTGCCAGGACAACCGGAGCCGGTCGGAGAACTGGGCCGGCGTCGCCCTCGACCACGAAGACGCTGCCCTGTCAGACTACGACGGCCTCAACGCCTTCTCGTGCTCCAACAGCGAGGTCCTCTTCCCTTCCTCCAACGACCCCCTCTGTCCACGGAACAGAGGCGCGGCGTACAAGATCCACCCGACCTTCATGCATTCCGCCCCCTCGGCCGACCACCGCTTCCTCCTGTCCTCCGTCGGCCGGGCGGGCTACACGTCGGAGCTCAAGCTGCCACCGGCGACGTGCAACAACGCGATCAGGCCTGCGACGATCAGCAGCAGCAGGGTGCCGCCCCCGTCCTCCCGGACGAAGAACAGAGCGCCTCATCAGATCCTCTCATGGCTCTTCCCCAAGTCGAGGAAGAAGGCGAAGCCGCCGGAGACGGAGATGACGATGACGTCATCGCCGACCGCCATCGAGCGCGGCAACGTGTCGCAGCTTCTGACGGAGTGGGGGGCGCTGTCTCTCGAGTCCCTCAAGAAAGAGCTCGCGGAGGCCAACGTCCACCGCGACGCCGCGCTCCGGGAAGCCGCGGAGGTGAGGTCGTCGCTGGGGGAGCTGGCCACCAAGCTGGTGAACGTGGAAGCCTACTGCACGGAGCTCAAGAAGGCGCTGCGTCACGCGGCGACCACCTCGCCGTCCGTGTCGTCGTCACGGAGATCGACGAGGTCGATGGAAGCAACAGCAAGGCGAGAGCATCCGATGATGCCGGTGAGCCACGACGTCATGGTGGAAGGCTTCTTGCAGATCGCGTCGGAGGCCCGGCTCTCGGTGAAGCAGCTCTGCAAGGCGCTGATCCAGCAGGCGACCGAAGAAGACGCCGTCGATAACGGCCTGTCCGACAAGCTGAACCTTCTCCTGCGGCCGTACCAGCTCGCGCTCACCGGCAGCACCAGCAGCAAGCACGGCTGCTCCAAGGCCGTGCTGTACCATCTCGAGGCGATCATGAACCGGGACATGTACCAGGACTTCGAGAACCCCGCGTTCCAGCGCAACGGCTCGCCGAGGTGCCTCGACCCGGCGGAGCATCGCCGGCAGAGCTTCGCCGCCTTCGTGGCGCTGCGCAACCTGAGCTGGAACGAGGTGCTGAGGAAGGGCACCAAGTACTATAGTGACGACTTCAGCAGGTTCTGTGACCGGAAGATGAGCGGCATCGTGGCGACGCTGGGATGGTCCCGGCCGTGGCCCGAGCAGCTGCTGCAGTGCTTCTTCGTCGCCGCCAAGTGCGTCTGGCTGCTCCACCTGCTGGCCTTCTCCTTCGGCCCGCCGCTGACGATCATGCGCATCGAAGATGGCCGCGCATTTGATCAGATGTACATGGAGGACATCCTGCAGGACAGGCAACAGGTGCTGAGTCCTTGTCAAGTGAAGATCATGGTGATGCCAGGGTTTTATGTCCAAGATAGAGTGCTTAAGTGCAGGGTCATCACAACCAGATCAACATCATAATTGTGTCCCATATCTCTGCTTTCTTTGACCAACAGCTTGTGTAGTGTCAACTTCCACGTGTAACCTTTTCTATTTTGGTCTTGAGCCAAAGGTACAGTAATTTCAGATATGCTGAACCAGTGAACCATATGTTTACCGTAGATTTGCAGCTAACAGAGTGAAATTGTAAGACTCCCAGAGAAATGTGGAAGTGATTGATTTAGTCCATTTTTTATGTTATGATCAACAAAATTGTTCCCTCATAACATAAGTTTCAGATGTTATGAAATCCTCATCCTGATTTGTCCAGAAACCCAGAAGGTTCTGAACAGTTTCAAGGAGGCGTCTGCATTCCTGCAGCACAAAATTGAGCATACTGCCCAAGAGAACTAGAGTAGATCAAAACATACTATGCACATCAGTTGCCTGTATGACGAGACTGAAACCTCCAATCACACCCAGCTGCTCTCAAATGAGAGATCATCGAGCCGAAATGACAGATCCCCCACATAGTCCTGTTCAGTATCCACTATAGGCTCAACGCTCTCCACCATGAGGTTTTGGTGTGGCTGAGGGAGCAGCAATGAAGGCGGGGGTAGCTTCGGCGAACGGATGATCCTCTCCATTGTGCCAGTAGGCTTCTCCCACGCCAGCAGATGCAGCTGGATTGGGCGTACCGCGAGGCGGTGCAAAGAGAGCTTCTGGCTGAGGGAGACGGTGTCAAAGCAACGGACTGCCCCTGAACTGGAGACCATCCAGGGGAGGACCTTCTCGTTGGACACCCTTGAGATGACCAGCAGTTTCGACGCCTGCTTGGCCTGGTTGAACAGATAACGAAGACCTGATCGCGATGATGGTGCGTTGCATTCTTTGTCGTCATCAACCACCGATGATATGTAGATAAAACCCTGACAGAAAGAAAGATGCCAGCAGGCTCGAATGATTGTTCTAATGGCTGAAGTAGAACATAATTGCCAGCATTGTGCAGAGTTGCTAGTGAAAAGGGACCTCTTCAGTTCGGCTGATGGCAAAGCCAAGGCGCGTGTCGCCTTCTTCAAGTGGGATCTCCAATAGCAGTTCTCCTCCTATGCAGCTGTACCAAAGCCGTGCTGCCTTTACCACACCAATGTCCACCCCATGGTAATCCTCAAAACCGTAGAGTGTCGCATTAGTGACATTCGACAGATCAGATAGTGAACCTGAATTGACTGTTGCAGACGCTGTTTCTCCGGATATCTGCATATTTCAGAATGTAACAGTGACAAGGGGAACTTTGAGTATAATTTTTTTGGAATGAAATACAACAAACTGAGTGTATTTTCCAGGCTTAAGTATCTAGTTAAAGTCAGCTGAAGGTTCATTCTCGTAATTGGCAACCTATATGCTACACTGAGATGTTTGAACTAGAGAGCTTTTATCGGCACCTTAGTGAGAAGAGCTTCGCTCTGCACATTCATGAAGTCAATGGGGATGCCTGAGGCCTGCGATGAGCTGAGCCACGCATCGGCACGCGCCAGTGTGTCATCAAAGGACTCGTAGTGGCATGCATTGGAGTCCAAAGCCTTGGGAAGGATGAGTATCGAGAGGTAGCAGCTCGAGTTGGGCATGCGCATAGTGTCGCGAATCTTCTTATCCCATGGATATGCCACGTACCCGTCCTGGAGTTGTGCCTTGCTCAATGCTGATGCAACTCTTGTGCTCCTCGTGCCTACGTATAGAGATGCCACATTGTGTATATCTAGAGGTTCAGAATTGATAAAAGAAACTTGGCATACTCGTACTGCGTGTGAAAAGGAAATTCAGAAATAAAAGCATCATCATCAGTGATCAGAAGCAAGGCCATGGCCAAAAGACCCATCCAAAAATCAGAAAAGCTTCCATTGTAAGACAATAGATATTTTTTCCCGTGGAAAGAGTAAGGTGAACAATTAGACATTGCAAAAATACACAAAGCAAGCATCGACCTTTGTACAGATTTCTGGTGCGAAGTCTGAAGCTTCAATCGAGATGCCAGTTTTTCAAAAGATTTTTCCCCTAGCAGAAGAGAAGTTTCTTACGATTACAGAAGGAAAGTTCAAATAAAATTGGAAGCAACACATGATGACTGTTTCTAGCGTCCTTTGGGTGAGGTCAATAGTCTACCAAACTAAACAATACCATACTGCCCAGGAAAGACAAGGAAACGAGTGAACATCACTATGTGTGGAAGAAATGAAGAATTGACCATCACCGAGACAAACCGCCAGTATCTGTGATAGCAATGCACTTGGCATTGTCACAGATATGTTTTTCCATTCTCCCTAGTTTATGAGTGTTTCCATTACTTTACTACCTTTAATTTTCGTTATGTAACTGTCACTCTGATAACTGCTAACCATACGCTCCTTAGTTTTTTTCAGAGCTGAGACAAGAAATATAAGAATGTATGTAAATGTGTTATACTAGGAATGATGGCCTGAAGGCTGCAACTGCAATCATGCATTGAGACATCAGGTTATCACAATATTCCAGTCTGATTTCAACCTGAGATTTGACAGGAAACTTTCTTTGTCACATGTGGAATGGAAGATGTGGCATGGAGAGTCTACCTCTTTCATACCGTTAAACTAAAACGCGGTTTCCTCAGCACGGTCAGGCGGTCAGCCTCCCGGTCTGCCCTGCCCTGCTTGAGGCCGCCACGGCATGGCCACGCGGCCACGCCGAGTCCCTGTCGCTTCTCTTCGGCCTCTCCCTCTCCACACTCGACGACCTCGTCATAGACCTCGAGTCCTCAGCAACGCCCTCACGCTCGGTTTGAGCACTCGATTCAAATCAAAAAGTGACAGAAAATGGACATGGCCGAGGCGGTCCTCCTTTCATGCGAATTCGGAGCAACAAATCAGAAGCAACTGTTGGGAGTGGTGCACAGAGCAGGCCGTGCTTGGTTACCTTGCAAGACGAGGCACTCGCTCTCGAGGCGGTCGACGAATCCGAGCATGTAGTTGGGGTCGTGCAGCGAACGCAGCACGTACTGCTTCCTTCCCCCTCCTCCGCCGCCGCCGGGGCTGCCATGGTGCGGCACGATGCAGGCCTGCAGCTCCCGGCCGCCCCGCACGCGCACCTCGACGGAGGTGTCCCCGCGCTTGAACGCCGCGTGCAGCGCCTTGTGCAGCCCGGCGCGGCCGCCCTTGAACGGCGCCTCCAGCTCCAGCGCGGCCGCGGCGCCCCCGCCGCCGCCGCCGGAGCCGCGCCCCACGCGGACGGCCTCCACCACGTCCCCTTCCTGCACGACGCCCTCGGCGCCGCCCCACTCCTCCGCCTTGGAGCTCCCCGCCACGCACTCCAGCGCCACCACCGGGGCCCCCGCCTCCCGCCGCCTCCTGCTCCCGTCCTCCTGGTCCGCCATGGCTTCCGCTCCCGACGGCTATCAGGATCACCTAGGCCTCTCCTGGTATATGGGTCGCTTTATCGAGCGGGTGGGCGGCGGCGGCCGGGGGACGCCCCCCCCCCCCCCCCCCGTGCCGCCCGTGACACCCTGAGGGCGACGGGCGGGGGATCCGCTCGCGTGATCCAGCCAACGAGAGCCGGCGACGATGGAGCGCGCACGTTCCGAGAATCCTCGGTCTCCTCTCCTCGTACTCTATTCGCCTGGGTCCACGGCGCTGGCGAATGGCTGGAGAGCCTCTCTTCCTCCCCCACCTCGGTGCACGGAGCGGGAGGTTTAAAGGAGGAGGAACAGGAGGCGGCGGGCAAGTCGCCATCGCGGCCGGTGGACGAAGCCGACCAATCGCGTCGCGTGGAGCCGAGGTGACTGATCCGGCAGCCATGCGGGGCCCGCGTGGGGAACGCGAGCCAGGTATTTATGCGCGGCCCGTGTATCGCCATCTGGTGGTCTTTTTTCAGCGGGGCGGCACAGTGGTGAACTCGGGCCCGTGCAAAGGATTGATTGCTGTTTTTTTGGGGAGTGAGTTTCTGCAATTCCAAATGGAGTGAGTTTTTTTTAGGTGAGCCAAATTCTAATTGTTATGAATCCTGACGGGTGAATGACGAGAAAACCATTTTTAAACATTTCAGCAAACAAGCAGCGCATACTGGTCTGGAGTCTGGACTCTTGAAAGGAAGGTCGCTTTGTACTTGCCGCGGATATTGGAGCTCGAAAACAATTTGAAATACGTTTGGCCGGCAGAGAGCTGGTCCAAAGTTATGTTTCCATCTTGCGACTCTTTTTCTTTTCCTCAAATGTTTCCATCTTTGCATTGATATTCCGGACCCGTACGTTCATGTGGATCACTCATCCTATCTCCGTTCTCTAGTGTCCATTTTCCAACGCCAGCATTCGGCAACGATCCGTACCAGGCTATCGGCTGCAAGGGAGGTCTTGAGTCTTGACTCTTGAATTGCTCCCACACCACCCAACGTTTCTGGACCTTCACGCTTGCCTGAGCTGTTGAAAGTAGGAAACAAATGCCACATCTGTCAGGTCATCAAATGGAAAACCTGCACACTCGGTATCCCTTGCACCTTGCATCCCAGGAGTTTCGAAAGTTTCTCCAGTCCCCATCAGACCATAACAGCTTAAACCCTCGCAATGTATCGGGAGACAAATTAGATGCTTTGGTCTCCACTGTGCCTGACTGGTAAATGTCTGTAACATGGTGGTCTGCTGGACAGAAGCAGAAACACTGCACGGCGGCAGTTCGGAGGTGGTTCTGGACATCTGATAGGCACATGAGCCATGGAAATTTTTCTGCCAGTACGAAGGCAGGGGGGACCATGCTGGATCATAGAGCAAACGAAAGGAACGCTAAACTATTCCAGAAGTACGCACTCCAAGATTCCACCAGATAATTTAGTCCATTGATTAAATATAACCGATAGATTCAAGAGAGGGCAGACGCTGACTGTTCAGATCCAAATTACATACTACTATATACAGCGGAGAAGATACCAACGATGGAGCTAGGTACCATGACATGGTCCATCTCATGACGGACATAGCTTAAAGACTAAAGTATGTGACAACTTGCAGCCATACTGTTTTTACCAGAAAGGGCCAGAAGCCCAGGAAGCATCACTCAGACAGTTCGTCGATCAAGATGGAGAATATCTATCAGCTTCATCTCTCCCAACTCTGAAATGACAAGAAAATAGTTTGGTCATTATTGTGAGACAATTTAAAAAACAAAAAGAAAGCGTTGTTGCATCTGTTGCAGCAAGGGGGGAAATGAAGCTTCTAATTGTCAAACACATATATTTTTTCCTAAAAAAGAGGCAATTTGCAAACATATCAGTATCAAGTACTAGTAAACATCTCTAAATGAAGTACGATCAGTCCCTGATGACTAGCAAACACAATCTAGATTTTCCTATATGTTCCACAAAAGTCATCGGGAAACATCGAATGCATTTGACGATGGGGATGGTGGGAAACATCAAGGTGAAGGAAGCCACGCAACAAAAACTAATAAATAGGTAGAGTTATTCCACCAATATTAACAGAAGCAAACATCATGTTTGATTGCTTTGCTAGGACAGGCACAGCAGATAAGTTTAATGATGCAAGAACTGTACCTATCAGGTAATGACTTCTTGATGGCTAAACTCTACAGTCTACACCCATCTCCTTGAAGCTTTAGTCCTTGAATCTTGGTGACTTTGCCGCCTAATCTTTTTAAAATCTCCATTAGAGGATGTAGCTTGCTTCTGTCTGCCAAATGCATTTGTTTCTACTTTGGGATTAATCCGGATCTCTTTCAAAGGGCTACTTGGGCGTGGTTTGTGAGGGAATGACATTTTTGATGGAACAGTTGTTTTTGTGGCAGATACTTCATGGCTCCCCTTGGAATCTCTGTCTCCTGGAGCGCTATCAACAAGACGCTCATCATGGTATCTCGGTGCAACAGGAGATTCAGAATCTGAAGATGATGGACTAGAACTGCTCATATCATACAGAACATTGTTTGACATCACTGGCAGATCAGTGCAGATTGGACTTATGGCAGAAGATGCTCTCTTAGCCCTTGATAGTTCAACAACCTAACCAAAGAACATAAGAAGTTAGCACTTCGCCTAAAAACAAACAATCAGCAAGGATTTGGAAGAACTGCTTACCATCTGCTTCAGAGCATCCATGTCTTTCTTCAATTTAGAGATCACCATGTTCTTTCTTTTGAGAACTTCCTGCAACTCTGCAATTCTCTATATGCAAACAAGGAACAAAGAACTTACTAAAACTCTTATAGTATATTGCCTGAAATGTCGGCAAGCAACGAGATTCTATTTACCTTGGCATCAGCAGTACTAGATGCATGTGCAGCTGCAGCTAGTTCCTTGATGGTTGCATCCTTCTCTTCACATTCCTTCTGAAGATTGTACAATTGTTGATCTGCTGCCAGGAAACTTAGCTGGATACAATTTAACATGATGTTACCACACAAGTACACAACACAATTGCTTGTGCCTAAAATTTGGTCAAATAGTTCTAGTAACATAAAAGGCCAAAAGGAATGAATTATCAAGAATTATGGCATGGATTCAATCAGGTATATGCAAGCAGTACATGCTTGGAAAGAAATTTTCATAGAAAAATAAGATGCTTCAGCCACAGAAAAGGGCAGGCTTATCTACCTGATTATCCCCATTTATCTGGTTATCGACTGATGACACAACACTCCAGCAGAAGTCAGAGAGGTCTGACATGCGGCGCTCTTCATGATCCATGAAAGATAGGCTAGATCTATCAATCACATCACTCCTACCATCATCTGTACCACTGTGATTCTGCAGAGTTGGTGCATAATCTTCAGTAAATAGGTTCTCCTTCTTAAAAGCAACAAGCAAACATGTTTTACCTTTGCTTTCTCAGGAGTGGCAGCAGCCTCTGGCCTTGCACACGCACAACATCTAGATCCCTCTTCATCTCCTATCTTCTTGCTGCCTGCACTGTCAGCCTTTTCCCTTTCACTGGAAATGTAACTATCACACGTAACGTACTGCTGTTGCAAGAAGTTCATCTCGACAAGCAGATCGTCCAACTTCTGCTGCATGCCTTCCAGCACCTCATCCTGCACACCCGAAAACATTATTCGCTCGGAATGGTCACCAAATATCCAATCAAGACATAGAGGAGATCAATAGAATCAAACCCTAAGATGAATCGATCGCTGCAGCTGCTCGATGCGGCGGGCGGCGTGGGAACGGGAGGATGCGGCAGCGACGGTGGCGACGAGAAGCACGCGGTGGAGTGGGCTGAAGAGCTCCCACGCGACCGCCTCATCCGGGGGAAGGCCTGGTGCGGCCGAAGCGGCAGACGACGCCTCCTCCGCCCCGACGAGGCGGCCCTGGAGGGAGACCCAAGCGTGCCGCCGCGGGGCCGCCGGCTCCCGGAAGCGGCTAGCGAGGGCGCAGCGGCGGCGGGAGTAGGGCGAGGGCGAGGAGACGGAAACGCGGGAGGGTGGGAGTTCTGGGGGCGGGGTCGCCTCGCCGACGGCGGCGGCGGCGGCGACCATTGCGACGAGACTGCAGCGGGGTTTGACCGTTTGTTGGATTGGAATTTTGAGTTGGGGGATTTTTGTGTGTTTGGGCGGGGTTCTCAATTTCTTATTCTTTGGGAGTTTACGAGAAAAAAAACTCAGCAACTGTCTCAGCCCATTTCAAAACCTCGCGATCTGTCGGCCCATCTGATTGTTGGATCTTTCCTCCGATCCGTGAGGCCCGCCCGTTCAGCTGTTACACTTTTTTTTCGAAAAAAAAAGGCCTTACACTTTTACGATTTCACACATGGAACAGCCGGACGCTCCCATCGCGGCGGCGGAGGCTGGCGCCGCCGCGGAGATCGCCGGCGACGCGTACATCATCAGGGCGCTCGAGCTCGCTGACCTCTCCAAGGGCTTCTGCGATCTTCTCGCACAGCTCTCCCCCTCCCCGCCGCTCTCAGAGGAAGCCTTCCGCGCGCGCTTCGCCGAGCTTGCGGCGCTGGGCGCCGACCACCTGGTGCTCGTGGCGGAGGAAGCCGCGACGGGACGCCTCGCCGCCGCGGGGGCGGTGCTGGTGGAGCGCAAGTTCATCCGGCGCTGCGGCCTCGTGGGCCACCTGGAAGACGTGGTGGTGGACGCCGCCGCGAGGGGGCGGGGGCTCGGGGAGCGGCTCGTGCGACGCCTTGTGGAGCACGCGAGAGGGAGGGGGTGCTACAAGGTCATATTGAACTGCACGACGGAGCTGAAGGGGTTCTACGCCAAGTGCGGCTTCGAGGAGAAGAATGTCCAGATGGGGCTCTATTTCTGATCTAGGTTCCACTTTTATCTTATCACAATCCCTGTTTATGGTGTCTTCAATTGATTCCTTGATTAATGAAATGTGATGGGAGGAGATCTGTAGGTTCTCCTGTTTCGTGGAAAAACTGTTTGTAGTTGCCTGTGTCAACTAGTGATCAATGAGATGCTTGTAATGCATTAGCCCAGTATAATTATGTGCTTGTGACACGTTTAGTCGAACCGATTGTAATGGAATGTTACCAGAAGTTATTGTTGATCCCTTACCAGTTACCACGGTTGCAAAATGATTTCCTTTAGTAGGAGTAATACTTTACATTTCAATTTCATTAGTAGCATTTTATTGGATAAGATCGTTTTCATTTGTTGAGGATTTATACATTTGAGAGGGTAACCTCTATTATGCGCATTATGCAGGTTTTTTTATGTAAGAGCAGTAGAGCAGTAAACTTTTCACCTTATTGCAAAGTTCAGGGTCCAAAATTCTATGCCCTAGAAGCTCTTAGAATGTAATACTTGCACGACATAATTCATGCAGGGAGAATGTAATTGTTTATTGGCACGCCGCACAAGATATTTGCATTTGTGCACGATTTTGTATATTTACTACTGATGAAACTATGTCTTTTTTTTTTGGGGGGGGGGGGGGGGGGGGCAAACTGATGAACTATGTTACGCAGACCTAATCAGCTAAGTTTCTTCCATTGCTGAAATCAACTAGCACGTATTAAGCAGCGAATGTTGCTTTTAGGATTGCTTTAAATTTTAGCAGCTTTTAACAGAATTGTACTTAGCCAAAATTTTCCGTTATGTGGTCTCTTTAGACTACTGATATTATTTGTGCTGTATAGAAGGCAGCTAAGGGTGGTTGTGCAGGAAAGTCCCGCTTCTCCGAAATAATCTACCCTTATTCTCTTATAGATTGTCTGTCTTGCCTTACTGTATTTCAGACAGTATTTCTGCTCCAAATATTTACTGAAGCAGAAGGGTTGACATGTTCGAGGTGAGCAAGGTCATCATTGCTTAGATTTTAGTTTCTTAATCTTGGTGACTGCGCCTTGGTTAAATTTGAAACTTGCACGGTTCAGCAAAATGATAGGAATATCTACTATAATGATTTGAGCAACTGAGCATGGCTTTCAATATTGTCCATGTTTTGGATCATTCTTCGCAATCCTTGAGAAAGGGAAGCTACTTAATCACAGCAAACAAAGTAACAAACTATGCCAACAATCCTTTAGTTCAGCTCATCTCACCATCTCCTTGGCATCCTCAAGTTAGCTCATCTCGCCATCTTGGCATCCACCACCTGTGAAACAGTTCGTCCATCCACATGAGAAGGTCCAGAATGATGAGTAATCAATTTCCCCAGGAACAAACTGTATCCCAAGTTCTCCAAATGCACATTATTACTGCAACAGTGAGCGATATTAACATAGGATTGGGTGTTTTCCCAGCCTATCCCAGCATGAAGTTGGAGTGCTTACTCATCCAACGCATAGGTCTATGCAGTAAGGAAAGTCCAAATGATAGCAAACTGCACGCCACATAAAAGGAAAATGAAAACATCCAACATTTTCTGCACCATTGCAAATGAATACATCTCATTGAAATGCCAGTTTGACAGCTAGCTGTCTTGTATATAACATTTCTACGAAATTGTTGACTGCAGATTTTGATAATGATCTAAATCTAAATTAGCATAAGTCAGCATTCAGCGCTGCAGGGTAGTTCGCCCACTCAGCATCAGTCAAAACTCTGTAACCTGTACTGGAAGTTTCATAAATTTCTTTTCATATGATTTGCCAAAGTATAACCTGTTTTTACTTTATTTTGCTTGAGGCACGCTTTGATATCTCTTGTTCTTCTGCTTGTGGTCGATGAATATGATTCATGTGGCTCATGACTCACAACTGTAGTATGGATCTCTAGTAACCTCTTGGGTTTGGTGTGCAACTATGTCAATTGTGTCTCAAGTCAGGTAGACATCTATTGTCAGATCAGGACAAAAATGTCTATTTTCTGATTATCAGTTAGCATCTTTTATGAAGTCATCGAGATGGATGGATATTCCATGATTCACTTGATTTGTACTCTACCAGTGGGCAGTGCAAAAGGAGAGAGCTGCCCTATTCCTACAGAAGGGCAAGGTGAAATGATGTTTGAATTGTGCCTGCAGGTCATACAACTCAAATGCATTATGGTAGTGGATAGCTGAATCAGCTTGTACTGTACTGCATATTTTCCTTTGTCTTACTCTTGCCTGGTTCTCTGCCGGGTTTTCAAAGTTCGGTTGATAAGATTCTTTTTCACTGTTTTGTCACAATACTATCAAGATGATAGTCTTGTTTCTGAATACGCTAAAATGCTTTCTGCAGCTTAAGACTTCAGAGAGCCCAATGGATATGTATACTGTTTTAAGTTCAGGTTTTTGAAATCTTCAACAGACAGCTTTGTTTGCCTGGTGTTCCTGTTACAGTGGACTTTCGTACACTGTCTTCTTGTTTTATTCATGAGGGTTGATCTTTTCTATTCATGCCTATTTTTAAACATGCCTCTTTGGGTATGTCATGATTCATGACAGGTGTGGGTGAAGCGAGTGATACCTTATCAAAGTGGAATTTTCACCAACTTTCCAGTCACATCGAGTCACATCTTCTCTCACACACACTTACCAGTGCACTATCTACACCTCCAACTTTCCACCAACTTTCTCATCTAAACAAGACCTGGGTGCTCGGTTTGATGAACCGTTCTATACCATGCGCCGCATGTTTCCTTTCCCTTATCAGAACCGGCCGCCTGAGGTATCTGCGTGTGGACAGCTCTTGTTTTATCAGAAGCCAGCAACATCTGACAAAACTGAGCTGAAACATATCAAACAGGAGTAGGACAATGATAATTTGTTGCAAGAGAAAATGGTTGGACTAGAAAGGAGAAAGCCGAAGGAAGGCATATGGTGGTGATGATTGTTGTCCGGCTGTTTTGAATTAGTGTCAGGTTAGTACTCTTCAGATGCAACTGTTTTAGATTCATCTGCCTCACTTTGTCTCTTTCTGAGGGAGCGCTCGGCTATTTCCGTTGCTACACAATGCACTGTTGTCGACAAAGTGAATTGGTGAGGATAGTACTATCGACAAATGGACCTTTTCCCTCACCATCTACCATGTGCAACAAAATTAGCGGCATGTCGATCATTTAGATGTCATCTTATAACAAGACTTCTTTGGCATTATTATGCCGTGATATTCTTGCTGTTTGCCACTATTATTTTGTACGGTGATGAAACGACCAATAACATTATATAAAAAAACGACCAATAACAAAGAAATGTGAGTTTTCTGTACTTCATATATACATGAAAAATAGTTTGACATTTTTACTTTTCTTTAACCTCTTTAAGTAGGCAATGTATCCTATAAGAACTCAACTCCTATGAGAACTATGAGAACTCACATCTGGGTCACATGATCTTAATCAAGGGGAGCGTGTAGAGAGAGGTGAGAGGAGGGATTTGTAAAAGTATGATTAACTTTTGCAAATCTTCCCTTCCACCTTCCCTTTGGATCACCTTTAGATCAAGATCATGTGACCCAAATATGAGTTTTCGTATGCGAGTTGAGTTACGTTGCCTTTTAAGTTAGTCCCCGATGGTCGATGGAGGAATGACCGGAGGAAAGGGGCCCTATCATCACCGTCTTCCCGTGGGCCGTGGGCCGTGCGAGAAGATGGTGATGAGATAGGGTCATCATCGGCAAGTGGATAAGAAATCCTGCGGGCGAAAGAGAGGGCGAACAAAGCCGCTGCAGCAGCTACCCGCGCCGCGCGCCAAGAGAAGCGAAGCGAGGAGAGCAATGGCGTCGCCGTCGTGCGCCTCCACGCTGCCTTGGACGTCCTCCTTCCCCTCCTCCTCCTCCTCGCTGCCGCTGGCGGAGCGCCGCCTCACGGCGTCTCGCCGGGCTCCGTCGCTGGTCATCGTCGCCCAGGGAAAGGTCAAGAAGTACCGCCAGGTCGGCTCCCCTCCCTTCAATCCTCTTGTGACTTCTGCGCACAGTTTCTTCCGGCTGCGCCATCAATTACTTAGTGCGGATTGCCGAGCACATTAAACTGAGTACTCATTCATGTTTTTTTTAACAAGTCCCCATTCATGTTAGTGGAGTGCCAAACCTAAGAGCTCCAGATCCGTTACATTTTGATTTTATTCTCCAATGTTATGAAATTTAGCTGATCAGTAGATTAGAAGGAGTTGGAGCAAATTTTTGGCAACCTCAGTGGCAACCTGCAAGATACACTGGTTTGCACAACTAAGACACTACTTTAGGCAGCGGGTATAGATACTAATAGTAATTACTCATTTACTCTAGGTGGGAGGAAAGCTAATGCCTCACTAGTTTCAGTTCCTTTTGTAGTGACTGCCTTATTGTACCAGAATGCAACGAAGTTGCATTGTATCCAGTTAAATTGACGATTTGGTACCGCACGCAGTTGTGTTTCGCCTGCTCATCTTGTGTATCCATGTTACTATCTTCAGCATCACATGCAGTTTACTTTCCTTAAAACATTTCTTCCCCACAGGTCATACTGACAGACGACATAGAAGAGGTGGGGAAGAAAGGGGATACTTTGAAGGTTCGAGCTGGATTCTACCGCAATTTTCTCCTTCCCAAGGGCAAGGCTACACTCCTAACCCCAGAAGTCCTCAAGTAATTACACACTGTTGCTGCACTGTATCCCCTTTTTTTTAATCTTTCACTCCTTACCGATAGGCATTGCCAAGAAACCCGATTGATGTTTACTTATGATATTTAATTGTTGGGTTTAATGTATATTTCCCTACCCGCAAGTTCTATTCCCATCAAGTGATTCAGTGGCTGGTAACATTATAAGAACCTTATGAACTTCTTTGTGGTATGCCTGTTTTTGTTTCTCTGAGGATTTGGTTTGGGCCTAGCAGTCTAGAATGAGATAGGAATCCATGTGCCTTTCTGGCTAGAATTTTGGTAACACATGTTAAGTGGTCCAATATTGGATTGGATATGTAAGTAGATTTCTTTCATCTACTTCTCTTTGCAGGGAGATGCAACTAGAACAGGAGAGAATAGAAGCTGAGAAGAAGCGGGTAAGAAAAAATAATGCACTCAGTAATAAAAGCAATTGCAGTTAACCTAAGTGTGTTTTGTTCTGTGGATACAAAACTTTTGTTGCAGTCTAGGCCTACTGTCTTTATTGTCCAAAGAAAGAAATTTACAAAAGTCCTAATCATGATACGTTAATGGAATTCCATGAATGCTATTTGCGAGAGTATACTTGTCAATTGCTATTGATAGTTATAGCCTCTAAAATTTATCTACTTACATTAGGTAAAAGAAGAGGCACAGCAACTTGCTCGAGTTTTTGAAACCATCGGGGCATTCAAGATTCCACGGAAAGGTGGAAAAGGAAAACAAATCTTTGGGAGGCAAGTTCTAAGTTGATAGTCCTTTATCTATCTTGTCTTGCTTACCTCCATTTTTCTGACCAAATCCATTATTGTACACAGCGTCACAGCACAGGATATTGTTGACATAATCAAGTCACAGCTTAATAGGTAGTACATCCTCCTAACTCCTAGGAAGGCTTAATAGTGTTTATCGTATTGTTATGGCTTTGCTTACTGCTGGCAAACTGTGTCATGTAGGGATGTCGACAAGAGGCTTGTTACAATTCCAGAAATCCGTGAAATCGGAGAGTATGTTGCAGAGATTAAGCTTCACCCAGATGTGACAGCTCGTGTAAGGCTGAACGTCTATGCTAAATGAGATGTGCAGTTACAGATACTTTTGTGTGGATGCTGAGCTCTGGTGAAGCCTGATTCCACTGGGTGAGCTCAGATGCAATAGCCCTGTCTTGTGAGTTTTGGCTCTTGGAATCGTGGTGGTCTTAACGTGGTTGCCTTTTTTCGTGCAGAGATTTTGCTGAAACTGCCAGGCTTTGTTGTAAACAATGGGGGATAAACTGGTTCTTATCCATCTATCTTTGAAGTCAACTTTCGACAAGTTTCTGTATGTTGGTTTCGTGGGGTGAAAATAGAAAGGTTGTAAAGCACAATTGGTTTGAGAGCTAGAGCATAACTTGCACGGGCGGATACAATGGGTACCCAGGTTGACCCCCCTGTTATTTGGAATTTCACCTAGTCCGTTCTTTTGAACATGACATTTTCCGACTAAAGAAAATTCGTCACTGCTTAGCCAAAAATCGCTTGTCAGACTGGAGTCATCTACAGACTACAGTTGTCGGATGTGTAGCCGGCTAGCCACATTGGCACCGGATCCAAACATACCTTCAGGGCAACGTGTTTTCTTTGACTGATTGAGGCCTGAACTCGTGAAAACGGGCCCCTCATCTGCCCCCTAGCTTTAAGAGGCACTCATTTTTCCTCTTCATGTAAGGGTTCCTACTAAAACTCTCAAAGAACGGCGTTATGTTGGCGATCCCATATTTCGAACTCATTCACACCGGACACGAACCAACTAAAGGGTTTACCTGAACAACACCCTCACAAGTGTGAAATTGAACCTTTACTGTAACTACCTGTCGGTGCCTGATTTGGTCGCACCGGCACCGACGAGTGATTGCGGTGCTAACCACTCGTTTCCCCGATGGCGGGAGTGAGAGATGGAGTTTTATCCTGGTTCCGGCCACTGGGCCGTACGTCCAGCAGTGGTGCAATGCACCGGGTTTCGTGTTGCTTGTAGTAGGGGTTTACAAGCAAGGTGGGAGAAGGAGATGAGCTCCTAAGTCCCAAGCTATGGTGTGTGTGGGTGTGCTGGTTGTGAGTGCGTATCTGTGTGTGTGCTTGTTCCCGTTGCCCTTTGCATGGGCTTTCCCTCCCCTTTTATAGACCAAGGGGGGCGGGGTGCGAGTACATGTGTTTGTCGTTGTGTGCACTGTTCGTCCATGCCGCGCAGTACGCGAGCGGGAATCGCGCCTTCCAACTCCGCTGGCGGCATGGCAGGGGCTGACGTATCGTCCTTCCTTCTCGTGACAGTTAACGGCGTCGAGGGTTGTGTCTTGCGCACGGCTTTCCATGGTCTCCTTCGAGGCTGCCTTCGAGGGTGGCCGCGCGTCCGGCGGGGGGCAAAGTCAAAGGAGTGGTTGGCACAGTGCTGCTGGCAGGGTTAGGTCTGGCGTGCAGCATGGCGCTCAGAGTCCACTGTTGCGAGTGGATTTGACCGATGTCCTCTCCGGAGAGTAGGTGATGGCGTGGAGCAGTGATCCTGCTTTTTGACCGCGTCATGATGACTCTGCTGAGTCGCGGTGCGCTGGGCGTTGTTCCCGTCGAGGCGGGCTCGAGCTTGGATGGCAAGCTCGAGCTCGCCGACCCTCGAACGAGACGGAAAACACCCCTCGAGGGTGGGGGTCGTCCTCGAGGCTGCCGAGCCTCGAACGAGACGGAAAACATCCGCTTGAGGGTGGTCGCTTGCCTCGAGCTGGATGGGCGCCGAAGTCTGATGGCGGGCCTTTGCTGGGCTGTGGAGCCTGGTTGACGTCGTTGTGGGCCTTGATGCCTAGTAGTTTTGGGCCTAGATTGGGGTACCCCTTTTGTAGGTACCCGACACTACCCTTACCATCTCCACTTCTGATTCAAGCCAACATTTCTCCTTTTCTCCAAGCATATACCTAAAGTGTAGAAAATGCAGAACGATTTACGTGCGAACTGGATGGCTGGAACGGTAATGCTACGCTTCGGCCGTCTGACCCAGGAGGAAAAAATCGGATGCCTCTGTTACTCTCCGCAACCTGTCACTCGCACGTGGACCATTCCGAGCAAAAATCATCTCTCACCTACCCCGTTCTTATCCTTTCACCCCTCATCTCTCTCGCCTACCCTGCTCTCGCGAGAGGCTTTTGTCTTGTGCTGGTTCAGTGGCGGCGGCCGGCGGCTCCTCCTCACCGTGCGGCCGCGGCTCCTCCCTGTGCGGCGAGCTCCCCGACCCAACCACACCGTCGTCGGGCCTTGGCAGCTAGAGCTCTCGCGCATGGCAACACAAGCTGCCCAGCGACGAGTTCCCGCGGCCAGGACGCGAGATCCGGGCAGAGGCGTGCTCCGCGCGACCGATTCGACGAGGAAGAGGCTATATTCGATAGGTGCTCATCGCGGATGTTGCAATGGTGCTTCTCGGATGTAACAACGGTTCCTGTGATTTATGTGTTGTTTTATGAGGAATGTTTCAGTGTTCCAAATGTTGCGCTGTTCTTATATGAATGTTGCAGATGCTTCTATGTTTCAAAGTTCAACAGTGTTGCTATGTTTCAGAAATCGCCGTGATGTTGCATAATATGACCGTGTTGTTTTCGGTGTTTCAAATGTTGCACTATTTTGACATGAATGTTACAATTGTTCCTATGTTTCAAATTTAATATCATGATGATGTAGGATATGATCTGATGTTGCATGTAACATGGCATCGGACGTCCAGACACTATTCCCAAGCAACCCCCCCCCCCCCCCCACCACCACCACCACCACCACCAAAGGTTGTTTCCCCCGGTGTTCGCTTCATTACCAGGTGTTGCGTGTGGTTGTAATTATCGAATTGGTGTGCTAGCTAGCTTCCACGGTGCTCTGCTCAAGCTGCTTGCTCGGTGGCGAGGCAAGTCGTTTACTCGCAGAGCCCGGGGAGTGCAATTCACCATACCATACAACACTCTCTCAAACCAAAAGATATGTGCCTGCAGTACGGAAACCATCTTCAATCTCCACACAGCACTCGACAAAGATAGCCGAAATAGTGAATCACTCATATATGCAACTTAACGCTGCCATCAATCCTCCCAAAACGTAAAAACATCAAAACATGAGCATCAATATGAAAAAAATAGGGTGCAATAGCCAAATTGTCCAAAGTGGATATATCAAATATAGGAGCGAATACATAGTCCTCACTCCCATGACACAAACAAGAGTACAAGTCTCAGATTTTGACAGATACTTAAATCAAAAGGCTACAATAAAATATAGCAAACAGTGACCAAGTTTAGAACTGCAAGTTTCTAAATTATGGAAAAAGCAGTGCTTCAAAACTGGAGACCTTGATGGAAGACCTGCAGGCGAGAAACCTTGAGCTGAAATTTATCACTCCTAAACTCTACCAGTCCTGTTAAGGCTCACCATGCGTGCACCACCATCACCACCTCTCGCCGAGGAACCAGACTGGTTGCGTCCCCTTACATCCTGGAAACGTGAACCGCCGCCACTGTAGCCCCCACGGGAACCCTGGTTTCCCCTGTCCCTCTGATACCCACCACCCTGACCAGAGCCTCCACCTCTGCCCGCATAGCCAGACCGGTTGCCACCACCCTGCCTTCCTTGTACAAAGTTCTCCTGCCACCTCCCCAAATTAGATGAATCTTGACCCTCACCCCTGCGCCTAGGCGGTAACCCCTCAAGAGTACCACCAGTTTTTGCCTCGTATGCCCTCTCATTGCTCTCCACCAGGACCGAAAGCTTATCTGCCATATGGAACAACAGCCCCTGAAGCCTAGTTTGATCCACACTGTGGAAAACAATACACTTTGTTGGTTGGTCCCAGCTAGCGTGAAGCTCTTCATGCATCATCATCTTGCTAACAATGCTGTGAGCATGCTGCTCACTGAGATCAAACATGGTTGTGAGCTGGTTAAGGCTCAAAGACTCATAGCAGGAGGAGTATGAGAAGAGATAGGTTCTAAGGGCTTCCTCCTTGATCTTAAGCTTCAGCATCTCAAGAACATGCTCCCTGTTCCTCAAAAGCTTCCAAATCTCTAGCGAGCTTACGACACTGAAAGCTTTTTGGTGGTCACCCTTGTTGAGGGCTCTTGTGGCAGCCATTACATGGTCCCTCACATTTTCTGGAGGCCCAACAAAAGTTTGTCTTTCACTCACTTCAAGAAGCCTGCGGAATGTTTTGCTCATAGGCCGCCGCTTGTCATAAGTACTGGCAGCCATATTGGGGACTTCAATCAGCATAGCACAAATCAAGTGTGTGGCTTCCAAAAGCTCCAAGTTTATATGCATATGGTAAGGCATTTGCCGTCTCCTCTCGAGTCTTTCCTGCAGGATTTACAGTTGCTACATCATTAGCACCAATTGTAAAAACTGTCTGTTCTTATTAACTATCCCACTTCAAAAATATATAATAATTAAATGAACGTAGAAAATATAGAGTTAAGCACGGTTTACTATAAATATTAGAAAGCAAATAGTCACTGCAAATGCTAAAAAGCAACTACATGTGTCTTACTAAAATATTATAAACACAGCACAACATGAAAAAAAACATGCCAAAATTTGGAATCAACGACAGAATTACCACGTAAAACAGGATTAAGTATTATATTAACATATTAAAAAGCAACAGAAACATAGATAATTAGCGGGTAAAGATATTGAAATACTACTGTGCGAATATTAGCAAATGAAAATATTTGACATTTTTTCCAACTGAGTGTTCTGTGTTGTGATTGAGATTACAGACAATCAAGGTGCATAAGGAGATAAGAGTCACCTGTTCAGGAGTTTTTTCATGGTATCGGCTTTGTTGCACACCTTGTGCAAGCAATTCTTTCACTCTTCCAGTAGAGTATAGCTCGGTCAAGCAACCGTGGGCTTCATTTATCAAACCAGCCCTGAAAGCACACAACCCTAGCTGTGCCATGACTCTATTGAACAAAATCTGGGATGATATGTCCATAAGCTGCACACCATCTTGCAAATGACTCATCAAAAGCAAGTCACGAGCCACAGAAAATTCATCAGAAATTGCATGGTGATATATGTCACACAGCATTGCACGGGCTTTTGTCCTTTCATCTCCATACTTGTAAATTAAGGACATCAGTCCATCCATCAGAGTTCTGCCACTGTCTGGAAAAGTAGGCTTCCTGGGCACGATCTCTGGAATCACAACAAATGGTGGTGGTCCCCTATTATCATCCATGGCTTGAGGCTCATCACCAGTCTCTGCATCACCCTCCTCTACACTGTCCTCAGGCTGTTCTGCCAGTTTCCTCATTGCATCATATACTTCTTGGGGTTTGTAGTACACTAGCTCAACACGACGCAGTGCAACCTTAGCAGCAGCTTTGAGATTCCCAACCCTTTCCAGGTAATCTTGGACATTCTGTGCAACAACCAAGAATTGAGGCTCCTCTCTAAGCCTCTGAACATAATCTTTTGTGTACGGATCTGTGCACTGCAAGGTCTTGAAAAATTCAGTGTCGAGCCTCTCCAGGAATGCAACCAGATCACCGGTAACATGTATTGTTCCATTGTAGTCTGCACCCTTCTGTGTTTCTTTCTCATCAGGCTCCACTGAGGTATCTACTACAATGTTAGGATACTGCTGGAGTATATCAAGCACAAGAAGCATGTTATTGACACACTTCTTCCACACTTTGACTGGCATATGCCCAAGTAAGCTAGGGTTGACATCAAACTGTGCAGAAATCACATGGAAGAGGATTTCAAGCTTCTGAGCAGGTGTTTTGGCAACACGAGTCAAAAAAGTTAGCTGTTCAACACGCTCGATCCTTCCAGTACCTTTCTTTCCCCTTGATGCCACAATCTCCTTGAGTTTCTTATCAACAATATCCCATGTGATTTCACTTGGATCTTTCAAAAACTGCTTGTCCATCTTATCTTTCTTGTTCACCGTCGTCCATGGACCTGTATTATCATTATCAGGATCCTCTTTATCATCTGCCTCTGAATCAGAACCTACCTCCAAAGGATCTTCAATCTCCGCGCCACTGTCCTCGTCATCATCGGTGTCGTCATCAATGTCATCCGCAGCTTCATCCTCGAAGCTCTCAGGATGCTCCCTGCACTTCTGGATCTGGTCTTCGTACTGCTTGTTGTTCTTCTTAAGCTTTTGTTTCATCGCATTGAGTGCCTTCGCATTGCTGCTGCTCATCTTCTTCTTAGCCTCCTTGTTTGCAAGGGCTTCAGCAAGGAAGTCCTCCAGTAACACAAGAGCCTTGATGTACATCTTTGGAATCTCAGTAGATTCATTGACACGTACAACCTTCTCAAGATGTTTGTTGAGTTTCTCAAAGCTCTCCTGCAGGCTAACCCAGTCATTAATCTTCATGGCATTACGCATCTGATCAACAATGGATCTCATCTCATCATTGCGCTTATCCCTCAAAGAACGAATGACGCGGTGGCCTGAATCAGACTCATCACTATCATCCTCTTGGGTCTTCAAATAGCGGTTTTGGGTCCCACGTCCCCCAGCACCACGGCCTCCATCATCTTCGCTATCACTGCCCTGTTCTGATTCGACTTCTTCCTCCTCTTCCTCAGATTCGCTGTCCCCCTGAAGTTGCAAAGAAGCAAGCAATTAGTATTGCAACCAATAATGACATCAAATACCAATTACTGCAGTATGGACACAACAAATATGCCGTAATGCCGTGGTCATTGCATGAGAGAAAGCAAGTACCTGTCCCCAGAAACGGGATGACTGCATGGTGACTACTGCTGCTTTTGCTTCTACTCGGTTCAAGCTCTGCAAATTGTGCAAGAACGATGAATCATGAAGAAAAAATAGAAGGATAATCATAAATAAATTTAAACTTGAGGCAGAGCTGACAAGGAAGCAAAACAATTCTGGAGGATTTGTAACGAACCGGTACGGCTCAAGGGGAAATTATGAAAACAGAATATATATAACCTCGGCACTAAGACACACAACAATTAGTTGCAGCTTGCCCGACTGAAAACCGCGTTGATCTGTAAAGAATGATGCAATTTACGCTAGCTGATCCCCAAACAAGCAATAAAAGCATGTTCTCAGCCCTAAAAGACTGCGCACAATATGCACGGGGTTCAATGGAACGACAGATTCGTAGTCCCAAACAAAATTTCCAACAAATTCTAGCAAGGAGAACAGAAAATGGAACTCCCATTCTCACGTCCGTATAAACAATCACGAATCAATTATCCTTCGAAGCTCTAATACGCGACACGAACCCAGGACTAGGGGATCTAAATTCTAACCTAGGAAATCCGCATAGGTAAAAACGCGGACATACATCGACATGGCGCAAGATCGAAGGAATTACTCGTTGCAGGAATTACTCGCCCCAGTCGAAATAAACCGGGATGCAGGAACGGTAACGGCTCGCTGGACGCAAGGCGCCAGGAACCACCGATCCGGACGCAAGGTGGGTTCCTGGAGGAGGGATTGGACGAGAGGGAGGGCGGACGCTCACCTGGAGTTCGGGTGCGTCTGCGGCGTCGACGGCGGCGGCGGCGGCGTCGCGTGGGTTGGGACGGGAGGGGGTATAGCGAAGAAACCCTAGAACGGATGGCGAGGTCGCGTTCGCGTGGGTTGGGTTCGAGGGGCCTAGTGCCCTTTTTTAGGTGGGATCGAGTGGGCCGAGAGAGCGTGGTGAGGCAGGCTATTTGGGCCAGGCCAGGAAGGCCTGTATGGGGCGGAGCCCGGTAAAATATCTGACTGGGCCTGATACTTGGTTTTCGACCAACGGACGACATATGACTGGGCCTAATATATGGTTAGCTGTTGGAGTGGTGGTAGTTCCGAAATTCTTCTGAGGTCAGATTTTCGTCCGTAGCTGGAGTCCGTATATGACTTGGAGCTATACGATCTGTAGAGCAGGTCAATAATTCAGAGATTAAATATGAAAATGTAGCTTTGAAATAGAAAATACGGGGGGCTCCAAAAGGCAAATCAAACAAGGTTAGGGTAATAGAGTTTGTAGTTACAGTAAAAAGTAGTCATCAGAGAAGAAACAAACCTGAGAAGCAACCTGTTTGGGCCCAGACGGCCAGACCGCCGCGACGCATATCTGTTCAGCAACCAGAGCCAGGCAGCTGGTTATGTATTGGTCAGATGAGGGCAAAAATGACAATTTCTGATTGCAAGCAAGCTATAGTTAGAAAGTCCTACTGACGGGTGAATATCCATGACCAGGGGGTAGGGGGGAGAACAAGTTGAGAGTTGCCCTACAGACTGGTAAGGTGAAATGATGCGTGAAAGTCAAACTATTCAATTGGTGGATGGAAGTGGATCCCTGAATCAGCTATGAAACTCTGCATCTTTGGCCTGCTTCTACTTACCTGGTTCTCTTCCTGAAACTCGGATTTTGTCATAATACTGTTTGCTGATACAACCTTTGTTTCTGAAAAGACTCTATTGCTTTCTGAAACTTGGACTTCGATCTTCGACGATATCTTTGTCGCTGCCTGTTGTCCCTGTACTCGTTCTTTCATGTCCTTGCAGAGGTCTTCGTGTGTTCATGGCTCATGCCATTCTGAAATATGGCCGCCACTCTGTCATAGTGTAGGCGCAACCGTGCAACTGCGGAGTATCGTGGCATCAAAGCTGGCTTCGTTTCTTCAGATTTCATTTCCCTGACGGCCAGGAGCCTCGATCTTTTCACATCCAGGATACCCATAGTGGAAGACTGGAGTGGACCCATATTATATGATAGATGATTCTTACAATTTTTTAGTTTTTTTTTTCTGCTGCTTGGACATGTTTCAAGTTACAAACTTACTCCAAGCTAAATCCGGATTGCAGCATTGATATGTAGCCATTCTAAGACAGGTAGCTAGACTCCTTTATTAATAGAAATGTGCACGACCAGTGCTCGTTCACTCAAAGAAAAGTAGGAGGTCCAAAGAAAAGTCAGATAGCTAGATATTTCTTTTCTGATTGAGCACGCGAGTTTTAGGAAGTCCACGTGATGGATGGATATTCTGTGATTGACTTGCACTGTAATCGACCAGCAAGTAGTGGGAAGAACAAGTTGAGAGTTGCCCTACTCCTACAGAAGGGCGAGGTGAAATGGTGTCTGAAAGTTGGTGCTTGCGGTGGATCCCTGAATCAGCTTGCCCTGTACTGCATATTCTCCCTTAGTTGATTCTTACCCCTTACCTTGTTACCTAGTTCCACTCTAGGTTTCTAAATTCGGCTGATAAGATTCTTTTTCGTTCGACTGCTCATAGTCTTCTTCCTGAATATGGTATTTATGCTTTGTGAAACTTCAGAGCGCCCAATGGGTCGGAAGGAATGCGCCGTTTGCAGTTCAGTTTCTCGAAAATCCTATACAGATAGCCTTGTCTGCGTTGCATTCCCTGATACAGTTCTACTTATAAATGTGATGTTTTTTTTTTTTGCGTTCACGCCACTCTGCATTATGGCCTCTCTGGGTCTGGAATCTCGATCGTTTTTCCACATGCAGAATCCCCATGGTGGAGGACTGGCGTGGAGGCACTTGTTGTCGACGATCTCGAAGAAGACACTGCATCGCCCAGGTCTAGTCGAATCGCCGTGCATGACACATTGCGTTCGGTGCGCTCCATCGGACGAGCAGTTCCGTGCGATATCTGTGCCACCCGGCAAGCCTGTGTTTTCTTTGCGTGGCCGGCTCTTGTGCTACTGCTGTTTAGGCTATGGTTGTGTTTATATTCAGAAAAAAAGTACTTCTGCAACAAGTTTTTTCTATTTACCTCACCCACAAAACACGCTTTCCAGTGCACTATTCATCAAAAAAGTACTTATTGTTCTCAGTCTGAACACAGCCTATCACGACTAGCGCAGGCTGCAGTACACTGTACCTCGGAACGCTGTTGGCGGCGGTGGGCCGGTGGCCGTGGCAACTTTGCTGCCGAGATGAGCGAGCCCTTTTATCTGGACTCCACTGCTGCTGGTTGCCTGCTGCAGTGGTTCTCTCCGTCATCTCTGCCCACTTTGTGGCACGCTTGCGATTCCTGATCTCGTTGCGCATTTCGACTCAGCTGTAGTACTGTT
Organism: Digitaria exilis; assembly: GCA_015342445.1. Classification (NCBI taxonomy): domain Eukaryota; kingdom Viridiplantae; phylum Streptophyta; class Magnoliopsida; order Poales; family Poaceae; genus Digitaria; species Digitaria exilis. The sequence goes on from JACEFO010000112.1 coordinate 1,995,525, forward strand.
TCTTTGTCCCAGACGTCCAAACCTACCCAACCTCGCACAACAGTTTCGTCGAGGTTGGTGCTGGTAGCCAAGGTGAGATTCCTGTACTAGTGCCAGCAGACGACTGGGCAACGATAATCTTGTAGTGCTATGCATGTTTCTTCGGCCATCTGCAGTGGCCGGTGCAAGCTCCTACCTGGCATCAATGAATCGGATCTTGGCCACTGGATTGCGTCGATTCATTGATGAGAGAGAATAAATCGGCTCAAAATCTTGCACGGGCTCATAGCAAATAAAAAGATAAAACTAGTCTATCTATGCAGGGGACGGAGAGCAAATGAATGGCCTGGACGAGTCAGAGCATCTGACACCACTGGAGAAGCGCGATTCGTCTCTTGAATGATCCGGTTTGGGCCTAGGTGGCTAGCTTTTTTTTTCCTGTGCACCGGATCACCGGTACAGATGCTCAAGTCGTTCAAGGGTTGACTCCAGGTCTCGATCGAGCTCAATGTTGCGGACTTGTTGCAGTCGCTTGTTCGGCAACCCAGGAATTGCTCCTAAGCTGGAATGGTTTCATGCATGGTTTGAGTGGTTCCATGTATGTCACTCAAATCATGGGGTTTGGTTCCATGAGGTCATACTCATGGAATGAAATATGTCTTTTTGGCATGAACGGGACATGCTGGGTTTTAAACCCTTCCATGCCTAACCGAACAAACATTTTGAATAGATTAGGATTGATTCTATGCCAAGATATTCTATGTGATTTAGAGCTCATTCCATACCATTTCATGCCAAAACAGAGACGCACGCTGCATCGACGTTGCAGTGAACACCGATGGTTCCCCACCAATACACACATCTACGGCGTGGCTTCAGATCGTCTTCAGTCTCGGTGTCGAGTGTCCCACGACCACGAGTTGCCGAGCGACGGATCAATCAGTCGGCCCGAGGCCCAGAGCCGGTCGCGCTGGAACCGGACCGGGGCGGAGCAAAAGCGGCCGGCAGGCCGTAGCCCGAGCGCATCGATCGCATTTCGACGGATGCGCACTGTGCTTAGGACGGCCGTCGATCGATCGCGCGCTCGCTGGCCTGGCCGGTGGAAGCCTCAGGCCTGCACGGTCGCCGTGGCGCCGTGCCGTGGTCCAGGAAGCAGGGGAGGGGCAAATGATTCCGAGCACTCCGCCGCAGTAGCACCGCACGACGAGAGCGAGGTTGCTTGGCGACTTGGCGCGCGGCGTCCGCCTCCACTCCTCGAGTCCCCCACCGGCCGCGCACCCCACCGCGGGGCTCGGGCTCGGCCGCGCGCGACGCTTTCCGCAGCGGGTATCATCGCCGAAAACCACTCGTGCGCGTGCACAAGTCACGATTCTGCTAACCATCTCCGCTCCACTCTTTCCCCTGACTGAGCGCCGGCTAGGGCGGACCTGATGCGCTAGCTAGAGCAAAGCGGTGCAGAAAAGTTGCATTGTGCCCGACGGCTGGTGTCGCTGCACGAGCGCGGGCGATCGAGACCAATGCCACCGTGTGTACCTGTGTTGCGTGTACTCCTACCGAGACAAGTTGCAGGTTCCTACTGATCGGTTCACGGGCTTCCTCTTCATGCTGACTTTGCATATGGCGATGGCTGATCGGTACAAATGCCCTGATGACTGATTCCTACTGATCGGTACACATGCCGTGATGAGTGATCCCCCGGGAGTGGCAAATTGGCGTCTCTTTACTTTCCTTTCTCTTCGAGTATAGGCTGGACTGGCTACTCTGCTTGTATAGGCTGCGGGGCTGCTAGGGCTGTGCATGGGTCGTCAAACCCACCCATCCCACCCATCTAAAATCCAATCCAACCCATTAAAATGTTTGATATATGGATTGGGTAGGTCTGGGTACAACCCATCGAATCCATGCGTACCACAATCGCAAGTAGCATCGGCGCCGCCACGAGCGTCCTGGCCGCCGCCGCCGTCTGTTCGTGGACGTCGCCGCGCTGCGCGTCAGCCCGGCGAGTTCGGTCATCCACATGGCTGCCCCTAGGAGCTCGCCGCGGTGCAGGCAGCGGCCTCATCCGCCATGGGCTCGGCGTCCAGGTTCCATGACGGCGACAGTACCGCTGCCATGGCCACGACCACTCCATGGACGCAGCTCTTGTACGAGGAGCCGGTCTGCTCAACGGGGAGCTTCCGCATGGGAACTTAGCCTGAGCCACCGTCCTCAAAGCAGCAGCCATCGGAGAAGGGTAAGAAGATAGACTTGGACCTCACCTCTGTGAATGGCGTAGCCGCACGACAACGACTCGCTGATTTGGGTGAACAGATGAGAAGAACAACGAATGAGTGAACCATGTAACCCACTAGATCCACCCAATCCAATCTCATCTAATTCATCTGTTCATGGGTGGGTAAAAAATCCACTCAAATCCATCAAAATCCACCCATGAACACCCCTAGGGGCTGCACTGGTTGGCCTTGCGCCTCTCTGAGGATGTGACTTATGACTCCTGTAGTCCTGTTACAAGTTAAGTTAGCGTTGTTTTAAGCTTCTGGCCTCTGCTCACCCCATATACATCGAGGTCATGTTCAGATTCTCTAGCAAAACGCTATTTATTCTAACTTTTTATTATTCATCAGCTTTTTACTATTTACCTCTCTCACAGACACGCTTCCCAACAAGTGCTACAATATTTTTCTTCAACTATAGTGTTTTTTTTTACCCAATGTGAACGTAGCCTTAACCAGTAATGACGATGGTGAACAGCGTATACTTACGGAGCACGTTCGACAGGAAGGAACAAAAATGAGAGAAAAGCTTCCACCATATAAAGTCTTTGGGCGCCCCCGACCCGTGACCTTTTTTTCCCTTTTTTTTCTTTGCGCATTTGCTTTGGATGATGATTACTGGAAGATGTTAGTGCTAAAGAAGCTCTACGCGCATAGCTGACTTGCCGAACCGGACGTTAGGGTAGCGTGCGCGCTGATGGCATGGAGGAGGAAAAGGCGGCCTGTCGATCAACAGTCGGCGCCGCGGCGCATGCAAACGCACCGCGGGAAGCCTTCGATATGTGGCATCGTCTTTTTTTTTTTCCAGGCGCAACCCAGTTTCTCCACAACGGTGTGTTGCCACACACCTTATCCTACGGTGTTCAACATTTTAAGATTCGTGTTGGCTTCTTCAACCTCTCTCTCAACCTCCTGTTCTTCTTCAACGTTGCGCCGTCGTTCTTCTTCCTCACGCTGCTGCCCCCGCCACCGCCCTGCCACCCCAGCCGCGGCGCGGGAGGGTCTCGCCGGAGGCCCGCGCCGGCGGCTCCTTCCACGGCCCCTACCCCGCTATGGCCGCCGTCGCCCCCGCCCCAACCTGGCCCAACCGTCCTCCACCACCGCCTGCCGCCTCCGCGCCCACTACCTTCGCCGGGTCGGCCTGCTGTCCCCAAACTTCCCTCTAGGTCCGGCAATGGAGGATCTCGTCGGAGCCCCAACCCTCAACACGAACCCCCGAACCCGAAGCCCCCACCGGATCTCGCCGGCAGCCGCAGCAGCAAGACAGAGGAAGAAGAAGAGCGCCGATGGATATCATGTGTTGCCACATCCGGTTGTGGTGTTGATTTTTCGTGATTTCGCCCCTGGCCTCCACCACCGATCTCGCACGCACGCTCACTACATCCGCGTGGGCTACGGTGCTAGCTTACACAGCATCCAAGCGCGGAACGGAGGATATAGTACTCGATCACCGCACGATCCCCTCCAAAAGCTAACCATCCTTTCAAAAAAAAAAAAGAGTAGCCGTGCATAAATAATCTAATTAGAGAAAGCGAGCCCACAAGCTCTGATGCCATGCTTTGCTTTGCTTCGCACGATGATGATTACCAAAGAAAGTAATCGAAGGAGCCGCTCGTCTAGGCCCACCCCCAAGGCCCCAACCTCGAAAGGGACAAGTCTTATCTTTAAAATAACCTCCTGGCTCCGGTCAGCGGGAAGAAGAAACCGTTAACGGCATGGACTTTAGAAGCGTACGATCGACGTCGACACGCCACGGCACGGCAGCAACAAAGGACGAGCGGACGCGACGAGAAAGCTCGCGGGGCCGCCGCCGCCGTTTCCCCGCTCCTACGACTCGTTCCGTGGCCAACGGGTTCCGTCGCAATTCCTCGAGGCCACGTCCACGTCACGTGGGCCGTGGCGGCGACGTGTCGACGTGGGAACAGGCTGCAGCCGCCACGCACGCGCTGACTCGGCCGCGGTTTTTTTTTCCGAGGCGCAGAGGGATGCATGGGCGTGCGGCCGGTGTACTACCGCGACAGGGAGCCGCAACGACGACTGCGACGAGCGACGGTAGAGACAGGACACACGGAGTCAGCTGCATTGTTGTTCACTGAACCTGTCTTTCTGGTGCATCCGACTCGGAAAAACTCGAACCAAACTTTTTCTGCTCGTCGAGCGAAGACGTAAAGAAAAATTAGCTGCGAATGTTACTCGTAACCACATGGTAGCAGCCGGAGCACCGAACAACTTGTACCATAAAGGAAGGAACAGGAGGCGATGTGCTTATTATGTTTCTGGTCCAGGAGAAATTCATTTTCGGCCGAGAGACAGAGTCACAGAGACAGCCACAGAGGATGATTGCTGCCTGGTGAGCGTTTGATGAATTGCGCCGGCCCGCAGGCTTACCATAACAGGAAATGCATTGGACGACACTGCCTGCCACGCAGACAGGCAGGTTGCACTGCATCTGCTTGGGTGCATGCACATGTACGTGCAGAGTGTAACGAGACAAGGCACTGTACATTTCCAATTCCACCTCCCGTTTATAGCAAGAACCAATTTTCGTTTAGTTCTCAAAAGTACTTTTTACTTCCTATTCATCCCTCTCACAGAACATGCATCCCCAAAAATTTCTTTTTCTCCTTTCCTATTCATCCCCTCACATACCTAGAAAAAAAATATTTTTTCTCGTCCACAACTAAACACGGCCCAACAAGCATCCCAGAAAAAAAAGAGTACTTTTTCTCCTCCACAACTAAACACGGCCCAACAAACTGAAGCTTTGCAGCTATCACTGTACATGCTAATGGCATTGCATGCATGTGCAGACTAATCTCATTTCCATGTCACTTTTTTACGAAATTGTCACCTCCTCTAATATGCTGACAAGTACACTGGTAAAGCCAAACGGAAAATTAAGGAGGGGCGCTGCCTGCCGCGGCCCGCGGCGCAGAGCGAGGCTTCTCCGGCTAGGCCTTGCGGCCAAATGCCAACGCGCTCGGCCTCGCACCCGTGAAAGGCGGCGTCGGCTCTTTCAGTTCAGCTGGCGAACTGGTTCTGCTGCAGCAGCTTGCCGGCGGAGCAGGTGCAGCTGGCGCGCCCGTCGTTCAGCACCTGGAACGAAGGAGTCCACCATGAGCAAACCTTCAGGAAAATTGGACGCCTTTCCGTGTTTTTCTTTTCTCGAACACGATCTTAATTTCAGCTCTCTAGAGCTAATTAAGAATGTTCATGGAATATGGCTCGAATTTGATTTAGGAGTACTAGGCATGTAGTTGGATAAGGCTTATCAAAGTTACCCCTGCCGTCAACCAGAGGGCAAATCTGCTCGATTGAAAGCAGCCTGATGGCTCAGGGCGACCCATCTCGTGTATTCGAGGTACTTACTATCAGCAATCTCTTGTGTTGAAAAGAACGGTTTTCGGATGTGGGCATATACCTTGACCTGTTTCTGAAGATCCTTGATGTAATCCACGGCCAGATCCAACATGTCGGCGGTGTTGGTTTGCTGCAGCAATGAACAACAAAACCAAACCCATAAGAACAGGTCGTCATCCGAAAGGGCACTGTTCTATCAATCTTTCTTGGGGTTTGGGACTTTGGGTTCGGATTGGTTACCTTTTCCATGTTGGGCACGAGCTCCTGCAGCTTCCGTATCCGCTCGCTGATCTTCGTCCTCCTCACCTGACAACGACAACCGACATGAATCTCTTTCCAAGCTTTCTTCTTTCTTTTTTTTCAAAAGAAAAAAACCAAGCGAGAACTCAAAACTTAAAGAGCTGCTGCAGCCAGGAATCTAACCCGCTCGGCGATGCTGCGGGGGTGGGTGGCGCACCCGCGCTTGGCGCGGATCTTGCAGGGGGCGGCGTCCTGGAACTGCAGGAACTTCTCGATCGCCGCCATCTCCGCCGACGCCGTCTTCCCGACGCCGCCGTTGGTTCCGCCGCTCGGCAAGCTGAGCTGCGGCGCGAGGCCGCCGGAGTCGCGGGGGCGCTTCCCGCCGGACGAGGTCGTCGTCGTCGGCGACGGCTCGTCCGTCGTCGTCCATGCGTCGCCGCCGCCGCCGCCCATCGGGTACCCCGGGATGCCGCTGTAGCCGCGAGCCACGCCGCCGTTGCTTCCCGCCGCCGCCTCGGGGCTGCTGCCGCCGTCAAGCTCCTCGCTGCCCACCTCGGAGATCTGCGACATCACCGAACCCTGACGGGACGAGAAGCTCAGCTGCCCCTTGAGCCGCGCGTCGTTGACGATGCCGTTCCTGAACCCGCCGCCGCCGGCCATGCCTGCCCGGAGCATGTTCCCGTACCCTGCCGCGGCGACGCATTAATTGCTCACGATCAGTTCCAGAAATGGAAAAGCTAAAGGCGCCTTAGCTTGCTCATGATTGGAATGCTTCTACTTCTGGAGACTGGAGATACTACCAAGGAAGGAAAGGTACAGGACGAAGCAGAGTGAGTGACCGATTACCGTTGTCCATGTTGAGATGGTTCAGGAAGCCTGCGGGTGAGCTGCTCTGACGGAGCAGGCTGTTGCCGGCGCCAACGGCGGCACCGTGCTCCGTGCCGACGTTGCGGTACAGCCCCTCCTCCATAGCGACCATCTGCTGCTGCTGCTGCGACTGGTGGTACATGAGCTGCTGCTGGTGCCGATGATGCTGGTGTGAGGCGGCCATGGACGCGGCGTCCTCCATGAAGTGATGGTGAGCGGCCGCGGCGGGGCGGGGAGGCTTGCAGTCCGGGATCTCGGTGTGGTGGTGGTGCCCGGCGAGGAAGCGGGCGAGGACGCTGTCCGTGGCGGCGTGGTCCGGGCCATGCCCTGCTGCTGCGCCGGGCGCCGCCACGGGGAAGTCCGCCTGATCCCCACACATCACCTCGCCGAGCAGCGTGCTCGGCGCCGACCTGTATCGCAGCAGGCCCGGGGAGCTCATCTGCGGCAGCGGCGGCTGGGATGCTGGCAGGTTGAGGTCCTTTGGCACCGGCGAGCCGTACATCACCCACCCCGCACTCCCCGATTGCAATTAATCCCACCACCTCACTCACCTCCCACTGCACCACACTAGCCTGCTCTGCCTCTCCACTGGTACAAATAACTCGGAGGAGCACGACGACGCAACTGGAATGGCCGCGCGGCGAGCGGGTGAAACCGATCGAGCGGGAGTGAGAGGAAGAAGGAGAAGCGGAGAGACGCAGGGATCAGCGCACGCGTCGGGGACTGTGCAGATAAGAGGGGAGTTCGCTAGCTGAGCTGAGCTGAGCTGTGGTTTGACTGGGGAGGCGTGTGCGTGTCGCAGTTTAACATGTGGGAGTGAGAGCTCGATCGGCGCTAGTAGTACTATTTATAACGGTTAACGGCGGAAGTTACCGGAAGGAGGGAAGCGAGGCGCCCTCGTGGCCGGGGCGCTCGTCGTCACCGACGCTGCCATGGCCACCGCCGTGCACTAGGGATTGTGCTCTTTATTAATTTTCTTTCAGAGGGCTCGCTCCCTCAGCTGCGAGGACTCATTAAGTTCGGTGCTTACTGTCGATCTGGCCGTCTAAACTTTCATCTGTGATAACAAGCAGTGGTACGTGGCAGGATTCCGACACTAGTTAAACTCCGGTTTTGGGCGAACAAACTGTTGCGTAGCCTCACGACTAGGGAGATTTGATTTTCCTCGCCAAGAAAAAAAGGGAGGTTGTTGAAGTACATCTCTACCCAAGGCCCAAGCAGACATCCTCAGCGGCCCAGCCCGCTCCAAACACTATCACGTGGACGCTCCGCTGCCACAAGGCGCCGTGGCCCCCTTCAGAGACTATAGAAAAAGAAAATAAAAAGAAGAAGAGAAAAAAAATTCCCCTTTTTGGAAGAAACAAAAAATCTCCGTTCACGAGGGCGTGGGCATGTGCGGCAGCGAGGCCGCGCGATCTGCCCTCGTGGCGCATCCGGCCGTAGCCTATCAGCTTCCTCTGCTGACTGACACCTGAGAAAAGTATATGCGGCCCAATATTAAACTAATCCAGGTCATGCCAATGCAGCGTTTAATTCGATTCGAGTTCGCCAATGCTGATCAGAGTTGATCAAGGGTTTGAGCAGACAAACCTGACCGATGCGAGCAGGTAATGCGGCTGAAAGATAGGGGCAACTGAAGACTGAAGGTCGTGCAGCGCTGCAGGGAGGCCAGCCACCTGCCCATCTTGAGTTGTTTACTGCGGTTTACGCGACAGTGATCCACGTACTGATGTACTTGGAAATTTTTATGAAAATGCTCGTTATGGATTGGATTCGACTTTTGGTTTGGACGTATTGTTTTGTAATATAAGGCAGGAGAGAAACAGGGGAAGGCCGGAAGGCGGAACGGAGAGCTAGAAAGCGGTAATTTTCGTTCACAATGAGCGGCACGGAAATACGCTAGATGATTTGGAAATAAGCGGCAAAGTTTCGTATTTTCCGAGCACAATGGTTGTTGCATCTATATTTCCTTCGCTCAAGACTGAGGAATCCAAGTTTAGCGAATTTTTTGCTAAACCTTTAAACTATGCGGCTCACTTTTTGGATTGACTGATATCCTCTGAGTGTTTACATTTTATTATTTTCAAATTTCAATTATTCAGTTCTAAGCTTTGTGTTGGCCTGTCAAACAGTTGATCAGTAAAAACAGTGAATAGTTGTATTTGTAAAAAACTATCTGGAAAAGTAAAATCATATGTGTGTACTCGTTTTAGAAAATACTAATACTTTAATCTTGATATATATACATGTCCATTGGGTTTTACCGTTTTATAAACATGTTAAAAAAAATCGCTCAAAACTAACCACGCGCTAGAGATGCTTCATTGAAAAATACGTCAATTGTTACTTGTGAACTGTGATCGAAAGGAGTGCTGGTTCAGGTTGGATTGGATCATGCTAAACTATTTTATCACATGATGGAAGAATCAAGTAATCAACCAGAAGTCTAGAATCCTTGCTGTCTTTTTTTCTTTGAACGAAGAATCCTTACTGTCATCATCGTCCTCGATGCCATAACACCGGATCAGAGCATCAGGCGCCCTTTGCAGTTTGATTCCATCAGAAGGAATCAGATGAAACCCCATCGTCCTCGGCGGGCACTGCACATGTGAACCCGATGGCTCCACATCCGCGCCGGATCCTCCCCTCCCACACCCGATGCTTCCGCGACATTATTTTGTGCTAAGCTTGCGCTTCACTGTTCCACCACCGGGGGCCCTTTATCCATGGCGGAAACGAGCCTTGGAAAGGCCGAGAGCATTAAAGGGAAGAAAAGTTTGGTGCTGATCCAACAAGAGACAAGAGAACAGTCGCGGGGACGGAACAATTTCCTTTTGCTAAAAGAAAAGAGAGACAAGAGAACAAGCTCATGCCGATCTTTGGAGTTCACGGCATAAAGTCCTAGAAAAAAAAAGTGTGGGAATAGGAGGTGATACGGTTGCGTTTGACACCGGTTGGCTGGTACAGCGGCAACCACAGGTACCGGCACCATCTCTGTCAAACAGTCTGACTTTGCAATTTGGGTGAGAAAAGAATAGAATGTGTTATGGCTATTGCATTTTCCCCGCTTTATGAGCAAGGCGAATTCATTCACATTATTAGGTGTGTTACCAACACACGACTCTCCTTCAGCTTAAAGGGTAAAGGCTCATCTCCGCATTTTCCATAAAATAATATCATCAAGGCATTTCTATATATTTTGTTCTCATCTCGAAGGACAGTCCAATCCATGCCCATGGTGTCTAGAGAAGAGAGAGTAAACAAAATAAGTACTGACACTCTCTGCAACCATGGTATCTAGCGCAGAGAGAGTAGACAAATATACATATGGCACTATCTCCCTCAACCTCTCTATGCATATAGTTTCTATGATCAATACAAAAAAATTTGGTTTTGTTTTACCGCAAAAAAAAAAAATTGGTTTCATTCTTATTTCCATCTTCGAATGAAAAAGATTACTTGAATAATGTCGTCTTAGAAACATAGTTCTAGTGTCTTATCCTTTGGTTTAGGTGCAAGACCTTAGATATGTTTTCTTCTATTTTTCTCTCCCCTCGTTACCTCTAGTTCTATGTCATCTCAAAGACTCAAACTGTGCACTGTGCGTGTTCATGTGAAGCCATACGTACCTAAAATAGGTAAGACAATTGTTTCTCCATGGCGCACAACAATTGTGTTTGTTGTGAAGAATCTTTTCTCGAAAATATGAACATCAAGAATCGTGTGCCATGGATTAAAGTGAGGACTGGTCGGTGAACCATATCCGAGGATGCTATTCCTCAAGAATCCAACGCCGTAAAACCAAGGGCCCCCATCCCTCACTAAGCGTGTGTGCATTGTGCATAAGATGTCATAGTTATCGCGATAAGGATTTTTTTTGTGCATAATCGCATAAGGTATCTTTGATCAGGGAGAATGACCACGCCATGCATGCGCATGGACATAAAGGTGGCAATGAGGAAATTCGCCGAATATAATGCCATCGTAATGGATTGCAAAACGTATAGTAAGTGTACAAGCTACGTGATCATTATTTCGATCGAGCTAGCCGCATCGGCATTCCTAGAATATAGTGTTCACATTGCTCCCGCCGTTCGACCGGGCGGAGTTGTAAGTTGTGAGTTAGCTCGTGTCGATGATCCAATCCGACTGGATGAAGTTGTAAGATCTATAGACCATAGTTGTGAGGGATGATATTGTCACCTCCGAATCACAAGGTTGTTTTCAGGGGTGTGCGGTTTTGGGCATTGTTGCAGTGTGATGGGACAAAGGAAAAGCTCCGTTCAGCGAGCCCTGCTATGGAGATAATTGCCATGGAGTTTTTCGCAAGTGGTGGACGGAAATTTAATAATAGACTTTGTTCTTGAATTTTTGTTCGTTTGATCTCAGCCAAGAAATGTAATAAGTACTTCTAACGCTGTGTGTGGAACCACAGAGGCGGAAAATATTTCCATTTTCTAAAAAAAAAAGTTGTACAATCTACGGATCAGAGTTGTATGGTTTTTTTTGTCCGATTTTCCTTATAAATTAGGTCAATTATCTTTCCTTCTAATAAAAATTCGGGGAAGCATAAGCTTTCGGCGTCCGTTAAAACCGTCCAGAGGTGGAAATACCAGCAATAATCTTGGAATCGTTGGTCGTACAGAACACAAGAATATCTCTGCGTTATTATCTGGGGTAGTCGTTCATGACTTTCTTGATAATGTTCCTTGATTGTATTCCAGTGAGAATAATCCCGGGGGGAAATGTTGATAGCAATTGCAAAATTTTATGTCGCCAAAAAGGTGTAATGGAACTATATTCCTCACCCTACCTAAAATTGCGTCATCTTCTTCTTCAGGGGGTAAGCCTCCAATTCTTAGCACCTTCCACCCGATAGGAGAAGAAGTATCACTACAGGAGCATGCGGCTGGTAGCCTGGTAGTACTTTACAATCTCCTATTTCAAAATTCATGCTCGTACTTGATTTTTAAAAAAAACCGTGATCATCCTCAAAATTTTATCAATAAAAAAATGCTTGTGATAGAAAAGGAACAGAGCATCGATCATGCTCTACCAGCAAAACAAAACAGAACAGCACCGGCTAGACGAAATTCACGTAAAGTCCACTGGGTTCCGGAAACACGGGCAAACATAGGCACGAACATTCCGTTCGATCCGGAACGAAAATTGAACGCACGGTACCGGACGGCGAAGTCCAGCTTTTATTGGCCCTTGAATGCACGAGGTGGTGTGCCCATCCGGCCACTCTGACCACCGTACACATGCGGCGCACGGAGGGTGGTGCGGTGGCGCCCACGCGACGCGAACCCACCCGCCGTACAGGCGCGAGAGGAATGGCAGCATGGGGCACGGCGTCGAGAGCGCCCCCCTGCTCCGCCCCGTGCCAGCAGCGGCATGTGAGCGCGTTACCAGAGTGTCGCCGCGCCGGCAACGGGTTTAAAGAAAGAAACTCCGGTCAGGGCTCACCACCAGGTCACCGGTGATGGGTGTTGCCGTGTTGGAGGAATGGAGGCTGGCTGATGCGCACAGACGTGAGCGTTGACAGCGAACGTGATCTCAACCTCAGGGGTTCGTGATGGGTTGAGCTCCGTGTTAGGTTTTCTGGCTAGATGATTCAGGTATTGCGGCTCGATCGCCCGGTTTTGCCGGAACGGCCGGAAGATGAGACGGCAGAGATGGGGGTTCTTATATTCACATTTCATACTTCTAAAACCAGCCGCACTTCAACCTGGTGCTGGCCCAAAATCTGCTTTCAACCGAATATTGGCATTTGCGAACACAAAAGGCTTTCCATGTCGAAACAATAATATATGTAGTGTGCATGTATAAGCGCGAGTTCGTACAAAGCTACTAGCCTGTGGACCTGTGGTATTTTAAACTCCGAAAGCTCTATCTGCTTCGACTCCAATCCAATAGTACTTCAACTGTAATCTTCTGCGTCCGACCTTGCAACGATGGTAAAGCTTGATCACGAACAGGAAGCAGGCCACAGGGCTCAATAGTTGAAATGTTTGGGAAAGAGGGTGCAGATCTCTGTTCCTTTGCCAGCTCAGGCCTGTGCCAAATTCCCACCATCTATTCTTCGCCACAAAAGCACACCAGTGTGAAGCACCTGAACTTGGTGCTGGAGTGTCATTGCCTGCCAAGCTCATACTCTAATGACATTTAGAAGAACCAGCATACAGCATCTCCTATCATCATAGCAAGTTCAAACTCTAATGACATTAATTGCTCAAAAAAAAACTCTAATGACATTTGGACAGGCACCGAAGGAAAAAATGACCGAGATCGGGTTCAAAACTTACCATTTGAAAGCTGAGCTACAAATTTACAATCTTGACCTTGGACCACCCTTTCCTGGTATCTGCAGAGCCTCATAATGGCCGTAACCATGATAAAGAACTTGGATGGGAGCTTCTGTCCCGTACTCTTGGCCATATTCAGCTATTGCTATTAAACCGCCAGCTTCTTTATCATGCATGTAAACTGTGATTGGCATCCTGCAAATAAACACAGCGTCATAGTTATGCCTAATGAGTAATGACCATATTAAAAAAAGTCCAATCTGCAAATTAAAATGTCAAATATATTGCTTGAACTGCACGAATCAGTTTTACTCGACAAATGTATTATACTTGCAGGAGGCATTAGGACTGCAAAGAAATATGGCTGAAACTAACTTATCCCATAAACCTTTAGCTAATAACAAATAATATGAAAAGCTTCAAAGCGACGACTAACACTCACTGGAAAACATGTGAAGCCATAAACAACTCTGGTTCACCTCCCCACACATGTGGCTTCCTAATCTGAGAGACATATGTATCGAAGTCCCCCTCAACAAACCTGGAAAAAATGTTGAAATGAAGGATAAGCACAACACTATCTCTTAGATGGAAAACGAACTAGTATATAGTTATGAAATAGAGAAAGTAACCATTCAGTCTCTGCTCGTCTCTTGATAAACTCATCAGCAACCTAACAGAAGAAAAGTTTACACATGGGATTCAAACGATGAGGCCAATCGCCAGATAGCTTAGTACTTATGAAATGTTGCAATAGAAAATATGAATCTGGTAGCATAATATTGTAAGCATACCCTTGTTCTCAAATCATCGGCTAGCTTTTTTTGAAGATCCTCATTAGGTATGGGTTTCCCCAATCTAATGCATGCACCATGGGCCACAGAACGAAACAGACATCTTCCATCTCCAGGAATGCCTAAGGGTCATATGGTTCAAACATGAATGACTATTTGATATCCCATTTTGACTATAGGCACATTGTTTTTTTAACCTTTTGAAAGAAAGGGATCTTTTGCACTCTCACCAGTTACATAATAATCTGTGTACACTTTTTTCCCATGAGACAAATTTGCTGATGATTCAGAAAGCTGGGTGCTATCAATACTGTTGTCCACAGGACCCTCAGCACTTGCCATCCCAGACACTGCAAAACCTAGTCCAGAAGCTACACCTCCTATTTTTCGTGGCATGCTTCCCAAACTCCAACTTATACTAGGAAAATTGTGATGGGATAATATATCAGACTTTACATTTAGGATATGGCTTTTTGTTGATAATCTGCAGTGCAACTGTCGCCCCAAACTGACAAAATATGCTGTGGTTTGCAGATGAGATGAATTTATATTCTTAACTGAACCTATCCTGGCATGATGTCTCGATGCTTGTGAGCATGAAGTATTCCATAAATCCACTCTCTGAGGCAACCGTCCTGATAAGTGTCTACGCTCAGAATACATGTTCCATGAAGTACATTTTCGCCAGGAAACACTAGGTGTGTTGAGAAGCATTCGCTTCAGGTAGTACCGAAGTGTCAACTGAAAGCAAGCATATATGGAATCAGTATTAATTACTATTAGTGGAAAATGAGATAATATCTCAAGATAAAACAAAGCAGTGTCGAATAGAAATATAAATAACATGGCAGATTTGTGATACTTTTCATGTAAACAGTAGCGACAATTGAAGAAATTTGCAATTAAATTACAGTGCAGCTTTAGATGACATCTAGGAAATATATATTGGTCAAGAAAAAAAATAAATATACAAGAGGTGGCATCAAGGATTAGAGGCTGCCAATGACACCATATTTAGCGAGTTACCACTTCATTTTGGCAGAAACAACAAGATCAAAGCTCTCTATGTTAATAAAAGAGTAATCTTTTAACATTTTTCTTTCACTCTTACGCTTGCATAAAGGATTTAATCCATGCTATCTTTTAAACTTCTCAGGAGTTGAATGTGCTAAACGAAAACAGTCTTTCCAATTCCCAAACATATCAAGCAAGGATAACAGCCTCCAGAGTCCAGGCGGGTGATGGCAGCCACAAAGGCACATCATTGGGCCATGGTTTCTCTGAGTGTGACTGTATCACTAACTATTTCACATTTTCAGCCATGGGTGTGTTCAAATAGATAAAGGAAGGGGGTTGAATCTGGACTGTTGGATTTAGATCCAATGGTCATAATAGGTGATTGATGAAAAATCCAAATTTCAAATTGATACGGAGACACTCCCCATATCAATAATGTATCCCGACAACTATATTTTGATCTTTTATGGTAAATGGATCCAGATTTCGCTTATCCATCAATCACCCGAACTTTTACTAAAAACTGAACAGGGCTAAGGATTGGGGGGTCACCTGTGCCCTACGAGCCTTGTGCAAGCCCCGGGAGGCTCGTCGTCCGGCGATGAAGGAGGCGGTGGTGGGGGCGCGGGCGTCCGGCGTTGGTAGCTTGGTCGCGCTCGCGCGAGGAACGGATAGATAAAGGAGAGAGAGAGAGAGAGGAGGAGGAGAGTGGATCTGGACGGTTCGATCCAGATCAAGGGTTGGAGGAGGGGAAGTAAATTTTAAGTCTGTGTTCGGATGGAAAAAGTAATTTTTACTCTATTCATCCCCTCACACAACATGCTTTAAAAAAAGATTCACCTTTCATATTCATCCCCCTCACATAACACGCTTCCTAGGAAAAAAAAGTATTTTTCTCTCATTTTACTAAACGCCTTAATCGTCTGTTAAGGACATCGTAATAATAAATTACTTTAGCATAGTACAGTGGTTCTCGCTTCTCCTTGTTCCTATTCCTAACTCCGCCCCGGGTAGTCCCCAATGTTTGGCACTTTCCATACTTCGTGGGTGCTGTCAGTAGAGTTCCTAAACACTTTCTATACCTTTCCTTGGCAGCAAAGGGAGCCCTCGCCCCGGGAGGGGGGATAATTATTTGAGTCACAGTGCTAATCCATAATAGTAGAGTTCTTTGTTATCACTTTTCCGTGGCATCCCGGCGGGATGTCTTACCTTTCCTCAGGTCCGATCTCAGGAAGGCGCTTTGGCATGAGCCCCATAGCAATATGGTAGCAATACTTCCCTTGATAAATCGAGGTAAACGCCTTGCCTTCTATATTAGAGGAATTTCTCCTGATGGTCGGATGTTTGGATCATCTATTTGAGTGGTTCCTTTGGTCACCTCTCAAATTAAGGGGATTGGCAGGTGTAATTAGAAATGAAGGGATTGATCTAGAACCCCCAACAGGGTTTCTAGCTCTATTTATTAGGCGATATGATGATTTTCCAACTCACACCTTAAGACCCCTATGAACTCTCGATAGAGAGCCCGCTAGAGCATGGCCTTTTCCCTGCAGTTTTACCGTTGTCAAAATACATTTGATCGAGAACTAACAGTGGATACAATGCTTGGAAAAAACGAGAACCGTCCATTCCTAGAGATCTAGTGGTGGTAAAAAGGACGGTACCAAGAGGTATCGGGAGGTACTAAAAAAGGAAACCGGAGGTACTAACTAATTATATACTTTTGTATTAAAATAAATACTTAGCTAAATATTCAGCTAAATCAACGGCTAGCATTAATCAGCCACAAAAGTACCACGTGGTACTTGTGGCACCTTCTAAGCATGGTAAAACTTAAGATAAAAAAGTATATAAACAAATATGGTGTGGCGTTTTTCTACGATAGCTAATTAGCTACTAGTAAAATTGTCGAATTTCCTAATTTCAGAGAGCTTAAATTTATTACTGGCTTCAGGCGGACTCAATTGTTCAGTTGATCTGAACAAAAACTATCTACCTTCCTCAACCTGTCCCGTTAACATCTTCGCGACGGCGACATGGCGGCGTGGCGCCCCATCCAATCAAACCGAAAAAAAATTAAGCAACTTCGAACAGATTCCGTGTGATTATTCTACGCTATCACCTCTCGTGGTCAAAGGAGAAGAAGAGAGTATACTGAGCTCTTTGGAGCCAGAGGAAGCAATGGCGTCCCGTCCGCTTCAGCTCGTGGCCGCGCCCTTGCTGCTGCTTCTCCTAGTGGTAGTGCCGGCCGCACGGTCCAGCCGCGTCTTCTCCGTGGCTGACTACGGCGCGGCGGGCGACGGGTCCCGCTACGACACGGCGGCGATCCAGGCCGCCGTGGACGCCTGCGCGGCGGCGGGCGGGGGCCGCGTCCTCCTCCCGGCGCCGGGCAACTACCTGACGGCGACGGTCCACCTCCGCTCGCGGGTGGTGCTGGATGTGGCCCCGGGCGCGCGGCTGCTGGGCGGGACCAGGCAGGAGGATTACCCGCCCGAATCGAGCCGGTGGTACGTCGTCCTGGCCGAGAACACCACGGGGGCCGGCGTCACGGGCGGCGGCGAGATCAACGGACAGGGCGGGGCGTTCGTGGTCACGCCCAGCGAGGTGAAGAACATCATGGTGAGCTGGAACGCCACCGGCGATTGCCTGGGCGATGAGTGTCGGCCGCGCCTGGTCGGCTTCATCGACTCCAAGGACATTAGGATCCATAACATCACACTCAATCAGCCCGCCTACTGGTGGTGAGCATTTCTTGACCCCCCAATTTCTCTGATCATTTTATGGGCCATACTGATGGCTACTAATTTCACTGCTAGACCATAATGTCAACTGGACACTAGTCCAGACTCCAGACTAACAGATAGCAAGCTAGTCTGCTTCCACTTCAAAGATGTCATGTTCAGTATAAAAAAAAAGATGTCATGTAGAATCAAACAAGTTTTGCTCTTCCTCGCTTGCTGTTCTTGTGATTGTGAGAAAGTACTTATGTTCCTACTTAGAACATGGGTTAAGCAGAAATAGACGGTTTTTATTCATAGGTATTTGGGCAAACTTATCAGGCTTGACACTTGCATTGCTTGCAGTCTTCACCTTGTCAGATGCGACAATACAGTGATCCACAATGTATCCATATTTGGGGATTTTAACACTCCCAACAATGATGGCATGGACATTGAGGATTCGAACAACACTGTCATAACCAATTGCCGCATTGACACTGGAGATGATGCATTATGCCCAAAGTCATCCACCGGGCCTGTTTACAACTTGACAGCAACAAACTGTTGGATCCGGACTAAATCTTGCGCTATCAAGTTTGGAAGTGCAAGCTACTTCGACTTCAAGAGATTGGTCTTCGACAATATTACAATAGTTGATTCACATCGAGGACTTGGGATGCAGATCCGGGATGGAGGTACTAACCTATGCTTGTAACTGTCTTGCATATCAATA
The DNA here is from genome assembly GCA_015342445.1 of Digitaria exilis. Classification (NCBI taxonomy): domain Eukaryota; kingdom Viridiplantae; phylum Streptophyta; class Magnoliopsida; order Poales; family Poaceae; genus Digitaria; species Digitaria exilis. The sequence continues at coordinate 2,013,816 of JACEFO010000112.1, forward strand.
CAATTAGGTAGTATAAAACCGAACACCTTACTGAATAATCCTTACTACTCTTTATTTCTTTTTTGACTTCTGAGCCTTCTAGAATGATAAGTATGTTTTAGAAGTTCTGGAGGACGGGTTTTAGGCAACCTGAACCTCGCATTTACTTCTACTGATCCTTGACTTACCATAGACTAGTCGAGCACCAGTAAGCTTTTATATTGAACTACACTATTATGGATTTCTATAAGCTTTCCTTAATATAGATTTGCATAACTTTGCAGGGAATGTGAGCGATGTAGTGTTTTCAAACATCAAAATGAGCACTAGATACTATCATCCCCTATGGTGGGGAAGAGCTGAACCAATCTACATCACGACCTGCCCAAGGCACCCAGACTCCAAAGAGGGCAGCATTTCAGACATTAGATTTATCAACATCTCATCAGTATCAGAAAATGGAGTTTTTCTGGCTGGATCAAAGCATGGGCTGCTCCACAACCTGAAATTCAAGAACGTCGATCTGACCTACAAGCGCTGGACAAACTACACAGGTGGGCTGTATGATTACAGGCCTGGGTGTCAGAAGATGGTGAAGCACAAGACTGGTGGCATGATGCTGGAGCACATCTCTGGCCTGGAGGTCGACAACGTGCGGATGAGATGGGCGAGAGGAAGCCTGAAAGGTTGGGATGTCAACCCGCTCCTCTTCAGACCGTCGACCATCGACCAGCTGTCGTTCCATGACTGGCAGTCAGTGGATGTTCATTGAATTTGATCAGCATAATTGTACAACGTCTGTGTGTCTGTATCAAGATGAGTAGGGGGCGATTCTTTTGTGAATGTCGACTGCTTATTTGCAGAAAATACTACATGATAAGTGCCTTGTGCACAGTTGACAAATGCAACGTATTGAATATTTTGTGAATTTTGTTCCACCCTCACCCTGTGCTGTTCATGCATTTGATGATGGTGCAGGAATGCCAAAATGATAGGCTAGGCTAGGGTCTAGCAGGTCTGTATTAACCCGTTACTTTTTCTTTGCATCTTACATATTTTTTGTTGGAATATTTTTCTTTGCAAGGTATTTGAGCATTTCAATATAAAGTTATACTGGCCAATTCGCAACACGGCAATGCCATTGGATTCATGACATCTGTCCATTCTGATTTCGAATTGCACTCCAGTGAGCTTAATCTGTTACTTTTTTAAAAGAGAATTCATTTATTTATTTGATATTGTTTCGATATGCATCTGTTTATTCGTTTGTTATAAATAAATTAAAAAAAACCTTTGCTGGTTCCGTGATGGGATTAGTAAAGCCCATCCCATTTACTCTTTCTAAAAGCCCAGCTCGACAAGCCTTGACCAAAGCCCAGCCCAATTACAGCACTTCCTGCAAGCGGGGACACCGGCCAACCCCCGCAGCCAGGCTCCAGTCTCTCAGCGCAATCTTCCTCCCAGACGAGCACCCAAATCGACGACCTCTTCCCCTCTCCGATCTCGACGCACACCCAACCAAGCTCGATGCGGGCGATCTCGTCGGCGGCGGGCGGGATGCTGCGGGCGCGGCTGCGCGGTGCGGCCCGCGTCCGCGGCGGCGGCGAGGGGGCCGGCCGGTGGACGACCCCGGGGCACGAGGAGCAGCCCAAGGGGTACCTCTTCAACCGGCCGCCGCCGCCGCCGGGGGAGGCGCGCAAGTGGGAGGACTGGGAGCTGCCCTGCTACGTCACCTCCTTCCTCACCGTCGTCATCCTCGGCGTCGGGCTCAACGCCAAGCCCGACCTCACCATCGAGACCTGGGCGCACCAGAAGGCGCTTGAGCGCCTCCAGCAGCAGGAGCTCGCCGCCGCCGACGCCCAGGCCGAGTGATCCGCGCGTCTCAGGTCACCTCGAATCCTAGGCTGCTTCTGATTTGCTTCCAATAAGATGGTTGCGATGTGTGGTCCCGAACTTCTGGTGTGGATGGAACACGGGCTGAACTCTGATGTTGTTTCTGTTTCCTTTTGAAATGTTGCCGATGATGATGGCGAATGCCTTGAACATTTTGAAATGTTTCAAAGTTGTAGTATCTCTTCATCCTTTGGCTGTACTACTACTACATGACCACAGTTAGGATTCTACTTGCCTCTCTTTTCTGCAGATAACTCTGTTGTGAAATGTTTCTTATGTTATTTGAAAGCCCTGGGTGTTTCCCAATAGACAGATTACATAGGTATAAATTAGTATTAAAACGCTCATAGGTAGTACATAATGTGTTTCTTAAGTAAACGTGTAAATTGTTGGGCCATAGATACAGTCATTTGGAAGATGCAGAACAATATTTATATGGATATATAAGGTGCAGAGTTTTAGCTTCTGTGGTTACCTAACCCATTATGCCATTTAATATGAATGTAGATTGAAACTGTCACCTCGAACCAAATGGAGTGTTGCTTTGACATTGTTGCAATAGATACTGTGACCAAACTTTGGACTCAAATAATTATGGAATTAATGATGCTATGAGAGTTTAATCACCTATTACTGTACTACACTAAATGTGATATTATGTGGTGAAAATGTGCATGGAATTGCTTAGATATATTGAAATAAGATAATTTCTAAGTGCAGTTGTCGTTGCCGTTGGGAGGGTGTGGGGCTGTGGGCAAACCTGCTTGCCCATGCTCTGATCCGAGCATCAATGCCCATTCGCCACCATTATCCAATTTATCCATATCGGAATACACAGTTAGGAATTGTGTAAATTTAGTGGAAATGGGTAGAGAAGATGAATCAACAAGAACAAATTGTGTTAAGTCTAGAGATGGAAATTTGATTTTTCTGATAAAAAAAATAGAGAAGCAGATGCAAGAAATGACTTATTAACATATCAGAATGGCATCGCATGGCATGGAAAGGCTAAGGTGCTAATCAAGGATTGGAAGGATCACACCACAAACATTTTGGGAGAACTGATAGTTAAAAGATCCAAAATAAATAGTACATACATGCAGTCAGAAGAATGTTTTGTGTGTATGTTGGTTGGAGTGGGTTGGGGTGGGGGTGGGGTTTGGGGTGTTCAGACTTTAATCCAACATCTAATTTGAATATTTTTATAGCACCGGAAGCATTCAAGTTTGTGTTTCTGTTTTCATTTTTGAAATTCACCTGTTCGTGATGGCGAATTCCGAAGAGGCCAAGAGTCCAAGGCACTTTAAATATTTTGCAGTTGCATTGTCCCCTTCATCTCTTGGTTGTACTAATAGTACATTTCTAGTTTTCTACAGGGGTTAGGATTGTACTTCTCCCTCCTGATGATAACAACGTTATGAAATGATTCTTATGTTGTGTGAGAGGCTCCGGCGTTGCTCAGTATCCATTTTTCTTAGGGAAATTGATTTTAAAGCATTAGAAGAGGATAACCCATAATGTGTGAGTGTGAGTGTTCTGGATGTGGGTATTGTCATAATGTCATATAGGAGATGCATGATAATATTTAGATTACTATTAGGTGTAAGTTTTAGCTTCTACTGTAATGAGCCTGCTAGATCATTTAATAAAATGGGGTATACAAGTCAGTACAATCCAAGTGGAATATTACATCACATTGTCACGGCAATCTTGTGGTCAAACTCTTAGACTGAAATACCCATGTGGATGTGGTATACTTGAATTGATGATGCTACGAAGGATAAATCATCTGTCCATTGCGCTACACGGAATGTAATTTTTGCTGGTAGAACTGGTCATGCATTGCTTAGAGTTTTTAAAATAAGATATTTGATATTGTTTTAAGTTCATGAAGTCTCTGTGCCACAGTACATGGACTACTGGTGGTACTTCCTACTGTTAGTATTTACTTGGATGTATATTGTGTCAACTGTCCTATTCTTTTGTCAAGCACATCTCCAATATGTATTGCACATTATCATCTGTGAATAATATGTATCATACTATCATCACTGTTTTCATGTTTACTTTCACAATCATATCGAGACTTTTAGGGGTCATTAGCTCTATGCCTCTACCTATACTTTGTCAGCTTTTTAAGCTGATTATTAGTCATATTCTTAGGAGGCCCTTTCTCATTTTCTAAAACAGTTGGTGCAGTTATGCTTTGTCATCTTTTTCATTTTCATATGCATGTTATTCTAGGCATGAAGACGGGGAGATCAGTGTTTTGTTTCTAATAGTCAAATTACTGTTCTTGATACGTCATGTAAAAATTTGAAGATAAACACAAGGAACATCCTAGTACTTTAAGTGGAGTGATTGCTCATTTGCTCTGGCTCACTGAATCTTGCAAAATAACCATTTTTGTCCCTGATGGTTACCTCATTAGTGGCCATGTGGTAAGTATTTTTGCAGTTTAGCACCTTGAGAGGCAGAGAAGCATTGTAAAATGCCTAAAAAATAGCTTCTATTTTTGCTTTAAACCAGTGAATGATTCTATTATAAGAAATACAGGAACAATCGGCTTGCCATTGTTTGAAACCATGAACTGTTTCATTTCATTGCCATTTAGGGTGTTTGCATAATGTATATATGATTGACACTATAGCGTCAGCAACAGGCTATAGTGAAACTCAGAAAGTATGTAGGACAAATTTCTAGAGAAATTGAAGAGATCTGAAACTTCTCAGGCTCAAGTGACTTGTAGCAGTAGATTTCCAGACTTTCCTTTATAGTATCTCTCAACCTGATTTTTTTTCAACTGATCAGCCTTATTTGTGTGATGAGCAAGTCTTTGTTGCTATTGCAGTTATGAGCTCAGTTTGTGTCTTCTGTGCAATAATTTTCATTGGAATGAGTTGTGATTATGTTTCCTGTTGTAATGTGGCCGCTGATTTTCAATTGTTCAAATCCTTTGTCAATATCGCATAGTGTTTGGACATCCATTTCTCTGTTTGAGTTTGAGTTTTCTTCTGCACACTCACCTTTCCGTGTTCTTTCAACTTGCTCACTCTCTGCATAGGTGATAGGTGTGGTTTCTGTGAGTTTTTGTTTGGATAGGTGAGGAATTGATTGGTATTGAAAGTGACTGATTTCCCTGCCAATGCAAAGGGTTTGGATCTACTGCCTGTCTATCAAAAGTTCAAAGCATGCTTGGAGTTTTTTTAACCATTTTGTGGGGATAAGTATGATTCTGAACTCTGAAGACTATTTGACTTGGCTGAACTTTCCGTATTCTAAAACACAATAGTGATGACGAATCCAATGGTTACTAGTAACAAGCGACCTGCTGTTAGAGGTAAATTCTTGCAGTTGGAAGCTACCTAGTAGCCAGTAGGGATACCTTGCTTTCCTAGCCTATTTCTGTTTTGTATAGAACATCTGTTCTATATGGCATGTTTCTATGATTTTTTTTACTTTTCTGATGCACAAACTAGGATTGAAGCTTCAGCTAATTTCGTGATTGTTGAGCATAAAGCAATGTGAGCTCATCTTCTATAAGCACATGCTTGTACTTGCAGTCCTATGATAGCCTGGTTCTGTTTTTTTTTAAAAAAAAAACAAATGTCGACCAAGCTAGCTTTGCTCTTGTTCCTGAAAAAAAAAACTTCCCAAAGTGGGGCACCTATTGGTTAGTTCAGGGATCAGGCCTTGGTGTTCTGCAGTCTGCCCACAACTCCACAAGTGACTCATTAGAGTTTACACATATAACCAGGGCTAGAATGTGGTGTGGCTCGTTGTCTATGTAGCCCAAACTAACAGTTAATCATGTTTGCCAAGCATCATCAGCTGTTGTCGTTGTCGTAATGTTTATCCTCGTGAGCTCTGTTTAGATTGTCCGTGCACCTTCTTCACGAGGTTTCTGCAGTCACATGCACATTGCCTTGGCCAATCGCTGGATGCCTAGCTGGCTAGAAAGAAAAACACCTACCTATGCAGACAGGCCGTATGATGGAGTAATGGCGCTTGCCTGTCATCTTTGGTCTGTAATTGCCATTTTGCTACCTAAAGCTATCAAATCAATTTGGCAGCGAAGTTCTGCAATATTCTTCTGCTAGTCCTCATGTTCAACTGTCATGCTCATGCCCTGCAACCAAAGCGTTTACTCTGAAATCTGAGTTTCGAGCTGCCCTTTTTTTCTCTGCTTATTTTTTCTTCACTTTGGCTTGTACGTACTATCTGGTCATGTATTGCTGTTGGTGATTGTAAGCCTTACCTGTGACTCTGAGTAGACTCTACAATCCAGATACCACAGCTTGTGATGTTATAGAGCTTGTTTATCAGTAATCATCACACATCGGGTAGGATCGGATGCATACAGAGTGTAACCCTGCATGAGTACATATGTTCACTTTTGCGTAGATCCAAAGGTACAGCATGCCTTTCCTGCACTTTTGACCAGAGCTTCCATTCTTTACACTGCGCTCCTCGCCATGTCCGGCTTTACCGACGCGCACCGCCTTCTAAAGCTGGGCATGTCGGTAATCTATCATTCAACAGCAGTACAGCACGGCGTGCGTGCCTGAGCACAAGCACAAGTGCTGCTCCTCGCTCTTTTTCTCTGCAACAGCATCTCGTCTGATTATGGCCCTAAGCTAGAGAGAGATGCCATCACTTGGCGTAGGTCTATTATACTTTGCTATGACCGCTGCGACTGAGATGCATGCAGTTACACAGTTGCAAGGCATGGGGTCGCGTTGCCATGGGACATGCCTGGGTGGGCCTCTTGCTCTTCTCTGTGGCTCTACTCTGTCACAACTCACACCACGTCGTAACCTTATGTGTCATTGTGTAGTGGTCCGGTGCTGCCGTGCAGCCTTGCTGTTGATGGTCTGGGATGGCTGCCAAAGCTGTTAATGCATGCTAACCACCTGCCATTCTCTGACATGATTAGTCCATTCCGTAGCTTGCCATTAACCATTAACCTAACTGGACCCTGGAGGCTGTAGGTAGTATACTAGTATGACCAGCAGAATGAAACCCCTGGGGCCTGGGCGGTGGATTTTGTGATTTCTTTGAGACGAACGGGCACCATTGACGCGGCCACAGTGGCCAATGTTCGGTAGCTCGTCCGTGTCAAGACTCAAAGACTCAAGACTGAGCCAACAGGAGTCGCCATCTGTGGCCGTCATCAGTTTTCAGGCCCTTCGCGCCGAGATCAGCTTGTCCGTGAGCTCGTGCAGCACAGCTCACCCTGACGGCAGCTAGCACGACTCGCCCGCAAATCTCTCGGATCGGGTCGAAGAACACCTCCATTTCCACCGTCAATTCGTCCAGTTGCCCACCCTTCCTCGCCTTCGAGGAGCTCTTCCCTTTCTTCACTGACATATAGGTCGAATGCTCAGAGATCCGGAGCAACATAGACTGTGTTCAGATTGAAGAGGGTGGGTGGAAGTTTTAGATGAATAATGTAATGGAAGCGTGTTCTGTGAGTGAGGTGAATAAGAAAAACTTGTTGGAGAAGTACTTTTTCTGAATCTGAACACAACCATAGCGACAAGGCCTGCTGGATTCTAGTGGCCAACACTTTGTTACAGCTAGATTATGCCTTGTCACCTTTTGTATTGGATCAGAGCCAGACAGACCGCCAGACGGTGCCGTTCCGTACGCGTACAAACGAGTGCCCCTATTCACTTTTGGGATGTACTGATGATCTCAATTATTCCGTGCTGAGTTCCAAAAACAAAAATGCTGAATACTGTGGCATTTAGTGAGATGCGTTTAAGGATATGTTCAGATTCCCAACTATTCACTATTTATTCTAACTTTTTATTATTTATTTCAACTTTTCACTATTCTTTTATCACAAAACACGTTTCCCAGCAAACCAGCGGCCAGGAGGGAACGAAGCTCTTTCCAGATCTTGAGCTAGAATCTCTGTCTCTCTCATAACTGAAAGGAGGTATTCGATTTATCGGATTTCGAGCTAGCTGCCCTTTTCTTGATTAATGCTACAGTGTTTTTCTGATGCTACAATGTTTTTTACTACAATCTAAACACACCCTAAGATGTCCATATTAGGGTCTGTCATGCTGCCCTTTAGTATAATTTTGCTGTGGCATTTAATATTTAACTATACGTACTACTTCTCATGGATTTTCCTCAAACTATAGTCTAATGGAGAGCACGAGCTAGGTAATCACAGGAGTCCTCTTGGATTCCAATGGAGGAGGGAAATGGTATGCTCAACGATGATTTGGAGAAGGAAGATTCAAGACCGACCTTGCTCAAGGACGGCTAGTAGATCTACATTTCGGTGGTTGGTGGATAGCCCCATATGACCAGACCACTACGAAATAAACCATGCAAAACAAAAGGCACTACAAGATGACAAATATATACACAGATAAAGTGTCCCACATACTGTATGCACTACAATAATCCACCGAGAATCAGAGGTGCCGCATAAACAAGAGGAGACCATAAAGCCCTACCTGCAGAGCAATTTTCTAGCCTTCACAAGAGAATCGTGCTTTATTTTTTTAGAAAAAAAAAAGAATCAGACAGAAACCATGCCCGGAGAGTCTCCCTGGAATGTTCAGCCAGCTCTATACGGCGTACATGTCCACTCCCAGCACATGGTACTCCTGGCAGCATGTAGCCAAATACTCACCGTATCCGGGGTGGGCCCGTACACTTTACGCTCGGCGGCCGTGTAGTATACCTGTACGGTGCGTGCCCCGGAGCAGTAGGCGTCAGAGACGTGGACCTGACGGCGAGACCGAGAGGGTCATGTCACCGCCCGTCCCGGCTGCCGCCTGGCAGGGTCTGCGTCTATACGGCGTCTACACGGCGAGAGATTTCAAAATCAACCGGCTGACGAGGGCAGTTTGGTAATATGCGGCCCTGATTAAGCCGCATAATTCGATTATGTGACGGTGACGGTTACATGGAGCCAGCGGTGGCGCTGCCACCACCGACAGCCCGGATGCGGGTTGCGATCCCGAGCGCGCTCAGTCATCGCTCGTTTTGGAGTCTGGGTATGCGCTTTCCGACCTGCTTGATCGATGCCTTCTTTTAGAAAAACATGGAGGAGGATGTAGAGATTCTTCTCCCTTTTGATCGGAATGAAGTGTCACGGAAAGTTGTTCGTCCATTAATTTTACGGAAAGTTGTTCGTCCATTAATTATGATATATATAGATTCTATTCGAAATTTAAAGTCGATTCTGCATTTGGTACGTGTAATATCCAACCTTATCAAAATCGTGAGGCTGACCGAGTGACCGCTGACCTGAACCATACCGTGATCTATGCTCCGGTTGGCACCTGATATCATCTCTCATAATCACCGGTTACAAATTTACAGATGATCCAGTGAACATGGAAAAATGACGGTGACAAATCTGCCGATAGGTGCAGCAATGAGCGCGGACGAAAGGGTGGGGCCATGTAAACTGAATTTCTGAAACGTGGCCAAGGAACCGACAGAAAAAAAAACACTAGTTTACATTAATAATCCAAGCCACATCATCTCACCCGTTGGCCGTACATTAATCCAAGCCGCCAAAAGTGTTGGCAACCAGCATTGATCCAGGCCACGTTGTAGGGGGATTTGTTAGGCCACGTTCCCAACGGGCCATTACCCCCTCGATGCGGTTGCTACGCTCACCGTGCGGTGCGCAGACTCGTCAGCCTCAAAACAACACGTTGATATGAGCAAGCGGCAGCAACGGCCACCGCCCCCTCCTCCCTCACACGCGCACAGCCTCCACGCGGACGCGGTGGCACTGCCAGTGACTCGACCGCCCGTCCGGTCGCCTGCCTCGCCGTAGAAGCGGCCGCCGCATCAGCCAAGTGGCCGGTGGCCGCCTTCCTCGTCCTCATCCCGTCCCGCGCCAGCCGACCGACCGACCGCCCGCCCGCCGCCGCTCCGCACCAACATTCCCCTCGGGAGCCGCGCCGGCGGCGCCCGATTCCCGGCCGCGTTAAACCCCGCGCCGCGCCATTAGAAAAAAAGAAGGAAGAACAGAACAACAAGGAAAGGAAGCGCAACCGCTTCTAGGTTTCTCCTCTCCCGTCCGCCCGGCATCGCGAGGAAACCGAACCGGCGCGCGGCGACCGCAAGAAAATCCTGGTGAGCCGTGAGCGCCCTCGGCGTTGATTCTCCCATCGCCGTTTCGTTTTTCCTCCTAATTGTTCATGTTATTGGGCACTGGGGGGAGATTCCTTGCGCCGTCTTGTTCGATTCGAGAGTGGCGGTTGGTTTCCTGTTGCCGTCTTGGGCTCTCTTGCCTTTCTTGCGGTGTCGCTGCCACGTTTTGTTGCTGAAATTAGTCGGGAATCCTGGTCCGACCGACGAGCTCTGCAATTCTTGAGTGAACGGTGAACCTGTAGATTGGCTTCAGCGTCCGATCAACATTTGCAGACTGAATCAGCCGTGCTGTTGGCTTCTTGGGATGCGGGGTGCCTAGTCTGTTTCCTTGCTGTTCTTGCTCCTGTGACGTGTGAGCATTTTCTTGGGATATCTGATAATTTCCGTGCAGACCAGGCATCTTTAGGCTGAAGATTTGGTCCATTGGTGGTAGCCTGTGATTCCCACTTTTGTTTCCATACTATGTGCTGCTTGATAACTACTATTGCTCTCTGAACTTTCTCCAGCATTTCCCTTCTGAAAACTGCTGCTGCAATTAATTGGAACGATAAAAATCGAAGTTATGCACCTACATGTTCAGTAGTTTTCTCTTGTGATTGGTAATTTTGAGCAATGGACTAGGACAGTGAGATTCTTGTGAAATCAATACTGCCTCATGCTCAGTAGCACCGTGTTTACATCCATCATGGATCGTTATTACCTTTGCCGTATCAGTGGCTTGTCAGATCTCCCTGTACTCCAGTTATGGTACAGCTTTATGTCTGGGGCTCTTTTGTTCCCCTGGGACCTCGTTCTCGAATTGAATCCAGGGGCAGCGGTGGTCCAAGATCAGCTAGAGCCCCACCGGCCATCGCCATGTGCCTCCCAACTACCTTCTGCCCAAGCGAATTACTCGCCTGTCCTGGAGACATATTATTTGTACCGGGTTCTCTTATTAAGTTATTAGAGCATTTTTAATTTTGCTTGTAGAATGGAATTCTTGCTCAGCTGTCCAGTTCATGATTTGAGTTGCTATCCTGTCGCTTGTTTGTAGTGTGAACATCTGCTTCTAAATATGCTAAATAGGACTAAAGGATTAGGAACTTGACATCATGCTCTACAAGTCTACAGGGAATGCTGTACTGTAAACTGCGCTTCTTTTTTATGATTAGTATTTGGGAACTGATAATTATGCATATGCTCCACAGTAGATTTCTTAAGGAGGGTTTTAACTTTTTTTTCCTTCTTTATTTGTGTTCTGCCTTGATTTAACATGTATTCTAGCAGTTGATAGAGCTTTGGTCCTGTTGCTAATTTTGTTGATGATCTGTGCAGTTAAGTTTCTGGTACATTGGAAGGGATTCTGAAATGGGTGCCAAAGAGAATGGGCAAGAGAGAGATGACCATTCAGCCAATGTGGAAAGAGATGGTAAACAAGGGAAGGAATCTGAATCAGACTATGAACCTGGTAGAGATTCCCTTTCATCTCAAGGTGAGGCTACCAGTAATGAAGATACTAAAGCAAAAAGAGTCTCAAGGGTTCCTAAGAAGCTAGCAAAGAAAGAGTCAAAGGAAAACAGCCCACGCTCGGCAAGAAGTATTTCCAATCGTCAAATTCATACTAAGCTGCAATATATATCATCAAACAGTCCTCAGAACAAATCTCCAAAAACAAATAAAGTAGCCAATGGTGCTAGAACCACTGTAGAAGTGAAGAAGACAGAAACTGTGAAGGTTCCTTCTTGTTCTTCATCTGAAGTATCTGAGGAAGGAGATGGAAAAGCTATTGAGGATAGACCCACAGATGATAAAACAGTTGAGGGCAAAGCCAAGGATGATAAAGCCGTTGAAGCAGTTGAGGACAAAACCAGGGATGATAAATCCGTTGAAGGCAAAGCCACAGATGAATTCGTTGAGGGCAGAGTCAGGGATGATAAGTCCATAGACGGAACAAAGGATGATAAGGCTATTCAGGATGGAATGAAGGATGAAAAGGCTATTCAGGATGGAACGAATGATGATAAGGCCGTTGAAGGCGGGATGGTGGGTGATAAGGATGTTGAGGGCGGAACAAAGGATGCTGAGGCCACCGAGGGCAAGAAAACTGATGATAATGCCGTTGAACGCAGAGAGACTGATGGTAAAGCCATTGAAGAGGCAAAGGAGATCGATGTATTGGATGAAGCTCCAAAATGTGATCAGAGTACTACTACTGATGATGAGATTGCTGATACTGAAGAAAACATAGTTGATAATGGCAACTCGGATTCTTATGAAATGAATGAGGAATTAGATTCAAAAATTGAGAAGTTGGAGCAGGAGCTACGTGAAGTTGCTGCACTTGAGGTTTCTCTCTATTCTGTGGTGCCAGAGCATGGTTGTTCATCACATAAGTTGCATACGCCAGCTCGCCGTCTGTCTAGGATGTATATTCATGCATCAAAATTTTGGTCCTCAGATAAGAAAGCTTCAGTTGCAAAAAATTCTATTTCTGGGCTTGTTCTTGTTGCAAAGTCTTGTGGCAATGATGTTTCAAGGTAAATTGAAAGGACATTCTACCTTTTATTTCTCCTTATGGTCATTAGCATCAGCTTCTTCAGGTTAAGATTTAATGATACTCAAATTTTGATGTAGGTTGACATTCTGGCTATCAAACACAGTTGTCCTAAGAGAAATCATTGCACAAACCTTTGGGACTTCACGACAATCAGGTCCAGTTATGAAGTCTTTCAGCACAAATGGTAATGCAAAGAAGCCTGACAGGAATTTCTCTCCAATGCGATGGAAAAGTAACCCCAATGGCAAGAATGCCAGACCCAATATTTTGCAGCTGCCAGATGATTGGCGGGAAACCAGCACACTCTTGTCTGCATTGGAGAAGATTGAGCGTTGGATCTTTTCTCGGATTGTTGAGTCTGTGTGGTGGCAGGTAAAAATTTACCCATCTTGGTGTTTTCCAGAGAGCTTAATATGATTTCGCTTTCTGTAAAACAGTGATAGTGAAATCCTAATGCCAAATTATTCATGTTATTAATTTTCTGAAGGACTTTTGTTTCCGCAGGCAATGACACCCAACATGCAAACCCCAATGGGAGATTTATCAACTCCGAAGATTGACAAGTTGTTAGGGCCTTCTTTGGGTGATCAGCAACATGGGAATTTTTCTATTGATCTCTGGAAAACTGCATTTCGTGATGCCTTCAGCAGAATCTGTCCTCTCCGTGCTGGTGGGCATGAGTGTGGATGTTTACCAGTATTGGCGAAATTGGTAAGCTTTCAGATGTTTTTTTTTTATTTGAAAAATGTTAAAGTTTTCTGTGACCTGTATCCTTAATTGTTATGTATTATCAGGTGATGGAGCAGTGTGTAGCCCGTTTAGATGTTGCAATGTTTAACGCCATCCTTCGTGAATCAGCGAATGAAATACCGTCTGATCCTTTATCTGATCCAATCGTGGACTCAAGAGTCCTGCCGATTCCAGCTGGTGACTTAAGCTTTGGATCAGGCGCTCAGCTGAAGAATTCGGTTTGTACTTAAATTATGCTTGCAATTGCATGCTAAACAAACAACAAAATTATTGCATGTCCTCTTTGTTTCCAATACTATTGGTTGCTTAAGTCATGAGATGCTTTTCTGTAGGTTGGGAATTGGTCTAGATGGTTGACAGATATGTTCGGCATGAATGGTGCTGAATCTGGAAAGGATGGTCAAGATGCGGAAGATAATGTTGATGACCGAAGACATGCAGCAGAATCAAATTGTTTTAAGCTACTTAATGAGCTGAGTGATCTTCTCATGCTCCCGAAGGACATGCTTCTCGAAAAATCCATCAGGAAAGAGGTAAGTTTCCATTCATAATTCATTTCTCGTTCCCAAGTCCTAATATGTGCCCTATTTCAAGATGTTTTTTTGAAGGCAGTAGTTTAAGTTTTGATCCTCCTGTTTCGTGTTAGGTCTGCCCTTCCATTGGCCTTCCACTAGTAACAAGAATACTGTGCAATTTCACTCCTGATGAGTTCTGCCCTGATCCTGTTCCTGGCATGGTTCTGGAGGAGCTGAGTTCTGAGGTATATATTTGCAGTCAGCTAATAAAACGGACTGCCTTCGCTTTAGCACAAAAAAAAAAAGGAAACCATTGCTTAACACATGCACATATTTTTTATGAAGATCTGAAGGTTAATGTTAAATCAACTGATGTTGCGACTGCAGGGTTTGATGGAGCGGTTCACAGAGAAAGACATGATCAGCGCATTCCCAGCCTCCGCCGCTCCAGTAGTGTACTGCCCCCCTTCGCTGGAGGACGTCGAGGAGAAAGTGGCCGACACTGGTTGTCGCAATCCAGAGCTGGACCGGAGGGGCTCGATGGTGCAGAGGAGAGGGTACACCAGCGACGACGATCTGGACGACCTGGACTCTCCCCTGGCGTCCCTATACGACAAGAGCGCCTCGCCCTCACCTTGCAGCAACGGCATCGCCCATTTCAGCACCAGCCAAGGAGCAGCATCCATGGCGAATGTCAGGTACGAGCTCCTGCGAGAAGTGTGGTCGGAGCGGCGGTGATCAGGGACAGCCTGTCGAGCCCGCTACCGCTGTCATAGATACCTGCGTTGTAGAAATGGCGTGAAGAAGAAACTGCAACCGTGACAAAATGCTATTCGTTTGTTCTTGTATATTCGTTCCTCCGTGAGGTTGTTCTTGTGTAGCATACATGAAATTCGAGTATAGTTCCTTTGTTATTTTCTTCTGTATTTTCCATTGTATGATATAGTAAATTTGTATCCTTCAGTCTCTGTCTATCTGAATGTGATGCCATCATGCAGTATCATATTCATACTGGCGCACGTTGCCGGATCAGCCTTCATTATTCTGCTCGTCCTTCCATTTCCTTTTTCGAAAGGAATATTCTTTCAGACCTTGTGCCATGAGCGTGATCGATCGATATCGATGGATTATTTTCCTCTCCACCGACACTTGTGTCAGCAGGCCATTTGGGCGTGTGAGCTGTTTCCACTTTCCTTGTCGTTGTCTATGATTGGCGATGGTGGGGGTGGTGTTGTGTGCCAGCGAGTACCCAACAGTTCGGCCAAGGCGCCGACGAGGTGACGTCGAGAGTGAACGCCACTGACGTTCCACCGGCCGTGGGATCGTCTCTCCAGCTGATTTCAGCCACCCGCGCGCCCACCCTCTATTTTTTTAAACCAAGATTATATTTCACATAAGCCGCTTATGCTAGTTTACAACCCATAACTTACAAAGAAAAACTCAAAATAAAACAAAATACAGTACATCAAAGTCCTTGTAAGTTTCTCCCGGTCGTCCCCATCGGTCGGAGCTGCTACTCGTGAACCCGACCATCTTCCCGGAAGGACATCAAAAAAATTTATTGGCTCCAGTAGATTGTGGGTTGTGGCTCGGTCTCGCATTCCGTGATTCCGCCCGTGTGCGTGTGCTGGGCCGCTGGCGGCCTGTGAGCAGGCAAAATCGCTGCGCCGGCCTATCCTATTTGATTGGTTGGGCCGACGACGACGCCCAAGTTACTGTATTCCGGCTCTCTCTGCTCCTCATGCTCGAAAATAGAAAAAAAACATCTCTGCTCCTTGTATGCAAGAGGCTATCATCTTTGAATTATTGAATTCTCAGATGAGCAACAGTTCCAGGTGAATCTCGTAGATGTATATTTGCTGATGCGTATCGGTTTTGATTCTTGTGCCTCCTGCTTCGATTTACCGTTCCTGAGGTTCGCGGAGGAGCTCTATTTGATTTCAATTCAGCAGAGGTGGAGTAAAACACGTCGACGCACGCAGTGTTCTCCGTCCGATCTCTGCGAGAGCAGCTAGCCGAGCGCCAGCGCGCACGTCGCCGTCGGCTCCGCGTCGCTCTGCCCGCCCCCTCGCCGGCAGACTCACACATCAGGCGGGGCCCTACCGCTCCGCGAGCGACGACACGCGCTCATGTCCATGCGCTACCTTCTCCGGCTGTGTTTACGCAGAGCACGCGCCGGTCAAACTGCACAGTGCTCCCATCATCAGATCGATACTACCTCTCGCTTCATTGCATTTCCATGCATCTGTCTCTATCTGGCCACCGGTTAATTAATTCACTGGCTAACGTGCACGTACGCGCCATGCAAACCTAGCCAGAGCCGCATATATGTAACTGCATCATGAGTGCATCTATCGATCCTGGCTGCACTGTCAATGTCGAAGCCTTCTTTTTCGCATACTTGTTGATAGTTTTAGCCGTATATGCTTGTTGCCTGTTGTTGATTGTTCTAGCCGTTTTTTCACCTGAAAATATAAACCATTATATTACTCTGCTATATATATATATGCTTGAAAGAGTAAACAGTAACTGAACACAGAACACTCGTTGTATGTGTATCACCATTACTCGCTGCTGATTGTTTTTACTTTTTAGAAGTTGCTTCACCAAGGAGTACGTGTATCATTGCCGCATCGGGGTGCGCTTGCAGGAGCCAAAGGTTCGAGTTGCGTCGGTTCTTGCTTTTTACGACGCGTGCACACACGTGTGATACCTGTTCTACGGCAACTAGCTACTACTCCGGGGTAGCTAGCGGTACATGACGAGCCGGCGAGTTTACGCAACTCTTTTTTCCCCAACAAGCACAGGCACGTGCTCTCGTTCATCTGCAGGCCCGGCCGCCGGGCCGGGGTAGATCGATGTGAGCTAGCTGTGACAACTTGCGATAGATGAGGTGATCGATCAGCGTTGACCACCCATTAGTGCATGCCAAGGTAGCTGCATGCGAGCATGCATGGGTGTAACGATCCAGGCCACGCCTTACTCCACCACCGATGGATAGAATCCGGCCAGTGTTAGTTGTTATCGTGCCTGCCGGACAAAGCAGCTAGCTGCCGCGGCCCGGCATCTCTCGTGCGCGACGTGTGCGAGGATTGCGTCCGTGCAGCTGGCGCACAGTGTGGCCTGCCCACATTCGTGTGGGCTGTGTTCAGATTAGAAGTAAAAAGTATTTTTTCTATATGAATAGTGCATTGGGAAGCGTGTTCTGTGAGTGGGATGAATAGGAAAAACTTATTGGAGAAGTACTTTTTCCTGAATCTAAACACAGCCTGAATCATAGGAAAGTAGAGTTTAGTCCGGAGTACTTTTAGGTGCTAAAAGTTAGTAGATTAAAGCTTTTTTTTAAAATAAATTAGTAGATTAAGTTAGTCCACACTTTTGGATCCCAGGAGTACTAAAAGGTAACTAAGAAACAAAAAAAAAAGTCTATTTTACCTTATTTTTTTAATATATACACAAAGTGATGAAATGGATGGATACATTGGTCATTTCTCATACGGTTAGCTATTTTTAGTCCCATTTATTTGGTGTGTTCGGTAGACAAATAGACTAATCTTTAGTTGATGCGCGACTAAAAGTTTATTCTGGATTTTAGTTCTCATGTTTGGATCATCTAATGGACCAACTTTAGGCCTAAAATTCAGTCCACCGATCAAACCAGGCTTTAAAATGTGTTCTTATTTATTGGTGAACAAGTGTCATCCTTCTTGTTCACCAATGAGAACTTATTAGTAATAAGACTAATAAGTTTATGTACACATTCTGTTTCTCTATCAATACAAGCTGGACATGGAATCTGTCAGCAGTTTTCAAAGAAAAAAAAAGGTTGTACACATATATGTACCAATGTACTCTCTTGTGGAAGTGTTATCCTTCCTGGATTTTGATGACCGATATCAACCAAAACTATGATAATGAGAAATGGTCCTATGCGTCCATTTGGCATCACACTATTCTAAATCTCTAATCCCAATATAGTGTGAATAAATAATTTTTAAAAGTAAAATTCCAAATTTCACCCTGCTACTATTATAAAAACCTAATTTTTAACACTTCCTACAAAATCGGGCACCGGGGTCATCCCACCATCGAAATTGGGCAAATCTGACCCAATATTTTTATTTTCCAAAAAAAAAGTTTAATCTAAAAACATCATAACTAATTATTTTTAATAAGAAACATTTGAAACCAATGCTATATTTTCTAAAAATGTAACCGATAAGTTGGTGCACCACTTGAGGCTATTAACTTTAAATAGAGCAGCCATGCATGTTGGCCATAAGACCATGTCACGTTCATGTTTTCTTTTGTTCAAAAGATCCGTTATGGGAACAAAAGGAAAGTTAAATCTAACTCAATCAAGTTAGATCTAATAAAAGGATATTTTTCCTATTCTAGAATTTAAAAATATAAACAATATACATTACACATATATTACCTCATAAGAGGTAATATGTCCTTACACTTTCCTTCTATAGTCATTTAGGAGTACCTTAGCAAAACCCTATTTTTTTGCATAAAAAAAAACTTTTGAAATCATCCAAAGAGCTAAATTTGCATGGTTCAATAATTGGATAGCTCTCAGTTAGAATTTAACAACAATTGTAAGGTCTAAACTTGACTTTTTTCCTTCCTTTAGAAATAATAAAACAAAAATAATCTAGGAGTAATTAACTAGGTAGTGATCAGGCAGTTTTTATATTATAAGACGACTAGAAGAGACTTGATGTTGGGTGTTGTTGGGGTGTACATATCCACGCTCACAACCTTAAAGAAAATGGAAGAATTGTATTACCTATGTCGTCCTCGAAATAATAGCAAAAGCCGCAGAGATATAATGAGCATACAAAAGCACCTAAGCCACGCATGAACAACCATGATTGATCATAAAGCTTTAGTTGTTGCCAGTAGAGGTGTGCATCAGTCTGCTTACGCTGAATGCTGTGAGACAAAGATATCTACCAGCCAACCAGCCAAAGGTTATCACAAAATAGAATATAATCTACCTGCTGCTGTCCCGTGTGATATGTGTAGAGTAGTATCTGAACAAACTGCGCACATCAAGTTCGGCACACAAAGAAAGCAAGCTCTGCTCCAGTGTCTCCTGATCCTCGAACACTCTCCATCAAACCCTCCCCATCGTGCGATTAGTAGATTACGTGGCCAACAGTGACGTTCTAATTATAGGTTTTAACTTGTCGTGTCGCCTCTGATTGCGAACCGGCTCGTATAAGTTAACCAGCCGACTTTCTGTTACTTGTTGGGTGCCACTCCTGATTACAATAAAATCCTTTTTCTCAAAGTGCCGGTCGGTCGCTAAGCTCCAGCTTAAGCAATTCAGTATGCCTTCGTCAACGGTGCGAACTAAACGCACGGTCAAGCTCAAGGTAGATCACCTAATCTATCCCTAGTGTATGACGCGACCAATCTATGCTAAGTATTTCTTTTCAGGTGAGATAAGCTCTGCACGCACGCGCGCTCAGTGGATTGAATTGTCTGAAACCATAGCGTTCAGCTATAAGTTGCTCTCGAATCAGACATGTTTTTTTCACGAATCACGATTACAAAACACACATTTTCAACGCAGCAAATGAGTCATCAACTTGTGTTGAAGTACACTAAACACTTCTTTGCGATAACAATGATCGAATGCAGTGTGGAATTGATGCCATAAATGGAGAACTCGCGAGACTATTACTGAAGGTCTGATGAAACAGCCATCAGTTGTGTTGGCCTGCGCTCAAGAGCACACGTATCAACCTGCACTGCGCGCGAACACCCATTAAAAGCTGGAACCAGCCGGCCGCTGAACATTGACAGATCAATTTGCACGTACACTAATGTAGTGTAGTGGTACGAAACCATGGATGCCATTGGCATACGTACGTACGTTCGTACATGGTCCATCATTCAGAGATGGGAGTGAATTGATGGTCCAACAAAAGTTGCCAACCAGCTCCGTCAAAGATGCTCTCTTCTCACTGAAGGTGTAACCGTACTATCAGCAACTGTAACTCAGTCATTAATCCGCGGCACGATGCATCCAACCTAGTTGAGTTTCCAAAACGAAATCAAATGCAGACATGATACATATATGCATGGTTGGCAGCAGACATTCATAACCAACCATGACACCTTCATCAGAATTCAGAGGTTCAGTAGCGGTAGTAATAAACTGACAAAAGACTCGAGGACATAAAGCTTCTGTCGAGCCGGGGGTATAGTATGTACCTCTCGATTTCACCAACATCACCCATGTCTATTTACACAGCTACACATACAAATGCCATTCCTCATTTCATGATATAGTCATCTTCGAGGGATCAAACGGAAAAACAGGGAGATCAGAGCCTCAAAGCTCGAGCGGAAACAACCGATGTCATGTCAGAATCAGAACTCCGGCAAGAGCTCTTCCTCTGGCGAATGCTCCGCCGGTGACGGCGGAGGCTGGTGGAGCTTATCGAAGTACTCGACCACGCTGAAACCCTCGCCGGCGATAATGTCGTCGGCCGGCGGGGGAATGTAGGGCGGCCGGTACACCTCCTCGAGCAGGTCCCACGCCACGCCCGCGAAGAACGGGTGCGCCCGGACCTCGTCGGCGCCCCCGGCGAACCCCAGCCGCCTCGAGGGGTCCTTCTCGAGGAGCCTCGAGATGAGGTCGGTGAGCTCCGGCCACCGCCGCCGCGCGTCCGCCGAGAACTCCGGCTCCCGGAGCAGCACGTTCCGGAACGTCTCCTTCCGGCTCCGTCCCCTGAAGGGAGTCCGGCCGTGTGACATCTCGTAGACGAGCACCCCCAGCGCCCACCAGTCGACGGCGAACTCGTGACCGTCGCCGCGCACCACCTCCGGCGCCACGTACTCCTCCGTGCCCACGAACGAGAAGGACCTCTCCGCCACGGGGGAGCAGAGGAGGGTCGAGAGCTTCGTCGTCGTCGTCGTCGTCTTCCTCCCGCCGCGGTCCATCGGAGACACCCTCGCCGACTTGGCCTTCTTCACCTGATCGCCGTCGACGATGCTTCTGTCGAGGTACCACGCGAGGTTGCGCGGTTGCTCCTCCTCCTGCCCGGAGGTTGACGCGGTCACCGCGGACTCGCTCCTCTTGAAGATGCGCTTCAGGTGTTCGCGGTAATGGCGGCTCCGGCGGCCGTGGTTCTGGAGCTTTGACGACGGCGGCGGTGACGACGTCGCGGAGCACGACGACGAGGTGGACGCCGACGAGGTGGGTGATCGAGGAGGGAGATGGCGGGAGAGGTCAAAGTCGGTGAGGGTGACGTGGCCATCGGCGCGGAGCAGGACGTTCTCGGGCTTGAGGTCGCGGTACGCGATCCCGGCGGCGTGGAGCTCGGCGAGCGCGGACACCACCTCGGCGACGTAGAACCTGATGGCTGCCGGGGAGAACACGCGGTCGGGCTGCGCGTGGCGGAGCTCGTTGAGGTCGCCGCCGGGGCAGTAGGGCAGCGCCCACGCCAGCAGTTCGGGCGTCTCGGCGATGCCGAGCAAGGAAGGCAGGTGCGGGTGGCGCGCCAGCCGCGACAGAACCGACACCTCCCACCGCGCGCGCCTCGCCGCGTCGTCGGCGGCGGCCGGTCTCCTCCCCGCCGCGGAAGAGGAGGAGCGCTTGTCGAAGACCTTGAGGGCGTAGGGCTCGCCGCCGCCGGCGACGAGGAACACCGTGCCCATGGCGCCGCGGCCGAGCACGCGCGCGGCGCGCACGGCGTGCAGGTCGATGTCCATCTCCATGGGTGGCGTCGTGAGTGGCATGAGCGTGCGCGCTCGGGGCCGTGGCGTGTGGCGCTTGTTGCCAAGGGAGGAGTGCGTGGCGATATAAGGGAGGGGCGGAGGCGGGTAGGGGCCGGCTCAGCAGTCAGCATAACTGGTTCGCTTGTCTTATCTTCGTTTTCCCGCCGCACAAGAAAACAAATCAAGTGGCGTTGCCACAATGCCACTTTGAGGAGAATTCTATATTTCTATTGTTGCCTCCGGCATTGATTTGGCGTTTCTTCCCTTCCATCAGCTCATCATCAATTTTATCCAAAAAATATTTTCTTTTCATATGTAACCACAGAAATTACTACACAAAACTTGTCTAATCCGTCGTGTCTCATGTGGATGACAACTATGACTACACTTCCTCGCAGAAAGAAAACTATGACTACACTTGGCACTACAGGAAACGACAGTTTGACGTGTGCTTTAAACTTTGACGTGTGCAGAACCTTGGGCTCACGGCAAGGAGGCTCAGCGCTGTGGTTAAACCTCACAACAAGAAGGGCGGTGTAGGTTTGTTTAAAGACGTTGAATATCAAAGGCTTGGACAAGTAGTTTCGAAGCAGTTTTAACAGGACACAATGTTACCAGCTGCTTAAAAGTAATACAGGATCTTTAGTGTGATTGGTTTGGATAAATCAACGAATGGAAAATCGCTGAAACGATCATTTGAGCGGGTGGTTGGACGAGCTAACAAACAATGATTCTCGCACCGGTTATTCAGTTGCTTTATACCACTGCTAATTTCTTTTAATCAAACAAGGGAGAGAGAGGACAGGAAAATGGGGATGAGATCATTGGGCGTGGTGCTCAAGGCGAGAAAGCACAAGATGGGCTCTACACGTGTGGACAGTAGCAGGAATCACGAGGAAATTCTTTGGGGACAGTTCAGTTCAAACAAGTATTATTCAAATCCAAAAATAAAATGATTAGTCACCAATCATGCGGATGCAACGGGATGGGCATATTCCAATTTGGATATCGATGGTACGGGCTAAACGAGGGGCTAAATCACTTGTAAAATCGGCGCAAATGGCACATGACAAAAGATGATGGGCTCGACGGGACGATTCGTACTGAGAATTTCACTCGGGATGCGGCTCGTGCCTTTGCTCTCCTGTTCGTGTGCCGTGCTCCTCTCTTGAATCTAGGAATTCTGGTGAAATGGAGTGCACAGCCAGCAACACATGAAACTACACAACAAGATCATCCATCAAGTAGAGTTAAGTGGGATGTATAAGGAAGACAAAGGTTGACCGCTATACTTAACCTTTTAGTAACATCTTATAAATAGTATAAATATACATTTTATTTACTAGAATCAAACCTTAATCAAGATTGCATATATGTAAAGTAGAGTGTATCTGTGTATGATAGAAACAGCTCTAGTATGCAACAAAAGCCTACATCCTTAATCCTTCAGTGGAATGAGGCCCCAGCTGAGAGTAGGCTGACTCAAGGCAAAATCTTTTCTCCAAGTCAAAATTTACTAGGTATTTTACAGTGAGAGCCTCTTCCACTTAAAAAGATCTATGGTGTTGATGGGGATTGTTACATATACCATGCTATTGTGAGAGCGAGAAAGAAAAGTCGTCAACTTACTCCGTGTGGTTGGTTTGCTTTTTCTGAGTATGCATCTTTTTCAGATGCGACTTATCATGCAGTAAGAGCGAGGGCCACGCATGCGGCCAAAATCAGCTGAAGTTGACACCAAGCTTTAGTGACAACTAATTACAGTGGTGATATGCTTCTAGTATATTACTGCGTATGTGTTCTTGTGCGATTTTGATTAGCAAGTGTTTTGGGTTCATGTCTCCTCATGCTACTGATTTAGTAATTCGTTGCAACTTGTTGAAATCATACTAGACCGTGTCGTCTTCTTACTTCAGAAATTCAGTTGGATGAAATGGAATCACGGAGTGTTTATTTGCGTGCCTGCCTCCACTTCGCTTTTTCTATTTTGTGCCACACTGCCACTACTAACCATGTGGCTATACATTGCAATGGATCTCCAATAATAAAAAGGAAATAGTCTATTTACAAAGTCTTATTTTCAACGTATAACTACAAAACCGGACACCAAGGGCCATCCAACTACCGAAACCGGACAAAATTGCTCCTTTAGACGGTTTCAAAGGTGGTTTCCTACTTTTCAGAAATTAAAAAATGTAGTATAATATAAAAATCATAACTAATTTATTTTAAATTAGAAAAATATGAATCTATTGACAACCTTTTGTCTAAAAAAGTTACTATATGTTGGTGTACCATTAAAGTTTTTTTTACATATTATTTATTTTATTCCAAGTAATTTTTAGAAAAAAATAATAAAATGCTTGCAATATAAATAAATAATATCCAAATAATACTAATAGTATGCCAACAGGTAGGTTGTATTTTTTTCAAAAAAATTGGTGATGATTTCATAATTTTTTAATTTTAAATTTTGATTTTTTTAGTTCAATTTTTAATTTTAATGAAATAAAAAATCAGCTTCAAAATCATCCAAAGGACAAAATCTGTCTGGTTTCAAGAGTTGGATGGTCTTTAGTGTATGATTTTGTAGTTGTAAGTTGAAAATCAGATTTTCAGTAATAGTTGGAGTGTAAAAAAAATGGACATTTCTAAAAAGTGTCTAGGTATAAATCCATCATTCCAATTGTAGCGAATCATACCTTCTAAAAAAATCGTAGTGAATCATATGTGGGTGTGAACCTTGTCTCACATATATGACATATGATGTATGATAGTTTTCGCTTGTGAAATTTTTGGAGCCTTGTGAATATTCAACACTTTAAAAGAGTGCTTGGTTGCTGGCCACACCTCGCCATGCCACATAGTACGATGGACAAAACTTTTTTTTTCGTTGCTTGGTTGGCCATGAAAGTTTGGCGGCCACACGTTTTCTAGTTGTTTTTTCTGCCAAACCTTCGGCGCCAGGAATCTCCGCCAAAGCTTCGGCACCGCCGCAACTGAGGCGTGGCCGATTGTGACCGATAATCAAGCGCGCTCTAAATTTCTTCATACATAGCATTACGCCCATTATCAGTCACTTATCAAAATGCACATAGAAAGAAATCCTCAGTCCTTAAGTACAGATTTTGCGCTAAAAAATACCAGTTCTGTATTTGCTACATATATATTTTTTTAGTGGGAAAAGTATATTTAAATTTCATCATGTGATAGTCGAGATGCTTATTTTTATTTGAAATGAGTGGCAAAATGCTCCATCATCAACTGTTGCAACATGGGTGCGCCAACCGCTTGAGCATGTTGGTTTTACTTCTCATAGTTGAGGAGAGAGTTGCGCAGGAAGCTGTTCATTTCTTTCTTCGATGGTTGATGCTGTATGCCACGCCGTTCGGTAGGATCACTTGTTGCAGACTGATATCATGGGCCCTAGATCAATTATTCATGTCTGTTTTTGTGAGTTGTGACTACTGACTAACTACTTTTGGCTGCCATGCCAGAGTGCATGTGTATACTAGGTCCACCAAAGTAGTGCCAGTCTACGAGCAACAGTTTACATACATACATGTATATAGCTGTGTTGAATCTATCACATGACCAATATGGCTCATCTTATTCTTTTTTTCTTTCAGAACAATCAAGCATGATGAGGCTCCTATCTACTCCGGAACTAGAAGCAATCCAAAACTGTCCTGAAATGCAGCATCAGGTTGTAGGAGTCTAAAATAGCATCCATTAGCAACCCAGAAACTGTTTTGATTTTAAAATAAAAAATAAAAAAAAACTTACGTGGAGTTATCTTGACGCTAAGGATCATCTACTTGACCGCAATTTGTTCTATTGCGAAGGGACGTTTGATTGCCAATGCAATGAGTGCTGAGTTTGATGGGGGAGAATATTATCCCATTTCTGTCTCTTGTGAGACTTATAATTGTTCGTGTGGAGCCCTCCCATCCTGAATTTAAGGGCCCTGTGGCACCCTTAGCTACATGTACATATAATAATATCCATTAGCAACCAAGACACTGTACTAAGTTCTCTGGCTGCATCCTGACATTTCAACCTACAACCATTCTTCGTCGATATTCGATTTTAAATTCTCTCTTCATAGGGTACGACAAAAGACTCTTAGGAGTTAGGATGACAGAATCACTTTCATTTTTTTTTGTTAAAAAAATCAGCAACTTGGTTAGGATCTGTATCCGATATGTATACGCCTTCGTATCTCCAGAAGTTTATACTACTCGCGACCCCTGACCATTCGTATTTCCACAGAAACACTTGTGCTTGTCTAAGAGAGGGGCCATTAGCAGGTGCAGGATGGTGAGGCTCCGGCCTGTTTGGTCAAGGCTTAAGACCTCGTTAGGTACGGTGGTCGCCATTATACCCTGATGATGAGCACCAACACTGTTTGTTCGTTCCCAAACAACAATGATTACGCGAACAAACATGGTCTCAGCAACGACATGGCTAATAAGACTTTAGCGGCGTGTTCGTTCGTGCGTGTCACGCAGCCGCAGGACTTCTTGGCGCTTAATTTCGGCGTGTTCATTCTCTGCCTTTTGTGACGAGTAGCTTGCTTAGTGCTTGCGAGTAGCGATCAATGGAGGAGCTAGGGCTTATAGTAGCCCCTGGTCATTAACAATTCGCAAGTGGAGGACGACGCTGAGGTCGTAAAGGGAAGAAAGATGGAGAGTTGTCAACGTGCTAGCTAGCCCCACCACAGTGCGGCTGCTAGAGACTAGAGAGGAGTATCGAAGAGAAACTAGTCCTTTTTTCTGTTGCCGGCCTGGTCGGCCATTACACTGCGATCTGCAGCCGCCAGGCGTTGTGGTTGTAGCCTGGAGGAGCTAGCGCGTTGCCACTAACGCTCCGAGCATTGTTTTAGTAACTGTGAAGTGGTTCCTGGCCGTGCAAAGGAGGGACAGCCAACAATGGTGCTATACCGTAGTATAGTAGGAAATCAAGGGGTTCGGTGCAGATACGATGGTGCTTTTAAGTTTTGAGCTCGATCCCTTCTTCAGACAGTGCACGCCCCTGTCTTCTCTTTGCCTAATCAGTGATGAGCTTATGATTGATTAGGTGGAGGCGTTATCAATAAACGAAAGAATCTAGCTCCTCAGCAGACCCTTGGCAACGCGAGAAATGGAGCGGTTACAGGTAACCGAATTAGCATCGGTTCAATTGTTATTTTATCTTTTTTCTTTTTAATGGACACCGTTTGGTTATTCGTGAATTACTACTGACTATAATCTGAGGTGCAGTCGCGTCGATTGGCGAGGAGAAGTCATGTCGTGTAGGTTTCTGTTCGTCAAAGCAGCAAAAAAGGCAGTCAAAGCTGATGCTTGCTGAGAAATGAGAATGCCACCAACCGTGACTATTCTGACCCTAGTGCCCATGGATGGTATATGGAAATAGTATGGAGTTGTCGTCTTGTCGGCCGTCAGGCCACACAGCCCAAATCCGGATTGTTGGGCCGCAACCATGAACACTCGCGGCAATTTTTTCTGGGCTGCTGACCGGAACGCATTTTGACTTTTTCCAAGCGCTCTGTTCCGCAGTGCCGGCCCGCTGGAAAAGGATCTCCCTTTTTCCAGAAAGTGGCAACCGAAAAAGGAACACAGCCAGAACGAGCAGGTTCAATCGTGCAGCAGCTAGGCTCGGAATCTTCTAGAAACACGACAGCTTGTCCTTCTCCTTCCATCCAAAGGCTACGTGTCCACCCAGTCTCGGCTCTCCTCTTCGGGAAGGCATCACCATATAAGCCCAAGCTATACATGATCACACACATGTCAATTCCCAAAGTAGAATCATTCTCTTCGGCGCTACCTGAACCTTGATTCTTTTGGCAAAAGGAAAAGCGGTCACAGGCTCACAGCCATCGAATAACATCTGACGAAGTAGCCGATAAATTACAAACGGACAATCAAGGTAAATAAAAGGTAAACTTGAGTCCCCAGTCGCCACTGCCACGCGCCGGTCCCATAAAAAATTTGCACTATTACCGGTTCCGCGCGTTGACCGTTGCTTGTTCATCGAGCAGCCGGAATTAGCAAGCCCTCCTCTCGACTTATCATCCTCGAACAAGGAGCACAACTCGCCAACCATCACCAATTAAATAAATAATCCTATCAATCAATCAAAGACCCAAGAGTTAATTATCGACGGGTGATGGATCGATCACCCGGCGGAGAACAAGTCAGCGGTCAGGGGCCAGGGCTCCGATGGCAACCGCGCGGAAACAGACGAGCGGGCGGCCGGCCAATGCCGTCACGCACGAGCGGCAGAGAGGAGAGGCGAAGGAAGGCGGGTGGCGTGCGTCTCCACCGCGGTCGGGTCGGACCATGTGGCGTCTCGCCGTCTCCACGGCAGCGACCGGCGACGCGTGACACGGCGCCGGCCTCGCGCGGCGCGATGATGCGATTCCATTATCGAGTGGGTGGGCCCCGGCGGCGCACAATAATCCTGCTGCGGAAAAGAGGCCCTGATTGCTTGCTTCTTCTCATTCTCAGGGAGCAGGGAGTTTAAATTATGAGGAAGAAAAGAAATAATAAGGGATCTGTGGAGGAAATTGATAGCCTGAATGATGATAGAGTAATCATTTGTTTGTTTTTCGGTACGAAAATCGAGAGAATTTATAGATTTTTGAAGAGAGTTGCGCGTGTGTGACAGGTACAGACACCACCCAATCCATTTGTTCATCGTTTCTGCCCTCAACCTCAACCACCGCCGCGCAATCAACACCATTATTACACTATTCTTTTGCCCCGCCTCTTTTCCTTTAGAACTTTTTATATATAAAAAAAAGGAGATTGAAATCAAACACTTTTGAAGAACGTCATGATAATGATAATAACAACATGAAAGGCCTGGTCCATTTCCATGGATGTGTATGTGTTGTTCTTTCCCCTTGGTTCCCTTATCTCTTTTTTCTTGTTTGGTCTTTGGATGGATGGAAAACGAACGTGTCTCCGTCGCCGATCAGAACCTAACGATCTTGGCGGCGCGCACCACCGGGTTCTCCCTGGCGATGGCGTCCCTGGCGGCGCCCTTGTAGTCGTAGCTGCAGCCGTGCCGGTCCGAGTACCGGTGCGCGCCGCAGAAGAGCTCGCCGCACCGGCACCGGAACCCCGTCAGCCCCACCCGCTTCCGGCAGCTGGAGCACCTGTTCGCCGTCGACGCCCTCGCCTGCTCCGGAGCCGCGGCGGGCGGCTGCCGGTCAACGGCCTGGAACGTCTCCACGGGGGTCGCGTCCACCGGCGCCGGCCTCGGCGCCTGAGACACCGCGGCCGGCGCGGAAACCGACGAGGACGAGGAGGAGGAAGAGGCCGGCGGCGAGGACGACATCGACGACGCCGTGGCCGCGGAGAAGCAGCTCTGGCAGAGGTTCTGCGTGGCCGGGTTCCCCGGGAAGCCGCAGCTGTTGGCGCAGAGCGTGATCTCCGGCGCCCGGAGCTCCGTGGTCTCCTCCTTCTTGTCGCGCTGCGCCATGCCGCTAGCTCGTCGCACCTGGCGAGGACGAGAGGGAACCCGAAAAAGCCAACACAACCGTTGCTGGCGCGAGGACGGAGCTTGCTTTTCGGATGGTGGAGGAGGCCGGGGTCCGGGAGACGGACGGGGAGGAGGTTGCGAATTGGGATTTGGGGAGGGCGCGTTGTGATCGGCGAGGAGCGAGGAATGGCCGCGAGGCGCCCGGCCTTTTTATCGGGGGAAGGGAAGGGGAAGGGGAAGGGGAAGGGAAAGGAGAGAGGAGCCGAGACGGGGACGCGTCCCCTTCCGCGGACGCGCAAGCGCAGCGGCAAAGGCAACAGCGACACGGCTCGCCCTGCTGCGCCCCGCCCGTGTTATTTCCGGCCGCGGCCTCGTTGGCGCGGGCGTCGAATTCCCGAGGCTGCCCCCCATCGCTTTCCCGTTTCGGCTGGGCCACCTGGCGGAGCCGGGGCCGTTGGGCTCGCGCCCGCCCTCCCGGGAACGTGAACAACATGGCGCGCGCCGACGGACGTGGCGCGCCGCGGGCCACGGCTGGGTCCGCCGGGTGCGCGGCAGGCTGGCAGCTTCGCGCGGCCGGGCGATGGAAGAGGGAGAGGGGTAGGATGGTCAGTTTTCCGTCCCGGGCGTGTGCGCGCGGGTGGGGTTGGGAGGGTTGGGACTTGCGACCCGGCCACCGGGGCAAGTAGCCGCCCGGGCTGACCGAGGAGGGAGACGCGCAGCCGAGCCGAGGCGAAGGGAACGACGAAGCGAAACCGGGCAAAGGCCACAACCATCGGCGCGCGCGCGCCACCAGCCGCCGACTCCAGCCTGGTTTGGAGTACGATGTACGGCCGCACGCCGGGGGGGCTTGGAAGGCGTCTCGCGTCCACGGCGCCGCGCGTTCGGCCTAATCCTTCCCCGGCGATAAAACTAAAGGTGTGTTTATATTGTATGAAAAAACACTGTAGCATAAGAAAAACACTGTAGCATTCGTTGGGAAACGTGTTTTGTGAGGGAGGAATAGTGAAAAGTTGGAATGAATAGTGAAAAGTTGGAATGAATAGTGAAAAGTTGGGAATCTGAACATGGCCTAAGCTGGCCGCGCGTGGCGTCGCTTTCCGCCGCTGAGCTGTCTGGATTAGCATGGCCACTTCTTTTTTTTTTTCTTGTTCTTCCTTTCCTCCCCATCCCTTGCCTGTCCGTATCACCCGTCTACATGCCTCCCCTGCGTGAGACTGAGATAGAGAATACTAAACCAAGCGGGCGACCTCTTCCGCTGACCAGATTTGCTAGTATGTCGACATGGGGAACTCCTGGCCCTCCGCCCCGCAGCATTTTTCATTTTCTTTGCCCGTGCGTGAAGCCATGAGGAGCAGCTTCCGGCTACGTGGGCACCAGCCCGGCAGCCCGAACAGGGGAAAAAAAATATCACGGGTCCTTTGGCGCGAGCGAGTTGGGTATCATCGCTGGGGACGGCGAGCTCTGTCGCCGATCGGGATAGGCAGATGCGCTCTGCCGCCACGGTCGTGATCACGAACGACCCCACGGTTAACCGCGCGCGCTGCCGACTTCGGAACCGAGCCAGCTGCATGCTGGTCTGTGAAACGTACTACCAGAGAACGCATGGACAACTAACATGGCAATGATATTTTGCAGGACTCCTCTCCAGAGCAATAAATCCAATCTTACAAAACCCAACAAATATAGGTTCAAATATATGTATGACGAGTCATAACCAGTTCGATCCCAGCTAAGATATGAGATAGCAGTTCAACAGAGTACTACTTGCATATCCATATTTGCCCACCACAGTATTTAAACTTGCGGCCGCTTGCTATGATTTTACGGTCATGTTCATCGATGCCATCTGGACCACCTGGATGCTGCCAGCATGGCAAAGGCACTGGCCACCTGTCATTCAATAGTTTCCTCCACAATTTTATAATGAACACTGTAATTGTAATCATTAGTAAAGGGACAATGTGCTAACATACTCGTTCATAGAAACGTTGTCATCTCCATCAATGCGAAAACTGTCAATTTCAGCTCTAGTCCGCCTATCAAATACAAAGCAAATAGATTGAGTAAAATATCAAGCTTGACAGAACCTTTTAATTAGGTGAAATATGCATGCTACTCTGAGAGCTGAGAGAAAGTCTAATTCAGAAGAATTCACCGAAGCAATTAAATAGACAAAATGAGACCTGAACATACCTTGTCTTCAAACAATCCAGGATATCAACAATATCATCACAAAGCAGGAACGGGGTGCCAACTTTTGGATCATAAAAGTTCATGCCCATAAAATTCCCATCATAATCAACAAGGGGGCCTCCAATCCCAGCCTAACCATGTTAGATTGAGAAGTTGTCATTTTTCCAGAGAAGTTAAAATTCATGAATGAGTAGGCCAAAAATATATTTAAAAGAACAACACCTTAGTGACACGACATGTAGAGTAGTGAAGCTTTTTGAAATCATATAGACCTGACCAGGGAACCAGTTTCCCACTTGAAGCCATCAACTCACTTGATTCGAAGCAACGCCCAACAGCAGCTACTAACTTAGAACACCAGTTTGCTGATCCTTGTTTTAAAATCGCTTGAGGGTCAGCACATAATTCCTGGACACTGACTAAAGCAACATTATAGTGCAAATTATAATGTATTAATGTCCCTTCTCTGTGTTTCTTCCCTGGAAGCAACACTTCAATCTGCAAATGATATAATGAGCTGTCAGTAATATCTTGGGAGAAAAGAGGACCGCAAAATAACTAGGAGCACCTACCCTCAATCCTTCAATAATCTCGTCGTTACCATCGTAGGGGTATTCCGAATTTCTAACTAAGCTTGCTGAAGTCAGAATAGTCTGACATTCATTGTCACATCTACCATCCCAGTGAATAAAAATTCCAGAGCACGCAAAAATCCTTGTAGCTCCTGAACACATTATTTTGATCATTTGCAAGGGATGACCAGATACAAAAATGAAACAGTAAGAAGCAATGAGCTGTAAAATCACCACTAAATGAAGCAAGGGAGACAACACTCCGACGTATCTTTCGACTAACTCTCCCACCGAATTTTTTCCAGACACCATTATGATATAAATCACCAAAACTATCTTCAAAATTATATAACAATACCATTCCACCTGGTCAAATATATCATTGCTGTCATCGTTACTGTGGACTCCAAAAAAAACGTAGTTCAGTTTAGAAAACTAGTCTATAAAGAATTGACTTACTGTCAGTTGGACTGGGATAGCCCAACTCTCCTTGATGATCCTTGCTGGGACCACCTGGCACCACAAGGTAACACTGATTACGTCTATCCATGAACAACTTGTACAATGACGCATTTGAAGGGATTGTGCTTCAATATACCCATGAACATGTCTACCCCATGAAGACAATCTAGTGAATAATGGTGTTGGTGTGCCACCCGAAATCCTAGGTCTTCAGTGGATCGATTTATATAGGGGTGTGTGTGTAGCTATTTGTTTTTAAACGTGCCTGAACCTTGACCTTTGTTTTTTAGGTTTCATCTCTAGCCTACCCCGACTTGCTTGGGACTAAAGGCTATGTTATTGTTTGTGTCTAGCAATTTAATTTGTTTTATCAAAGCATCGCACTAATTGCACATGCTTCTTTTATTATAATGACATTAAGAAAAGGCTTCACAGCAACATAGGGGCACAATGCGAACGCAACAATGTTAATTGATTAGCACTAACAACAATATTGTTGTAAACGACCAACATAATTAATAGCTACCTCCAGTCACAAATACTTGGTAGTTTGACAAAGATATGATCAACCTTTTGAAACTTTAGCCATCAATAGTTTCCAAATGGCATGTGTACATTTGATTAAAAAGTATACTTTCATAAGCCCATGCATTTATTAGATATTGTAACTTTATACTCTAATGGAAAATAGTGGGCAAAGTTATACCTAAAAAAAACATAGTCAACAACATCATGTATTTATGACTAGAGGTTTATATAAGTACAAAGGTAAAGTTAATGTGCACCACTAGAAGGACCATACGAATAATGATGAACAATGTTTTAGTAATCTAAATGACATGAACTCACCTTCAGGTTGTGAGTAATGTGTATCATCTGTGAGTTTTTCTCCAACCCTGTGGAAAGGTTAAAAAAAGGGTTACATATATAAAATATTTCAAGAGAACAAACAATCAAGTAAACATTACACAAATATTTTGTCTGAAAAAAACATATATCAATTTAGACAAATATACTGGCTCAATGTCAAATTAAGAATATGGTTAAATCTACAATACAGGCTACCTATGACATGAGCCAAATAGCACACAAGACACATTACATTATAACCTCATGGAAGGAATGGGGAAGTGGCAAGAGTGGGCAAGCCCATGAGCAGATAAAGTTAACAAAGCAAATTGGAAATATTTTAGGCATATATACTTCACTGTCTTCAAATCTTTTACACGTGTTATAAATTCATTCCTTTCCTGAGATGTCCTGAAATGCTGCAGCCGTTCAATAATCAAACTCGCTGGCAAGAAAAGGGATTTCTTCATACTCGGAATAAGGTTCATGCCCACAAACTTCCCGTTATAACTAAAAAGAGGCCCACCTTCCCAAACCTGGCATGATATGTGACGAGCAACAAGGGTTAAAAACACAGGAACAAAATAAAGGGATATGGAACAACAATTATTTGTCACTGATTGTCTTGTGCAAAATTTAAAAATGACTACCTAATTCATAATTTATAGATACACTTATACTTGTATAACCTGATTTCCATTAAAACCTCAATGACACATAATACAATTTCAGAAAAAAATATTATGTAAATACACATGGAAATGCATATTACCATTGAAATAGATTCCAATGCAAAGCTAATAATATGAAATCCATTCAATCTAACTGAACAATTCAAAAGAGATTAGCAGTCAAACTTAGCAAAGTGCAGTTGAAGGTAACAAATAAAAAACCACTAAAAGATATAGCACAGTGCATATAGTAATAGAAACCGACTTCAACTCTCAAAATATAATAAAACTGTACCTCGGATAATTTACAAGAAGAAAACATAAGATATTTTCTTTCTTTATATCCACCTGAATCACGAATAAGCTTCCCAGTTGTGACTATTAATTTGCCAGATGTGTCACGCCCCAAAGATACCACATCACAGCAGGGCAAAAATTGAGTAAAATGATAGAGAAATACGGCACGCACACTAAATGAGGATTTAATTTTGACAATAGCAATCTCAAGACGCAAATCATACTCCTCCAGAAATCCAGAGGCAATATTTCCTTCATAGCACACTTCAATCTGTAAAGATAAAGCAATAGATGATATAGGATGATCAAGAAATATCTTATGTAAACAAGCAAAGCTAGCAATTGTAGTAAATAGTAATTGGTGGCACAAACCTTCAGGTTATTATATTTCCCCCCTTGGTTATTCTTTAAAGCTCTAACCAAACTAGCTGAAGTCAGAAACTTCGTACCATCCATTCTGCATTCTATGGCAATGCCAGAGGATGAAAATAGCATTATGTCTCCTGCACAATTCATCAAAAAATCATCCATACTAAAGATGTTTATTAAATATTTGACAAGTAAAAGAGTGCAAGAACATAATCACCATCGAACAAAGCAAGCGAGACAACACTTTTGGACAAGTTCAAAGCACCTTCTTCACCCAGGTCCTCCCAAACACCTTGGTTAGTGTACCAATATAAGTCACCTAGTAAAAAAGGACCACATCATTGAGTGCTCACAGAGCTGTAAAAAGGCATGCAATAAGAAGGAAGAACCAGCAGGCAGACCTGAAACCAATGACCTGGTTCTTTTACCCTCTGAGCCTTTTGTAAGATCTCCACCACCCCTTTTAGTTTCCAACATCATTCCGACACTTCAGGACAATTAAAGAAGGTGGAATGTGGGTCATGAACAATGCAATTTTGCAAAACCACTACAAAACAACTTCTGGAAGTCTTATGTATGTTGAAGCTTTTCGATCCAACAGAAAACAAGTAAGAGCATCTCCAAGAGACTCTGTAAAAAGAGTTGAATAGGTAAAAAATAAATAAGCTCACTTAAAATCAGCATCCAACAGTCTATGCATATGCCTTCCCCTGCTATCTCGTTTGGCATCCCAGGCATCACGCTAAGCATCTATACCCAACGGCCAACGCCCCCACGCTCAGCATCCTCTCCTCTTGCATGGTCCCCACCTTTGCTCCCCTCTTGGCGCGGCGCTGCTCCCTACCCATCGCCTCTGCTCTTCGTTAGCTCGCATCCCCAGCGACGGGCTCGAGGGTGAGAGACAAGCTCCCGGCAGCTGAGCTCCTGGCAACGGAGAGGCGAGCTCCCAACGGCGGAGGTCCTGGCTGCGGATATGCGAGCTTCCAATCAAGGGCCGAGAGGCAAGCTCTTGGTGGCGATGCTCCCTGCTGAGGGCGAGGTCCCGACAACGGACCGTACGATGTCAGAGCATACGGCGGTGGAGCGGGCGAATCGGCCCTCCGCGCGGGCGAATCAACGGCGACGACGGTGGCTAATCGACTGTAGCTCGTCGGCCTCCGCGTGTTCTGGCTCACCACCGCGCTCGATTCGCTGCTCTTCTCCGCCTGGATGGCTGTTCGCGGCGCTTACGGCTTCCGGCCTGCTACTCGCGCTACTCATGGCATACGCAGCAGTCACTGGCTCCACGAGCCATGGGCACCGCACGGGAGACACTAAGGCAGAGCACGCCGATGAGGAGGTGGCTGTTGTTTTCTTTTTTTTCGTGCCTGTTGGTTTGGAGAGACTACCGGTTTGAAGAAGCTGTCTAAAGAAGCTCTTGGAATTCATCTTTTTTACTAGCTATCTTGTTTTACATAGTAGGTAAATGAGGATTTTAACTATTCATGTATAGAGAAGCTCTAACCCACAATCATTCTCAACAAAGGTAAATTTATAAAAATAAACAAGTGATGCACTGTTAGTTTCTCACTTCTAAGGTAAAATCAATAGCCCAATGTTTAAAATTGAAAATACACCTAATGGCATGAAAATCAAGTGTCACATGTTTCGAGTCCTATTTTTGCGAGACCAATGTTTAAAATAGCAAAACTACGAAGCACAACGATTAGAGTCCCAAATTTGCATGCCATGAGGTGTATTTCACCCCTTTTCTTATTTTTCTCCATGTATTTGCCACGTGAAAGGACAATTATGCCCTTCTATTTTTTTTGCACTTGATGGACGGATCGTATCTACATGAATGGATCACATCCATGTTCTTCTATTCCCGTCAACGGAGAAAGGCCTAGCCCTATCGTTGATCGTTCCGTCCGTACGTTTGATCGGCTCTCGCCCGACGATGGGTCCGCTGGCCACCTGGCTCTTCCCTGGCCACACAGTTAGGGGGCCTGGCCACGCCCACACAGCAGGCGAGCGGCAGGAACCCAAGCAGCGGCCTCGACAAGCCAGCCTGCCCAGGCAACGTCGGGGGAGAGAGCCGCCCAGGCAATGTCGAGGCCTCGAGGGAGAGATACGATTGATTCATGTGTGTGGTGTAAAGAAAGAGAAGGGCAATATGGTCTATTCAGGTACCAAATACATGGAAAAGAATTAGAAAAGAGAGAAAATACACCTGATGGCATGAAAATCAAGTGTCAAATGTTTCGAGTCCTATTTTTGCAAGACCAATGTTTAAAATGGCAAAATTGCGAAGCGCAACGATTAAAGTCCTAAATTTGCAATTTTCTCGTACAATATATAGCCTTTAGTTTTTCTAATTTCATATGGAGATAAAACGTGAAAACATTCACAACCTTTGGACAAAGATACTAGCAAGAAAAACAACAAAGCGGAGAAACAAGCAACAGAGAAGAAACAAGCAACAATGGATTTGCAATTCCAACCCTAACATGCAAACCAACCACAAAAGATTTTCAGCGCCCCCAAAAAAAAATCTAAACAGATTCAAACCGATGACCGTAATCCCACAAAAAAATCCAAAGAAGCTTACTAAAACTAAAGGGAGGGGAATAGGTACGCATATCTCTGACGGATGTTCCTCACCGGCGAAGCTCGCCGTCGCTCGATGAACCACGAGCGTGCAACCCCTGTCGTCGCCTCTTGGAAAGGAAGACCGAGGCCGAGAAAGAACAGAGAAGTCGTGGCCCCGTGGGAAGAGGAGCCTGGACTCGAGCTGCGGCTGGGCAGGGGAGCCCGGAGGACTGGACACTGGAGGGCGGCGGTACGCCGCACGTAGGGGCCGACAGGGGGGAGACGCTAAATATAAACCCTAAACTACAGAGACGCCGTCGCAAGGGTCGCGTGTTAATGTGTTATTATCGTCCTGCCGCTCGCGACGCGCGCCTTCTATCACATACAACCTCCGCGACCTTCGCCACGCCTTTCCTTTCCGTCGAATCAAGCCGCCACAATTCGATTCTTTCCGTGAAACTGATTACCTAGCTACGATCCCGCGCTGCCCTCTACCTCGAAGATCTCGATCACCCTCCGGCGGCTCTGTCTCGCCTGCGCCTCGCCTCGCCTCGCCATGCCATCGTGAAAGGGACGGCGCCGTCTGCCCTAGCGCACAACTAGCCGGACGCGAGCGCCATCAAGGGTAAACTTAGACCTCGCGTCGCCGATCTCAGTCTTTGCCTCTCACGTTCACGTACCATGGCGCAAGCAGTTCTCGGCCGCCGCCTCTCATGAACCAGGTCGCGAGCAGTCGGCGGCCACACCGTCACAACCAACAGTCGCAATCCGTATTCATAGCCGTCCAGCCGTGGAGAACGGATCCACGTTGAGTACGGACCGTTCGGACCAACACCCGCGTGCCCGCGCTCAGAAGGAACAGATCGATCAATATCAATCCCCTCTTCGTCAGAAATAACCCCCATCAGCCTTATATGCTCTGTTCTTTGCCGCACGATCTGAATTTCTGAACTTGTGCTCATGCAAAAGTTCTTCGCTGTGACGCCATCGCATAGGATGCAAGGCACCGCTACTTGTGCTCTAGAGCACAACTTCCCTGTCCACGACGAGTCACATTCGGCGATCGGTTGCATTCTGCGATTGTCGTCGCCTTCTGTGCGGCCACTCCGGCGGCCACCATTGCCATTGGTCACTCACAGCCACGACCTCTATGTCCGTCGGCCGCGTTCATCGTTGTCCAGCGGCGGAGCATGTACTTACTTGTTCAGGGATTGATGGAGCGGGACACGAGTGGCGGCAATGGCGCGTACGAGTGAAGGGACTTCGAATTTTCTCTGCATTTTGTTCATGTCGAGGGTTCACTGAATTTCACCAAATTGTTGTTGATTTCTGGATCTTTTGTAATTCTTCTTTGCGGATCTGACTTCCCTTCTGGCATAGTGCGCACAGATTAATTTTCGTGTGAATGGGACATGGGTACATCGAGTATTTGACAAACTGAAGAGATGTTCGATATTCTGCTCGTGGCTTGCTTGGTTCTGAATTTGTCAATTGATTGCTCTTCTATTTTCAGACCTGGCTTTTGCTTTCAGATAGAACACCAGTCACATGTTTTGTTGATTTCCTCACTGCAGTTTAGCTTTTTATTGTCATGAATCGATTTAGGGTGTGTTTAGATTGTAGGAAAAAAACACTGTAGCATAAGAAAAACACTGTAGCATTCGCTGGGAAACGTGTTTTGTGAGGGAGGAATAGTAAAAAGTTGAAATGAATAGTGAAAAGTTGGAATGAATATTGAATAGTTGGAAATCTGAACATGGCCTTAGAGCTTTTGCAGTCTTGCTTGAACTTTTAGTAAAGATATGTATTTTTTAGTCATGGTTTCAGTGCAGATTCTGTGCGAGATCAAACTTGACTGACACTCTTTACAGCTACACGGCTACAACCTCGTATAGACATTTGGATGGCTTCCTAAAAATCATTAGGACCCAAAACATCTACAAACAATCATCTATATAAGCTCATTGGTCCCAATAGATATTGTCAATCGATCGCTAATCATTTTTCTTGAACAATCAGCTTATGATTTGGAGCAATTATTTTGAACAGTGAACGTGACCATTTCCATTCTTTACCGTGTACATTTCACGAAAAAGGCTGCACACGCTGGCAAGAACCGTTTCTCGCAAAGGAAAAAAAAAAAGAAAAAAAAAACCGCCCTCGATCACACAGACCATTTTTGCCTTTCACCTCGGCTCGCGAGTCGCGTCCTGCTCGGCTGCAAGATCCTCGCATATCCTCTCCACAACCTCCCTCCCCTTGTCCGCATTCTGCGTGAACCTCTCCGCGCAGCGCCGCTCCACGAGCTCGGCCACCCTCGCCGCCACGGCGGCCAGCGGCGCGCATCGGATGGTGGTCTCCTGCCGGAACAGCGTCCACTCGTCGGGCCGCTCCGGGTGCGGCGCGTAGCTGCAGCGCTCCTCCACCTCCACGACCCCACGGAGCGTGGCGTTCCGGGAGGCCACCCGCATGTCGCGCCCCGCCGCGTCCACGTCCGTGCGCTCGACGCAGAGCACCACCACGTCGCCGGCGCCCGGCGACGCGGCGAGGAGGCCGCGGAGGAGGAAGGGGAGCGGCGGGGCCCGGCCGGCGATGGCGCGCACGGCGCGGAGGCGGCCGGATCGGGCGTCCACGTCGCGGGACAGGGTGTGGACGTCGAGGATGTGGGCGAGTGGCCCACCGGAGGCGGCGCGCGCCGCCGGGTCCGTGAACTTGCGCCACGCCGCGGCGGTGACGCGGTGCCATGGGTGACGGTACACGTGCTCCTGCATGTAGGAGACCACCATGCCTTCCCCGTCCGTGGGGAGACGACCCCGGAGGAGGGAAGGTGCGTCGTGTGGTTGTCGATGAGCCAGCGAGAGAGCGGCGGCACGGAGGGAGCCGTGGATGGGCTCGCGAATTCGCGATAGCAACTGCGATAAATGGAAGCGAGGACCTTGGGAGGAGTCAGCTAGAGTTAGGGAGGCATGTGTCGGGATCGGGGGGATGGAGAAGAGGCGAGGAATATTCGTGTCGCGCGGGGAATTAAACCTCACTCGCCGAGCTTGTAGTTTCTTAATCCGTGTTTTGCTGTCGATCCTTAGCCTCCTGGGTCATCAGCCTAGTAGGACATCCTTTCGTCGGCCATAGCGATGGGCGAGCAAGCAAGTCTCGCAGCGGCTGCCGTCGAAGTAACCGACACGTCCTAAATATAGATGCCTGTCTTCAGGACTACAACTAAGAGCAGGTACAGTAAGCCACCTCAACTTATCTAATAGCCAAGACATATCCTGGTAACT
The DNA here is from genome assembly GCA_015342445.1 of Digitaria exilis. Lineage (NCBI taxonomy): Eukaryota > Viridiplantae > Streptophyta > Magnoliopsida > Poales > Poaceae > Digitaria > Digitaria exilis. The sequence goes on from JACEFO010000112.1 coordinate 2,054,115, forward strand.
TAATTTTCGTAGTATCTCGATGCTATGATCCTACCGGACCAAAACGATACTACCTAAAATTTCGTACTATACTACGATCCTAGGATACTACATAATCAGTGGTATAAATAATTTTTTAAATAATTTGGTTACAATAAATATTATTTAAGTTAGGTTGCGTTGAAAATAATGTTAATAAGACCAAGAAAATGTGCAAAAGGATAATTAAATTGACGAAACTCAATATTTTAGACTTTATTATGCACAATATTACAAATTTTGTACAAAATATATATTTCGTAGAATTTGATAGAATCCAGATACTACGATACGATCCTACGATCCGACACTATCAAGCGAAAAACGATACTACCTAGTATCCCGATACTAACAACCTCAGCATGGGCAGGGGATTAAAAAAATGCTGACATGCGGGGGACTCGTTCAATAAAAGATCATTTTCTATACTTAGCTAAGAGACAAGCTGTGTGTACACATTGGCGGTAAGGCTAGTCTCCAAATGACTCAGCTTGGCTATTAGCCAAGCTTATTAAACCTGCTCTAATTGACATCAAACAAGTTTGTCATCTTATTGGCATACAATACTTTTGTTGCCGGCGCGGCGAGGCCAAGCAGTGTGGCCTGGGCAGCAAAGGCAGCACACAAGTGTGGTACGCACCGGCTCCAGAACTAGAAGAGTGTGTAGCCGTCGTCGTAGGAGACGTGCCATCCGCGCTGGCACGGCGGCGCGTCCTCCTCGCGCTCCTGGCAGCAGCTCCAGCGCTTCTTCCAGTTGTCGCGGCCGGTGTTGGGCCGGCTCCCCCCGTCGTTCCACCGGTACATGATCACCCCGCTCTTGTCGCTCCACTCGCCGTCGATCCCCTGGTGCGGCGGCGACAGCGAGAACAACCCCTTCTCGCCTGCGATTGCAATTAGCCAATTAGCAAGGCACGCGGCTTACAGTTTACACACAAACGCTCAGGCATGCCTTGCCTTTATCGGTTTTTCATGGGCCTCCACCAACACTAGGCAAAGGCCCAATAAGATTTAACTGTAAAGCCCAGATTAGATAGACTTGGCCCATGAGAGAAGAGACTAGAGAGCACAAATGGGTACCTGTGACGTGGCCGTGGAAGGCGCAGGCGGTCGGGTGGTTCTCGTCGTCCCGGTACATGCCGCCGCACCTCAGGCACCGCTTCCTCCAATCCCCCTTGTGCTCCTCCGTCGCCGACGAGCCGTCGCCAGGAGTCGTCGCTCCGACTCGCGCGCGCACGGGCCGTCGTGCGGCCGCAGCCGTGCTGCGACGACGAGGGTGGGCAGCTGCCTGCGGCGGCAGCGGCAGCTTGGGCGTGAGGGGCGAGTGGCTGCTCACCGCCGGTGCGAGCGGAGGAGAGAACGCCAACGCCATGGCGGGACACACAACGAATGGCCCCGTCCGTCCGCCGCATCTTTCAGACTTCAGAGTGGAGTTGTGTGGAGGAGGGCCGCGTCTTGAAGAAGAAGATACTGGAAGACGTGATATGGGCCGGTGGGCCTGCTATTACACCTCTACCAGGCCGAAAATGAAAGCTTCGGCCGCATGCACACAAAATGAAGAACAGTAGCCGAGCAAGTCACCCATTCCCAGGGCCGAAGTGTGTTCACGTCAGCTTTTCTGTTCCTCTCGTCTCCCTTTTCCTGTTGTTTTACTTTACAGTTCAACATTTACGGCCATACATCCATGGGACGCGCAGAGCCCGTTGCAGCCCCTTCTGTCTACTGTGCTGCGCGCGAGCTCGGTACATCAGAGCTTACAATCGCTGTAGTTTCACCCTCAATATGTGCAGAGTAGATGCGCACCGGTAACTGCTAGGCCGGCCGCATTTACCTGTCAAAATCATCTGCTGCTTTGTTTGGTTATACTTTAGCCAAGGAAGATATTTGTTGCTGAGATTTTCTAAAAATATAATAAAATGAAAAAGGGAATATTTGCTGGGGCAAAGGCTGAAGGCGCCGAGAAGTTGCTTGGGCAGTGACGAGACGAGACGTTACATAGCAGGAGGCAAAGTATCTGGCTCGCTGAAAAGGACGCAAGGCAGCATGCTACGGCGCAGCATCGGACGACTGACCGAGAGATGGGCCTCAGCTGGGTGGACGAAAGAGTGCAGCCTCCGGCACGCTGCCGGCCTGTGTCGTTCGAATCGTTGGCCGTGGTGCTCGCTGACTCAGGCCTTGTTTAGATCGCCAACTTTCGCCAACTTATTTTGCCAACTTGTCACATCGAATGTTTGGACACTAATTAGGAGTATTAAACATAGGTATAAAAATAAATTAATTACATAGATGGACTCCACATCGTGAGACGAATCTATTAAGCCTAATTAATTCGTCATTAGACACTATCGTGCTACAGTAACCCATCATTAAAAATGCACTAATGACGGCACATATTAGGCTTAATAGATTCGTCTTGCGATGTAGAGTCCATCTGTGTAATTAGTTTTATAATTAGTCTATATTTAATACTCCTAATTAGTGTCAAAAGGATGGATGTGACATTTCGCCAACTTTCACCAACTCATCTAAACAGGGCCTCAAGTACCCAGCGCTGCACCTCCTGGAGTCGGAGTGCACGCAAGACGCAACACCCACCCGGTCCGGCGGCCGGCGACGACCTTCTTGGTGTGGGGAAGAAAAAAAAATTTTCTAGGAACGGTGTTCTATAAGAGGGATGAATAGAAAAGTTAATGGAAAATTTTTCTGAAAAACATATTTTTTAAGAGAGGTGAATAGTAAAATTAAAAAACTTCTAAAACTAAACAAGCAAAAGTCGCAGAAAACCCACACGGCCCCTAGCAAACAGGACGATCAAAGGGGAAAGGGTGTGGGTCCCCCGTTTGATTCCCCCCTCCGGGCGGTGGGTGCAGGTGGAGCTTTCCCTTCCGGTCCAGGAGGCGCAAGCAAAGCTCATCATTTGACGCCAACGTCTCATGGTATGTGTGTGTGCATGCGCGCGCGCGCATCCGAATCTGATCGACGTCTCATCCATCAGGGGCTTGCCTAGACATATTTTTGTCGGCCATTCTCAGACCCCGGCTCATGTGCGCCCAAAAAGTTGATCCTCTTCGCCGATCGATCCATCTCCCTCCTCGATCTCGTGGAAAGCAAGAGGGCCGATCTGATCCTCCCTGCGTTGCTGGCTTTTGTTTCTCTCCAAAGCAACTACTAGTAGTGTGCGTTGAGCTTGGTCTCGTGGAACAGTGGAAGCCTCCGGGATTTTGGAAGGCTCCCCACTGTGCCTTTTCCTTTTTATGGGGTATGCAATGAAGTGGGACATGTCTCGCCGCCTTTCTGCGAGCGGGATTCTTGCACAGGTAAGAATACAGTAGGTAAAAGTGAAAACGGTCACTGACGCGAAGGAACTGAACTATGGTCATGTATAGTAGTGAATTTATCCGTTTGAATAACCAATCTGAACTATGGCCTTCCTAGGAGAAGGAATTGCTATGCAATGATATAATCGAAGGAAAAAACCATCTTACTGCCCTTAACATTGCATTTTCTAATCGAAGGAAAAATACATAATGCTCTAAGAGGATAAATCACCGCTAATAATTTTTTTTTTTAAAAAAAATATGATTCCCTGCATTATGAGTGTGAGAATGCCATCCTAATTTAATTTTTAGTAATACTATCTCAAGATTTTTTTATAGTACCCTCGTGTATTTCCATACCTTTCTATTTAAGCATATGTATATTAACTGCATTTGACCTATAAGAATATTCATAAATAATCTTGAATTTCTTTGTTGAGGAGTAGTATGGGAGAGCTAGGCTTGTTACGAACTTCAGAGCTAGTTTAGGAGTTGAAATGGAAAAAAAATATAGAATAGTTGGCTTAGTAAAATGGGCTTATAAGATATGTAGAAACAAACAATAACTCTTTGGATAAAGCATAAAGGAAAATTGTCTATGTACAAGTGGTGCATGTTGTTTTGCTTCAGCCACTAATATTGTGTTTGCAACTAGTTTAATATTCCAATTTCCCAATGGACACAAAACTATATACATTGGAAAGCGAGCAATAGTTTTAATTCTTTCGTTTTTAAAAAGAAAAGTATGTGGAAAAAACTAGATTAGAACTGGCTTCTGAAGCATTGCGGTGCTGTGTTAGAGCATTTCGAAGGGACTCTCTTTTTTTCCTTTTTATTTGACTCTCAATAAAGATTCCACTATAGATTGAGCATCTCGCTCCAACAAACTCTCCATTGTTCACACTTTAACTGTCCCTACGTGTAAGGCCCATACTTGGCAAGCTAGTTTGGCTAGATGAACTGGCCAGCTAAGTTTGCCTTGTGAGGGAGGGGGGAGGGGGCTTTAGAGAGACGGATGACTTGGCCAGTCTATCGGGGAGTTATTTTGGTGTTGAGTAGCCAACATTTGGCTACTAGAGGCATTTGGTTAGTCTCTTGAAAAGGCTCTCAGCAAGAAAACTTAGAATCAGTACCAGTTCTCTTATTTCAAGAGTGTATATATGTTTGGGAAAATATACTAAGTTTAATTTCTAAAATTTCAGGATTGTTTTTTAAAACATTTAAGACAACATAGTCATATAGGCAGCAGTTGCAACCAAATTTTTTTCAAAAAAAGGCAAAAATAAAAAACAACACTATGACTCTATGAATAATAATGTGCTTGAAAAATGAAGTTTTTTATGAGTATAAAAACAAATAAGTTTCCCACACGCCCATTTTTTAGACAAAAATTGCCCAAAAATAGCAATGCCATAAGACTCTCCCTGAAAAGTGTGGACTCACTCAACAAGAAAACATGTATATAGTTGTTTTTTTGGGTGTGTCAAAAATAACAGATTTGGCAACATGAACATGGAAGATACAACATTATGTTTCATGTTCCAATCATGCGCAACATCGTCAAAGGGGCAAAACATGAACTATGTCACCTGGAACCAATCGGAAATTTCAAAGACCTGAAATGTAGAGGGTGTGAGGAATTATCGTATAACATACCCATATAACATATATGCAGCTCTTCTACGGGATAAAATGCACGCAACACTGTTGCAGAAGCTACTTATTCACTTTAGGTCAACGATGGGCTCTAGCTAGTGGTGTCTTACACCGCTATTACTGCTATCACTAGGATAATAGAGAACAAGAAGAGTACCAAGGTGACCAGACTACATGAGCCGTGCTGTACTTATGCCCTAACAAGTTCATCCTCCAACCAATCATCAAGTACCAACCAAATAAATATCACAGATCGATAAAGAGAACATAACAGCAGCTGAAGCGCGACGAAACAAAAGAACCGCTCGATTCTCATCTCTTACAGTCGTACGTTCAACACACACTGTCCTTTTGTAATTTGCACGTACACGCACCGGTCGGCTTATCGATCATACAGTGCTGCCTTCGTGTGTATAAGAAAGATCGATCTGCCGGCCAGAGCGCGGCTAGGATCGTAGCTTGCTCGATCGGTTTATATGGATCATCATCAGTGGTGATCACATCGACCTGCCCGCCGCCGCGGCGCCGTCGTGCTCGACGTCGGAGACGGCGCCGTCGTCATCATCATCGATCCCCCCGCCGCCACCGCACGACCCGACGCCAGCGCCGGCGACGAAGCCATGGCCGTGTCCGAAGGCGCGGGCGTGGTCCTTGAGGGAGCGCTTGTGCTTGAACTCGGAGCCGCAGAGGCAGTACCAGAGCCTACCACAGTTCTTCTCGTGCGTGCGCCAGTCGCCCTTGACGGCGAAGGCCTTCCCGCAGCGGCGGCAGAGGAAGGGCTTGAGGCCGTGCTTGCGCTTGTAGTGGGTCTGCAGCGTGCGGAAGTCCTTGAGCGGCTTGGCGCGCGGGTGGTCGATGTTGTTGCGGCACCCCGGCGCGCAGCAGTAGCACGGCAGGCGCAGCATGGCCGTCGGCTGGATGCCACGCAGCGACTCCGGGCCCTTGCGGTACTGCGAACCGTGGCCCCACATGTGCATCTGCATCATCATACATACATACATACATACATGTGCAGCTTTATTGATCAGACATGCACGGGCGACGACGACGACGACACGAGAGAGTAGAGACGTACGTACACGTACGCATGATCATCAAAAGCACAAAGCAACGAAATCATGTATACTTGTACAATGCATGTGCAGTACAGTACTACTTGCCGGGAAGCACCCGGATATCTGCCATAAAACTGATGTATACATGCAAGGTAGATACTGGCATAGCTTAGCTTCCATGCATCATATCATATGCTGCAATATCAAATATGGTATTAATGAGTTCATGTGATCATGCATGCATGAGGTAAAATCCAACTATAACTACTGTTACTACACGTCAGTACGTACTACACAATTCTCTGCTCTAAACATATTCCGTATCTATCATAGATACAGGACTACAGTAGTACTCAATGTTTGGATGCGCGGTTGTTTATTCCCGGAAGGCATATATATGTATGCGCGTCTCCATATTTGACATTGGTTGCTTGTGATCAGAAAACACGGCTGACTCGCTCTCAAACGTCAAACAGTGTTCTCCTACTAGATCCAAGACGTTTTCTTTATTTCAATCCCCCTTTGGCTTTGCAACAGCCAGCATACCAGTCGGTGGTGAAACCGGAGAAGGCGCATGAGTGCAGAGAGGCCTGTCAGGCTGGCAAACAAGCTTAGCGAGGGCTGTATAGTAGCAGCTATAGCTTACAAAGACTAGCGAGGTAGCAACAGACCATGGCTTGTAGTATGCCTGAGGGAGTGCGGGTGCCTGTGTTGTTTCTTTCGGAAGAGAGCGACGAGCTGAGAGGAGACGACTAGAGAGTGGTGGTGTACCGTGTACGAGCGTGATTGCGTCTGCACACAGACACACAGTGAGCGTGGCAGGGACGAGGACGACGACGGCATAGCTAAGCTACAGCAAAGGGTACTGCATATCTCTTGCACTTCTTGGGAGATGTGAAGGAGGCAACACAGCAAATCCTCTAGAGTCAATGCTCAATTCGCACTGAAACTGTCCTCAAGGGTACTTGATCGACTAATCATCCTATCTGAGAGAAAGAACACCCATTTGTTCTATATTGTGCTACATGATCGAAGATAATCATTGTGTCTCGTGTGCCCGTGTGTAGACGAAGAAGAAAGTGGCGGCCATGGCGTGCAGGTCGCAGCGGCGACTTTCTATATATCAGCAGCGATGAAGTAATTAATGCCTATGCATGTTCATATATCTCTTTCCATGGCCAAATACCACGCATCTGATGACCAAGCTACATCCGTGCCGTGCCCAGATATAAGGACCCCCAAGAGATCAGCGAAGGCGCAGAGAGATTTCTTCGCTCGCTGAGATCGATCTCCACAGCGCCGCTCGCCTGCTCCCTGCATGCATTCCCTTCCCAAAGGAAAGACGAACTCCCCGGAGAAAAGCTCCGGAAAAGCACAAAAGTTTGCAGGCGTGCTTGGCTTCTCCTGGCCATGCCTGTCTTGTTCAATCACACGAAAAGGCGGCCACTGCGGCCGGCCTGAGCATGGCCGCTAATCGATCACCGGTCAGGGACCGGCCGGCCGGCCAGACCAGACATGAGCACGTGCATGTAAGCTGCCGAGCTACTACACTCCATATTTCCCCACCCCCCTGATCTTTCACATGATCAGTGCCATGTCTAAAAGGACACGCACCATGGGAGAACTCTTCGCCGCTTCGGTATTGCTTAACTTGTCCAAGGGGGAAACAAAAACAGGATGTGCATCTCTCTATGCTACTTCAAACAAATAATCAAAGAGAGTTGATTTGATAAAGTGTAGCTACCTTTAATTTGGATCACGATATGTACCTACGACTATATCACATCTTCCCAAGATCAAATCACATATAGTTACACTAGCACGGTAGCATGTTTGGCCACGGGCAATAGTTTCAGATATCCATTATTGGCACACACACAGCAGCTAGAACTTAAGAGCAGACCAGACGTTTGCTTCGCTTTGTCCCGACAAAGGAACCGCGGCTATTTACAGCTACAAGCTGTTTGTGGGTTTGTTCTTGTAAATTCGTCATTTCCTCACAACCTGGCTTCCCAACTGTTGAAGCCTATTGCCTCATCATTTAATGTTAGGTAATTCCAATTATTGGGATCGACGACATCTATGTTCTGGTTGCCGAAGAAACTAGCAACCCCAAAATTATTTCGTCCTAAACAGACAGAAAGAAAAGTCTCGATCGATCGAGTGTGTAAAAAGTGCAACCAAGCAAGCATGATTTATTGATAGATCACCAACGAGATGAATTAATGCACCAAGAGAAAATTTCAGCTTGTTGTGAATCGTAATTGCCTTTCAGAAAAAAAAAACCCACTTGTGTGTTTGTTAGTAAGTATAGTTGCTATCGAAATCCAAGAAATGCATGTATGTACTGGATGATGAGTGATGCAAGAGAGCATCGAATCAACGAGAGCGTGTGATGATCTCGATCAGAGCTCACCTGCATGTTGTTGTATCGGTTGAAGGTCTTGAAGCAGACGGGGCAGGAGAACTGCGTCGGGCCGATGAGGATCTGCGACGGCGTCGGGATCCAGTACTGCCCCTTGTTCAGCCGCCCGATCGGCGTCGACGCGAACCCTAGCGGCGCCGCCACGGCTTCCTCCTCCCCCTCCTCATCCTCCTCCTCCTCCCCGCCGCCGCCGTTCTCCCTGCCAATATTATTCCTCCCTTCGTCGTCGTCCTCCGCCTCCTCGACGCCATCGTCCTTCCGCCTGCCGGAGCTCATGAGCTCAGCCGCGCCGGCGCTGGTCGACGGCAAGCCGATCCGCAGCGCCACGGCCACGTCGTCACCCACCGCGGCGGATTCCGACTCCACGTCCATCGGATCGCCCACCGCCTTGGCGTTCAGGTCGGCGAAGAGCCCTCCCACGCGCTGCTGGTGCTGGCCATGGTGCCTATTACTACGGCTGCTCGCGCCGCAGGGGCCCTCATCTTCCTCCTCGTCCCCGTCCTCATCGGAATCCGCAGCTGCTTGCCGCCGGCCGCGCCGCTCCGCCGCTTCTCGCGTGATGATGCCGGCCGCCGGAGCGAGGGAGAGGAGGGGTAGGGCCTCCCGGAGCGGGGGCGAGGAGGGCGGAGCAGGCGGCGGCGGCGGCGTCTGAGCAGGTGGTGGATGCAGATGCGCGGCGAAGAAGGGCAGGGAAGGGTAGGCTGCGGCGGCGGACGGCACGGACGCCGGCGGCGGCGCTGCGGGGTGGTGGCCGTAGTAGTAGCGGTGGTGGTGCGGGTGGCTCCTGAAGAAGCTCGTGTAGGGATTCTCCATGGCGGGCACAGCTGCTAGCTAGCTGCTGCTGCTGGTAGTAGCTTGGGGTTGGGGGTAGCTTGCGCTAGCTATCTCCGCTCCGATCCGCTACAGTGGTAGACACGCTTGTGTGGTGGTGTGGTGTGCGCGGCGAGGTGGTTGGCGAGGGGTTATTATAGGGCGGGTGGGTGGCGGCGTGCTCGCCTCGCATGGAGTATTCACCGTGCCTTGGGCTGGAACAGGGAAACTGTCACTGTGAATGTTCTTGTTCCATGGCGAGGACAGACAGTGGCTGTGTTTAGTTGACGAAGGGAAAAGACCTTTTGTTTCTGGGATGCGTGTTATGTGAGAGGATGAATAGGAAAGGTGAAAAAGGAATTTTTAGGGATGCGTGTTCTGTGAGGGGAATGAATAGTAAGTGCAAAAGGTCTTTTGCATCTAAACACAACCAGTGGTTTGGATCGGCACTATCTATGTGCAGTGTGCACATTCATTCATTGTGTCTGTGGGAATCTGAGGTGGATCAGTGCTGCATGCGCTGGTCTAGTCAAAACTCAAAAGAGATCTAAGGGTGTGTTTAGATTATAAGAAAAAACACTGTAGCATAAGAAAAACACTGTAGCATTTGCTGGGAAACGTGTTTTGTGAGGGAGGAATAGTGAAAAGTTGAAATGAATAGTGAAAAGTTGGAATGAATAGTGAATAGTTGGGAATCTGAACATGGCCTAATTCGTTTTCAGAAACAGAAGCTTCATTTATTTACAGCAGGAAAATTTTCCCCAGTGCTTACAGGATATTGAAGTGTTCAACTGTTCCATGTTAAGTTCATACAGAGAATTGCATTCAGGTTCATGTATTCCAAATAGGTTTGTACAACTGACATACAATTTTTGTGTATTGCACCTTTTGATAGATGAAGAGAAAGGGAAGAAGAACTGCCGTGTTTAGTTGTGGTGGATTAAAATTACTCTTTTCTGGGATGCGTGTTATGTGAGAGGGATGAATAGAAAAGGAGAAAAAGAAATTTTTGGAGATGCGTGTTCTGTGAGGGGATGAATAGGAAGTAAAAAGTACTTTTGGAACATTATTATACTTTAAGGAATCCTGGTGGTTCGTCAGCCCCTGATTGAAGCGACTTTTGGAACATTATTATACTTTTAAGGAATTTCCTCGCGTGCAAACTTGAGGAACAAGGTAATTGATGGAACATATTATTCGTGATAGTCCATGTGCTAGTGGTACTATGATAACACGCAAGTATTCAGGAAAAATAAAAATTCAGTACCTATTCGAAATGAAAAAATCATCTCCATGACCAGTAAATTATGCGGTCTTCATCGTCTAAAAAAAAGGTACAATCATTATGTGGTACTCTCTCCGTCCCTAAATAATTGTCTTTCTCAATTTCCGATAAACAACTTTGATCCATTATGTATAAAAATATATTCAAGTTTATGGTACGATTTAAATATCATTAGATAGATATTTGAATCTAGTTTTTATAAAATTTATTTGGAGATTTAAATATTGCACGTATTTACAAATCTAGTCAAACTTGTAGCACGAAACACCCAAAACGACATTTAATAAGGGACGGAGGAGTATACGTGTACTGTTAGTATTTGGTCCAGTTGATTGATGATGGATCTGGGTTTCTGCAACTCGTTTTCTTCCTCGTTTCGCGGCAGGCCTTGGCACAGCTGATCCATGTACACATCATCGAGCTAGTACTGCTACTTGCCACCTCGTTTTCTCAGGTCAGGGTCCACCAGTCACGGATTAGTGAGAGAGAGGGTGCGTGCTATTTGCCGTGTTGTAATCAGACACCGACAACTAAGCACTGTGTGCGCAAAAACCAATAAGGACGAAAATATTGCAGATAAGCCAGGAGGCAAAGAGAAGTATGCCATTCACACAAATTAAAAGTATATGTGGCCTAACTTGTACTGCCACACAGGTAGCTAATGCTGATTTGGACCTTCTGGGTATATGTCCCTGTGTGGCAGTGGCGTTAGTTTCTGTTTTCATGGACAAATGTCTGTATGAGATTCGTGATTATCCTGTTTTACTAGCTTTGCCATTAAGCACCTCTAGATATTTGTTATGCGCTCGCCGCTTTGCCATTAAGCACCTCTAGCTTTGCCTGAGATTATTTTCCTTTCCCAATCCCATTCATTATTTCCCCATATCCAAACACCACCTAATGTTACAACACACTCATTGGATATATAAACAGACGACCATAGAGGAAAATGAAATTGTTAACTACCAAAAAATGATAGTGGAAACACAAGTAGGCACTCATGGTCTACAAAAATTATCATTCACCATTTGTACACATAAGCACGCACGCCAAAATCCTTGATAGGCCACTGCTGATACAGCTCTAGTATGTGTGTCTGGTATTAAGGTGCTTATCCAGATATATCACAATGTTTACCAACAAGCATGTGGTGACTCAAAAATGAGCTATAAAAATAAAAATAGACAAATTATTAAGTGAGATGCATGCCCTGCTTTTGGGGCCTACTAGCGCTCGGACGTCTGATGCGGACATCTTCCATCGGACGGTGCTTGCAATGCAACATAGAAACATAATTGTTGAAACATCAAGAAAACATTGTTGCGACATACAACGTCAATGTTTGCAACATCAAAGAGCATGTATTGGAAAATCAAGGTGCGGGAGAGAAAATTCCTGCCGCAACATCGGAGCTCTGTTTCATCAACATCCGTTCAAAAACTCTTGCAACATTGAAATAAAGCTACTGCAACATCACAAAATTATTGCTGCAACATCACAAAATCACAATTGAAACATATCATGGAGCTTCGCTTGTGGGAATGTCAGGGAGCGAGCGAGAGCAAGGTGGCGAGACCTTTCAAACAAAGAGGGAGGTGGTGTGGTTGGAAAGACGGATGGGAGAAGCATAAGCTTAGAAAGGTTAACGGGGAAGTAGTTGAGTGAACGATGGCGTCCGATTTTGTATCCAGCCATCGGACATAAGATCCATAGTATTATCAAAAGGCTTGCTACAGTACACTAATGACTTCCTAGGACGTAAGTGGCCAGATAGATCGGGGCAATTGATTTTTTTAGATGGAAATTAATTAAATTTTATTTGTTTAAATAACTGATCCAATCCCGTTGGCTTTCGAAATACTACTAGGTCATTAGATGGTAAAATCCGCAGTTCCAGCTTTTGCTTTTAATCGAATCAGCACAATATATTGCTAGTCTTGAAAAAAAAAATATGTGCCGGTATTTAGGAGTTTTATAAAATTGAAAAGTTCAAATTACTCCCTTAAAGTATAGAAAATGTTTGTATAACCCCCTAAACTATTTTAGTTTAATTGACCCTAAACTATGCGGTTTGGTTTATTTTACCCACGAATACAATTTGTCTTTTTTAATATCTCCATACATAAGTTGAATTTTGATTCAAAATTTTGCAGGATATTAGGGGACATCATAATGCATGTCAAGGAAATATATTGTGATTTTTTGTTATGATTTTTGTACAGTTTTATATCTTAAGTGTTAATTTTGTATTAAATATCATACCATGTCACAATAATTATAAAAAAGTTATGATGCATTTTTCTAGCATGCTTATGATGTCTAGTATCATCTTGTAAAATTTTAATTTAAGACTCCTATTGTGTATAAAGAAACAAAAAGGATAAAATGTATTAGGGGATAAAATGAACTAAATGACATAGTTTAGGGGGTAAATTGAATCAAGGCATAGTTTAGGAGATTATCCAAACTTTGGATATATCTGAGGGTGTAATTTGGAGTTTTTTTAAAAAAATATGTCCATGCCAACTTTAAGTTCATATATATCACACCTACTGCGAAAAATAATGGAAACTACACGTACGTACAGATCTACTTATGTAATGATAACTAGAGAATGCATAACGTACAGATCAAACACAATATGTAGAGGATCCATCATGTTCCCAAATATAAAGTTAGCATGCATCACGTCCAAAAAAAAATGCTAGAGAATGTGTGCATGCTATTTGCCGAGTGGATCTAGGATTAGGCTTTTGCTAAGGTACTCCCAAATGTCTATGAAAGGAAATTTTAAGTACATATTACCTCCTCCTAGGTAATATGTATTTATATTTTAAAATCTGAGAAAATATCTTCTTATTAGATCTAATTTGATTGAGTCAGATTTAACTTTTCTTTTTTTCTTTTGTATCATACATTTAGACTGAACACATTTTGCTCTTTTTTATATCATACTCACGTGGCAAGAAAACTTTTGAAAGAAAAAAAACGTGGCAAACATTTTTTTCCCTTATATCATGTTCACGTGACAAGGGAACTTTTGGGTGTAGATGACTTGGGAAAGGTGAAAGTGAAAAAGAATGACTTACACATGAAATCAAATTAACTCTCTCAAATATCCAAAGTTATGTATATGTTTTGTCTAAATAATCATAGACATAGACATGATTTGAACAACATGGAACTCCCTTGCTGCCTCCATGCCATGGAACTGTCACTCAGCTGCTGTGCCCCATGCATGCGACTGTGCCTAAGGAAGAGATACAAGCCGTAAGAAGGAAAGTGGGGGAAATTAGGAAGACCAATTAAGGAAGGTGGTAGATATTACAGGATTTGTTTTTTTCTCTCTGTATATAATAATTACTAAATTGTTCCATTTATTTTTAAAATTGATAGCTAAGATTCATTTGAGATCTTACCTCTTAGGAGGTGAATAGAGTACTTTAGCATAGCCCGAAGGATTAACTTCAAGATATTTGAATTTATTCTATTTATTTAAATAAATAAAACAAATTACTTTTATTGCTTCCTAGTAATGTAAAACTGCGTAAATGGATGGTCCACAATTACTTCATAGTACCGTAGCAAAGCCCATTACCAAACCAAACAGGTGCATGCCCCAGTCGAAGGCGACTGGGGTGAGGAGAAGGATACCCGGCCGGACCTGGAACTTCACTAGAGACCGATAGCAACCACCTGGATTATTAGCTAGCAGGAAAAAAAAGGGGAGTATATAATTCATGAAAGCGAATAAATGACAATGGACGGGTGTGGTCACATACTCACATGACACTATGGCAGTGTATAAACGGTGGTTGGATGGCTAACAGAAATAGTAAGAAAGCGCGGCTATACGCTCTATATATACGGTCGGCCGGTACGTACAGTACATAGATACAAGTGCTAGTAATTGAGTTCCTATGTACGTACCGCACGGGAAGCTCTCTTCTCGAACGTTTTCTCTTGCTGACTTTACTAGAAACATCACTTACTTGTTAAGAGCACCACGCACATACAACTTAAAAAAAAAGTACCACGCACATGCATATGTGCATCACACGTTTCAACAATGTGTTGTGATGTGGAGCGTGCAGTATACAGATTTTTCTTTGTACTTGATACTCATCGCTGCAACTTGGAAGTAGAAACTTTGTGAGATTGAGCGACAGCATGCAGATGTGTTTTGTGAACATTCGATTACTTTCTGACAGCGTCTTGCTCTTGCATATAATTATCCAAACAAAATAAACAGGCACCGTGCTGCCGGTCGTCGTCTCAGCTGTATATTCAGCCATGGTGAGTAACTGAGTATGATCAGTGGGGGCTTGTTCGGAGCTAGCATGAGACTCTGTGTCGTGCAGCATTTTTTTTTGTCAGGCCGGACCTTTTATTATGTAGTAAACGTAGAGGTGTAGTGCAAACAAGACAGATGCAGGATGTAGTAATCGTCCCTCTGTCTTTCTATTTCTAGCTAGCCGTCATTATACCTGCTCCCTCTAATCACAACAAATGTACTAGCTAGTACTCCCTCCATATTGATAAAGGATGACGTTTTAAGATTGTCCTCAAACTTTGTAAACTTTGACTATAGATAATTTTTAAGTATTAAATTTAGAAATATAAAAATAATATGAGTAGATTTGTATTGGAATATAGTTTCAGAAAAGTACTTTTAAAATATATTTTACAAATATTTTATACTAAAAAATATTAGTCAAAGTTGTGTTTTGAAGACCGTGTCAATGTCCTAAACGTCTTCCTTTACCAACCCGGAGGGAGTATTCCATATCTACGCACCAGTTGATCGATTGACCATTGAATTCCAAGATCCATGTTTTTTCTGCGTCCACAAATGTATATCTGCATACTCGACATTTTCCTTGAGCAAAAAATTAATACATGAGACAACGATGGGAGCAATAATTGTGTATTTGATTCAAACTCGGCATTGAAAGCGTGCACAGTACCTATACAGAGGCGGCCTTTACCAGCTGCAAGCCACTGTTCTGATTTAATTAGATGGTCCGTGAAATTCCTGTGGATTGATGGAGATTAGACCTGGGGAATCTTAGAATTGATCTATAGGTAGGGCATGCACGGCAATTAGTAGCACAGTTGTTGTTCTTTAAATAAATTTACATCAGTGATCCCCAATTAGAAGTGTCTTAATCATTGTTGGGGTTGGTTTTTCTTTAAAAGAAAAACAACAGGGAGCGACAATGCAATGCAATGCAATATGATGACTTAGTTATCCAAGCATGCATGGAGCCACTTGGGCTGCTGGCTATGCAATTAAGAGATGAACATATCAGATTTAGAGGCACAGCTTAGTTTTGCACCTTAATTGTGTTTCCAAGGAAGTGGCAGTGTAGCAGTTCAATAATTCCTTTTCTTTTATTCTGTGGCAAATTGAGAAATTGTTTTTTAACAGAGTGTTGTTGTTGGTTCCAAATACTCCATGTCTAAATTGAACTCAGCAAAACTGTTCCCTTATATTTCAAGACGAATACATGTCAGCGCTCTTCTATGTCAAGAAGGACTGAAGGAGTAACCAATAAAGTATAATAACTGAACAGAATACTAATAAAATCTGTTAATTAAGAAAATATATTAATAAATCTATTTAAATCATGCTTCGTGAAATAAGTACCTCATCATCTTACACAAACATGAGTTGTTTAAGATTTGTCATAGCTCAGATTTTGAGATAAAATTTGCACACCAAACCCAATCCAAAACATGTTCCATCTCAATGTTCAGTGATAAATAAAGAAAAACAACACTAATAAAAGAGTTTTGTGTAAAGCCATCCTCCAAGCTTATTGCGCCTGTTACTGGAAATGGAACAGCAGCTTCGACAGACCGAGCGGGGCAGGTTAGTCTTGGGCCTGTTTGGGGATTGTCTAATGCTAATAAAGTTTAGCCATGACTAAATTTTAGCATTTCTAAAGTAAACTTTACCACGTCTGTTTAATCCATGGCTAAAGTTTAGCACCTCTTCAGTCTAAAAAACACTAAGAAAAGTAGTATTTTGTCCTTAGCCTCTCTTTATTGATAGGAATGTAAAAGGCTAAAGGGTATGATCGTCTTTTTTATAAGGTTGGGTTTTTATTACCACCTCTCATGTAGCTAATGCTTTTTCACCTTTTTAGGGGTGGGCTAAAGTTTAACACACCCATTAGTACTACTCCTGTTTGGATGGGCTAATGTATGGAAGTGTTAGACTTTAGCACTTTCACCTATTAGCACCTGGACCCGAACATGCCCTTGGAGTTTAGAGCTCTTAGGTGGCCCATCGGGAGCATCCATCCAATTGACCAATTGTCCACGGTTCCAATTAATTAGAGCAGCTGGCGCGATCACTGTGCCATCCGGTGGGGATTTAAAGGGTAATTGAGCCTGGAGCCAGAGGCCGCAGCCGATCGACATGGATCGACCCCGATGGTACCCGCTCGGCCCGCCGCCCCCAACCAAAAGGTAGTCGCGTGATCAATCGAGCATTCATGGCTCAGCTCAACTCGCCTGCCGGCCAGCTTCACCTGCGATCGCGACATGCAAACTCTCTTCTCCTTCCGGCGTCTTATAGTAGTATCTAGCTTAGC
Organism: Digitaria exilis; assembly: GCA_015342445.1. Classification (NCBI taxonomy): domain Eukaryota; kingdom Viridiplantae; phylum Streptophyta; class Magnoliopsida; order Poales; family Poaceae; genus Digitaria; species Digitaria exilis. Next base: position 2,071,280 of record JACEFO010000112.1, read on the forward strand.
TTGTTCGTAACATCTGAAGCCACGTTTCGGTCAAAAGCTCATCACCGTCTAGCGACATGTTTGACGGCAGCGTGTTACCGGCAGCTCCGGCGCAGCCGTCCGGACTCGCCGCGACGACGAGCATCGTAGAGTGCTCGTAATTTCTTCTCTCGTATACTGTAGGTATTACTGTCGCCGCGACCATGCATGCATGGATTAAACATGTATCTTTTCGTCCTTATAGAAAAATTGAAGGGAGGAGAAGTCTGGTAGTATGATCGGTGGGCACTCTGCTATGATTTTCTTCCGTTTATTTCGTGCATTGGATATTTGGATGGGTGTGTGTCTGCATGTTGCATGCATTTGGGTAGCAAAGCTATGGGGTAGAGGATCCGAGGCAGACAGAGTGGGTTCAAGGTATAAGCAATAACTCCCCAGCAGTGCGGGCATTGGGTGTGTTTAGATTGTAGGAAAAAACACTGTAGCATAAGAAAAACACTGTAGCATTCGCTGGAAAACGTGTTTTGTGAGGGGAGAATAGTGAAAAGTTGGAATGAATAGTGAAAAGTTGGAATGAATAGTGAATAGTTGGGAATCTGAACATGGCGTGAATGGGAAATAGTGGCCAGAGAACAAGGCGTGGTGGTGTGATGCGTACAACAGTGATGTGGTTGGGCCGGCCGGCCGGGGTGGCCCGGATGGACGGGTTCGCATTCGCACGGACAATGCCAAGGGGGGCGGACTGGATGCATTTAATTGCGGACACATGGAAAAAGAGGCGCTCTTGTCTCGTCGGTCCATAGCTCCATCGGTCCCGACGTCCCGTCCACCTCCAACCTAGAGGACGGGGCGCCTCTCTTCTCTCTCTCTCTCTCTCTCTCTTCGCAGTCCAGCCACGCTTCCTCTCAGGCTCAGGCGGCCCAGCAGCTGTGAGGGGAGTACTACAATGCAAAGCGGTTGCTCATGTGAATTGAATCAATTCGCTTGGCTGCTTTGTTTGATTGGGTAGGATACGTCCTTTCTCCAATTTGAGGTGCGAGCACAGAGTATCAAAATGGGACAAAAGGTAAGGCGATCAAGGGAGCTAAATTAGTGCCCATCGATGCATGAAACTGAAAGAGCAAAACTACTACTACTAGCGTCCAGGGTTCACAAAACCGTTCAAAACCGGCCGGTTCCCGCGGAAACCGGTCAAACCGCCCGGACCGGTAGCGGTTCGGGGCGGTTTCAAACCGGTTAAATTTAAAATATTCAAATTTAAATTTAAAATGGAAAAATATCAAAAAAATTCCTAAAAATACTTCAAGGTATATGTAATCTATTGGTGTCAAAAAAATTTAAATATTTGCTCATTGATATTTTCTGCAGGCATTAGAAGTTCAAAAAAAAAGGAAAAGAAAAAAAATCGGCTCATTGAACTTCTAATGCACACAAAAAATACTAAACACACTTATATTTGAAAAATTTTGACACCATTAAATTCTACGCACCTTGAAATATTTTTAGGAATTTTTTCTTTTGTTTTTTTAAATTTTTAGTTAAATTTGAAAACATGACAAATTATGTATTGAGCCGGCTTACCGTCCAAATCAGCCGGCTTACCGCCCAAACCGCTCGGCTTACCGGTCAAATCGGGCGGCTTACCGGTTCAAACCGATTGAACTAGGATTTCATGTACATTTTAATTCAAAATTTGAATTTGTCCGGTTTTGACGGTTCCCGCAGGAACCGGACCGGTTAGCCGCTATCGTCGGCCGGCGGTTCGGCCAACCGGTTCGGTTTTGTGAACCCTGCTAGCGTCCAGAGTTGATGCATGCATGCTTGTTGTGAACCTAAACGAGTCTTTGTTGTCATGGGGCATGGGCTTATAGCTCCAGGCCACGTACGCATGCATGTGTTGTTTGGAGATTTCCAGGGCACACCCAATGCAAGCTAGAGCTTGTTGTAGCCGCCCCCAGCAAGTCATGCTAGTCGCCCTGCTTGCACAAACATTCTGTTTGCGGTAGTGTTTCAGTCGCATCGGGGGAGTCTGGGGTACTGTCACACTGCAGATAGATAGACAGATAGGACTCCGTGCCGTGCCGACTGGAGCGCTCCGTTCTTTCCTTTCCTTCTTCGGAACTGAAGGTGAAACGTCAAACGAGCTCGGCCGCAGTAGTAGCTTTCTAGAAGCACTCGTGATCAGGTTTTCTTCTTCAAATGGATGGAGGAAAAAAAAGGGGGGGCAGCGAAGAAGAGTTATTACGAGTGCCACAATGCAGATACAGAAGTACAGGACATCAGGGACGGGAGAATCAAGTTGGACTTGAACGGGTACTGCATTGCATGCGTTCGCGTTCCTATCCGGCCATCGTCGCGAGCCCATGACGGCATCCGCGGCAGCACGGCATGCTCCATGACCATTTCTGCCGCGCAAGCCTCTGCTGGCCGCTACACTCGTCAGGCATATCAATGCATGTCCCCGGCCGTCTCATTCACCCGGCCTTTCCTCGCTCGATCCGTCGTCGTCTGTCCCGGCCGGCCCCTTTCCTATTTCCGCTCGAATCCAACGACGCGACACGGCTAGTAGTAGTAGTAGTAGTAGGTGCGTGCGTGACGCGCCATCAATATAGCCATAGGGGGTCTCGATCGAGCGCCCGAGCGAGCACGCCGCCGACGCCCGGAGGCTTAACACACTACTACTAGTACATGCACAGCTGCTTCCGATCCGAATCCGTCGTCGCATCGCCCCACACGCGCATCATGCATGCATATGGCCACGCGCCCACGCCCCACGTACGCGCTCATCGATCAATGATGCATGGGCGGGCGCAGCGCTGTAGCTGCCGGGGATCGCCGCCGGTACATCAGTAGATGGATGACCCCTACACGGGTCTCATCAATCCACAATTTTGGCCCGGACCCGGCCCCCCTTGTTCGGCAACCCAGGAACTGCTCCCAAGCTAGAATGGTTACATGCATGATTTAAGTGGTTCCATGCATGTCACTCAAACCATGGGGTTTGGTTCCATAAGATCATACTCATGGAATGAAATAGACTTTTTTGGCATGGAATGGGACCAAACCATGCTGGGTTTCAAACCCTTCCATGCCTAACCGAACAAACATTTTGGGTAGATTGGGATTGATTCCATGTCAAGATATTCCATGTGGTTTGGAGCCCATTACATGCCATTCCATGTCAAAACAAGCAAAGGCCTCAAGCGGTGTGCTCGTCGATCCATTAATGTGGCTATCTGCGAGCTCGTCCGGCTTCACCCGCAAAAATTCACCTGGGACCGGGGTCGATCTTCTTCAGTCGTTCACCCCGGTGGGCCGTCCGGCAAGTCGGTTTCACTTTATCAGGTGCAGTTGACCTGACCTGACCCTGTGACCCAAACCGATCGAAGCACGAAGCCGCGCACAGCACAAGACGATCAGTCAGGCCGTCAGGGCCCGATCCATGCCGTCAGGATTGGCCGGCCGGCGGCGGACGCGCTCCATATGTTCATGCAATCATGCAGGTGTGCATGCTCACTGAGCCGCCGTAGGTAATGCCGTGTACGCCTCCGAGCTGAGACGTCGTACGTGCTTCCACCGCTTGGCTTGTGCTGTTGTGCAGTGCAGGGACGTGTGGAAATGGAAAGCGCAGCGCCGCACCGCACTGCAGCGCGGAGCAGGCGTATTAACTCCGTTCGCGCGACCGCCGGTGACGCGGAACTGTTACGAGCGGATGGCACGAGACAGAGAGGCGCGTGTCGACCGACGGACGGCATGGAACGGCTCTGGAAAGTTGGTGTGGGCACCGGCAACGCGTTAGTCCAGTCGTCATGATATAAACGTTCGATCGATCGAGCTGGCCAGGGAACATCGCTCGGGTTCCTTCCTTCCCCTCCGTGACGCATTGCCGTTCCTGTTCTATTGTTCTGCTCCGTATATACAGGAACAGGAGGTCCCATGCATGCGGCATCCGGTCCAGAACCCCGGTACGGTAGACGTAAACGGTAAAACACACGCGCGCGCGCGAAACTACAAGAGTGGAGACGGAAAACACAAAATAACATGCTGCTTCAGCCCAGAGGCTCACAATGCTACAAAATCTGTCTCCTCTTTTTTTCTTTTCTTTAGGACTGACAAAATCTTCCCTTTTTTTGAGAAAAACAAAATCTTCCCTATTAGGAGTGACAAAATCTAAAGAGGCTGGATTGAACGGAAAAAAAAACCCAGAGATCTCAAACTGGATGGGCCTAATATACCGATTGGTACCTGCATAGTTGGGCCTTGGACTTTTGTGGGCCTATTATTTAGATTTATTTCTTCATCCTGTAATCATTTTTTGTTCGTGTAATCCTGAAATCGAATATTGACTCTGAATCACGCTTAAAAACGACAATCAACGATTGACACAGACGCATTCGTGTTTTTTTACCCAAACCTCAGTCAGCTAGTATGTTTTCACGTGCGGAGTGGATAAGATGAGTCTGACGATGCTCGCTGCTATGCAGAATATGCTTCATGCCATTTCTGGCATTGGTATTTGGTGGGCCGGCTGATACGGAAAGGTTCCATAAAAAAAAAAGTTCCATTAAAAGGTATTTTTGGATCACCCAGCAATTTAAAAAACAACGGAAAGTTCCACAATGAGTCACTTTTCCACGTCTTCAGCAACTTAGTACTACTCATTGGAAAAGATCAGGTTCAAAATCCAATTAATTCAGTACAAATATCTATGCTAACTCTTTTTCTAGAAAAAAGAGGAGAATATATATTCTATCCCATTCCCATAGATGAAGTGTGATGAACAATGAATGCGATTATACAACCCCGTATCCTTCATGGGGGTAATACATGCGGCAATGGCGCTGACGCACTGTACAGGTCGGACACATCATATGCTAAAACAACTGATTGTATCCCTTGCTAGTTCCTACTTCATCAAGCCATGCCAAAAACCAGAGAACCTGCATATAGCACAATCAAAGTCGAAGGGGTGAGTTCAGAATCTGTTATCCCTTCTGAAAGACTGAAACCATAATCTTGTAGTGGGACTGATAGATAGAGTTCAGTTTATTACCTAACGTTGGCAGAAGGATCGTTAGAGCTGCGATGCCGACGAGTTTCAGCGGCAGCCCGGTGACCACCATGTCCTTGATGGTGATGTACCCGGTGCTGAAGCCGACGACGTTCCCGGGTGACCCGGTGGGCAGCAGGAACGACAGCTGGGCGCCGATGGCGCCGGGGACCATGAGCAGCAGCGGGTGCACGCCGATGGACTTGCCCAGCTCGGCCAGCAGCGGCAGCACGAGCGTCGTCGTGGCGTCGTCCGAGGTGAACTCGGTGATGAGGCCGCTGAAGGCGCAGGCCACGGGCGCGATGGCCAGCGCCGGCGCGCCGCGCAGGAAGCCGAGCCCCTCGGAGAGGATGCTGGTCAGGCCGCTCGACTTGAACCCGTCGGCGATGGCGAAGCCCGCGCCGAGGAGCAGGATGATGTTCCACTGCAGCTTCCGGCACTTGCCCCAGTCCATGAGCTTCTCGCCATCGTTCTTGCCGCTCGGGATGATGAACAGTAGCGTTGCCATCATGATCTGCGCACATGCGTTGTTTCGCAAGTTGCTGCCTGGTGAGGTTACTATGTAAAATGTGTCTGAAAAAAATAATCGAAAGGGATGGATTTTTGTGCTACTCACGGTGACCGTTCCATCCCCAACTTTGCCATCGAATAGGACTGCCCACCCTGGGATGTCGTTTGTGAGACTCCTCGTCATCCATAGAATAATGAGACCCTGCAAGAATCAGCCATTGATCCTTTTGAATCCTCTTGCAGAAGCTAATATTGGACTTTACAAGTTCAGATAGAAACTTACCCCAAACACGGTCAAAACCATCTTTTCTGCAAATGCCATCGGACCTGTCATAATTCAAAATGGAGACCAATCAGACAACTGAAGGCAATCATCAGTACTACAATAATGCTTCAGTAACTGTCAAAGAAATAATAATGAAATGGAAAGCGCGTATAATTTCAGGGTATTCAGCCTTCACCGGGGAATTGGCTGGCCAAAAACTGTAAGCAACGAGGCGCATTGCGCATTGACCAGATCATGAACGAACATGCTAGCCATTGATTGCTCTCGAGAGTCAAATAAACCAGGATTCAGAACCTACCAAGCAAGCTGAGCTCCCTTCTGAGGTGGCTCCTGTCGAGGTAAGCGGAGAGCGCCCTTCCGGTGTTCTTGGAGCAGTACATGAGGCAGAGCGTCGCCCAGAGCGCCACGAACAAGACCAACGACATCGGGAGCCCGAAGGACATCCATGAGCTGAATGTGATGGGGTCCTGCTTGGGGAAGTAGGTCGACCACATCCCCACCAGGATGATGTTCACGCCCGTGCCCGTCAGCGTGGCCATCCCTCCGATCGCCGACGCGTACACGACGCCGAGCACCACCGCCTTTGAGAACCGCCGCACCTCGCGGGCGTCCGAGCCGCCCTCCAGCTCGTCCCGCGGCAGCCGCTGCAGGATCCCCGTTGCCACGGGCATCATCATGACCGTGCACGGCGTGTTGTGGATCCACATGCTGATGAAAAAGGTCGTGCCGCAGATCCCCAGAAGCAGCAGGTGCGGCTTCACCGGGTCCCCGCAGAACAGCGCCGTGATCTGCATCACAACAGTGTCAGTTTCTTTTCTTTTTTCTTTCTTGGTCCGGATGCAGAGAGAGTTGCAGATACGGCAGGCAGGCACGTACGTTGAGGGCGAGGCGGCGGTGGATGCTGTAGTGCTCGATGGCGAGGGCGAGGATGAAGCTGCCGAGGACGAGGGAGATGACGTCGTCCATGTAGGCCTTTGCGACGGCGTCGGAGGAGGAGATGCCGAACGCCGGGAAGAGGAACAGCGGCGCCATGGACGCGACGGCGAGCGGCACGGCGTCGGTGATCCACCAGAGGAACACCCATGCCAGGACGCCGAGCATGTTGCGCGCCGCGGCGGCGTGCGCGCCGAGGCTCACCGTCGCGCAGATGAGCGCGCACGCCGCCGGGCCCGACGCGACGGCCAGGTACTTGTTCGAGAGCATCGCGCCGAGCCCCGAGCAGCAGCGGGACCGCCTCCTCGTGGGCATGTCGTCTTCATCGTGCACCGGCAGCAGCGGCGACCTCGTGACGTCCTCCGACGAGCTCTCCCAGTAGCCGCGTTGTGGATCCATGGCCCAAGGAACCGCAACAACCAAAACCGTGCTTGTGGTTCTCGAAGTCGAAGTGTGGTGTCCTAAAATGTTGTCTTCTTTTATACTAGGGTCGGGAACACAAACAAACAGAAAAACTGGTTACGGCTGCTGTGAGTTCAATTCGTATGGCCGTCCATATACACGTGGCGATTCTGTAAAAAAAAATGATCAATGATTCAAGTCGTTGAATGTGATGAAGGTCCAAGAAAACGTGCTCCACGACGTGCCACGTAAGGTAATGCTTAGCTGGGGGAGGCTTTATTACACAATCCCAGCAGCATTTTCCTCTGGCTCCCACGCTTCCACCAACCTGACGATTAACAATGCGGCGCTGATCTGGCGTCCAGATAAGCGCGGGCCCACCTGAGGACGTGGTAAAGAGACTGTTGCCGTCGCGGCCGAGTCAGCCGGACCAGCTCTCAACCCCGGCGTGATCGCTTCCACGTCCTTGCGCCTCAGCCTTTGACGGGCCGAAGAGCTGGCCGCGGCTAGCTTGGTTGGTAGCGCACGAGGCGACCTATGCTGTGCGCGCGCGGCCCGCCGCCTGCCTGCCGGGAAGCGGTTTCCGCGCATCCTGCCGATGTCTCCACGCAAGCCACGACGTCGAGCTTTCAAGGGGCCCGCCACGGGACGGCGACAGGCGGCCGCGCAGTCGGGGAGGAGGCTGATCTGGTTGGTGGCTGAAGGTTCGTCAATGCGGTGCAGCGACGGCCGACGGCGGCGGCGGCGAGTGGGGCGTCGCATTCGTGCGTGGAGGACCGCCGGTGCGATGGCCCCCTGAGACGCAACCGCCGTTTTGACGTGGTCCGTCTACGCCGTGCTCCCGACTTGACCCTGAGCCCAATAGGTGAATGTCCGAGGTCCGAGCTGCTCCCGGACCTCCTCAACGCAAGGCTGTTTCTCTGAATGTCGGCGTCGTAGCTACTAGTAATGACTGTTCCGTATTTGGTTGATGAATCCGTCGTGCACGATCCTGTCGTGTCCCGGGACGCTACGCTCCTTGGTCGTGGGCTCGTGGCACGCAGCGTCGCGCAATCCTGGGGTTTTCCCTGCTCGTGCTCTTCCGGTCTTCCCTGCTTGTGCAGTTGGGACTAAAGCAATTAGTATATTTGTGCACGTGTGTCGCGCGGGACGGTGCAAAGTGTGTGCGTGTGCTGCGTAATGGCTGACGTGTACCGAAGCGGGAAATATCACATGCCAAGGCCGATCCGTATCAGCGGTGTCGTGGTCGTATGATTGGTCCTAGACGTTACCTAGCCTATAAGCCTGACTCCGTTCAGCAATAATCCATACACGGCAGATGCATTGCACTTGCACAACGCAGCAAGTTGCTGGATCGAGCCAAGAGGGCCTCGCTTCATCGCTCGCCTAATGCGTGACGTCATTTCGAAGCGGTTGCTGATCCGATCTTGGACTGGATTTTCCAGCCGAGGACAGAGCTGTAGTACGCCATGAATCGCTCGCCACAAGCTCCGGGTCACTGGGGGGACCAGGAGCTGAGAGCAGGCACGTCACACTTCCACGCTCCACGGTCCCGCCGCAAAACAGGTCGCCGTCACTGGGCGGCGGTATCTGCCTGGGCCATTGAGCGAGCCGTGTCACACATAGCGGCGTTCGGCTGCAGCAGGAATTGTGTCTTGCCTTCTGCCACGCTGGGCTCTCTGATAGTCTGATCTGATCTCCGAAGAAACGAAAATATCGACACGAACGTTCCATCCGGTGGTGCCACTCGTGCTCGTAGATCCTTCTGCCCCAATTCGGTGTAAGCTGCAAGTGACAGGTGGACTTGCTAGACGTACCTCCTAGTACATCTTCGATCATCTTCTGTTTGGTTTTTGTTCTTCTGCGGCTGAAATTTGGATGATGTGTACCACATGATAGGCCACGAGAGCCCAATGTCTGCTTCAATGATGAGCAGTAACATAAAACAATCTGGTGGACGTTGTGCACCGTGGGGCAACGTACGCGACAGCTCGACGCGACGGGTCGTCCCAATTGGTTGCCGTCGACGTCGTGCCGGTGCAATCATTCAGGCGACGAGACACGAGAGGCCCCGGCTCGCGCGCCGTCCGTCGGGGACGCGCCGATGCGGCCTGTCCAGGGTTCCACCGTGACAGCGAGCCGGTGCGCAAGTTGGCTACGAGCAGTGGTCCTCTGAATATACATGCGGTGTCGCCGTGTCGCGCTCGGCAGCTGCTTCAGGCCAGGCTGCTGTGGATGTCTGGACTCTGGATGATGATCGGTTGCCCGCCACGCGCCACCCCCGGCCGCGGCGAAGCGCGGCCGCCCCTTCTCCTGGTCTTGGGCGTATCTGTCGTGTGCGTCAGTGCGTGTGTGTCTCTCCTTCCATCCTCACCGGTGTTTAAAAATTGGATTTTCTGAATAATCGAAAGATTTGGGCCGACCCGGGCGCTAGTGGAGTCAAATCTGCTGATGCGTCTCGAAAACGGACCACTTTGTAGCCGCCATATAATATTGTTTCATTGTTTTGGCCTTTGCGAGCCGAATACACTATGACCCTACCCAACATATGCAGTTATGCCAGTCAGCTTGTATGTTGGATTCGGGGAACGGATAAGCTGACTGTTACTCCTATTCAGGATAAGCTTCATGCCATGCCATTTCTGGGATGGGTAAAGCTGACACGGAAAATTTCCAATTAAAAAGGGCGTCTCAGATTATCCTGCAAGTTGCTCCCGATCTTGCAAATATTTTATCAAAGGGAGCAATCGGTAGGAAAGCTATAGTACGTTCAAATTACAGCAAAGATAAGCTACAATCGCATACGCCTCTATCTATACATAAGAAACCGTATGTGTACAAATCTCTCTTGAACTAGGAGCTGAATTTCTCAGAGAAAGAATACATCCACAAGACCACAACTCTTCATCAGGCACTGGCACTGTACATACTGTACAGGCCAAACGTCCTACTTGCACTAGAACTAGACTATGCACTTCTAGACAACCAACGGTCTACATACTGAAATGTTCCAAAAATGGACACATGAATTGAATTTGTTGGAATCAGATTGATTCCTGTAGGATTTGAGGGAGAAAAAAAACCGCGCTTTCAAAATAGGCCTTAGCCTGACACCTGACAACCATATGCTGTTTACATTCTTACTACTGAATCCATGCCAAAAACCAGAGAGCCTGCATCACAAACAAAATGGAGTCAATACTCAGTACACAATGTTTTGTACGTTCTGAGCCCATGGAGGTGTGACCAGATTTTAGTTACCTAACGTTGGCAGCAGTATCGTGAGCGCCGCAATGCCGACGAGCTTCAGCGGCAGCCCAGTGATCACCATGTCCTTGATGGTGATGTACCCGGTGCCGAACCCGACGACGTTCCCAGGCGTCGCGGTGGGCAGCAGGTACGAGAGCTGCGCGCCGACGGTGCCTGGGACCATGAGCAGCAGCGGGTGCACGCCGATGGACTTCCCCAGCTCGGCCAGCAGCGGCAGCACCAGCGTCGTTGTAGCGTCGTCGGAGGTGAACTCGGTGATGAGGCCGCTGAAGACGCAGGCCGCGGGCGCGATGGCCAACGCCGGCGCGCCCTTCAAGAAGCCCAGCCCAGCGGAGAGGATGTCGGTGAGGCCGCTCGACTTGAACCCGTCGGCGATGGCGAAGCCCGCGCCGAGGAGCAGGATGATGTGCCACTGCAGCTTCCGGCACTTGCCCCAGTCCATGAGCTTCTCGCCGTCGTCTTTCCCGCTCGGGATGATGAACAGGAGCGTCGTCATGAGGATCTAGGTACAAATGTTGCAAGTTGCTGTCGGGTGAGCTCAGGCGGCAAAGGAAATGGTGAAGAAGATGTGGAATTTTTTTTTGTACTCACAGTGACTGTCCCATCCCCAACTTTGCCGTCGAAGAGGACTGCCCACCCAGGGATGTCGTCCGTCAGGCTCCTGGTCATCCATAGGACAATGAGAGCCTGCAAGAATTGGCCACAGATCGTTTGAGCTTCATGGAGTCTGAAACCTGAATTGGCGCAGAGACCAGAGATGCGACTTACCCCAAATACAGCCAAAACCATCTTCTCTGCAAATGCCATCGGACCCATCAAGCTGAGCTCCCTTCTGAGGTGACTCCTGTCGAGGTAAGCAGAGAGCACCCTCCCTGTGTTCTTGGTGCAGTACATGAGGCAGAGCGTGGCCCAGAGCGCCACGAACAGGACGAGCGCCGTGGGGAGCCCGAAGGACATCCAGGAGCTGAAGGTGATGGGGCGCTGCTCCGGGAAGTAGGCGGACCACATCCCCACCAGGATGATGTTGGCGCCCGTGCCCGTCAGCGTCGCCATCCCTCCGATCGTCGACGCGTACGTGATGCCGAGCACCAGCGCCTTGGAGAACCGCTGGAGCTCCCGGGCGTCGGCGCCGGCCTCCAGCTGGTCGCGCGGGAACCTCTGCAGGATCCCCGTCGCAACCTGCACCATCATGACGGTGCACGGCGTGTTGTGGATCCACATGCTGATGAACACCGTCGTGCCGCAGATGCCCAGCAGCAGCAGGTGCGGCTTCACCGGATCGCCGCAGAACAGGGACGTGATCTGCATGCCGTGGAACAAACTACACAATGTTAGTTCTCGTTTTTTTTTTAATTGGTCTGTCTCTTTGTCTCTGATCATTTGTTTTTGGACATGTTTGCAGTTTGAAAGTTGAAACGTTTGGTCCCGCGCGCGTGCGTACGTTGAGGGCGAGGCGGCGGTGGATGCTGTAGTGCTCGATGGCGAGAGCGAGGATGAAGCTGCCGAGGACGAGGGAGATGACGTCGTCCATGTAGGCCTTGGAGACGTCGTCGGCGGAGGAGATGCCGAACGCCGGGAAGAGGAACAGAGGCGCCATGGACGCGACGGCGAGCGGCACGGCGTCGGTGATCCACCAGAGGAACACCCATGCCAGGACGCCGAGCATGTTGCGTGCAGCGGGGTGGCCGCCGAGGTCACCTAGAGCGCAGATGAGCGCGCACGCCAGCGGGCCCGACGCGACGGCCAGGTACGTGTTGGCGAGCACAGGCCTGAGCGCGGAGCAGCAACCTCGCCGGCCCGTGGGCTGGTCCTCGTGCACGGGCAGCAAGGGGCGCGTGACGTCGTCCGACGAGCTCTCCTCCCAGCAGGCGCGCCGCGGATCCATGGCGGAGAGAAAAGAAAATCGCAAGAAAGCGGAGTACCGTGCACCTTTTTCTGCTGTACAGCCGTCACGTTCGATCGATTGCTTCTTGAAGCGTGGAGTACGAAATGGCTTGCCTGCTCTTATAGCCGCGGGGACACATGACTGTTACAAAATCGAAAAGTATTGTGGCCGCGAGCTCGTCCCGACTTTTACACGTATGCGAAAATGGCTAGAAAAAGAAGTTTGTACAAAAGTTCTATAAAAAGAAGTTTCTATAAAATGACCGGAAAGTCCATGAGTCCAAGTGGAACGTTCAGCTGTGGCGCGTCACATCGACGTGCCATGCCGGAGGACATTATCCATCCGGGGCAGGCTCCATTTGCACGATACATTAATCTTCTGTTCCAGGCTTCAAAGCCACCACCAGCAGGCAGTCAGCAGAGTCCAGGAGATGATTAACTAGCCGCAGCGGCGCTGCCTACTTGGCGTCCAGATAAGCACGGTCCCCGGCCTGGAAAGCGGATAAGATCCGCCGCCGACGCCGCCGTGTCCGGCGGCGGCCTCTCGCCTCCTTGGACCGAGCGGGATCGCTCGCGACGCAGCCCTTGGCGAGCCCAAGAGGCGGCCGCGGTTGGTGCACGGGGCGACCTGCCCGCGCGCGCACCGGCCTCAGAACGACAAGGATTCACCACGGCCTTATCCGGACAGGTCGACGGTGCCCGGCCTCCGACACGGACTTTTTTCAAATCTCCAACCGTCCAATAACGAGCGACGGGAGCACGACGAGCCGTACTACGTGAACTCTTGTCCCGGACGGCGGGGACGGAGATCGATCAGGAGAGATGGGTGGCTCCGCCGCTCGATCCATGCCATGACCAATGCGCCAAAGCGACGTCCGTTTCGGGGCTATGCTATGCAGGCGGCGCCTCCCCGAGATGCGACCGGACACGCGCGGCAGGGCGTGGTGGAGCACGATTTAGACTTGAGGTGTGCTCCGTCCATGCATGTGCGGCCGGACCTGAGGCGATCGGTGGATGACGAGCTGATGGATGGATTTCGAGACGCTTGCTAGCTAACCTCCCGGGCTTGGCTTGGCACGCGTCTCTGACCGATGTGGCAAGGCGCAACCGCATGGCATGGCATTGACGTGGGCGAACTCGTCGTGTCGTGCCCCCGGACGTCGCTGTGCGTGTGTCCCGCTGTTCCTGGTCGTGGCAGGCAGTGTCATGTTATCCTCGGTTGCGGGCGACACGCGAGCTTTCCAGTTGTGTGGCTCTGGAATTCTTGATGCGCATGTGTCAAGTGGCGCCTGCAGGAATCGTGTTGCGTGACGGCTCGCGGGGGCACTGACTTGTGGAAGTATCAAGCTTGAGGCGTTGATTGATCGCCCGTAAGTATCGATACAGAGTCGCGTGATAGGCTGGGCTCGTACACGTTACAAGCCTGACTTGGTCGGGGCTGATGACTGATTGGATCGATCCAGCCAGCACCGTCTGTTCGCTTGCCTACGGCATGACGTCAAATGGGAGGAGTCGCGAGGCCGGCCGCCGCTTATCGATCTCTTTGGACATGGACGGGATTCCACCGGCCCGAAAGGCGTGCGGGCGTGCGGCGAGCTATGAGAAAGTTCGTTCCAAGATCTTTTGCCCCCGGCCGATTTTCTTGGTAGGGGCAATGAATATTCCGCCCTCGGCCGGACGATCGGTGTGGCCCTTGTCGTTGCTCGCGTGCCGTCCTGCCTTCTCGCCACGAACGAGTCTAGGGAGTCAGGGTCGCCATCGCTGGGCGCAGGGCAGGCATTCTGTCTGTCCAGCCGTCTGCCGTGTGGGGGGTTCGGATTTCTGAAGGAAAGAAAGATCGATAAGAACGTTCCATCCCGGCGCCACACCACGATCCGCACGTAGCAGCACAGCACTCCTGTCGTCCTACCGTATATATAAGCTGCAGGTGCCACGTGGACTTGGCTCGAAATATCCACTAGCTGCTGGAGGTGGTCGTGGGCCAGTCGGGTGGCCGCCACGCGAGCCGCGGCGGAGCGTGGCGGCGCAGGCGTGTTCAGGCAGCGTTCCAGAGTGCAGGCTTCCAGCCTCCGCGCAGTACACGTCTGAGCTCTGACGTTTGTTGTTTGTGCTACCAGTATTCCGATTTGCTTTCCGGGAGAAGCAAATGGCAAGCATGATAGTCAAACCACGCGGAGTTGGATCATGCGCTTAGGAGGAAGAGGGCGTTTAACTTTTCTATACCGGGGTATAAGTCAGTTTTATGATCTGTATTCAGCGACAGCATATTAGTCAGTTGACTAACCGCATGAGTCAAATGGGCCGAATTTCCATGGGCCCAGTCTGACCTGTTCCCAGGTGGATGATGACTGCGGCTTTGAAAACATAGCACTTTGTTTGGCCCATAACAGTTTCCAGGTCCCTTAGGAACAAATGAAGCCCAGTACCGAAAAGTTTAGGTCCATTAATGAACGCTATCTGTATTTTTTAGAAAAAAGTGCTCTTTACCTCCGTGGACTAATGCACGAGTTTAAAATCTCCCCCGGACCGCAAAACCGTCTTATATGCCTCCCCGCGGTATCAAAACCGTTCACTTACCTCACTGAGGGCAAACTAGGGCGGTTTAGGCGGACGTGGCGTCTAGTCAGCCCGACGTGGTGCCTAGTCAACCCGTCCACATCTGTGGTCATCTATTATGTGGCTGTGGACCGCCTATGTGGCCCGGAGCCCACCTGTCAGTGGACCTCCGCGCCCTTCTTCTTCCCCGTTGGCGACTCCGCCACCGAGACGCTCACGCGTAGGCGATCTGGTCGTCGGTGAGCTGGTCCGCCATGGTCTCCAGGCTCCTCTCGTCGAGCGAACGGACGGACGGTGCCGGGGGCTGGCCGGAGAGATTAGGCAGGCGGGGGAGGTGGTGTGGGCGTGTGGGGATGGGGTGGGGGGCGACCGGAGGCAGGCAGCGACCAGATCGCCACCGAGACGCTCACGCGTAGGCGGGGGCCTGGAGACACGTCACCGCCGTCCCCGAGTCGACGATGACGCCGCCGGAGCCCAACGCGGCGTCCATGGCGCAGGCCGAGGAGGGGATGGAGAGCGCCTGCCCGCCCACCGAGATCCCCGTCATCACCACGTAGTAGAAGGTGCTCGTTCGCGGGCTCCGGACGAGCGGCGTCGTCACCGCAGTGTCCTCCGCCGCGCCGTCGCCGAACTGGAGCGTGGACGCCGAGGGGGAGTCGTGGTCCACGAGGCAGTAGGAGAAGGTGGTTGCCGAGATCTGGGAGGGGAACGAGAGGGCCCCGCCACCAAGAGCGAGGAGCCCCGCGGCGCTGACGAAGAGGCCCTCGTTGTCGTGTCCACACCTGATGGCGACGTTGGTCACCGGAGACGAGTCCCCGAGCGTGAACGTCTCGGTAGCGAAGTTGCCGACGGGGAAGAAGAAGGGCGCGGGGTCCACTGACAGGTGGGCCCAGGCCACGTAGGCGGTCGACAGCCACGTAATAGATGGCCACAAATGTGAACGGGCTGACTAGGCGCCACATCGGGCTGACTAAAGACGCCACGTCCGCCTAAACCGCCCTGATTTGCCCCCAGGGAGGTAAAGTGAACGGCTTTGATACCGCGGGGAGGCATATCATACGTTTCTGTGGTCTAAGGGGAGATTTTAAACTCGTGCATTAGTCCAGAGAGGTAAAGTGAACTTTTTTCTATTTTTTATAGCCTCTTGAAGCCTATTAATGGTGGACTACATCACTTTGTAACCTATAAAATCTGGTATTCTACACCTCAAACTATCTAAAACCATGTTAACAACGGTCTAAGGTGATTTTGGTGATGTGAAATCACATATTCACATGTGGTAAAATAATATGACAAACATATGTTTTAAAGTCTACTTTACCCCTAAACTATTGTCTCTAAACTATACAATTGGATATTAAACAACTCAATCTTGGGTATTTTCTTAGTCATGTCTTGCTAATTTTTCTAGTCTTAGTTGGAAAGATAGTTGCTTTCCGTGGTCCGAGCAGAATTGAAAATACTTCTCACCTAAAATTAGATGTTGGACTTTATACCTCTCACGATGAACCCACACTATAGTTGCTGGATTTTCGTACACATGCATCTTTACTAGTATTATATAATATTAGACTTATTTTAAACAAAAACTCAATTTACTTAAATAAATCGTCATAAAAAAACTTTTTTCTTTTTCCTTTTTATTAAAAAGGTTGAGCTTATTTCCTTGAGCCCAACAGCAAAATGGTTCGGCCCAAATTAACAAGTGCTTCCTAAGTTCCATGAAAAACTTAAATAAATCGTCATAAAAAAACTTTTGCTTTTTTTCCTTTTTATTAAAAAGGTTGAGCTTATTTCCTTGAGCCCAACAGCAAAATGGTTCGGCCAAAATTAGCAAGCGCTTCCTCAGTTCCATGAAAAATACAATTCTAGGCGCACAAAAGACTGCAATTCTATGAATTAGTTGCCTAATTAAGTTTTTAGATTTGATTTGCATGCTAAAATTAACTTCGGCCACCATGTCGGGAAGTCCAATTAGTTATAGGAAGGAGTATATAAGTCTTTTCATGACATCATTAATATGTATAAAAACGCTATAATTGTATTCTTCATAGAACGGAGTGAGAGTGGTCTAGAAGGGAAGAAATAGCTGATCGATGAAACATAATTTTCCTTTCCTCTAAAACTTAAATTTCGTTATTGAATTTGTGCCAGATATTTACACCATGTTGGAGAACAAACAAAGAAAAAATCAATGATAACAGGGGAAAAAACCCAAAGAATGATCTGTTTTTTCCTCTTCGCTGTGTACTCTGCTCTTCGTTTCGCCTACTCTACACCAAGCGCTACCATGGCCTGCGATTTCCAGTGCCTGGCCTTCTCGAACCCATTGGCGTACCGCTCGAAGTCGTCGACGGTCATGTCGATCTCCTCCTCGGTGTTCATGACGAACGGCCCGAGCTGCGCGACGGGCTCCCCGATGGGCTCGCCGGCGACGAGCAGGAACCTGAGCGTCTTGTCCGGCGACTTGTTCCACACCTCGAGCCCGTCCCCTTGCCCCAGGAGCAGCAGGTGGTGGGCGCCCACGGGCGCGCACCGCTCGGCCCCGAACACGCCCTCGCCCTCGAGCACGTACGCGAAGGCGTTCCACGACGCGTCCACGGGCTGCCGCACCGCCGCGGCGCGCGGCCTCACCGTGAAGTCGAGGTACAGTGTCGGCGTCCGCGTGCGCACCGGCGAACGCACCCCCATCGCGTTCCCCGCGATCACGCGCACCGTCACGCCGTCGGCCGACGTGCACGCGATGTCCTTGCTCTGGATCTCCTGGTACCCGGGCTCGATCCTGCACGTCGTTTTCGAGTGTCAGTCAGTCTCGGTCACCTTGTGCTGATGATCGGGCTCGTCCCGACAGGGGACAAGTTGTGTTGGAGTTGACACGATCACACGAGCACGATGCAATTGACACATGACTAGTTGCTAGTACGTCGTGTCGAGGGTCAAGGACAAAGAGCGAGGGGCTCACATTTTGTTGGCGGAGGAGAGGTTGACCCAGAGCTGCAGGCCCTTGGAGGTGCCGGGGCCGGCGGGCATTTCGGAGTGCACGATGCCGCGGCCGGCCGTCATCCACTGGACGTCGCCGGCCTTGATCGAGCCGCGGTGGCCCTCGAAGTCCTCGTGCGTCACGGCGCCCTGAAAAAAACAAGCGTTCCATGCCCAAGGAGAAAAAGTCAGAACTCGTAACTGCTACTTGATCCGTTTTACACGAGTTGACCACTTTCTGGTCAGAACTACCGCTACCAACTCGTTTCCGATCCTTTTTACACTGATTGTCTACTAGTATCAGGGAGATGATATATAATGCTTTTGTTCATGATGGTTTGCTGGTGTGGTGTCGATGCCTTGAGCGCGCAAAAGTAGAGCAACGCGGGGGGTGGTTGACGCTTGACGGGCGCGAGGTGGCTAGCAACGAAACCGGGGCCCTCGGGACGCGGATTCTTCGATTGCAGCCTTGCAGGGGAAGAAACTTTATATATATATGAGAGAGCTGCTGCTAATGTCAGCTGGCGTTGTTGACAATTGGCGCCACGCGGTTCGCTGCCTAAAGCCCTGTTTAGCCGTCAATCTAAACGCTGGCCGTCCTCTAGTCTTTACGGCACAATGGGAATTAAGAAGGGAATGCTAGTTGGTGTGGTGGAGGATGCCAGGGATTCTCATGGCGGCTAGTCAGGTTTGCTCTGAAGGAAACTGACGAACGAAATGGGCGACGAAATGGTGGAATCGTGTGCGTTGCGTACCTCGAGCATGTAGGTGACGGTCTCGAATCCTCTGTGCGGGTGGTCGGGGAACCCTGCCGGAGCAGAAACTGCGCGGGATTCAATTCGGACAGATAATCGGTTAGTAGTTCAACAAAAATGGGACACGGGAAAGCCCGTTCAGAAAAAGGACAGAATCGAAACTCACCGGAGAACTCGTCGAGGACTAGGAACGGATCGAAGTACCTCAGCTCAAATCTGCACGCACAAAAGCACCGAGAAATCAGCGAAAGCAAGCCAAGAAACACAAGCATCCGGTTCTCCCTGGCCACGGATATGGCAGCCAGCCAGAAGGCCAGAACGGCCATCATCCGGCGACGCGGCTAGCTAGCTCACCTGCCGATGCTGCGGCGGACGACGGCGCCGACGCCCTCGTGCTGCGGCCGCGCCAGGAACTTCCGCACCACCTGCCGGGGTTTCTCCATTGCTGTCACAGCCTCAGAAAAAAGCACCAAAATCCTCCAGCTGCTGCTCTGCTCTGCTCCAAACCTCCTCGGCTTCGTTCTCCAACCGCCGGCTGCCGACCCGTGTTCCTTCCTTGTGGCGGCAAGTACGACGACGACGACGATGGCTTTGCCAGTTGCCTTTGCCGCCTCTTATATAGGATTCCGTTACGGCCCCGAGGTCAAAAGCGACAGCGGAGCACCCTGCTTGCTCGCTCGTTTTCTCTGCGGGCTGCGGCGCTCGGCTCCCCTGTCGTGCGTGAGAATGTATGTATAAAAACAAGAACGCCATGGGCGCATCGCATCTCCCCCCAAGTGGCCAAGTCTCCTTCCTTGCTTTGGACGGCTTCGCTGCCGCTGGTCACGCTGACGCCACGCGCACGCAAGCCCGTTCCGTTTGAAGGATTACGTGCGCCTTGTGGAAGCGTCGCATCAGCATGCCGTGGGTGGCGACCGGCCAGGGCTAATTCCTCGCTGTTAAGGCGCCACGTTTGCTAATCCTGGTTCTTACAGGTCAAGATCATCTTCGATGACTTTTTACTGATGTGGGGGGCGGCTCTGCAGAATTTACTGGAAGTGGAAGTAAAATATCTTTTTCTTTTGTTTCACTGGGTAATCCTGGTAAAGACTGTTCGTGTAATGGAAACGGAGCAACCGTAACTTTGACGGGCATCCGGCAACGACGGCAGGGAGGGCGATCATTGCCTATGCATTTTGTTCTTGCAAGCAACGGTTCCATAAGCGAGCAGCAGGCTCAGGGGTTCATGGCTCCGATTCTGACTGACGGAGAGGCTTTTCACGCGGCTTGACAGGACCGGCCGGCCGTGCCTCTTCGGTTGGTGATACTACCATGACGTACAAGTGACCTCACACGCCGGCAGCTGCTGCGTGATGACCTCTTCAGCAAAGCCCCCCAAATCCCGAGCCAACTCTCAACTTCGTGGAGCTTTCCTGGGTGGATTCGCCAACTGCCATGTGCCCAATGGCGCCGATGCCGTCCTCATCACATGGAACAGCTGCTAATCTCCGGTGGAAGCATCTCATGACTCATTGTGCTCTTAAAATAACCTGCAGGTTAGCTGCAGGTGAAGCATCTCAATTGAATTTTGTTTGTGGTCCTCTTTGTTTTTTAATCCCTTTGATTTTGTAGCCAGTTTCTTTTGATAATAAAAGAGTGTGATGTTAAAGTGGGGAGCAGAAATGGAATAGGCCGCTTGGATACCCCTCTTTTCTGGTCACCCAACGGCCCCGCCCATAGATTGATTAGTCTTGTCTGGGCACTTTCCAAAACTTCTGATGGAATTATTCTATGGGCACAACAACAAATCTAAAAATAGGCACCGAAAATAAGATATTTTGGTGGCTGAAATGCGTAAAATATCATCGCAAGGTCAGTGCAAACAATCTCTTTATGTTGCGAGTCATTTTGACTGACTATTTTTTTTTTCTCCTTTGTTGATCCTGAGTTTTAGCTGAGAAGACTTGAAGGTGATGACAGACATGCCGGGAGCTGGAAGTGATGCTGCCGTCACGGCAACCGTGACAAAGAATTGACAATTAGTTGGCAAACAGCATGAAAAGCTAGCTCCCTTCGAGGCGAAAAATGAGACGGGGTTCCGGATCAGTACTGGTACGTGTTCTTATCAGCTCTCTCGCCCAGTTGGCGACATTGCGTCTACCATCAGCCTGACGTATGTGTGAGTCATGCCGACGTTGTCAGGCTGCTGCTGGAGACGATAAACAAGTTCTGTTGGAGCAACATGGGGTGAGATGTCCGTGTCTCGCATTCCCCACGATGTAATTAAGGCCATTGTTTCATCACTTTATCTGTTCATTCAACTGACAGTTAGCTTACCATAAAACCTTAAACTATGATCAGGAATTTGAAACCTATACTACTCTGGTCAGGTAAACCTAACTCGTTCCCAATTTTAAGCAGCAGGAGCAGCATGGGCCTCGTACATTTTGAAAGGATCTAGTCACGATAGCACGGGGTGACAAAAAAAGAAAGAAAGAAAATATATTACAAGTGGCACAATTAACACACTCGCTCACAACAAAACACCCACTGACAACTACCAGAAAGCAAGGATGTCCTGGAAAAGAAATTAAAGCAAAAACAACTGCAAATTATCAGCTGAATACTCCATAGACAAGTGTTTATCCGCTGCATTCCGCACAAGGGAGTATTCAGCGGCAGCACAAGTATAGCATATATAGCCAGCACGTGATTCCATTGAACAGGAGAGGTATTTATATGGAACATAAGTGATTCGATCAATAAACACCCCGGTGTGCATACATAATGACAACTCAGACAATGCTTTTGAAATATGATTGTCTAATATCTTAGCAATGAGTCAGTCCAAGGTGTCAAGAATGGGTCAAGAAGATGGCCATGTTTAGGGGCAAAACTCCTGGGGAAACACGGCGTTTGGTATCGGAAACTATGTCTAGCAATTAACTACATCATCTTCCAAAGGTACAAAATATTCATCCACCATCAACACAATTCTTTAGCGTCATAGAACCTCACAGAACTTTGTACTCAAAGCTTGCAACTGCTTACAAAGCAGAAGCATAGTTGGTCAAGATCCACCCTTTCCGTACTATCGATGAAAGAGAGATATCAATATGATAAACTCTTAGAGACTATTTTGTTCCTAATGTTGTTTCCATGAGCTTCACTTGTATTGCGGTTGTTGCCAATGTTGAGAACACGCAATGCATACTTGAAATGTTCTAGAAGGTTGTGGAAGACACGAACTTTGCCATCTATGAGGGATAAGGTTCATCGTAAAGTATCTAGAAAATAAGGGAGTATGCATGAATAAAGGTTACTCTGCTTCATCGTGAAGTTTGGAGTACTCTAGAACCAGATATTTTTTTAGAATAGAAATATCAAGAAAATAGATAAGTATGATAAATGTTTTAGAGTTAAATTTCACTACCATGTGTAGCTACTCTCACCTTCAGTATGTCTGGTACGCGGTTATCACCTGGAGTATGAAATATATTTCCCAACATACATATATCCTTTTTTCTAATAGCAAAGCCCCCATATCTATTGTGGTGGAAGGCTCCATCCACATTTTTTGAAGTAGTTTTAGTATTTTATAATAATATATAAAATGTATCTAAACTAGTCATGAGTAGTATTAGCTACACAAGCAGTGCACTAGAAGGGTGAAATCAATAAAATGAACTTGAAGCATTGTCAAATCACTAATCAATAACTTACAGATTATGATTAGGGTATCATGGAACTGATTTGAGGGGCAGAAGTCAAGGATACGTACAACAAGAAACAAAAGGTGTGATAGCATGTATAATGAGATGAAGTAACATAATTCATCAACGTCTTTGATCCCAAAGATTATGATTAGGTTATATGTCTTGTGGCACACTTATAGATGATGCATATTGATCCATACCAAACAGCGGAAATGACCACCTTAATCCTCCATGAATTCATACCCTTCCTCATGGTAGAGTCAAATATTAACGATACGTAGGAGAGTCACAAATGACATGTACGACTTTGGAGGATAGTTGTATGCCAACAGTGTGGTCCACCGTATGAAGTAGATCATGTGACATCAATACAAGGGTCAACTTGCTACTGCTGCAAGGAAGAAGTTGGAGTTACTGAATGATAGTAAAATCAATCTATTATCGAGAACCACATAACATTAGAGTAAGGTACAATTATATCCACATTCCAATAAATCGTTGTAAGGAAATCGACACATTGACTTCAGCCCAACAATCTTTAGTCAGCTCGAAAAATATGAAGTGTCATGTCACTCCATAATAGTATCTCTGCCAACACGAGTGGTGGTGGCGCCCGAAGCTTGCCACACGCGTAGATAACTTCATAAGATCCGCTAACAAATGGGAGGGGTAGCAAAGTAGTTAGGCTCCAGTCCGCAGTGTTTAAAGAGAAGGCATTGGGATGAAAGATCTTCTCGTAGGTGTGCTAGCAGCTGGTGCCACTTGATTTGTAGGCCCATGTGCACAAATGATGTAAAGATGGTGGCTAGCAGGGACTATCACCACCTGAACTATGATGAACTTCAGCTTGTCATCGATCGGGCAGGACACACCACAAAAGAGCTCGAGTAGGTCGTTGTTGTGGCCGATGATGTGACCAGAGCCAGTGACCTAGAAGTAGTGTATGCGTAGATTGTGCAACGGATGGCCAGTGACCCTTCCTTTTTACTTTTCTAACTTTGAGGAGTTCCACTACCTACACAACGTAATTACATCGATTCGTCGGAACCAGTCTCTGCGCCTATCCTTTTCCTTTGGGTTCTAGTTTAAAAATCGCTTTTTTCCAGAAAAAAGGATTTGGCTCAGGATTTCCTATTTTCATTCTAGAGTTCCTCTGAATTTAGAAGTTACAACTTAGTGCTTGTTCGTTTCCATCATATTCAATTCGGCCAAAAATAATAGATACAACGAGAAATTCATGATAGGTATAATAAAAGATCGGAATTTATTCCAGGTCGAGAACTAAATTACTCATGAGAGATACAACATGAGACCAGGAATGACTCCTGACCTCTTGACCAGTGGATTGATTCTCGGTCTCTTGGTGTACCATGTCATGAGGAAATTGGTTTCCAACCCGGAATAAATCCCGGCCTATCATTGTGCCTATCATAAATTTCTTGTTATATCTATCATTTCCGGCCCGGATTGAATCTGATGTAACTTAACAAGCCTTTAGTAGGTTTCCATACCAAGGCTTAATACAATCAAGTCCGTAGGGTCTACCGATTTCGCCATATCCCCTTTTTCCTTTTTTCTTAAACTGAGTTTTCTTGTTAAATCTCATCCATCTCTTAGTTTTTTTTTGAATTATTGAATTCATTATTCGACGTAGTCTTAGTCTAGCAGCTTATTCCTATTTGAGAGATCTCACCCACTTATTGCAATTCTAAATTGAAAATTTATTATATCGTTGATATATTTTCAATTCAATCAAAATAAATATATCAAAAAGTTTTTCCTTTTTAGAGTATTCAAAATCATGCTATGATGCTTAATATTTGTTCATTTTAGAGTGAAGTGAATGTGAAGTCCCTAAACTTGCGTGGGTATGTCATCTAGGTCCCCAAACTCTCAAAACGCATTTATGGGTCCCTAGACTTGTATGTGTATGTTATCTACGCCTTATCGGGTCCCTAAACTTGTATGAGTATATGATCTAGGTCCCTAAACTTGTGTAGTATGTCAAATAGGTCCAAACGGTATCCAAACTCATTTTGTGTGATGACGTGGCATGTCACGTGGCATCTACATGTACTTACAATCACCAAAATAAATGAAAGAATAATTATATGACAAATATGTTAATCAAATTGACCAATTTTTTTGTTGCCACCGTTCAATCATCCCTCACCCCCTGGTGTGCTGCACCCTTGACCCTGAATCCATCGGTAGCAGGGTAGGGCACAACAGCAGGGTGAAGCCTTAGAGAGAGAGGGAGAATTGGATTTTTCTAAAAAAAATTGCCCATGTGCCTAACATATAAGATCCACAATTCTTTTTTGGTTTTTATTTTCTTTTACTGACCATAAGTACACGTGGCACACGATGTTATCACACAAAATGGATTTGGAGATCGTTTGAACCTATATAACACAATATACAAGTTTATGGACATAGATGACACACCCATACAAATTTAGGGAACGGGATGTTACGAGAGTTTGATTACCTAGATGCCACACCCATACAAGTTTAGGGACCTAAAACACGTTTTTAGAGTTCAGAGACCTAGATGACACACCAACACAAGTTTAGGGCCGCTCGTGCACTTCATTTTTTTTTCTAATCTGAATTAGAATTAGAATTTTCATTCTCTATGATTCTATCTTCTCCTTAGTGAACTATTTATCCTAAAATTATTAAGAAATGAAAAAGTTTGATAAATTAGAGAGAATCCTATTTAAGAATATCATTTAGTTAAGTATATTAAACTAACTTTATCTTTATGAAAGTATAGTATTTTTCTAAAATTCTAAGTAGAACTTTCAATTTTAAACTAGTTATTAACTAAGAATCTATGATTAATAACTAAGGTATGACATTTTACAGATTCCCTATATATATTTCTATTTGTTACACTATTTATGTTATGTAAGCCCACTTAGCTCAGAGGTTAGAACATTGCATTTGTAATGTGAGGGTCATTGGTTTAAATATGATAGTTGGCTTTTTTCTCTATAGATTTTCCTGTCGTAACTTGGGCTCATCATGCTATACTCGCGGGGAAGGAAAAACAAACAATTTATGCTTTAGTAGCTACCATTTCACTGTTCTAGTATCCACTGGCTTTCAAGGAATGAAATATTACCAAGCACCCTCCACTGTTTCGGATAGTACTTATGGCTCTACCTTTTCCTTAGCAACTGGCTTTCTTTTTTTTTTTTAGAGAAAGCAACTGGCCTTCATGGTTTTCATGTGATTATTACCCTCAAAATCGTGGCTGGGCCTTAATTCTCGCGGCAGCCCAGCCACGATACTAGATCTCGTATAGCTCAACTGGGCTGCAAGTTCTACACGGAACTCCGCTGGGCTGCCACTTTTAGCTCAACCCAATATTACCTTACTGGTTTTTTTTTGTTTTTTTAGAAGACTGTGACTGCAAAGCAATATTTTCTTTTTGTTTTCTGTGCGTGTCCATTGGGTTACCCGGTACCTTGTTATCATCTAATCTTCCACTGGAACATTCAAACAAAAGACACAACATACTTAGATGAGTAGAACTTGCACAATACTCCCTAAATAATTTCGTTCATCGTTTTCTAAAAAAAGACTTTGATTAAATATATAAAAAAATATTCCAATTTTGATACAAATTAAATATCATTAGATAGATATTTGAATCTAATTTTTATATAATTTATTTAGAGATCTAAATATGCATGAATTTTCTATAAATACTGTTAAACTTTTAGCACGAACACCTAAAACGACACCAATTTAGGGATTGAGGGAGCAGTATATTAGAAAAGAGCTTTGTTACGGTGCTTGAAAAGAACCGGTGGTTCCTTTCTCCTTAAATACTGTCAACCATTGATCTTGAAAACAGATGTTTTTATTGTAAAAGGAGAATTTAGTCTTTTATTCAGTCCACACTAATCAGGCTACCAAAAGAAAAAAAAAAATTGCCCCTTCGTCAACCTCCTCCGCCTTCATTCTCTGCCGGCGAGCGAGTGCCCCGTGGTGTGCGAGCGCCAGAACACCATCGGCCGCTGCCCCGATGACTTGCTATGCAGCCCACGCTTCACGCTGCTGATCCGCATCAGCTCGGCCTCCTCCTCCCTCATGATCCTCTCCTCCTCTATCTCCTCGTCCTAAACGACCACGAAGACCACCGCCCGCTCTGCCTCCATGGCCGTGTCTGGCGCCGCTGGGTGCGGCGGCGGTGCGTCTCGCTCCGTGGTGGTGGACACGGTGGCACTTGGCGCCGCCACTGGGGACTCATAGCTTGGGGAGAGGACGACACGACAAACGGGTCAGGTGACATGGGACGTGAGCCAGGCATCGATGCAATCAACGTGGAATGCGTGGGCGCACCTGGGAATAAGCCGAAGCATGTCGTCGTCATCAAAATCGCTGAGATGGGTATTCGTCGAGCTCGCCGAGTGGGGGACCCGCGCAGTGGCGGAGGTAGATGGAGAAGAAGCTGCGAGTCCCGGCGACCGCACGCACCTCCGCTACTCCGCGCATGTCTCCAAATCGCCAGCGACTGTAGCCCGCGTCATAGCACGAGCTCCTCCCCTCACCTCATCCCCTCAAACCCCTTCCAAGCCAGGAGCTTCGCCGCCGCCGACCCGCCGTAGAGGCTGAGAAGAAATGGGCCACGGAACGGAGCTGTTTTGCTTTGGAGAACAATGAAACGTTAACGAATGATTAGGAAAGTACTAATATACCCCTCTGGTTATTGTCGAAAATAGTTCCTGGGCCACCATTTTAGTTCTTATAAGTTATAACATGTTTTTGTAACTTGATCATTAGATCTGGGAGAATGAACGACCCTTATTATTTTCAAACGCTGTAAAAATTTTCATTAGAAAACAGTCTAATTTACCACTCAAGTATAACAAAAGTCTGAAGGACCTCTTAAAAATTTCTTGGTTTAGTTTACCCTCTGAACTATGTAATTTGTTTCGATTTATCTCTTAACATAATTTATCTTTTTTTCTATCTAAGCACAAGTGTAGTTTTAAGTTGAAAGTTTGCAAGCTGGTAGCATATTTCTAACTATGATTCTTGGCTAAATCCGAGGGCGGGGAACGGGCGACCGGATGGCCAAGATCGGTGTTCGTCGGACACTTTTCAAAAATTCCCTCAGACTTCATTGGAATGGAACCTATTGTCCAATCCCCTCTCCAAGGAAATTTTGTGAAGAAGCCCTCAATTTCCTTGAAATTAACTCACAGACCAATAGTTGAAATCAAAAGTTACTCAACATAGAGCTTGATCTAAAATTAAAAAACTACAACATTATTATGGGGAAAATTTTAAATTCAAAAGGGCTTTCACAATTCGTTTGCACAAATTTGCATATGACTCATTGCACCTAAAATTTCGACACCAAAACGTGTTCAAATAAAAAAAATGATCAATACAAAAGTTGCTTAGAATTTCAAAAACTAAAGCTTTGCTACATAGTACAATTATAAATTCAAATCCTTTTTCTTAATTCATTCAACATAATATCTTATTTTGCTAAAAAAATATAATATTTTACTATCGCTCTTCTATTGCCTGTTATGCTTGTTATGTGTTAGCGGTCGTTAATGGTACACTTTTGGTAGAGTGTTGATATTGTTTTCGGGTTTATTCATGTACTAACCTACTAAATCTTTCTATTGGTCGTCCTCTTAACTTGGTAGACATTGTCTTTATTGTCATGTATTTTTAAAATTTTGTCAATGCAATATATATATCACTTATAGTTTTGTGTAGATTACTTGGTTCACCGACGCCAATCTTATTTGTTCATCTTTCACAGTCCAGAGTCACTTGGTTTAAACCATAGCCAATTATTTACTACTTGAGTGTACTTGTCTTAGTATACAACCCTCTTTGGTTTTCTTGTTTTCTATCTCAAGAAATGTGTTTAGCTCACCCATCATATGCATTGCTAATTCATTTTATCAGTGCAAACTTGGCAACCAAAACAAGAGAAATATCACCCTAAAAAATCATTGACCCATTGCCAATGCCAAGTAAAAGGAGTTTGATTGACGGAACCCATTTATATTGCCTGTCTCCAACAGCCGGACCTAAACTCAAATATACTCCCTCCGTCCTACAGAAAGAGTAGTTCTCGCTTCCTGAGAAAATAACTTTTTACAACTTTGACCAATTATATATATAATAATATTAATATTTATAATACATTATTAGTATCATTAGAAAGATCTTTGAGTCTAGTTTTTTAACAAATTTATTTGAAGATATAAATGTTGCAAGTTTTTCTACAAATTAAGTCAAAGTTGAGAAAATAACACGTGCACGCATCTCATAACCACTTTTTTTTTTTTTTTAGACGGAGGGAGTAGGTGCTGCACAATTCTTTTGGGTACCCAAATATCCCTCCAAAAGAGTACCATTGCCGTGACCCATTTTGGGTTTGATTCAACAGGCAACCCAAATATGCCTATCTTTCTCTCCTCGGCCCAGAACTTCTGGCCTCCTCCCTGCGATCTCGTCCCCGTCTCCACCACGCCGCCGCTCGAGCGTCCATCGAACCCTCCGTCCTGCCTGTGCCGAGCACGAGGTGAATCTCATCGATGAAGAGGATGACCTTCCCTTTGGGTTCCTCGACCTCCGTCGTGGAGCGGCTCGTCGACGGCGGCGAGCCGAACCGGGCGGCAGAGGAATTGAGGAGATATGACGAGGCGAGCAGGGCGGCGGCCACGCACGAGGTGAGCAGGACTTCGGCGGGGATCGAGCAGGACCTCCTCCTGTGCGCTGGCAGTGGGATTGGCGAGCTCACGGGCCAGCACGGCGGCGGGATTGGCGAGCTCGCGGACGGCGGAGGAGCAGGGGACGGGATTGGCGAGCTCGTGCGGCGGCCGGATTGGCGAGCTCACGAGGTTTGGGATAACCGCGAGCTCCGAGTCAACTCATCCCCAACCGCGAACTCCGACGGGCGAGCAGGCAGAGCAGAGCAAGCCCGCAGGGAGCCGCGCCCCTTGGTGGCACCCACGGCCGGCAGAGCTCGCACTTGAGCTCCTCCCCTCGCCTGCCTTCCCAAGCTCCACTCCGAACGAGCACGCAGGCCGCCACCCATGGCCGCCCATGTCCCCTTCCCTTCCGCACCTCAATCCCCAAAGAAGACCCCCGGAATGGAACCTCCTCTCCTTCATTTACCTCACTGTACCCTTGGATTGGAGAATGATGGCCGGAATGGCCGTCGGCTTGAACTCAGTGGCTCAGCCATGGCGGATAGGGGAGACGAGCAGGAAAGCCGTGCACTCTCTCCCTGTTCCCAACCTCCTCTGCTTGTTTTGCCTTCCCTGTTGGAGAGTGAAGGTTATGGGTCTCTTACCTATGTAGTGCAGCACCCAATACAGCCAAATGGGTCTCCATTTTGCCTATCATTGTTGGAGATAGAACATACACTTCGTCCAATACATGCTTATTTAGAATATAAATTTTGATATCTATTTGAATAGAAATATAAAATCAAACAAACAATTTCTAATAGTTCCTAATTTTAGACAAGGAGCCAACGACACACAATCTACATGAAAATAAAAGAAATCTAAAAAAAGTCTATTTTTGGGTTGATAATTTAGGTAAGCCTAGCTACATGACATTAATTTTATACAAGCTAGGACTTGTTTGGACGCCAACAAAGGATAACATGCCCATATTGTGTATAAAATGAAATATAAAACTTAGTAGTTCATAGTTCTCACACGAAGTCAGTTCTCCAAGAGCAGCATCTCAGTGAATCCGGTAGAAGGTATGTCAAACAAATGTTTTTCAATGAAGTGATTCAAGACCAATTTCGTGAAGTGATTCAAGACTAATTTCATGAAGTGATTCTTTGAAATAAACCAAGGAGTTGCAAGCTGAAAAAAAGTAACATTTTCATATTTACTCTCGTTGAGTAGCACTTCATACTTAAAATTTGGCCTTTGGATAGTTGGAAAATGGAGGTGGAATGAGAAATAGGAGATTGAATAATAATTTTTTATTGTTTGTATATATAGGGCGATGGATATGGATGCCTTGTTTTTCCACTTCTTCATACATATATCCAGTCCATATTATTTCGTTTTCACAAACTCCATCCAAAGGGCACCTTAGAGAATCATGAATAATCACTTCAATCACTTTTTTTTATAGTGAATAGAATAAAAAATAGCTATAAGGTTGTTTGCAACAGCATCCCCTAATCCACCCTGAACCTCTATTATAGGGAGGTTTTCCAAAAAAATCACCTGCAACGATGCCCTGAATAGGACCCTCTAGTCTCTCGGACCTCCCCGTACTCCCCCAAATCTCCAGGCTTCCTCCGACTCCTCCAAATCGCCACCTCCCCCAAATCGCCGCCTGCCCCGTCGCCGCCTCCCCCTCCCCCGTCGCCGTCACTACCTCCCTCTCCACCTCCTCGTCGCCATCGCCGCCTCCCTCTCCCTGCCGCCTTCCTCGTGTCGACGGCAGATGACGGACGACGTGCAGGTGGCCGGGCTGGGCCGCGTCGAGGGCTTCCGCGCCTTCGTCATGGAGCTCCCTTCCAATGGTGGAAGGTCTTCTTCGTCACTGGGTGCGCTGCGACGCGCTGCTCAGAGGTGTGGGGAGCTGGCATGGCCGGCATTGGCCTGCTGCTGCCGCTGCGGCGAGAGATGTGGTTGTTGCTGCGCCAGCGGAGGCCGCGAGGTTGGTGGCTGTGGGGTTAGCAGGGGAGGAGCGGCCGGTGGCGAGGCGGATGATATGGATTGTGGCTGGGGGTGCCTTCGGATGCGTCGAGAGCGGCGTTGACGGCGGCATGTGCGCATGGCGTTGATGGCGGCGGTTGATTGGCGGCATGGGGATGGATTGGCCGGTGATCTTCTGGACGAAGGAGAGGACGGCGGCATCGCAGGAGGCGGCCCTGGTGCGCTCCTGGGCGAGGATCACCTACTCGCGGGCGGGGCGGGTCATCTCCTGCCGCCGCCACGCCTCCTCACAGATCATGCGGTCCTGCTCCCGCTTCTCGATGGCCTCAAAGAAGCGTTGCTACATTGTCCTCTTGGTGACCAAAGGCGGAGGTTTTGGGGTTTGGGCGTTGGTGGAGGCTGGTGTATTGGCGGGAGAAGAGGAGGGTAGGGCGATGGGGTGGGGAGAGATCGGACGGAGGTCGAGCAGACGGATAGGGGAGCATGGAGAGGATACCGTTGCAATTGACCTTGGATTTAGAGGGTGAAATAGTTTACTGGGTGTTAAAATATTCTTTTAGAGATTGAAATATACATGATACTATTGCAAATAGTCTAAGTTGTGACGGCACCATAAGTCTGTTTACCTGCGAAACATCTACACGGGCTACGGTGCAGACATTGTGACAAGTGATCACGGCAATAAACCAAACACACCGAAAAACAATATCTCAAAAAATAAATGTTTTCTAAGATGAAATGCAAACATAGCGAAGAGCTGTTGATTTCACACGCACGACAGTGCGCAGCGTGTAAGATGTGAGAACCCGTAACTCGATCGCAGCGGAAAAAAAAACTTAAGGCACCCTTCAAAAGCCATTCGAGAGGCGAAAGAAAGAGAGAAGATAAACAAAACGCCAAAGCGTGATCAAACCAAAGAGAAGAGGAGGAAGAAAAGGGAAGAGACCCAAACTACTGCCCGTCTTCCATCTCACTCCCCCACCTCGTCCGTCCTCCTGCTCCTTCCCCTCCCCCAAATTCCGGTCCTCCTAAACCGCCCCGCCCCCACCTCCTCCCCTCCGCCGCGGCCGCAATTCTCCACCCCCGACTCCGATGAATCCGATTTAAGCATGTCCGCCGCGTTAGCCTGCCTCCGCCGCAACCCCAAGCGCCGCCGCGACGCCCCCGATCATGCGCTGCCCCCGTCATCCAAGCAGCCGCTGATGGCCGGCGCCGACTCCGCCGAGTCGTCCTCGTCGGCCGCGGCCTCCGCTTCGGGGGCCGATGGCGCATCGGCGTCGGCGGGGGCGGCCGCCGCCTCGTCGCCCCCCGCGTCGCCGCGGGAGGCGCACTTCTTCGTGCGCGCCACCGACTCCAAGACCATCGCGATGCACGCCGGGTGGGACGACACCGTGGGCGCCGTGCTCCAACACCTCGGCGCCTGCGGGTACGGCCGCGATTTGCGGCTCCTCCACGAGGGGCGGCAGCTCGCGCCGGAGGCCACCCTAGCCGAGCTCCGCCTCCCGAAGGACTCGACGCTGCACCTGGCGGCCCGACTCCGATCCACCCAACACCCGCACGCGTGGCAGCTCGCGGCGCACATCGCCGCCACCGCCGCCGGCGCGGAGTCCGGGCCCGCCAGCGTCCCTCCTGCCGCCTTCTCCCTTGATGAGCTTGTCAAGGAGTTCATCCTCCGCGGCCACCGCGCCAACCTGGGGCTTTCCCGCCACGATCGCGGTGGGGAAGACCGGGCCACTGGCGACCATGCGGCAGAGTACCTTGATATTTTCATCCAGGCGGGCGCCGCCCTAGCGCTGGTTCGCCTCTACCTCTCAAAGTCCCCCTTTCGCTCCTATGCTGAGCGTGCCATCAAATACTTTATCGCCACGGACCCTTCCTCTTTACCAATGGACGTGCTGGTCTTGACTGCTCCAGTGCTGCTTGAATTCTGCCGCTTGCTTTCTTTGGCTGCGGGGAAGAAGGAATTGCTTTATAGATCATGCCGCCGTTCGCTTGCATCAGTGTTATCCAGTCGGCCCAAACTGCCTCCGTCTATGAACTCACCAACCAGGTTGATCGAGCAAATCCTGCCATTTGCCCGTGAAACAGTGGATATGGTCCTTGAGGGACTCACATCCATGTCCATGATTGTCTCGCCTATTGATCTCGATGAGTTCACAAACTTCTTTAAAGTGATGTGCCAGCAGACACGCCATTGGATATCTGGTGACGGGCCGATGCCCAGGAATCTGTACAGCAGGGAGTCTGAGCATGGTAACACATGGATATGGTGGTTCCACAGCATGTCGATGGATGTGTTAAAAAGGTTGGATGAGTGCTTAAAGAGGTTGGAGATGGACCTGTCATTGTCATCAGAGAACACCGGGGTTGTCGAAAGTCAAACCGTATGGGCTGCTCGATCACACATCCTGGTTGTGTTGACTGAACTAGATTTCATCTCAGGAATTTATGAGGATGTGGGGCACAACCTACAGCTTGTGTTGATGGCACACAGGGCACCGCTCAACGCCCTTGTTCGTTGTTCCAAGAGAAATGAGCGCCTCCATTGGCTTCGGAAGTATAAGAATCTACTCTGCTTCGAGGCAAGAAGGAATTTAGTCTTCATGATGCTCCCTGAAGGGAGGGATGACTTCGGGGAGCTGCATGAGATGTTGATTGATCGGTCTCATTTACTTGATGAATCCTTTAATTACATCGCGCAGGCAAGGCACAGTGAGCTTCGAGGTGGGCTGTTTATGGAGTTTAAGAATGAGGAAGCTACAGGTCCTGGGGTTTTGAGGGAATGGTTTTGTTTGGTGTGCCAAGCTCTTTTCAGTCCGAAGCAAGTTCTCTTCTCGCCTTGTCCTGAGGATAAACGAAGGTTCTACTTGAATGAAAGTAAGTTTCCTCGGTACTATCTTACCACTTCACATATAGTTCTATTGGTGTGTTACTACAGCCAAGTAACTTCAAACTTGTGGGGTCTAATATAGTATTTGAGGATAAATTCTGCATTGTGATTTTCATATTTCCAACCTAAATATTTGATAACACAATGATAGTCAAATATTTTGAAAGATTAAATGCATTTATTTCCCAAATGACATGTATTTGTGAACCAGAGGGAAAGTAAAACAGTAGTATGATAAATCCTTATCCTTTCCAACTTTACTGGGCTGCTTATTGCACACATTGTGTGCGTTTTACCCATCAGTCGCATTGAAAGAAAAATATACCTGCTACAAAATGTAATTTTGAAATTATCTGTAACATGTTTTGTTGAGCTTATCAATCCTGAAAGCTGCCTTATGTGATAAGACTATGCTTGACCAAAGAAGTACTAAACGGCTGCCATGGTCAATAGCTGTAGTGGATTCTATCATATGAGCCAGCTGGGGGAAAATTATGATGCAGTTTGTATGTTAACTGTCCTCCCATAATAATAAAAAAAAAACCACTCCCTACTTATTATTGTTCCACCTTTGTTTTTTTTCTTTTTTGATTGATTCTTATCTATTCATTATCTTTTGGACAACTGATGTCCACAATGATTATATCCTCTAACCTTTGACAGTTTTCTGCATATTGCAGCATCTGCTGTGGATCCATTGCATTTGAAGTACTTCACTTTTGCGGGAAGAATAATTGGATTAGCATTGATGCATAAAGTACAAGTTGGAATTGTGCTAGACCGTACCCTGTTCTTGCATCTTGCTGGGAGAAGTATTACACTAGAAGATATTTCTGTGGCAGATCCTGTCAAATATGCAAGCTGTAAAAGGATTCTGGAGATGAATGCTGCTGAAATTGATGATCTATACCTAACTTTTTCCCGAGGAGCTCATGAATTGGGTACTCGAGAGATTATCGATCTTTGCCCAGGAGGGCAGGATATCAGTGTGAATATCAGGAACAGAGAGCAATACATTGATCTTCTTATTAAGAATACCTTTGTGGACTCTATTTCAGCTCAGGTTACCCATTTCACCCAAGGATTTGCTGACATCCTAGTTAATCCTGAGCGCCGTAAAGATTTTTTTGAGTGTTTAGATCTAGAAGACTTCGACCGGCTTCTAGGGGGAAGCAACGACACAATAAATCTGCAAGATTGGAAATCAAATACTCAATATAATGGTTACAAAGAAAAGGATCGCCAGATTACTTGGTTCTGGAAGGTATGCTATGTTGCTTTGTATAAATGTGATGCATTTTATCATGAATTATGAGTTTGTTGTGCTGCTTTATGGTTTGACCATCTTCTCGTGTACTCAATTTTTCATGCAAACATACCATTTCTCACTAAACTCTGTTAGATCTTGCGGGATTCACAAACATCATTCATTTCTGCAGACCAATCAGGTCAGTGCATGCAGTACATGTCCTAGTGTTGTGAAACACGATCCTAATACAAGTGTATGCAATAACAGCATCATTCACTTATGAGACACATTCCGTTATATACATTCCTGTCCCAGTAAAAATGTTTCTGCAGACCAATCAGGTCAGTGCATGTGGTACATGTCCTAGTGTTGTGAAACACAATCCTAATACAAGTGTATGCAGTAACAGCATCATTCACTTATGAGAGACATTCCATTATATACATTTTTGCCCCAGTAAAAATGGCTAGTAATCAAGCACAATATCACTGCAGAAAATTACGTTTGTTAATGTATGGTATATCTTTTTATTGATATGCTCTTCCTAGTTATCCTTTTGTTTTGCCTCTATCGTGTTGTCTTAGCAGTTCATGAATTCAGTTTGCCATAATCCATATGTATCTTCCAACATATGGTACATGTGTACAGCCGTTATGTCTTGGTTTGTGTTTGAATGGTCTTTTACATTGTTATCTTGTTGATCACAATCCTAACAGATTCTGAACTTGTAGTTCGAAAGCCAAAACATTATGTTGAGCTTGCGTGCGTGCAGAGGAGGTGAAACAAAAGTCAAAGCTTGTTTGTGTCTGTGGCAGGTTTAAACCACTAGGTTGAACTTTAGTGTTAATAATATATATTTCAATCTGATCCCATGCACTAGTTGGCTGTGGTGGCTACATTAACCCTAAGACCTCAACTGCTAGAACCTTGCACTCTACTATTGGTCCACATGGCTCTATATGTTTTTATCATCAATAATAGTTGCACCGTTGTTCTACCTTTTTGGTGGCTCTGGAGTAAATGAGCATACCAGTGTTCTTTATTCATTTTGTAGACTTTATTTTGTTGCCTTATGCAATCTTGTTGATCCTTTTGTGAGTGAGATGAGAACAAGAAAGCAACTTTTCTCATGTTTCTGATGCATCTTGGTTGGAGCTTCATGAACAGGAGCCAGGACCTGGTGCTGTAGCCTGAGATCGGCCAGTATTTATGTTGTGGATTGTGGAAGTGTGGTAGTAAAGTGATAACATGTTTGCCCTGCTTTGGCCTTGTCTGAAACATGGCTAGTTGCCCCTTGTTATCTTGATTCTTGCATGTATCTGCCAAGAAATTCAACTTCTTGTAGAACAGGAGCAGCCCCGCTATGTGTTGCCAGTCAGTTTCTTGCA
This sequence comes from Digitaria exilis, assembly GCA_015342445.1. NCBI lineage: Eukaryota > Viridiplantae > Streptophyta > Magnoliopsida > Poales > Poaceae > Digitaria > Digitaria exilis. Next base: position 2,107,787 of record JACEFO010000112.1, read on the forward strand.
TCCTTGGATACTTATTTGTTTCATACTGCAGGCAGTCGAGCGCATGCCAATCGAGCAACAGAGGCAACTCCTCTTCTTCTGGACTTCAGTGAAGTACTTGCCATCAGACGGCTTTAGTGGGCTGAGCTCAAAACTGTACATATACAAGACATCTGATTCACCTGACCGTCTCCCTTCATCTCAAACCTGCTTCTACCGCCTCTGCCTCCCTCCTTATACATCCTTGAAAATGATGGAAACCCAGCTGCAGAAGATCACACAAGAGCATGTGAGCTGCAGCTTCGGTGCATGGTAGTTTCTCCCATTCTGGAGTCCGAAGTGGTATATTCTGTACATATTGTAGGTTAGTGACATCCTATTATCTCATTGAATCTGATCCTGGAGCTTGAAGGTAATAGGCTGGCCGTTTTATTTTGTTTCTTTTTTCTTTTGTATGTACCGTGAGCTAGTGTTCTGAAACACTTAACCTAATGTAGAATGAATTGGTAGAAGTCAGATTCCTTTTATTTCCAAAGAGGTGTGATGCTGCAGTAATGTAAGCATGTAGCTGCGCTTCACTGACTCATTGTGCTGAGTGCTGACGAGCTCCTACTACCAGGGAACGCTGCTGATGTGATGCTCAGATTGATCTGTTACCAGACAAAACAAAAGCATGGGATTGCCTTGTGTTTGGAAGGAAGTTGACTTTGGGGAATGCCCTCCATGTTCTTTTTTTTGGAAAGATTGCCCTCCATGTTCTGGTCAGCTCCTTCAGACAGGACCCGTAAAAAAAACCAATCCTATGAAACTGGCAAACTTTGGTCAAGCCCTTGTCGCAGCAATTTGGCAGTTCTTAGCTAATTCTCAGTCTCTCAGACATGTTTTTTTGCCTCGGATGGGCTAACCATGGGCAGAGGCCTTCTGGGAAGTGAGAAATGTCCTAGCAGGTTCTCAAGGATTGTAGCCTAGCCCATGAATGCCATCGATTTTTTTTATTCTGAATTACAACCATTTTACTTTATCTGAAATTCTGCAACGTCCTGTATCTGGATTTCGTTATATTTGCCCTCCATATGCTTTGCGTGCCCATGCTACGTAAAATCTGAGATGAATTATTCATCAGACGCCCCGCTACGTTCTGCGTGTCCTTCAGTCTATCGTCTCCGAATGCCGATGGAGTGATCAGAAACTCAGAACAGATCATCAAGGAAGCAAATTACCTGACCGCGACCGTCATGTAACATGAGCACAAGGCTGTGCTCGGTTGATTTCAGAATCCTGGGCGGGGCCTGAGCTGCAAGCCCGGCAGATCCTCGGTGATGCCTTGTACCAGCCTATCAGGCATCGGCTGCCAAATTCCAGAGCGTGTCTGATGAAAGAAGGGCTACTCGCAAAAGCAGGGGGCGGCTCAGATGCGCGTTCCTTTCCCACCCAGGAGCTGCACGTACGGATCGAGTTCGAGGACAATACCGTGGCCGAAGGAATGTTCGTAGGTCCGTGCCCGTGCTGCACACCTAGGAGGATTGGGCACTAACGAGCTGAGCCTACCGAACAGTCTCACGAATTCACGATGGCATCGAAGTAATGAGCTTATTCTCGTTCTGAGCTTTAACGATCTTTATGGCCGGCCCTTGGTACCAGGACCGATTCCAGTTCCCATCCAGGGAGCAACTGGCTGGCGCGACACTTGGCTTCCACGAAGCTTTTGTTGCGGATTTGCCCTTGAACGATTCGTTCTATCGATCATTCTTCATCCCTTCATTCATCACACAACACAATGCAGCCATGCAGGTGAACGTAACCAAAACGATAACCCAATACCCCATACTGCCAAGCATGATACTCTAGATAACATGACACGAAACAACACGAAATACACAAAGCTGCAGCGGCAGGGCACGGGGCACGGGCACCGCGCCACTGACACCGGGCCCCACCACCCGCGACACACTTTTATTTAGCCCACGTCGCAAACACACGCACACACCATTAAAACCGTAGCGTACTGAACAGCGAGCCCGTGCCGTGTACGTGCGCACGCCGGCACGCGGCTGCCACGCCACGCCGATCGAGCCACCGTGATCCACCCATGGGCGCCGTCGCCGGCTCGCCGCACGGCTTTACTCGCTGGCCTTCTCGACCGCCGGCTCAGCCGCAGCGGGTGCCGCCTCAACGACCGGTGCCTCGGCAGCAGGAGCGGCGGCCTCCGGCTCGGCGGCTGCTGGCTCCGGCTCGGCGACGGGCGCCGCCGCCTCCTCCTTCACCTCCTCGGCGGCCGCCGGCTCGGGCTCCGTCTCTTTGGGCGCCTCGGCCTCAGCCTCGGCGGCTGGCTCCGCGTCGGCAACGGCTGGCTCGGGCTCCTTGGGCGCTTCGGCCTCCGGCTCCACCGCCTCGGTCTCGGGCTCGGCCGGGGCAGCCGCCTCCTCGGCCACCGGCGCGGGGGTCTCCTCCTTGGGAGCTTCCTCGACGGCGACGGGGGTCTCTACTGCAGGCGCCTCCTCGGTCACGACGGCGGTCGGGGTCTGAACCTGCACGTATCACGACGCGTTATACAACATGGAGTATACATCAGTCATAAAGTACCGCACTTAATATTGGTTTTAGTCCATTGTTAACAAAAATAAAAACAAGTAGAGGTTCGAGATCATCGCCATGAAAAAGGAGACAAAAAGAAAGCATTCACAAGCATTTGGATCAAAAGATAATGGAAATGCGCATCACAATAATCCATGCATATTTATGAATCAAAGGTGGTGATGATCGAGCAAGAGCAATCGATCAGAGAATGGGACGAGCTAGCTACCTCGGCGGTGGCCATTGGTGATGAGCGGAAGGTTGATGACTACAGGAAGTAAGGAAGGAAGAGTGGCTAGTTGGCTAGCTAGAGCAAAAGCTAAGTGCCTAAAGAGTGAGCTAGCGCGATCGATCAGAGAATGGGATTGGAGCTGTGCTAGCTTGTGTGGAGCAGCTCTGAGACGGGGCACTATATATAGAGCCAGCCCCGGTGGCAAGGCCGCAATGGGGAGAACGCACAGCCCAAAACTTTTTTTAAAAAAGAAATATAATGAGAGCTGTTGTTCGTATCGTGATCGGGAATCTTGATAGCTGTACAAGCACACATGAACATGTCATGCAAACACCAAAAGGTGTCCATGAGCCATGACACATGGAAAGGGTCCAAAAGGGGTGGTGTGCACGGTGTCTTGGTTATTTCACTCAACAGGCCCGGTGAGACTGGGAGAGATCAAGTGATCATAGGCTCACAGATCGATCGGTGGATGTTCCAGGAAGGGGACAAGTGAAATCTGGCCAAATCTCGCCCTGGTGGCGAATGTGGTTTCTCCATCTGTGGTCGAACATATCATCTACTAATTTCGCTATAAAATGTCGTGTTGTATATTCATCACTCTCCCCTCCCAAAATGCAGAACGTTTCAGTTTTGTACGACTCATTTTTTTTACAACTTTGACAAAAGATGAATAAGATCTGAAACATCAATTCAATTTCATTAAATCCACTGCGGAATATGTTTTGATAAAGCATTTAGGTAATATTGTAGGTATTAACGTGTTTTCTATGGTAGTTTTGTCATACCACAACCGACGGACAGAGACTCTACAGATCGTTACTGCATACTACTCTTAACACTTCGAATCTTAAAAGCTGTTTCAGCGACAAATTCATCATCACTGGTAGTCTACGAACAAGTGGCCTCACATTTCTCCGTGGCAAGTGTACCTTTTGAGTTGTAGCCTTCGTTGTGGTCATCTCGTGCAGGGCTCTGAGGTGTGCATCTCATTGCTGCTGCACGTTCTACTCCGTCCTTGGCCTCCGTATAGTTAATTAATTGCCTCGTCTGGACCGTCTAATCGTTCTCCTCCCCCGCAGCCAAATCAGCAAGAGAGATTCCGCAGCTTTGATTACGGCGGAAGAGGGGGCTGATTAGTGCTTTGTTCGTACGAGATTATAGAGAGGTGGAAGCAACAGAGGCTTTTGTCGGGTTAGCGTGCAGACAATGCAATTGGAACCAGCGAATGTGCATCTGAGCAGTGCTAAGGAATGCTAGTGATGTGATTTGGAATTTGGAGTAGATAAAGTGTAAGGAAAATGGCCCTAGGCCATAGTTTGTGATTTTGGGATTGATTGACAACATAATCATTGGGACTAACAATTTGTCGAGATGATATTTCTAGGTCCCAAGGATATTTTGGAAGCCATCCAAATGCCTATATAACCAATATCCAAATAATGGTTATCCAAAAGATGGCAATGAAGATAGAAGAAAAGACCCGCGAAGAAGCAATGAAGAATTGCAAAACGCAGAGGCGTCGACTAAATCGATGGTGGCCCGTCGAGTTAGTCAATGGTCATCGAATTAGTCGATGGTGACTGAAGACCGGTGTGTGTTCGTCTCTGGTGGGCACCAACTGAAACGATGGTGTGCCCGTCGAATTAGTCGATGGTCCATCGAATTAGTCAATGGTGACTGAAGACCGGCGTGCGTTCGTCTCTGGTGGGCGACGACTATTTCGACAGGGTGCCCGTCGAATTAGTCGATGGTGCAAGTAGCCGTTGGAGTTCAAAGATTCAAAGAAAAAAAGGGGGCGATGACTAAATCGATGGTCCTTCATTTGCACCCATCGAATTAGTCGACGGTATGCAGAAAACTGGCAACGGCTAGTTTCTTTGGTTGGGGCTATAAATAAGAGGTGGCCTGGCCATTTGAAGTGTGCTTGAGCAGGGAGAAGCTATTGGCAAGTGCTCAATCCACCAAAGTGTTAAATCCACCAAAGTGCTAAATAGAAGATCTAGGTGATTAGCAAAGTGCTTAGTGCTAGTCTAGACCCTTTAGCGCATCTCTTAGGTGTTTAGCCTAGAGTTTAGCGAGGTTTGCATACATCTTTGCTTGCCGGTGCTTGCACGCATCAAGTGTTGTAATCCGGGGCTTGTAGTCTTGCGAGACCCTCCAACCGAGTTTGTGGAGAGGCCGCCGGTGCTTGTGCAAGGGAGGAGAGCCCCTTGGCGTTTGGCCGAAGCTCTACCAAGTGGAGGCGGCGAGGAGCATCCGAGGAGGGACGAGCGGAGACCCACTTGCGTGTGGGGAAGTCCCGTGGTCACCCACGGAGTTACTCGACCGGGGAGTTTATGCCCTTGCGCGGGCATTTCCTTTGAGAGGGGCTCCAACAACGAGGATTAGTGGAAAACTCGTGAGCTTTCCGATACCTCGGTAAAAATCGCCATGCCGGGAGTTTGTTCTTCTCTACCCTTTACCTTCCGTATTTCATACTCGCACTACTTTCCGCATTTACCTTTCCTATACTTGCCATGCTAGTATAGGATTGGACATAGGGTGCAAAAGTTTGTAGTGGTAGAGATAGCAACACATAGAGAAAACCTAGAGCACATTTAGATAGAAATTGAAATAGGTTTTTATATGTGCAATTGGAGCCTTAGTTTCTAGAGACACCTAATTCACCTCCACCTCTTATGGTGTCACGGTCCCTTGATATCAAGGTGCAGGTTGCTTCTATCGATCTATAGCTAGGTCGCTACTAGGACTTTTTGAGCGACAGATCTATGTAGTTTTGTTCGTTTTTGGACACTGGTTGAAAAATGTGTGCGGATTACAAAGCAGCGTTTGCAATGCAATTGACCCACGAAAAATAAGTTTGTTTTCTTTGATGACTTGTCAATGAAATGATGATGACTTGTCAATGAAATGATAAGAATTATGTCTTTCAAAAAGGAAATGATAAGAACTGGAATTGCATGTCGCATCAGAGAGCAGGCTAATAATCTCTATGCCACGATAGGGTTATATATTAGGTCGTGATAGTGAACCCAAAATCGTCGGTCATAACTTGCTGAGGTTTTTAAGACCTCAGAACGACATTTAAATCATAATTTAGGATTTGGTATCTTGTACAACATAAAGAATCAAAAGATTATTACTACCTCTCTCAAGGGATAGTTAGTGATATCTCTTAGCTCGGTACCTCTTCAAAGACGGAAAAGAGCTAAATAAATTTTCGCTAAACTGGAGCTATATAGTTTAAACTTCATATATTTAAGGACAAAAAGAATATATACTAAATTGCTTCGTGCCTTCGTCTCGTTTAAGGGATTGTAGCTCCCTTATAAGTTTGAAGATATGAATCATGTAAGAGTATTTAGGCAGCCCAATTGTCCATCTAGAGTTTGGCAAGGCCAAATTTCGGTTCGGCTTCCATGTGCATCATTTAGGCAGACACCAAACCTATTCGTCTTAACCCTGTCTTGTTCGTTTAATCGGAAAAAAAATGTATGAGTCATTCAGCCTCTCTATCCACTCTGGAGTTTGCCTGGTTGCTTTATGGATGAGGCGGCACCTTTCTCCGAAAGCTAGTAGAGAAATATTTGAGCCGATCGTACCGCATCGCAGTAGTTGTCCATGGTTCAACTTTTGTCTTGCAAAATAATGGAAAAGGCAAGCAAGGATCTCGTCAGCAAAGACAGCGAGGTTGCACTCGTTTTGTGGTACACCGCAATGGGGCTGCCTGACACCGTGTTATCACTTCCGCAAACTAGCATAGCTCATCGCTGCCGAAAGCTCAGCGATCACATGGCAGCTAAGCCAGTAGCTCAAGGCCGGTCCACTACAAGCTTCTGTCGTTTAAGCCCAAAGAAAAAGAAACATAGAAAAGTTTTGGTTTCATATAACTGAAATGGACAATCCCCGAGCAAGCAGTGTTTAACATCAATTCCACAACTACAAGTGACGGTCCTTTTTTCCCCCTAACTTTCTTTGAAGCTATGGATATATAAAACTGTACAAAGTTTAACGGAAACCAGCATATTATTTTTCATATATACAAATCATGAGAAACTCCAGCATTTCAAACAGCACGCCTTGATCATCACCTACAGCGGCAGCGGTAATGGCAGCCGAGAATGATAGAGGTGGGCAGCTTTCTTTTCATGAAATTCTAGCAAGTTCACAATCACAAGGGTGTCACCAAAGCTTTTTGTGCACGTCGTTTTCGCAGCTCTGAGCCCGGCCATTCAGATGTGGAGATGATAGGGAAGATGACGAGAGGAAGTCGGCTTTCGGAGCGAAAGAGCCCACACCGAACATCCAACATGCCCAGTCGGATGGCTCTGATCGGCGACAAATCACAGGGAAAATCGGCGAGGCCGGCTGTCAGTGTGGGCCCGCGTCCATATCCTTTCGGATCACCAGCGGCAGCAACCTCTGTCGCCGTGTCTGTGTATTGAGTTACTTTCCATGTCGAGTTCAAGTGTTTGCAAACGTTTTAGCAATGTTTTTCTGGCTGATAAATATAGAATTAAAGGACAGGTTCAAAATGTGGCTGAAAATTGAACAGTCACTGGTCTTTGCTGTACACGAATGACGAGTTGTTTTGTGCAAAGTCCATTTGATTTTTTTTTTAAATGAAAGGTTCATTTGATTGGAACGACACACATGTTGCCATGGAATTTGCTGGCCGCAGAGACAGACTGGCATAATTGGATGCCATGACACGGAATCCGATGGTGACGGTGGCACCAGTGCTAGGGGCGGTGGAAGGGGCCCACTGACAGTCCTCTAGGATCAGTATTTCCACTCCGTGATGACGTGGGATGCCGCCAAAATACGTGTTTCCATGTCATCCTGCGACCACTTGGCGTGTGTGTGTCCATATTCAAATGATCAGACTATCAGAGAGATGATATGCACGGATAGCTAATTCCAGTATCTGAGTCTGTGAAAGACTTTTTTAGCAAAACTGTTGTTTTTCGGGAAACTTGACGTGGCCTTGGGCATATAGATGACGTATCTGGATCGCCAAAAAAGAAGACGATGTATCTGACCATTTACTTTGCATTGAGTATCATGCTGAGGAGATATGTGGGAAGAAAATGATCATGGGTAATGGGTTGGATGAGGAAAATTAAATCAAGGAATTGATTAATATCAGATTAGACAGTTAGATAACGGAGATAAGTAGTTCAAATGATGCCTTCGGTGTTTTTTTTAGCTTTTCTACAATACTACTATCTAATAGTATAAAGTATAAATTAATCGGACCGTTGATTGATCATGGGTAGATTAGTAATTTGCGCCCTATTTTAAGAGTCTAAAGAAGAAGATTGATTCCTCGTGAAATGTCTCTTCACATCTCTAATATAAGCATACAAAAAAATATATCAACTCTAATATAAACATACAAAAATATTAACTATTACACAAATGCAATTATATTTTTCTATATATTGCCAAAATATCATTTAAATTTATTTCCTGATTACCCTTGTACCATCTATATATATTACTCTTATATACTATTTATATCACTATGGTAGCTTTGAATAGTATACAATTAACATCGACCGTCTGATGTTTCCATTAGCCATTTTCAACCATTATTATATGATAGTATTGTGTATTGTAAAAGTTATTTTTTTTAACAGAAGATGTCTCTGGTGTTAAAATTCTAAATTGCAGAAGTAGTTTTTTTTCACCCTGACTGACCGCATGTGCTCTCTCCAAGAGATGGATCTGTTGTCGCGTGCACACGCTATTTTGCTTACTATTCTCCAAACGTACTATAATTCCTTTTGATGTGGAACACGTACCAAAAAAAAAGTATCCATTCTGAACAGAGGTAAAACTGGAAGTGTGGCACTGTGGAAGCACGTTATTCGTTTGCCATTTTACTCTGTAAAGTGTAAACACTACCCTGTTGTTTGAAATGTGAAATTGCTGCACTAGAGCTACTGCCAGCCTCAATTTTCAGACCTTTTGATCGTATTTTTTGGACAACGAATCTGATATGATGATTTCATGAAGAACGATGGTGCTAGAAGCTAGTCGTATATATGTGCTGATCTTTATCGTCAATATTCAATGGTCGTGAACAAATGCTGCACCGACACGTCGGCCATCACAGTCAAAGGCGCAGCGTAGTAAGGGCGTCTCCAACGACGTAGCTAAATAGCCAACTGATGTGTGCATGAGAAAGAATAAACAACGAAAAAAACACAGCCGGCATCATATTCTATGCGGTGGTAGGAAGCAGTCAGTGACCCATTGTTTCCTCGAGCAGTGTGCGAGCTCAGCGACTTCTGCGTCGATAGCTAGTTGCATTTTGGTGCTCTCTTTCACGTCAACAAATTCGCACGGGAGCTGGCGATTTCGGCGGCCCGTTGGCCACGCCCTAACCACTTCGCGTGGCGATTGGACGTGCCTTGTGTTCACTGCAAGCAGTCACGCCCATGCCCACGGGACCATAACCAATCAGAGATTCCCATAGCCTTCTGCATACAAATGGACGAAACAAAAACACTCTAGTTTCCAGCGCCTGAATAAGAGGGCATGTGCTGTCAAGAAATAAGAGGGCATCTTGATCGATCAGCAGCCATGGGCGCGACGTTCTGTGGAGTAACGATCGACAACGCATTTTCAAGATAAGGATTTCTATTCGGGACGTGTCGAATTCCTCGATCAAACAAAATTTTTTGGGCTAATGGTGGAGCTACATGTTTAGCCATTGGGGTTATTTGTAACAGGTCGATGACGAAGATGATATCAAAGCATGCAATGTGAGGGAATGCTTGTTTGCTCGTTGCTCCCCTTGGTCGGCGAGCAGTTGGGAAGTCTAAGGTTTAGTATAGAGCTCACAGGTTGCCGTTGACGTATTTGGCCAGCGAAAAATCTATCTGGTGTTGTTCAAGTTGACATGTAAAAGATGGTTTCAGTGACTTCATACTTGCCTCTGCTATTCGTCTTCTCCCCTCGTGATAGAATCTACATTCAGCTGGAGAAGCTTTCGTTGTTTCAAACAAATGATGAATTCACAATTCTACAATCATGGGCTTCGTTGTGGAGTTTCCCAAAATTTTGTTGCATGGGTTAAAAGGCCCAAAGAGCAAACGAGTGCGACGAACAGCATCATCGCTCAGCCCAAAAATGCCCAAGGAAACTTAGGCCCATGGTCCTCCTGCTCGAACAGCATCATCGCCCAGCCCACCAGTTACGGCTTCCTCTTGAATCGCTGCTCGCCGCCGCCGCCGCCGCCGGCAGGACCCGCAAAGCAAAACCATCGAGCAGCCGGAGCAGAAGCCGCCGGCGGCGCCCGTGTCAGGTGGGCGGCGCAACGCACAGATGGAGCGTGCGGTGAGGGAGCTGTGGGCGGAGTCCAGGGACCTGCTGGGCCTCGCCTCCCCATCCCCCGACGCCACCGCCTCCGCCGTGCCGCGCGCGGACCTGCCGCCGACGCCGCTCGCCTTCCTCCGCGACCACGTATCGCCGGGCCGCCCGCTCCTCATCTCCGCCGCGGCCACCCGCCACTGGCCCGCCGCGTCGCTCTGGCCCACCGCCTCCTACCTCACCGACGCGCTCCGCTCCACCACCGTGTCCCTCCACCTCACCCCCGACGGCCGCGCCGACGCGCTCGCCCCGCATCCGCAGCCGGAGCCGGAGCCGGAGCCGGAACGCCGCCCCGGATCCTCCTCCTCCAAGTGCTTCGCGTCCGCTCACGTCCGCCGCGTCGACTTCCCCACCGCGGTCGGGCTCATCAGGGGATCCGACCCGGATGCCGGCCTGGTTGCGTACGCGCAGCAGCAGGACGACTGCCTCCGCGGGGAGTACGCGGCGGTGGCCGGCGACGTGGACGCCCACGTGCCCTGGGCCAGCGAGGCGCTCGGATGCCTCCCCGAGGCCGTCAACCTCTGGATCGGCAACGCCCACTCCGTCACCTCCTTCCACAAGGACCACTACGACAACATCTACGTCGTCGTCTCCGGCGAGAAGCACTTCCTGCTTCTGCCCCCCACCGAGCACCACCGCCTCTACGTCCGCGACTACCCCGCTGCCCACTACGTCGTCACGGGGAAGGACGCAGAAGTGGAGCATCAGTTGAGCCTTAGGCTGGAAATGGAAGAGCCCCATAGGATGGTGCCGTGGAGCAGCGTGGACCCGTACCCTGCCTCGCCGGAGGAGATGGCGGAGCAGGCGTCGTCATTTCCTCTGTACTTCGACGGACCAGCACCGATACGCTGCACCGTCCGGGCTGGCGAGATGCTCTACTTGCCAAGCATGTGGTTTCACCATGTCAGCCAGAGCCCTGGGCCGAACGGGCTCACCATTGCTGTGAACTACTGGTATGACATGCAGTTTGACATCAACTATGCCTACTTCAACTTCTTAAGGTCACTGGAGATTGACGATTCATGGGGCAAAGGTGGTGATTTGGAAGGTGATCTTGAGGAGAAGAACGATTGAGGGTGATGAACCTATTCTGATTACACCTGCTTTCCTGTGGACATTGTAAACAGAGTAATAGCTCTTCAATTCAAGCTTTAGATGCTGTTGCCGGTCGCATGAAAACTGACCGTGTATGTTTGTACAACATTTGCTGCTGCCAATTGGCCTATCATGCTTGAGTTGGTTGCAACCAGAACATTTGGTCTGGTGACGCAATGGCAAAATTTGGCTGCATTCGCAAAAGAGGTGAACTTTGCATCATTCACATGTGTTCCTCGCTACACTCTGTTCTCCAGTAGTGATGCTTGTATTCTGTAAGTCTAAAACTTTAAATGGTTATAGTTTGTGCAAATTGTGCATCATAAACTATTGGAGGAATGGATTGCCTTTGCAGACACTAAAAGGTCAAGACCAGCTGAAGAACTGTGCGTCATAGATGAAGAACGTCATGGGTGAGAAATTGAGGTTGATAAGCGCTTACTTGAGAAGGTTGAAAATGAAGATGAAGGATCAAGACACAGTTTCTGGCGTGGGAAAAGTAAAGAGAGGGCAGATTTCCTCTTCTGGTTATGTGAGGTTTTACTTCAGAAGGTTGAAAATTAAGATGAAGCATCAAGAGAGAGTTTCTGGCGTAGAAGTGAAGAGTTGGCGAAGTTTCTGCTGGTTATGTGAAAGAGAGGGCAGAGTTTCTCTTGGTGTGATGATCAGACATCATTGTACCGTGTCAGTTTGGTTGCTATGCATATTGAGTTTGTATTTCTCTTACTTGTATGGTTTGTTTCTTCGCTATAGTAGAACTTGTGGCTTTGCTACTCGAAGTTGGATATCTTCTTGATCTCCAAAATAACTTCTTGTGGTCAATAGAGTTCTTATTCATTGGCAGATTTTGAGTGTGTATTCAGAAAAGAGAGTATGAACTACGTCGTGATTGTCTTCCATATTCCAGTGGCACGGTGATGCAGGCATGCAGCGCTCAGCAGCATTTAGCCTGGAGTATTTGATGTTTTTTTTTTCTCATTTCCCGATCACAACCACACAATAATGCATATCTATTTTCATTTTATCATTTGTCCAGGGCCTGAGAAATCAGCAGCAGCATTTAGCCATGGAGTATTTGAATTTTTGTTACTCATTTCGCAATCATAACCACACAATAATGCATATCTATTTTCATTTATCATTCGTCCAGGGCCTGAGAAATCAGAAGCGGGCTGAAACCTGAAGGTTGTATTGAATTTGTGGTACTTGTGTCAAATTCACCCTGGTTTACATGTACACCAGAGATGTCCTCGACTTCTTTTGCTGAGATTTTTCAAAAAAACATCTGGACTCTTGTATTATTGGACTGTTCTAACTTCTTAGATGTTCAGCAACAATGCAACACGCTAGCATCAGAGAACACTGGCGTCCAAATACCTCTTAAAACAACACCCAAAAGAGAAGGCTATAGCTTATTCCAGGCATGACATTTGGGGAACATTCATGATATTAACTACTAACATTTATCGAAAATTGCCACATTGTCACAGCAATGAAGATTAAACATCAGGCGGGAATGTTTCACAGGCATTTCTTGCAGTAACATGCATAACAGCAGAGTACTGAAAAGAGCTATCAAGATTCAGACTCAGGCAGGAAATCTGAAGTACTCAGGAAAGAGGTAATAAAAGTTCATCCTCCAGCATAAAACGTAAACTAGGGCCAGACTTAAACTTCAGTGACTCTGATTATGACAGTTCGGACGAAGCTTGGTACATGTCGCAGATGCTGCTTTCTAATCATCATCACGGCCATACTTCGAGACAAACTTATGTTTTTCCCTTAGCTGAAAATTAAAGAATGTTGGAAAGGAATGCATCAGCAATATTCATCACAGCCTAATCTTGTTATCAATTGTCAGTAATTCGAAACACAGAGGCTAAGGCCAACAACATGGAAAAGAATGTTGGAAAAGACTATGGTCACCACAACCTAATTCTTATATGAACTCCCTCAGCTGAAAAATTAAAGAACATTGGGGAAAGAATGCATCAGATCAAAGAGCAATATTAATCTCATCCTAATTCTATTGTGAATTATCGGTAATTTGAAATACAGAGGCTAAGGTCAAGAACATGAACATAGACTCAAGTTATATAGGACTGGGGAAAATAAGGCTCACCTCACTGGTGTGACCGCACTTCTTCTTGCGGCAGTTGGTAGATCTGAGGGGTAGGCGGGCATAACATCTGAAATATGAAATTGTGGGACAAACGTTAGGCAAGGCAATATTGGCATATTACACTGGAACTCATGCAGTTATGAAAGTGAGTAAGGGGCACAAAGTTACAGAAGAGGTCAATGCCTAAATTGGTAAGACAACAAGAACACATGTCAACTTAGTATTTTGCTAGCAAGCAATCAACCACACAAAATAAGTTATGTATCAACCTCTGTTTCACTTTCACAATATGTCATGTCAACAGCTGTTTCATTCTCACGATGTGCATATATCATTGCAGTGACAAAAGTAGTTTGACTCTGTAAACTAACACAAATAAGTTTATTACCTTAGTGCGAACTACACATAAAAGCATAAGAACAACCAGTATACATGCATTCCGATCGAACAAAGCAAGGAAAAGAAAAAATTGAGTGATAGTTCATATGAAGAGTAGGATCAAGGATGTGCGTCTGTACCTGCGGCAGATCAGTTTGTTCTCTTTGTACTTGCGCGCGATGACGAGGAGGCTGGGGGGGATGCGGAATAAGATGCTCTTGCTGCCACCGCGGAGACGGAGCACCAGGTGAAGCGTGGACTCCTTCTGGATGTTGTAGTCAGCCAGGGTGCGGCCATCCTCCAGCTGCTTGCCCGCGAAAATGAGGCGCTGCTGATCCGGCGGGATGCCTGCAATGATTAAGCCAAAGCAAAGTCCAACCAAACACGGTTACTGAACACTAAGAGGCGAATTAATTAACGAGAACACACACAGATGACATGCACATGCACAATTTGCACAGAACGAGAGGCAGAATTTCCATATGATCCGAAGTAGATGATGGCATTGGACCATAGTGTTGATCCAAGAACTTCTAAACAAGATCCAGTTCGATTTTCTAGTTAGTTGCCAAACAAAAATGTTTTACATCCTACCAACTTCAATTCCTTTCTAGAAACAGAGAAAGAAACCAGTTCAACACACTACACTCAAACAGGATGGAAAGAAATTTTTTATTCAGTTCAACGACACCACTTAACCCTATAGATCTGTTTCGTTTTTTATCAGGTTGTGAACAACAAGGCAAAATGGAGGATCTGAAGAGACCACATTGCTATGACTGATTACTGAACTTTTTCTGCCGAAACCCACATGGGTGTAGATGAAAGTAGAGGAGTGTTAGCTCCTTCAAACAAGCGATCTAGTAGTACACATGGAAAACCTTATATCGATCCAAAGTATCTTGATTCAGTTAGAGTGTCCCCCCCCCCCCCCCCGCGAGAGCAAATATATCGATCCAAAGTATCTTGATTCCGCTCAAGTAAAAGATAACGATTTAAATCCAAGCCTTTTACTTCGATTTTTTGGCTTCAAAATAAACACCAACGGACCAACCACTAGGTCGATCTGTGCTATTTCAGATCGAGACGATGAACACAGCAACAAGGGTATTGGGCGACCAACGCAACACTGATTCTAGATTACAAGACTTCCTCCCGAAATAAAAGGCTAAAACCCGCATATGTACGGAAACGAGGCAAGGGTTTTATAGTTCCTCCAAACAATCAATCGAGCACACACGGACCAAAGGAAAACGCAACCTCTAAGCAAGAAATCAAACAAGCCAAGACGCAGACGATGCTACGGAGCCCGTCGAGAGGTGGGGGGTGGAGGCGAGAAGCTGGTCGGAGACGGCGCGTACCTTCCTTGTCCTGGATCTTGGCCTTGACGTTGGCGATGGTGTCGCTGCTCTCGACCTCGAGCGTGATCGTCTTCCCCGTCAGCGTCTTGATGAAGATCTGCATCTTCGCTCGCCTTCTTTCGCTCTCTCGCTCGCTCGCTCTTCTGTGGGAGTGGATGGCGTGGTGGGCTGGTGGCGGTGGCGGTGGAGACGAGGTGAGGAAAGCACCGCCGCGGACGCGAGGTGCTTTTATAGAGGCAGCGGATGGGGAGGAAACGCGGCCGCCACGGAAACCCCCAGAACCCCAAAAGCAAGCAGAAGCAGGGATCGCTGGACCCGGTCCACTCGGCTGTAGACCGCGGTCGCATGGCGCAACACCGTTCCGGCAGCGGCATGGGAAGCGAGCTCGTTGTACAGAGCGGGAGGAACGGGACGGTGTGGGCGGGCGAGTGGGTGACCCGCGTAACGGAACGGGATGGGGAGTTTGATGGGTGTTGGGCTGTGCCGTGATTGGAGAATAAGCCTTCCTGAAGAGAAATAAGGGCCCACAGCCCATGGGCGTGCGGCGTGCGCCGTCCCAGGATGTTGGCATCCGTATCATCATTTGAATACAACAGAGATGTTGCCATCTGAATACGACAGAGAGCCTATCAAAAAAAGAAAAAGAATACAACCGAGAGGATCAGCATCTTTGAAGAAAACTGAATACAGCAAAATGCTCTAGATCGTTAGTGAAATAGTGAGACAGCCAGACAGGCATCCCGGAGAACTCTCCGACGAACTAGTCTGCCCCGGGGTTCGCAATCCCGTGGGGTTCGCAATCCCGTTCAAAACCGACCGGTTCCCGTAGGAACCGGTCAAACCGCCCTGGACCGGTAGCGGTTTGGAGTGGTTTCAAACCGGTTAAATTTAAAATATTTAAATTTAAATTTTAAATAGAAAAATATCAAAAAAAATTCCTAAAAATACTTCAAGGTATATGTAATCTATTGGTGTCAAAAATTTTCAAATATTTGCTCATTTGATATTTTTTCAGGCATTAGAAGTTCAACAAAAAAAAGGAAAGAAAAAAAATCGGCTCATTGAACTTCTAATGCACACAAAAAATACTAAATATACTAATATTTGAAAAATTTTGACACCATTAAATTCTACACACCTTGAAATATTTTTAGGAATTTTTCTTTTATTTTTTTTAAATTTTTAGTTAAATTTGAAAACATGACAAATTATGTATTGAGTCGGCTTACCGTCCAAATCGGCCGGCTTACCGCCCAAACCGCTCGGCTTACCGTTCAAACCGGGCGGCTTACCGGTTCAAACCGATTGAACTAGACTTTCATATACATTTGAATTCAAAATTTGAATTTGCCCGGTTTTGACCGGTTCCCGCGAGAACCGGACCGGTTAGCCGCTACCACCGGTCGGCGGTTTGGCCCTCCGGTTCGGTTTTGTGAACCCTGGTCTGCCCAACCCAAGGAACACATGGCTCTCGCCAAGTCTGCAACGTGACGGCAGGTTCAGCAAATCAGCAGCCACCAGCCAGCAAGGAGCAACCCGCGGAAAAGGCGAGAGTAGAGAAGCGGCGAAGTTGTGAACGTGGATGGTGAGAAAGCAGGCACCGATACTGATACAGCAGAGGTGACGGTCAATGATTTAGCAAATTCGCAAGCAAAAGGTTAAATGTAGATTTACTCATATAGCTTGGCCAGCAACCACAAATGAAATGCATCAAGAAAAAAAAATATAGGAACACGAGAGTTGGGGGGTCAAGAAGGTGATGGACCTTACGGGCTTTCTTCTTTATTGAAACATTATATGGACGATTATTCAGCGCCACAGCGAGCGGAGTCAGGCACAACCGCACAACAAATACATACGCATTCACAAATACCCTCTATCGATACAAGGGGGGAAAAGGAAGGTCCAACAGATTACTGGAGTATAAACAGCTGCACCACAATGCACGACAGTACAGACCAAAATTTCCCTAAGAGGTATACACCGACAGAGACTCTACAGGGTAGCTCACTCTGCATATGGTTTTTACATGCTTCAGTTAGGACCATGCGCCAAGTTACAACCCCAGCTCTGAGAGGAGATTGCGCCATCTTGGTGTCTCCTCATCAAATATGTAGGTCAGCTTTGTTACTAGGACTCCGCTGCCACCAACCTGCAGTTCCAAGTACGGGGATACAGATATTGATATTGCTCATATCACTAACACCAAGAACTATAGAGATTCAGGAAAGTTAATTATATAAGCTTAGCATGACATAGGTTCTAATAATTTCTGCTAAGAACTCCAAAAGGTTGGCTCGGTATGCTATGTGCAGAACAAAAGAATAAAAGCATATTTTTTAAAAAATCTCGTTAGAGTGGAGGAAAAGTTATGCGCTCTTAACTGCTACAAACGAGAAGCATAAACCTAATCTCAAATCCTAAAACTTATCTGCTATGCCAGAAACACATCTCTTCAGGGGAACTATGTTTGAAATTTACTTAGGGTAGTTAGTGGAGATAATCATCTTCAAACGTGTCATTAGACTGGGAATTTGAGTGTCTAAAAAAGATGGAAAGAAAAGATAGGGCAAGAGTCTTACAGATCTCAGTTGCTGGATAGACTTGTAGAGCAGCTTTTGTGGAACAACAACATTAATAGCATAGTATTCCACATCAACTTTGCCATCACGTCTACAGTAGACAGGACTTATTGTTGGGCCCTGTTCACATCAACATGGGAGTAAATGAAACCATAAGCAAGAATCGGAAATAGAAGAGCAACTTCAAACTACTGCAATTCCAATTATAGATAATTACTAATTTTGTTGTCAGTTTCAGTTGTACAATTAGAATAGCGTTGATATACCTACCAAGAGGAATGACAGATATTGCATATATATATATAATCAGAATGCTATTAATACTTAGAAGGAGACACTACTTTCACTCCAAAGGTCCAGAAGTTCCTTCACCATGGAAGAAAAAGAAACATAACAATAGAATTATATTTCCTTATTCAGTGGGGCAAGTTTAAATGATACAGTCATACAGATTAATCAGATTTGGTATCATGTGGATATTGGAGCTGATATTGGAGCTGCTACAATTACATAATGGATAAATCTATATTTTGGTCACAGTATAGTGCCTATGCTATCCACAGTATATGAATGCAACTCTATTGTCGCTAGTAACTAGCTAGCATATTACTAAGTATACCTGCAATCCACATAACGATGTTTGGCTAAGAACTCTCTCTGCAACTTCTTCTGCACTGTTACCCCTCATGTTTGCTGTGACCTAATATAATAGTAGAAGTACAATTATTTGAGCAGTCAGCCCAGTATAATCATGCATTCATAAGCTGTAGCAAGACTTACCATTAACTCTGCAGTTGCTCTGAGATGAGCTTCTAATCTTTCAAGCAACTCATGAGTAATCTCCAACACACCTTTACGCTTGTGCAGCGATTTCCTACTCGCTACAAGAGTGGCCTGCATAAAATTTAATACCTCAGAAAACGAATAAAACTTTTCTCTTTGATAAAAAGAAGCATATGAGAGAGAAGATTTACCTGGCTTTCCACAACTATGCCACCTTCAATTTCCTTCAAATTATTCTCACGCAAGGTTGTCCCACTACTCACAAGATCCACAATAGCATCGGCCATACCCATCTTCACAAGGAGAAAAAAGCAAATTAGCATCCTGCACTAACCATCATAGCCTCTTGATATATAATCGTAACAACTCATAAGCTAGAAAAGACGAACTCTAGAGTGCAGTCCAGTATATCTTACAATAGTAAATGAACAAAATGAACCATGCGAAGAGATAAATTTGACTCACTCATAATCTATCAGTCATATATTACCCATATAGAGTCCGTGCCAGACATGAGACATCACACTACAACTACTAGAGAAAGAACATAAAAATGAACGGCAGATATCAGTAGTGCACAAAAAGCTATTTGAAATCCTAATTTGTGGACAGAGCAATGATCAAAGTATAATAACATGTTGGCATTTAGATTCTCTCAGGACCTAAATTCAAGTACAACTGGGGATCTTTAGCTACTGTGCCATCAAATTCCAGATAAGTACATGGATGAAGCAAATGAAAAAAAAAGAATTTCATCGAAACAGAAGGAAACCTAATGCAGAGAAAGCGAACTCACAGGAGGATATGACTCAAGAGCTCCATCAGCAGACAAAAAGCGAACATGCTTAAAACCTTTCTCTCTTAAGAACTTATCACCAAGCTGCAGCACCAATAATACAATAGCATGGGTCAATGATCAGGATTCAGGAAAGCAATGTTCTGCGGGGTTTAATTAGAATGCTTGGGTGAATGATCATACATATCCAAATCCTGTAACAACACGTAGTGGCCTTTCTTCTGTCCATTCAGGCATATTTAACAAATCTTCTAGAGTATTTATGTTTTCAAAAATGCCTTCCCTAGGTACCTGGTCACACAAGTTAACTGTTTCAGACAAACTTCAATTAGGAATAGTTCTAGTAACAATGAATGTGCTTGGAAAGCACCGTACCGCAAGGGACAAACGACAATGCCCAAACTCAAGAGCATCATGAACAACTACTAAATCCTCATTGCCCTGCCACATAAAATTTTCGGTAAGATCAAACCAGATAAAGATTCTCAAAACATAACAAAGTTCACATAAACAATATTGTGACTCAGCAGAAACTCATGTTCCATAATATATGAGTCCACAGCCTCCATGTGCACACAAACTAATGAGCGAATCCAATCTAAGGATAAGATAACGAGAATGATCGCGCATTCCCTATTTAATTGCAGACGGAAAACACTTGTTCTTCTTTCACATCATTATATAGGGGTTAAGGGATATAAAAGGGCTATAGTTACACAATCATTTTCATGCCTGGACTAATATTGTTAAACAGTGTCTCTTGGATAAAAGGGCTTAAATTGTGCGACAAAAGAACTGAAAGCATGCAAAAACAGAAAAAGTATTTAACACGAATGCTCAGAAATTTACCTTTCCATATTCACTGACTATGTCAAAACCCACAATACCAAGGTCAAGATCCCCTGACTGCAGTTTGCGAACAATGTCCTTAGGCCTTTGAAACCAAACTTCCAAGTTTGGAATCTGCAAAAGAATGGAAAGATGTCAGCCCACTGGACTAAAACTAGGCAAGAATTATACTGCAACTAGCTATCACTCGCTCCCCCATGTGTCAGACCAGCTGTTGGCTCAGAACAGATTAAGGAGGTACAAAATTGGAGTAAACGGAAAGGAAGTAAGGTCTCCATGCAACCAGATAACACTGTTGCATGATATTGTACCGAACATTGTACTTTTTACCTCTGAACTTACAAAAATGGGAGGGGAAAAGAACAAGAACATTGTACTTTTCTAGATCCAAAGTTCATGCATGCACGTACAAATCAAATGTTTGGGTTCAACACTATTGCATATAAAGCCAGCTTTGCAGATAATAGGCTAGTTTTGCTTCCAGCAGGGCATGAATGACACTGACAGTGATGAGAGTACTCTAATAGGCTAGTGGCCAACGAAACCTTGATTCTTCTTGAATCTAAAGATTACTCAAAAATTGATAACCCAGTTGACCTAAATTTTCTTGACTGCTTGTAACTTATGAAAAAAGATGTTCTGCAGCTTACATGGCTTTACTGCATGAATATCAGTATCTAGGATCACATAGTGCAAGGTCAGTAGGTACCATGAGAGATCTAATTGCCATTGCTCCAACTCCAAACACATTAAACAGGCTTTGCATGCAACCATCAAAATTATAGTAGCCATTTTCTACTTGCTGAGTGTTAAGCTTACCAGCTTACCTTACAATAACCTATCTTACCCCAAAAAACGGAGTAGAAACCTACACTTCACTGTTCATAAACCCCATTAACCTACCAGTGAATCAGGAACCAAAGGCTTACTGATTCAATACCTATTCACAGCAACTGGTTACCTCAATGCCAGATTCAACAGGAGGTAAATCAATCAGAGAGAACATAGGACTGTAAACCTCACCAGCGGGATATCCGCAGTGTACTGTCGCGGGTTGAGCTGTCTCACCGACAATTGGCAACTCTGCACCATCAAGCAAAAACAGCAAGACCATCACAAAATCAGCAAACCAATCATACAATTCAATACTTCGAACTCAGAAATGGAAGCACGCGAAGGGAAGGAGTACCGGACCTTGAGCAGGCTTAGGGTTTGCTCGGCCATGCGGCCCTTGCTGGGGAGCCCGATACGGACGACGGTGCGGTCCGCAACCTGGGGGGCTGCCGCTGCCTCCGGTATAGCGGACACGGCGGCCGTAGAGGCTGCCGCCCGCGGAGCGAGAGAGCGGGCCCTCACCGCCGGCGAGGAGCGGAGGCCAACGCGGAAGCTGGGCTGGGGGGCAGGTGACTGGGATAGTGGAAGGCCCGTAAACTGCGCCGCCAACATCGCCGGCATTTTTGGGCGGGCGGTGGCTTTTGCTGCCGTTATACGGCGGAGTGAGGCTGGCGGTGGGGGTGTACGGCGGCGACGGAGCGGGTGAAGTGAACAGCAGCAGAGAATATGCGGCGCACGAGCTCGAGGGCTTTTTTGGGGTCTAGCGCGCGCGGGCCCATTTTGGGCCGATCGAGGTCCAACATTGGTGAGGCAGAGACCCAAAACTATATTTTGTTGTTTTCCATATTTTCAGTTTTACACTAAAGAAATCCATGTCTTTCTAAAAAAACTAAAGAAATCCATGTGTTCTAAAAAAAATAGAGAAATACATGTAACTCGTGCTAACCTATGATTGTTAGCTCAAAAAAAATATGGTTGTTTGTGAAATAGATATGTCTGATATAGTTTTAAGACCGCAGTGAAGAAAGAGACCAATTTGGATTCTTTCCAGTTAAAGAAAACATTGTAGGAGCTGAGTCATTCGTTAGAATAGAATAGAAGGAACTTGCAACGAAAAGCTACATCGATTTTAGGCCACAGACGTAAGCTACTAGCATTGCACGGGCAGAGTTGTTTTTTGCTTGCACAGAGCTAGAAGCTCTCTCAAATGGCTATTGCACGCACACAGAGTCCAACTAGGATGGGTAAGCCAAGTTTACCCTTCATTCTTTGGTATAAAAGTGCAGACCCTTCGTACACACGCACACGTGTAAGCGTCTATGGGAGACTGTACCCGTATAAGTAAGCCTATGGTTAATGAAAATTTTGCATGGATATACTTTGTATCATCCGGTCCTCTAAAAATTAGTATGAATCTAATTGCTAGTAACTGAGTGCAGAGCAGGACAGGGGAATGCTCAAGGAATGGGTTCTTCTGGAGCAACTTTGTTACATAAAAGGAAAAGTATATTTTTCACCATCTAATTATTGTAAAAGACTGATTTTTAACTTATAACTATAAACTGGGCACCCACCAGACAAAATTGGCATTTATGGTGGTTTTAAAGGTGGTTTTCTATTTTAGAAATTATAAAAGTAATATAATATAATATAAAATTCAAAACTATATTATTTTAAATTAGAAAACTATGAATCCAGTAACAAATTTGTTCTAAAACAATGACCTATATGTTGGTGCACCATTTAAAGCTGACCTGCACACCTGACAGGCCGTCGCACGATCACACCGGGTGCACAAGGAATTAAGTGGTATCAAGCTGGCGAAGCATATAATGTGCTTATGTACATTAGAGAAATAGAGAGCGTGGCTGGGATGAAACGTTCAGAAGATCCCCTTCATCAAGTAAACAGAAGATAAAGAAATCAGTTAACAATCTAGATCTCATACAATAGACCGTCACGTTTACACAGATGAAAAGCCTGAAATCTTAGTCAGCATTTGATAAGCACACACCCGCAGTGCACATATGCACACACTCAAAATGCTCTTTACACGTCCTATATAAAACCTTGGTACGTGTACGCGCTTACGAGTCCTCTACGAGATACTATATCCGAACGAAACTCTCACGAGCTGTGAAATAATTGCAACGCCGCAGCGAGGTCACACGACGAATTAAGCTGGCATGGCGGCGGCGAGCTCCCTGTCGACGGCCCTCCTGAGTAGGCTGCCTTCCTCGACGACCATCTGGACGGGGAGGACGCCGAGGCCGCTGGCGACGGCGAGCATGACCTCCCTCATCTCGGCGCGGAACTCGTCGGGCCCCACGGCGCCGTCCCCGTCGCGGTCGAAGCGCGCGAAGAGCGCCCCGTAGAGCTCGGCGAGCTCCGCGGCCGGCGCCGGCGCGTCGGCGCCGAAGTGCGCCTCCCGCACCCGCAGCGCCATCAGCTCCCCGGCCATCTCGGCGTACGACAGCCGCCCGTCGCGGTCCGCGTCCAGCGCCGCGAACCGGGCGTCCACGCACGAGTTGAAGTCCCCCTCGTCCTCCACGAAGCTCTGCACCGTCCTCCCGTCCAGGATCTCCACGCTCATCTTGTGTTCTGCTGGCTAGTTTAGCTCCCGACGTGCCTGTGGTGTAGTACGTTGGAGCTGGAGTTGTGTGTGTGTGTGTGTTCTTTTGGACTTGGGCGGTCGGTTTGGAGAGACGCGGCAGGGCCGTGGCGGGTGTTTTATAGCGACGCGCCACTTGGGCCGGCGTCGGTTTTGGTGTGGGTAATATGCCGCGGGATGTGCTGCCGAAGCGAAGCAGCAGCACAGGCGAGTTGTGCTTTGGCAAGTGCGCGGTGTCCGAGTCTGATACCGGTACGCGCCTCAGCTTGAGATGTAAGCCAACTTTCTGTTCTCCTCTAGTAAAGCAGAGGCATGGATTATTCGTTCGCTGGTAAAGGACCAAAGGCAAGGCAGGGTCGCGCGCAGATAAAGGTGCTAATGGATTGAAAACCACACCAAAACTACACCAAACCAACTAGTATTTTGCTCATTGATTAAACCATACCAAACCAAACTGCATATTTCAAAAACCAAACCAAACCAAACTTCTTTTGCTTCAACCCAAAACAAACTAATTATTTAACTCTATCTATACATAATTTTATATTGTGGGACCCACGTGCAGGTCTATCCACACCACTTTGCACAGAGTAGCTGCCAGTCATACTGAGTCATTTGTAACCAAATCCAGCCGATTTCAGTAAAATTTTATAGTGTGAACGCGAGGTTTAAATTCTAGGGTCCGACACTTGACGTGGGGCCCACGTGTAGGTCTAGCCACACCGCTTTGCACAGAGTAGCTGACAGTCATGCTAAGTCATCCACAAAAATTTCAATCGATTTCGATAAAATTTGATAGTGTGAACGCGGGGTTAAATTCTAGGGTCCGGCTCTTGACGTGGGGCCCACATGCAGGTCTAGCCACTACACTTTGCACAGAGTAGCTTCCAGTTATGTTGAGTCAACTGAAAAAAATTTCAGTCGATTTCGGTAAAATTTTATAGTGTGAACGCAAGACGTGGCTAGGTGTAGTATCTGTACGATTAGACCAATTCAAACCGTTCTAATTGCTAATCCAAACCAAACCAACCCATTATTCTTTTTAGCCCATTTACCACCAAACTAAATTGGCTCAAGTGGAAAACCAAACCATAAGAACTCGTTTCAACCCAAACCATTACCAGCTCTACGCGCACGAGTACGCGATCGGGGAATGTGCGAGCCTTCTCGTAGTGTCGAGCCGTGGACGGCGCCGCCGATATGTGCCGGTGCGCGTGTTTTTCTTTCCAAAAGGGGTGCTGGTCTTTGTTGAGCTTGGCCGGCCAGCGTCAAGCGAGACCAGCCGGAACGTCTGAGAGTGGCAAGGTCGGTGGCGCTTACTTCCAGTCTAAGCTTCGTGTGGCGTCGGCAGCGAGCTCCGGGAAGTCCGAAACCATGGCTGTGGTCGACGTTTTTTTTCCTTTTCCTCGTTGCGTTCGGCGTCAAGCGAGACCGGTGAGGACGACAGAGAGGAGTGCCAAGGACCCAAGGTCGAACTCGTACGCCTTGTACGCGCGTAAAGCCGTGTGCAGAGAGCTCTAGGGATTAGAGAAATTAAGGCCAGGTTCCTAACTATTCACTATTCACTGTTCATTTCAACTTTTCACTATTCATTCTAACTTTTCACTATTTCTCTCCCACAAAACACGTTTCGCAGCGAATGCTACAGTATTTTTCTTATACTACAATGTTTTTTCCTACAATCTAAACACGCCCCGCTTTGCCTATGTTCTGCACTTGCAGTTTTCTGTAGCCCGTCGACAGAGCAGTAGTAAACACTTAACAGCGACAGAATCATATCATATCGTGGGGAAATCGTGCGGCCACAAGAAATCAGGTTCGGTCCCCTGTTTGGTGGCTTCGCTTTCAGAGAGAAAGGTGTTGGCGGCCGCGTTCCAGCCACGGCCAAGCCCGTGTTCGGCACGCACCAGCAAGTTCGACGGGACACAGGACCAAAGATACAGGGCATGCGGCAAGTAGGAAAAACTTCAGCACACCATACCGATCCCAGAACCTGTGCCAACCTGATTCGGTCTGAACCGGCCGCAAGTTTCTCTGTCGCGGTCATAGGCAAGATGAACCCCTCCCCGCATGCTCAGCGGCAGCGCAGCACACACGCCTGGCAGGCTGGCCCACAGGTTGGCTACGACAGCGAGGCCAACTGGTTCAAAAGCCTAGCTCCAAGGCGGCGGACCATCCAGGGCCCATCTACAATCTTCATCAGCCCAGGAGCAAAAATCCAAGCCTGCGGCCCAGACTGCCCAAAATTGAAGCCCAAAGCACGGAACTGGCCGCGTCTCCCACATCCGACGAACCGTCGTTGAGGCGCCACTCTCCCGCCGCCGCCCTCGGAAGCGAGCACGGCAAGTCGTCGGCGAGGGCAAGGCACGCGCAGCACGGCACCCATGGCTTGCAAGGGAATTAAATAAACCCCCCGCGCCTTCCTCTCGCGCGCTCGCGTGGGGTGGACATTGACGCCCGACCAGCCAAAAAAAATAAAGAACCGCGGGTGCTTGGACGACATGGCAACCATATCCCTCCTCCCTTCTCCCGCGTTCTACGCCAGGGCCACTAGTTTTCTCGTGTTCATTTCGTCTCCGGTGGCGGTGGTTCTCCCGTCACCGGTCGCCAATAATTGCTCTCCAGGGACGTCTCCGCGGCCGCTCGTCGGGGAAGAAAATACATGGAAATGGACAAAAAAATCACGGGACGTCTCCACGACCGTTTGCATACGATGGGCCGATACCCAATGTTTTTTTTTTTTTTTGCATCGGGGTTACTAAATCTGAAGGATGGATGTATAAATGTCCGTACAAGTACAATGCTCTGGTATCTTTTATTGATGCTGATTTCATTTGTTCCTGAACGGATCGTGCCATCGTGGTGGAGTGACTTTCATGCATCTCTATGTTTGTTTGGCTGTGGGTATGATAGGGACACTCAAAAGAAATGTGATCGTGATCTACCTTACACTAAACACCATCTGAGACAATCATGAATTAGCAGGTTCAGAGTTTCCCGATCAAAAGTTTAACGTATGCATTAGCCTTTTTTCTGTATATATGTCATGATCCAAATTTGGGTTTTCGACCTGTTCTTCGGAAGTGACTGCCATTGTCTCGAAAAGTGTTAGTCAAGCTGCCTGGTCAATGTCCTCATGGCTCTCCAACGGCCTTGCGCAACGGCTGCGCCTCACGCGTCCACGGCGCCCGCGTCTCACGCGCCCACGGCGCGCCCGCGCCCGCGTCTCGCGCCCATCGCGCACCTGGCGTCCGCTCGCTCTGCTCGCTACTGCATGACCCGCTCTGTAGCTCTGTTACTCTATAGGCCTTGTACATGTATAAATATGTAATCATGAAATCAATACAAGAGTGTGCAGTTCCGATCCTCTCGAGTGTTCACTCTCTACAAAAGGAACCATATGTCCATATGGTGCTTATTTTGTACCTAACAAAATCATATGGACTGACATGTAGATATTTACAAAGGACCATTTGGAGTTTCAAGCTCACTATGTTTTTTACTCAAATACTGTTGGGGGTAGGTGGGGGAGTAACTTATGTATGTGAAATGGCAATTGCTACGGTACTCCAGAATAACTGTGAACCGTTGATCTGGGTGGTTATAACGAAGTATTACCTCCTTAGAGGTAATAGATTGAATGTATTCCGTAATTAATCATCTACGTAAGTCCACCGTGCCCACTACGACGCCCACGCCTGTTTCCAGACGAATCAAATCGTCGTCTTCTACTCCACGGCGACAGAGCCGTCGCCGCCGTCGAGACTCAACGGCGGCGGTTGCCTCGGCCCGAGTCGCCTGCGAGGACCGAAGCCGATTCAATCCCCAGTGTCTACCCTTGCCGAGCTCTGGACCAGCGACTACGTGGGTGGGGAAGAGGCCGAGGCCGGTGACTGCGTGGGCGGGGGAAGAGCCGGTGTTGCGGCGATGGAGGAACAGCGCCCGGCGGCGACGGAGGAACAGATCGGGCGAGCGGCGACGGAGGAACACCAGGCAACTACGAGTGCGTAGTGCCTTCCGAGAACATTGGCGACGGTTTCTACGGTGTCTACGATCCGTGAACATACGTATAGTTTAGCGAATACAAGAAAACTAGAGATATTTTCCTATTTTCATTTAGAAAAAAAAAATACAGATAGTTTCCTATTTTACTTTTTAATTATTAATTATATTAAAATCAACGGTTGTGATTTATCTGAACTCTTACCTCCTAGAGGTAAGAGGAGTACCTTAGCAAGGCTTTAAATCATGCTTTCCAAAGGAGAGCTTAAAATTGCATTATAGTTGGTAGAAGGTGCAACAACGAGTGATGTAATATGAAGTTCTGAAGGAGATAATAATCTAAGGACTACCCTTCTGGTAAAAAAAAAAAAAGGATTGCTTCATCATCCTGATAAAGTGACAACAGACGAAGGTCATACCTCACGTAGTCACGTGGAACTTCAAAAAGGCAACAACCACTGACACTGCCTTTTCATCGGAGATCATTAGAGAATCCATCAAAAGTTAAAGGTGTTAGTGTTACTACTTCGGTGTTATTGATTAAGATCATGAACTAGGTACTAATTGGTTGTTTATAGCGAAAGTAGAGGCATTAGCTGCACTGCATGCCTACAATTCCAGAACAAAAAGGAGCAGAGTTTTCAGGATATACTTAGAGTGAAAGAAAAGACTATGAAATTTTCCATGAAAGTGAAGCCAAAACCAAAAAGTAAAGTTGAAAAACTGTGCGATGATTGTTTATAGCGAAAGGAGGTGCATTAGGTTCATACTGGATCTTTTATTTATGTGATATACAAGCTAACCAACTTCAATTTAAGTCTAAGAAATCGAGATTTCTCCTATGCGCATACGGGCAGATGCCCGTCCACATGGTGCTAAACGTCATCATGTGATCAATATGCAGAAATATATTAGAAATGTGTCATTTCACAAAAAAAATAATGCCTACTTTTTTTTAAGAAAAAAAAAGTCTTAGTAGATCGAGCTACAGTAACAGTACGCATATGAAATCATGTATGATGTCAAATTCATCGGTTTTGCTGTCTATGGATATTAAATGTGTTACTTGATTGGGCATCACAAATAGTGGTACTCTATGATTTTCTTTGGAAGCTTAATTGAGCATGACAGGTCAAGAAATGAACTTCCATTTCCTTTATTTGATGATTAAGGCATTGATACAAGGATACCTACCGCCGGACAATTATTATTCTAGGCATGATCCAGGGGAAGATGCTTAGTCGATCCCACCAGATACAAACTGTATCAACTGAGTCAAGTGGCCATCTCACCGACACTGCAAAATCAAGTCGGGTAGTGAGCTCACATTATCAAATCCAGTTGACACCTCATACATCTGAACTCTGACGTTCATTTATTATGCACAATTATTCATTTTGAAAGAAAATATAGAAGCTTATATGTAGATTAAAATGCGCATACTTTATTTCCGTTAAAAGAAGGAGAAGAAAACCTCTACTAAATATCTGTGAATCCTTCAACTCTAATAAAACAATAACCCCTCGTTTCTAGAAAGATCATTCTCATGAGACAAAAAAGCTAGCTGATGGCAATTTTGTGACATTTTATTGTAGTCATCTGCTTGTTTACTTTACGAAAAATCAGCTTGTTATTAGTACTTTGAGTGCCATGCAAGTTGAAGGAATCCTTGTTATAGAAAAAGGAGCGTCAGTTACATTGTCAGATTTATTAACCACATCGATGCACTAGGCTCGCTTGAAGTCTTCCATGAATAGCCTCAGTAACCACTACTACTGATCTGCTGCTTACGTTTTGTAGTTGTACATGTGGTATAGCCTCCGGATCATAAAGCAACAGCAACTCAAGCAGTAGTTTATTTCTTTGGTTCGGCGTCTATGCTCCGATGAAATGGTGATACCTATCATGGAGGAGGATCTCTGAACGTTTTTCTAGAGTAGGAATCTCTGTACATAGAGCGAGAACACTGTTACTTCTGATCACGTTGCAATTATATTTGTCCTATGACTTTTTCCTCGCAAAGATGTTGCAGAAACCTGATCGAGTCTAACGGATCTCGGTGCCAGAGCAATGAATAAACAAGTCTACAGTCTTCACACATCTTGTGTCTTTGCACCAGGGTTCGCTCAAGAACGGTTTAAAAGTCGCAATGTGCTCCACTGGACTCCAAAAAAGTCAGAAGCGCTTCATACTGGGCGCCAGTTTACAATTGACGATCTTACAATAAAATTGAAGTGTTGTATCCTATTGGTCAGATGGTACAAAAGGGCCTGCCTAGAATACAGAGATTTTCCTTTTCTAAAAAGAAGAATACAGCGGTTTCCATGGATTTCTCAGTAAACAATATACATGTTGTATTGTTCTTGATGCATGATTGAAAATCATTTCTGAAATGGGTTCTAATTGTACTACCACTAACAAGCAGTCCATTTTACTCAAGAACAGAGAGCAGAAAGCTGGCCAGACAGGCAGGAGAAAAGTGCAGGTAGCCGATACACGGCCAGCTTTTATCATGCACCATCTTCATTGAGAGCGCGCGGGCACCTACTACTGCCCCCGCCCGCACCAGCCCCAGCCGCCACACATAAGAAACACCTCAATACCTCATTATTTTTTAATTTTAATATTTTCTCCCGCCCTACACGAAAGAACACCACCGTTTTATATAGCAGCCTCCTCTCCGCACCGCTCCTGCGTGCTGCCGCCCGACCTCTCTTCTTCTCTCGTTCTCTCTTCCCTGCTCGGCTCAGGTTTGCCACACTGAATTTCTCTCTTGTTCTCCTACATTTGCAAACGAAATGACATTGTGCGATTAGGAGTGTGTTTTTCCTCAGTTGCAAGTTCAGTTCATTGTTTTTCCTCGGAATTACAAGTTCGGCATGCATTCCCATGCCTGTGTATCTTTTTTTTTTTAAAAAAAAACGAAGTGTATCTTTTTTTCATACTTGATCTCGGGAACACTAGCATTTTTGTGTTATCTAGCACACAATTATATTTCTTAATCTTTAAGTCGAAGCAAAGATCGTGTACGCTCATGAGTGTTCATCTAGGTGTAGTTGGTTGGTTCTTGACCTTTTTATATTGGTGCTAGATGTGGAAAGTCTTTTCCCCTCTTCTTTGTGTTCAAGCAACATGTCGTATATCATGATAATTTGGTTGGCAGTTGCCCTCCTACAACGTGCCACCTAGAGACTAATTAGATCTAATGACCCTCTCATATCTGAAATATTTTCTCCCCTGGTGATAGCGAATGAATGAATAACCAAATGTTCAAACTGTATGCTTCCAAGTAGATCAGTAACTGTACAAATGCATTATAACATTGATCCGAAGCTCTGAACTCTGAAATCTAAGCATAATTTTTTTGGTCATTGTGATCAAGGGATGAAACTTGTTTTTTCGACAGTGACAACATCACCGGCATATATATCTTGTGCATATATTTGCTATTTTAGTCACAACTCACCGACTTAGAAAAAAAAATCTCAGCTTGACTAATCAGTCTGATTCCTTGTAGTATTCAGAATTTTCTGTTTCTGAATTTTAAATGTACATATACTTTATGCGTGATCTCATCAGGGGCTTGGATCGGAGAAGAAGACGAGGCTGCATGATGGGGTCCAAAGCTGCCATTCTGGCCATGGCCTTAATGGCCGTCCTCTTCTCCGCCCCGGCATTGGCTCAGATGAGCAGTAGCCCACCCGCGCCGGCGCCCATATCACTCGCTCCGACCCCGGCTCCGGCGCCGGCGCCACACTACGTGGACCTCGCTGAGCTCCTGAGCGTGGCCGGGCCGTTCCACACGTTCCTCAACTACCTGGAGAAGACCAACGTGATCGAGACCTTGCAGAGCCAGGCGAACAACACCAAGGTGGGCATCACGGTGTTCGTCCCCAAGGACTCGGCGTTCGCGGCGCTCAAGAAGTCCACCTTCTCCAACCTCACCTCCGACCAGCTCAAGACGCTGCTCCTGTACCACGCGTTCCCCAAGTACTACTCCCTGGCCGAGTTCAAGAACCTGAGCTCGCTCAACCCGGTGAACACCTTCGCCGGGTCGCCGTACACGCTCAACCTCACCGACGACATGGGCAGCATCTACGTGCAGTCCATGTGGTCCAGGCCCAAGATCGCCAGCAGCGTGTACGCCACCAAGCCCGTCGCGATCTACGCGCTCAACAAGGTGCTCCTGCCGATGCAGCTCTTCAGCAAGGACCCGCCCCTCGCGCCGGCTCCGGCGCCGGCACCGGAGTCCGGGGCGTCTGACGCTCCCAGCCCGGCGGCCGGGAAAGCAGGCGGACTGTCCGGTGGCAAGGGCGACTCGACGAGCGCCGCGTACAGCGTCGGAGCCGTCAGCGTTGCCAATTCCTTGGTGCTCGCAGCCGCAGGGTGCTTAATGATGCTCCTGTGGTGAGACTTGAGGGTTTCTTGCCGTCTGTGAGCATGCACAGTGTCCGTGGTTCATTCCCCACACTTGATTTCGTTTTGAATTGGTTGATGGAGTCATTCTTTTGGACATAAGGTAGGGATATGCCGTTAGGATCGAGTTGGAGTATTTTAAGTCACGTTATTACTCTCATAATTTCTATCATTTTCTATGATGAATGATTGAATGAATACAGAAAGAAGTTTTCACTGCTACCACTCGGGAAATGTAGAACCGCATGTGCATTTCTCCTTACAACCACTCTCCTTATAATCTCACTATATGCAGCTGGTGATGAAAGGCACATCGATAATTGCTCAGCTAAAGAACTGAAACTGCTTGCAACATGCACCTCACCTCTGACGACTGGTTCACTTATCAACCTTTTGATGGCTTGATGATGCCCACTTGACACGTGAGACATGGCCCGGTGAGAGGTTGGGTCTTCAATCTTCTCTGCTGAGTTGTTCCTGGCAGAAACAACATGCTCAAGATTACAAATTGTTGATTGAAGTGGTTGTACGGGACTGAAAGGTTGATGCAGATGCTAAACACACCATTTCATTTGATTTTTGAACTTGGGGGGTGGTTCTTGCCTTTGGCATACCTATAGAAATAGAACAGAAACTTCCATGTGCACTGAGCACGGTTTGCTGTGTTCCACATGCAACTGATATTTTGTCTGAAGAATCTGCATTCAATAAAAGATGTCTCACATCTTAGATGATTTGCTCAGATCTCCATTTGACCCAGAATAATTTAACAACCAAGTTATCTAGGTTTAACAGCATGTGTTTATTTTCCTAATGCTGTTGGCATGGCAACAAGCGTGGCATTTAATCACAAGAATAAACAACGTTTGTGAAGTCAGACTCTGCAATGGCTTAACAGCAGTAGCAGTTTCCTCGTTCTGTTCGAGTGCAGGCAGCAACTGATGATGCTTTGGTGATTTAATCTGTACAGATAACAGAGGAGTACACATGATTGGCATAATGGCACGGTTCCAGTAACATCTCGTGCCTGGTTTCTGATGACCTGATCCTGATGTTTGTGCGGGCGTTCGCTGAAACCACTGTAAATGTTGCAGGTAGGTACGCTTGCTAGAAAACGCACGGCGAAACTTTTTACCGCGGCGAACTGCCGTGCGCCGTGCGCGTCCTGCGAATGCTGCGATCCTGTCCGTGAACTGCGACGCCGACAGGGAACAGCCAAATCCAGGCGATAATTAGTGGCCGCGAGCCTGCACTGCACGGCTGCATCTGCGAGTAAAAAGATCGAGTTATTGGCCCGGCGGTTAGCTCGTCAGGAGCTGTGAAAATCACATTCACCGCGCCACGGAGAGGTACTCGCCGTCGGCCGACGGTGCGTGGCGCCGCGCAGAGCAGACACGCTACGCAGTGGGCACAGCGTGGGCGGCCACGTCGATGTGGGGGGCGCGGGAGCGCGTGGTGGTCTGAGGACACCGATGAGGAAGTGAGCTGAAGGCCCCCGGAGGCTTGGCTTGCCACTTGTGCTGCTGTGCCGGGAGCCCGGGACGCCACTGCGGCAGAGATAGCCACCGACCCGTCGAGAGAGACGAGCGCGCGGTCGTCGGTCTCGCCGCCGCGTTCGCTCCACTGCTGGCTGCTGCTGGTGCTGCAGAGGCCAGAGTGAGCATGGCTGCATGGGCCGGCGCATTGCTGGGCCACATGCACACGACGGGCCGCCTCTGAGGCCTCCGTCCCCCAGACCCATCATCAGACAGATCCATGATGTTACTGCGCAGGCGCACTCGCACGTATTCCTCGCAGTCTGACAGACTTGTTTTCCCACTCGAAAAGGAGGAAGATGCCCCCAGAAATCAACCCCATCAAATCAGAGCAGGACTAGGCTGTGTTCATATTCTGAAAAAATTACTTCTCCAATAAGTTTTTCCTATTCATCCCACTCACAGAATACGCTTCTCAAAATACTATTTATCTAGAAAAAATACTTTTTACTTCCAATCTGAACACAGCCCTAATAACTGTGCCGGCAAGCCGGCGTCTGGGCCTCCAGCTCACCGAGCGCCTGAGTTAGTGGGTTGCGGGCCCCTCAAATTTTAAATGCACTTTGCAAGCTTAGCAGAGACGTGGAGCAATGGCAGTGGACATGCAAAGAAACAAAGCTAGGGTGTGTTTAGTTGGGAGGGGAGGAAAAGATCTTTCTCTGGGAAGCGTGTTCTGTGAGAGATGAATAGGAAAGTTGAAAGGAGTTAAAAGAGGAATTTTTCTGGGAAGCGTGTTTTCTGAGAGAGATGAATAGTAAAGTCCAAAAGAACTTCTAGAACTAAACACGGCCTTAAAAAAAATACCACGACGCCCGCTCTGAGTCGACATCTCACCAGTCGTCCGATTTTCTCTCTCTCCAGTTTTCTCTCTCCCCCACGTCAGTTTTTGCTCACATGTCCAACCATTGCGCCGGCTGATATAGGCTTATTATACTTGCTCTCAAAGGACACAAAGGTAAGAATCCCCAAACAAGCAAGGGCTCCCCTGGGCCCGGGAGCCGGGCTACAGCCTACTATACACCAGTAGTACACGGCTGTATAGTATAGTAGTAGTATAGTAGCTATCCAACAAGCGGAAGTCGTAGGGGTCGCCGCTGACGCTGAGTCGGAGGCATCGAGATCGGCGCGCCGCGGTGAATGCTCCGAAACGGAATAGAAGCCGCCGCGGACGGGGACGAGGCATCGGCGCAAGAGCCGGGCCGATGTCGCGGGATTCGGTCCCCGCTCCGCGCGAGACCCGCACGTGAGCACCCGGCCGGGCCCCTTCCCCGGCCGCGCGCGCCGCGAGACGGGGCGGCGGGACACGCACGGGACGCCGCCCACCACCAGGCAGGCACGCAGAGCCACTGTGCCCGTGCGCCCCGGGGCCTGGGGCGCCGCGGAGCAACGGAGCCCGACCGTCACGGCGCCCACCACCACCAGCCCACCACAGACCAGACGCGAGAGATGGTCGCGGATGAGGGCGGGGGCATGTGGCGCGGCAGAGGCCCGGTCGACGAAGTGGTGGTCCGGGACGGACGCCGCCGGCACTGGAGGCAAGTGGGGGGGTGGGGGGGGGGGGGGGGCGGGGTGCGCCGCGCGCGCGGGCGATCGTTCGATCGATCCGGCTTGACCTAGCTGCGGCGGTGGACCACGGTGATCGTCCTTTGCGCAAAGTTCACCTCGATCTGTTTCTTTTTTCTTGCAAAGAACCACGAAGGGTGCACTCCCATTTTAGGCATCGTTCTAAAAGGTCGCACGAAACGAAAGCGCTGTGTGTTACCTTTGAGTGATTGATTGAGTACATACATCATCGGCTCATCGCTTTGTGCATGATGATGCATGAACAAACTCATGTGATTGATTGATTGCACTATTACCTTGTTTAATGCAAAAGCGCCGAAGCCGTGTCAAACAAGATAGTGATACTTAGTCTCAGCAACTCACAAAGCCATCAGTAATAATTAAGCTCACAAACCACCATCCCATACGACAAAAACGCTCGCGCATCAGCTAATAATAAAGACGATCACCTCCCGATCGATCGCGAGTGGCAAACCTTAGAGGAATCAAAAGAAGCGTGATCATGATACTACACGCTAGTGGTTGCACCCTCTCCCCACTTGCGCCCCGCGGTGCGGACCGGCGTACGGGCCGAGCCCATGCGTGCCGTTCCACGCTTTTCCAGTACAAAGATTTCGACGAGCATAACGAAAGTCGCCACCGGCAGAAGAAAGCTCCCGCCCTTCCACCGGCTCTTTCACTGTGTAGAAAAAGGAGACTACGCTCATCTATTTGTTATCCGTCGTCCGAGCTCTTTAACGTGGACCCCCGGCCTCAATCCCATCTCTTTAATTTCTCGGCATGCAGCGAAACCTTTTCCCGATCGAGGAAGAGGAAAATCTTGGGCTCTTGGCACCGAAACCAACGCGTACGTACACCGTGCGTGTACTCAAGCTCAAGCTAGCTATAGCCTCCTCCTGTGAACGCGACCGATGGAATGGTCGACGCCCGCACGCCATCGGCGTCCGTGCGACGCTGCGGTCTACACGCATCGTTGTTGGGTGGCAGGCGCTGGATGCCCGGCCGGCGAGGAATTCCAATTTCCAAGCGCAACGGCCGGTGTACGCTGGCTGCCAGACTGCCACGCCAAGGAAGCCGAGGGGTACATTAAAAAAAAAAGGAAGCCGAGGGGTACAGGCACGCACGGAGCCGCGGCAGCTGGTCTGGTTCGTGTGACACCGACGCACACGCGGTAGCCGGCCGGCCCGTTGCGGTTGGGCGCGGATCCCGGCGCGCGCGCAGCGCAGCGCAGCGCAGGACATGCCCGTGCAGGCCGTGCCGGGCGCAACGCGAGCACGCATGCACGCGCGCGCGCGCGGCCGCAGATGATCTCGGGGCCGGGGGAAGAGAGAGAGAGATCTCCTGACCCGGCGCTTCTTCCGCTCTCCTGCCCCGTCCTTAAAAGCCCCTGAAATATTCCCAGGCCGAGGGCTAGTTATCTAGCATCTCAAACCTTTCTTCTTCCTCTCTCACCCTCTCCTCTCCATCTCCCTCCCCAGTCCCCAGCCATTCGGGCCTCTCGACTAACCAGTAAGTAACTACTATCCCGAGCGTGTTTGCCTTCACATTTGCAGCTACGGCGACCCGGCCTAGCTGCGACGTGGGCATGGACGTGGAGGGCGCGCGCCGCTCGTCACCGTCTCGCGCGAGGCGCCTCTCGTGCATGGGTGCCACGGCTCGTTGTCGCCGGCTCCGGGAGGCCGTTCCGGGCGGCGGCCAGTGATCTGTTTGCCTTCCTGCTGCTCGGCGTGCAGGATGAAGCGGCCAAACGGGGATGGTCCGGCGGGACAGCTAGGCCAAGCAGAAGCAGGAATGGAGGGGAGTTTTTGGTGGCGTGGTCGGAGACTAAAGGTTGAAGAAGCTAGCTAGTAAGTAGCTAATATAATCGGTGGTGTAGGTCTCGGTCGATCGGCGGCATACATGGGAAAGCCAGGCATTTTCTCGCAGTTCAAGCACCTTCCGTTCGCTTTCCTCTCCATGCATGGTGTGATGGTTAATTGTTAATTACTTAGTTCTTGTTGCCATTGTGCGTTTTCTATCTGTTCCTCTTTTAATTCGGATGATTCGTTTAGGCATTGTTAGTATCAGTAGAGGTCACTGATATCAAAACGCCAGAGTATGTATGTACTGCATTTTCTCAAGGTGCAGTTATACAACTTGCTAAAGGTTTCTTCTTCATATTCTCTCTCCCTCCTCCTGTAAGATTCTAAGTAGTACTAATGCATATGTTCGCGAGAATCACCAACTGAATTAGCATTTTTTCGACGTGTGGTGTTTATATACGCTGACTGATGAAATGCTGGGAATAATAATGTGGCTAGCTGTACTTGCAAAGCTTTATTTGTTACCGATCGATGTAGGAGTGATGTACATGGATTCCGGTTACTATGATTCGTTTGTTGGGAATGATTCGTTTGCACTGTCCGTTTCACCGTTACGTTCTGTAATTTCTACAGTCTGATAATCCCCTATATGCAAAAGGGAATTACAAAGATCCTTGATGTGCCATCGTCCCATACAAAACATTTCATTCAATGTGAGTGTGTACCACCGCCCTCATGAAATTCCAGTACGCACGCGGCCGGGGAAGAAAAAGGCTTCTGCGTCCACCGTGACCGTGTGCCACACTGACATCAGCTTTGTTGCTTGTACAATCAGAGGAAGGAAAATTTCAAGTAATGGCACATGACTACATGAGGGTAGAGAAACTTTTGATGGCAGTGGCACGTCAAGGATTTCGATAGTGGCCAATGTTGTAGTCTAATCTATTGTTTCATGTCACACTCTCAAAAAATGTCATGTGAAGAGAGCACGAGCACAACTTATAAATCACATGTGAACTAATTTTTTTTATTTATAAATTGTGTTAATGACGATAGGCCCAAAACATGTGTCGATACCGCCTTTTTCTGTCCCGTGTAAATAGTATCCTTTTACAGGCTTACAGGGATCTGAGTTAAAAGTCCAATCTATCCACAAGACTGCAATGCCTCTCCGTTCATTTGCCCTATCAGTACATTTACCGGTAGCTAGGCTCTGCCGCTTACGTACGTACTACTATTTCCGACCCGGCCCACCTGTGCACTGGTGCCCTGCGGTCCGCTAAATCTAGAAGAGGATCTATGTACGGAACGTTCCGATAAGGTCTCATCGTGGCGTGCAACAAACGGACCAGCGATCTCGTCCTACTATAGGAAGAAATTAAAGCCATTTTTTTTTGTTTTTTGATCGGCTGAAGAGAGCCATTGATCATTGACGGGGGCATAGATGATGAGCTGTGGTGCCGTTCCTTCAATCATTTCCGTGCCATTGTTGTCCTATGGGTGCCTTCAGCGTGCAGTCTTCACTCTTGACTATCTCACGCCAGTACCCGGGTACTACAATTGGTTGATTTTATTGATCACCGGTTGGGAGCTAGCTGAGCTTCGCGAGTGAGATTAGGTGGCGGCTGTTGAGAACTCAAGCCGGTTCTTCACCTAACGCTATTCATCAGGTGCTAGCTGGCTATTAGCTTCACCGTCGTCTCTCTCATGCAACCATTGATCCAAAAAAACGAATGTCTCTGAGACTGCTATCAGAAAAAATCACTGTATGCGGACATGAGCTCCAAAAAAGTCTATATGGGTTGAGCACCATGCACGCTAGTGTCCAGGTCCGCCAGCTCGACATGTGAAAGCCCCCTGCTGTAAAACAACAGTACCAACACGGTAGACGTCCCTGCACCGGCGGCCGTCCGGAAATTCGCTGTACGTCCTCGGGATCCGTTTCCATTCTTCCGTGGCTGCACGTGCGGTGCCGCGAAATTGCAGCGCCCGGCAGCATCAGGGAAGATGGGGTCATTATCATTAATTATCAGGGAGGAGTAGCCGCGCTGCTAATCACAGCAGGCCGGGGCCAGGCCGCCAGGTCAGGGTATTTTAATCGGCTGCTAACGGAGTATTTTAATCGGCTGCCTCGATCGGTTTGGTTTGTTTAGAGCGGCCTAGCTAGCTGCCTAATCCGATGGCCGCAGTCAGCCACAGCCACATTGAGCTGCTGCTGCTGGTTTTGACTTTGGTGGTGGCACCGAGATGCATGCCATGAGAATCGGTGTCCGAGACTCAAGGGACGCAAGCTTTGACGCTACTAGCGTGCGGGTGAGTAAACTTGGATGGCTTCACGCGAAGCTCCCAACCCGCTGGGTGTGTACATATCTTTGCAAAGTCTGCATGCATCAGCTGCTTCATTGCTTTGCCCAGTCGGTCAGGCACGCAGTTGTTTACTAGCTAGCTCCAGAGTCGAGAGTGTTGTGTTTGTTTGTGTGTGTGTCAGATAGCTAGGCGACCGTTCAAAAATCTGCGGCTTGCATCACGCAACACGTTGACTTTGTGCCTGCAACCAGTAATTTGCCTCGTGCATGGAAAGGCCAGAACCTGTGCATTATGAGTGAAGGTTTCGAGACCCTGGCGTTTTCAGTGTTACTGGTATATGGAGGGCTGAGCTTCTGCACGCTGTCACTGCGAGACTGCAGCTCAAAATAAAACTACGGCACATGACTACGCCTGTGTTTAGTTGGGAGGAGAGGAAAATAACTTTTTCTGGGAAGCGTGTTCTGTGAGAGGGATGAATAGGAAAGTTGAAAGGAGTTAAAGAAGAATTTTTCTGGAAAGCGTGTTTTCTGAGAGATGAATAGTAGAATCCAAAGGAACTTCTGGAACTACATAGGTACAAAGATCTAGTACACGTCAATCAAAGAAACAAAAGAGTTGAAGGATGGAGAGTAAAAAAGCGAACCCATGCACCCTCCACGGAGACAACAACCGTGGAAAACACAGACCATCCGGGCTGAGGTGCCACCACACACCAAAGACGACCCTTGTGTTTGTCAGATCCTACCGACCTGCCGGATTCTCCCGGGCAAAATCCAGCTCCCTCGTATCCGAAATTCTCAACATAGCATAACCTGACTTGCAATCATCCGTCCTCCACAGTATTTCTCAAAGAATTATTTCCACAAAACTTTGGGTTAGAGTTCATTTTTTCGATAGCTGTAGGGAACAGATGGCAGGAACAACGTTTCAGAGAACAGTTCATGGTCGATCGGGGACAAAAAGAAATTCTGACATGGATGCACACAAATCACAATTTAGCCGGACCGGCTTGGACAGTTGGACTCACTAAGTCAGGATTGGAATTGGAACCCATCTTTGGCCACTTCAACTGATGCTTAGCAGTAATTTCTCCACAATACGACCAAAAAAATCGTGTTTTATTTATTCTTTACAACCACTTGTATAAATCATACAAAGCATCAAATCAAACCATAAAATGAATCAAAATCCAAGAAAAAAATGAGTGGAACTGGAGGTATTTCAAATCAGACCTGTCTGCTCCGGAAAAATTCAGACACTCCAGATGCAGGTTATTCTTCTATGCTTTCTGACTATCAGACAAAGCGACAAACAAGGCAATGTACATCTCCAGCGGTGAGGATTTGATCACAAAGCAAGGCCTTCCTTCCCAAATGAGAACCTGATAGACCTGTGCACCGCAGCGCCCTTTACAGCGGCCGTTTTCGTGAGCTTTTCATTCTCAACATCGCTTGTGAACATAGCTGGTTTGGATTCAACTACTTTATGTTCCTTGGCACTCTCCGAAAACAATTCAAGTCCCTAAAATATGCACACCATCAAATAGGAGATTCAGAATCAACAAAGTCATAATACCTGGGAGGAGGACAACAAACTTATGGAAGGGGCATATACCTTCACAGGTTTGGTCTCAGGTTGGATTGGATGTGAAAGTTTGAGCTTTTCAGTGGCTTCCTGTGTAATGAATGGTGACGGATCATCAGAACAAAAGATCAACAAATAGCATATGAACAAAGATATATGCGTCTTTACATTACATGAATGAACAAACAAGTCCGTTTTATCATGCACAGACTAGACAAATAATCTGCGCACCTGAAAAAACTTGGTGTTTATTCCATCTTTTATACCACCTGCTACTTGGCAGAGATACCATATACCAGTATTAGCCATGTCCTGTTCAGTAAACAGAGGAGGTTAGGGCTAGGATAGTTAGAGGATGCCATGTCTCACTAAAACTCGCTAGTAATACCTGTTTGTTCTCAAGTAACTCGATCTTTCCTTCCTGACAATAAGAAAAACCAAAGGTAAGATATATAATTTTCACAACACGTCACAATCAAGTCTAAGAGAACGCTCAGACTCACCAATCCAGCAACCATTTGTTGAATTGCTTCAATGTCAAATCCAATTTGAGACAGGTCATCTTTAACATCATTGACCTTCAAATATAGAATAAAACCATATCAAACACTGAAATGATAAATATATTTTATAGCTCAATATATGGCATCTACAATATACTAAGCCAAATGGTTGAAAAGCTTCTGCATATCATTAGGAAGAACAAAAGCTTTCTTCAGTATTCTAAGAGAAGAAAATGAAACAGACAACAAGCACATTAGTGTAACATACATGAGAAGAATGCTATAAATTTACACTGGTTTGTGAAACAGCCATAGGCCAACTAATCACATAATTTAACAAAAAAAAAAAACAAATTTCACTAGCGCCTTTGATCACTCTTGTGCCTAACATTTATTCTCAAATGTTACTTGCTAGCTGGTAGAGGGCTAAAGGCTATGGTTTTTTGTTCAACTATTTGGGCACAGCTATCAAAGAAAATTCTTGTAGACCTTTCTAGAAAATAAGATAAAGTGCCTTTTCAAAAAAAAAAAAGATAAACTAAATCAGCTATGCCGCAACATCCGTTGATAAGCATGGAACCATTTATGCAAATGCTGTACATGAATTTTAAAAGTACTGACCAGATGCACGCGCATAGCATAAAAACGAAAGGAGCATTGATGCTCAGGCACAGCAGGACAGCGTTTCATGAGGACCATGCGAGCATCAAGCAACTATAACATTGTTACTGCTCAAGTGAACGAACCTCATTTCTAATGGCTTTGGAGACCTCTACTTGTTCATCCATTTTGCCATCCAAATTCTCAAGCCGTTGAGTTAGATGTCTTTTTGTTGCCTGGAATTAATTGCACTTACAGATCAGTAGAGATACGGGTTGCTGATTGTAAACATGAATGAAGTTGGGAATAAAGCATACAGCCAGTGCTGATGAAACTTGCTCCAACTGCTTTGACATGCTCTGAACAGCATTAGCCATGTTGCGTT
Organism: Digitaria exilis; assembly: GCA_015342445.1. Classification (NCBI taxonomy): domain Eukaryota; kingdom Viridiplantae; phylum Streptophyta; class Magnoliopsida; order Poales; family Poaceae; genus Digitaria; species Digitaria exilis. The sequence goes on from JACEFO010000112.1 coordinate 2,150,063, forward strand.
TAGTGACAAACATGACATCTGTGAGGGACAATCCCTGCATAAGGTTCTTAACACGTAAGAAAGGCACAGCAGAATAGGTAAAAAAAATCTGACCACAACATTTCTCTAGATGTTTGATTCACAGCAGTCACATGCTAATAAATGAAAATTCTAGACTTGGGGCTGTCATTAGGATCTGAGATTGTCTAATAGCCTTGCTTATAAATCCTAGTGAATTAGGAAGACATTATTATTAGAATCAGGAAATGCCCCTCAACTTGGAAACATGAAATTTGATTGGATATTCTATCAGTGTTCATGATGACATTATTATTAGAATTAAGATAGATAATTCATCCATGGTGCCCACATGGATGAGTGCAGGTTATTTACCTTTGCAGCTGCATTCAGATAAAAACCCTACTGGAACCGAATGTGGTATCATCAGCGAGAAATTGTACATTAATTTCTTATTTAGAACAAAAAATAGAAAAGAAATTTAGTACTCACCGACTACGAAACAAAGAAAATAGCCAAAATAAGTAATAAACGAAGGGAACAGTTGTTGCTTCTTTCATTCAGTTATTAATTCAGTGAAATGGTTCTCATGAAATTAAAATACCGACAACTTCTGGAGAAAAGGAGGAGAGAATAGAGAAAATTCAAAATAAAATAATCAAGGGCATAAATTTTACATTTTACCTTCCACCACATATAGCAATAACCCATTGCTCCAATTGCAGCTGCTGGCAGTATGTAGGATGATAAACCACCTGCAAAAGGAATATGTATATAAGAAAACAATACAAGAGCTACCCGTTTATAGTAAAATATTATAAGCTACAAATCTACATGTATGAAACTACCAGCTTCATAAATCAATAATTGCTAACTTCAGCCCTGAAAATGCTTTCATGAATTTTTAGCAGAGAACTACTATAGGAATGATCTCCTATCAGATGCAGTTATTTTAGAAGTGTATATAAGTAACTATTCATTTAAACTTCTGCGAACATTCATAAGAGAAACTATCTGAATTGAAACTAAAACTTTGCATGAAATGGCTGTTTGCACAGATGAGCGAAAATAAAGGGAATACAATGAAGAGAAAGTGAAGCAACCTCCTGAGTCAGATTTGCCATTCAGGATGGTAATAGGCCTTGCTATTGTCAAATCCCTGACTTCTTGGGCCAAATTCCGAATCTAATATCACCAGCAAGCAAAGTTAAGATAAATGATTATATCAATATGGAAGGAAGAGTCACTTCTATGCAGGTTCTGACGGTAAGATGCATTACACATGAAGAGCATACCTGAGCTTGAATAAGGGCAATGTCATAGGGTCCTGATACAGCTCCTTGATTTACACCCTTCATAATCTCCTATAAACACATACAATGTGCTTAAATAAACATATACTGACTAGTTTCCAGGGTAAACATATGTGATTGAAGGTGAAGGTGCAGATCATACATTAAAATCGGTATAACACTTATGATGAGTTATATAAACTAGTGAAGTACAATTACGCATAAGAATTGGTGTACATTGACCAACATAAATTATCATGCAATTTAACTAATGCTTCCACTACCCATGCCCAAGTCATTCACATATCAGCTGACAAAGCTCAGTAATTTGAGGCCGGGGTATAGGGCCTAACGGATTGATAATGCACGTATCAAATGTACACAAAAATGGGGAGAAGTATCTACCGACCTGGAGTTCCCCTAACACGTCAGACAAGCGTCCATTCCTCAGCAGTATAGAGCCCGTCATCCCTGCAGAGGCATCAATTCACAACATCAGGGATCCAAACAGCATCCAATCAGAAGAAATCGCTTCCAATAGGAGAGATGTTCGATGGGGACGATGGCGGCGATGAGACGAGGACCTGCGCCAACGAGGATGAGGACCTTGGAGGCCGCGACCCCCGTCTGCGTTGCCATGCCCAACCGCTCTTGCGCTTCTCCGGCTCGCCTCTGGATGGGGGCCGCGGCGGCGGCGGCGGCGGCTGGGGCAAGGATGAAGAAGAGAGCGGGGCGAAGCTTCGGGAAGGGGAAAGCTGCACGGCGTGAAGGGCGGCCCCGGCCGAGACTTGTTGGACCGTTTTCGCGGTGGCAATTGGCAAGCGGAAGCTGAGCCCCACATGTCAGCGAAGAGGTAGGTAGCATTTCCGGAAAAAGCCGCTCCGGCCTAGCCAGCAGCCACGTCTCCGCCACGTCATCATTCCCGGAGAAGACGACCATTCAAACCCGCCCTTCTTCCCCTCACGCCACTACCACTCCAGCGTCCAGCCACGGCCTCCCCAACCCTAGGCTAGCGGCTAGCCTCCTGGCCGGCTCGCCGCCATGGGCCCCCCTCTCCTTCTCCTTCTCCTCCGCCTCGTCTTCACTCTCCAGCTGTTCACCGGCCCCTCCCCCGCAGCCGCGTCATCGCACATATCCGCCGTCATCTCCCAGTCGGGCCTCGACTTCGCCAAGGACCTGCTCGTGTCCCACGCCGTGGAGACGCTCACGCCCCTGAGCGTGCCGGATATCGAGAAATCCATGAGCATCCCGCTAGTCGGCACCGTCAGCATGACCGCCTCCGAGATTGTCCTCCACGGCCTCACCGTCACCAACTCCACCGTCGCCGTAGGTGACACAGGCGTCGTGGTGGCCGCTTCACTTGCTAGCGCGAACCTCACGATGGAGTGGGGCTACTCGTACAGCGCGTGGTTCGTGACCATCTATGACTGTGGGAATGCATCGATTCAGGTATAAATAGCGGAATTCATGTGTTCTGTCGCTATTAGATTGGTCATTTCCTGAGTGGCGCGGTTTTCTGTGGCTGTTTAGTAGCTGTTCTAGTTGATAATTTGATTATTCCAATATACTGCCAAATTAAGTGGTACTGAAGGTAATGTAAAGTTTCAATCTCCATAGGGCATACAGTCCCTTATAAGCAAAGACAAAAGGGAGTGGTTAATCTGAGATGTCGTCTTTCCTTAGTTTGCAGCATAATGTTATACATACGCTTCAACTCTAGGTAGTCCAAGCTCCAAACTGCTAACCTCTTCCACACAACCTATAAGCTGTAAGATGTAATTTGACCAACCCTGCCTGAATTTTAACTCAAAGGAGTTTATGAATTAATAGGAACTATATTATACAAAGCACCTAGATAGTGGCAGCTTTTATGCAACTTAGATGTTCTATATGCACCTTAATCCTTGTTATGATTGTAAGTTGTCTTTTTTTCATGAAAGAAAAAGGTCACAGTTATGTATACTTTGTGAAATAAATTTGAAAACAATTTCTAGCGGTAGGTTAAATGGATTGTATTTACATTTATCATCTGCCGAGTTGCTATATTGTTTCAGCAGGTAGTCCAGCTGCATTTACATATGTAACTTTAACTGTATTGAACATTGTAGTTAGTTTTGAGTTTTGACATGTATGTATACAAAGGTACAAGGTGTGTTCATAAATACTTTTCGCTAAGGTTGAAGGAATGGAAGTTGGGGTTTCCATGGGCATGAAGAATCAAAATGGATCTCTCGAGCTGTCTGTTATGGAATGTGGCTGTTATATGGAGGAGTTGGACATAACATTAAATGGAGGAGCATCTTGGTTCTATCAAGTGTATGTGATTCACAATTTTGCTCTACTAGCACTATGTTGTTAGTTCCTTTGAAAGAGGCTCAGTAAATTGAACTTTCCTTCACCAGCAGCCAGTAAATATCGTGCATGTATCTTTGGATTCAGAATATATCCAATGTTTTCAGCTTTAGTCTCTTTATTTCAGGAGATAGCAATTTCTTTAATTTTCCCTGGAGAACTTCCATTTGTTTCTGAAATGAACTAAGCTGTATTCTTTCTACATGAATTTAGTTCGCCATGCATCTTATTTAAACCATACAATTAATGAGTGAGAGGCTTCTTTTGCCAACTTTTTGTAGGTTTATAGATGCTTTCAGCAATCATATCAGATCATCAGTCGAAAATGCAATTACAAATAAAATAATGGAAGGTGCACTGAAGCTTGACTCGTTCCTTAGAAACCTTCCGAAGAAAATCGATCTTGATAGTGTTGCTGCAATGAATGTGACGTTTGTTAATGATCCATTATTCAAGAGATCCTCTGTTGAGTTTGATATAGATGGCTTATTTATTTCATCTGATGAAACTGCTGCTCCAAGGGACATGCTTCTTGGAGATATCAAATCTGCACTACCTCTTGCGAGTTCCTCGAAAATGCTTTGGATTTCATTGGATGAAGATGTTTTCAACTCTGTTTCAGCTCTCTACTTCGAGGTATGTTGGAAATACATTTGATATAATTAAAAAATGGGACCTGATGTTTTGGTTGATGGAGACTCAACTTAACTGTGTCAGTGTGTGGCTGCTGACTTGGACCTTGATCCCTTTGCTTGTTTCAACTGCAACTGTTAATTGCCACTACATTTTGATCATTCAGGCTGGTTTGCTGCAAAGGATGGTGGACAAAGTTCCTGAACAATTTCTTTTGAACACTGCTAGCTGGAGGTTTTTGGTTCCTCAATTGTATAGAAAATATCCAGATGATAAAATGGTGCTGAATATTTCTGCAATTTCGCCCCCCTCTGTGAAAATTAATGTGGGAAGAATTGATGCCACAGTTGACTTAGATGTCACAGTTAATGTTTTGGATTTTGGCGAGATAGTGCCAGTTGCATGCATGTCAGTGGTGAGGTTCTTTCCATCTTTCATTTAAGCGAATTTTCATGCTTTTAACTGTAGCTAGCTACTCAAGCAATAAAAAACCCAATTGAAACGGCAGTATATTGCAGCTTCTGGAGCCCACTACTGAAAAGTGAAAACTAATGTTGCTCTTTCGTTTTATCTAATTTCCGTTTTTGCCACTTAAACTGTTCTGTTTGATATTCTCAACATGCTGTCCATTGATTTACGACTAAATTCTCACTAGACTACATTTTTTGTGTATCTTGAAACTGTATGCGTCACCCAGTGTTCCAAACTGTACTACTGTTGTTACCATCTGTTGTAATTACCGTATATGGCTTGTGCTTCTGTAGTCAGTTGCTGTTTCTGGAGCTGCAGCGGTATCCGGGAATAACCTTGGTGGAAGAGTGGAATTGGATTATTTCTCATTTGCATTGAAGTGGAGCCAAATTGGCAAACTTCACACTGTTTTAGTTCAGGTGATTTTGCTTAGCTATATATTTGTGTTGTCTTTCTGCTTTTCATATTTTGTCTCCTAGTGGGCCTTCAATTGGCTGCATGGCACCCTTTAAGCAAAATTCCGTTTCAAGATCACAATGCACTTTGGGCAAGAGGAAGTTACGGTAAATTGAGATATTATATGTTTTGAAATTCACACGGTCTTCCAATAAAGTTCATGAACCTCTAGGAGCGAGTCGGTGAAAAGAGATTTCAAGGAGTGGAATATTTACAAAGAAGTAGCTTTTGATAGGAGCGCTCGGAGACTAGCTATCAACGTGCATGAAGCTTGACCTTTGTTTCTTGGGTTTCATCTGTAGCCTACTTCAGCTTGTTTGGGACTAAAGACTATGTTGTTGTTGTTGTTGTTCCAATAAAGTTCACGGCACTAACTAATTGAAATACCAATTTTTGCAATCCAATAAATATTCATAGAGGTTTTAGGAATCCCAACATAGGCTGCAATCTTCAAAATTTAAACTGACCATGGAACAGCTAGTATTATAGAAACAGTGCAAAGCTGAACTGGTGTCTGGTGCTGTAGTTTTTGCGGCATGTTTCATTGTCCTTTAACTTAGCCGATAGGAACAAGTTCCAGTGGCTTGAGTTGTGTATGTACATTTCAGGATCCATTTGGTATATTGTGTTGAAACTTCATATCTTTCCATCAGGATGACTAATTTATGCAAACTTTTTTTTTATATCTGCAGACGATGCTACGATTTTTCCTGAAGAGCTTGTTTGTACCCTACGTGAACTCATATCTTGAACAAGGCTTCCCGTTGCCCATCATCAATGGGTTCTACATCACAGATGCATATATCCTCACTTCTTACTCAAAAATGATTGTTAGCTGCGATGTCGCCTTCATCGTACCAGAGACCCTGTACCCTGTTCAAACCCAAGGAAGATTCATCATATAAAGTAGGTTCAGCAAAACCATGGCAACCACCATGGAACTAGTGGTGGCAATGTACCATATCGTTCTCTATGTAAAAAGATGTACAATGTGTATATGTAGAGCCGTACAAGCAGTCTTTTAGCTGAATTATTACACTAGTTCTGAACAGTAGAAGTTGAATTGTTACACTAATGAACAGAATCGAGTATTGGTATCAACCGTTTGTCATTGGTTTCAGGCTATCAGCAGTCCTTGACACCGTACACTGATGATTTTATTGTCATATTGTTGGCTTGTTGCTTGCTTGTCTGGCATTTTTCAGAAAGATCATCCACTAATTTTTGCCATTACCTTTTCGTTCATCTTTGTGTGGAACAGATATTGCAAAAATACACGGGCTCCGATGCGAATACATATCGTTATCCTCCGGTCGACCTCACCAAAACCCAGAACCCCCACGGCGTGCCGTCCCCAGTTCCCCACTCGCCACCGTTCATCCTGCTCCCCAGTTCGCAACCCCGGAAATGGCGGCGTCCTCTCTCTTCTCCACTTTCTCGCCCCGCCTACTCTCCGGCACCTCCGCCCGTGCCTCCCGCTTCCAGACTCTCGCCGCGAGGAAGCCGCCGGCCGCCTCCACCGTCAGCGGCGGCGGCGGCAGAGGCAAAGGCAAGGGGGGCGGGCTGCTGTCGGTGCTGGACCGCGCGCTGGCGGACGAGGAAGAGTACCGTCGCGCGCGAGCACAGGTGCAGCGCAAGGGCGTGGAGGTCGAAGGGTACGCCATCGAGGGCATCTCGGTGGGCGGACACGAGACCTGCGTCACCGTGCCAGCGCTAAACGTCGCTTTCGACATCGGCCGCGGGCCGCAGTTCGCCGTCAGCCAGGACTACCTCTTCATCACCCACGCTCACCTCGACCACATCGTGAGAACCCTGGGCCGCGTACTGGTTTGCCTAGGCACTAATTTTGCTTTTAGGCTTGATTATTCATCTCGACTTCTCGAGATATGCTCTAGATGCGCCAAGTGAAGCTGTTACTTAGAAAAAAAAATCTATCCTAGAATAATGTTGCAGTACCTGTAGGAAGAAGAAAGGTACATAGTATCTTCGGTGCATCCGCGTCTACTTGGACTATGAAATTATTCATAACGCTTAATGCACCATTTTTTGTGTGAGATTTTTTCAGGGTGGTCTCCCAATGTACATAGCTACCCGTGGCCTCTACAATTTGAAGCCTCCTACTGTATTTGTACCACCGTGCATCAGGGATGATGTCGAGGAACTGCTTCAGGTCCATCGCAAAATGAGCCAAATTGAACTGAGTGTTGAATTAGTTGCACTTGATTTGGGTATGGATATTGTTTTATATGCTTTCTTGTATGTTTTCTGCTTGCTTGTTCCTTATGACACGACTTCTTTCAGGAGAGACATATGAAATACGTAATGATCTTGTTGCCAGGCCATTTCAAACTTACCATGCTATACCCAGCCAGGTAATGCTCCGAATTCAATTGAACTATTAGAGCTAGTGGCCTTATATTTTGATTGTTGACCATAATTTAATGTTTGTTGCCCATTTTTGGCTTGTGAATGGTATGAAGGGCTATGTCATCTACTCTATTCGAAGAAAATTGAAAAAACAGTATGCTCATCTGAAAGGTAGTCAGATAATGAAATTGAAGCAATCAGGCACTGAGGTGAGCTCTCTTGAATTGGCCTACTCTTGATTAGGCATATCTCTTGCATGTTATTCACCATATAATTTGATATTAGATTACAGATACCATGCTGTACCCAGAAGTTGCCTTCACAGGAGATACAAAGTCTGATTTTATCCTTGACCCTAGAAATGCAGATGCCCTGAGAGCAAGGGTTCTCATAACTGAGGTATTGTCTTTGCACCTCCAGTGTTCGTGTGGCTAGGTTGTCCTTTGTTTCCCCTGAAAGCGCATTTAAAATATGACATTCTTTTTCTTGTTCAGAAATATGTAAAAGTGATTGTTCCTGATGTGTATATACTATTTGAAGAAATAAAATAAACGGAACACACAAGATTCTAGAAAATTGTCACTTTAGGGTCAGTTTAGAAGAGGGGTTTTGTGCATATATTTTTAGGATTTAGTTTAATTTGAACAAGATCTTACGGAATTAGTACCTAATCCTTCCTTTCCATTAGAGCTTTAATCTCTTGCTATCAACTAATATTTAGAAGAGGGGTGTGCATGAATTTTTAGTATTCAGTTTAATTTGAGCAAGATTGAATGGAATTGGAACCTAATCCTTCCTTTACATTAGGGCTATGATCAACTAATGAACTGATAACGGTGTTCTTCTAAAGTATGTTAGAACCAAATTACTAGAGACTATTGGTTACAGAGCAATGGCACCAAATTGCAGAGTGATGGCCAGGAATACATATGCTCTCTACTCCCTCTGTTCCATGTAGATCATTATAGTTTTGTCCTAGGTAAAACTTCTATATCTTTGACCAAGTTTATTAACATCTACAGTATCTACAATACTAAATAAATGCTCTAACAAGACATATCTCATAGTTGATTTAACGGAAGTGATTTGATGTTTGTAGATGTTAGTACGTTTTGTAATAAATTTAGTTAGTCAGAGAAGTTTGACTTCGAACAAAATTTAAAAAGACTTCCAATTTGGAGCGAAGGGAAGTCTCTGGTAATCTTTGCAGTTTGGTGGCATTGCCTTAAATCCAATATTGCTGTATTTGTTGCTGCAGATTTTAAATGGAAAAAGAACTTTTCTAGTTTGTTCTTGAGATAATATTCAAATGTCAAAAACGACAAAACAGTTTTAAGTTTTCCACCTTTTATTATTTAGTACCAACACAATTTGACATTTTTTTCAGGCAACCTTCCTAGATGACCACATTGATGTTGAGCATGCTAGGGAGCACGGCCACATGCATCTGTCTGAGGTAACAATTCACATGCTGACACTCCCTACACATGTTAATAGGCCTTTTGAAAATTCCAATGAGAGAAATAATTGCTGCTTCAGTCACTAACCAACACCCACTAATGCCGTATGTAGATAATGGAGCATTCTCAGTGGTTTAGAAACGAAACAATCGTACTAACTCATTTCTCAAATCGATATAGTCTTGAGGTATGAGCCTATTAACCTATCCAATCATTGTTGATGGCCTTATGGTCAACAAGTCTGACGCAAACTATAATTTTGTAGGATATTCGACAGGCTGTTTCCAGGCTACAACCTAAGTTACATTCTAAGGTTGTTGCTCTGACAGAAGGGTTCAAATCTGAATATAGATAATTGTATATAGGTAGAACGTCAGTGTTTCCCAGTCTTTCCCTAATTTACTGAATGTGTGTTAACATCAGGAACTGGTTATTTTGTTAAAGAAAAGAGATCTATTTATAGATGTTTGTGTGGTGTGCATTGTGCTCACTGTTAATTCCATTACCCTTTTAGCCTTTCCTGTCATAACTTTGTACAGCTGATTGAAATGTTGAGAAATTATGTATACTTGAACCTGTCTGAAATATGTGAGATACAGAGCCTTTTCTTAGATATCTCCAGTTTTCTGAACAAGTTGGAAGCTATTACAATACTTTGGAGAACTGGATGGCGGAATACATAAAAGTACATATACTCATGCTGTCCTGCATGGAATGGAACATGATGAGCCCTAAAGTGTCATAGTAAATTTTCCTGCTGTGATAAAGCAGCCATCTATACAGTAACCTTCTTTGTGGTACTCAGTTCTTCCAGCCAACTTGATGTTGCACAGCACAGCAAACCTAATAGTATCTTGTTATAATATAATGAGGTTTCTTTTGATCAGTTTCTTGACTTGCGTCCTCTGTGGATTCATCGTCAGTGGAGTACTCATCAGGATCATTGCGTGCCGGGATGATGAAGACGTCAGATTCGTCAGGTAATCTGAAGCTAACCCTCCTGGCTATGCTGTTTTGGCTCCTCAGGGACACTCGATCGATGGAGAAGCTCTCCCTGACATTAGGTGAGTTGTTCTCATAATAACAGTCCATGTTCAGTGGGCAGACCTTTGGAGAATGCCTCCTAGGAGATGGTGCCCCAACTGCCTCGGCTTCGATGCTCTGCGGAGAGTAGAGGATGTCTTCAAGAGTATCTTGCCTTGATTCTGCCCTGCCCCTGGCTGTGCTGGTCTCACAGCGTTGTGGCTTCCCTTCCAGGCATCTGGGCTTCATCCTGTCCAGAATTGCTTTGACATAGCAAGAGCCACAGTTCTGTGAGCCCATCTTTCCCCTCTGAATAAATTGTATGCCTTGAGCAGTTCATGATAGGGTTCTGCTAAAATGCATTTATAGATGTGTCATATGCATTTATTTAGTACCTTGAGCGTTAGAAAAGAAGTAACTTGCCTATCGTGAACTTGGTTGTGACAAACCTTGGTCGTGTCAAAGCTGGACAAACCACAGTGATTAGAGCAAAGAATGTACGAAAGAGACAGGGGTTACTTAGTCTGGATTGGCTTCGGCAAGGCTATTAGTCTTAAAACTGATTCAAAGATAGTATTGATATGTGTGCCCTTGTTTTTGTTCCTTTATGCCACCTAGGCATGTCAATCATGATAGTCTTGTTTAGATTTGGAACATCACAGAGGCATAGCGGAGTATATGAAGAGTTATGTGGAACTGTGGCAAGAAAAATGTGGATGGTAGTATGCAACTATGAAACTTTGTCGTTACCAGTGTCCGGCTCGTTGTGATTGTGTCGAAAGTCCAAATGAAGTAGGGAGCACATAGGATATCCACTGCTTCTATGTACTGCATAAAGGATGATACCTAGAAACAGAACGTCCGAAGTATAGATTTCTTCAATGTCCTTGCATCGTTGTTGGGTAGTACTTACTGTCTCTTGCCCTTACATGATTTTATATTGTGGGGCAGTGATATGCCTGACAAGTGGAAGACTCCTAGATTTTAAGAAATAAAGCGTCTTCATGTACTTTACTTTTAACATAATTTGCCTGTTTCCTTAAACTTTTGTTCTAAAGGTTTGCGTTTGGATCACTGTAAATATTGAAACGATATGCTTGGCAGATGCGCTAAAACTCAACAAGCAAATTGGTCTGTGATTGAGATATGTTTTCTGAATCTCTGGCCATGTTACTATGGCATAACTCCATCGCGTATACACAGTTTTCAGTTACTGTGAAAGTATGTATTTTTCTACCATGAATTGAACTCCTTGAGTTACCTGAACATGGCTCTCCTATTATTTTTACCCTTTGGTCCAATGCAAACCCTGCCAATATGGAAATGATGGAATAAGTCATGTGATGCGTGTACTATTGAATTGTATTACTAGCCCACATGAGCAGGAGCACACCTTCTATTTTAGAACGAGTAAATTTCAGTGGCGGTCCATAAACTAGTCCTGGTACTTCAAATTGCACATGATGGTCTTTCAATTTGTCACGTGCTCTCATCCAAATCTTTTGACTTGTTCTCATATGTCCCGATACTCTTGAGTCTCAAAGGGTTCATAGTAATCCTTAAACTTATTCTCATCCCATGCCTTAACCTTGTTTTACGATCCCATCGAGGTCCATATATCTCCAAAGAGCATTTATTTATTTGGGAAGAAGCTTTTGTGAATTGTCTCAAACTTTTAGGTTTTTGAACCAAGTTCGAGTCCCACTCAAAACTCATCCAAAATTCATGGAGAAATCATCACAAAACACATGGGTGACTATGAATCTTGGATACAAGATTTGATGTTTTTTTAAATTGTTGTTTTAATTTTAACACGTCTATTTAATAATGATTTTATTTGAGACAGATTGTAAAAACCATTTAAAGTTTCTTAAAACATTACTAAGAAAATCGCAAAAATAATAGTCCACATTATTTTAGATATTTTGAAATTTCACTCAGTTCATGATTTATCCTCGATGAATTTTGAATCAATTTTGAGTGAAATTTCTACTTGGTTTGAAATTCTAAAAGTCTGAAACTATGTTATAAATAAATAACTGCTTCTGCCAATGAGCTCTTTCTTCTTGGATCTCGGAACAGAAGAACGTCCGATTATTTGAGTTGCATACAAGCAGGGGAGCATCTTCAGTGCTTGACTTTTAACAGAATTGTCGCTTGTAGTCATTTTTTGGTTATAGAACATAAGAGTGTCCGATTATTTGAGTTGCATACTAGCAGGGGAACATCTTCACTGTCCTTGACTTGTAACATAATTGGAACATCTTCATTGTTCTTGACTTTTAACAGAAAAAATGCCGCTTGCAACCATTTGCCTTTGCACTGTACTGTCACCGGTATGTAAGTGAAAACGTTTGACTGGCGCGGGGCCGTCACCGGCATGTAAGTGAAAACGTTCGACTGACGCGGGTCTATGTAAGTGAAAACGTTTGACTGATGCGGGGCTGTTTGGTTCTGCTTGGTTTTAGGTGATGCTTTGGCGCCAGAAAAGATAATGTGTTTGTTTGCTGAAATGGTAACGCTAACACAAACAGGATAGAGTCACGGCGTATTTGATTACATGGCAACAATTACGGGCTTTGTTTGGTTGTGCTCCATAACGTAACGATTTTGTATATACCGGTATTGGTTAACAGCGTGACCTGATTACGACGAGGCTGAACCAAACATCCTGTTATTCCCTATATCGCCAACCCGCCAGAAGTGTGGCGCCATAAATCACCTGCAGTGGTTGCGACATTTTGATGTCTTTTCTATTGTACAAGCTGTTCAGATTGTTATGTCTACACAAGTCTGTTGGGAAATTAATCAACTGATTAGCGGTTCATGCATTGTAGCATACGGAGTAATTGCAGAAATCAGTGGCAGCCAAAGCTTTTTTTGGCGACTCATTGCCAAATCAATTACAAAAAAATGCATTCAATTGGGTGTCAATACTAGTAATGGATATGATAAGGTAAAACAGCATAAAGAAACATTTACTATACTACTAGTAGCATTAGTGCATTACAAATAATAACGATAAACTGTTCGACAGAGTACCATAACAGCTAAACCAAACTCATCGCCTGGCCAGCAAGAGAACTGATAACGTGCCAAAAACCTCGAACAGTAAGATTTAGCTACGGTAGGTAACCAGATAAACAACAAAAATAAAGATCTTAGTCGACCTCCTCCATCTTGCTCTTGCCAGCATCGTCCTCCAGCGGAGGCATATCAGCTTCGGCCTCAGCTGACTCGTCCTCATCAATGCTCAGGCCAAGCTTGAGCATGCGGTGGATCCTGGTGCCGAAAGTGTTGGGGTCATCCAAGCTGAAGCCAGAGGTGAGGAGGGCCGTCTCGAGGAGCAGCATCACAAGGTCCTTCACAGATTTGTCATTCTTGTCAGCCTCAGCGCGCTTGCGGAGCTCGTCCATGATGGCGTTCTCCGGGTTGATCTCCATAGTCTTCTTGCTCGACATGTAGCCCGCCATGCTGGAGTCCCTCAGAGCCTGCGCCTTCATGATCCTCTCCATGTTGGCCGTCCAGCCATACTCACCAGTGACAAGGCAGCACGGCGAGTCCACAACACGGTCAGAGACAACCACCTTCTCAACCTTGTCGCCCAGCACCTCCTTGATGACCTTGCACAGACCCTCAAACTTCTCCTTCAGCTCCTCCTTCCGCTTCTTCTCGTCCTCAGTCTCATCGAGCTTCAGACCTTCCTTGGTAGCAGAGACGAGCTTCTTGCCCTCAAACTCCTTGAGCTGGCCAACAGCGTACTCATCAATGGCATCAACCATGTACAGGACCTCATAGCCCCTCTTCTTCAGCTTCTCCAGGAAGGGGGAGTTCTCCACAGCCTTCTTGCTCTCACCAGTGATGTAGTAGATGTCGTTCTGCCCCTCCTTCATCCTGGTGACATAGTCCTTCAGGCTGGTCAGCTCATCGCCGCTCTTGGTGGAGTGGTACCTCAGGAGCTCAGCAATCTTGTTCCTGTTCTGGGAGTCCTCATGGATACCAAGCTTCAGGTTCTTACAGAAGGCCTCGTAGAACTTGTTGTAATCCTCCTTGTTCTCAGCAATCTCAAAGAAGAGCTCCACACACTTCTTCACGAGGTTCTTGCGGATAACCTTCAAGATCTTGTTCTGCTGAAGCATCTCACGTGAGATGTTGAGGGGAAGGTCCTCAGAGTCAACAATACCCTTCACAAAGCTCAGCCATTCAGGTATCAGATCTTCACAGTTGTCCATGATGAACACCCGCCGCACATACAGCTTGATGTTGTTCTGTTTCTTCCTGGTGTCAAAGAGATCAAAGGGGGCCCTCTTGGGAACAAACTGGACAGCCTTGAACTCCAGCTGCCCCTCCACAGAGAAGTGCTTCACAGCAAGATGCTCCTCCCAGTCATTTGTCAGGCTCTTGTAGAAGGCAGCATACTCTTCCTTTGTGATCTCTTCTGGCTTCCTCATCCAGATAGGCTTCTGCTTGTTGATCAAAGACCACTCATGAGAAACCTCCTTGATCTTCTTCTTCTTCTTTTCCTTCTCTTCCTTCTCCTCATCCACATCCTCAACCTTGCCCTCCTCAGTATCCTTCTTCTCTTCCTCTTCCTCATCCTCATCATCAGAAATCTCCTTCTCAGTTGTCTTCTCGGTCCACAGGGAGATAGGGTAACTGATGAACTCTGAGTGCTTCTTGACAAGATCCTTGAGCCGACGCTCCTCAAGGTATTCCAACTGCAAGAAAACAGGTTAATGATGAGTTCAAGCAACTTCAGCAGGCTTCATGTACAGTCATGTTCTTACACAGAACAAACATTTTACTGATTCTGTCAATAGAGGCAATTGGCTACAGAATTAACATATAATCGCTTGCACTGTAATGCGTACAGAAACAATAAATAAGCATACCCCCAAAATCTGTGACTCTTTTGCGTTATAACATTACATGTTCACTTCAGCACAATACAGAAGTACTGCACCCAAGAACAGCGTAGGCAACATAATACAATTAACTATCAAACTTGATAAGGTCACAACTTGCAGAGAGCATTTTGAATCATATCCCCAACACAGTACAAGTACCAGAATTAAGTGAACAGCAACCTATATTATGCGCATATCATAAAGAGCAATGGTGCCTCTCTGGAAATAACGAGTTAAGGGCAGTTACATCAAGTGAGTTGATGGCATCCTTAGGAAGGGCACCAGTCGAACACTAAGCATAAGCAAGTAAATTAGCATAATCACAACACTAAAGCTTGTAGGCAATCATATAAAAGCAAAGCAAAAATAAATTATCAAACAGATGATCCAACCTAGTGACCACAAATCCTAGGCTATGAGCATCAAAGTTGCACAGAACAGTTAGATGAACATTCACATTCACATGTAGTGATTACATGCTAGCAATCTATCACAGGGTATAACAGTATCAAACAGACAATCCAACCTAATGACCACAAATCCTAGGCTATGGGCATTAAAGTTGCACAGAACAATTAGACAAACAATCGCATTCACATGTAGCGATTACATACTAGTAATTCATCACATGATATAACAGGTACACAATTGCTATAATGATTCTGCATACCTGGTCTTCCTTCAGGAAGAGCGTCATCTTCGTGCCCCTGCCAAGCTGCTCCCCAGACGTATCGCGAGTGACAGTGAACGATCCACCAGCCTGGGACTCCCACACGTACTGCTCGTCGTCGTTGTGCTTGGTGGTCACAACCACCCTCTCGGCAACGAGGTAGGCGGAGTAGAAACCAACACCAAACTGCCCAATCATGGACACGTCAGCGCCAGCAGCGAGGGCCTCCATGAACTCCTTGGTCCCAGACCTGGCGATGGTATGTTCACGAGATCGGACTTGGTCATGCCAATGCCGCTGTCGATGATGGTGAGCGTGTTGGTGGCCTTGTCATGGACAATGTGGATGAACAGCTCCGGCTGAGCATCGAGCTTGCTCTTGTCAGTGAGGCTCTCGAACCTGATCTTGTCCAACGCCTGCAAAAATCAAAAACAAAACCACAGCAATTTGTCAGTGGACCCAAAATCCCAGAATCGTATATCAAAATCAGTCGCAGAACCAATCGCATGTCGCTCGGTATGAACAAAATTTTAAAACTCGGCAGATGCTTAGATTCGGATGGGTAAAGGTCCGCGAATATCTCAGTGTCCAGATCACAACATATTTACGGATCAATGCGTCATCAAGCTGTAAAACGAAGGGATGCATACAAATTCGAGGTGCTAGGGTATATATTCAGATATGGACTTACATCGGATGAGTTGGAGATGAGCTCGCGGAGGAAGATCTCCTTGTTGGAGTAGAACGTGTTGATGATGAGGGAGAGCAGCTGGTTGATCTCGGCCTGGAAGGCGAAGGTCTCCGTCTCCGTCGCCATGGCTGCCTGAATCCTGAGCTCGGAAGCTTGCAGGAGGTGGCTAGGGGTTTTCGGATCGAGGCCTTGTTTAGATGCATACTAAAAAATTAGAATTTAACGAAACATCTAAAAAATTAGATCTTTGTATTTATCTTAGGTGTTTAGATCTATTTGTTTATTTTTTTAAGTAAACGGTGTTTACGTCCATTTGCTAATTTTAGAGTAGACCCCACACACATGGGTTTTAGCCATCGGCTCCAGGGGACAGAGCAAGCTCACAGATAGACTGATTTCAATAGGCCCAACATGTTTGGCCCAACAGTATCTCTTGGTAGATTGATCTAATTTTTTATGTGTTTAAATAAAGTTGAGCTACATTTTAAGTTTTTGGCTTTTTACACTCCAACTAAACAAACCACGAGAGGGAGACGGTGAGGCGCGGGTGGGCGACCATTTATGTGGTGGTATGGTTCAGGAGATTCCACGTGGGCCTAGAAGCCGTCGAGAGACCGGAGCGTCATTGCCAATTTTAGTGCTGCGTGTCCACTTGGGACTCTCGCCGGCATGTGCTCCATTGGTGGCCCATCCAGAGTACTGTGTTTTTATTTGGACAAAACCAGCAAAAAAAAAGTTCTGCATATTTCTTTGAGATACGTTTTTGTCCGTATGAATCTATTTATTTATTTTTTATTTTTTCGAATCAAACAGTACAGACGCAGACACTCATATACGCGCACGCACACTTGCCCCTACAAACATACGCACGCAACCCTACTCCTATGAGCACCTCCGAAAGATTGGGCCGGTAAATCCTCCAAATTAACGAAGTCACCACACGCGCCTCGCTATCGACGGGTACGTCGCCTACCACTGAAAGAATAGCGCCGCCACCCTCCACGCTCGCACCTCCTGTTGCTCTCGCGGACCTAGCAGTCCGGATCGTGACGCATCCTCCCCGTACGTGTGGATATCTTGGAGAGGTACTACGCTTGGAGCACAAGGACGAGCCAGACCAGACGGACGTTGCAACTGCACTGCCGGCCACATCGACGCGCTCTCCTACACCGAGACGGTTCCGCTGCATCCGCGCGTCTATTGGTGACGATCTGTGATCTCCTACTCGCAAGGTTCCTAGGTTTTACGCGGTAGATTAAAATTATTTTAGCTAGCGTAGCCTACCCGTTTCCTATCTATCTTCTATCTATCTTGATACGAATTTTCAAAAACAAATTTTAGACAAGAAAGTCTGGTTCGCACAAGATTGTTTTAGGGGAGGTAATCGCGTCCCGCAAGTGGCGTAGATACAACAAGGTGTGGGAGGGTTTTATTTTAAATATGGACAGATTCAGCTGAGGAAGTGGCCTGCAACAGGGGCAGATGCATCCGTATGCACGAAAATGTAGCTGGAACGTAACAGAATTGAAGTCTAGTATATAGATTCCATATACGTTGAGCTATACGCACATACTAATCCTATGTTGAACTATCCTAATTTTTAGCTTATAACAGCTCTGTCCCAGTGTATGATAGGACCTTCCACTTCCGGTCAAGGAGACGACCGCTTCGTATCTGACTGTTGGCCTCGGGGAAAGGTAGTGTGTAAATTCTTGCAAGATGATCACTTCATATCTGCAGCCATCAGTTATGTCCCCTCCAAATCACTAGGACCTCTAGATATCGTCAATTCTTTATCTGCACCTGCATCCAGGAACAGTTGACTTAATAAGGGTCCACTTTGTAGATGCTGCTGAACAAGGAACGGGAATAAAGTGAGCAGATTCTGAGTTTATGGCTCACTAGAAAAAACAGATCTAAGCTATAGGAACGAGTTCTCTTACTGGGGCTGTTATCTGGTGTGTCATCATTCCGGTCCCCATTCTTCGAGGTGAAAATGGGAGTAAGGTAGTTTTTGTCCAACAAAGCGAAAGATGATGTGCTGCAAAAGAGAAGTTGAAGTGCACCAAAGTGAGAAGCATCATGAGCCCAGCTTATAAAAAAAGAAGCAGTGCATGTTCTGTTGTAATAGGTCAACACAATGCATCAATAACTAAAGTTTCTTCAAGTAAAAACAAGCAAACAAGAGCTTCATTTCAATAATAGAGGGTAATTACTTCACCTTCTCCTTATATCTCTAAGTTTCGATTTCAGTTTGCTTGAAGTGGATGCTCCTTCATCATAATTTTGTCCCATGTAGCCAGTATCGTTGCCATCAGAATTGTCCTGCATTTAGCAAGCAGGCCAATTATAATACACAAACCGTATATAAGTACAAACGTGAACATATGGCCTCCAACAACATCAATGATATGCTTGTAAGCACTAAAGTAACACCACCAAATGGTGATTACAGCCCCTGACATGTTTGTAAATTTTTATCCATATGACAAGTACGGTGCCTTCTTGTTGAGGACCACTACAAGGAAAGTACAAAGAATGCAATGTGGCCATCTGGGTATACCTTTTGCAAAAGAACAAAACTGCTCTATCACTGTTACACACTGCAAAACAACTCACCTCGTAGAGTTGGTGATAACGGTTGCTGTCACCAACTACTTGTAGGGCTTCAAGCATCGTTCCAGTTGAGCCTCCAATAAGCAGGACCTTAAATATTACCATGCAAGACTTATTTATGGCTGTCCTGGAGGTTCTCAGCAGGAATTTTGAAAGAAAACCACAAGAATCAATTCAATGCGAAACAAACTAAATCTCTGTATTTCAGTTTGAGGCAAGGCCTTGTGATGTTGTAGGATCACAAAATTCAGAGGATACCACATTCTTGGTTCATTTTGGCAAACTGTGGAAGAATTACATACAGAAACTTACAGTTAGAACAACAATAGATGTGGTGGCAGTAAAAATTGTCTCGCCATGTCCATCAGGAAGATCATGAACAGACTGAAGAGCGAGGGCAAAAGCCATAGCTCCTCTCAGCCCTGAATAAACAAAGCATCAGTATCAGTATTTAGAAGATAAAAAATATGACGAGATAGTTCATGGTAGACTCATCAAAAGTGAACATATTTTATCACAAGCATACCACTATACCAAAGAGCCTGCTGATATTGCTTAGGTATTTGGCAATGTGGTGGCCGTGCCAAATTCAGTATGTATGCACAAGAGAAGACATTTGCAGCCCTTCAAAATGAAAGGAGATGAGAAGATGACATTGTAATATAGCTAAGCAGCGTAAACACCAACAAAATGATTTTTTTTTCAAAATATCGGCACTGATACTCAACGCAAACAAAAGCAAATAATAACGGAAATATTTCAGTCGGCCTGATACCTTGCAAGTAGTATGAAGATCTGAATGTCATAAAAAAACAAGAGATTAAGGAAGAAACATAATGTGTTCGAGAAGAAAGGAAGAAACAGAATATAAACATATTTCATGAAATAGTGTGCAGAGTAGAGGTTTGGTGAAAATAGTGTGCAGAGTAGAGGTTTGGTGGTTTAATACAATCGAAGGATACAATTGAGAAAAATATGAATCCAACATGTGACCAGCTTTGGCGTTCCATTGCAATATCGAACCCCATGTATATGAACCTGCATGGAAGCACAACTAACTCATCATCTAGAGTTGTTTGCATATGCAAGTTGAAGTGTAGTCTGGCTTACACAAAAGCTTCTGCTAGTGATGAAAGGAGATGGAAAAAGCGAGCTGTAAAACGCTGAGAATCTTCTGACAAGTTTGAGAATGTGTATCTCTTCATCACCTGGAAGCAAAATTCTTTAGTAAACAATCTAGTATGTTAAAATTAGTCAGTGAACTTGAATTTTGCAGTTACAAATTTGGAAGATAAGTGGAAGCGTTTTCCAAGTCAAACAGGAGTCAAGGCAACATTATGAGACTTGAACTTACAATACCAGTGAAGAGAATAGAAACAATGCCGGATAAACCAATGCCTTCAGCTAGCATGTACCTAGTACAAATTGCGATAACTAACATAGAACTTAAAAATTAAACATAAAACTAAAAGAAGTTCAAATAAGGCTTACGAGAAGTATGGGAAAAGCACAAACAAGCAACTCTCCAGATTATGAAGGCTGAAAATGATATAAAGTTTAGTTGTTTATGTGATGAACTCCAGTTTTTGGCAAATTACATGCACCGGCTTTTACTTACTTCTCAACGCCCAGTGCTGCATACTTGAAGAGGTTTGACCGAATTAAGGAGAAGCAATGTTGAGATGTGACTTGACAAAAGTACAAAAACGCATTCATGTGCAAGCAGCTTTCACTGAAAACAGAAGTTAGTCTTTTTGGGGGGCGAGTATAAGATCTAGTGCAGATATTGGTAATGGACAAGTGCGCAGGGTGGTTCAAGCGAGCTTCAGTTTTCTTCCACTAACAAAACTCCCCACGAATGTGACTGTGGATTGTGAAACCAGGCTTATGAAAGAAGCCAAACCTCCCTCCCAGATTTTTTTCATAACTAATTATGCGTGTTTTCATGAAGTAAAGTTAGAGTAAAGGATATGAGAGCTGAAATGAGTCCAACACCAATGCCTACATGAGAAAAGGTCATTGAAGTATAAAACACGGAGCAATATATATATGTTTACATACAATCATAAAAGTAATAAAGAGGGAATAATGTAATGAAGATAAATAAAAGATTTATAAATACCTGATGACATTGATCCGACAAAATTTTCAAGAAACCTTAGAATTACAAGAAAAAAGTTTTGTCCAGAAGGGTGTGTCCTCATAGATGCCATAGTCCTGAAAGCTAAAGCTATTTAAAATAATATTATTGGAATATTAAAGAAAGCAAACAATTCAAATTTATCTAGAAATCTCATCCGCACCTGTACAAGGATATAGCCACCTTAATTGATAGACCATAGAAGTGCAAAAAGAATTATGTAAGCATGAGTTGAACTAAATTAAACTAATTAAAGGCTATTAAGTAAGGAAAAGTTTCTGCATACAGCATCATTTAAAACTGATTCTCCAAAAACCAGTGCATAGAGATTCGTATCAGTGCCGAGTTCCTGCAATTCCATAAAAATGGTGTATTGTTTCTTTCAAGATAGCAAAAGATATGAGCAATACGTACGTAGTCATTTGTTTGATTGTTTCAATAGAGAAGTAAAGAAAGGACACATTATTGTGAGTACTATATAAGAAGTGGTGGCGAAAACCTGAAATATAGACAAAACTGTTACAGGATCAGTTGCTGACACAAGAGCGCCAAACATCATACACTCAACCAGTGGGAGCCTGTAGATAATGTATACTAACCCACCAATGTAGCTGCCACAATAAGTGTAAATTAGATAGCTTTCATTTCTCAAATGGAAGAAATAGAAGGGAATATGTATAAAGGAAATAGAACCAGTTCTTACACTAGAAGGCCTGTAACTATTGAGGCAATGAAGGTCCCAAGGATTGCGAATGTTATGATTGCACCGAAGTTTGAAAAGAATGGTTTCTATTAAAGAAAATAAATTATAGTGTGATTAACTATGCCAGATATACTAAGCAACGAATGGGTTTAGGAATCCAATACTTACTGGTGCTAAGCAGAATCCAGACTGAATAAGATACAGTTAAGTAAAACATGACAAACTTCACAAGAAGTAATTTAGAAAACAAAAGCATATAATGCAATGAAGGATATAATATAATTGGAGGCAGCAAGAAGAGAAGGAAGAAGTCCTCCCGAAAATTAAACCACCTCCTGAATTAACAAAGAGAGAAAACAAACATCATGTGGCATTAAAAAAACTAACAACAACCACGTATTGTGGTGGGGATTTGGTCCACCATAAGAGATGTAGCATACAGACCTGGTGCTTTTCTGAGTTTTTGATATGTTAGCAAGCCCTCCAACAATCATTCCTGGCACAATAAGATATTGAATGATTTCTCTTTCTCAGACACAAGGTGAAATCCAGAAAGCTTCAGTTTACCAAGAGAAATTTGTTTACTTCATTCAAGATAACATGACTATTCGAGTGCATGTGTTATCAAAAGAAAAAGAAAAAGTAGCAGAAGATCCTAAAACTTAAAGGCCCTCATAATTCATATACTAGTATAAAAATTAAAAATGACATAATGCCAACGTACACTGGTGTAGGCTCGTTTGCAAGCCCACGCCCACACAAATTACAGCCAGTGAGTGAGACGCCACGGTTGTAGAATCAGCGGGGTAAATCAAAATTATTTCCAGTAATTAATATCTCAAAAAGAAAAAACGAAAGTCCATGCCAACTGAATATTGGCTTTGACTGAAAGCTTCACGTTCCATACTCGGAATCGCAACTTGTCATCAGCGAACTTGGACGGCACGGACGATGGTTGGCTATATACCCACACGAGTAGAGTAGGATTTAGAATCCCTAGCTCCAACTATGTTGATCAGCATTTGTGCATTCTAATACTAGCAAACAATTTGGCAAAACCTCCGAGGATCAAGGTGGCGGGCTGCGGTATATATGCGTACGCACCGATGAGGAGGGAGCCGCTGGCCTCGGGGAGGTAGTAGAACTTGCGGCGGCGGAGGATGTGTCCGAGCACGAACGAGAGCACGAGCATCGATATCTGGAGCAGGATGCCCACCCCCGCCGCCTGCTGCTCCTCCACCGTCCCCGGCGATCCCGTGACCGAAGCCACCACACGAGGCGCCGCCGCCGCCGCGGCAACCTCCGTCGCCATTCCCCCCGCCTTCCCGCGTGTGCCTGCCCTCCCTCTCCGACGATTCGTTCGGCCTCGGGTTCGTGCGATTTCGCTCGACGGATGCCTCCTCTCCGTCCGTTGCGGACTGGAGACGACCCGGCCGAGCGAGCGGAAAGGCGAGGAGGGGAGGCGAAGACGGACGGTCCAGGATTCGTTTTCTGTGGCCTGACGGACTGGATCGAATGACATTCGCCAACATTTCTGCAGGCTTTGGGTGATGCAGCCTTTTGGAATTGGAAAAAGTGTACATTACTCCTCAACTGTTACTAAAGACTAGATTACCCTCTTATTCTCTTAAATCATGTACATTTAACCTTAAACTCTTCAAATAGTGGAGATTACCCCTAAGGCCTTGAGACTGGTTCAATGTTACTCTCCAAGGAATGAAGGAATGGAGTAGTATTAATATTGGTTTTTCCTAACTAAGATGTGGACACAATAGTGCTTTCTTAGATAGGTAATACAAATTGATTTATATCGCGAAGGCGTGGAGTCGTGGACAGAATAGTGCGTTCTCCAGGTAATCAGATTGATTTATATATCCATTCCAAATAATCTAACGTGATACTTGTCTTCCTCCCTAACTATCGAACAACTTTGTATGCACCCTGTTAATTCTTAGTGGCAACAGATGTGGCCAGTCAGAAATTATGAAGTAATTTTGGAAGTATAAATGATCCTAAAGTGTCTGGATCCTTATTATTTGTATATGACAATGAAAAAACAAAGAAGCCTACGCGGTCCTGAAGTGCCTGGGTAGTGTGAAACAACATGGAACATAATCGGTCTTAAGGCCTTGTGGGGGGTAATCTACACGGTTTAGAGAGTTTAAGGTTAAAAGTACACGATTTAAGAGTACGAGGGGGTAATATACTCTTCTATAAGAGTTTAGGGGTAATCTACATTTTTCCTTTAGAATTCCCACTGTATTGCAGACTTTTCTTTACGACCGAACATCTTTTATAAACCATTTCTATTTCTCAACTCTAACTCTCTACTCCTAAAAAGAACGGAGGGGCGAGTCGTCCGCGTGAACCATTCGCGTCGCCCGCCCCCCTCCCGTCCGCCCTCGCGTCGCCAGCCCCTTCCCGTCCGCCCTCGCGTCGCCAGCCCCCATCGCGTCGCCCCCAATCTCTCCTCGCCCCGTCGTTCTCTCCGTCGCCCCAAATCTCTCCGACGCCCGCATCGCCTCGCCACCGCCTCGCCCCCACGGATCCAGATCGAAGCTCCTTCCACCACCGCGTCGCCACCGCGTCGCCCCCCATGGATCCAGATCGAGGAGCTCCTTCCACCACCACGTCGCCCCCCATTCGCGGGCCACGGATCCAGATCGAGGCTGAACCATGCGACGACGGTGCCTGCCTGAGATTGTCGCCGCCGTTCCATTCGTTCGTGTGCTCGAGGTCGTCTCCATTCATCCACGTGCGAGAGGACGACGACCGGCGACCACCACCGTCCGCCTGTCTCCATTCGTCCACGCACCCACGCCTACCAGGCCTCCGCCGTCTCCTCCCCGGTGACCCGGCCTCCGTCGTCCCGGCGACGGTGTCTCCATTCTGGGAGGCCGTCAGCCCGTCACACACTTCTCCAAGCGTGAGCACTCAGCACATTCTTCTTCCTCTTCACGTATTTCTGATTGGTTTTTTGTTCTTCTGAAACTGGTGATTTGAGATTAAAGTTCTGTAGCCTAATATGTATGTCACTAGGAGTAGAGATAAAGTAACTTTTGTTGTTCCATCAGGTAATAGCAACCATCCAATGACATGATAGTCAATTGGTGGGTTTAACTGATTTGAGATTAAAGTTCTTCTGAAACTGGTGATTTGAGATTAAAGTTCTGTAGCCTAATATGTGTGTCCCTAGGAGTAGAGATAAAGTAACTTTTCTTGTTCCATCATGGCTGCCAGTTCAATCATTTTGAGTTGCCTTCCAAACACATCAATCATTTTGAGTTGCCTTCCAAGGTCAAGCGGATTCTCGAGAACCAGGTACATACAGTGCTTGCATCTTCTTACCCTGAGGCCTTCCAGTTCCGCTTCAGCTTTCAGATTTCGAGACGATATAGCTTCAGTATTCCTAACACTTCCAATTGTTTTGTTTGTGTTTTGATGCAGAGCAGAGCAATCGATGTCCTGGGCTGTGGTGTCCTGCACATTGTGGATAATATGATGTGATGACTGATGATGGTGTCGGAAACGATGCTTGTTTTGTTGCTTTGAGAGAGGATTTCTCTCTCAATCTGGAACTCCATGAATACCACTGGTTTGTTGACTGAGTTGCTCTTACACGTTGTAAATTTCACGGCTCTCAGTGAGACTAAATTATTAGAAAACAAATATAATCGTACTGATTACTCCAAAAATATTGTGGCTGCTAAGTTTGTGACCTCTTCTAAAGAAGTATCACGTGGTCACATTGAGTAGCATGTTGTCTGACCTCCTATGAGTTCACAACCTGTATTTGAGGTGGTATATCTTAACCTCATTCTTCCCATATAATGTTAAAGAATGTGAAGCCAGCATGTTTGAAAACAAGACAAACCTCGTTTGTAAAACCAAATCACTGTGATGCAAGTGTTCTTTTTTGCGTTTGAAAAAAATGTCTGATTACAAATCCATAATACTGAATATGCTTCATTGCAGCCCCACACTGCATTTAGAGAGATAACCATCACATGCAAAGTTCTCCCCCCTGCTTTTTACTGTTTCTTTTTGTTTCCATAAAGTGCTAATGTTAATCTCCTTTATTCAGGTTCATAAATAAAGTCTGGTTGAGAGTCCTTTAATTAATGTTGAGCCTTGGAGTATATATTCAGCATGATGCTATGCCTCATACAACGTGGGTATTTTTCCTAGCAGTACAGATTTTCAGCTGGCAACATCAAAAGATCAATAATGCTTCTTTGCTTGAGTAAAGATCATCATGTGTGCCTGCAAAATGTTTGGGTGCAAGTTTTAGAACTCTATTCCTTCTTAGCTACGCTTGAACACATTCCCCTTCCAGTTAGAGAAAGCGGTCTGTATTATTGCATGGAATATGATGGCACATGTCTATTATTAGAGTAGGTAGAAAGAGAATAGGACTACAAAGTTCAAAGACTAATCAGATCCTAAATCTTTTACACCCCGTAGCAACGCACACATTGTTTACCTTGGTGATTATCATATTTCTAGGCAGTAAGAACCATAAGTAAGTACCTGAAATATTTGTATGAATAGATATGAAGCATATAATTAGCATACACTACTCTAACATTGTCCACACAATAGTTAGCTTGTGTTGATGATGTCGCATTGGTAGTTACATGTGTACGGGTAAATTTGGTACTGATCTCAATCTTTTTTATTTCAACAGTTACTATCTTTAACTTTACCTTTACAAGTTGCAGGGTCTTCTCAATGAACCAGATCTTTTTCACTTTACCGAAGTATATCTCACTGTTATTAAGCTGCCAATAAATAATCATATCATACATAACTCATAGTGGGGGCGTCATATAATATCATGGTGGTTAATGACTCCGTTATTCCTTTAGCATTTTCTTAGTCTGATCATGCTTAGTTATGAATCCCTTTACCCTATTGATAACTGCATTTTTACCTGTCAACCTGTCATCGACAAGCACCAGCGTTTTAGCTTCCAGTTGACCACGCGTGCAGCGCAGAGCTGCAGCCTGAACTTTGTCAAGTGTCAACACAGGCTTATGATGTCTCTTCCAAGAGGACAAGGGAGGTGCTGTTGGAAGGGAGGTGTTGTTGGAGGCTGCTGAGAAGCTCAAGATACAGGCAGACAAAGCACAGAAGGACCTGAGAGCGTGATCGCTGCAAAGGTTGGTCAGAGGGTCAAGAATATCTGAATGGCAGCCAGGAACTCCCTAGACTCGTTCAAGGATATCATGACGACATTTAGGGCTCTTAGAAAGTTGAATTGACCATTAAAGATGAGGATTATCACGTGGGCATTTCTTTGGTATGTTTGCTTCATGTTGGTGATTTTTTTTTTTTGAATGCGGTAGAATTTCAACTTTGTAATTGATGTCTTGACACACGAAGTAAATATATATCGAAAGTTGCTTCGGAAACATATCAGTCATTATATTAATCCAATCGTCGATAAATATTTAATAGAGTAGATTGTTTTGTTTTACAATAGTATAAATGTATCATTGAATTATTGTTTTTTACGATTTTCTATATGTTTTTTACACAAAAGTTTACCGTCCCGTAGCAACGCACGGGTAAGATGCTAGTCTAGATATAATTCTTAATTCTCGTATGATTTCGGTTTTGATATGGTTCGCGCTAACGTGACGCGATAAAAATCTATTTTCCACAATTGAATTGCGGGGTTCGTTCCATTTTCGACCTCTGTAGCATCTATCGTGCCGACACTGATGCGTATGAGTGTCTTCCTCAGTGACCGCTCTTCGCGTCCTCTTCGCTTGTGGCACCTCCGCGGCGGCCTCCCACACCCACATCATGGCAATGCGTGCGAGCACCGAGTTCTGGTGTGCACCTCCGATGCGGCTCAGACTGGGTGCTCTGAACGTGCACCTCTTCATCACACTCATGCTCGATCTTGATGTGAATCTCCACCACTTCAATCTCCATCTCGGTGTCTGTGGGGACGGCTCAAGGATCCAGCAATGCCGACGAAGAGGAGCGTGTGGTTGGAGGCGAGGTCGAGGTAGGAGAAGTTAAACGGCGAGCGACGGCATTTGATGGTGCGCATATGAGGCCCTGGTGCTCACCGTGCAACCTAGATGTGATAGTAATGGTGGCCACGAGGTTCACGACTACGAATAACACCCTTGATATGACCTAACCGGTTTCGCCATTTATGAGGTCCAGTTAACATTCTTCTCTTTTACCCGACCACCAATCCAAGTCAACGGTGATTAAGGAGAAGCAAACGCTCGAACATGTCGCCACCGTTGTGGCAAGGGCGAGGGAGTTTGGAAATTGAACAAATGTCATTCATTGTATAGGATGTAAAAATGGACTTTTTTGGCACAAAAGGCTGAGAATTAAACGACTTTGATACTTAGAAGTTTAAAGCTTTCTGGTTTTGTAGATGGAGATTGAAAATTAAACAAACGATATAGTTTTAGGGGGTAAAATACATTTTCCCTTTCATAAATTGAAACCATGTAATTAATAATCGAGGAACCGAAGAAGTCATCGCGGTCGGAAGACATGAAATATACTCACGTTTCAGATTCATAGATCACATAAAAAAAATTACCTTTAATGTTAGGTTTGATGGCTTTTGAGATAAAAAAAAAAGCATGTAAGTAGCAGCCAGCAGTTTTGGTCCAAATAAGATTGTTGCAGAAATTGCAGCTGGTACGGTAAAAATTTCAGCTGAACATGCTAAAAAACATTACATGTATGAGTAGATTGGCGCAATTTGTGCATTCTTGCTCATTAAAGTAGTAGGATATAAAACCTGGTAATTTACGTTTTATTATATCATAATATATCATATAATCTCACTATACTATCATATCTCACTCTATATCCATGCAAAACCCGAATTATTCGTATTAAAAACTCTTTCCCATATTATAAAATTCGGATTTAGATAATTTTCTCGCCGCATTCATCTCCAAATAATGGGCTCATCAGTGAACCATATAACTGACGTTATTCGTCTTGTTCCGCTGAGATGTATGGCCGTGGACGGCTGATCCCCTGCTGCTCGTCAGAGGGAAAGGTCGACACTCTTTGACCCGGAATAAAAAAACTTGTCCTGAGTCTCCTCGAGCGGATGCGACCACGTGCCGTGTCCCGATCGCTGCAGGGCACGTGTACAAGTGCGCGCCCTAGTCCAGTCGCCACGTCGCTCCGTGAGGTGGCCGTGGCGCGCGCCTCCAGGTTCCTAACTCACGTGACGACCCTCTATAAATCCCGTCGCGACTTTCGCCATGAGATGGATCACAACAAGCGATCGATCGAGTACCTACTAATCCACCAGGAGCTAGCTAGCTAGCGAAGGGAAGAGAACCCCCCCCCCCCCCCCCCCCCCAAAAAAAAAAAAAGAAAGAAACTTTGCCGCCACGGCGATGGAGGCGACCAAGGAGCGGCGGGAGCGCAGCAGGGCCGGCGAGGAGGAGGGGGCCGACACGGTGCAGCTGCCGACGGAGACGAGCCCGTACGTGCGGTACGATGGGCTCGAGGACTACAAGATGCGCGGCTACGGCGCGCAGGGCCACCTCCCGGTCTCCGACGTGCCCCACGGCGGCTCCGGCACCGACGCGCCCACCGTCCCGGGCACCGCCGTGCCCGTCGCCAAGCCCAAGCGCCAGGACGACGTCCAGCAGCCAGATCTCGGTGGTCTTGGGGGACGAAAGGACGCGGCGGCCACGGACGTCATCAACCGCCACGGAGTGCCGTAGCTTTTAGTAGCTTTGGCTGGATGTCTTTACTGTTGTGTTGAGTGCGCTCGCGTTTTGGCTCCCGATGTCAGTGTCTGTTTTTCAGTGTGTACAAGAATAAATAAATGAACAGGCTTGCGAGTGAAATGATGGGTCAAAGTTGCAAAAGATTTAGTACTGAACTTCTGAGAGAATAATTAGAAACTAGTGCTAATTATCCCTTTTTTTTATGTTTATCCTCGTAGAATTTCTTCGCATATAGTACAATCTTCAATCTACTTAGACGATCTAGCCGCGCATTGCATCAGCTACTCTGTGCTCCCAAGTCCGAACATGCTTAAGCCTGTCCTGATTAACATGGCTAGAACGACATCAAGAATAACAAATGTTTTATCATCTCCTGTCATTAGGCAGTGGTGGCTCCGCAGTAACCAACATGTATTTTTGGTGGCCATACAGCTACAGCAACTTAGGAAAAAAAAACAAAGAACAAACACATTGACGAGAGCCTCACTGCAGAGCAACTGGCTCTGCTTTGGCGTGCAGGCTCGGTGGCCACCGCCGAGCGTGTAGCGCACAGGGTGCATGCACTGCATGGCGTGCATCAAAAGCACCTCCACCACCTGCCTCGTCGGGACTCCAGCTCGGCGTCCGACATCGCGCCGCTGCCCTCTACACGCATGCAGGGAGATTCAGAGTTCTGCACCTTGGGATCGTCGACGAGGACCTTGACGTCCGGGCGTGCGACGTCGGCGGCCACCCCGTCCGTGGATATGGTGGCGGCCGTGGCGCCGCCCGTTGCGACATCCGCTTTATCCTCAACTGGCACGGTGGCCGCGCCTACGCCCTCGCCATTTCCAAACTTGAAGGTCTTGAACCCAGGAGGCAGTGATGATCGTCGTCTTGAAGTGGGCCGCCGGCCACGGCATCTCGGCCGGGCTGGCAGCGGCGGGAGAAAAGGCATGGCGTCCTCGTCCCGCACGTCGCGCTTCCTTATCGTCTCCAGCATAGCCTCCAGGGAGCTCCTCGGAGTGGCCGTCTCGGAGGCCATATTTCCCCTAGCAGAGCGAGCACATGAGACTGACATTGATCACCTTCGTGGCGGCGTGCGTTACGGCCAAGATTTCTGTGAGGCTGAATTTTATGTGTCGTGATCGATGTGTGTTTGTCGATGGAATGGGATCTGTTGGGTGCAGGAAGTTTATAGGGTCCGCCCCCGCTGGAGGGCAGCGCGCCGGAGGAAGGGATTGTGACTGCGGCTCTGTCCTTCCATACCGGCGAGCGCGCCCGGCCGGCCGGCTAGGGGAAAGGAAAGACAGGAGAGCAGGCGCGAGTTTGTGCAGAGTTTTCGGCTCCATGGTGATGCTTATTTCCTTTCTGTATCGCATTACAGATTCACATCTCGTGATCATCAATTTGCCCTATATGAATCGTATCACCAAATCACCGATGGCGAACGTCCGCCGTGCAGTGTAGATTTTGGCTACAGATGGACTACTGGCTCGATCAGGTGCAGCCCTTGGCGCCGAACCCAATCTTCTGGTTGGCCACGTCGTAGACGACAGCGAACGTCCTCTGCTGCGTGTTCCCGAGGATGCCGAGGCTGGTGTCGTCCCCGTTGGACGCGAACGCCAGGCACGCCTGCGACACCTTGGACACGTAGAGCACCCCGCTGAAGTCGAGGCCGACGGTGGCGCCGCCGGAGAACACGAGCTCCACCGCCGGGATCTGCACCGTGGTGTGGCCCGTGAAGTCGTAGCACGTGTCGAGGATGGACAGCGCGGGCGCCCTCTTGTACCTCCGCATGGGCCGCGCGAACGCCGACCGGAGCGCCCTGTACGCGCTCGACGGGAGCCGCGTGATCACCGTGCCCGAGTCGATCACCGTGCCGGCCGCCTTGAACACGGCCGCGCTGACACGGATCGTCTTCCCGGCGACCTTGATGCCGACCAGGTCGAGGTAGTAGAAGGAAGGCGTGTCCGTGCGTGTCGCCATGGCCGTGAACTGCGCGTTTGCCGGCGAGGCGGGCCCCAGCGACAGGTACCCCGTGGAGCTAGACGACGAGGGGAGGCAGTAAGAGAACCCAGCGCCGTACTTGGCCGACGCCTGCGACGCCAGCGAGACCTTGTTCCGGCCGAGGCCGAAGAGCCCGTCGGCCTTGCCGAAGAGCCCGGAGTCGTCGTCGCCGCAGCCGAAGACGAAGGACTTGAGCGAGTCGGAGGGGCCCAGCGACAGCGTGTCGCGGGCGAGGTTGCCGTCGGTCTGCGACTGGTCGCCGTAGACGACCTCGTACCGGCACCTGTTGCCCGAGGCGCTGCAGGACCACGAGTCGAGCCCGCGGCACTGCGGGTCGCCGCAGGGCACGGGGGCGTACGTGGACGACCGGGACGGGTCGAAGAGCGGGTCCTGCTGGTCGTAGCAGTCGTTGCAGGGCTTGCACTGGACCCACGAGAGGTCGCTGCCCGTGTCGAACACCACCGAGAAGTCCTTCCTGGGCGTCCCGAGCCCGACCGAGACGATGTAGTTGCCCACGCCGAGGGACAGGCCGCTCTGCGCCGGGAGGGACACGCCTTTGGAGCCTCGGGCCGGGTTGGTCGCCGATGACGTGGCGATTGCGGCGGCGCCGGAGACACGGCGGTGTATGGAGTCGACCCTGTCCTGGTCCCGGTCCAGGATCTCCGTGTGGGATGGCGCGGCGCCACGAGCCAGCAGCGGCGAGCACGGGCCGTGCCGGTGCACGACGCTGAGAGCCGACGAGTTTGGCGCTGCGGCAAAGATGGCACGAACGACAAAGATTAGCTGGTTTTTGGCCTTTTGAGTGACTTCTGGATTTCTTTCTGTTCCATCGTAACCCCACTGTATGATGAATGAATGAATGTATGATGATAATACAGTGTCAATACACGTGTAATACGCCAATTGTATTTTTGTATTACGATTGTGTATTTCAATTTTCATCGTCTCATAGAATTTGTTTTAGCCGTTACGCGGTACGATTGTGACAGCGTCATCATTGTTTCAGGCTTTCAGCTAACGAGGCGACCGATAGCATAAATTTTGTGTGGCTGGAATTTCAGTTGGATGGTCACATCAAGAAATTCTCTGGTGCGACTGTTGTCGTCGTCTCGTGGTGCATTTCCTTTTTACTATTTGCGTACCTAACGGCGGTGGTGGGTGGTATGGTAGTGCAAACGCGCCATGCAGCCAGCTTGTCAAAATGCCACCCTTTATTGACTTTGGCATAAAACTAAGCTATCTGCTCCCAGCGGCTGAAGATGCATATGGGTGATGTGATTTACTTACATTTTATTTTCCTACGCCGTATAGACGTATAGCGTACGTGCGTACTATTAGATTGGCTAAAGAAACAGTGGGAATTTCGTGTAGGATTGCTATTCCAATCCTTAGTACTCCGTACAGTTAGCTTTCGTGCCTGACGTCTTCATTTGGAGCAGTGATCAAACGTGGGACCAATGAAAATATGCTGTTTGGTACGGTTATTTGTAAGGGGTTTCGTGCATCCCGTGGGAAGGTAGAAAGGTGTATCATGTATGTCTATCGAAACCATACCTTTGAATTCGGTGCTCAAGGTATCCAAACCATAAGAGAACAGCACTGAATATATTATATATAGCCTGTATTTTCAGTCCATGCATGAACGCACCGCTAACCTAACATGCTTTGGTTTTTATAGATCACGGTAAAAGGAGAAAAAAAACGTAACAGTGCAGGGAGAGAAAGTATGACCGGGCGAGTCTTAGCTACCTCTAGCTGAACTGCAGACGGCGGCGCTCGGCAGCAGCGAGCTCACGCTGACGACGTGCCAGTCGGGGGCGACGCTGCTCTCATCCGCCGACGCACCAGGAAAAGCAGGACAAGCAAGAGCAACCAGCGCGAGCACCGCCGCGAGGCCGCAGACGCCGCGGGACACAGCAGCGCGCCGCGTCGCGGACGCCATGGGGGGCTTGCTTGTTTCTCTGTTCTCTCTAGCTAGAGTGCTAGACACGCACTTGCTCTCGCTCGCTCGCTCGCTCTCGCCAGCCGCTGACCGCTCCAATGATGAGATCGAGCGAGGGTGCGTTGAGAACTTAGTTGGACGGCTTGAGACTCGTCGCGCTGCTGCTTATATAGTGGCGGACTGGACACTGGAGTGTGTGCTGGGCCGCGTCGCGTTCGTGCGGCGTGGCCGCACCTATCTCTCGCCAAAGTCTACGTGAGTGGGAGAAAAAAAAATTAGGCAGTGCGCCACGGTCTGCCATCGCCACGGCGCGACGGACCGACGCACCGGCCGGACGAGGCGAGAGCGAGACGGGGCGACGGTGAGTGCGCGCGCGTCGTGCCGGGGCTCGACGACGACGACGACTCGCCAGGCGTGGTCGTCGTCGCCAGGCGAGTCCGCCTACCCTGCCTCCCCCTACGTTCTCACTCGCGCTTCGCCGCCGGCCGCCCCGATCAGGTTATTAGATCAGGGCCGGGAAAGGCAGAGGGAAAACGGCACCACTTGGCGAGTTGGGGTAGTGCGCCAAGTGCCCCGGACCAAATCGTCGTCGACGGCCACCACGTCCGTCGTGCGACGACGTACGGGTTGGGTCGATGATGGAGGTAGCTTTCCTGTCGCGCACCCACGAGGCCACGAAGTAGGAAAAAAGCGTGCGTGCAGCGTGCAGGGGCTGGCGTCCGGAGTGCCTGTCGCTGGCTCTACCCGCGCCGATGCGCCGTGGTCGCGCCGAGGCGTGCCATGGCGCTTCCGGTCGTGACGAAGCAAACAATCATGGCTCCGAGACACGGGAGGGACGAGTCGTCGCCGCGACCGTGCGTGGGCCAGTGCAGCGGCTTGAGCTTGACCAAGGCCGGCCGGCCGGAACAGCTCAGAACATGGAACAGCTAGCGACGAACGCCGCCGCGAGCAGCAACGCTTTTGATGGAGACGGGGCAACGTACGGTGTTGCTATATAGAACGGGACGGCGGATCCGACACGTGAGCGCCGCGGTGTTCATCGGCTGCCTGGCAAAAGCGAGTACGTCTATGCGCGCGTGCCGGCTGAAACGCAGCTGTGTGTAGCAGCAACAGGGTTGTGATTTTGGGCTCGGATTTAGCACGTGATCAGCCTTTGACGCGTTTCCGGAGGTCAGACTCAGACATGGACGAGCGCGGGCGGGCGGGCACGGCGCACGACAGCGCGAGCGAAAGCAACGGCTGCTCGTGGTTGCCATGGCAGGTGCCGGACCAATTAGGCTGCGGGTTGCCCAAAACAAATCGGGCTAGAAAGCAACTGTACCTAACCGCCAAAGGGGGCTACTCGGACTATATAAAGTAGTATATAGTCAGCACTGGTCACTGGACGGCCAGTAAATTTTCGTGTTTTTTTAGAGGATGCGGTTTTTTTCCTAGTGTAGAGATCATTAGAGTCCGTAATCGGCCTGCCTGAGGGATATGACGGAGAAGACGCTCGAAGCTTCTAGCACTAACCTGGCTGTTAGTGCGTACGTATGTACGTGCACCATTTGGTATTTTGGTCAGTGAATGACGTTCCGGGACATGGTGTGGTCGTCAAAGGCTCAAAGGAGAGACAGCCCGAAAAGCATGACGTCATTGCGATCTTGTGGTGGCTATCTCGGCCAATCATCTGTTGA
This sequence comes from Digitaria exilis, assembly GCA_015342445.1. NCBI lineage: Eukaryota > Viridiplantae > Streptophyta > Magnoliopsida > Poales > Poaceae > Digitaria > Digitaria exilis. The sequence continues at coordinate 2,185,184 of JACEFO010000112.1, forward strand.
TGACGAGATCAACGCAGAAGAAAAATGCTTCGGAAACTACTTTGCCTAGCGCTGCTACTATCATGCTATGCTTTTTTTTTACCTGAGGCATACAGCAGCGGCCACGGCCCACGGTGTCCGGCATCGTTTCCGTTCCACCCGGCTCGACGCACGCGAACAACGGCGCATGGCCGCTCAAGGGCCGGAGTGTCCGCCAGGTACGCCGCCAGTTGCGTGCTGGTGCTGGATATCAAACGATAGTGCTCACTTCACTTCCATTTATCATCCCATTCCTTCCCTATGGCTCGGATGTCATGATAACTGCGTCACATAGCAACCTTCGACACGTCTTTACTATGAAAATACTTACTATTATGATACGATCGATCTCAGACTCTCAGGCGCATCCCCCGGCGCCGAACCCGATCTTCTGGTTCGCCACGTCGTATACGACGGAGAGCGTCCTCTGCTGCACGTTCCCGAGCACGCCCAGCCCGTCGTCGCTGGGCGCGAACCTGAGGCACGTCTGGGCCGCGTCGTCCCACGCGTACAGCACGCCGGTGGGGTCGAGGCGCACCGTGGCGCCGTCGCCGAACACCAGCTCCACCGACGGCACACGCACGGCCTCGTGCCCGGACAGGTCGTAGCACGTGTCGAACGGCTCCGGGGCGGCCACCCTCTTGTACCTCCTGCCCATGGCGAGCCGGAACGCCGACCGGAGCGCGGCGTAGACGCGCGGTGGCAGACGGCTGAACGCCGTGCCGGAGTCGATGATCGTCCCGGCCGCCGTCTGGAACGCGGCCGGGGCAACCTTGATCGCCCTCCCCGCGACATTTATGCCGGTGATGTTGAGGTAGTAGAACGACCCGCCTTGGCCGGGCAACATCGCCGTGAATTTTGCGTTCGTTGGGGCGGTTGAGGCTACACCCAAGGTCAGGTACCCTATGGTGCTCGCCGATGAAGGGAGGCAGTAGGAGAAGCCCTCGCCGTAGTTGGCCGACGCTTGCGCTTGGGAGGGCAAGGACGCCTTCCCATGGCCGAAGCCGAAGAGGCCGTCGACCTCGCCGAACACCCCGGCGTCGTCGTGGCCGCACCCGAACAAGAAGCCCGGGACGGTTGCTGACGGCGTCAGCGTCAGCGTGTCCTGAGCGAGGTTGCCCACGGTCTTCGACTGGTCACCGTACGCAACCCCGTACCGACACGTGTTGTCGGAGGATGAGCAGTTCTGCTGCAGGCCGACGAACTCTCCGCACTCGTGCGCGTCGCAGGGCACGGTGGAGTAGGTGGACGAGTTGCTGGGGTCGAAGAGCGGGTCGTGCTGCACGTAGCAGCTTCGGCACGGTGAGCACTGCACCCACGACTCCTCGCTGCCGGTGTCGAACTCCACTGACAGGCTCCTCGCCGGCGTACCGAGGCCGGCCGTGATGAAGTAGTTGCTGGTGCCGAGTGGCTCGCCCCAGTGCGTCTGCAGGGTCATGTTGGCGCTCTTGGAGGTTGCTGCAGGGCCGATCTTGCGGTGTATGGCGGCGACCCTCTCCTGGTCCCGGCCCAGGATCTCTGCGTGAGACGGTGGGTCCCCGCCGCGTGACCGCAGCGGCGAGCACGGGCCGTGACGGTGCACGACGCTCAGCGTCGTCGAGTTGTGTGCCGCTGCATATATACACAACAGAAGAAAATGATCGAACTTGATTAGCAGGTAGACAAAAATCTTCCTGACAATATACATGTAGCCGCAAGCCAGCATCAAGCCGCAAAGTGGTGAACATTTTTTTACACGAGTTTTTTTTTTGAGATAATGAACACGAGGCTGTTACTGATCCGCCAGGGGCGCCAGTGGAGAAGGAAGTTGTCAAATGCGCAAGTGTCTGGGCCTGAGTCGGCCCGTGTAGCTCGCGTGAGATGCGGGATGTGCGTGCGTGACAGCGTTGGTGCTATTGGAGAGAAGAGAAGGAAGAGATGGACATGCAATAAACAATGGACAAATCAAGGTAGAGAATCCTTCCTCGTAGAGAAATCCTTGCTGCCGGCCTACCCCTGTTCTAGTTCTTCCTCCTCCAATTCTATCTGGTTGGTAACAGAGACTCTTCCCCATTTCCATTCCCATCCAAAGAAACGGAAAAAACAGATGTTCAGTACAAACTACAAAGTCGTGAACTTGTGATTCACATGAGCATGAGCGCCGGCTGATAGCCGGAGCTTCAAGCCCAGCTAGGATTTGTCCAATTCACACACGGGGAAACGGGGAAACAAATTTTTTATCAAGATGTGCATATAATGGAGAAATCAAGAGAGCCTACCTTCCGTGGCTGTGCAGGTGGGTTTATGCACCAGCGACCTGACGGGTACGACGTGCCAATTCCCTCCGCTTGCCTCGACGGCCGCCGCGCCGAGAAGGTGAGAAGAGGCCAGAGCTGCAAGCGCGAGAAGAGCCGCCAAGCAGCCGCCGTGGGGCATCACGCCGCCGCGCCGGCCCAGGGAAACCATGGCTTTGTGTGTAGCTGTGTGGACTGTGGTCTGTGGAAATCGGAAATTCTGGACGCCCCCCTGTGCTTATGTACTACTCCTGCCTCCACTGTTCTAACCGCACCTGCCTTCACCGTTCGGCAAGGTGATCGCCCTCTCGGTGCGAAGTCTTTGCCGTCCCGGTTTTTTCGGGGACAGTGCCGCAGCCTTAGCAACTACTACTAGCAAGCACAAGCTTTTTTGACTTGTGGTAACCGTGGCTTTTGTTCACACTCCATCTGGTACTGAACGTTTCAAGCTTGCTTCCTCTTCTCTTCAAGATCCTATCAGTTTTTTTTTTTCAACGGGTCAGGAGCCCACCTGAAATTTACATCCCTTTTTAAGTGAACGTTTTTGAGCAAGCGCCGCGCTTGTAGGGGGAGTACACGGGGGAGGGAGACAAAAACGGACTAATCAAGCGCTCTAGTTTACATCGACGACAGTTTGACACCATAGCTTGAGTGACTCAACGTCGAGTCGGCGGGGGCGCGGCACATCGAGAGCTCGACATGTTGTTGGATGTGTCGGGTCATGGTCGGCACGTCCTTCCTTGTTGTCTGGAAGATCATGGCGTTACGAGATTTCCAAATGACCCACAGCACCGCTAGAGCGGCAGTGTTGGGAACCCCCGCCGCCCGTGATGCAGTGTTGGGAACCTCCCCGCCACCCTGAAGCGTCCGCATATAAGCTAGAAAGAAACTAGTACGCTTCAATGGTGGCTCCACGGCGGGGTTGCTTCGATTCCTTGTTGATCATGCCCAGCTCTGGGCATGCGCTGCGCCAGCGTTTGTGATCTGATCTCCCTAGCTCGGTGCGACTCGTGCATCGCTGATGTAAAATACTGCGGGCTGCGGCAGTGGCAAACAATCTCGTGCTTTTGCTGTGTCAGTCTTTGCTCATGCTGTCTTGCATGCAGGGGCTGCAGGCACGATATCTTGCGTAAAGCGACATAAAGAGAAAAAAAAAGGCAAAAGAGGAAGAGCCTAGGGGCTCTCGTGGCCACAGATTCTAGCATGCAGCTGCGTACTTGTATCATCCTTTGACTCGTTTCATCTGTTAGGATGCGCACGCGCTCACGAGCCGCCGTGTCGATCAAAGAAAATGGTCATGAGGGTTTGCTTGTAGTTGTTGGGCTCCCTGCGATGGCACGGCTGCGCCAATCAAGCTGCAATTTGGTCGAAAAGGCTACAAAGCAAGTAGTACATAGGGCTAGGAGCAATAGACGGACGGTTAATATCGTCTCATTTTTCTAATCTATCGGAGACCCGTGATCACGTAGCACATTTAGTTGGTCATTAATGGTGCTTAAAGTTGAAATAATCCGATGGGTGAGTGGTGACACAGTGTGACCCACGTCCGACGACTTCTTCCCCCTGATTCTCTTTTGAGGAATACCCCTAACTCGTCAGGCGTCAGCCCATCGGCTACGGCCCAAGTGCCCAACGCTTCGCTTTGTGTTTTTTCTAAAGCCTGCCTCCATGACAGCTGGTTCGATCTTCCTGTTTGTTATTTCGAAATCCACACCCACATTTTCCCCTAACACGTCTGAAATAACTATCCAAACTTGTATATCAAGAATTTTCTAGAATAATTATTCTGGAGAATCATTATTTGGATGGTTGTTTCCTTGAACATATTTGAGAAACTATTTTTTTTAAAAAAAATTATTTCACAAACCCATAAAACCTTATTTCAATATTTTTTCTTGAACATAATGTTTGATTAATTTTTACTAAAAGCGACCCTTGATTTCTACTTGTCCCTAAAATTATTACTTTGTATAACTTGTTTGTATTTTTTTTTCTAAAAAAATCTGCTAAGTAAAATATATAGATATAAATTTCTCCTCAACTTTTTTAAACTTATTATCTTACGATGAAAAGAGAGAAGATCGAAAGAGAGCGAAACCCATGGACCATGACATGACCCAATGTCACCATTATTTCCATTCTGCATCGCACGTATAGTCGATGGATGTCTCTCGCCAATGCGGCAGTGGAGGGCACACATTCCACGTGTACGTACAACAAGCTGTTGTGATCGAGGTTCTTGGCAGCGGCAACGCTGGTGAAAATGAGCCCAACCGACGACCCCAACACGACCGTCGTGTGCCCCATGAAGTCGTAGCACGTGTTGAGGAATAGGAGTGCCGACACCCTTTTGTACGAGTTGCCCATGGAGCGCACAAATGACAACTGGAGCATGACATACTAGCATAGGCACGTTGTGGAAGGCGGGAGAACATGGTGCTCGAGTATATTATCGTTCCGACCGCTTCGAACGCCACTAGGGAGATCTTGACCGCTTGCTTTGGCCGACAACCTTTACGCCGTTGAGATTCACCAAAATGACAGGTACCCAAAATAGCACTCGACAACGACGAGAGCCAATAGGGCCATGGAAGCTCTGCCTCGAACCTGCCCGCTGAGGCACTATGTGTGTGGCTAGCGATTCATCACCACGGTCGAGGTCAATGAGCCCATCGAGCTCGCCGAACACCTAGGTGTTTGGCTACACCTGCTGAAGAGAAGCCAGGGAACATGTCAACGGTGTCAATGTCAACGTGACGTGTACCAAATCGTTGTCGGGCGCTGATTTTGGAGTCGTTGTTGTAGTCCGCAGATGACCTCGTATACCAGCATTTGCTGCCTGAAGAGCAGTTCTGCATTTCTGCTTATGCAAGCCGAATTCCCGGCACTCCTTTGCGCTGCAGGACACGACGAAATATGTTGATGGCTTTGCAGGATCGAAGAGCAGGTCCTGCTACTCGTAGCACGGTATCAGTCCGTGCATGGCTTGTATTGTACCCAGGACAAGCCATTGTCAACACTGAACTCTACCATGAGGTGCCTCGCTAGCATTATCTCTAGGCCAATCGAAATGAAGTATGTGTTCATTCAAAGAGATGATGTGCCCAACGCCAGAAGGAACATGCCCTTATTAGAGCAGGGCTAATGGTACGCCCGCTTGCCGGCGTCTTGCATGCTGATATGGCGCACGGGGTGGTGGTTCCCACTGTTATTTAATGCACAACAGTGAAAGGGAGCCAATAGCAGCAGCAGCAGCGCATTTCAATTGCTCTTCGCCGGCTTCGGTGGGCGTCTCGCGAGACGCTAGTCACCATCTATCTTCATTTCTCTCACTTCTGGATTAGCTTTCGCCCGCTTCTCACTTGTCATTATACTTACTCTTAGAGGTCGCCTAGGAACATGCCATTATTCGAGGTTGCCCCCACATGCGATGGTGGGCCGAATCAAGACTATAGTGGAGAGCATGGGCCATGCCGATGGATGAGCCGATGAGTTTGATGTCGCTGCAAAATAGCAGGAACGCTAATGAACAAGTGCAGTGCAGGGGCAAATGAATCGGTACATGCATTCTGCATTTTTGCAAGCTCCGAGCAAGTTGCTACTCATGTAAGGTTGGAACACTTGCAGCCAAGCAATGCTATTGTTGACGCAAAAATCGCGAAAGACCTTCACGTGCTAGCATACGAAATCAGCTGTGACCGATGATGCAGGGCGTGCCAGTCAATCTGACCTGTTAATTGACAAGGAAAATCGGACGTTAATAACACAGTGAAATCGGCTGGATTTCCGATTTGACGATGAATACCAGATCGGCAATGAATTCCGATCTATGATAGAGAGCCGGCTAGATCAGCCGATTCCGATGCAAAGCAGAGTAAGATTACTAAAACGTAACCTAACAAGCTAAGCAGAGCAACACTTTGAATAAATCTAAACGTCTATACCAGATCCGATAATGAAGTATAAATAACAGCCGATCAAAGCTTATTCTAAGCTGGATAAGGGTTGAATAAAATCTAAACGAAGCAACAACGATACGCCAGATACTAAAACTTAGATGTTTACTCGATAACTATTGAATAATCCCAAACGAAACAACAGCGATACGCCGGTTGCTAAGGCTTGGATCTTACTCAGTAATAGGGGACTTACAGGCAAGCCTTGAGATCTGATCACCCTCGACGTGCCCAAAAGAACTCGCGAAAAAGAAAGACGAAGTCGTCGACAAACGTATGTAAGATGCGAAAAAGTGTAAAGGTTTGTTTGATGTTGGTGTGTACAGACTTCCATGACCACGCAGGGTCGATATTTATACTCTGATAACTATGACTCCTAAACGTTTACGACAAACTTACTTGACGCAAAAGAAAAGACCTTTTTTACAACCGTTTACGACTCAAACTCTATAAAAATAACCGACTCTTTATTTTGGTCCTTCTATAAGCTTAACCTGGCAACCTCCCAGGATTCCTTCACGTCATCAGCCTCTTCTCCGATTTTGGCTCTCATCGGACTCTGACTCTGATTCAAACTGCTCTTCCTCCCGGACTCCGATTCCGATTTTAACCTATTCCTTTCCCCGGACTCCGATTCCGATTCTGTACCTCTGCTTCACTTTGGCATCGATGTGACCTGTTAAAATCCGGTGTCAACACATGCCCCCCTAGTTTCGTGGTAGAATCCGATTTTGACTCGAAACTATTTGATCCTTATCCTTTAGGTCAAACATTTTAGGTCAAACATCTTCTCTTTCCTCTTTTACCCTTAGCGAAACCTATATAAGGCCAACCCTTTCGTCTTCCTCATTCATCTTCTCTCCTCAGCCGCCGCCGCTTCGTCTTCCTCTGCTCCCCGACCTTAGATCGTCGAGCGCATGTAACCTTCGGCAAGGATCAACTCTCGAAGACTTCGGCAACCTTTTCCCATGGCATCCCTCTCAGAAATCCCTGAGGTAAGCCTTCACCCAGTCCTTGGACCTAGACTTATTCTGTTCTTGTTAGATCTGTTTTTACTTCAATAATGCATCTCATTTAGGCCCTCCGTGATAGCATCATCATCCCTGTAGCAGATAAGCCAGGCCTCGCCATATTAGGCCCAGTAGGTTCTCCAGATCCTACTGATTTCATCAACCAAGAGACACAAAGACTCCCCTACAAGTCATTTGAATCAGAACAGGACTGGAGCAATGCCTTTAGATCTTGGCCAACTCTCCCTGCTGGATGGAAAACGTGGTACGAGAGAGTTGCCAGATCCAAAGGAGACGAGTGAGAATCTTATGATCTACGCCAGTGCGTCGCCCTCTCTTTAGCTGATATGGATCGGAATGAGCCACTGCTAATCGCTGCCTCTTACTTTTGGTCCGACGCTTTGAATGCCTTTCTTTTTGGTCAAGGTCCGATGACCCCCACATTGGCCGATGTACTGATGCTCACAGGCTTGAACATATCGGCATCAGTCACCACTTTCTAACTTCCATCCAGAGCCACTCATAAAATTGATACTAAGCAAATAGGAGGTTGAAAAGGATATATCGAGAAGTATTCGAAGACATCAGGAACGGTGGATGCACGAGAGCATTCTTCTTTCCTCAATATGTGGCTAGAGCATTTTGTCTTCTGTGGAAAAACAGTAGGCCCAGCAATTCATTATCTCCGATTGGCTGAACACTTAGCTTCAGGAAACAGCTTCCCAGTTGGAAAACATCTCCTCGGATCAGTGTATAGACTTCTTCATGAGGTATCTATCCGACTGAAAACCAGGCAACAGATCGGACATCTTGGAGGCCCTTGGTGGTTTATCAACCTTTGGCTGAATATGCATATGCAGAAACTGGTGAATGATTCCGTGACCAGCAAAGTATTCCCCGCCGATCAATTAAATGAGGCAGATCCTGATGAACGGCGTTGCATGTCTTTTGGTGAAGCTGCCTCGAGTTTTGCTGGTGATCATCTCCCCTCAACTCGCACTTCTGAATACTTCAGAGGCTTCTACAATGGTCTCAAAGAAGATTCCGTGCATTGGTATGTATATGACGATCCTGAAGATGACTTCGAGCTTCCAACTCAATTCTGATTTGACACATCGGCACATACAACGATTGTCAGAAAATCTTCAAAGAGATCATTACTCCTCAGATACTTCCAGTCGATGTCTTTTTGGGGAAGAAACACCAATCCTTCGAGTATTATCATCCAACGATAGCCGCTCGTCAACTCGGATTCGGCGAAGGGCCGATTTCTATGTATATAGCTAACTTGGTGAAGCCTAGGGAAATCATCCCTTCAAGCTTGGTGTATGAAAGGTTGAAGAGCTTGTCACCCTCCCAAGAGGCCATAGATCTATCCTCCTGGAGATTCTCTAGCTTCACCACAGCTTCATTCAAAACTTGGTGGCAAGAATGGAGGATTCATCTCTTCTGCCAACTTGCTCAAGACTACTGCATGCTTCTCAACCCCGATTTCAAAACCAATGACCAGGTAAAAAAATTCTAACTTTAATTATCTTTTCAATCATTGACTACTTTAAACCTAATCCTTCTTCCAATTGCAGGATGTGGCCATCAACCCTCCTTCTGTCAGCAACAGCGGCCGTCCGATTGAGTATATGCCTTCTTCGGATCATCCTCACATCAAAAACTCCAGCCCATCCGTGACGGACATCATTACTGGTCGGAATAAGAAATCGGCCAAGAGCGCTCTCCCATCCAAGCAACAAGGCACCAGCTCCTCCAAACGGCCGAAGAAAAAGGCTCAAGAAACTTCTTCTTCCATGACTGGTCAAGAAGAAATCAAGCCATCAGAGTCACAGGCCATACCTTCAAAAATCGGAGGAAAGCGCCAGCTGGCGTTAACAAAAACAACTTCAAGGAAGGTTCTTAAAGTTGCTCGAAAGATTTCAGCTTCGGAAGCGGCACGATGTATATCAAAGATACGCTTGAGCACTGGTGGTCCATCAACTCTTGAGACAGGCACATCAATTCCGATTCAAGAAAACCCATCGGACACAACAGTAGTAACTGCATCGGAACAGGTAAAACTCTTTCCGATTTGTTGCGATTCCTTTGCTTCTCGAATTAATTTTGTGCATATACAGGCACCCCCCAGACTCATGATCAATCGGATCAAATGGGAACTACCCCAACTTCCTCTTCACCGCCGATTCTTCCGTTGAGCACTGTTCAACCAATCCAAGCCCCAGAATCGGCTCAAGAATCCATCATAAGAATGATTATTATGTCTTTGTTATTTGTGAAAGTTGATCCATTCCATTCTTCACATCTGAACTTTTGTACCAGGAACAAACAACAATTGCTTCCATCAGAACTGCAATCGGCCTTCCAACTCCTCAACCATCCCAGTTTGACGAAATCAATTTGAAGCAGGTAATTCCTTCTCTCTTCGTTTTCCTTTCCAAATTAGGAGAAGCCAATATCCGATTTTCACTTTTTCTCCTTAGGCACAAGATTCTCCGACTCCCAGTGCTCTTGCAGTAGAACTTGCCGGTCCCTCCACAGCAGAATCAGCTCCAAGCTCCGATCCGATCAAGCTCTATCTTGAAGAAATGTTAAGTCTTTTGAACATCGAAATCGGACAACTTGTGAAGAACGCCGATCCTGTCCGATCAGTTTTCAAACACTTACAGGGCCAAATACCTGAGTCAGTTGAGGAAGCTCTCTTTCCAGCTGCCTTTATAGAGTTCAACTATTTCCACGTAACAAAGGCCCTGAAAAGACTATCCGATCGGGCTGAATTCGAAAAATCTTCCAAGGATCAAGAGCAAATTGAATCGGACATCGAAGGCATAGCAACCCAAATCGGAAATATAAAGCAAACTCAAGAAGCTCTAGAAAAGACTAAATCCGATTTGGAATCTCAGCGTGAAGCCCATATGCAAGCAATAGCTAAGATTGACGCAGAGCTGAAAGTCGTGAATGCCAATCTTCTGCAAATCCCTGGGACTTTGACAACCTTTGAACAAAACAAGCAAACTCTTATGCAAAAGGTTGATCATCTCAAGAAGAATTTGAAGCCGATTGAGGGTTCGGCCGAAGATGATCGGAAAGCCATTTCCGATGTAGACGCTATTCGCTTGCGTGCGATCAAAGCGATCCAAGACTTCCTTGGGTCGTTGTAAAGTTCTACCAATGGCATCCTTTGTAACATATTTATTGAGGTTACTATACTATTCTGCATGTGTAAATCTTTGTCTCCTTCCTTGACCAAATCCTGCCAAATATGAAGCGTTTTTATTACCTCTAGCCGATGCAATCAGCTTTTACAGCGAATCTTCTGAAAATAGCATCTTTTGACCAAAATGCATTGGTCCTTGCACTCATTTATATCAAAAATTGAATCTCTGAATCGAGTAGGTAGATCCTTTTGCCCATAAATAGAACTATACGCAGAATCCATCATATCACCTTTCTTACTATCAAACATGGCATCTTCATCCAATGAGGTACATAATAGCTCTCTTTCTTTGCTTCACTTATTTGATTAAAGCAAACTAATCTTTCCAACTTTCAAGTTCAACAAACATTGGAGCTCATCATCACTCAGCTGCAAACCATCGGCTTTTTCTTAGCTACCCACAAATATGAGATCATGAACTTACTCCCTGAAGGTCTTACTTCAGTGTCATCTTTCATCCATGGCCAAGGATCTCCAGGAAATGATATATCCAGGATTCAACGCCAAATTCATAACCTCGAAGACACCATGAACAGAGAACAAGCCCGACTCATCCACCTACAGAGCAGAAGGGTTCTACTCTGGAGAGAGATTAACACAATCAACCAGTCTATATCTAGGTCTGAAGCCAACATCAGCCAGATTCATATTTCTATTGATTCTAGAAATCAGATCATAGAAAACCAGGAGCATCATGAGTCCCGCATGCAAGCCATTCAGTCAATCTAGAACTTTCTGAACACTCTGTAATGTGTTATATTTTTGCCCTAAGGGCGATGCATAACGCATCAGCCATGTATCCTTGTATATGTAATTTTCTAATTTGAATGCACTACTTTCACTTATTTTTTCTGCTAAAGGCGATACTTTGTATCGGCTATGGTCTTTTCCGATTCTTCTAAAAAAAACTTGACTCATGCATCAACCCAAATACTGGGATAATACTTTTTCAAGTATTTTCCATTCAAAGCTCGCGGAAATTTTTCTCCTTCTAAAGTTTCCAATATATATGCATTGCCTGGAGCGCACCGATTTATTCGATACGGACCTTACCAAGTTGGAGACCATTTACCAAATTTAGAATACTTAGATCCGATCGGCAAAATTAGCTTCCATACCAATTCTCCCTGAGAAAATTCCTTAACTTTGACCTTCTTGTTATACCATCTAGCAACACGCTCCATATTAACTTCTAAATTCTCAAGGGCTTTTAAACGGTATTGAGCCAAATCTTCCAACTCATCTTTCATAATAATCAAATATTCATCGGCTGTCAACTTATTTTGAAATTCAACACGTCTAGAGCCGATTTTTAATTCCCAGGGCAACACAGCTTCATGTCCATAAGCCAATTGATAAGGCGACATTTTAATTGCACCGTGACAAGCCATCCGATATGAACATAACGCCTCATGTAGCACAGTATGCCATCTTCTGGGAAATTCATCAATCTTTCTCTTTATTAACTTGATCACGCTTTTGTTGGATGCTTCTGCCTGACCATTAGCTTGAGTATAATAAGGAGAAGAATTCAATATCTTAATCCCCATGTTTTCAGCAAACTCTCCAAATTCTCCTGAAGTAAACATGGTTCCCTGATCGGTTGTAATGGTTTGAGGAATACCAAACTGATAGATAATATGTTCTTTAACAAAGTCCACCATATTAGCTGACGACACGATCTTTAAAGGAATTGCTTCAACCCACTTAGTGAAATAATCGGTCGCCACTAACACAAACTTGTGTCCTTTGCTCGATGCAGGACTAATCTGTATGATTAAATCAATTCCCCACCCTCGGAAAGGCTAAGGCTTTAAAATCGGATTCATAGTAGACGCAGGAGCCCTTTGAACATTCCCAAATCGCTGACAATCCTGGCATCCCTTGCAATATTTGAAACAATCTTCAAGAATTGTGGGCCAAAAATATCCATTCCTTCTGATTATCCATTTCAGCTTGAAGGCCGATTGATGTGCTCCACATACTCCTTCATGGATTTCTCCCATCAATATTTTAGCTTCCTCCGATCTAACACATCTGGGCAAAACTCCATCAATCGTCCGATAATAGAGATCATCTTCAAGTATGATATATTTTACTGCCTGAATCCTTATCTTCCTTTCAACTTTCTTCGATGGATCTCTCAAATATTCATAAATCCTTTTTCTCCAATCGGTATCTTCCAATTCCAGACTTGAAATTTCTCTGATCGGACGATAACCAGACGCCCCTTCAGCCAGTCGGTTTGCCTCTTCATTATGACATTTGGGAATATGCTCAATTTTAACAAGCCTGAATTCTTTTAATAGCTGGAGATATTCATCATGATATATCCTCAAAATATCATCGTTGCATTCATATTCACCCATCAATTGCTTTACTACCAGTAGGGAATCTCCAAATATTTCAATAGCATCGGCCTTGATCTCTTTGAGTAGCTTGATACCTTTAAGAATAGCCCGATATTCTGCTTGATTATTGGTGGCTTCTTTCTCAATCGGAAAAGAGAATTCAAAGCTTTCCCCCCGAGGCGAGATCAACACAATTCCGATTCCAGAGCCAACCCCACAAGAAGATCCATCAAAAAATAAAGTCCATGGAACAAGTTCTACTACCCCAATTTCTGGACCACAATGATGAGTGACAAAATCGGCAAGTACTTGCCCTTTAACTGCTTTCAGCGACTCAAAACGTAAATCAAACTCTGAAAGAACCAAAATCCACTTTCCGATTCTTCCATTCAAAATCGGCAACGACATCATGTATTTTATGACATCATCCTTACTAACAACTATGTATTCAACCAAAAGCAAATAATGTTTGAGCTTGGTACAGAAAAAGTATAGACATAAGCATAACTTTTCAACCGGAGAACACCTTGCCTCTGCACCCAAAAGCCTTCTACTCACAAAGTAGATAACACACTCTTTCCCTTCAAACTCTTGAATAAGGGCCGATCCGATAGAAGAATCATCCATCGATAAATATAATTTGAACGGCTTATCTTTCTGAGGAGGAACTAAAACAGGAGGAGACACCAAATAACTCTTAATTCGCTCCAAAGCCTCTTCCTGTTCTTTTCCCCAGACAAACTCCTGATCGGCCTTCAATTTCAATAAATCAATAAACGGTTTAATCCTTCCGGAGAGATTAGAAATAAATCTCCTAATGAAATTGATCTTGCCGATCAATGATTGAAGTTTGGTCTTATTTTCTGGAGCAACAATCTTATTAATAGAACCTATCAGAGTTTGACTGATTTCAATCCCTCTTTCATGAACCATAAATCCCAGAAATTGACCAGCAGAAACCCCAAATGCACACTTCATCGGATTCATCTTCAAGCCATGTCTTCTCGTGCATTCCAGAGTCTTACGTAAATCGGCTAAATGTTGTCTATAGCTTTCCGATTTAACCACCACATCATCAATATAAATTTCAAGAATCTTGCCGATAAGCTCATGGAAAATATAATTCATAGCACGTTGATATGTAGCTCCAGCGTTTTTCAAGCCAAAAGTCATGACTACCCACTCGTATAAACCAACATGCCCGGGACACCAAAAAACAGTTTTATGAATATCTTCTTCAGCCATAAAAATCTTATTATGACCAGCATTACCGTCCATGAAGCTTATGACTTTGTGCCCTGCTGCAGCATCAACCAATAAATCGGCAATGGGCATCGGATATCCATCCATCGGAGTCTCCTTATTAAGATTCCTGAAATCAATGCAAACACGTAATTTCCCATTCTTTTTATATACAGGAACCACATTAGAAATCCACTCAGCATATCGGCATTGCCTAATGAATTTTGCTTCAATCAACTTAGTAATCTCAGCCTTTAAATCAGGTAATATCTTAGGATCACACCGTCGAGAATCCTGCCGATATGGTCGATATCCTGGCTTTATAGGAAACCGATGTTCAACAATAGATCGGTCTAAACCAGACATTTCATAGTATTCCCAAGCAAAACAATCTTTAAATTCTCTTAATAAAGAAGTTAATTCTTTCTTATACTCATGATCCAATTTTGCGCTAATAAACATCGGCCTTGGTTTATCACCATCTCCTAAATCTATTTTCTCTAGTACATCGGCCGACGTGAAGCCATATCCTAACTTCCCTTCATCTTCTTGAAGAAATTCATCCATCAGGACGATTCTTCTGAGCCGACTGCTTGGATCGGCTGTAGACCGAAATCGTCCACTCTGAGGAATTCAGTGTCCAAAGCTCTTCCCGATATACACGTCACTTGCTCATAATTCCATGGTTGTGCTTCTGCAATAGCTATGCTATATGACGCGTCTGCTTTGACAACTTCTACTGTATCCTCAATCCATTGAACCAAACATTGATGCATGGTTGATGGAATGCAGCAATTAGCATGGATTCAATCTCTTCCCAGCAATAGGTTATATGATCCTTTGCCATTGACTATGAAGAAGGTGGTAGGTAAGGTCTTGCTTCCGATAGTCAAATCAACACATAATGCCCCCCCGAGCTGGAGAAACCTTTCCTTCATAATCCTTTAGCATCATATCCGTTTTGATCAAATCATATTTACTTTTGCCGATTTTACGAAAAATGGCATAAGGCATTAAATTAACAGCCGCTCCTCCGTCAACCATCATCTTGGTCATCGGCTTGCCATCAACATGTCCCTTTAGAAACAAAGGCTTCAAGTGAACACGTTCTTTTTCTTCTGGCTTCTCGAAGGTAGCTTGCATTGGTTCTAAATTTAATTGAGTCATTGCATCTTCAATTTCATAATTTTCTTCATCACTAGCCGATGCCATGAACTCCCTTGGCAGCATGAAAACCATAGTAACATCAGCTGCAGAATCATCACGTTGTTTAGCACGCAATACCTTAGATGACACCTTCTTATTCTTCAAAAGCTGGCGTGATTTTTCTTCTTGAATTTCATCAAATCGGAGCCTTTGTTGCCTTCTTTTTTGCGACTTAGTAACTCCATCTGGGCACCACCTTGGCTGAGGGATTTTAGCTTGACGATGAATATTCCGATCCTGATTTGGCAAAGGCTCTTCATCAGAAACCAAATTATTAGCACGCTCTTCCAGCTCCATGCTCATAATCGGTCTATTCCCCAACCGTTCACATACACTCTGCCTGCCTCCGATTCTCCCATGAACTGGAGTACGCCGATACTCTTCATCCCTATCCCGAATAATCGGCTTGACACTCCCTAACTTCAAATCGAGGCCTTTTGAATGACCTATCCCTTCCATAGTTTCCATTGCATTCTGGGCAATCATCTGGAGATGGTAGCTTGATTCCTTCTTCCCAGCAGTAAACGAAAAAAGGACATCTCAAGTGATCCTCATGCCGATACATCCTTTCCTCTTGCTACCTTGTTCTCTCTTGCTGGCGTTGATATTTCCTGATCAACCCTTGAGAAGTAACATGCCTTTGAGAGTTTCTGAGATAGTCATTCTTTTCCAATTTTCCTTTGTCCTTTAAATCAGAAGCAGAATTTTGCACTCTAGGATCAACAGCGCCTTTTTCTTTTGCAGACTCCGATGTCAAGAGCTTAGTCTGTAGAGCATTTCCTTTAGCTGGCTCTATCATATTCACTGGGAAAGGATGCCCATCAATCTTCATCGTCTTGGCTAGTTTGGAAGGAATCTCAAATTGCAACTTCCCTTGCTCAATTGCCGATTGGATTTGGTTTCTGAAAACCTTGCAATCATTGGTATTATGAGAAGTAGCAATGTGCCATTTGTAATATATCATCTTATTGAGCTCTTCTGCAGATGGAAGACTGTGATTGGCCGATAATTTGATCATTCCCTCTTTAAGTAGCAGATAAAAAATCTTATCGGCCTTGGTAATATCAAAACCAAATCTTTCTAGTTCTTTCTTACCAAATGGACAAGCAATCGACTTCTTATTTTTTACCCATTCTACCAAGCCGATTTCTTTATCTTCATCGCTATCGGAATCGGAATCAGAACTGTAATCAAGATAATTTACCTTCTTATGATAAGATCGCTTTTGTTCATACACTCGATTCTCGTGCCTTGACATCCTTTGCACAATATGGCTCAAGCTTTCAAATTCTTGAGAGTCATACTTCTCTTTGAAATAAGGAAGTATCCCATCAAATGCTAATTGTGCCAATTGGATATCTGTCAAGTTCAACCCATAGCATCTATTTTTCGTCTCCCTGATTCTCTGAATGAAGTTTGCTACCGATTCATCATTTCTTTGCTTCAAGCTTGTTAAATCAGTAATAGTCTTCTCTTGAACACCAACAAAGAAGTACTGATGAAATTGCTTTTCTAGGTCAGACCAGTAGATAATTGAATTTGCTGGTAATGTCATAAACCATGAAAAAGCTGGTCCAGATAAAGAACTTGAAAATAATCGGACCCTTAATGCATCAGTAGCAGCAGCTTCTCCACATTGCACCAGAAATCTATTGACATGCTCAATGGTGGAGATATCATCATTGCCAGAAAACTTGATAAAATCAGGGATCTTGTAGCGATGAGGATAAGGTAGCGAATCATAAGCAGGTGGATAGGGGGTTCTGTACATCACATGTTGAGTCTTGGGTTTTAATCCAAACTGATTTTGCATAATTTCAGCAATTTGAGCTGCCCAATCCACTTGATTTGCTCCCTGCGCTATCTCTTGTACTGGTTGATGCACTCTTTCTATCTCTTGACTTGGCTGAATCGGCCTTACGTATCCCTTTGATGCCGATTCATTCTGCCTAGACGGTTCTGGCTGCCCAATCATATGTCCTGAAGACGTATTCTGATTGCATATCTGACCTTGACCTTGATGTTGGGTATTACGATAAACCTCCATAGCTGACGTAGTACCATGTGTCTCTGACTGATTCGGCACATTCATGTTAGGTGCTTTTGCCGATTCTAGTATTGGAGTCCATACCTGGCGTACGATTCCCTTCTCATCAATTAAAACCCAATTAACGCCATCAGTATGCGGTACCCAGACCATCTTTAGCTCCTCGGGTTGAGTCTTCTGATTTGATTTAGGATAGGTCACAAAATATTCAGGAGGCATCCCCAAACCAGTATTAGGATCATATCCTTTGAAAACATCTGTTCCCTTTGACGCCGATGCTATCGGCGATGATGGAGTTAAGACTGCTGAGCTGTTTGGTGGAGTCTGAATTTGAGGCATGGCAAATGATGTTGTTGCTGGAAAACCTCCTTGCATAATCGGCCTTGATGCCGATTGCATCTGTCCGATCTGCTGATCGGATGACGTGCCATTGTATACCTGAGAAAAGCAGTTTTTGCAACCCTTGCCTGAACATCCTTTGCTGAAGTATCAACTTCAAACGGAGGAATTTGTTGATATGCTGGGCCTTTAAATTGAAGCTCACCATCACGTAATGAGCGAACCACTTGGTTATGTAACTCATTACCCAAGACTTTACCTTGATTTGCAAAAGCATGATGGACTGCTTCATTTATCATCTCATGTAGCTTTCCAGGTGTTTCAACTATTTTGACTTCACGAGGCAATGGAAAATCAGCCTTCTTGATAGCTTGGCCTCGTTTAGTAGTACTGAATGACTTTAAGCATTAAAGTTCAAACTCTTCAACAGCTCTTGCCACATCAGCCTTCTGTTCATCACTAAGATCTTCTTTAGTAGTTTCAATGACATTCTGATTCCCAATATCGAAACGACCACCTTCCTTCTTTGACATGGTTGAAGTTGTTTTGTCCCACCGGGCGTGCCAAAAGTGTGTTGATGCAAAAATCGGGAAAGACCTTCACGTGCCAGCACACGAAATCAGCTGTGACCGATGATGCAGGGCGTGCCAGTCAATCTGACCTGTTGATTGACAAGGAAAATCGGACGTTAATAACACAGTGAAATCGGCTGGATTTCCGATTTGACGATGAATACCAGATCGGCAATGAATTCCGATCTATGATAGAGAGCCGGCTAGATCAGCCGATTCCGATGCAAAGCAGAGTAAGATTACTAAAATGTAACCTAACAAGCTAAGCAGAGCAACACTTTGAATAAATCTAAACGTCTATACCAGATCCGATAATGAAGTATAAATAACAGCCGATCAAAGCTTATTCTAAGCTGGATAAGGGTTGAATAAAATCTAAACAAAGCAACAACGATACGCCAGATACTAAAGCTTAGATGTTTACTCGATAACTATTGAATAATCCCAAACGAAACAACAGCGATACGCCGGTTGCTAAGGCTTGGATCTTACTCAGTAATACGGGACTTACAGGCAAGCCTTGAGATCTGATCACCCTCGACGTGCCCAAAAGAACTCGCGAAAAAGAAAGACGAAGTCGTCGACAAACGTATGTAAGATGCGAAAAAGTGTAAAGGTTTGTTTGATGTTGGTGTGTACAGACTTCCATGACCACGCAGGGTCGATATTTATACTCTGATAACTATGACTCCTAAACGTTTACGACAAACTTACTTGACGCAAAAGAAAAGACCTTTTTTACAACCGTTTACGACTCAAACTCTATAAAAATAACCGACTCTTTATTTTGGTCCTTCTATAAGCTTAACCTGGCAACCTCCCAGGATTCCTTCACGTCATCAGCCTCTTCTCCGATTTTGGCTCTCATCGGACTCCGACTCTGATTCAAACTGCTCTTCCTCCCGGACTACGATTCCAATTTTAACCTGTTCCTTTTCCCGGACCCCGATTCCGATTCTGTACCTCTGCTTCACTTTGGCACCGATGTGACCTATTAAAATTCGGTGTCAACAGCTATATAGTTAGAGCCTCGATCATGAACTGCTCTACTTGATGCATAAAGCAATTTTTGTCGACAGTGAAACATTTGAGTAAGGAAGAAGCATATTTTTGGGGCCGTGCAAACTGCGCTCCATAGCAGGTTGCTGACGTTCACGAGTCACGACATGCCATTCTACCCCCACCTCTCGTTGGGGAATCAGGATAGTGTGCTCAAGCCCAATAGGCAACGACCAAAGGTATGCTTTCCTTTGCATATGCACACTGATGGTAGAATAAGATGACCAATCTACATGATACACACGTTCCTAATCCTTGTAGTGTATTTGTGCTATGGTCGGTCGATGTTGGAAGCAGCTTTCATGCAATCCACCCACCATTGACAGTGGACACAAAGAAACAATATAAAAGTAGGACGAGGAACAAACATGCCATGCCGATCTAGTATTACCTATGGAAAACAGCTTCCAATGAAAAAAACACAGCTACCACCATTATTCTTTAAGCGCAATATTCTTACATTCTCTGAAATTTACCATGATACATAATAGAAACCATCATATATGTTTCACCAAAAGGAGATAACATTATTCCAAAAATCTCCTATTCATGTTGCTAAATATATAGAGAAAACAAATCATAAAAATATCTTGTATTACCTTGAATGGCACATGTGCAACCACAGGCTTTAACACCACATATTCCATCTTATAATGTTGGCACATGAATTGGTGGAATAGGAGCCATGCTGTTGCGGTATCCAAATGCACGATACATGCTAAACTCGGTCCCGATTCCTTTATGAAATTGTCGACCTTGCCTGTGTCTATGTGATAGCGTAAAACCTTGTGTGATCTCTTCCGTTCTACCTTCAACATAAGATAAACCCATTGTCCACTCTCTACACCAAGTGGTCGCACGGACCACCTCTCATAGAACTTCCGCCACCTGTTGCGCAACTTCATAGAGTGACAGAACTGCAAGGCATCACCACTCAGCTCCATAATGTCCTTCCATCCCTTCTTGTGTTTGAGCTCCCAACATTGACCATCAACTTTCACAAGCTTGTACATTGCCAAACCATCCTTGTCAATAGTTGTGCACAGAAGCATACCATTGTTGGATACATCAATGCTATGGCGTTCCCATCCCTCAAAGTTGGACCCTTGTAGCTTCCAAGGCATCTTGATGTTCCCTGCTACACTTTTAGTAACATCAGACCAAAGTAAATGGTCTTCACAGTCCCAGTATAGGATACCATTTGCACATACCACCTTATCGCATCCTACTTTCTCAATTTTTGCATTAATCGATGTATCTGACATGACCCATTGACCAGTGTTTGAGGAGAATGTGACAAACCTAAACTTGGTTAACATACCATTGGTGGTTGTCAATGGTAATGCTTGGACTATCATGAACTTTTGTTTGTCTATAGAACCATCTAAAGGATCATAGACAAGTCCTACATGTGTATGCTTTGCTAGATGTTGAGGTGCTCCTGGGATTGGATAGGATTCCTGCGTCGCTGGATTTGCAATAAAGAAGATTGGTGGTGGAGTGAGAGGACCCCTATGATAAGAAGTGTAGCAGATACAAAGAAGGCCATTTGATGAGGCTAGGAGTTTGAAATGGCCATTAGTAGGGCAACCAAGGAAATCAAGTCCGGATGTGGGAATGCCAACTATAGAAGGTGTTGATGTAAGCACTTCAAGGCTGTACCTATAGGCCCTATAGGTATCTATAAAAGTTTCATTGATGTGGATGAGTGCGGGGCATGATGGACAGAGCACTGCCTGTATAGCAGCAAATGAGGTGTTGCTTCTAAGATGTTCCCTATAATACCTAGATATAGCCTTTAAACTCATGACCCACTTGAAAGGAAGGCGTGGAATTATCGTGTAGCATATGACCTCTTCTGGTATGTCTTCATTGATAATTGGATTTGATCTTCCCTGAGCCATGCTGAGAAGACTTAAATTAGTCAATTTTCTAAAAAAAATATAAGTAGTAAAAAGTGGATATGATATTTTCTAGTAGCTCTAGTTCTAGCCCAACATATTACTAAAATTATAATGAATTATATATTGATACATTCTATGTAGCCAAAAGAGTAAAGTGCAAGAAGTGCCTTGGACTTGTCCATTTATATCACTTAGTACCGAAGTGAAACACTATACTTTGCTAAAAAATGTGACTAGAGAATTATCCTAAGGCCTATAACACATCCTATTTTCAAAATTAACCATGACAAATTTCACACTAAAATGGTCTTTCAACCATCTGTTAATGCAATAGTACAATTGTGCAAAACACAAACATATATGTGACAATTCTATGTTTCCCACATGGCTACCAATATGCTAGCTACCAAAACAGGTTGCAAATTCAGGTAATTAGAGAGTACCTTGTTGCTTCTTGATAGCCCGCCTTTGTTCACGTCAAGGAACCTCGTTGTAGGCCGATAGTGCCACCAGGATTTGCCAGACCATGTTCGCCCTTCACTTCCCTATCACCCTCCGATGTGGAATGGTACTGCCACTTGTTGTGCTTGCTTTCGTCACCTACTCATTATCACCGTCACCAGATTGATGCCACCACGGAGCTTACCTTGACACAAGAACACAAGATCTAGAATAACCACCCCCGCTCTTCCCCGTCTCCTTCCCTTGTGGAGTAACACCGCTGAAGCCCGTGCTTTCCGTTCTCACCA
Source organism: Digitaria exilis (assembly GCA_015342445.1). Classification (NCBI taxonomy): domain Eukaryota; kingdom Viridiplantae; phylum Streptophyta; class Magnoliopsida; order Poales; family Poaceae; genus Digitaria; species Digitaria exilis. The sequence goes on from JACEFO010000112.1 coordinate 2,207,133, forward strand.
AGTCACCGTCGTCACAATGGTCAAATCTCGCTTGCGACCTGGCCACTAGATCTGCCCCTACCACTCTCCCCTCTGTGAGTGCGTTTTCAGAAGTTGTACCCAATTTCCTCATCGAAACACCTTGCGGTCACCGTCATCAAATACAATCAATGATTGCCCACCACGCGCCACACAACACCTGCCGTGGTGTCGCCGAACACGCTCCCCCAACTCCCTTCCGTGCAAAGTCACGTCGTCATAGCTAGCACCTAACTTCCACACCGAGTCACCGCCACTAGATCTAGCCCAGAGCCCGGCGATGGCCGCTGTGCGCCGCCACTCCAATCGCCCACCCAAACCCTAGTCCTAGTCTTTTTTTTGTTGTTGTGTTAGGATGGTCTGGTCTACCTGTCAAAGAGTTGAGAGATATAGAAAACCATAGGGTGTGGGTTCTTGGGCTGGACCTTAGGGTGGGTTGTGGCCCACTTTTTGATCTGTGAGTGGTTTTATTTATTAAACATGACTGATTATCCTTGAGTGGATGCCATTAATGGTTCTTATTTTAAACTATGACATAACCTACCATCAACATTCTTTTCAATAAAAAAGCAGAATTATGTGTATCATGAAAGAACATCGTGTTTGCAATATTTTTTCTTATAGGAATGATTTGGTTTATAGCGAATAAAATATTTTGTTTTATCTACGCTGGACACAACCATAGGTCTACACAATATTTTGCCATATCTAATTAAATTAGTCACCCTAATAGTGTAGGCAACAATGATGTCTTGCCCTCTCTTTGATTTTTTCCTCACTTCACCCATGTTTTTATTACTATGCACATGTTAGTCTAGATCTAAAAGTTTCCTTAAGGAAATTCTTTTGTTATGTGATGTGACTTGGTTATAATAATTATGACCATACAAAAATTATTCCTAATAATTACCTGGGAGGTCAAAGATAACACGAGCACCAGTTGAGAAAATCCCTAAACTCGGGGTTTGCCGGAGAGAGTTCTCCTTTTGAAACTCTAGCCCCACAAATTATCCCGATTCCTTTTTCGGTGATATGATATGACTAGGCCTGCTGCAAAGCAGATAGGGGTGCTCCTCAATGTGCACCACTGAGCTATTTGTGCAAAAGTAGAGCCAAGGGTCGATCCACCCCTTTGTATTCCACGTTGTGTACATGAGTATTACCGCTTTTAATCTTCTTGTTTGCTTGGGTAAGCTCTTCAATGATTGGTCCACCATCTATCGACCTTGACACCCACTACTCTCTGTCTCAAACACCAAATTCCTTGTTCATATGTTTGACCTCACTCAAATGTCCTTCGAGCATGGATGGTAGTGGAGGCACACATGAGCCCCGGTTTCATGCCTTGCTTGCAATGAACACACACACCGAGCTGCATGGCTAATTTCTTGTGATTAGTTTGTCTGCTATAAGCACTTTGCACTGCACCATTAGACTGACATTACCATTGGGTAGAGCATGTACAACGCATAGTAGTATTGGTACACAAAAACAGTATGTGTGTTCGTAGGCGAGATGTGCAGCTAGGATAAGCTCTACGACTACTGATACATGTCACAATGCATTTATGCCTGAGTGAGTTTTTGCACATTGATCTGATATTCAGAATTTCATATGAACATTCACAAGTAGTAGAGCAGCAACTACATCAAGACCTGGATCATGCGCGTTTGGCTATTATTCCAGCTATGATAGTAGGGCTGGGCATTCGGCACTTACCGAACCGAACCGAGCCAAACCGATCGGTTCCTTCAAGTTCGGTTCCTGAAAAAACAGGTACCGATCGGTATCTGCAAGGAACAAGAATCGAGGAATTTCAGTTTCGGTACCTTCGGTTTGGTACTCGGTTCTACCCGGAAGTACCGAGATTCTTAGATTCCAGAAAAAAGCTCATTCAAAAAACCAGTAGCCATTTCAACAAAACGAACACAACAAAGTGGGCATCGGCGAGCAGAGCCTTGGCATCTCCACATCGGGCAGTGTTGGTGCTCCTTAGAGACACACTTTTGGTGCCATTTAGGTGGAGGTCTTGTGCTAATTCTTATACTAACCCGCCACTTGGCACTTGAAATAACCCCGTGTTCGCATATGTGTTGTGTTTTGGAGCATGTCATGTTTTGCAAGAAAAGGCCCAATTTGGAGCGTTTATGTCCAAAGCCCAAAACCAACTACAAGCCCGAAGGAATCAAGCCCATGATGCGAATCGAAGGCCCAAGAACTTGAAGCTCGTGCACACGTACAAGAAGGCCCAAAGGACAACCCAAGATGATTTACTTCGGGATCAAGGCAAAACAATTGCAGATTAAGGAAAAGATTCACCTCCTTATCCTTATCTCGAAGATATCCCGAAGGAAAATGTCAGCAAAAGCCTATCATCAAAGAAGGACACGGATTCCAGAAGATCAGAGGAGACACGAGGAGAAAGGAGAGGGCGAGTTGGGCCTGGAACAGGCCAGGCCGGCCGGCACATGGCCCCCCTAGCCGGCCGGCCCAGGCCCATCTGGCCTCAGTTCGTGCTCCCTTTGACCTAGGTCTCCACAACTATAAAAGGAACCCTGATCCCGATGTCCAAGGGGAGTTGACATTGAGAGAGCGCCGAATCGAGGGTCACACACCGGAGGAAGCCGACGTCCATCGCCCTCGACGTTGCCTAGGAGATGGCTTAGGCTAGACCCTAGCCGCCATGGTTAGCCCTAAGTGGTGACGCCATGGTGGAATTCTGGAGCCGTGCCTTGAATTCATTCAAGGCTTATGTACACTAATGGTGAATCAATCTAATCTTGTCTTGTTGTTTTGATCTTCTAAGATGCATGTTTGATCTCATATGCCTAGCTATTATGTTAGATGTAATCGTGGTGATTAGTCTATAAGTTTAGCTAGTGTATGCTCTTAGTAAGATTAGATCTAATCGTGGTGATTAGTCTAAGCCCTGCAGATACATCTTAGTGGTGCGTGGGAAGCCGGTCACTGGGATCCCTCGTGTAGTGACAATATGCGGGAGGATTAGGGCCGGTGAAATGTGTATTGTGGAGCCATGTGCCATTGTAGGTACTCTTTGCTTGATGATTGACTACCCCTAGTGCCATGTGACGAGTGTGGGAGGGAAAGACATCAGCTTACGGAACTTTGTTGGATTATGTCCACTTATCAGAGTATGAGATAGGTTAGATTATCACTTAGGCCAGAATTGCAATGAAGGAGACAGTGGTCTCGTGCCACCAAAGGTCGTGTTATCTCGGTTGTGATCATTCACTCATCTCACACAATATGTTCACATCCATCGTCACATACACACACCTTCAACCCTATATGCAATATGCACTTCACGCTAGGATTAGATCCGTTAAGATAGGTAGAACCCCCTAGTAATTCATTGTCGATCCACAGATTGATAAACCTTAGGGGAATACTCTAAGAGAAGAGCTACAACCGACCCATGCACTTGCGGTACATAATTGACGCGGCTAAGTGCCGTCAACAGGTAGCGGCAGGCACTGCCACTCCTGGATCCAGAGGGCAGCACGCAACAGGCTACACCCGCGTTCGTTGGCGGTTGGTCTGGTGCGGTGATGTTGTCTCCTAGCTGCCGCTCCTTGATCCGTTGTAGGCGAGGAGAGCTCGAGAGGAGGCGAGGACGCCGAGGAGGGAAGGCACCGGGCGCGAAGGCGAGGACGCCGAGGATGGGAGGCGCGGAGGTGAGGACGCCGACAAGGGGAGGCGCCGGGCGCGGAGGTGAGGACGCCGATGAGGGGAGGCACGAAGGTGAGGAGAGGAGGCGCGTGGGGGCTAGGCTCGGGAGGAGGGGCGTGGGGGCTGGGAGGGGGTTAGGGTTAGGCTTGCTTGTTTATATATCAAGTATAGCTATTGGGCCGGCTGGAGTTTTGGGCTGCTGATGGGCCTTTTCATTTATATCATGTTCTTCTCAGTTTACTGAGAACCGAGCCGAACCGAACCAAATAGAGGAATTCGGTTCCCCAAGAACAGGTATCGAGAACCAAACCAAACATCTCGGTTCTGGTTCTTTTGGTACCGGTTCCGGGTAAAATCGGTTCGGTATGCGGTTCTTGGTATTTTTTGCCCAACCCTATATGGTAGAGTCCAACACCTTGGTTGCACTGGTGTCGTCCATCGCCATCACCCACTGCATCAAAACCTGGCTCCTCTGCCTCCTTGTTGTCAACACCGCCATGCCAAACATCAGTGGTGGAGCCACCACTTTGGTGAGCCATGGCGGCCAGCTGGCGGCCATACCTTCCGGCCGATGAACCCCCATCCCTATGGTAGCTTTGTGCCCCACAGAATCGGTTGAAAGGTCTGTTCGTTCGCCGCGTCTGTTTATTCTTGAGGAGGAAGAAGATGACCCTTAGACTCTAGAGTCTTGGGCCTTCAAATAATTGGGCTGCCAACCCGTACCACACCAGCCCACACTAAAACACATATCGATATTCTATAAATATAAAACAGATTATCCTCTGATGCTCTTCTGATGCTCGAAGCACACTTATAGGAGACATAACTAATTAACCCATGTCTCCTATATATTATGGTAAGGCTCTTGGTATTATAAATCTACAACTCCAAAATAAGGACCAAGGAGGTCTTGGTATAATAAATATACAACTCCAAAATAAAGCTTTATTAAGCAAATGGATAATAAATTTGCTTAATACTGAAGGGGCATGGCAATCGGTTCTTAGGAACAAATACCTAAGTTCCAAATCTCTAACACAAGTTGAGGCCAAACAGGGTGAATCTCATTTCTGGAGAGGGCTTATGAAAATAAAAGAAGAGGTCCTAGCTAATGGGTCCTTCCATATAATGGATGGAACACAAACGAGATTTTGGGAAGACACATGGGCATCAAACCAGCCATTCAAAAATCTCTACCCCAACATATACAACATTTGTCACTATCCACATGCTACGATGGCAAATGTCATGAGTTCGACACCATTAAACATCTCTTTTTGGAGAGCGTTGGTGGGTGAGAAACTAAATGAATGGCTGAGACTAGTAGCGCAGGTGTTCAATTTCATTTTAACTCAAGGAAGGGATACTTTTCTATGGTACTTAACCAAGAGCGGACAATTTACGGTTCGTTCTATGTACCTTCAATTGATTAACAACAATTTTCCCTTCCGTTATAAATTGATTTGGAAACTTAAAGTTCCTCTAAAGATTAAGATCTTCCTTTGGTACCTCCAAAAAGGGGTCATTCTAACCAAGGACAATCTTTTGAGGAAAAACTGTAAGGGCAGTCAAAAGTGTAGCTACCGCAGTTGTAATGAAACAGTTAAACATTTATTTTTTGAATGTGAACATGCAAAGGTAATATGAAGGATTTTCCAAATTGCTACTGGTTTAACCCCACATATATCAGTAACCCATATGTTAGGGAACTGGCTTCAAAATTTTAACTCTCAAGATGTCATTACTATTCTAAGAGGGACATCGGCTCTATGTTGGGCAATATGGCATTGTCGAAATGATATTATCTTTGATAACGTTAAACACTCATCCTTTATGTAGGTTATTTTCAGGGGAACCTATTGGCTGCGATTTTGGTCAATATTGCAGCGTGAGGAGAAGACAAAGGAGCTATTCATGAAGGCGAGCACTTATTTGGAGATGGTAGCCTTAGAATTGTTTGGCAGTCATGGATGGAAGCATAATAACAGACTTTGTCAGGCTTAATTTTGCTTTTCTTTTCTCCTTTATCCAGCGATTAAAGCTGAAGGGATGTTTTTTTAAAGGCTGTGTACTCTAAACCGTAGAGGCCGGAGTTTCCATTATCAAAAAAATTATTGGTAAGGGCGTCCCTTTTGAGGCTTTGATAGTTTCTTTTATAATGCCGCGAACGACAGTGTTGTTAGTATGCGACTTGCCCATACGCTTCAAGTAATGCAAATCCAAACTGTACAACGACTACATGATTGGCTAGACAGCTAGCTCGGTTACGTTGTACTATATACTCCATTCACTTTTGATGGTCCTATTTTACCTCGACACAAACCGCAACCAGAGGTTTAGAGGTAACCCACATTTAGAGATTTGGCACAGGGGTGTAACACGTGCAACGATGCAACGAACCTACGTTCTATATGTTGTGGCTATCTTTCTATTCACCTGTTGTCACCTATTTTGTTACTGGGCTGGGACTACCCTATTTATGGCCTATTCATCCCCTAGGGAGGTATAAAGAATATCTGGGATGCAACCCCCTGTTAGCGCTGCTACCTTGCTAGTGGGCATTGTAACTTCTACAAGTGGGTCTTGCGCTCATGGTAACTATGTCTTATACCGACCTTTGCTCCGCTAGTGCGGTTCCCGCCTTCTGACCGGTGGGGCCGATTGAAGCATATTCTGGGAGTGCTCGACCCAGGATGATCCGGCGCCAGACCCCTCTCCTTGTCTTTCTTCTTGTAGGCGGCCCTGGCTGGGCCTTGTGTTGTGGGAATCGGGACCTGGATGAACGGTCCTCTGACTTCCCAGCGGGTTCCGCACTGTGTCGCCCATCGCGTCCCGGATGGGACGGGACGGGGCCCGGCAGGTGGGCTGACGGCGCTGTTACCAGCTGCCCTCATGCCTCCCGTAATTATGGCTATCTTACAGTGAAGGCACGCCTGGTGGGCCCTCCTCCCGCTCTGAAGCAGTGGACGTGGCAGCAACATCTCCCTCTTGGTGGTTCCTTTGCCACGAAGGGACGGGGCGGAATATCCATTCTACCCCCGCCCCTAGCTTCTAGATGATGGGTCGAGCTTGCTTTCTCCTGGTTAGGAGAAGACCCGCATTCGGGTGAGGTCTTGGGACAGATTAATCTTGTGCTAAGGGGACCCTGGTTCCCTTGACGCAGACAACTATGTATATTCAAATTAATCCTAGATGAATAAGTTCAAATTATAAGTCGTTTGACTTTCCTGACCTCAAATTTAACCAACCCTTTCATTTAAAAATATGCAAAATATCATATTTTTATGGCTTGTTTTATTAATAAAGGTTTTTTAAAATGATTTAAATTTGACTATGTTTGCATACTTTTTTTAATAAGACGAATGATTAAAATTGGAATAAAAAATGAAACGACCTATAGTTTAAACGGAGAGAGTATTTTGCAAAGTAGGACCGAAGGGCTCACATGGATATATACATACTCCTACAAGCTAGTAATTACAATGCTGCTGGTCCAGAGACTTCCTATTATGTAGTAGGTTGTACTGCTACACAGCTTGTTTGGCAACCGCCGTCCAGCGATCATTGATAAGATCAGAGTAAACGAATATGGAAGAAGATATATATGGGAAGGGGTAACATGATTGTCATGTTTATCTCATCCCTCACTAATGAAGAAAGAGCCTTTCTTTCTACCATTTTAGTCTTGGTTGTCTTTTGTTTTGGGACTAAATACTCTTTAGTTCGATTTGGTATCACTAACCCGAACTAAAGGGGGGCCTCCCAGTTTTGAGTCCCGTGTAAGTCCCTTTAGTCCCAGTTGATAATAAGAGCATTTCCAGCAGTCTCCCAATGAATTGTTATCGAGATGTCCAAATACTACTTTTATAGATTATTGGGAGAGATGCTTTTGTAGTCTACCAATGGCCTCATCCCATTAGCAACTATCATATTGGGAGATACTAAACTCTCCCTTTATTTGAGGAGAGTTGGGGTAGATTATTGAGATGTCCCAATAAATTTTGGGAATAGGAGTCTGCTAGAGCACTATTTTCTCAATACCTCTCCTAATCTGGTAGCTAGATTGGAGAAAGGGAGAATGCTGGAGATGCTCTAAAGGGTAACTTTTAGTATCGATTGGTGGTTCCAACATGGACTAAAGGGTCGGAGGGCTTTAGTCCGGGTCGGAACCACCAATCGAGACTAAAAGTGACCCTTTAGTCTCGATTGGTGTTATCAACCAGGACTAAAGAGTCCTCCGCGGGCTATTTCAAAAGGGTATCATATCCCACTCAATCATATGTGCTGTGTGGGTGGGATGGTAGAGGAGGCAATGCACAAGGACAGAGATTGCAAGTTCAAATCCCATGGATCGCGCGTACATGCGTGAATAAATCACATGACACTAACCGGGACTAAAGGGTCCTACACGGGCTACTTTAAAAGGGTATCATATCCTACTCAATCACATGTGTTGTGTGTGTGGGGGGGTGATACTATGGTAGAGGAGGCAACATGCGAGGACGGAGGTTGCGAGTTCAAATCCCATGGATCATGTACTTGTGTGAATAAATCACATGACCCTTTTTCTTTTGAGTGCGGAAGGTACCAAGTGGGACTAAATGATACCTGTAGTCTCAGTTGGACTTTAGGGAGCAAATCAGCATAATTTCTTTACAACCGAGACAATAGGCCCATTGTACAGTAGTGTCTATTATTTATTTCATTTTATACCCGACGGCCCCTCAGCTCCGAGCACCGGAGACAGGTAAAGTTTGCTTTGCCAGCTCCTCACTAATGAAAATCATAGAGCACCTTCTAATAGTCTGTTTGATTTCCCCCATCAGATTACCTTATGGGCTCATTTGTAAAGGAGTGGAACAAAGTGGCCTGAGCCTAAAATAAACTAAATTTCACTCGAATCCCCCTCGTTTCACTCCATTCCACTGGTTAGCAAACACGCTCTACAAGTTGCAAAACTACCACACGGTCAGTCCATCACCGTGCATGTACAAGTCAGTGGACCAAATTGGGCAACTCAACTACTAAGTTGTACGTACGAATGTGAACGACTGAAATAATAACTACGTAATTTACGATTGCAAATTGGAGTCGGTGCATATTGTGAGAATGATAGACCGATGCGTACGTGGACAATTGCACATGGAGGAGAGAAGACAACCTATCTAGGGTTTTGTCAGAGCGTAGTGTGGTCGCCATTCGCCTAACCTTTTCGGCGGCTGCCGAAGAGATCGTTGGTGTAGCAAAAGAAATGAAGACGTCGGGATATATGGAAGGTGATGTATCATAAATGTCACGCGCATGCTTTATCGTCTAACTTGCACGTTCTCGGTTCGCGTGCCGATGTGTAGGCTCCACTTACGGCTCCACGCCATGCCTTGCCGCTCACCTTTTAAACCCCCGCACGGCCTCCCTCATTCTTCACTCCCTCAACACCACCTCCTCGGTCATCTCCGGGCGTCGTTGATCCGGCACCTTCAGAGACTTGCAAGGCAACGAAGTGCCCCCGATCCCCTTGACGCCGGTGAGTGCCGTCGTGTCCCTCCCCTTGTTCGGTTCGGCGAGTAAGCTTGATGAAATACTTCCTTTTTGGTCCCGTACGTGCTTGTTTCTTTGAGAGATGGACTGCACACTCACTTGTTGCCATATTTTTTTTTTTCTTTGAGAGATGGACTGCCGTACTCCGATGCTCGAATCACCGGTGGAAGATGGCAAGGCGGTGGAGAAGAAGACGGCGCGTCCCTTCATGACGTTCGAGTGGGTCTGCGAATTGATGATCCTCAACTGCCTCTTCTGCACCATGGACTGGATCCGCTACCCACTTGTCATCGAGGTACCGTACGTAGTACTACGTGATTAGCTTCCCTTATTCACTTACGTGTCACGCACGCGCCTCGTCCCGTCCATTGACGATACATCCTTCCTGTACGTTTGCGCAGCGCATAGCGCCCTCGCAGGCCGCCGACTTCCGCGCCCTCCTGAGCGTCATGCTGTGGCTCAGCGTGGCGGCCGCGGCCGCGGCCGTGCTGGCGCTGCGGCAGCAGCCCGCCGGCCACCGCCGCCTGGCGCTCGCCCTCGCCGCGCTGGCGTCCACCGCCGCCACCCACGGCATCAGGATAAGACTACTCTGCCTCCGCATCGCCTGCAGCACTACCGGCGACGCCGATGAAAGCCGTTACTACCTCAAGAGTTATTCCATCGTGGCCGTGGGCGCTATCTTCTTGGCCGTTTTGGACGTCCTCGCCTTCGTAGCCCTCCTCCGTGGGGCTGGAGCTGAGGAGGAGAAGTAGGACCGCGTGCGCGCCGGCCAGGTAATAAGCTCTTGCTGCTAGCTATACTAGAAGCTATCTCCATGGACCATCAACTCAATAATTGGCTAAGGTATTTTAGTTTGTGATTTGGATGTAATATACGGGTCCTTGTGGATTTCTGAGTAGCACTGCACGAGTATATATTTGTGTGTATGGTATAAATGGATGGATTCCAGTGTGAGCTAGAGACGATGGTTATCAAGCTATGTAGTCGCCTTTGACGACATAATACTTATTACAGTACATATATAGATCCATCAGCTGTGTGTTTCAACATAATCTCTCTCTGTATGTACATATACTGAACGCCAAACGTGCATGTACCTAGTACGACACACACACAGCCAGTCATCAGCCACACAATTTCGATGGTGTGATGGAAGCAGAACACGTGTGCGCAAGTGAAAAATGCACGAACTAGTGAGCAACTAATTAAGCACTGATATTAAATCACGCTACACGTACTTATTGATAAACCAGTGATGCAGAGAGTTAAGTAACAATAAAATGAAGTGACAGCAGCTAGGAAATGCTACCGAGATTAATTGCTATTTCTTGGACTCCATACACAAGTACATTGAGACAGTTGAACGTACTACCTAGCTAGTAGTAGGTTTCTTCTCTCTGCATGTTCGTCATCAACTCAGCTTTCTGATGAATGATGGTTACTGTATCAATGAATGAAGTATGATAGCAACACCACATAGATTCAGTAGGATACACGATATGAGATATAATGATATGTGCATATATATAGCTAAGGTTGTATTGCGCGCATGTGCTGCTTCCATGGAGCTTCTTGCAAATTCCATTCCCGGCCAGAGAAGGCCCAAACACAACCAATCCACTCCTATGATAGGAGCCTGGAGTCCTGTGATCCCATCCGCAGTACCCAGAGCTTCATTGATCCGGTGAAGAGATCTATCCCCACTGACACACGTTGATGGCCGTGATGCCGAAATGCCGTCGCCTACTCCACTCGATCGCTGCCACATCTTCCGCACGACTAGTAGCTGGTTCATCGGAGGAAAAAAAAAGTTCTTTCAAAACCCCCTAATAATGACGCCGTTTGATTTTTTTCCCCTCAATCGAAAAATTAGATACTTAACCCCTTCAACTATTGAAACCATTCAAAAAAAACATACGGATCACTCTTTGGCCCGCCCCTGCTCGGGGCTGTTGCCATTTCCGTGAACGTACTGCGTGTTCGCGGCCGCCGCCGCCAAAGGCAAGGTTTTTTTACCCCACGGCGGCGCTTGACGACGATGGCAATGGCAGGCAGTAAGAGAAGCCCTCGCCATATATCTTGCCGCCACGTGCGACGACATCGATCGATGCCTCCGTGCGGCCGAGGCCAAAGATGCCATCGATCTCGCCGAACAGGAACAGGCCGGCGTGGTCGTGACCGCACCCGAAGAGGAAGCTCGGGAGCGTGTTGTGGGATCCCACCAGCATCAGCGTGTCTCGGACGACGTACGGGTGTGCGACCTGTCACCGCTGGTGAGGTTTTGCCAGTTTCTTAATTACACAGTATCGCCACTGCTATGTGACTTGTAAATAAGCTTCAAGTAACGCAAAGCCAAACTGTACAGCGACTACACAGGTCCCTGGCCCAAATCTGCTATACAGCTAGCTCAGCTCTGTACAATACAACACACTACTGAAATTAGGGCACTACCAGTGCAAGTTGAGTCAGTGCGAGAACGACAGATTGAGATCGATGCAAGCTCATGGAGGAGTCAAAGGGTTTCGGAGTGGTTTCCAAGCTAGCTAGCCTAAGTCTATCCGGTTCGGCGGCTGCCGGAGATTGATGGTAGTAGACAAAAACAAAGATGCATGGAGATATATGAAGGCGATGTATCATAGTATACATGTCACACATGCTTTACCGAACCGGGATTAATTCCCACGCTCTTGATATGATCATGCAATTCGTGAACCGGCGAGGAATAATAACGGTTAGCTTACCACAGAAACAAGAATTATACTAAACTGCCCTAAGTTATAATAATTTTTCTCTTTTGGGATCAATGGCTGAGAATAATTATGAAGGAACAAACCTCAGGTTCCTCCCAAACACTGTAACAAGCCTTAATTTCTTTACGTTAAAAAAAAAGATCACTTTCGAGTGGGTCTGCGAAACGATGATCACCAACAGCCTCCTCTACCTCTCGGACTGGCTCCAGTTCAGCACGTGCATCACATACTTGTGTGAACACATGACCCTTTTTCTTTTGATTTCGGAAGGTACCAACCGGGACTAAATGGTACCTGTAGTCCCACTTAGACTTTAGAGAGAAAAACTCTTTCCAACAGAGACAATAGGTCCATTGAACGCTAGTGTCTATTCTTTATCTCATTTTATACCCGACGACCCCTCAGCTCCGAGCGTTGGAGACAGGTAAAGTTTGCTTTGCCAGCTGCTAAAATCATAGAGCACCTTCTAATAGTCTATTTAATTTCCCCCATCAGATTACCTTATGGGCTCGTTTGTAAAGGAGTGGACAAAATGGCTTGAGCCTAACATGAACTAAATTTCACTCGAATCCCCCTCGTTTCACTCCATTCCACTACTCCCTCCATACCAAAATAAGAGTAGCTATGGTATGTGTGCCGGTCAAATTTTCTTAAATTTGACTACATTTGTAAAACATATAAGTAGCATTTGCATCTCTAAATAACTTTATTATGAAAATATATTTAATTATCTATCTAATGATGCTACTTATGTATTATAAATATTAATATTTATTTATATATATTTGGTTAAAGATAGAAACGTTTGACTTCTTAAGAAGCGAGAACTACTCTTATTTTAGGACGGAGGGAGTAATTCGTAAAAGGGCTCTACAAGTTGCAAAACTGCCACACGGTCAGTCCATCACCGTGCATGTACAAGTCAGTGGACCAAATCGACTCAACTACTAGCTGTACGCACGAGTGTGGACGACTGAAATAACTACGTAATTTACGATTGCAAACTGAGTCGGTGCATATTGTGAGAATGACAGACCGATGTGTGGACAATTGCACATGGAGGAGAGAGGCCAACCTATCTAGGGTATCGTCAGAGTGTAGTGTGGCCGCCATTCGCCTAGCCTTTTCGGTGGCTGCCGGGGAGATCGTTGGTATAGCAAAAAGGAATGAAGACGGCGAGATATATGGAAGTTGATGTATCATAAAATAATGTCACGCTTGCTTTATTGTACGCATGCCGATCGATCGATGCACACCGAGTCACGAGAGATACCGGAAGTAGCTGGGATGCTGCTGCCGCGTGATCGTGGGGCTGTGTACTATGTGTAGGCTCCACGTCATGCCTCGCCTCTCACCCTTTAAACCCCCGCACGGCCGCCTCCTCATTCTTCACTCTCCCTCAACACCACCTCATCGTTCATCTCCGGCCGTTGTGCTCAGGCACCTTCAGACTTCCAAGGCAACGACGAAGTGCCCCCGATCCTTGACGCCGGTGAGTGCCGTCGTCTCCCTCTCCCCTTGTTCGGTTCGGCGAGTAAGCTTGAGATGAAATACTTCCTTTTGGTCCCGTTTGTACGTGCTTGTTTCTTTGAGATGAAATTAGACTGCACGCTCACTTGTTGCCATATTTTTTTTTCTTTGAGAGATGGACTGCCGTAATCCGATGCTCGAATCACCGGTGGAAGATGGCAAGGTGGTGGTGGAGAAGAGGACGGCGCGTCGCTTCATGACGTTCGAGTGGGTCTGCGAGTCGATGATCATCAACTGCGTCTTCTGCGCCATGGACTACTGGCTCAACCCACTTGGCATCAAGGTACGTACTATACGTGACACGCTGATCGCTGCCTCGTCGTCGTCCGCTCATCCACTCCTTCCTACGTTCGCGCAGCGCATGGCGCCCTCGCAGGCCGCCGACTCCCGCGCCCTCCTGAGCGTCATGCTGTGGATCAGCGTGGCGGCCGCGGCCGTGGCCGCGCTGGCGCTGCGCCAGCCCGCCGGCCGCCGCCGCCGCCGGGCCCTCGCCCTCGTCGCGCTGGCGTCCACCGCCGCCACTCACTGCATCAGGATGCTACTCTGCTTCCGCATCGCCACCGCTACCGGCGAGGCGGCGACGCCGATGAAAGCCGCTACGACCTCCTCAGTTATTTCATCGTGGCCGTGGGCGCTATCTTCTTCACCGTTTCGGACCTCCTCGCCTTCGTATCCCTCCTCAGTGGGGTTTCAGGTGGAGCCGAGGAGGAGAAGTAGGACCGCGCGCGCGCCGGCCGGGAAAGCTCTTGCTGCTAGGTACTACTAGTAGAAGCTATCTCCCGACCATCAACTCAATAATTGGCTCATAAGGTATTTTAATTAGTGATTTGGATGTAATAATAATGTAATAATGAACATGCATGTACTACTGGTACTTGTCGCTTATTGGGTAGCACTGCAGGAGTATATATATTTGTGTGTGTATGGTATAAATGAATGGATCCCGGTGTGAGAGATGATGGTTATCAAGCTATGTAGTCGCCTTTGACGACATAATACTTACTACAGTATATATACGACACACACACAGCCAGTCATCAGCCACACAATTTCGATGGTGTGATGGAAGCAGAACACAGAGTTAAGTAACAATAAAATGAAGTGACAGCAGCTAGGAAATGCTACCGAGATTAATTGCTATTTCTTGGACTCCATACACAAGTACATTGAGACAGTTGAACGTACTACCTAGCTAGTAGTAGGTTTCTTCTCTCTGCATGTTTGCCATCAACTCATCTTTCTGATCAATGATGGTTACTGTATCAATGGATGAAGTATGATAGAAACACCACATAGATTCGGTATGAGATACAATGATATGTGCATGTAGCTAAGGTTGTATTGCGCGCATGTGCTGCATTCATGGGGCTTCTTGCAAATTTGACGCACCAATCCATTCCCGGCCAGAGAAGGCCCCCCAAAGGCCCAAACACAACCAATCCCTCCTGTGATCCCAACGGCAGTGCCCAGAGCTTGATTGATCTGGTGATGATCCCCACTGACACACTTTGCTGGCCGTGATACCAAAATGCCGTCGCCTACTCCACTCGGTCGCTACCACATCTTCCGCCCAACTAGTAGCTTGGTTCATCGGAGGAAGGTACTAGACAGCGTTGGTAGTGCCTACAATAGCGGTAGTGAACCTGCTGCTACCGCTACTAGGTAGCGGCACCAAAATAGCATGTTTGGACTTAGCGTCTGCTATTGTCCGCTAGCTACTACACTTAGCATCCGCTATTTTAGGCTGCTATTGCTGATTTTAAACCTCTATTTGCTATGTTAATTGTTAATAATAAAGATGAATCAAGTGACGATAAAAATATTAAATATGATATTCTAAGCAATAATAAAGAATGATGAGCTAACAAATTATGCTGTTTTTTGTTAATGTGATAATTTAATGCTAATATACATCTATGTATCGTCTATTTATTCATTTATTTAAACTCTTTCGTGCATCTCATACCATAAAATATAATGGGTAAATAAAAATTTTAAACTGTTGACCAAATATGATGGTAATTGTTCAAATATGCCATAAAAAATTGTCTAATTTTTAAATTTCGCTAATTGGACTTAGTATCCGCTATCCGCGATCCGCTACACGAACACTAATCCGCTACCATATCGCCAAACACTATTTAGTAACTTGCATTAGAGAAAAAAGTTCTTTCTCACCCCCCCTCTTATAATGATGCCGTTTGATTTATCCCCTCAATCAAAAAATTAGATACTTAACCCCTTCGTCCATGGAAACCGTTCAATTCACCACCCATTGTGGTTTTGACGGTGGTTTCCGTTAGGGTGACACCCAGCCGGCCAGCCATCCAACATAGCATCACGATCACGTCAGTAAAGGATCTAAATTGGAAAGGTTGATAGTTCGAGGGGGTCATATTTTCCTAGAGCCAAACAAATTTTCTATAATTTCCAAATTTTTTATTTTAAATTCCATATATTATTGAGTAAACATACTTTTTTTGGGTAAAGTCTAGTCGACCCTCCGGTTTACCCCATCGCAATTGACAATAAACATGATAGACTATTGTGTTGTGTACCATGGAGAGGACACATGAAGTGGAAAAAAATGCCATGCGCTCGGGGCGTGGCCCCGACCCAAATACGTCCCACCCGGATACCTAGAAGATCGGACGGACTCCCCCCATGACCCACGCAGCCAATGGAGATCAGATCGGTTTGGCTTCGACTTCGACGTAGGAGATGGCGTGCCGAGGATCCCATCACTGGAGCGCCTCCGCCTCCCTCGCTCCTGTAAAATGTTATTAGGTGCTGCCATGAAGGTACATATGAATCACCTATGAATCACCTTTTGGCCCGCCCCTGGGGCCGTTGCCATTGTCGTGAACTGCGTGTTCGCTGCCACCGCCGCCAAAGGCAAGGTACCCCCATGACTGCGCTTGATGACGATAGCAATGGCAGGCATTAAGATAAACCCCCGCCATACATCTCGCCGCCACCTGCGACGAAATCGACGCCTCCGTGCGGCCGAGGCCAAAGAGGCCATCGATCTCGCCGAACAGCCCGGCGTGGTCGTGACCGCACCCGAAGAGGAAGCTCGGGAGCGTGTTGTGGGATCCCAATTCCCACCAGAGTCAGCGCGTCGTGGACGGTGGGACCTGTCACCGCCGGTGAGGTTTTGGCATAATTTCTTAATTACAGTTTCGCCGCAGCTATGTGACTTTGTACACCGACTACACAAGTCACATGGCCCAAATCGTCTAGACAGCTAGCTCAGCTCTGTACAACACAGCATGCTACTGAAATTAGGGCACTACCAGTGCAAGTTGAGTCAGTGCGAGAACGACAGATTGTGATGCAAGCTCATGGAGGAGTCAAAGGGTTTCGGAGTGGTTTTCAAGCTAGCTAGCCTAAGTCTAGCCCGTTCGGCGGCTGCCGGAGATTGATGGTAGTAGACAAAAACAAAGATGCATGGAGATATATGAAGGCGATGTATCATAGTATACAAGTCACACATGTTTTACCTAACCGAGATTTAATTCCCACGTTCTTGATCTGATCATGCAATTCGTGAACCGATCAAACTGTACTACATACATTGATCATATATGTTAATATGAGGAGAAGTAGGATCAGGCGCGCGCGCCCCGGTCGGGTAAGCTCTAGCTGCTAGCTAGAAGCTGCTAGCTAGAAGCTGCTACATACATCCGATCAGATGTGACGATTCGACGATCTCCTCGGCATTAGTAGACTTCCCGGGTAAGGTAAGGAAATTCCCTGGAAAGTACCTTGGCCTACCCCTTCACACACGAAAGCTTCGAAGAGTAGAGGTCCAACCATTACTGGACAAGATAGGTGGCCACATCCCAGGATGGAAAGAAAAACTTCTTTCCATGGCAGGTCGAGAAACACTGGTCAAGAGTGTGCTAACATCACAACCGATCTATCACCTAACGGTCTTTCCGATGCAAAAATGGATGATAAAACAAATTGACAAAATGCGTAGAAGCTTCTTCTGGAAAGGGGACGAACCAGAAAACTTTAGTGGAGGACATTGCCTTGTTAGTTGGCCGAGGGTTTGCACACCCAAACACCTAGGAGGTCTAGGAATCCTAGACCTTGAACGCTTTGCTCGAGCATTGAGGTTGCGTTGGCTATGGTTTAAATGGAAATGCAGCGAGAGGCCCTAGACTGGCATGGATATCCCATGTGACAGTACCGATAGAGACCCTTTCAACGCCTCAACGATTATTACAGTAAGGAAGGGGGATAAAGCGAGTTTTTGGCATTCAAACTGGGTGAACGGACAAGCCCCCAAACACATAGCCCCTTTACTATTCAACAAGACCAAAAGGAAAAATATTACAGTACAGAAGGCTATGGATAACAACAGATGGATTAGTCACATCTTCCCCCATTCAGTCGACTGCAGAGTTGCATGAATATATATTGCTTTGGGAGGACGTAGGAACAGTACAACGAATGACAGATTCTGAGAATGACATTAAGTGGAGATGGACGTCAAATGGATAGTATACCACACAAAGTGCATACCAGATACAATTTGTAGGAAGACAAGCAAAACCCTCCTTCGCACCCATTTGGAAAGCACATGCAGAACCCAAATGTAGGATCTTCGCATGGATCCTCCTCCAATTCAAGATCCTAACAGCAAACAACCTAGGTAAACGTGGATGGCCACATGACCCTCTATGCCAATTATGCCAGTCGAGTCCAGAGACCCCTGTGCATCTTTGTTTCGAGTGTCCTTTCACTCGGAACGTTTGGGGAATATTGACAACACAGCTACAAAGACAAGACCTGCAGTCACCGACATCACAAACCATCATTGGCTGGTGGAAACGAGCTCGGCGGACTTTTGACAAAAATCGCAGGTCCACTTTCGATGGCTGGGTCCTTTACTTATGGTGGAACATCTGGAAGGAACGCAACAGACGATTTTTTCAGCACACCTCTCTAAATACTGCTGAAGTTGCTGCCTTAATCACGAATGACATTCAAAGTCACCAAACGGCAACGACAAGGACGAAAGCAAGAACTACGACAAGCACGACGACCGATCTTTCTGCTTTTGCTGGACACTTCTCTGCTTGACGCTGACCTGTTTGTTCAGTTGTGGTGTTTTCCGAGTCCAGTTGTTGTCTTTTTAGTTGTCTTTAGTTGTCCTTTTAGATGTTTGTATGGTTTTTTGGACCCGGTTTTCCCTTATAAAACCGGTCCGTTTCCTTTTTTTCGTCTAATAAAAATTCGGGAAAGCAAAAGCTTTCTCCGTCCTTTCTAAAAAAATATTTGTGTGTATGCTATGTATAGTCTTTGACGATATATACTTATACGTACATATATATGATCAATAAGTTATTATTGTGCTTCTAAATAGTCTATGTACTGAATGTGTAACTTATTACTTCAATTTTAGGGTTAATTAGATCCGTGCCATTACAACTTCTTTGTTTTTGAGACACACCACTACTTCTCGCATAATAGCAGAGAGACCATTACAATTTCTCATATATTAGAGATGTGCCATTATGTACGCCCAAGACGTTGTGTGGCCCATCTGCAGGTGTACACGTAAAGTTTGTGGACCAAAATACCCCTCTAATATATCCTCATTTATCTTGCTGACATGTGGGCCCCCGTCGGTCATCTCCTTCCTCCGTCCCTTCTTCTTCCTCGGTCCATTGAACACCTTCTCGCGATGCAGCTGCTCCCACCACGCCTCCTCGCGCCCTGCCCGGCCTCCACTGCACTCCCCTGCCGCCGTTGCCGGAGGCTGCAGGGGCCCTTGGTTGACTTGCAATAGACATGCTTGTTGCTATGCCTCGCTGTCGTTCGCCTCTCCCGAAGGACTAGCTGCTCGTGTGCCCCTTCAGCACTTCTTGCTCCATGGTGCGTTTACTTTTGGTGCTAAGCACCCCAACCCATCAATCCAATCAAAGCCAGGAGAATCTCAATCTACGAATCCCCATCTACATCTCCTGCAGTAGAGCAGTAAGCTCGATTTGGTCTTGCTGCAAAGCACATGCGCATCCAGATCCTAGAATAAGGGACCCGTCCGCGGCCACATCTCCCCTGCACCCGTCCCGTCGCCACATCTCCCCTGCATCCATCCCTCTCATAGTCGCATCTCCCTGTCACCGACCCAAAGGTTCATGAGTGCTGCGAAGGACGCCGGAATCTCAGCGGTGAGCACGTTGTTGGCCCCTCCAACACGTGCTTGCTCCATGGCGGAAGAGAAGGAGGAGGTGGCGAGCGGGGCCGGCAGCAGAGAGCAGGAGGAGGCACGACGAAGGAGGTCCCCATGGTGGAGGAGCATGAGGAGGCACAACGAGCGGGGGTCTGGCGACCTCCTGGGCATTGTGGAAAAAGGATGGATGAAGGTGATGACACTTGGGGCCTGCATGTCAGTGAGAGGGAGGAGATGTAGCAAGGGTAGTACTGTCAATACAAAAATACGAACAATACGTATACGTCTGTATGTGGGTTCAATGGCATCAAAGACGTATATAATGGCACATCTCCAATATATGTGAAATTGTAATGGATTCCTTCCTATTATACGAGAAGTAATGGTGCGTCTCGAAAACGAGAAAGTTGTAATGGCACATATCCAATTAACCCAACATTTTATGGATCTTGAATTCGTATGCCCGGTAATCCTGTTGGGACCGCTGGAAAGACAAAACAACCACACCAGTTCATCAGATGATCGAGTCCTTCCACACATGTGTTTGGAATTTTGGATGGTCAGCCAATCATCAGCCAGACATCAGCCACACAATTTGGAATTTTGGATGGTCTCATCGGAAAAAGAAAACACACGTCAGCCCACGTGAATAATGCACGAACAAGTGAGCAGCTAATCACACTGAAACTAAATCACGACGACAGAGTAATCCAATTAGAGACCAATGATGCGGCGTCAAGTGACAATAATGAAGCGATAGGTAGGAAATGCTACGGAGCAATTATTAATATTTATTTGTTGGACTCCATATATGTACATGTAATATACATGGAGACAGTTGAACGTATAGGAGTATAGCTAGCTGGAGTGGTAGGCTAGTTCTCTCCATGTTTGTCATCAACTCATCATTCCGACCAATGATGACGGAAGTGATAGCAATACCACATAGATTCGGTAGGATAAAGTAGTACGATATGAGATACTCCTACAAATGATAAGGACATCTAGATAGCTAAGGTTGCATTATTGCACAATACCACTACCTAGTAGTATAAGGTATAGAGGAAATCTAACCATTCATCTTTTAAGGGTAGTTTAGTAATAATTAGGTATCTCTTAATTGAATCGTTTTTTCCTTTGATTTATTTCTCGTTTCCCCCCATGTTTCTTCCTCGTCGCAAGGTCAGGAGTCGCCGCCGGTGCCGTTAAACGTCGAAGGGGCGGTGCAGCCTCCAATGGTGCCCCTGCCCGTCCACTGTTTTGCCTAACGATGCCCCACGCCCGGAACTCGACTGCTTCCTCGACGTTCGTCCACCCTGCATCCTCAACATGTCGCCCGCTGCCCTGCCTCCTTGACGTGTGGGCGCTCGACCTGCATCCCTGCCCAACCGCCGCCACAACTCATCGAACTGCAGCCACGGTCTCCCTGCAACGCCCATGCCCGTCTGGCCGTCTGCTGATTGAGCACGCCTGGTCCAGATCACGATTGAAAGGGCCGGCGTAGATGAATTAGCATTACACACCCAGTTGATCCAAATTTTGTTTGTATTGCTTTAAGCAGTAGATTCGTTTGTAGTTAATCCGCAGGCCATCCATGAGGCATTCATGACTTGCATGCACCGTTGTCAGAAGTATTTATATTTATCTCCCTTCCTGGAATTCAAAACTGAAATCGATGAGGTAACTCCACGCGAAGTGTTGGACGACGGCATGATTGACATCCCTGGCAGTGAGTCAGGCGCGTCACAGGAGATTGTCGTGGTTCTCATTCTCCTACCGGCGGTGACTTCGTCACCTGCCGGCCTGATTCGGCTCCCCACTGTCGAGTTAAGGGCATTTGCCATGGGACTAGCGACAGCCGTGGGCTCCTCTGGACGGCAATCGGCGCCTCACCAGCTGCGGCGCGATCTCTAAGATAATATGTATAAAATAATATAGTTTTGTATATATTACACTAATGCCAATGAAATTCATTTACTATAATACCTCTATACCACTCATACTACTCCCTTATACTACTCGTATCACTAGGACCATTTTGTATAGTATACAAATAATCTCAACCGTCCGATCTTCACATACTAGTCCTTTTTAAACACTAGTATGCACTAGTATTGTGCGCTGTAAAAGACCTCTTTCAACGGAGCTTCTTGCAAATTAGGCGCACGAATCCATCCCCGGCCAGAGAAGCCACCCCAAACACAACCAATCCATTGCTATGCAGTGTTATTAAGTCGTCCGATTAGTCGCGATTAATCGTGACTAATCACCCTTATCGTTCCCCCGCCACCGATAATAGCCACCGAGGCGATCTGCTCGATCAGATAGCTGGTCGTCCGACTAATCGGCGACTAATCTCGATTAGTCGTCCGATTAGATGGGAAAACGATTAGCTTTGCGTTTGGAATTTTGGGCTGGGTAGGCTGCATTGGGCCGGCAATCTGGCCCATTAGGTTTTACCTATACAGTCAAGACTCCAGTCCACTCTCTCCGAGTGACTGAGCGTGCTGTGCATGTGCTGCCGTGAGTTAGTGTCTGAGCGTGCTGCTGCTGCTGCGCCGCCGCCGCTGCCGCTTGTCCGCCATTCGCCGTTGCCGCTGCTGCGCCACCGCCACCCCGCCGCTGCTGGTCCATCGTTGCCTCCGTCAGTTCCTCCGGCCGCTGCACGTGTTGCTGCTTGCTGCACCACCGCTGGACTCCCGAGTCCCGTGCCGTCCAGCAGCGGGAGCTTCTCTTGCGGCTGCCTGTTCTACTAGATATAGAAGATGAGCTCCTCCTCTGATGGTTAGTGAACAAATATCTCTCAAATCTCGACTCTGCTGTGTGCATTAATTGATGGATTGACACTTTCTTGTCTGCAATTCTGCTCTTAGTTCAATATTGCTAGATTACTTTGCATTTGCAAGTTGCAACTACTGTTAGCTTGGTACCGTTTTAGTATAAGAAATATTCAGATCTATACTAAGTACTAACTACACGAGTACTATTGTGGCAAACTAGTGATAATGAAACAAATGTTTATTCTTTTATCAGATCTTCAGATGTATGATTTTTCAAACATACATTGTCATGTGCAAATTTGGATAGGAGACGTGCAGCAATGGTGGAAGTGATAATGCCTGACGCTGAAGCAGGTGTTGTATCTTCATCAGCTACTCCTGGGTCAGCCTCCTCAGCTCCTACAGATGGTTTATCTGCTGCAGAGAAAGCCATTGCTAAACTACCTCCAGATATTGCGACGCAAGCTATAGATCCCAAGAGGAAGGCTCGATCGAATGATCCGGGATGGAAATATGGGTTCTGGCCAGA
Organism: Digitaria exilis; assembly: GCA_015342445.1. Lineage (NCBI taxonomy): Eukaryota > Viridiplantae > Streptophyta > Magnoliopsida > Poales > Poaceae > Digitaria > Digitaria exilis. The sequence goes on from JACEFO010000112.1 coordinate 2,230,155, forward strand.
TCCAGGGAAAAAGGAGGTTATTCAATGCATATTTTGCTCGAAGAGAGTGCCTGCTGGAGTGATAGGTTCAAACAACACCTTGTTGGTGGGTTTTCTGATGCAGAGAAATGTCCACATGCACCTCAAGTGGTTAGGAATGAGATGCTTACTCGGTTGAAACAGAATTCAAGGACAGTGATGTTACTGAATCAAGAGGGACAACAAGAGGGTGAAGAAGAAAAAGAAGAGGGTAGACTAGTTGGTGAAGTAACTGAACAAGTAGTACAAGTACCAAGTTCTGGAACAAGGATAAAGCAAGCAAAGAAAATCGCTCAAGCTGCAATCACTTCCTTTGTGGTCCCTGGTCCAGTAAAACCACAGACTCAGAAGTATTCTAAGTCAGTGAGTTCCATGCTCTGTGACACACCAGAAGAGGTAATAGCAAAGCGGCACAAGTCCAAGACTTCTCAACCTACACTTGAGCACTGCACAAAGAAGGATAAGGAGGCAAAACAAATTGTTGATAATCATGTTGCAGATTTCTTTTATGAAAATGCTATACCATTCAATGTCATTAACTCTAGAAGCTGGGAAATTATGATAGAGTCCATCGGGCAGTATGGTCATGGTTACCGTTCACCATCATTCCATGATATTAGGGGTCCATTGCTTGAAAAGGCAGTGGATAGGACAACAGAGCTGAAGAAGAAGCATGAGGAGGCTTGGAAGGAATATGGTTGCACAATCATGTCCGATGGATGGACTGACACAAGCCATCGACATCTCATCAACTTTCTTGCAAACAGTCCAGCAAGGACCTTCTTCCTTGGATCAGTGGATGCTTCAAGTGAGATAGCTAATGCCAATATGTTAGCAGACTTGTTGGAGAAACACATTGACAAGGTTGGGAGGGAATGTGTGGTTCAGCTAGTCACAGACAATGGATCCAACTTCAAGGCAGCAGGAAGAATCCTTATGGAGAGGATACCACACTTGTTTTGGACACCTTGTGCTGCACATTGCTTAGATTTGATGTTGGAGGACATTGGCAAGATAAATGACTTTGACACTTGTATCAGCTATGGAAAGAAGGTGTGCAGATTTATCTACAAACATGGAAGGGTTCTTGATCAAATGAGAAATAAAATTGGTGGAGATCTTGTAAGGCCTGCTGTGACTCGGTTTGCTACTGCATTTCTCACTTTGGCAAGTATGCATAGGCATAAGCAGGTCTGAAAACTCTTTTTGTCAGTGATGAGTGGCATGCTAACAACTTGTCCACGTCCACTGAAGGGAGAACAGTTGAGAGAATTGTGTTGAGCCCACCATTTTGGACTAAATTAGAAAATTGTCTAAGGGCTTCACAACCGCTTCTTATCGCTTTGAGGCTGGTAGATGGCGATGAGACACCTGCAGCTCCTGAAATTATGGCAGCCATGGAGTTTGCAAAGAACACAATCAAGGATTCTTTGAAACAAAACCCACGGTTACTTAAAGAGGTAATGGATTATTATGACAAGAGATGGGATAACCAAATGGAGCAAAAGTTGTATGGAGCAGCCTTGTACTTGAATCCAGCCAAGTTTTTTACCATAAGGGAAAAAGACAGGAGACAAGCTTCAAAGCTAAGGTCCAATTTCAATGATGTTCTCTGGAAAATGATAAGTGATGATGATGAACAAAGCAAGATAAGCAAGCAAGCTGATGAGTACGAGAGGTCTGAGGGTGATTGCTTCTCAACGGCGATGGCAATAAAAGATAGAGATAAAAAGAGTCCAGGTAACAACTTAATTCTTTTCCTTCTTTCTTGAGTATGTTATTTGCTGTTTATTTTCTGTGAGGTGAGATGATAACTATTGATTTTATTGCAGTTCTTTGGTGGGGTGCGTATGGTGGCCTTGCATATGAACTCCAATGTTTAGCAAAGCGAATTGTTAGTCTTTGCTGTTCGGCATCAGGATGTGAGCGCAACTGGAGCACTTTTGCTCATGTAAGTAGTGCTACTAAATTTCATCTTGCAAGTCAAATGGCCAATCTGATATCTAATCACATTAGTATTATTTCCTATGCAGGTCCATACCAAAAAGAGGAACCGTTTAGAGCATAAAAGATTGAAGAAGTTAGTCTATGTAAGCTACAATAAGAAGATGGCAAATAGGTTTCAAAAAATCAGAGAGCTGGGTTGCAAAGGAAGGAACTACAATCCCCTGATCCTTGAAGAATTTCATTGGGAGAATGAATGGGTTTATGAAAATTCAGATCAACCTCAAGAAGTTCCAGCAGCTGATGGCATTGAGAGTATAGGAAGAGGTCGCAGGGCTGCTGCAGTTGCTGCTCGTGCTACCTCTCTCAGTTTGAGCCAAGCGCATTCTAGGAAAAGAAAACGTCCAATAGTAAAGACTCGTGCTATTGACGATATAGTTGAAGACATTACTGCAGATGCAAGCAATGACAGTGACAATGAGGTGGCAGAAGAAGCACCAGAGATGCAGGAAGAAAGTGAATCTGATGCAGAAATGGATGAAGATAATGGTGGAAGTCAAGATAATGCAGCAACTGAAGATGAAGGAGGCTTTGAATTGGATGAAACTTTAATTTAGATGGATGAAACTTTAATTTAGATGGAGGAGGAGGCCCTCTAGCTTTTGATGTACAAGACTTAATGTTGCTGTTGTTTCCATTCGAGACCTTTTTAGAGTATGAACTAAATTTGTTTAACTATGTTTTATGTACTCAGTTGCTCTGCTATGCGCCTGTGGTTTGGTTTGTTGACTGCTCTTGCTCAAGCTGTGGTGTGCCACTATAGTATTTTACTACTTTATTTAAGTGTAGTATTGCACAATTGCTTACTAGTTGTTTTTTCTCTAATATTTCAGTACCTACCAAAGAACAAATTGTGTGAACTGGAACCTGGAGTTAGGAGTACAACACAAATCAAAGGTCACAACCTCACAAGTAAGTGTCTGACTCACAAAAAAAAGTTGATGCATACTTTATACTATATAGTATATATCAGTCCCTGTGTATATAGGACGACTAGATCACCGACTAGGATCGACTAGACTCGACTAATCGACCTTATCGACGACTAATCACGACTAATCACCTTAACGGTGCCCTTACGACTAGGTACGATTATACGACTTGATAACATTGCTGCTATGACAGGAGCCTGGAGTCCTGTACCATCCGTCCGTAGTGTTCAGAGCTTCGTTGATTCCCGTGATCTATCGCCGCCGACAAACATTCGATTGGTTCGTTGGAGGAAGCTCGGCGTCGTCGTGGCCGCCACCCGAAGAGGAGTAATCCATCACAATAGAGCCAGTGTCATACCCGATTTTAGAAAGAAAACCGAGTACATCTCATATGTGTGCCAGGACCAAATTTCACACATATGATAGACCGTGAGTGAATAGCAGAAACAGTACTCAAACGAATATTTAATAAATAAAGTATTTATTACACTCACGAATAAGGCTCAAAGGCCAAAATAAACTGGTTCACACGATAACTAAGACGATATCTCCAAAAGCACTCCACAGGCATCTGACTGGTGGAACACACGCCTAGAACTTATCAAGATCGCTGAGGTACTCCGCTCCATTATTACCTTCTGATCCAATATAAGCAAGGATGAGTACACTTATGGTTGGTACTCAACAAGTGGGGGAAATATGCAAGCTATCAAGGAAAGGCTTGGTTTGCAGCGGTTAGCATTTTAGTTGGTCAAGTTTTATTAACAAGCAACTATTTACTAAGATATAAGTATATACCACCCCATATTAGCATAAAATAAGCATAAAATAAATAATGAACATAACCAATAACATATGCACGCAATGATTTGATTTCATGTTTCGATAGATTAATCACGTGAGGGTCCAGGCCGTTCATGACCGCGAACACGGCTGTTATAACAGTTTTACACTCTGCAGAGGTTGTACACTTTCACCACAATTCGCGTAAAAGCTCCGAAGAACTTTAAACCCAACCATGCTGTGCTGATCAGGCACGTACCACACTTCCAAGGTGTGACTGCATAGGGACGCTACGAGGCCTTTACAAAGATTCCCTAGTTAGAAACAATCCGCTAAGGTTTCCGGATCGGAAGCAGGCATAACCCTCCCTAACGGGTATAGTGTCTTAGCCAAGCCCACTTCCCGAGAGAACCGGGCTATACACCGTCAACCGCCACCCCCCATGCCCTTTCGGTAAGATCATTCCTAACCAAGGTTTCTAATTAATTAGCCAAGACCAGAGCCATATAGTATTGTGGTTGTACGGTTAATCCTGGGTGGTTCTCCATGTTCCAATTTAACATGGTGATCTTGTATTAACATAACAAGATATAAATAATAAGGATATTTGTCAATGTTGGATAGAACCCATCATGAACCAAGGTTAAGCATCTAGCATAGCTACCCAACATGAAAGTAAACCCGGTGTATCAAGGGTTAAGTGTAAAAGACTAGTCATCCTTAAATAGGACCCATCAAATTAATGCATCGCTAACTTAAATATAAACTTTGTTGTCATGCAATGTATATGGGTTCAATAGAGTATGCAGAGGGGGAAATCCACTTGCCTTGCTCAAAGTACTGCGGTGGCTCCTCCTCGTAGACTTGATCTTGATCTCCCTCGAACGGACCGTTCTCTACACGATTCGCACAAGCATTCAATCAATAAAAGCAAAACAATACACCATACAACTTTTAAAGACGTGTCTAAAACTATTCTTGATGAAGAGACGATCGCGTGAGCGCAAAGATCACTCAAAACGGATTTAAAACGGTTAAGATATGGCTAAAACAAGGTTTAGGGGCTTCTTTGAACTAAATCTAACTCTCCAGGGGCTTAAACAGAAGAAACCAGGGACCTAAAACGTAATTTTATATAAAAACCGAAGGACTTTTGTGAAAAACGACCAAACCGGACAGCGGGTTAGATTTTTAGAAAGATCAGGGGCTAAACTGAAAGAAACAGGACCTAAATCTAATTATTTTTGAACTGGCTTGGACCGCGGGTTGATTTCTAAAAAGATCAGGGGTTTTCTGCAAAAACGCGCGGCTGACCGGTACGACTCAGATCTGACTCGAGTCAACCCCGATCTGGACCGTTAGATCTCGATCGAACGGCTGGAAACAAAAGGGCAGCGACTGCGGCGGCGCTGGTGACGGAGACGGCGGCGCGCGGCGGATCCTCGCCGAAGTTGATCGAAACCGACGCTAGGGAGCTCGGTTTCTCGCCGTGAAAGGCTTGGGAGAAAGCTGGCGCTAAGGGGAGTCGGTTTTGGGGATCTAAACGAGGATTAAGCAACGGAGAGGGCTTGCGACGGTGAACGGCGGCTCGGCTACGACGGCGACGCGACGCGACGACGAGAGAGCGAGAGAGAGGGATAACGGGCTCGGCAACTTCCTTACCTTCACGCGAAGCTCGGCGACAAGCTCGACGCGACTAGGAGGCAACCCAAGCTCGGAATCAAGGCGGCGGCGAGAAGCTAGGGTTACGGCTATGGCGGCTAAAGCTACGGCGACGCGGAGAGCTCGGGTTTTGGGTTGGGGATTCAAGGAGGCTCGGCAGCGCGCTTATAAAGGCCGGAGAAGCTTGCGCGAGGGGCAAAACCGACGCGGGGACGGCTCGGACTCGCCGGAGGAGTCCCGGCCGTGCGCGACTCGAGCTCGGGGATGAAGCTGACAGGGCGGGCCCACAAGTCAGCGAGAGCAAAGAGAGGGAGAGAGGAGAAAACGGCTGGGCCGGCTGCGCGCGCGAGTTGGGCCGAGGAAAAGAAGTTTGGGCCGCGGCTGCGCGCGAGGAAAAAGAAAAAGGCCGAGAAAACTGGGCCGAAGCTGGGCTGGGCTAGAAAAAGAAAGAGAGAAAAGAAAGGTTTTGAATTAAGTTTAAACTTTTGCAGACCTTTTCAAATTCAAACCACACTCAAAAATATATGCAACAGCATGAATGCAACAAGAACTTCATTTGATTCTAATTTAAATGATGTTTAAATATTTAAGAGCCAAGATTTGAATTTGCAATTTAATATTTCCTAAAAAACAAAAACTAGGAAAATTAGTTGCCTATATTAATTTTTAGTGTGATGAAATTAGGGTGTTACAAATCCTACCCCCCTTAAGAAGAATCTCGTCCTCGAGATTCGGAAAGATCAGAGAACAACTGAGGGAATTCTGCACTGAGCTCATCTTCTCTTTCCCATGTAGCCTCATCCTCTGTATGGTGACTCCACTGTACTTTGCACATCTTAACCACTTTATTCCGAGTAACCCTTTCTGCTGTCTCCAATATCTTGACTGGATACTCTGAATAGGTCAAATCATCCTTCACACTGAGTTCCTCCAACTGCAACTGTTCCTCTGGTACCCGTAAACACTTCTTCAATTGTGACACATGAAACACATCATGAACATCCGACAACTGAGCTGGCAACTCTAACTGATAAGCTACCTCACCCTTCCTTTCTAGTACCTTGAAAGGACCAATGAAACGAGGTGATAGCTTTCCTTTGACTTTGAATCTACGAAGACCTCTGATAGGTGATACTTTGAGATAAACAAAATCTCCAACTTCAAAGATCAATTCTCTCCTTCGGGTATCAGCATAACTTTTCTGTCTAGACTGTGCAGTCCTGAGATTCTCTTGGATTAACTGTACCTGCTGCTCTGCATCTTGAAGAACTTCGGGTCCAAACACTTTACTTTCCCCAGTCTGGCTCCAATACAATGGTGTTCTGCACTTTCTTCCATACAATGCTTCAAAAGGTGACATCTTAAGACTGGCTTGGTAACTGTTATTGTAGGAGAATTCTGCATAAGGCAAACTCTTGTCCCAACTACGACCATGTTTTAAAGCACACGCTCGAAGCACATCCTCCAAAATTTGATTAGTCCTCTCAGTCTGTCCATCTGTCTGTGGATGATAAGCAGAACTGAAATTGAGTTGCGTACCCATTATCTCATGTACCTTCTGCCAAAATCGTGACGTAAACTGAGTACCTCGGTCGGACACTATTTTCTTCGGAACTCCATGTAGACAGACAATCCTGGACATATACAGCTCTGCTAGCTTAGCACTTGTATCTGTTGTGTGGACCGGTATGAAATGAGCAGACTTTGTCAATCTATCCACAACAACCCATATGGAGTCATGACCATCACGAGTACGAGGTAACCCGACAATAAAGTTCATACCAATTTCTTCCCACTTCCACTCTGGAACTCTCAATGGTTGAAGCAAACCTGCTGGACATTGGTGGTCTGCTTTAACCTTCTGGCAAACATCACACAAAGCCACATAAGTTCCAACATCCTTCTTCAAACCATACCACCAATATTTCTCTTTCAAATCTTGATACATCTTAGTACTCCCTGGATGAATGGAATAAGGTGAATCATGTGCTTCCTTCAATATGAGTTCTCGTAGCCTATCACTCTCCAGAACACAAATTCTATTTCTGAACCACACTGTTCCTTGTTCATCCTCAGTAAAATCCTTAGTTTTTCCCGAATGGATTAAAGCTCTGAATTCCTCGATCTTCGGATCTTCCAACTGTCCCTTCCTGATATCTTGCTCTAGTGTTGACTCTACTTCCATAGTCCCAGCTTCTGAATGAGCACAGATACCCAGGTTAAGTCGTTCCATCTCCCAACATAACTCTTGTGATATCAATCTCCCAATGACTGAGTTAACTTGACTCTTGCGACTTAGAGCATCTGCAACAACGTTGGCCTTTCCAGGATGATATTGAATATCCAAATCGAAATCATTGATTAATTCTAGCCATCTGCTTTGTCTCAAATTAAGATCCTTCTGAGTGAAGATATACTTTAAACTCTTATGATCAGTGAAAATTCGACACCGTTTTCCAATCATATAGTGCCTCCAAATCTTTAGTGCATGAACAACTGCGGCTAACTCCAGATCATGAGTAGGATAATTCTTCTCATGTTTTCTCAATTGTCTAGAAGCATAAGCCACGACTCTGCCTTCTTGCATCAATACACATCCAAGTCCTATGTGTGAAGCATCACAGTACACGTCGAACCCCTTCTGAATATCAGGCATTACTAACACTGGAGCAGTGGTCAATTTCTTCCTTAACTCCTCAAAACTCTGTTGACAAGCATCATCCCACTTGAATTTTCGTCCTTTCTCTAACAACAAAGTCATGGGTTTAGCAATTTTGGAGAAACCTTCAATAAATCTGCGGTAATAACCTGCCAATCCGAGAAAACTTCTGATTTCTGCAACACTCTGAGGTGGCTTCCAATTCAACACATCCTGCACTTTACTCGGATCTACCATGATTCCTCCATCTGTTATGACATGTCCAAGAAAGGATACTTCCTTCAACCAGAACTCACATTTACTGAACTTGGCATACAACTGATGCTCCCGTAACTTCTGCAATACTAGTCTTAAATGCTCCTCATGCTCTTCCTCATTCTTGGAGAACACCATGATATCATCGATGAATACCACCACAAACTTGTCAAGATACTCCATAAATACCTTGTTCATCAGATACATGAAGTTTGCAGGTGCATTTGTCAAACCAAACGACATCACCAAATACTCATAAAGACCATATCTACAAGTGAATGCAGTTTTAGGAATATCCTCTTTCCGAATCTTCACTTGATGATAGCCTGAACGCAAATCAATCTTGGAGAAAACTTTTGCACCTCTCATCTGATCAAACAAAGCTTCTATTCTAGGAAGCGGGTACTTATTCTTGATAGTCACCTCATTAAGAGCTCTGTAATCTACGCACATCCTTCTAGTACCATCCTTCTTATCAACAAATATAACAGGGGCTCCCCATGGAGATGAACTAGGTCTGATATAACCCTTAGCTAAAAGTTCTTCTATCTGTTTCTTTAATTCTGCTAAATCTCTAACATCCATTTTATATGCTCTTTTTGAAATAGGTGCAGTACCAGGTACAAGCTCAATGATGAACTCAAAGTCTCGGTCAGGCGGCATACCTGGTAAATCATCAGGAAAGACATCCGGAAATTCACACACGACTTTGATATCCTCCAGTGACTTTCCTTTCAACTGATTGATTGTTTCTTCTTCTCGAACAACTGGACTCATCTGAAACTCCATTCGGTCTCCTTGTGGACTTGTGAATAGCACTGCCTTCTTGGCACACTGAATGACTCCATCATGAGCTCCCAACCAATCCATTCCAAGTATCACATCAATTCCCTCAGACTTCAAAACCACTAGATTGGATGGAAATTCTATCCCCATAATTTCAAGTCTAACTCGAGGGCACATATATCTAGCTTTCATTTCCCCATTTGGGGAGTTTACTAAAAGCACATTTTTCATGGGTTGCTTAGGTATGTTATGTTCAGACACAAATTGTTCAGTAATAAAAGAATGCGATGGTCCAGAATCAAACAATATTGTAGCAGGTGCTGAGTTAATGGAGAACATACCGATGACCACGTCATTGGCTTCCTGAGCGGCTTCAGCTGTCACATGGTTGACACTGCCACGAGCATAGTTCTGTTGTCCCTTGTTGCCTTGCTGGGAAGAAGGTTGAGCGGATCTCTGGCCATCGCTCCTCTGAGCTTGGGGTGTCTGGGGGTTACGCTTGGGACAATTGTTAGCATAGTGACCCACATCACCACATTTGAAGCAACCATTAGGTGGTACTGGCGTGACTGGATTGTTGGTCCGCACTGGCGGGGTGCCATTGCCAGAACGGTTCTGCTGCTGGTTAGGAGTACGAGGTGTCTGCTGAGAATACCTCTGAGCCTGTTGACCAGAACGTTGTGCCTGTTGTCCCTGTTGGTAATGTCCACCATTACCTCCTGAGCGATTCTGGAAACCTTGTGAAGAATTGTAGCGAGGACGAGTGTTGCTTGTCTGCCCTGACGACGACGACTGGAACTTCCTCTTCTGCTCACTCAACTCCTTGCGTGTATTCTCACAACCAATGGCCTTGTCTAACATTGTTTCGAAGTTGGGGAAAGTATGAGTCTGCAGCTGGTACTTGATAGGCCCAATCAAACCTTTCAGGAAACGACGTTGCCTCTTCGCATCGTCATTCACATCATCAGGTGCATAACGGGATAGTTGAGTGAATTTATCCCGATATTCACACACGCTCATGCTTCCTTGCACCAATGCACGAAACTCCTCCTGTTTTAGATCCACCACACCTGCTGGAATATGGTGTGTGCGGAAAGCATCCTGAAACTGCTGCCATGTGATGGTGTCAGGAGCGTTATGCGCATTAACGTACGCATCCCACCAATCAGCTGCTGGGCCTTCCAATCTTCCTGAAGCGTACAAGACCTTCTCACGATCAGTGCACTGAGCAATATTCAGCTTCTTTGCAACATTCTTGAGCCAATCATCAGCATCCAACGGATCTGCAGAGTGAGAGTAAGTAGGAGGATGCTGGCTCAAAAATTGCCTGTGATGATCCCTGGGCGGCTGGACTGGTTCTGGTGGCGGTGGTGGTTGCTGGTTCTGCTGTGCCTGCAAATTGGCCACTGTCTGAGTGAGCTGCTGGATGAGTTGCATATGGGTTGCTAGGAACTGCTGCATTGCGGGATCCATTGCAGGTTGAGGCGGTGGTGGAGGGGGTGCTTGATTCTGCTGGTTCACCACGTGATCACGCCTCTAACTAGGAACGTCTCTACCTCCTCCGGTCCTGGTGTTAACCATCTGAGTGTTAGATAGATATGATTCAGAGAATGATACTCAGATAGATAAGAGTAAAGGAAAGACACTCTACTGTGAGACTATAAGATAGCATTGAAGTTAAGAAGAGCAAAGTAGAGGAAAGTTAAATATTCAACATCACTCAGATTCTGTCCTCCCTAAACATTCATCCATAACTGTCAATTCGTACATCCAAAAATTATACCAAAATTCCAGAACAATACTCATAGAGCTATGAATCCAATCCAACTAGAGTCACCTCAATCGGACCTCTGAAACTCCGGATACAAAATAATCAAGCTGCCTGTGTCAAGCTGGAAAAACAGATTCTGTACGTGACAACTTATGGTGTGTTTCCCTCGACACAGATTTCCAAAAATTATGGAAAAATCACAGAAATTCACTCATCAAATTCTGAAACTAACCCCACTGGTTTGAGGTCAAACGGATTTGTATAGCTCCCGAAATCATCAAAACAGTACTGCTGTCTCGGATATCGGCGCGAGCAGATTTCAGAATAAGGAACTTATATGCCGGATATCCTTGAGATGGATAAGAAACTAAGATCAAAGGATAAGAGGGGTCTAGAATTAAACTCAACTAATATTTTATTAATATTTTTCTTTAATTGTGGTCATCACTCCACAACCAAAGACACACAAACAAAGATTCCAACTCACACACTTATCCAAGCAACAAGCATTAAACAAACGATCGACCTCACAAAACCGTACTAACGACAAACTTACAAAAGAAACCTAAAGATAACCTATTCCCTAAACTGTGTGACGGAGAAAGGGGCTCCAAAGCAACACTTCTTCCGAGGTGGGGATCGAACATTGGCCATCCTCTCTTCAACATCCTCTTGACTTGGTTGCTGAAACAGCTGTTCTTCGAGTTCTACAATCCGCTCTTGGGCTTGGGCAAGTTCATTAATAACACCTTCCAAATCAGTATTCAATGCTGCAGTGACTCGGGCAAGAACATTGAGACGAGGATCTGCTGTTGGTCCTCCTCCCACTACAACAATTTGCTCAGTTCCTGGACGGCGACGAGGCAAGTGACGATACTCTGTGCGAGACAGCTCCTTCTGGTACTGGTGGCTGATAGATGTCACTGCCCTCCTGGCGGCGTCACTAACTGCAGCTTCATAGGAAGTATGTAGAAGGCTTGACTCATGAATAGACCAAGTCCTGAAGCGAGAGGCATTCTCCATTTGTGCCCTAACATGAACCTGAGTATGGTAATACTCCTGGTAGTTTGCAGCGGAACTGTAAGTGGTTATGTAAAGTGGCCTGGTGTAGTTGCCCAATGCTTCCAACACATCTTCAAGCAAGAGTGGGAAAGCACCAAGCTCTATTATTGAAGTGATCATCTCCACCTTGGGCTCTTCTTCATCATCCTTTTCATCCTCATAGACTTCATCACCTTCATTCCCAATGCCATCTGGATTCCCTTCAACATTTGCTGTGGGTGAAGCAGAATCAGGTATATCCTCATCATCAGAATAGCACACCCACACGGGATCTCCTTGCACATCATCATCCATCTGTGGTGAAGGAGGGGCTGGCTGCGCTGGTTCAGACTGGAAACTCTTGGCCATCTAGAACAGAGAGAGAACCTTAGTAAAGATAATTGAAATAGAGGCGAAGGTGACCAAAGAAAAGAGAAGAAGAACAGAGAATTTTTAACTAATAAAATAAGACCTCTAAAGAAACTGACTTGGCTTGCTAAACTAAATCCTTACTTCGACCATTCTAACTAGGCTAGCGTCCTACAGTCAGCACGGCTCTGGTACCACTCTGTCATACCCGATTTTAGAAAGAAAACCGAGTACATCTCATATGTGTGCCAGGATCAAATTTCACACATATGATAGACCGTGAGTGAATAGCAGAAACAGTACTCAAACGAATATTTAATAAATAAAGTATTTATTACACTCACGAATAAGGCTCAAAGGCCAAAATAAACTGGTTCACACGATAACTAAGACGATATCTCCAAAAGCACTCCACAGGCATCTGACTGGTGGAACACACGCCTAGAACTCATCAAGATCGCTGAGGTACTCCGCTCCATTATTACCTTCTGATCCAATATAAGCAAGGATGAGTACACTTATGGTTGGTACTCAACAAGTGGGGGAAATATGCAAGCTATCAAGGAAAGGCTTGGTTTGCAGCGGTTAGCATTTTAGTTGGTCAAGTTTTATTAACAAGCAACTATTTACTAAGATATAAGTATATACCACCCCATATTAGCATAAAATAAGCATAAAATAAATAATGAACATAACCAATAACATATGCACGCAATGATTTGATTTCATGTTTCGATAGATTAATCACGTGAGGGTCCAGGCCGTTCATGACCGCGAACACGGCTGTTATAACAGTTTTACACTCTGCAGAGGTTGTACACTTTCACCACAATTCGCGTAAAAGCTCCGAAGAACTTTAAACCCAACCATGCTGTGCTGATCAGGCATGTACCACACTTCCAAGGTGTGACTGCATAGGGACGCTACGAGGCCTTTACAAAGATTCCCTAGTTAGAAACAATCCGCTAAGGTTTCCGGATTGGAAGCAGGCATAACCCTCCCTAACGGGTATAGTGTCTTAGCCAAGCCCACTTCCCGAGAGAACCGGGCTATACACCGTCAACCGCCACCCCCATGCCCTTTCGTTAAGATCATTCCTAACCAAGGTTTCTAATTAATTAGCCAAGACCAGAGCCATATAGTATTGTGGTTGTACGGTTAATCCTGGGTGGTTCTCCATGTTCCAATTTAACATGGTGATCTTGTATTAACATAACAAGATATAAATAATAAGGATATTTGTCAATGTTGGATAGAACCCATCATGAACCAAGGTTAAGCATCTAGCATAGCTACCCAACATGAAAGTAAACCCGGTGTATCAAGGGTTAAGTGTAAAAGACTAGTCATCCTTAAATAGGACCCATCAAATTAATGCATCGCTAACTTAAATATAAACTTTGTTGTCATGCAATGTATATGGGTTCAATAGAGTATGCAGAGGGGGAAATCCACTTGCCTTGCTCAAAGTACTGCGGTGGCTCCTCCTCGTAGACTTGATCTTGATCTCCCTCGAACGGACCGTTCTCTACACGATTCGCACAAGCATTCAATCAATAAAAGCAAAACAATACACCATACAACTTTTAAAGACGTGTCTAAAACTATTCTTGATGAAGAGACGATCGCGTGAGCGCAAAGATCACTCAAAACGGATTTAAAACGGTTAAGATATGGCTAAAACAAGGTTTAGGGGCTTCTTTGAACTAAATCTAACTCTCCAGGGGCTTAAACAGAAGAAACCAGGGACCTAAAACGTAATTTTATATAAAAACCGAAGGACTTTTGTGAAAAACGACCAAACCGGACAGCGGGTTAGATTTTTAGAAAGATCAGGGGCTAAACTGAAAGAAACAGGACCTAAATCTAATTATTTTTGAACTGGCTTGGACCGCGGGTTGATTTCTAAAAAGATCAGGGGTTTTCTGCAAAAACGCGCGGCTGACCGGTACGACTCAGATCTGACTCGAGTCAACCCCGATCTGGACCGTTAGATCTCGATCGAACGGCTGGAAACAAAAGGGCAGCGACTGCGGCGGCGCTGGTGACGGAGACGGCGGCGCGCGGCGGATCCTCGCCGAAGTTGATCGAAACCGACGCTAGGGAGCTCGGTTTCTCGCCGTGAAAGGCTTGGGAGAAAGCTGGCGCTAAGGGGAGTCGGTTTTGGGGATCTAAACGAGGATTAAGCAACGGAGAGGGCTTGCGACGGTGAACGGCGGCTCGGCTACGACGGCGACGCGACGCGACGACGAGAGAGCGAGAGAGAGGGATAACGGGCTCGGCAACTTCCTTACCTTCACGCGAAGCTCGGCGACAAGCTCGACGCGACTAGGAGGCAACCCAAGCTCGGAATCAAGGCGGCGGCGAGAAGCTAGGGTTACGGCTATGGCGGCTAAAGCTACGGCGACGCGGAGAGCTCGGGTTTTGGGTTGGGGATTCAAGGAGGCTCGGCAGCGCGCTTATAAAGGCCGGAGAAGCTTGCGCGAGGGGCAAAACCGACGCGGGGACGGCTCGGACTCGCCGGAGGAGTCCCGGCCGTGCGCGACTCGAGCTCGGGGATGAAGCTGACAGGGCGGGCCCACAAGTCAGCGAGAGCAAAGAGAGGGAGAGAGGAGAAAACGGCTGGGCCGGCTGCGCGCGCGAGTTGGGCCGAGGAAAAGAAGTTTGGGCCGCGGCTGCGCGCGAGGAAAAAGAAAAAGGCCGAGAAAACTGGGCCGAAGCTGGGCTGGGCTAGAAAAAGAAAGAGAGAAAAGAAAGGTTTTGAATTAAGTTTAAACTTTTGCAGACCTTTTCAAATTCAAACCACACTCAAAAATATATGCAACAGCATGAATGCAACAAGAACTTCATTTGATTCTAATTTAAATGATGTTTAAATATTTAAGAGCCAAGATTTGAATTTGCAATTTAATATTTCCTAAAAAACAAAAACTAGGAAAATTAGTTGCCTATATTAATTTTTAGTGTGATGAAATTAGGGTGTTACAGCCAGTGATCTTTTTTTTTAGCGACCATACCTCGGCACGTATTTTAGAGCCATGTATCGTATAGGAGCCGATGACGGCAAAGATTCATCAGACGCAGCCCTTGGCGCCGAAGCCCATCCTCTGGTTGGCCACGTCGTAGACAACGGCGAACGTCTTCTGCTGCTGGCTCCCGAGGATGCCGACGGGCTTGTCGTCGCCGGTGGACGTGAACGCCAGGCACGCCACGCTCGGCTCGTCCGACCCCATCCCCACCAAGACCCCACTGAAGTCGAGCTCCACCGTGGCGCCGCCGGCGAACACGAGCGCCACCGCCGGTATCCTCAGCGTCTCGGCGTCGGGGAGGTTCGTCAGCTGTGTCCCCGAGTCGACCAACATGCTCGCCGCGGGGATCTTCACCAACTCTCCGGCGACCTTGATTTCCACGAGCCGGACGAAGTATTGCGCCGGTCAGTCATGGTTAGGCACCATGGCCGTGAACTGCGCGTTCGCCGGCGAGGCTCCACCGCCGAGGGCCAGGTATTACCCTTCGCCGCTCGACAGCGACGGGAGGCAGTAGGAGAAGGACGGGCCGTACGACGATGACCTGGCCGACGCCGCCTGCGAGGACAGCGACAGGCTCTTCCGGCCGAGGCCGATGAGCCCGTCCTCCGTGCCGAAGAAGCCGCTGTTGTTGTGGCCGCACCCGAAGACGAAGCCGGGGATCGTGTCGGACGGTGACGTCGTCAGCGTCAGCGTGTCGCGCGCCAGAACGCCGTCGATCTGCGAGCCGTCGGCGTACACGGCCTCGAACGGGCACCTGCTGCTGCTGCTGTTGCTGCCTGACGAGCAGCGGCGCCCCTGTGAGTCGTCGATCTCGCGGCACTCCCGTGCGCCGCAGGGCACGGTGGAGTAGGTTGGGGACGTGGACGGGTTGAAGAGAGGGTCTTTCTGCTTGTAGCAGCGCGAGCGCGTGCACGGCGAGCACTGCACCCAGGAGAGGTCGCTGCCGGTGTCGAACTCCACCGTGAAGTACCTCGCCGGCGTCCCGAGGCCGACCGTCACGACGTAGTTGTTGGTGCCGAGTGACGCCGTCGCCCAGTGCGCCGGCAGGTAGTGCATGCCCTTATTAGAGGCTTGTTGGGCTGCGTTTTTGGCGGTGATCTTACGGTGTATGGAGTTGGCCCTGTCACGGTCCCTGTGCAGGATTTCTACAGGAGACGGCGCGGCGCCACGTGACAGCAGCGGCGAGCACGGCCCGTGCCGGTGCACGACCTTGAGAGCCGACGAGTAAGTTGATGACCCTGCAGGACGTACGGCCGTGCAGACCGTGCTCGGCCGCAGCGAGCTGACGCTCCCGACGTGCCAGTCCGGCGCGCCACTCTCCGCCACCGCCACGGCGACGAGACGGACAAAGGGAGAGGCGAGCGCTGCTACCGCGAGGACAGCCGCGAGCACCTCCATTGATTGTTGTCAAGAGCCAGGTCGCCCATGACCTTGAAACGGGCGCCGCGCGACACGCTGATTATATACATAGCACCTGGAGAAGAAGGGTGATTACCTTTGTTGTCAGTTTCGTTGGCGGCCAAATTAAATAAAATTAAGGGACGACCAAATAAAGGGTGTGTTTAGATTGGGAAATATTCTCCAAAAAAACACTGTAGACCCAAAAATACACTGTAGATGAATAGTGTTCTGTGAGTGGGAGGGGTGCGATGAATAGGGAAAAGTTGGATGAATAGTGTCTTTTTTAGGTAGGTGTGGGTGAAACTAAACGCACCCAAAGTTTGGTCTCGTCCGGTGAGGCGGTGATCCTAAAGCTCCAATGGGCAATGCCAATGCGTGATCGGTCAGCAATGATCGATCGATGTGTGTGATGTTTGGACCGAGTTGGGAAAGGTGGACAAAATGCCGTTTAAAGAGATCGGAATGGAATCAGTAGGCGGGAGACCAAGGATCGATCCATGTGTGTCACGTTGTTGTTGGCCTGGTGAGCGATGACTGTATACGGTCAATGTTGGATGCGTGGAGAGCCATAATGTAACCCCACTACGAGTATTTAGGAATATGAGAAATGAAAAGCATCGATGACTGGTGACTCTGCCACTAGCAACAATAGCATGCATAAACCTTTTCATGAAACGTGTGTCATGCAATGGTGTAGGCAGGCAGTGCGGAGATGGTAATTAAGCTAGGCGAAGAGTTTCAGTGTCTATTCAGCAAGGACACGCAGCATTCCACCCCGAGCTGATCATGTCACAGCACAAAGCAATAGAGACACGAGCTAGTTTGTCGGCAAGCCCGTTAATACAAATAAATGTTTTTTTTTTGTGGGTGCATGCTCTGAGATCCTCTAGTGGCAAGCTGAGCTAAAGTATGCATGCCACATCGACTCGTAGGAAAGTAAGAAGTGCTTGCGGCTATTTAGAGCGCCCGCCAGTCTAATAAGGTAAATAGCATAAACACTTCAAAAGAAAGTCTGCAAACTTTAGAACTGGGTACACAGATCAAATTCTAAAGATATCCATAACAAAGGTGGCACATTGTTTACAGTGCTGCAGTATGGCCCCTACAAAATGAGCCCCAGATACAAACAACGAAATGTCCAAGTTTCTTTAGAACAAAGGCTGGTGATGACCTGCACAACATCAGAATGCAGACAATAGTTCTCAAGAGCAGCTACACCACGACCTGCCTTATAAAGCCATATCCAAAGCGTTCAAGAATCTGCAGATAATCAAGATTTAGTCTACATGTCAAACAACTTTAGAGCACATGCTAAAGCCATAGCGTGCTAGAGACTATAGTGATGTACTGAAAATTGAAATATCAAGGGATGTGCAGGTACAACAATTAGGAATGATGTTTGCTGGTAAAGCATATGAACAAATTAATAGTGTGCATCCTCTAATACTTTCTGATGATATTGAAGAATGCAGGAAAACATGAGAAGAATGGATCAAGCATAGTATGTGGCCGAGATATAGCATAAGACACTCACCATTTGTTCCAACTGGGTCGGCATTGAAGCCAGAGCTACTAGCAGAGATGTCCAATTCTCCAGAATTCACCATTTTTTTGCCATTGCTATGGCCATAATTATCATCATTGGAAGCATGAGTATACCGAGAATTAAGAGTATCAGATATAGAGCGGCTTGGTAGGAGAAAGTAGAATTGTTTGCCAGAAATCTCAATTAGGTCCTGGGATTTCAGTTTAACTGGATCACTGTCTGGGCCATAAGAGACATTCTGAATGATGCATCCATTCCTGCCAAGAACTTCAAGGGCAAAATGACGACGTTCAAAATTATAAAATATGCGTGCATGATGACGGGAAATAAATTGGTCTCTGTCCCCACCAAGATCACGAATATCAAAGTCCACTTTGTATGCTTCAGTACTGCGCCCCAAGATGATTGAGTAGGTTCTCATGTAGTACACAAAGTGTTTACCCTGAAGCTTGGCAAAAGCAGGAATTTCAGCACTGTCAACTAATTCTGTCGCAGAATTTGGGGGTGCCATCTACAGTAAAAGAAAACAAAATACATAAGCCTTTTAGTTTCCTCTACAGAGAATATGGAGTATTTGTTAAACTATAGTGTAATTTATATTATACAAGCAGAATTCCAAGTGTAGATTATGCAATCTCAAGCTAAACATCAGGGCGCGTGCTACAAGAACAAAAAGATACCACTATTGAAAAAAGCATAATTCAAAATTAAAGGACAAAAATCTTCTAGCAGTAGAGGACATAATGGGAGTGGTACATCTTTTACTTTCGTTAAATCATTCCATAGAAGACGAGGGCAAAAAATATGTTTCTTGATCACATATGTAGACAGCAAATAAAAACTAAAGTTCATTTATTCTATTATTAGTTCAGCCGTGTTAAGGATGACACATATATAAACACATTTTCGGTACTATATAGATTCTGGTTCACGTTCCAATTTCTATAATCTATTGATGACATGTAAGAATACGAGTAGGTTAGTGTCTCGTATTGACTAGAAATAGTCATTTGTTTCTCTAGCTAGACAAGATCAATGATATCACCATGATGTCATCAAGGTAAACCTCTTTTTTGTTCATGGACTCATGCATGGCATCAATCTGAGGAGCTCATGTGTAAAACAGTTCAAAACTCGCCATGGGAAGAAAAATTGGCAAGTGTCAATTTTCTCGACATACAAACTATGTTTCATCAAGTGTTAATATTGTAAAAACTGGACATTTTTCAGTTACCTTTTCTTATATCAACCAAAGTAAAAACTATTTTATTTTAGAAAAATACTTGAAACATGCAGTTCCAATCAAACTGTGGAATCCAACCAAATAATTGGTCATTCACAAGATAGCCAAAAGCATACATGCATGTAGCCATAAGATAGCTACCAGGCCACCAGGCAACGTAAATGAAGTTTGTGATAAATTAATCTAGGTTTAATACCTACAACTACAAGGTCCATTGCATGTGAACTTGGTTCCCTTTCCCAAAATATTGTAATATGTGAACTTGGTTCAGATCATGTGGAAGGCAACGTCTAGCCATTTCAGTCACTATGTGTTGTATACTCCATTGTTTCTCACATTCCAGCACAAGTTGATTTATCCTCAAGGCCATGTGCTAGCTTTAAGTTGGCATGAAACGATGCACTTGTCTAAATAGGTTTGGGTTCAAATGTGGAAATAATTTTGGGAAAAACCAACTGATACAAAAATTGCCTAGGAGAGACATTGGTGTATTAAAAAAATATTTGTAACTAAAGAACTTTGTATAAATGTGCTCTTATTCTACTATCTCATTTCATCCCTTAACAACTGGCAATTTTTGTGAATGCTTTTGAATTCCTATGAAATGAGATAATACCACAAACCTAGAGAAGGCTCCTATGAAAGGTTAATTAGATCCAAGCCATTATAATTTATTGGCTTTAAAAAATATGCCTTTACAAAGGTAATACATCAAACTAAGCTTTTTTTACTTTGCTATGACATTATTAAGTTGTCTGGACCAAACCACTCTCTTCTTCCTTATTTAGCCTTCGTTCGCTATATATGCTCACCTCGTTCCTCTCGATATGGTTCAATATCACTCTATCGCGACATGCCTCAAAACAATAACATATGCCCTCTTTATGCTATTAGCAGGATCTGCAAAGCAACAAAGCTAGGCCTCCCCCATGGATCCACCCTCCTGAGGATCCACCCATGGTTGAGCCTACAACCACTTCTGCCATATCTCAATAAAAGCACATCGTGATAACATGTATAAATTTCAACCGTTGTAGTCGAATATTTCAAAACTAACGAAGTTGTAGCATCATGGATCTAATAAACTATTGCTCCTTTTTGTAGTACTAAACAGGAATGTAACCCTCAAATCTTTAGTGTACAAATTCCTCAGCATATATGCAAGCGGATCCATTTCATATTGACGGATTATGAAACAAAACAGATAATATGAAAGGGAGAGAAGAAACAACCATCAATAAGTAACGAAACTCCACAAACCTGGAGAAGGCTTTGAATTCCTTGTAGGAATAGGTCGTCTCTGGCGGAAGAGATGGCGGCGGCGGCGGCGGCGGCGGCGACAATAAGGAGGTGTGATGAGGAAAGGAGGAAGGCCTCCCCCCAGATCTATTTCAAACCCTGGCTCAATGTCCTACTCCTCTTCCTCCCCAGCCATCCTTCCTATTTAATCCATTTTTCTTGCCATTTCCGTTTCTTCTCAGCTACTTTATTTAATCGGTCCATTATGATTTTACCCTAAATGCCAAAACTAGCAGTCCAACACCACTTCTCCCTCTCTTTCCAAATGAAGTGTGCCCCATGTGATTGCCTCCGAGGACAGTGCCTAAGGCGAAGTGGAGTTGAGGTAGTGCCTTTCTTGCCATCAACCTCCTCGTCTCCTCCGTCGGTGCTACTTGCTGAGATACAACTTCTATCCCCATGACTCATGGGTGCTCTAGCATGAGCCTTTTGAAGAAGACGATGTCACTGTGAAGGGAAGCTAAGGCCTACAACCGCATTCCATCTGTGTGGACGTGTGTGTGTGCTCGGTTCGGCTGGCCCTCTTCCCTTGACAGACCACTAATTATGGCTGATCCGCCATGGGATTGTGGTCGCATGTCCATCATAGATGGCGTACCAATCTACGTAAGCCACATGTACAGTTCAGTACAGGGGCTGACCCAAGTGCTCTCCAAATGCAAAGCACGATGATAGTAACAAGGCTTACACTAGTAAATTTAGTTTCATGTTTATATTTTGTTAACTTCGACCCTTGAGGATTATTTGGAAGCTTGATATTTATTCTAAAACCACTTGTAAATTACAGGCTAGAATTTTTCTTGGATGAGTGATGAGGCTACTAATTTTACCACTTGTTTGACCAAAGCTACAACAACAACAACATAGTCTTTAATCCTAAACAAGTTAGGATAGGCTAGAGACGAAACCCAAGAAACAAATATTAAGGTTCGTTCAAGCATGTTGATATTTGGAAATATTCCACTCCTATAAAAAAACCACTTATTTGAAAATATTCCACTTCTTAAGGTCTCTTTTTAACGGCTCGTCCCAACGCAGTTTAGGTCTACCTCTACCCTTCTTTACATTATTGACCCGCTTTAGAACCCCTCCCTATGCACAGACGCCTCAGGAGGCCTCTGTTGGACGTGTCCAAACCATCTCAGCCAATGTTGGGTCAATTTCTACTTAATTGGTGGCACCACGACCTTCTCTTTAATATCTTTATTCCAGACTCTATCCCTTCTTGTGTACCCCCAAGACCACCGCAGCATCCACATCTCTGCTACATTTAGTTCCTGGACATGTGGCCTTTTAGTAGGCCAACATTCCGCCATGTATAACATCGCCGGTCGGATCGCCGCTCTATAGAACTTACCTTTTAGCATGGCACCCTCCTATCACAAAGGACGCTAGAAACTTGATGACATTTCAACCAGCCGGTTGCGATTCTATGCTTAACATCTTCATCAATGTTGTCATCCTTTTGTAACATCGATCCTTAATACCGAAAAGTATCCTTCTGGTGCACCATCTGCCCATCGAGGCTAACGTCTCCATCCTTGTTCCTAGTCACACTAAAATCATACATCATGTACTTAGTCTTGGTCCTGCTAAGTCCGACCTCTTTGACTTTAACGTGCGTCTCCACAGCTCTACATTCCCATTAACACATGTCCTCTCGTCAACTAGCACCACATATCACCTTGTATGTCCCTTGTTACCTCATCCATCGCAAAAGTAAACAAATGAGGGCTCAATGTTGACCATTGATGTAGGTCTATCTTGTTTGACAAAACTAATGGGGAAAAAAATCATATGTTAAAGTGTATATATGACTCATAGGGCCCAATTACTTTCCCAGGTAGGGAAATTTTGATGCTTTCCTCTTGTAAACTTGCAGAGGGTATGTTCTTTGTTACGTTGATGAGTCAAAAGTTCTCATCACTAAATAAATATTTTTTTAAGAAAGATAGGAAGATAAAACAGTCGGCATTGTAGCTTGCTTCTGGTACACTCAACGGCTTGCTCACCACCACTGCTCCAAAGCAGCAACTCTACGTCTGGCAAGAACCAGATGTTCTTTGCATCAGAGAACAAAGACATAAAGAGCTCCCAAAGCATCCCAATTTCCCCCCTTTTATTTCCTTGCGGCTTTAAGAAAAGCAAAGCACAATCCATTTCTTAACCTGGTGTCGTGGCTGCCCGCGCCACTCGAGCAGTGGCAACTGGCAAGAACAAATGCACATCAAGCATATGATTCCCCTGCATCAGCACACAACCTGACCGATCACAGACCCCTCAGAGGCCGGAGAGATCCAAACCATGTCCTCAGGTCCGGCGAGGGAGAGCAGTAGCAGCAGCGCCGGCGAGAGCCTCCGGAACTCCTGCAACGACTTCGCCCGCACCCTCGCGCGGCTTCCGGCCAGCATCATGGAGGGCCTATCGAGGTCGATCCCTCGCCGTCGAAGCCACCACCCTGTTCCCCATCATCTCCGGCCACCGCCTCCGTTTCTTCCTCCGCCGCCGCCGTTCGTCCCCGAGGAGCTCTTCTTCTTCAGCGTGTTCGAGCAGCAGTACGGCGACCACCACCCGTTCTTCTACGGCTGCCGCTTCGCCGACGCCCTGAGGAACGCGCGGAGGGACGGCAAGCTCGTCTTCGTGTACCTCCACGACCCGGACCACCCCTACACCGAGCCTTTCTGCCGGAGGACGCTCTGCAGCGACGTGGTGGTGGAGTTCCTTGACGCCAATTTCGTGTCCTGGGGAGCCGTCACCGGGATCGGGGAAGGGCCGGACATGGTGGCGTCGCTGCAGCCCGGCAGCTTCCCCTTCTGTGCTGTCGTCGCTCCCTTCTCGGATGAGAGCATCGCTGTCTTACAACAGGTACAAATTTCAGTCATGATTTTCACCCAATTTGTACACTTGCAAATTGAACCTGATCTGCATTTGCACTAAGCCCTGCCACATGCCGTACTATATCTCGTGCAGGTAGAGGGGCCAGTGTCACCGTCAGAGCTGGTGGAGATCTTGCAGCGCACCATTGACGAGCAGGGTGCAGCTTTCAGAGCTTCCAGGCCTGACGAGCTTGCAGCTGCAGCCATCAGATCCGTCAGAACGGCCGAGGAAGAAGAGAGGAGGAGATCGGCTCAACGACTGCGACAAGAACAGGACGCGGCTTACCTCGAGTCGCTTCGGAGGGACCAGGTACCTAGGGTCGAATGTATCATAGTTCTCTGAATTCTGAACATGCGTCCATAATCCCCGATGGGCTTCTGAATTCTGTTGGTTGCAGGAGAAAGAAAGATCCCGCAAGAGTCTGCAAGAGGGAGCTGCGAAGCCGAGGGCAGGAAACCAGCTCCGCCCAAGACATCCCGGCCAGGCAGCACGAGAACCTACCAAGACGACTCATGTCAGAGCATCCCCTCAGAAGGAAACTCCAGCTTCACAGAGAACTGAACCTAATACCAAGGTATGGTAAAACTGGTATCTTGCACACACAGTTATGCATTTTTCCCCCATCGAGAACACGCAGTGGAGCTGCATTTTCATACAGAATTAGGCCAGGGAGCACCCTAACTATGCACACAGATCCTGTGGCATGAGCTGTCAGATATGAAAGGCGGAACTTTTTTATGCAGATCATGATAAGGTTTCCAAACGGTGAGAGAAGGCAGCAGAACTTCCGTCACACGGACACCATCAGAGAGATCTACAGGTTTGTCGACTCTCTAGGCATACCAGGCATCGGAAGCTACCAGCTGGTGAGAAGCTATCCAAGGAAGACATACGGCCACCAGCAGCAGGGGATGACTCTTGGAGATGCAGGTTTCTATCCTAGTGTGACGTTGTACATTGAGCAACTTCAGTAATCATGATTGTAATCGTGAAACGGGCATCTATTTCAAATGAAAACAATATACATTATCTCTGTACATATTTATTCACTGTTTGGTTGGGTGCATTAGGGACTATCCAGGCCTCCACAATGCAAGCAGGCCATGTATACAGTTTCTCTGGGTCTGAAGAAAGGAAGTAAGAAACTCAGGCATTAGAACTTTGTTGGGCTTTTCAGTGAAAAAAACGTGGTTAGGCCAACGAAAGTCCAGCCCACCCCATACTTCCTTAAGAACGGCCCATTATTCACCAGTTAACCTCAAACTGGGCCAGCCCAATTTCGTAGACGTTCCTTCCTTTTTTCCGAGACAAACGGAAGATAAGGAGGCCCCACCCGGCAGCGACTGCTCTCCGCACCCGCAATCCCGAGCGGCCATGGCCTTCGCCGCCGTCCTTCGCGCCGGCCTCCTCGCGGTGCCCCCTCCGCTTTCCGCCTCCTCGCCGCCGCCATTCTTCCCCACCCCGGCTTACTACCGTGTTCCTCGGCTCGCGGCTGCAGGACGCGCCGTCCGGTACCGGCGACGGAACCGGCCGAGCCGCACTGCCGCGGCGATCACCGCGTCGCTCGACCTCACCGAGGACAACGTCCGGCTGGCCCTAGAAGAAGCCAAATCCGAGGCAAGTAAACAGAAAT
The DNA here is from genome assembly GCA_015342445.1 of Digitaria exilis. Lineage (NCBI taxonomy): Eukaryota > Viridiplantae > Streptophyta > Magnoliopsida > Poales > Poaceae > Digitaria > Digitaria exilis. Next base: position 2,255,463 of record JACEFO010000112.1, read on the forward strand.
GATTTTCCCTTCTCCTCAACCCTCCATCGAAATGCCGTTGCAGCCTGGAGCTAACGCCGCCGATGGTCTTGTCCGCTTCAGCTGGGGCAGCTGTTCGACACGTCGGTGGGCATCACAGGTGAAGCCTACTCGAGCCGCAGTGCCAATCGTACGAAAATCTTGTTTTTGATCGTGAATTCTCCTTTACGCTGATGGATTGTGCAACGTTGGGTTGTTGTTGCAGGGCAAGTTGATCTCGCGGAGTTGGATGGGCCGTTCGTGAAGCTACGGCTCAAGGGCAAGTTCTGGCACACCCGCGCCACCGTGGTGGCGAGGATCGGCAATTACCTCAAGAACCGCATCCCGGTGAGGGTTTCTCAATCCTGGAGTGCTCTTGTTCTTGCTTCCATGAGTGATGGCCGGTGCAGGAGATGAGGAGAGCGTTAATCAAAGTGTAGCTAGCTGGTGATCAACTATGCTTTCTGTTAAGTCAGGAAATCTTGGAGGTGGAGATAGAGGATGAGAAGCAATTGGATGATAGCCCCGCTGCTTTCTGAGGTATCAAAATGATCACAATGTAGTCCAATCTTGTGATTTATCAGTGTGTGTCAATTGAGATTCTAGAAAAAGGAACGCACTTTCAGTCTTCAGAGAGTTTGTCCTATAATCACTTACACTGTTCAGGCGAAACTTATGTTAACCATTTTCATTCTGTTAACGTCAGAACTCAGAACTGCGAATCGTAAAATACATGAACTCCTCCTTAATTCAATCACCATGGCGGTGCATGTGACAAGAACATTCACCATCATCAATGTGAAAGCCTGAATCTTTGAAAGTGAATTTGGAGAACTAGATGTACTGTACCTGAATGTTCTCTCATCTTTTCTTTCAGTCACGGTTCCAACTTCAGGGATTTACAGTTGTCCATATGGTTTGGTTTATATCAGCTACACATTAATTGCAGATGTCCATTATTTGGAAGTGCTTATTATAGTATCACGAAGAGGCCCTATGGTAGTCTTGAAGGGGCCTACTTTTGGAGAAGTGTAGTGGTTTTTCTTTCTGAGATCATCACCTTGTGTTTGAAAAGGTCCAGCAATGATGCTACTCCTGTCCCTGATTATATATTCAAGTCATCACCATTTTGCAAATGATGTGTTTAAATACTGTTTTCAAAAGTATGGCCCTGTGTCGGTTTACTTGATTTTGTCCCGTGATGTGGGCCGAAAGAACGAGAATATGCCCGCAAATGTAGTCAAGTGGCAGCATTAGCAGTCATTTATTGGTCAAGCATCATGGTAATACTGTTTCCATTCCTAATTGCATCAATATGTGTGTGACAGTTTTCAACACCACTCCATATATTTACGTTCATAAACGCACTGAAAATAAATTACATCACACGTTGAGCTTCACAAACCCGTGTCTTGGGAATTTCTGTATATGGATCCTTTTTTACCTAGAGGATTTTTTTTTTGTCTCAAGCACAAAACTCTGCATTGAGAATCTCGGCTGCTGCGTTGCCGCAAAGGCACTTGCTCACTGCAGTTCAGCATTCTTTTCAAGTGTCTAGGCATCAGGGGGGGCTACTTGAAGAGTGAACAATTAAAATTCCTATACAGTATGCACTCTCTGTTTCAGTCATCTTCTACTCAAGTCACTCTAATCTTACTGTACTAGTTTCGACTTGAATTTTGAATTTTGAGAGAGAAAACGTTTATTCTGGCACGTTTCCTGGTTGGGACGGATTGTCGGAGAAGTTGGAATCTGGTGTGTACCAAGTACAGACAGCAGAATGATGTGTCCCGGACCAGACAGTGGTGCTGCAGAGTTCAGAACGAGTGCGCATTTCGGCGCCGAAGTGACACATCTGGTTGACACATCTGGTGACGAGGATCTGGCCACTACTGTAGTGCCTACTACATGGAATGCCCACACAAATTTTAAATCTCCACGGATGATCGAAGCTACGTACTCGTAACTAGGCTTCCTCCATCGACCATCTATCTTAAGTGGACTGAAGCTGTTAACCGTGCCCCCCCCCCCCTTTTTTTTTTTTTGAAATATGACTTCTTCCCCCCTTTGACACCAGTGCCATGAGACACCGTCACACCAGGAAGTCGGAGATGCTGCCCTACCGTTAAATTTGACGTTAGTAGTAGTAGCACTGAACAGCGGTATCCGTAGCATCAAAAGCAAGCATTTGTGGAGACCTGATTCCTGAACGCCAAGGCCAAGCTCAAGGAACTCGTCTGCTGGCGTGCTCCGAGCGCCGACTGCTGGGTACTTCAGCACCGCCACGGCGACAACTCTGACGTCTGACAGACAGTTGGTACGGGGCAAGTGCCCATCTCTGGGCCATGCAGATTCGCCTGCGAGGAGGTCCAAGCCGCCATGATCGCTCTCGGGATCAATGGCTGTGTTTAGTTGATGGGAGGAAAAGATCTTTTGTTTCTGGGATGCGTGTTATGTGAGGGGGATGAATAGGAAAGGTGAAAAAGGAATTTTTAGGGATGCGTGTTCTGTGAGGGGAATGAATAGGAAGTGCAAAAGATCTTTTGCATCTAAACACAGCTAATGATAACCCACTGTTAACTGACTGCGCCGGTGACCAGACCCGTCCTGTCAGCAGCGCCGGGTCGCTGTTTGTCCGTTCCAACGTTGCTGTGGTCCGTCCGTCCTTCCTCTCGAGTAGTAGTATCTCAAACAGGCCACCAGTTTCAGAGCTCGATGATGCCTCGGGCTCAAGGCTAATCATGCGGATAGTGGTGTGTTCAGAGGAGGAACCTTCACTTAATTGCACCCAAATCATCACAAGTTCTCTCTCTCGCTCACTACTTTTTTTTTCCAAAAAAAAGGGTGCGAGCCAGACCTCATCATGAGCCGAATTCCTTGCACGGGGAGGATCATTGCTGCGGTTGGAGTCTCCCTCTCGTCAGGTTGCTTCCGAATAATTCAGCGCTCGCGGCCCAGCGCGGCAGGAGGATTAGCAGCACTTGTTTACTCGGCCTAGGCTCGAAGTTGTCGGCCAGATTAGCGAGGATCCGGTTCCATGTCAGGCTAAACAAAAAAAGCCGCGGGAATAATCAACGGGGGAGAGCACCTCGCCAGCCGCCACGCCACGAGACGCAGCTCTGGTTTGCGCCTTGTTGCTGGATTGGATTGATGGAGAAGCCACAGCGAAAGATTATTGTAGTAAGAAGCAGAATCTCAAATAGTACCAATTAGCATTAGGGTCTCGGCGTGAGGCGATGCCAAAGTCTTTGCCCGCGCATGTGACACCACGTGAGGCGACCTTGTTCAGGAGCTGCGAGTGGTTCATTTTTGTTATGTGTATTTTTTTCCCCCTTTTAACACTGGGCTGTATGATTGAAGTTGAGGTCATCTCGGCCGTATTCAGTTGCTGCTTTATCTTACGAGATAGTCACCTTTTGACCAACTGAGAGCTTGCTTCAGTGCATCATCGCCTCGTTTTAGGGCGATTCCGATCCTGGGTAACCTAAGCGCGTCATCTTCGGCGGTACCGGAGTTATCAGGGAGAAAGAAGCGCAAGATAAAAAAAAACTTTATAGTCAATGGTTTTAGTCAGACTTTTTTTTGCCCCCGATCGCTTTCACATCAGGTAATCTGGTGATTTGTACAAGCCAGCTAGGCAGGCATGCAGCTCGTAACATTGGGTATGGGGCTACCATGCTCAGGAGAAAACAAACTGATTCAGAATTGCAGATCACTTGTAACGAACAACATCTTTCATGGAGTATCTGTGCCGCATCGAACAAGCTCTCGACAGGAAGTTGCTTCGAATTTCCTGATGCGCGATACGTTCAGTGGCGTGTTTTTTTCTCTCCTCGCGAAGAGGAAAATCACATCGCGTGTTCCTGCCCTTCCTAGGATCCATCAAATTGGCGCCTCCGAGGAAGATTAGACGTGGATTACAAGGCCGAATTGTTTAGATTTTTTGTCGCCCGTGCGACCGGATTCCGTGTCGCGAATCCGGCAAATCCTTGTTGCCTTGCGCACAGATAATGCGCGCCCTCGACTGGTGAAACAAGACGAAAGAGTCCGGATCCATCTGGCCTCCAGCTCCTCCATGGCTGGCGCCAAAATACTGCATGCCCACTACGAGCTGTATGTATGTAGTACTCCGCGGCTTCCTCGTGCGATGGATCATAGTAATTCACTCACATTCCAACCACCACCACCACCGTATTTGTCCAAACTCAGCACCATCACTATCATCCGAATCCGAAACCCATCAGCAGTTGTATCTCGTCAGTACGATTTATTCCCTTTCTCTGCATATTCTGATTTTTTTTTTTTTTTTGCGAAAGCATATTCTGAACTCTGTAGCCACGGCAAGTCCAAGTGACAGATTGGAACCCCGGTTCAGTTCAGTTCAGTCGAGTTGTGCGCAGTCAGATCACATGCGCTCCAGGCTTTGCACTTAGGCTGCGTTTAGACTGGAAAATTTTTCCAAAAAAAACATTATTCATCTAACTTTTCTCTATTCATTCTACCCTCAACATTATTCATCTACAGTGTTTTCTTGGGTCTACCGTGCTTTTTTGAGAATCTTTCTCAAACTAAACACACCCTTATACGAGCGGCAGCGCACTTGGCTCGGACATGAATAACGCTACAAGCTCTGCCTGGACCCCGGGGGCACGTACACTTGGTGTAGATAATATCTGATTCTGTCTATGTGATCCAAAGTTTGTGAAATGAGCTTTGGGCAGGATTGGTTGCTTCATTCATCTTTCATGGGAATGTATTTTTTTAGGTCAGCTTCATTTGAATCTTTGGGAAGCAATTGTCTTGTAGTTGTAGCAGCCTATCGGATTGCTGGTTCCAGCCCAGCGCCGGCTGGTTCTTGGGGCGGATGAGGGGCTGACGGGTGGGGTCCCAAACCCAAAACCCGAACCTAAAATCTGAATTCGACCCAAACTCCTATTCGAGTGAAATTATAAAAACTCAAACCTAAACCCACGGATTAACTAAAACCCAAGGATTAACCGAAACCAAATAATATCATAATAAAATTAGCATTCGGAAACGCCAGCAACAGCAAAATAACAATTCAGTATACAACAATACATTAGGGAAAGTATCCAAATTTTATAACATTCATACAAAACAAGGAGCATGATACACTTAGACACGACATATAACTAATTAATAGTTTTTTTTATCAAATCTAGGTGAACAACTTGGGGCAGTGGGCTTGTAGTGGGCCGAATTTTTCGGGGCTCCGATAGAGCTCCACGGGTCAAATTTAGAATCTGCCCCAAACCCATAGTATTTCGGGTATTTGAACCTGCAAATCCGTGGATACAAAATAGAACCCAAAACCAAAACCGAAAACCCAATCCGCGGATATCCGCCCTGAACCCAACCCATTGCCATCCCTAATTTCTAGTTCCTTTTAAGGTAACACACATTTTCGGTACGAGAAAAGATAATAAGAACAACATATAAAAATCACTACATAGACAGGGTAAGTCTAATGCTTCAACCTTCTCTCACCTTGTTTCAGCATCGCAAAAAACCAATGCTGTGGCTAGTCTGATGAACGTCTCCTGCCAGCTGAGTTAGGACGGCTAAACAAAAATGTGGATTAATCCTTTTTATTCGGAAAAGGAAATCTTTATACATTGTTACATTTTAGGATAAAAGAATGATTCAACAATTGGTCTTTCCAAACATGACACCTACTCCTTGCCGCAAAAAGTTGCCAATTCACACCAACCATGCACTCATGCCAAGAGGCATATTTTCCATGCCAAGAGGAAGGGCATGGACCCAAAGTGGAACTTTCCCCACCTAATTTGCTGAAACCTGTCCCGGAATCACGAGAGTTCCTTTTGCATTTGGACAAATACATATCCGAAAGGGACCTACACATTCGCAAATTAACAGCGCTATAACTCCACGAAGGGTTATCCTGCAGAGGCTGCGGATAATTCATCTTATTTATTTGGCGCCACATGTTCTCAGTAATGCCAACAAAACACAGTTCCTTGGAAGTGACTATCTTTTGTGCAGTCAAAATTTACAACATCAAAATATGCTCGTAAAGAATTAGCATTGCACATGCATTATTTGACAGGCTTAGTGATGATGTTGAGATCACCTTTGATTTAGTTTTTATACATAGCTATCAAGAATGATGCTTCCAAAGTTACGGTAGATATAAATTTTAAATCATTTGCTATATCAGTGTGCTCAATTGTTACTTTTTTCATAAGAAATTGAGTACCTTTTTCTACTAAAGGATTCTCCCACTGGTAGCTACAATGATTTTAGAGACACATTGTGTCTGTTCCTTTTTTTTCAAAAAATAAAAGCATTCAACTCCCTGAATATTTTGCTATATTGATTTTGGCCACCACGTATCACAAGTGACGAGCGCTGAAGAATCTATGGGTGCTAGATTGTGAGCAGCAAACGACGGTCAAGCCGGGTACGAGCTCACAATAATGGTGGTCAAGGCCATACGAGCTCACAGCTTGGACGAAAGTGAGGCAATGGTGGTTTTGTCACGATATGTCATCGTTTTGAGTCCTATGACTAGTTTTCAATAATGTTTATGGAAGAGAATGACGTACTATAGTAAGTTCAAGAAAAAACATAGAAATTTGGTTATAGATGACGCAAAAAAGAATTTTAAAACTATTTCCAAATTCCAACTCCATGGTCCATCAGAAGATGAAAAAAAGAACCGAGTTTTTTTTATATACTAGGAACCGAGAGTTGAAACTGAAGCCTAGTACGATAGTAGAAGGCTGCCTGTATAGCTGTAGCCATTAGAGGACATCATTTGCCATTTAGAGCCCACATCGCTGGCACAAAGAATCCTCCGGGTCTCCCTTCCCACCTCTGGCGCTCCTCGGTCAAACCGCCTTTCTCTCTCCTACTCTTCTCCCCTCCCTCTCCGGCTCTCCCTCTCCCTCTCTCTAAAAAAAAGTAGCGACCGGAGAACCGAGCGGCTGGAGAAAGAGAGGCGGAAAGAGGCAGCAAAATCTCACTTTGTTGAGAATTGTTTCATTAGTTCTTTTCGGGTTCTTGGTTGGTGGAATGGAAGCTCGGCATCTCCATTTGTGCCCCCGAGATCTTCGTCGTTCCCCTCGTGTGTAGCCTTTTGGAAGGTTGGTGAAAGGGCGAGGAACATAGATAAGGGAAGCCGCAGAGTTTGGTCCCAAATTTTTAGCTCTTCGTGTTCCCGCAGGAGGAATTTCGGTTCACATGATCCGTGCCTGTTCCTGACGGCGTTGTCGCGCTCTGCTCCAATCCACACCCACCCAGGCCACCCGCTACTGCCTCGCTTTTGACTCGAGAGGAGGAAGCGAACCATTTGGTCTCGGAGAGGTCGTACAGCCCAGTTCAGGTGCCAGTTAGAATTTAATTCCTGCTTTTATTTGTTGATTGTGCTCTTTTCTCATCTATATATATGATGAAGGCGGCTAGGTTGGCAACTTGGCGTCCAATTTTTGCTTGTTTCAGAGTCGTTTAGGCTTCTTGAAACGTTCTGGGATGACAAAGTTTGCGTCTTTGGATTTTATCTGTTTCTCATTTCAATTGTTTCTATCTCTAGCTTCAAAATTGCATCTATACTGATTCAATTGTGGGGGATTAAGTGGTTTGTTGGGGAAAGTTTGCAACTTGGCTTGCGATTTGCTTGCTTGAGCAGTAGATTCTAGATTAGATTCTCCATTCTGTATGGCTATATATGTTTTGGATTATGGTAAATAAATTTGCTGCAAAAATTTTTAAAGGATGCCGTTTGTTGTAGTTGAACTTTCATCTCTTCAACTCCTGTATTTGACTTTTGTCATCTCTACAGACTGTTATTTGCCTGTCCATTGGGGTTTAGTTGATCTGTGCACTACTGTCTTCGTTTTTATGTTCTATCTTTTTGCTAGTTCCTTTTCTTTATCTTTATGATCCTGATTGGTTTGCAACGTTTGTTTGTTTCCTATGTCAAGAGCGGAAGAAAGAAAAGAACTTTTGATCAATTTCACTATCAAGCAATCTGATATTGCCACAGGACTAATGTGTTACTAAATGACAATTATTTCAGTTGAGATAGATTACTGCATCCATGGCCGGCACAAGTAACCATGGATCCCTCATGGAGGAATGGTTGCCGCCCCCTACACCAAGCCCAAGAACACTTATGTCAAGCTTCCTGAATGATGAATTCAGCTCTGGTCCATTCTCACTTTTCAGTGAACATGGCACCAACAAGCCTCATGATCAATGCGAAAGGAGCAGAGAACTTGTGAATTTGAGAGAGGAGGTGCCTTCTCAAGGTGTCAAAGATGGATTTCAAAATAATGTTTCGCTAGAGACAAATTTGTTCAGTGCTAATCAGAAATCAAACTCCCATGGTGGTTTGGCGGAGCGCAGGGCTGCGAGAGCAGGTTTCAGTGTTTCGAAAATTGATACTTCTCGAGTTGCTTCATCTGCAGTTATTCGATCACCCGTGTCAATTCCACCTGGTCTTAGTCCAGCTACACTTCTTGAGTCTCCTGTTTTTCTTTACAATAAGATGGTATGCGATATTTCCTTTATCAGTTTGCTTGTGCTCTCAAGATTTATCTATTAGATTATTAATCAAGTTTGCATCAATTCATAACTGGAGTAAGCACTACAGAGTTCACGTTGCAGTTTTCAGACATTATTTTTGTGCGGTGTATAAGAAAAAAATGATTGGTGTCTACTGTGTAGAACATGCTTTTTGTGCGGTATACTTCTGCATGTGACTATAACACTGATTGCTGCCTACTGTGCAAAATTTTGTTATACCATAAATGGTTCTCTGATTAGTGTCATAGAAGCTTAGCTTCTGTTTTGATTTCATAGCTGCTAATTTTAGATAAACTCATTTCCCTGTAGTGTTTGCCATGTGAAATTAACTGAATTGGTCATGGACTAATGGTCAATTGCAGGGGGCACAACCTTCTCCAACTACTGGCACATTGCCCTTTTTGATAGCTACGAATGATAAGTCAACAATACCACCAGATGCTAAGATAACTGAAGATTCTGCATTTGATAATGATGTTTTTTCTTTCCAACCCCACTTGGGTTCTAAACAGCCAAGCTTCTCTACTGCAGAGAAGGTGATTTCTTGACTTGTTAGTATCTATCATTATTTTCCCTCTTTTTTGCCTCAAAGTATTATTTAACTGGCAACCTCACCTCCAAAATATCTTCTTTTTGTGTGTGATGTACAGAATTACAGTGCTTATAATCAAAACCACTCCTTGTCAAATATTCATCAGCAGGACTCCACTCTTCAGTCAAGCTTTAATGCAGTCAGGGATAACACTGATGCAACAATTGCTAAACTGAAGACATCTGACTCCATTTTCGGCAGTAGTCCCTATTCAGCTGACCAACAACAAGATGACAAAACAAACCAAAATGTCCAAGGTGATGGTTTTGAGGCTACAGCAGCTGCTTGTGTTCCTTTATCAAATCATGGTGATGCATCTCTTCTGGAGTCTCAAGATGCGGTTGATGTCTCTTCAACATTGTCTAATGAGGAAGAGAGAGCAACACATGGCACCGTTTCTATAGAATGTGAGGGTGATGAGGATGAGACTGAATCTAAAAGAAGGTTAATATCGTCCACAACTTAACTACTTAACATAGACTGCATGCAGCTATCTTGAGCTCATTGATACTCTTTTTCAGGAGGCTAGATGCTTCAGGAATTTCTACTATTACTACTACTGCTGTTACCGCCAGTACCATTGACATGGGAGCCGCCTCAAGAGCTGTCCGGGAGCCTAGGGTGGTTGTTCAGACCACGAGCGAAGTCGACATACTTGATGATGGATATAGGTGGCGCAAGTATGGTCAGAAGGTTGTTAAAGGCAATCCAAATCCAAGGTCCTACTTTCATTACCATTCCAACTCTGGTTAACTGTGGATGTGAGAACCTCCATCCCCTCAAATGAGTAACATCATTCCATTTGTCTGCAGGAGCTACTACAAATGTACACACCCTGGCTGTTCAGTACGCAAGCACGTGGAAAGAGCATCGCATGATCTGAAATCAGTCATCACAACGTATGAGGGAAAGCACAACCATGAAGTTCCGGCAGCCAGAAACAGTGGGCAAGCCGGTTCCGGTTCTGCCAACGCTCCACCTGCCTCACAAAATGGTAGCTCTCACCGTAGGCAAGAACCAGCACAAGCTAGCTTTGCTCATTTCGGTGCTACCGCTCCTTTCGGCTCCTTTGTTCTCCCACCAAGCGGCCAGTTGGGACCAGCAGCAGGCAACTTTCGCTTCGGGATGGTTCCACCAGGCATGACGATACCGATGCCCTCTCTAGGATCTCTTGCTCCAACAAAGATGGTTGGAAATTCATCAGCTATGCAAGGGTACCCAGGCCTCATGATGCCAGGAGAACCGAAGGCAGAGCCAGTGTCGCAACCGGGCTTGCCAGTGGCAAATGCAGCCCCATCAGGTTACCAGATGATGAGCAGACCTCCTTTTGGTCATCAGATGTAAATAATAGGAAAGAGAAAAAGGGATAGATTTGCTTTGAGATTGTATACATGATAGTGACGCTGCAACATTGCTTTGTTCTAGTTTTATTCACCCCTTTTGTGCATTTCTTTGAAGCAAAGAATGCTGAGGATGGTACGCTACCTTCCTGTTGTAGTCCGATGGAAATTGGATATCAATCGATCAATCAAAACTTCTGGTTGTGAATACTATGTGCCCAAAATTGCTCTGTCAGACTTTTCCTAGACGATGGAGTTGTGCCGTCAGACTTGGTTGAAGCATCTGAAAGAGCAAAGAAAACTTGTGCACGCAACAAATCAGGTGACGCTGCGTTTTGAATGCAGTTTTGTTTCGATTTGGCAGGCTGGTTGTCATCCATTCTGAATTTCTGATATCCGGTAAGACCTTGTGCCTACAAGTCTAGAGCTACTACTGAAGCCTGACTGAAGACTCTGGTTGTCTACATATATAGGCGCGCCGGCACAAGTCAGAAGTAAACAAGGAGTCATGGACTCGCACGGCTGCTCACTTCGGTTACCGGCGGCGACTACCGATCGAGTTACAACTTGTAAGGGCACGTACAACGGTCTGTCGACATCCGTCGACATGCACTCGTTTTTTTTCAGAAAACACCCTCCGCACTCGCCCGACCATCGCTCTCGTCGTCTCGTTCGTCGACGAGCGCAGCGCGTGCTCCCAGGTAGCGGCGGCGGCTCGGAGCGCGTTGTAGAAGCTGCTGCGGGGAGACGGCGCGAGCGCGGATCCATTGCGCGGGCGGGAGTATTTCCTTTTGCTACCCAAGGTTCGGGCCACAATCTCCTTCATCCTCTCCCCCAAATCCCCGTTCTCTTCTTCCCCCAAATTCAGAATCTTCCTTCCCCGACGAACCCTAGGTTAGGTGAGAATGTCGCGCCAGGCACGGAAGGAGACGGCAGCGGCGACACGAGATCTGCTCAAGGTTGATTCGGCTCGATTGCGCAAGACCGCTGCGGTGCCGCGGAGGAAGGATGCGCCGCCGCCGATGCAGAAGGTCCCTGGCCGTGGTAGAGTGCCGCCCGTGCCTGAGGTGAGTAGTTCGAGCTGGGCTGCGCGTGCGCCAGAGCAGAGGAGCTCGGGCAGTGGCGGGACTACTCCACCAAGATCCTTCACCGATGGCAGCTTCTTCTTCAACGGCAGCGGCGGCGACTTCTTCGGCAGCCCCGGACAGAGCTCCCAGCCATGGAATCATCAGGGTTCAGACCCTGCAACATGGTACTCTCTCAATTTTGCATGCTTTGTCTCTGAATTTTGCATGCTTTGTCCTCAACTTTGGTTTAGCTCGATGCATTAGCTCGATTCAGATGGCTCTATACAGTAGCTAGATTCAGATAGGTCGATGCAGTAGCTCTATTCAGTTTTTTTGTTAGCATGACTGTCTGAGCACGTTTCAGTAATGACTTGTCTTTATGATCTTTGATGGATTCAGTTATGGTTGAGATCATGAACTATTCTTTACTGTGTCATTGTTATCATGGATTCAGTGATGGTTGATGAGCATAGTGTTATCCAGGGATGGTTGATGAGCATGGTGTTATTCAGTGAGCGAGTCACTCTACCAGGTAATTGATCCCTCCACATCACCAGCTAGCATCGATCCCTCACCACCACCATGAGACTAACGCATCGATCACCTCCTCCTTCTAGTACATTCTGGAAGCCACCGTGTTCCCTCGCGAGCCCGACTGCCTGCGGGAGCTCCGCCTCCCACCCCATGTGAGTCACGCGCCGCCGTCCTCGGGATTCCCGAGCTGCTCGTCCCGGCCCTTGAGCGCCTCGTGCACGCAAGGTGTTTGACTTTTTTTTTGCGCCGTACGTGCGCTGAGACGCGCTGCAGGGGTGGCATGGCGGCGTCACCGGACCAGGTGCAGCTGTTCGGGCTCCTGCTCGAGATGCTGGGCGCCAGGAATGCCATCGAGGTCGGCGTCTTCACCGGGTACTCGCTGCTCGCCACCGCCCTCGCGCTCCCCGACGATGGCAAGGTTGGTTTGGTGTTCGTCGTTTCGCCACTTCGCCCACTGGTTTGCAGACCTGCTTCCACTGCATGAGCGGCGTCGTTGATGAGCCTCCGTGCTTTTTGTGACAGATCGTGGCCATCGACGTTACCCGCGAGTTCTACGACCGGGTAGGATCGCCGGTGATCGCGAAGTCCGGCGTTGCCCACAAGATCGACTTCCGCGTCGGGCTCGCACTGCCGGTGCTGGACCAGATGGTCGCCGAGGTGAGACGAATTCCCTCTGCATGTTCCCTGATGCTCACGGAACGCAATCCATGCGCAGACGATGTTCTTGCAGCGCAGAGATGAACGCGGCTGCGATTTTTGTTCTGGGTTTTTGCAAATTTGCAGGAGGGGAACAAGGGCGCGTTCGACTTCGCGTTCGTGGACGCGGACAAGGAGAGCCTCCTCAGCTACCACGAGCGTCTGCTGCAGCTGGTCAGGGTCAGGGGCCTCATCGCCTATGACAACACGCTGTTGAGAGGCCACGTGGCCGCGGCCCCCGACGCGCCTATCTCCGATCGTCACCGCGCGTTCGCCGCGGCCATCAGGGAGTTCAGCGCGGCCGTCGCCGTCGACCGCCGTGTCCACATCTGCCAGCTCGCCATCGCCGATGGGCTCACGCTGTGCCGCAGGGTCGCCTGATCGTCGCGTGTCCACCCGGCCCCCGAAACCCCAGAGCTGTGCCTGTGATGACAGTCTCTGCAATGGAAAATAAATTAGATAATGGCGATGGCTTGAAATAACGAACGAATGTGCTTGCGTGTCTTTTCATGCTCAGTCTATTCGTACAATCTTTGTTCAGCCTGGTTGGCCGGCGACGAGGCCGGCGAAGCCGGTGCTCGTCCGGTGACGCATGCCATGGAAAAGATGTTCCGTAGCAAGCACAGTACACCCTTCCTTGTTTTTGGGCCGCGAATGCTTGTCCGTAGATTGGCCCATCTTGACGATGGGCTAAGCGGCGGCGGGCCCAACTAACTTCATCGTGCGGCCCGTATGTGGCAACGGCAGCCTTACCGAACTCTCTGACATGACGCCGGCTAGATGGGTGTACTTTGTAGGCCCCGCCAGCTAGGACACGGGTCCCACACGAAAAATACAGGACACGTACAGCGATTCAGCGAACACCACACGACGAATCGATGATAAGCGAGTGGCGATCAGAAAAAATTCAGTATTTTCTGGTTTGTTTACTGATACTCTCTGTTTCCTCTCGCCTTCCGCTCCCTGGATCTCCAGCTCCAAGCCCGTGGCCGGAGAATTCCCGATCCCGACAGCGCCCACCACGGGCTGGCACCGATCCCGAGGGCTCGTGGCTCGTCCCCTCCGATGCGGCACCTGATCCCATCCGGCTTCTGAAGCCGCGGCCTCTGACGCCAAATTCCGGCGCCGGGCGGCATGGATTCCGGCGCCAACAGCGTCGGCGAGTCGGTGGGCGAGTCACCGGCGCCGGTGCCTGAGCAGGAGCTTGAGCCGGAGACGAAGCCGACCGAACCGGTCACCAAGGGCCGGGGGCTCCGCCGGTGGCGCCGTATCCCGCGCGAGCAGCAGCACCACGAGGGGTCCCCGGTGAGCCCTGTCGCCGCCGGCGCTGCCGCTGGCGCGGGTGACGACTTGGCAGCCCAGCTCCACAAGCGCCGCCTCGGCCCCGGCGCCGACGCGCCCAAGGGGAAGGAGGACGCGGTCGTCGAGGAGGTGGAGAGCTCGGTCGCGTCCGTGGAGTCCAGCTTCGTGCCGCTGGAGGCGTCCCCGCCGCCGGCGCCGACTAGGCTCGACCCGAATCTCGGCCACCTGATCGCCACCGCCGGCTTCTCCCTGGGCGCGGGCGGCACCGACTCGGACAACAGCGACGACCGGACCAGCAAGTTCTCCACGGCCGCCAGCGCGCCGCGCCACGACTTCTCGTCCGGCGGCTTCGGCCGGGACCGCGAAAGGACGCGATCCCGCGTCCCCGGCGGCGCGGCGCACGGCAAGAACCTGCGCGCTGCACGCGGGCGTGGCGCCAGTGCGCGCGCTGCCGCCTCCCCTGTGGAAGCGGAGAATTCGCGCTCCAGTGTTGAGTCCAACCTCCGCAGCTCAAACGTTGCTCATGCTCGGCGTTCCAGCGCCGGGATCAACAGCAACGGTGTTCACAAGGTTCTGTTCCCTGATGACCATCAAAGTGATGACGAGCCTCCGAGTGAGGTGAGGTATACCACCGGAGGTTTCTACAAGGAGAACGGGAGTGTAGTTGGGGGATTGGGGAACTGTGATTCTGATGCCAACAATCATCATATCTTTGATGAAGCAACCCACGGCAAGTTTCAGAATGGAGGGACTCGCGCAGGTCTTGATCCGTATGTTGAGTCGATTGCGTTGCTTCAGTCAGCACAGGAAGCACTTGAGAATGGTATGATCTTATTCCTGTCTACCAGTTTGATTTGTGAACTTGCCATTACATCAGAACTTGCCTATTAGATACAATTAAATCATATAGGAATTCTGCTCTTTGTGGAATTTCTTGTATCTTTGAAGAGATGGATTAATTGTTGTTTGATATGCTTGTTAAAGATCTCATTGTTTACTAATTTGCTAGTAGTTTTGATAAGACAAGAAATCCACTTTTCATTTCAGTTACGGGGTTAAGTTCTGCATCCTCAAATTACTATGAGCTTCATTTGTTTTGGCATTTGCATAGTGAGATTCATTAGTAAAGATTTGTAATGTGGCCTACTCTATTTGCTGGGAGGGATGAAATGAGCAACTGTTGTACTTGATCGATCATTGATTGTACAACAAATAAAGGAATGGTGTTTGCTTTTGACAAATTTATTTCAAGTCATTCCATGCTTCTTTTCATGCCCAGTGGTGGTTAATTCAGTACTTCATCACTGTTTCAAAGAATTTGCTTCAGTAGAAGAGTTTGTTATAGTAGGTGTAGGAAGTATATTGTAAGATGTAAGGGCATCTCATTAAATGGTCCTTGTTTGGTCTTTTTTAGCTGCAATATGAGTTGGACAAAGCAAAACATGCTTTATTCAAAAGCTAATGTAGACTTTTTTGCTACTTTGACATATGACAGCCAGCAAGCAGTTAATTAGTAAAATGATCAACCACTTAATTCAAAGGTTTTGCTATCTTTTATTCAATAATACCAATGCTACGATAATTAACTGCCACAATTGTTGACCTGTTCAATATGTGAGACACCTTCCCTGAATTTTCTTGTGCTGTGACATGCTGTGCTCTTTACAATTTTCAGCTGAGACTGAATGGCTTACTCGCTTCATCATCTCCTACTTCTGAGAAGTGGAGTATTAATTGTCTTCGTCTAGTATTTTTCCATTTAGCTATTCTAGAAGCCTTTGTAACTTTGAAATATCACCCTTGCGCACATGGGCGGGTCTTATAACAGAGCAACAACTTATGCGTATTGTACCTGTTCGGAGAAATCTAATTTGTGGGTGCAAGCTAATCATATCACTGCTGTATGGTTATAGCCCATCAGTATATCTTTTATGATATGCTGAAATCTTCCCTTTTTTTGTACAAAATCTTTCTTTTTATTCCAAGAAAATTTCCGTTTGCACAGCCAAGTGTTTTTTCCAATAAATATTTGATGGTATATATTTTGCAGAGATCCAAAAGTTTGTGGAGATCAGAACAGAAACTGATGACAATTCCACAACTCACCAAAGTGAAACAGAATGGAGCAGCTCACCCCATCGTGACGAATCTGCAGAAGAACTAAGTGAGAAGATTAAGATGCTGGAGTCAAAGCTGGAAGAAGCAGCCATGCTCATCAGTGAGAGGGATTCAAAAATACATGAACTGGATGCACTCAACCAGATAAAACCACAGGATACTGTGACATCTCTGCAATCTGATCTAGAAAGTCTGCTCGTGGAGAAGATGGAAGCTGAGATTCAGTGCTTTATCCTTACAAGAGCTTCACTGGATTGGAAAACCCTGACAAATAATCAATTTGCTCTTTACGAGACGCAGAAATCCCTTACAGGGGATCAGAAATCCTTAGAAACTAAGCTGCGACACACCGAGAACAGGGCAATGATGCTCGAGGAGATGGTGGATAAACTAGAGTCACAGTGCAAGGAGCTCTCTGAGACTTCTGAAGTCCTTAAGCTGCAGGCCAGAGCAAGCAGAGCCTCCTTGTTCTGCTCCATCCAGTTTGTGCTGCTTTGCGTAGCCATGGGAACCCTCCTGGTTCGCTTTCTGCCCTCTTCTCCGGAGATTGTACCTACTTGAGGTTAGAGAATTCCGCCAGTCAGAGCCTTTGTGTAGACATTGTTGAAAGATTGTTTACTGTCATTTATTAGTCACAAATCTCCGTACAAAATTTTGCTTTTGTAACATCAACTCGATTTTGCTAGTAATCTCTTTATGAATTTACTGTACTTCAGGGTTCTCTGGTTCTGGAAATGTCACTTGCAGCTTTGCCCTTTGCCATGGCTGGCATAACGTTCACAGAGAGCTCTAGTCACCCTGGTGGTTCATGCTGGCATCTACCATATAAATGTTTTCTTTTTCAAGTCATGCAGTTGCCCAATATAAATGTGCTATACGATTTACATGCCGAAAATGACCGAAGTTAAAAAACACACACACATAGGGAATTACGTATGATTGTTATATTGTAATAGCTTACATACCCTCCACTTGCCAGTACGTTGCAAATGTACCTTTTGGTTTTCTGTATTCTGGAAATGCTACTTTGCTGTTTTTTCTATGGCCTGCGTGTTGCTCGCAAGTATGATGAGCCACGAGCTCCCAGAATGTACGTACCTAAGAATTTGTTCGATTAATCCGGAATTGGGATGTATATTAGAGAGGACTGATGGGTCCAACCTCGGGGATTAACTGAACAAGGCGTTAACAGGTTCTGCGGAACATACTGAAAGAGAAAAAAGTGGCTGAATACAGAGAAACATATATGAAGACCAGACCAAATTCGTGCGGCAATATACACACGCAGTCGTTGCACTACTAGTCCAAATCAACCAATATTTCCAGCATCAGATGCATGCATCACCAGACACCAAACACACACACAAACTTATCGAGCAGATTACAGGGCTAGCCCCGCTCATCAGAAGAAGTTGGGGTCGTATCCGTTGCTGGAGGTGGCGAGGATGTAGTAGGCGACGATGTGGCCGAGCGAGCCCCAGGCGAGGACGTCGACGAGGCTGAAGCCGACGGGGTCGTTGGACTTGAGCAGGCCCGCGTACTCCTTGGCGCGCTCGTCGCCGGCCTCGAAGTGCGTCTTGCCGTTCTGCATCGGCACCTGCTTCGCCACGTTCTCCCGCTGGAAGTTGAAGAAGACGAAGCGCCCCAGGAAGAGGGACACGCCCGTGCTCAGGCTGATCACCAGCGACGGGCTCAGCTCCGCGCGCGCCGCCACGGACCGCCGCGCCGGCGCCGCCGCGCGGAACGACACGCGCGCCGCCCTCGGCGACGGAGCCAGGCGGAGCCCGGCGACGGACGGCGGGGACAGCACGGCGGCGGCGGTCGAGGTGGCCATGGCTCGGCTCGCTGCTGCTGGTCTTGGGTTTCTGGTGCTCGGGATCGGCGGTGTTCCCTTGGTGATCTAACGCGTGGCTTGGTTAATGGAGTTGGGTATATAGCGGGGTGCTGACTTGGCAGATATGGTGGGGCCGCAGGAATGCGAGGTTAGTGGTGGAGAGCAGGAGGATTTGGTGGCGTGGCCATGGCGTTTCCCCATTGGAGGGAACAGGATAAGGTATCCCGTATCCGAGCCAGAGCCCCTTTTTTTCTCCAGCAGCGATGTCACCGTCTTCGCGTTAGGCAAGATCGCAAGAGGCAAGTATTACTTTGGTGCTCAGGGTGAATTCAGTGACTGTGAATTTCTGCGACGCTGCATTCTACTACTTGGCTGAGCTTGTTCACAACTTCTGGTGAAAGCAAAGTTCAAAGTACAGATTTACTAATTAGCTAGTGGTTCATTTCGATAAGCTGGAAAATCCCAGCAGGCCATTTTTCAGAAGATACTGCACTCAAATTGAGCCTATTCTCAGAGTTTCGCGTGAAAGTAAATCCACGGCGACGCCGACAGCAGCGCGTGTTCTTTACATTTCAAGAAACTTTTGCCATGCTCATCAGGAGGTTAACAGAAGAGTTTTAGCTGGTCACCTTGATGACCGATTTGCTACCCTTTTCCAGAATTCAAGTACACGTACATGCATATAAACTCCTCTGCGCAAGTGGTCATGAACACGGCTTGGTTACACGGTCACGGGCTCCCTGCATGCCCTGCCCAAAAGAGGCCACCCGCACCCGGGTCGTCTCAGCAGTACATGATCAACGCGGACACGGCCAACGCGGCCGCCAGTGCGGCAGCTGCAGCCGGCGCGGCGACGGCGGCGGCGCCGCTGGCCTTGTCGCCGGGCTGGACCTGCGGGGTGTCCTCGGGGCAGTCGAGGCCCTTGTCGCCGTCGTGGCAGGTGTTGGCGAAGAGCCCCGGCGGGTACTTGCCGTAGAGGTTGATGTAGCTGAACATGGTGGCGGCGCAGTTGGTGGTGACGTCGTTGATGTAGGTGGAGTAAGGGCACGCGAAGTCCTTGAGCGCGTCGCAGCACAGCGTCGGCCCGTACAGCGGGCCCTTGCACCGGCTCGTGATGATCGTGTAGTTGGCGCCCTCGAAGCTCACCGGGCAATCTGTGCAGTCGCATCACATCGCATTGCATTGCATTGCAGGAGATCGAGGCCAGATCATCAGAACCGGCCGGCCGGAGCTGATCGGAGAACACGAGATAGAGATGCTCACGTTACCTTTCTTGGCCTGCAGCAGGCTCCGGCCGGTGGTGGTGTCGCGCTCGTGCTCCCGCAGCGCGTCCTCTGCAATACATCCACGGCGAAAACAACGGTGTTCGTCGTCGCATTAACTAGCAGATCGACCACAAACCAACAAACAGATCGAAGACGTTACGGAATGTGACTGACTTGAGATGAACCCGGCGGCGGCGAGGCCGAGGACGGCGGCGAGCACGGCCGTGCGCAGCGCGACGCCTCCGCGGAGACCCATCGATCTCTGGCCGCACCTCCTCCTCCCCAATCGGATCGGTGGCCCTTCTCCTCCTCCGGTGCGTCCGTGGAAGAGAGAGGGAGGGAGAAGGAAGCGGCGGAGGAAGGTTGTGGCGGCGATGGTGCCCGGAGGACGCGAGGTGGGATTAACCGACGCAAAAGTGCGGTGGAAGAGAGAGAATGAGAGAGAGTGGTGAAGGGAGGAAGATGCGGGAAGAGGTTTAGCGCCGGCGCGCTGGCCGTTTCCCAAATGGGCATGGAGCGTTCCAAAAATAGCCGATGTTGTGAACGGTCAGAAATGTTTTTCATGAAGAAGACTCTGTACTCCAATGGCCTCAGCAGCTGCTGCATTTACAGAGGAGATGGCAAGGCAGAAGCTGTTTCGTTCAGCTCATTCTTACAGCCCATGGGGATCATAATGTGTAGCAAAAAATGGGGGCTAGTGCCTAGTGCTAGCAACTACACAAGCCAGCCGACTGATCATGTGCGTCAGCCAGCAAAATGGCGGCGTCATCTTTCACGCACAGGGCAACAAGAACTCTTGAGTCAAAAATGGCGCCGGCAGCTTCAGGCTCATCAGGTAATCCAGACAGCCTACGGCGCATGATCTTTACTCCTATGAACAGCAAAACCTCCTCTGCACAAGAAATCAGAAATTCACAATAGTATGTTCAGTTTCGCCAAATATAACATGAGGCAAGTTACCCAAACAAAATTAACAGAAAGGATGTAGTTGTCTTTTCAAATCGATAGACAATTGATAAATAATTGATCCAATTATATTGTCATGTTTTTTTTTGGCGAAGATTCAATTATATTGTCTAGTAAGTGACTGACTAGCTGCTGGAGGCAGTTACTTAGGCTTCAGTCCAGTAGTTTATTTCCGGCTTCAGTCATTCTCAAAAGAGATTGCATCAGACCATAGAAGCTTGGTTTTTATATATGGCAACGTATTCTATGAGAACTATGAGAACTCAAATCTGGGCTGCATGATCTTCAATACACTAAATATGGGTTTAACTAACTAGATTTATGTAGGCAGAGGATAGCCAACCGATTAGGCAATATAGGCTGCTTTGGGCCGACTGGTTGACTTGATCGGCTAGCCCTATGCTAATTGAGACTAGTCAGCTAGTCCAGTACTCAGTACCCAAGCTCTAAAGATTTGAAAACAATATTCTATTTTGATAAGTGAATTACCCTAACAACACTAGCCGAACGGCGCTGCAGAGCTTCCACAGTGTCTTCCAATTCCATTTGCTTCATAATGGCGGCCTGCAATGCCTGATCAAAGGAGGAGTTAGATTCGATGAGAGAAACCTCATCATGTATGTGGCCTGATGAGAAATCTCTCTGCAAGCACAAGGTGACTAAAATTGTAATTAAAGTTGATGATTGATGAACAAAGTATACAGATCAGTCAGAAAGCTGAAAAGGTACTGGAAGGAAGCAAAAGCATATCGAGTTGAGGGCCTACCAGAGATGGAAGATTTCTAGCTCCATCGAGTAATAACGAAAGTCAAAATAAATGTAATGGGAATTGTTGTGATAATGCAGGTTTGCACAGGAAAGATCTTTTGACTGATCTAATATTCATGGCATTCATATCTTATAAATCTGCAGAATATTGAGAGGGCAAACAACTTACTGTCTTTGTCCTTTCCAGATCAGTTTCAAGTGATTTTATCCGATCGAAAGACTGCAATAGTACAAGTTCCTTATCCTTTGGCATATCTGGAGGTTTGCTCATCAGATGATTGCACAGTGCCTCAAGCTTTTCAAGGCGCTGTAAACAAGCACTCACGGCCTCTTCTCTTACAGTTTCACCCTTTGCTTGCTCTGCTGCAGCATAAGAATGGATATTTTCTAGCATCCTTTCTTGTCTACAGACAAAGAAGTGAAAGAAGGACAATATCCTGATCAAGACTGTTGCCAACCCTCTAGCAAGATCCTTCAAAGTCTTTACAGCAGAGCTACCGTGCAGAATAAGAGAAACGTTCCCTGAAATTAATTACGAGAGGAACAATAGTTTGCAAGCAAAGTTAGAGAGCAGCAGTGAATCAAGTGTATGAAAGAATAGAATGTGGGCAGAAATGACAAAGTCAGACAAGAATTATACTAAGAAACATTTGTTAAAATAAATGGGCAATTTTTACTGTTGTAAAGGTGAAGAGAAAATTTGAAACACTAAAAGCGCGTTTTGAGAGTTCGGGGACCTAGATGACACACCCACGCAAATTTAGGGACCGCCCATGCACTTCACTCTTATATTTTGGATGACACAAATGACAAACCTTATATCAGAGTAGAAAACAAGAGATCAGATACCTAAGTAATGTAGCCATCCAAAGGTGGAAAAATGTTTCTGACAGGCCAATTGGATCGGCACCTTCTCCGATTGCTGGGTACCCTGAGGGGATCCAGGATTCATATCTTGGAGATGCTTACTGTCAGAACTATAGGAGGTTGAAGAATCTGATCCCTTAACCTAAGGAAAACATTCCAAATCAGGTCACAGCTCACTGAAAGTACCATCTATACACAATGTTGCAGCAACTGGGACAATATAGAACGAAGGTCATGCTAGCTAAGGCAAACAATGATTCCATAAATTAGCATGTTCCATACCTCTTCGCGGACTGGGGTAAGAAAACTGTGGTCGGAACTCTTGTGAATAACTAATAAACTAGCATCATCAACATCTGACTCAGATTCGGCATTTGATACGTCACTGAGCATACCCTGCTACCAGAAGAAATAATATGTTGACACCAGTGTCCGCGTAAAGTCAGCGGTATAAAACTTTTTAAAGTTCATAATGGGCTAATAAACTGGAATTTCAGAACCTTACCTTTAGGTTTTCTGCCCTTAGGGAAGAGCCACTTCTTTCATATCCGTCAGAAATTTGTTTGGTTTCTCTCATACTACCACCACCTTCCATACTATGTATCAGCTACAAATGAGAATTTTCATATTTGTAAGTACTGAAACACAAACAATCATACTATTTCGAATTCCCCAAACATTTCACTACTTTTGTGGAGCAGGACCATTGCATATATTGAAAAAGCAGGAACCTGTGTAGGACATAGTTTACAATGTACCTTCAAAATGGCAGGATCATTCCATGGCCCCTTGTTAGACCCAAGGCAACCGCCCTTGTCACTACATGTGCATGAACCGCCAAGAAACTCCGGCAATTCACTGTGAAAACACAAAAATATAGTCAAAACATGGTAGGCCAATTATGCAGCCTTAAGAATTTAAACAAAAATATCGCCAGAACGCCATAGACAATAAGTTGGCACCTACCTTGAGTCAATAACTTCGATAAGCCTGTTCTGGTAGTTTGAACCAAGAACCTGAACAGATGAATGCATAATAACTAAATTATTTTTCTGTGGCATGCGTAGCCATGAAATGTGGACCGCCTTAAATGTTAAGTTATGGAGCTTACATGAATCTTGGAAGAAGTTTTTGGGTCCAGAAATCCTTTAACACTATTCCAGATCAGCTTGAATCCACTACCGGCATTCACAACATACATCTGATGTAGTGTCTGCAGATTTATCATCACTTAGAAAGGCTGCTCAACCAGAAAACAATATGCCACAGCCACATTCATTGCAAAGGAAATATACCTCAGGATAGTAGTCACTGTCTATTTTTTGCATGCGTTGAACAAGCTCCCTCGCAGTCTTTGAGAAATTCTTAAAACCCTGCAACATCAGCAAGAAACCAAATTGACAACAAAATCCAACAGTACTGACAACAGACATATGAAAAATGAATGTTGTGGCCCAGTCATTGTGCCATTAGCATACCACACCATGGACATCTAATATGGTAGTGGTGGAATCAATGTGCCTTTTTGCTGCTAATGTGCAGGCAGGGAACTTCTCCCGGAAAGCCCTCTCGAACTCCTGCACATGGTACTTGATGTACCGATCCACCGAGGTGATCTGCATGAGCTTGCTCGGATCAACTTTGCCAAGCCTCTCAATGTATACCGGCCGGCCTTCCCGGTCGACACCATGGTAGCCCTGAGGGTAGTACCGGAGCACATCATCGAGCTCGCTGAACTCAAAATCCTGAAGGAATTTATCCCATCAGATATCCATCAAGAATAAACTAAAAATCAAAGAGGCTTGGCAACTTCTGAAACGAAACTGTGTGTGACTCCGAACTCTGAAAGTCTGTGATCACCTCCAAGATTTTGTCGGCTCCAAACTCTTTCCTCCATCTCAGCATCTCTGCCCACATTTGCGTAGCTTTCTCTGAATCGAACTTCCTGGCCTTCAGAAACCTGCATTGATCATGACATGAAGCAAGACGAACCTATTAATTGCAATTGGGGGGGATCACTAAAAATAAGGGTTTCCCCCCTTCACAAATCGAACCTCAGCATCATGTGGTAGTCGTCGTGCTTGTCGGGGAGGAGACCTTGCGCGGCGAGGCGGTCGCGGAACGCGGCGACGGCGCGCTCCTCCTCGGCGTCGCGGACGTCCTCGATGGAGATGGCGGCGGGGAAGCGGAAATCGGTCACGCGGCGCCTGGCGCGCTTCTTCCGGAGAGCGTGGATGGCCTTCCGCGGGAGCGACCCGATCTTCCGCCGGCGCCGGTCGTCCTCGGAGTTCGGGTCACACAGCGATATCTCGTGCTCGTCGGCATGGCTCACTGCAGAGCACAGAACGCCGCGTCAGTTCCACTGCTTCATCAGCAAAGAAACGCAAGAGAGATGCCAGCCTTACTGAGAAGAATCGCGTTGTTACCTGACATTGTTGCGATTCCGCGATCAACTTGAGATTAAGCGCAGCACTGCTCCGAGCTCTCGAGATCAAATGGCCAGTCCTAATTTAAAGGGCACCAACCGGCAAGAAGCCAAGAACTGCAAAAATGGCATCTTTTTACAGGCTGAAAGTGGGAGCAAAAAGCGGAAACGAACAAATCCCTGGCGCGAGTGTGCTCTGTCTCCTCTAAAAAGGGGTTTCCTGTTCAAACTTGCTAGAGAGGAACTTGCATCTGCTAGATATGAACTTGTAAATCCCCATCCAATAAATGGCTCTACGTTTATGCAACGCAGGAACTCCGAGAGAAAATGTAGCAAACAATAACTGATGAAATAAACAGCCCAACTATTATTTCAGTACCAATGTAAGTACGACATATCATCCGTAGAACCAACAAATGCAGAACCCCAAATACCAAAAACTCTCATTTCTGGACCCAGAACACGAGATCCTTGTAGCAACTAGTGGAGCGCCTGCCAATGCCTTACCGGCCGCCGCGTTGTAGCTCCAGGTCGTCGCCGCGGCTCGGTGCTCCGGCGGCCTCTCTACTAGCTCCGGCGCGACGGCTGCGAGAGTGCGAAGGGGCAGTTGGTGGCCGGACTCTACTTGTTTATATGTACCCGCACTGTTACGTGGGCGGCGTGCATGCCATTGCGTGCGTATACGGCGAGGGTGTGCACACGCAGGTGTACGTGTCGGTGGGGCCTCTTTCAATTCGGCGTCGCGCCGGAGGTTGCGCTAGAAAAATGGATGCCTCGCTTGCTTGCGACGTCGCGACGATGGCGCATCCGTCCCCTCACGAGGAGCCTCGCGTTCTCGCACGCATGGGCTGATGGGCTAGAGCGGAGCCGAAAGGGTCTGGAGAAACAGAAACCTTACGCTTTCTCGCTCGGTCACGGGGCACGGCATGGCACGCCGTCCCACTCCGGTGTCAGAATTGTTTATGGACCTGAGGGCTGAGGATGAAAAGACTCGAGGAGCATCAGGCAACGTCGTACGTATAATAAGAAATAACTAAGCAGCTCGATTAAGTATAACAATGTTCTTTCTAAGCAGCTCGATTAAGTACAGACAACGTTCTTTCTTCTCGATCGGTTTCATTACCCAGATGGAATCGGAGACAGAGCTCGTCTCCTTGATCGCAGTACTGATTAGACTCCGTCCCATGGCGAGGTCCATGGCTCCATGGAGTGGAGAATCTGCATCGACTTGCGAGACAGTGAGCAGCGACAGATAGCGGCATGCCTTCGGTCTCGTCTCGTCTCGTCATCGGACAAGAGACGCGTCAACCGGCCGGACCGTGCTCGCGCTAGGCACCAGCAGTATGCTAGTAGCTGACGTGCGACGGAGCGGGGAACCGTGCCGGCGGTGCCTTCCGAGGGTGACGACGTGATCGATTACCGTTCGAGTCAAACTCGCGGCTGGCGAGCGTGGGCCCATTCCCGGCGATCTATACGCAGTAGCACACCGGGACAAAAGATGCACATATATAACAGTAACGCTAGTCTTTAGACGGAGAGAGACAAAACATATTTAGAGGGGGTTTAACTAGGGTTTAGAGCTTTGGACTGGCGCTGTAACGGGGATACCATATGCATGCTGCTCTTGTCGTGTTACGGTGGGCTGTTGCCTCGTGACTGTACAGTGCTCGTGCTCCGCCGCACTGGACTATTTTTTTTAAAAAAATAGGGTTGTCTTTTAACAAGTTTTTCATATTTATCCCACTCACAAAACACACTTCTCAATACACTATTCATCTAAAATTACTCTTTTACTTCTTCCAATCTGAACACAGCATAGGAGTATATATTACTGCCTCAGATCTCACGTACCTGTTGTGTTCTCAAATCGGGCTGCGTTCAGATTCAGAGTAGTGGGTAGAAGTTTTAGATGAATAGTGCACTGGGAAGCGTGTTATATAAGTGGAATGAATAGAAAAAATTTGTTGGAGAAGTTTTTTTTTTTTTTGCTGAACATGAACACAGCCCGAGAATGTGTACGCGAGAGACTTCTTCGGACTCGGGTGGCATCAGGGCATGTGACTCTCTCGGCCTCTCGGGTACAGGCACAGAGAGGCACGTGCTGAACGGGTGCGCTTGCCGGTCCGGTGGCAAGGCAATGGCATGCGGCCACGGCCGGGCTTGGGGCTGGACCTCGACCAGCCGGCCGGTCAGTCCAGCTCAAGCTCGCGTTGCCCGCCCGGTCCGGAACGCCGGTAGGGGACCCTGATCTCTTCTGTCTTCTTCTTGGTTGGTGACAATGGTGAGCTTCGTTTCAGGGCGGACTGATGCGGCTGCTCGCCGGTGCTTGTCGCCTTGCCTGTGGACGCATGCACCGGAGTCCATGCAGAAAGATGCATGGCTCCGGTGGGCGCTGCGGCATGCATCTTGCAGGAGCAGAGCGGCTGCTGCTCTCGAACGCTCCAGCGCCTGGCAGTTTCTATGATGGCCGTGGCTGTGTTAAGATTGGAAGTAAAAATTACTTTTTCTAGATGAATAGTATACTGGGAAGCGTATTCTGTGAGTAGGATGAATATGAAAAATTTGTTGGAGAAGTACTTCTTTCCGAATCTGAACACAACAACTTTCCCTTTCCTGGGCGTGTTTAGTTGGTGAGGGAGAAAAAGAACTTTTTCTGATAAACGTGTTTTGTGAGAGAGATTAATAGTAAAATTGAAGAAAATTAAATAAAAAGTTTTTTAGAAACGTGTTTTCTGAGAGACACGGCCCTTGTGAGAAGAGAGTCTCGGCGTGTCGTGGCGCTGGCAGCTGACGGGTTGTTAGGGGCCATACAGAATCAGGTTTCCTCTCCAATTTGGGCTCTATGGGTCTTTAAGTCTTTCTTGTCTTCGCTTGGGATTTAATACTGGCATCTCTATCTCTTAATACTCGCAACCACGGTACACCGTACATGACTACATGAGTACGTACGCGTGCTCATCCCGCCGCGGTGTTGGCGTGTTGTTCGCCACGGTTATAGGAGGCGCTTCAACTCGATCACCCAGGTGAGAACTGAGAAGAGCCTTCAAAAGTTCAAATTACCCTCGGTCACTTCCCTGGCGCTGGCAGCTTCGTGCGTGTCGCGCAGCAGTGCCCATGTGCCGATGCGCGCAGCTGGCCAGGCCAGATGCGGCTCACTACACAGCGGCAGCCGGCATTGGCCAGGCCACCAAGCGTCCAGGCCCCCAGGACGAGCCATGGCCGCTCGCTCAGTCACAGCCGCGCGCGTACAAACGAAACGAACCTCTGGCCTGCCGCGCGACCGCCCGGCACGAGCGTCGGCTTTCGGGGCTCCCTGCACGCGCCCGCTTTCCGCTGCGGCACCCATGCACCACGCAGCAGCAGCAGCAGAGCAGGGCCCTGCCGCGTCACGGTTTTTTGCCGGGCCGGGCCGGCCGTGTCGATCAGCAAAAAAAAGTTAGCCCATATGCCTCGGCGCGTAGCTCTCCGTGCCGGGCATGTGTGCTCGTGCGTCCAGTAGCACGGCGCGCGTCTCGTGCGTGTGCGCATAAGCGCATGTGCCCATGCATGTGCAAGGGCGGGGGCTCGCTCCTCGCGTCGGTACGGTACGCCGTAGCGTTGCTCTTGCTGCTGCACGGCGAGGCACAGGCCGTGCGTGCCTGTTGCCCTGCCAGCGTTACGTGGCCTGACAACGTACACGTACGGACCTGACGTGCTGGCACCGTACGCTCGCCTGTGAGTGAGCGCCAAAGGAAGCTCCGTCGTCGTCGCTAATTAATGCACGGCTGGCCCCGGCCGGCCGGCGAAGGTGGGGAGAGTCAGCGGCTGGCCAAGGGTGTCAGCGCGCGGCCATGTGATTGCATATATGCCATGGCCAAAATAGAGCAGAGATAGTCAGAAAAGGCTTAACGGCAGGTGTTAACCCCCGTGTATGTCCTGGTGGATCCGATTGCGCATGCCGGCATGCGTGCAAGTGTGCAACCACGTATTCGCATACGCATCGCATCGGATTATGCCAATGCACGCGGGCGATCGAGCGGCAGAGTTACCAACGGCCACAGCATCAGCACATGGCGACTATACCGGCCTGCCACGCCGCTGTGCAATGACGGCGTCTCGTTTGATCCATCATCCATGGCTATTTGGCCAGTGAGCGCATGCATGGCCCCGCCGGGCGCGGTGATCGGTTTCGGCGATACGAGGTGCGCCTGGCCATCGCGCACTACCGGTGGCATGTCCGTGTATGTGCAATGCCTCCAAGTTTCGAGTTCCAACGATACCTAACAACCTGTCACGTTCTGGACCCTCCACCTCTGTAGCTTGCAGATGCATCATCGGTTTCTGTTTACTTCTTTTCGAGATAACTCCGGTTTCTGCTTACTTGTAGATGCATCGTCTATTCGTCTTTCTTGTTTTTTTTTTTTAAGACAGCGAGAAATTGTCCAAGCTCACTTTTTTCCCATTATAAAAAAAATGAACACAGTCGTTACCGGAGGCCCATGAGGGCATTGGACTAGACTCGTAGCTTGCATCTGGGCTCATAGCTCGTAGCTTGCATCTGGGCTCATTTATTTTCAGCCCTATTGAATTTTCCCTACTTCATTGCTCATTCATCGTCTCGCTCTTTCGAGCCTCTACCGCAGTACCGCCACAACACATTGCATGGTCGGATCAACCAGCCGACCATTTCCATAGACAAACGATCATACAGGTAAAGCCACTAGCATTTTTTTTTTAATAGATCATCACTCTAGTCTAGAGAGCACACACAGTGTACCAAACGAGTAAATAAGTACACATGGACACAACACAGATGCATTCCTTTTGTTAAGCACCTATTGGTATGATCATCTCGCATTCTCCCTCCAGGCGCTCAAACATATGAGCACACTTTGAATGTAAGTTAGCCCAACTGGGTTGGGGTAGATGTGATTTCACATCCCATCCATATTCTTTGATTTCTACTCAACTCGTTCTTTTTTTTTTTGTTATCATCGCTTTGAGGTCTGTGCGTATGTTTCTTTATTAAAATTGATATGCATTTTGTAAGTAGATGGGCCCTTTATTTGACGTTCCTCATTCAAGAGGGCACATACGGTCGACCAAATAAAAAACAAAGTAATCAACAAGCACACTAACACACGTACTTTCCCTCAAAACGAAGAAACAACACCAACACCGTGCACATGTGTACTATTAATAGCGTTGCATCACAAGTTGATAGCACCACCAAGTAAACACTCTTTACGCCGACGAGGAGGCGACCTTGTCGCTCTTCACCACCAGGAATAAGTCCGCGCGGGGCATGGCGTAGCAGATCATCACCGCGCCACCACCGGTCTTCACGTCGAGCAAACGGAACGCCGCCGCGTGCTCCAGGTTACAATCATCGGACGTGTCAGCAACGGCGTGGGCGTGGCACACGACCGTGGCGGTCGCCGCGTCCCCGCGCTCTCTGACGACGTCCGCCACGTACGCGCTCGCCGGACCGACGACCCTGCGGCACCCGTACACGGCGGCGTTCCTCCGGGCGTCGCCGGCGTGTTCCAGGGCCTTGGCGGAGGGGGCGGCCGTGGCGACCTGGCGCCGAGGCGAGGGCGAGGACTTGTAGTCGTCGTAGTTGAAGTTCATGGGAGGCGGCGGGTCGTCGCCGTCGCGGACGTTGGCGTCGTCGTCCACGTTTGGAGCGTTGACCTCTGCGTGCATATTTAATTAGCTACGTGCATCAGGGAGAGAGGCATTGTTGACTTGTTATATCCTCGATCTCATTGCAAGATGGAATTTTTGTAGTGATCACCGGCACGAGGGCGCAGGAGCTCGCGGATGGACTCCGGCATGGGCGCGTCGGGGAGGGTAGCACGCCAGAAGGCCTCCGGCGACGTCGTCCGAGCAGCATGCGTCGTCAGCTGCTTCCCGTGTGGAGCCTGATGAGGGTTAATCAAGGAACAAAAATAAGTGGGAGTGACAAGTCAATTTGCCACGAAACTGATGATATGAGGCCAGGAATGTGAATGCGCGTTTTTGAGTTCTGGAGCTGTGTATGCATTGTTCACCGTGAGAACCGTGACAACGATGACGAGGAGGAGGAAGCACGCCATGGGAGCCGGCTACGGCGACAAGCGAGCCAAGCAAAACCTCACACGCTCCTTGAGCTGCCTGTAGGACTTGCGTGCTCCTCGAACTTGGTTGTGGATGCGTGAGGAAACCGTAGCACCTGACCAAATTTATAGGCGGCTGGACAAGTGGAGATGGTGCTCGATCGAGAGCGATGTGGAACGAACTGAAATGCGCCGGGAGAATAAAATCCCGGCGAGATGAGTAGATGACGATGAGGGTGAGGACGAGAGCGACGAGGAACGGACGCTCGAGTCATCCTCTGATGGATGCGATATGCGCGACATGGAGCTGGGACTTGGGAGGGAGGAATGATGGCGTACAAGCTCCTGCTGCGCCCGTGTGGCCGTGTCGATCAGAAGAGTGAGCAAAGCACACGGGCGATCTGCTGCTGGTCGATCGGGTGGACGGCACCGACAGATCGCCTGATGACGGCGGCGCATGCATGGTAGCGATCGGAATATAATCTTTGGTGACGTTCGTGAACTGCCACCGTGCCGCGTCTCCGCGCGGGAGCGGGCCGACGACGCTACTCACGAGAGGCCTTAGTCGAAAGATGGGCCAGATGTGTTGAAGAAGACACCACGCCCATGAGAATTTTCTGTTATCTGTCCCTGCGAAAATTGGATAATCTTGGTGTTGTAATTCCTTTTCTCATCCTCCCACTAAACCTGGTCTTCTCTTTCCTATCCTTGTCCTTAAAGATGGTGCATATCAAAATCAGGTATGTGTCAGACTTTCAATTGTGCCCAAAATCCATTTCCCAACGTAAGTAACATCGACATGTGTAATCGACAACCCAACAACAAGGACGCATGGCCCATTATGAGAGCAAGGCCGACGAGCCCAACTTGGGAAGACGGCAGCAAATACGGACTTTTTAGCTGCGTACAATACGTCTTCTGCTCCCCTGCTTGGTACCAACATTTTCTGGGAAATATAGCCGTGCTATGCATCACAGTGACCTCAGCAATAATGGAGGCAAGAAAGTCCGAGGCAACGACTGCAATCTCACTGACGCCGAGAATAACGCCATTCATATCAGGTTTATTTATAATGTTGCACAAACCATCATGCCCCGTTTGGCCGTTTCCAGGTTCCAAGTATTTGCACTTGCACGTCAACAAAGTCAGGTCAATCAGCTGGGCATAACATAAAGACACCAACAACACACAGGCAGCAAGAGCGGAAGCAAAACCAAGTCACTCGGTGATCAGATAAAAGAGGAAACAATGAGGGCAGGGCAACGACAGTAAGACGAATTCCACATTCAACTACAAAACCATCTGGATATGAAGTATACAAGCGCTTCAATGCACCTAAGAGTTTCTATACGTTTGGGACCCACTAATCCAAAGATCAAGCCAGCTCCAACCAAATTTCCAAGTACAAAAAGAAAATGTTGTACAGCAGATTAGATTCAACCTGAAGCAAAAATGAGCAGACTAAACATAGTATAGTACCACACATTTTTCTTACTATGAGTACAAGGTAACATTGGTATGATTCACATTCACTGCATGTAAGTGTTCCTACTGATTTTAGAATCCAGTTAGGCAATGGCAAGCCAGCTCAAGCCAAATTCACCTAATACCGAACATGTACGGTGGTATGAAAAAATAAATTGGAAATCGGCAGATTAACATGGAATTCTCCTAATACCAAACTAGTTACATGCACTCCTGCATGAGAAGCACTACATAACATGGAATTTCACAAAAGCAAGGCTGAAGACATTTCCAAACATCATATGTCAATAATGATTCCAATAAAACCAATTAGCTCCATGAAAGTAAAGAGGCCAATAAAACCAAATAACATCACGCACTTTGGTAATCAGATCTCAGCAATCACCAAGCTCCAATGGAGAGGGGAAAAAACCTCAACTATCACTAAATGTTTAGAGACAAGAAGTACCGACAAACATCAAATACGCATGACGTGTAAGACCAATGCATGTAGATGATACCAATGGCTCCATATGAGTAGTTGTGACGTTAGACTAAATCGATGGAAGAAGAAAACATATACAAACACTGTGACTGATTTGGTGACCAATGGGCTGCTGGGAAGGCGCACTTGCACCCCAGTGGTCTGTAGTGTGAACACTGAAATACCAGAAATTGGAAAATAAATTATCCTTTACGCATGGCTGTACGATTCTCCATTGCAAGCTCCAATTGTTTCCATTCCTTATATTATATGAGTGCATAACAGAAAATGCAAAAAAAATGCAAATACACAACCTACAGTTTAAGGCAATGGCTCTTCCATAACTAGGACACTAGTCATCACCGCAGAACTAGCTGATCAAAAGGAATGAAGAAATGGTGCTTAAACATGAAAAGTTTCTAGAGAAAGAAATTTGAAAGCTTATAATATCCAATGAAAGACTAGCTTGAAACAAACATGAGTAATGTGTTAACAGAAGGAGCCTATCTAAAAAAAGAAAAAAAGAACTAATGTTTTTCCACTTAACTAGATGACGAGATACACACACAAACAAAACAATTTAACCAATCAGATACATTCACCAGTTTGTTTATTAAATGATGCCATTACATGCCAAACTGCCATTAGATACATCACAAAAGATCAAAACTTGAAGAACACTCTTCAGAGTTCAAATCTTCTAAGCATTAAAGCTTGTTAGTGTCAAACACT
The DNA here is from genome assembly GCA_015342445.1 of Digitaria exilis. Taxonomy (NCBI): domain Eukaryota; kingdom Viridiplantae; phylum Streptophyta; class Magnoliopsida; order Poales; family Poaceae; genus Digitaria; species Digitaria exilis. The sequence goes on from JACEFO010000112.1 coordinate 2,288,562, forward strand.
GGCTAACTAAATATAGACTAAACACAACATATCGACTTCATGACACACAACTAAATATAGGATAAACACCATAGAGCAACTTCATGACACATAACTAAATATAGGATAAACGTGATAAAGCAACTTCATGACACAGCCACATTTTAGTAAGAGTGTTGCACAGAAAGACGAAAAACAGAAATTGCACAATAATTACCAGACAGGCACACACCCGCGTACTACTAGTCAGACTACAGCATCGGATGACTAAGGTTTGGGCATACACTACCAACCAAACCAAAGGGCTTCCCCCCATTACAACAATGTTTTACCCGGGATTCTAGAATGAAACAGCTCAATTCTTAAGCTCTGGGGGAGGCCTATTAATCATCAAAGTCTTATTACGCGGCAACAACAACAGTAGCAGCAACTACAACAGTAACAACACAACACAATACAGCAACACATTCTGCGCTTAGGAAGCGATTAAGAAGGCGATGATAATACATTACTCATCACTGCTGAGGGACATAGTAGTAGGCGAGCGGGTCGGTAGCAGGCATGCCGGCGGCAGGGCGCGGGATCCCGGCAGCCGCAGCCGCAGCAGCTGCGGCGGCGGCGGCGTCGACATCCTTGGCGTCATCGCGCGGCACGATGTCGACGAGGAAGTCGAACACCTCGGTGCGGGCGATGGCGGCGGCAATGTCGGACTTCTGGAGCGTGCGGCGCTTGTTCTCCTCGGCGTGCGCCCAGCCGCGGTGGGTGAGCTCGAGGATGAACATCTCGCAGGCGCGCGCGAACACGACGGGGGCCTCGGCGGCGATCATGCGGACGTCCTCGTCGGCCTTCATGATCTTCTTGATGCGGGCGAGCGGGAGGTTGTGGTTCTTGAAGTCCGTGGTGGCCTCGATCTCGCGGTACTGCTCCGTCCAGAACATCTGCAGCTGCTGCTGCGCGGCGGCAGCTTGCTGTGCCGCGGCGGCGGCGGGGGGCGCGTAGAGCTGCGGAGCGTAGGCGACCGCGCCAGGTGCCGCGCCGGGAGGGTAAGCGGCCGGAGGGTAGGCAACGGGGGCGCCCATGACTGGGGGAGGCGGAGGGGTGCTGGATTTGGTGGGATCCATGGAGTTGGGGGCTGCTAGGGTTGTGGCCTGAGACGGGGAGGAGCGGATTTGGGGACGGAGCAACACTGGAAGAGGAAGGGGACGGTGGCTTCCAGCTGGTGATTTTTTTTTTCCGAGGTGAGAGTTTGGACTTAACAGCAAGACAGCACGCCTCCTCCGTTCTCGCTCTCTATCTGAGACTTAAGCACTATTTTTTTTTCTTTTTCACTTAGCTAATACTCGATCCGTCCTAAATTATCAGCATTTTTAAGGTTAAAAAAGTCCCAAATTAAGTGCACAGTGGACGGTCATTGGCCCAAAAATGTTCCAACTTACCGTTCACAATTTTTACATTGGTTTCATTTATCAAAACTCAGCAGCCCATTTATCCTTAGCCAACAAACATTTAGCTTCTTTTATTTTTTGTACTACTTGTTCTAGATTGGTGTTTTTTTTCTTATAAAACATATTAGAGAGTGTAATATACTGCATGTAAGAAGAAGGGGACCGTGCCTTTGAGCAGACAATATTTTCGGAGATGCGAGAGATCGTTAGTCAAGCATCCGTCCTTTGCTCTCGGTATCTGTCTCGGTGAGAGACTGTTTTTTTCCGCACTTCGCTTATAGGCTTGTATTACTTACTTTCATCATGGAGTGTCTACCTCTCACCCTAGATGGAATTTACCCTTTCCTCACTCAAAATTTTTACCATTGGATCTAAAATCTTATGGCTTAGATCTATTCCGTCCCAACCCTAATCCCACCTCCTCTCTTCCTCTCTCTCCTCTCCTCCTCCCCACCCGTCGCCGCCCCCTCCCCTGCCCCGCCGCGGCCGCCGCCTCCCCTCCGGCGCCGGTGGACTAGGGCCGCGCCGGCCCCCGCACCAACCACACCCCCGCCATCACGCCGCCCCGCCGCCGCCTCCGACCGCCGTCGTTGTCCTGCGCCCCCGCCGCCACCCAGGCCCAACCGTCATCCTCCACCGCCCGCTAGGCGGCGCCACCGCTGCCGCCCTCGCCGCTGTCTCAGCCGCTGGCCACCGCCAGGCCGCCCGCCCGCCCCCTGGCCCTCCTCTAAGCCCGGGGGTGAGGATGGCCCCCCAACAACACCGGAACTCTAACCTGCCGAGAGTTTGCTGGAGCCTCGCCGGAGTTGGAGAAGATGATAAAGGTAGAGGATAAGGTGGAGAGAGGAGGAGCAAATCTGAGTCATCCACTCTTTTAATCCAGTGGTCACAAAATCCGAGTGAGCAAGGCCTCTAAATTACTCAAGTGATATTTAGCTTTCCTTTTTTACACTCCACTTGACAGTTTGACACATGCATGTGCAGCAGTTACAATATAAAATAGAATTCTGTTTATATCAAACGAGTGAAACTCGATACTATTTAGATAAGAAAACTACAGTATATGCCTTTATTTAATTTCCGTTCCTAATATCGTATCCACTAGAAAAGGATGCGGCGTTGCCGCATATAGCCAGTGGATGTACTCATTGTATTTTTTTTTGTGTTTGGTCATATAATTTTGTTTGAAATAAATGTCAGAGCGTGTTCTTCCCATGAAATCGCTCTGTAGAAATATTGTAGAGTTTGGAATGTTGGGTATCTTTTATTTTGAAGTGTATATTATGTTGAAATATGAAAATTTATGCAAGAGAAGTAAGAAGCATTGAATTATATATCTTGTGTATGAATTTTATATGTTTTGGTATTTAGTGCAATTTTTATATTGAAAACTTGTTTATTTGGAATCATTTTTTAATTTAAAAGTGTTTTGGTATTCGGATGTTAGCTATAATGGAGAAATTAAAGAAGTGAGTCAGATATTTCAAGTTTGCTTTACAATATATTTGTTGATTTTTCAAATTCGTGTTGGTGGTCATATACCTATAATGGGGAATTAGAAAAGTGAATTTGATTTTTTTAGTTTTCTGCAAAGTATGTTTTTAGTTCTAAATTTTGAGCCGCTTTCATGGTTATTTTTTTTATTTGGGGGATGGTTTGGTGTCTAAGTCATGAACGAATCTTATACAATCATTTTGAGTTTAAAATTTTTAACGTACCAAATATTTAGGTTTTCTATTTTAATTGTTTTTATTGAACACTTCTTAATTTGAGGATGTTTTGATATCGAAATCGTAGGTACGTCTAGTCGTAGATAAATATGTACGAATGGCAAAAGTGTTTAGGGTTTAAAGATATGCTATATAATAAATTTTAGGTTTAAAGTTGTAAGAAAATTTTATGGTGGTTATGTTTTGGTTCAAAAGTGTTTGGTGGCCAAATTGTACGTATATGGAAGTAACCAAAAGAATGGATTGTTGTGTGATTTAACCGAAAGTTGAGAGTTTTTCCAAAAACATTACTGTGAGAGGAAATGGATGGCGGGTTGATTCTAGGAAAATATGGGGGGTTATTTGAAAATGTGGTTGGGCAGGTGGTGGTGGACCGCGGGTTGATTTATTCAAAATACGAGGGCTTCCTTGAAAGAAATACTGAGAGAGGGAGTGGACTGCGGGTTATATTTCTTTAAAATTGGAGGGTGTTTTTGCAAAGTTACCGAGAGAAGCACAATCTCGGCCGTCTATCCGGCCGATCCGACGGCCGGAAAAAACGGCCGACGTGGCCACTCTCCCCGGCCGTGGAATTGGCCCCGTTTCGTACGTAGAGATCGAAATCTTTACATATAAAATACTCAGATAATATCTTGTATATTTGGGCCATTTCGTGTAGTGTTGAGCAAGCGAGATAAGCCCTGGCTTGCTTGCCGAAAGCTGTTGCACTCCGAAGGGAAAAAGTCTATATCACCTCCCAACCTATGGAGAGTGGACTACATTATCCCCCAATCTATGAAAAGGTCTATATCACCCCCCAGAACTTCTCAAAACCGATCAAATTACCCCTGAAGTAAATTTGAAAAATCATATTAAATCATAAAAAAATCATAAAATGAAAATTCCAATTGTGTTGGACTCCAAATGAGTAGATATATACGCTGAACATATAATATGATATATTTTAATATATTTTTTTACTACTACAGAGAAAAACATAGATCTAAAGCTATAGTGAAAAAATATACTAAAGCATATCATATTATATGTTCAGTGTGTATATCTACTCATTTGGAGTCCAACACAACTGGAATTTTCATTTTATGATTTTTCTATGATTTACTATGATTTTTCAAAACTGCTTTAGGGGGGTAATTTGATCGGTTTTGAGAAGTTCAGGGAGTGATGTAGATCGTTTCATAGGTTGGGGGGTTATGTAGTCCAACCTTTATAGATTGGGGGGTTATATAGACTTTTTCGCACTCCGAAGTCCCAACCAATTGTCTGGCAAATTGTCCACTTGAAGATGACATTTTGCCAACTATCCTCCACAGAACCTCCCTAAAAAAAAAAATCCTCCACCGCTAAAAAGCAGTAGGCAAAGACGCAAAAGTGGACCTGCAGTGCTGGACATTACATCTCATTTTCTCATAAGTACTACTAGTATTCAAGACATCTAATAGATATTTTTGCAGCTATGAACACGGCGAAATTTACAGAGGAATGATCAAGCAGGAACGCAGGGAAAAAAAAACAAAGAAGCTATAAGAACTCAGTTTCCTCAAACGAAGCATGATCGAAACAGGCACGGCCTCCCTCTTATTGCCTTCACAAAGGGGAGCCTGAGCCTACCGAACACGATCCATGGCGACATGATCGCGCTCATTCTCTCACACGAACTCGCTATAGAGACGTGGTCAAACGGGGCGCGTGGGGCGGCTAGTCGAGGCAGGTGCCGCAGATGCCGTAGCCGCCGCTGCAATCGGGCCCGGTGCCGTCGCAGATCCCGTAGGCGCCCACGAACACGGGGCTCCCGCGGCTGCCGCCGACGCCGCCCCGGCGCTTCCTCCCGCGCCTCCCGTCCTCCCCGCCGTCGCCGACCCAGGAGAAGATGATCCACGACACCACGGACAGCCACAGGATGATCGCGCAGTAGAGCGCCTCCCCTCCCAGCCCGCCCTCCGACGTGCTCAGGAACTGACGGTCCGCCACGCCCATCTCGACCCCTTCTCACGATCGAGCTGCTGCTGCTGATCCCTATCCGGTGGGTGTGAAGAAGCATACCGCCGGGGCATGGGCGCTGCCTTTATAGCCGCCGCCCCCTACGCGAGGTCGTGTTGGGGTTGGGTTGGGTCGTGTCGGGTTGGAGTGACGCGAGGCGCATCGGCGAGCCGAATAGCCGATGAGCCATCCACATCCGCGCGCGCCGCCACGGCGGGAAATGGGGGGTGCCGTCACGGGCGGAAACGTGCGCGTGCGGCGCGGCTCCCTTGTTTGCTTTTGCTTAGCGGAGAGGTGTTGGCTCGGTAGGGTCGGTTGGTCTGCCACTAACCTGTGGGCGAGGCGTGCTTGTGGAAGCGATTCGTCTCCGGCGGCGCGGCCGTGGCATTATCTTATTGGAAACGATGCCTGCGATCACGTTTCGGCGAGGGGATTAACGAGGGGGGGGGGGGGGGGGGCACGCGCGTACGTACGTACGAGTTGGCCGAGTCAAGTCTCGTGGCGGTTTTTTGGTTCTTTGGAATTGAATGCGAGACGTGGACTTGGGGGCGAGGCAGGCAATTGACGTGTCGTATCGTATAGTGGGCAGGCATTCGAGTGGTTGAGCGACTGGGAGTTAAGCTAAGCAATAATCTTGATTGTGTGTAAAGATGTCGTCTTTGACGTCGCAGCCGTGCCGGATCCGGATGGAATTGGTGATGGTGACGCCGTGACGGTGGTGGGTTGCTTAGGAAGTAAGGAACGGTGATGATCGATCGTCGCCGAAGAAGAGCCACCCGATCAAGTGGCAGTCGCAATAAAGTTTCTATCGGTGGCTTAGGGAGGTTTATCTGATGACTGGCGAGGCAGCGATCCGAGGGAATCTATCGCAGAGTGAGAGAGCAACCGACAAACATGTTCGTCTGCGTCGGGCGAAGTTTCTCCCTTGTCTCCTGGTGCCCACACCATCTACAGCCGCAGCCTGCGCTCTGCGAGGTGCAGCGAACTGGAGCGCGGCTCATGTCCAGGCCCGAGGTCAAGTCAATCCTCGTCCTAGGTGTTACCACAAGATGAAGCCTGTATTCAGATGGAAGGGAGAAAAAGTACTTTCTCTTCTAGGAAGCGTGTTATATGATGAGGATGGATAGGAAGGATAAAAAATGAATTTTTTGAGAAACACATTATGTGAGAGGAATAAATAGGGAGTAAAAAGTAGTTTTTTTCAACTGAACACAGCCGAACTCACAACCCATCTGCATGATGTGCTGGCTTCTCTGGTTCTCTCGGGCTCGGTCTTGTGTTGATCAAACTGCTTCACGGTTCGTCAGACGGTTGATGTGTCCAATTTTCAGGTAAAAAACTCGTTACATGCGTGGAGTGAACTGAGGGTAGTATCGTGGACGGAATTGACTGTAGACGAGTCCTAGTATCTTCGATGAATTTTGAATTGGACTGGCTGTCTAGAATTGACCGAGGACGCTTGCAGTTCCATGCATTGGCGTTTGCCGTCCTTGGCCAATGGCCAAGAATGATCATCGAGTCGTCATAATAAGGAAGGTAATTTTTAGGTAAACAGAGAGCTCTGTCAAAGCGTGAATGCTTGTATCGCAGGGCAAGCGAAAGCTGTTGAACCTGAGGGAGGAATACACACAGCCCAAGCCCATGGCACACCAGACCAAAGCTGTTGAACCTGACAGCAGCCAGAGTTGCATCATGGGCTTGGGCAACCAAAGTGTGCCATGAGCCCATGCGTCCTTCCGTGGTGATCCTGGGCCCCAAAACGGGCTGTCCATGATTGAGGCAGTTGAAAACTCGAAATATATATAAGCGCCATTATTTTTCATCCATGTAGATCAGTGGACACCAATCTAGTACTGGCACACATATGCGAACAATAATAATTTGTGATGGGATGAAACAAAACAGAGCAGCCCTAATACAAGCAGGCAAGTAATGCAACCAACGGTTTCTCAAAAAAAAAAAAAGTAATGCAACCAACGCTATTCCTCACAATAATACGAGTGAGGCAATAGACAACATTACAAGACTACCTATACAAGAAAAAAAAACTATCCACAAAGATCCTGCCAATCCACTCTAACAGCCGCCGCATCCGCCGCCACCACCGCATCCGCCGCCGCCGCATCCCCCTCCGCCACCACAGCATGCACCACCACCACCACATCCCCCGCCGCCGCACGCGCCTCCGCCATGGCTGCCATGCCCTCCGCCGCACGCGCCTCCGCCATGGCCGCCATGATGGCCTCCGCCGCATCCGCCTCCGCCGCCGCTGCTCCCGCAGGCCGAGGCAGCACTAGCGGCAAAGTACGCGGCAGCGTACATGCTCGTGGTGTCACAAACCGTCCCTGATGACCTCGCGGTGCCGCGGCTCGCCGTCGCCGGCTTCGCCGCCTTCGTGGCCGCCGCGGCGGGCTTCTTCGTCCTGGGGAGCTCGTCGTCCATGTCGTGGGAGTGGCGCCCGCAGATGAAGACGGCGAACGAGACGACCAGGACGGAGAACACGACCACGCAGAGCCCAATGAACCACGAAGACCCCAGGGCAGCGGACGCCGCCGCGCCGCTGGCCCCGGCGGCGCCCGGGGCCGACGCAAGGATTCTCGCCATGGAATCTATAGTCTAGAGGAGCACAAGATGTCAAGATGAACACAGTACACGAACACGACGCAGGATCGAGATTATACCGGCGTGTTGGCTGCAAAACCCTGTATCCATCATGAACCGGCCGGGCACATATATGGGATGTAGCTACAGCTACGAGGCCGAGAGACTCCGACAGGGTTTACCTTTCCTAATCGTATCGGATCCGATCACTTAACACGTAACTATCTCTATCTAATCATTGTTGAGCGACTGATTAAGCTAAGCAATTCGTGATCGCTTGGCCTGTTTCCTTTTTCTCTCTAAGAGAAAAAGATACGATACAGTAGTATTAATCTTCGACGTTCCGGTTCCAGATGGAATTGATGACGATCGAGTAGTGCGGTGCCGAAGAAGAACACCTGGAAGGCTCTGCGACGAACGAGCATCAATGGTTGCCAGCGACGCGTGAGTGTGAGCAATCATAATTCACAAGTTCCCAACCAAATAGTTTCCATACTTGCCAATCTATGACTATCTAGAGGATGAGCGAAACTACACCAATGCTAGCTTTTAGGTGTTTGTTCATTTGTTCTGCCTAGTTGCCATTGGCCCTTTCCACTTAGACTCAATTAGAAGTAATCTTTTCTCTCCTTTTTTTTTTGAAACTGTTATTATCTTTTCTGTTCCCAACAAATCACAACTATAGGATCTCCACCTGATGCCTCTCGACTCTCTGCCCACTCCCCTGTCTCGAATCCATACCTATTGGTATCCATCAAAACTTAGGCAAAATAAAAATATGAAAATGGACAGTCTTTATATTTTGTCGCTTGTATGGAAGCACGATAGTCAGGAACGAAAATGAGCACAAGATATGTGGGTATTACAAAATGGTCAATTTAAGTATGAGATCACATGTTTAACCGGAAGTTGCCAAACAAAAAGACAACAGAAAAAAAATCTTTGTAGGTTTTCTAGCACCATCAATTTTCATCTTGCTGGTAGATCAGCAGACGCAACAATGTAGTGAGTAGTGACACATATGAGAACGCAATATTTTGATAAATCCTTAGCGATGTGATAACTCGCTACAATCTGTGACGGGATGAAACAAGCTCTATTCTGACTGAAAAAAAAAAACAGAGCATCCCTAACACACAAGCAGATGATGTTGTTGGCCGCAGAAACCAAGATTAACCCGAAAATAATTGGGAACATGCAACAAACTAACCAATGCTAGCTATTCCTCACGATAATATGACTGAGGCGATACCACGATGCACGATCGAGATAGATCACGAGACTACCTAAGAAAACTAACCAGCTGCATCCACAAGAACCTGTAGTCTCTCCTTAACAGCCGCCTCCTCCACCTCCGCCACAGCCACCGCCGCCGCCGCCTCCACCTCCGCCACAGCCACCACCGCCGCCATGCCCGCCGCTGCACCCGTATGCAGACGCAGCATAAGTGGCACCACCAACATACGCTGGCAACGCTGCTGTGTACATTCCCGTGTAGTCGGGCACCGTCCTCGAGGACGACCTCGCGGTGCCACTGCTCGGCGCGGCCGCCGCAGGCTTCTTCGCGGTGGCCGCCGGAGCGGGCTTCTTCCTCGGGAGGTCGTCCTTGACGCGGGAGCTGTGCCCACAGATGAAGACAGCGAACGAGACGACCCAGACGGAGACCACGACCAAGCAGAGACCAAAGAACCACGACGACCCCAAGGCAGCGGACGCCGCCGAGCCGGCTGCGCCGGTGCTGGAAGCAAGCAAGACCCTCGCCATGGAACCTAGTAGTGGGCAAGCTAGATGAGCAGAGCAAGTCGCGCAGATTGAGAATGAGATGCCTAGTTCTAGTTGGATGCAAAACTCTGTATCTAGCATGGACCGGCCAAATATGTAGCTACGACTCTACGACTGCGCGAGGATTAGCTTCCCAGACTTATCGGATCTAATCTCTCGGCGGTGGTTATCTCTAATCACCAATTCACCATTTGTCTTTCTTTCTTGGATAAAATATGAGGCCCGGTTATCTTGAGGAGATCACGTCGATCTCGGCAGTGGGCAGTGTTTATAACAGCGGTTCCTGGCTTCCGTACGTCCCAAGTGTTAATTTTATTTCAAAAATAAAAAATCAAACCAACTACCAAATACTACCACTTTTTTTACTTTTCCATTTTCCCTTTTGTTTACCACTTTTTTTTTATTTCTAACTATAATTTTCTTTTCCCTTTTTTCTTTATTCTCTTTTTTCCTTTTGAATTTGTATATATACAAATTGCACGTCGTTTTTTATGGTCGTGGGGAAATTTCCTTGCCCGCGCAGACCTCTATATATGTCTTTTTCCTATCGCGCGAGAAGTAAAATTTACCTAGTGAAAGAAAGACGTAGCCTCCGCTCCACTTTTGGTTCAAGAAACGTTCTCCTGTCACATCACGACAAGTGAAATATACCACAACGAAAAAAAATGTACCCTCCGCTCCGCTTTTGGTTCAGGAAACACATTATTTTCCTGCAGCCTCCACATGTATAAACCTTTTGCAACATGCCTCACGATGAAATCGAGGAGCCAGCAATCTAGACAACTCTTCTATTAAGTGTTGGTTCGCAGGGGCTTCAAATAGGCCTTTTAGTATCGAATATTTTGATCCTACTTATGAGGATTAAATATAATTTAGCTACAAAACTAATTGAGTAAGCCCTAAACTTTTTTTCGAGATGAATTTATTAAGATTAATTAACTCATGATCAGGATATGCTCATTACACCACATAGAGTAATCAACGTATAATTAGGCTTAATAGATTCCTCTAAAAAATTTAGGGCTTATGGAATTCATTATGTCATTGGTCTACATTTAATACTCTAATTAGTATCTAAACATAAGACCCTCTTACCTCAACCTTTTATTTTATGGTTTTATATCATCTCTCACTGCCAAAAAAAAGGTGCATGGCCGGGGTGGACCATTGTGCTTAACTATAGACTAAGGGTATAATTGGTTGAGTATTTTGGCATGCCAAAGTCTTGGCTCACCGAAAACTGGGGAAAAAACTTTCCACCATTTTGGCTAAACAAATGTGAGATAAGGACACCTTTTTGGTAGTAAACTAAATTGTGATTAAAAAAATTGGCAACTTTTGCCATGCCAAAAGGATGGTAGGCCAATATTTTGGCATAGAACTAATCAGGCACGAAAATGTCTATATTTGTGGGTACAATTTAGAGGGGGATGACGAATAAATGACTACATTTATGTATAACTAGCCTTTTGCACTCCTTTGAGATAGAGTTAGTGTCAACACACCAAAAAATAAGATGCTCCATATAAGAGTATTTATGATAGGCAAAATATCCAGTGCAAACCAGGTCCACAGTGAAATAATGGAAACATGAATTTTCAACCGTCCAATGTAAATATGCGGTCCAGATGGTCTCTATAGACACCCCAGCGCACTTTTACGACCAACCCCCACGCTTAACTGGAAACATTTCGCATTAACACCCGTGAGATAGAACAATTTCAGAAAAACCGCACCCCCTGTCTTCTCCACTCCACCCAGGAGTCTTCTCCTCCACTGCAACGTCCTCTTTCTTCTCCTCAACTCCACCCCGGTCTGTTGCTCTCATCACCAAGAATTCAATTCACATAGAGCTAGGGTTCAGGTTAGGCGGCTCCTCCACAGCAGCACCACTCCACTCGAATCGCAAGATTATGTGAATTTCAGCAGGGAGAGCTTATAGTGCTCCTGTTCAATTGTTCAGGGGGCGACGGGGATTTCTTGGACGGCGACAGTAGAGACTTCTGCAGCAGGACAGCTCACGAGATTATGCCTTGCCCCTGTTGATTTGCTCCCAGATTTGCGTCGGGGCGGCACCACAGTAGCTGTGTTTTTGTAAGGATTTTTTTTTTAATTTCCTGTGTAGTATTGATTAATCCCCTACTTAATGCACATATGATTCTAAAGTTTGGTCGAACTACATGTTATTTAGTGTAGCTATGTTACATGTTTCACTTTAGAAGATGGCTCATTTGTGAGCTGGTTACTAAAATAACTGGAATCATGTCAGAGTGATGCATTTAGGAGTGACGTCTGTAAAAAAATGTAAAATAAACTGGAAATGAAGTTAGTGGTTTAGGTAATACTAGGAATGTGTGGAAATTTTTGAAACCTGTAACACGGTTTTGATAATCTATTAGTGCCTGTTTATATTGTAAGATCCACGTATGCTATTCGCTTTGAACAAAAGGAGGGCCTGAGTTTGAGCTCTGAAGGACGCTTCAGTTGCAGAGGCAGAAAAACAAGTGCACCTTTCGTTTTTAAAAGGAAAAAGTCCATCTTTGGCCATCCAACTCTTACCTCGGTTTGGTTTTGGCCATCGAACTCCAAAACCAGATATCTTCGGCCATCCAACTATCAAAACCGTTCAAATTTGGCCATCGGGCTGTTTTGATGAGTGATTTTAACTTTTTTATTTACAATTTAGTCCTTAGATCTTAAAATAATTATTACTTTTTGCTCGTACCTCTGATTTAGGTGATTCTTATGGTCACGTGTTACTAATGGTGAACACTATATTTTAAAGTGATATTTATATTATTTTATCATTATTTTTTATATTATTATTTTGGTCGTTTTGTAGAAAAAATAATATAATAAAATTAAAGAAACAATTATAAAATAATATAATCAATATTTTAAAATGTAAAGCTCATCGTTACGAACGCATGACCATTAGAATCACTTAAAACGGAGATGCAAAAAAATAGTAATCATTTTAACATCCAAGGACTAAAAAGCACAAAATTAGTCAATTTTAATCCTTGATCTTAAAATGATTATTATTTTTTCTCCTATCTCTGATTTAAGTGATTCTAATGGTCATGCATTCGTAACGATGAACTTTATCTTTTAAAATATTGATTATATTATTTTATAATTGTTTGTTTTACTTTTCTTATATTGTTATTTGTACGCAATGACAAAAAAATAATATAATAAATAGTGATAAAATAGTATAAAGATCACTTTAAAATATAGTGCTCACCGTTAGTAACACGTGACCACAAGAATCACCTAAATCGGAGGTACGGGCAAAAAGTAATAATCATCTTAAGATCTAATGACTAAATTGTAAATAAAAAAGTTAAAACCACTCATCAAAACCGCCCGATGGCCAAATTTGGACGGTTTTGATAGTTGGATGGTTAAAGATACCCGGTTTTGAAGTTCGATGGTCAAAACCAAACTGAGGCAAGAATTGGATGGCCAAAAATAGATTTTTTCCTTTTTAAAAAAAGCAAGTGCACTTCTGAGCTGGGCTGGGCGTCTTTCAGCCAGGTGACGCGGACCAGTTCCTCTGCATTCGGGGAACAGTTTTTTTTTTTTTTTTAGCAAATTCGGGGAACAGGTAGGATCTGACGCGGGCCACACTAGAGTACTTTCGTCGGCAGAGTTCCCCTCATATGGGCCGAACGTTGGTTCGGAGTGGTATGGGCCGAGTCCTTCCTGCATTGGTAGGCCGAGTCCAACTCCTCTAACCGCAATTAGCGCAGGTGCAAACCACCTGTTTAGCCGATGGAATAGTACCACATCGCCTAATCAAACCTATCGAAGAGCCTGGGCAGCCATAAAACCAGATGGAGGGACACTTGGATACATACTTACCTGGACGGGGTCTATGGCTGATCAAGAAGAGCCATGGCCTAAGTTAGTGGCCTCCATTGCACTTGGGAGGAGCACTAGCTTACCATCTCCTCAAGTAGGAGAGTGGACGTCGTAATTTGTGGAAGAGGGGGTACGCGTTCGCGCGGCTCCTACCAATTAATATATAAAGTTATTTATGATATATATTAAAAATAAAAGTGTTCCATTAGTAATCTGCCTGATAAACTTAAAATTATTAGGTTGCTAGACACAAAAGTCTGATGAAAACTTACGACACGGAATAAAAATCTAGAGCTAGCCCAACTTCTTTTGTCAGTAAAGGCCAAAGAAAAGTTCAAAAACGAAATAAGATGCAACTTCGACTGAAAGTGAAAGTGAAATTGCATTTTATGGTGGACCACACTTATTAACTCAGTTCTAAAAAAAAAAATCAGAGTTCTCTGCTGACACTCTTCTCATATTATGGGTGACATCGACATCTCAAGCTCTCGGCCATAAATCCCTTAATCTCCTGCCTGCAACTTGAACAAAGAAAAGTCTATGTGCAGAGAGCTCAAATTTGGGGATACATTAGCATGGCTATAGAGCTCATCGAAGCACCGACGAAAGGGAGCCTTCGCCACACGTTTTGAGACTGGACTCCCTGCTGCCGATGTGTGGGAGGTCTATGGAGGCCTCCTTGTCGGGGATTTGATCCCCCAATTGCTTCCTGAAATCTTCTCGAAGGTTGAGCACTTGAGCTCATAGAGGGAGATGGCAGCGTCGGAACAGTATTGCTTGTCACCTTTCCTCCAGGCTAGAACCTGAACACATGAGCTTCATTGAGGTAGGATTTGATCTCACCTCCAACTAATTCTGCTTTTTGTGATAATTTTGTTAGGAGCTCCCGGATCAGACTTTTTCAAAGAAAAGTTCATCAAGGTTGATAACGAAAACTACATCAAGTGCTAGTAACTGAAGGAGGTTTTTTAGATCATGGATTTCCAGAAATACTTGGTGCGGATGGAGATTACTAGAAAGGAAGAGAAGACATCCATAATAAGACCAACAATTGAATATGAAGTTGATCGTGAGCATGCAAACAACCCCCCCTGTTGTCAGTACTAATGGTTTAGCTACTATTGCTGAGGCCATCACAAAATATATCAAGGAGCAGAAGGGTCTTGAGTAGACAAGGCAAGGCAACTTGCCGGAAGAACCAAACACGCCCGTAATTATCTCTAGAAATAAAATGACAATTGTGTATATGTTTAATTGTGAAGATAGCATATATCAAAGAACAAATAAAATATGCAGATGAGCAAGTTGTAATTTTCAGTGCAACTCATGCAACATAAATACATGTAATTATCAGAGAAATAAAAAATTTAACCTTAGTTTCATTGCTGTTAATGATTCACTAGTACTCCCTATGTTCAAATACTCTACTTATCCATGAGGTCTCTTCGGCTGTGCAAGAGTAGCTCTGCCTTTGCGTGCATGTCTGTACTAGTGTGCTTAATATTGAAACGGAGTATAGTTTCGATACACTCGCACACCATACACGGATAGAGGAACCATTTTTTTAATACCAAAATCTGGTAGCCGCTAGCAAACCAAATGCTTAACAAAATCGCTCAATGGGCATTGGCGAGTTTTGGTACAGAACACATTCCTAAGTCAGAACTAAAAAAAAAAACTCTCTATTGTAAATTTGTAATGCTGAAGTGGAGTTGCTAATCGAGCTGTAGCTGCGACGAATGCAAGCCGGTCGTCGCCACCTCTGTCAGCCACTCAGCCTCATACGCCGAGACCGCAGACGCGCTTGACAAGAGGCGGGTACGCCCGGTTGAACCGTTGAAGGGGAAGCTGGAGATCGAAAGTGTCGACCGACGCACCTGGAGCCCACATCTTCTGCCGATGTGTTCGGCAGTGTGATCATGGGAGAATGAAGGTTCATGCTTCATCAGTATTAGTAGCTTGGGAGGGAAAGAATTAAAGAAGGGTTACCGATGGATTCATATGAAGGTTCATGCTTCACCAGTATTAGTAGCTTGGGAGGGAAAGAATCAAAGAAGGGTTACCGATGGATTCGTACGTTGTTGTCAAGTTACTTATGTCTGAACTCTGTGCATGCTCTTCTGCATCAGATTCCGTTGTTGATACAATGTGTGACGCTGAAAGACAGTAGGCAACTTTTGCATCACAAGTTGAACACTGTACCGCACATATAGACGACCGTTGCACATAGACTTGGGACTGTCGTGCATAAGCAGAGATCACATGGAGTATGACGCAAACTGTAGTGCAAAGGGGAGCAAACTACATTGTAAAATAATATTATGCAGTGTTCCACTCATACAATCAATAATTAGCTACCATATTAGCATTTATAAATACAAAAATGTAACGTCTCGGTGGCTCCTAACTGTTTGTATGATCTAAGCCTACCACTAACCTGCTTCACCTTTACATCACGAAAGGATCAGTTAAAAAGAATTAGCGCTCTAGGCAACTTAAAATACATTGAGCACAAAGAATTGATCTAAGAAACAATTGAGAAGAAAAATATCATACACCACTATTTTGCTCTTCAGGGATTTATATTGCACTCCCGTAGAAATACTTGATCGAAATTGACATACGTTGACCAGTATTTGCGGTATTTTTGCAAACCAATCTCAAGCCAGGGTTTCAGATTTCCGTTGTAGTGGATGACAGCCGCCCGCCTGATATCCTTTTCATTGACATTTGGGTTGTACCCAAGTCCCAACTGATGCCATGAATGATCAAGAGGGAACGTACGGTTCCAGAATGTTACAAGGCCGGCAGGGAGGGTACCTAGCTTCCACAATAGCCTGTTTTCATTCTGCAGAAAAGAGTCATGTGCCCCGAGTGAAATTAATAGAATATACAAAGCCATAAACCTGAAAAAAATGGACAGACATTGCCTACTAAGATATAGTCTGCACAATTTTTTTTTGGGAAGTGTCTGATAGCAAATTCTACAATATGCATTAGGCCATTATCATTTATCCAAGACTTCAGCTTAAGCACTTCAGTGTACATTTTAGAATAGCATGTAAATCAGGGCAAAAATTCACATTTAATACTCGTAAATACTCACCAGCTTTTGCCAGGTATGGTAGACCTCGGTGATGTTTTGCTTTCTCCACTCAGACAAATCAAACATGTTCATGCCATATGCCCAACCGCATGCATGTGGATCAAAATTTTTGGCAATAAGAGGATTTGAGAAGTTGAGGTACTTATCAAACCTATGGAATGTCTCTCTACAGGTCTCAACAGCACCATTAACCTTGCCTTTGAGATCAACCGACCAAAGTGCAGTTAGGTCCCGCTGCACTACAGTATCATCGTCTAGAAATAACACCTTGTTAAGCTTTGGGAAGATCTCAGGGAGATAAAACCTCAGATGGTTGAGAATTGACAGGTATTTGGGGTTCCGAAACTTGGGATTCTCGTCAGGCCTAGCATGCCCACTTCTGAAGTAGTAATTAATCATAAACCGGGATTCCAGTTGCTTCAGAACTGGACTATAGCTTGAATTTAACCATGTAAGCTCTTCAATGTTCTGAACATGAATTACAGCTTTACTCAGCGGATTAGCCAGGAACCACATTTTCATTGCAGCATAGTTAAGCCTATCTGTCACAATGTGGAATACATGGTTTTCTGGTTTCTGCATCAAGTATGCATCGAAAAATTAGTGGTGAAAATGGCTAAATTGACTAGAATATTCTGGACACCAGAAATTGATTTTAGATTCACAACATTTAACAAGACACCTATTTGACAACTTGATATCATTCAGAGGCCATGTGGTATACCTTAGCATGAACAAGAGTTGAGTTAACAACCACTGCAGCAGCCAATACATTGTCTGAAAATAACGCATAGTGATAGAGATTGGGGTCTTCCAGTTTTTCCACATATGGAAAATAATTATT
Organism: Digitaria exilis; assembly: GCA_015342445.1. Taxonomy (NCBI): domain Eukaryota; kingdom Viridiplantae; phylum Streptophyta; class Magnoliopsida; order Poales; family Poaceae; genus Digitaria; species Digitaria exilis. The sequence continues at coordinate 2,305,896 of JACEFO010000112.1, forward strand.
CTTTGAGTTGGTGAAATAATACTCATTTGTAAGCCTCAGTGTAAGGCAATGGAGACCCTTGGGTAGAGATTTTGCTGCTACTTGCGCTAGATAGTTGGCTTGTCTTTTGTTTGATTCGAGTTGCTGCTCCGTTGAGTGAAGGACTGTACGTAGGCGGCTCACAGCACCTGAGCAACTATCATAAACTTTCCTGACCTTCACCAGTGTCTGCTCCATTGCTCTAATTTTGCCGTGGACACTGTTAAGACAGCAGAAAATAAGGCATATAAGTGTTCAGTTATAACAAAAGGTGAAGAAACGTCAATCATAGATCATCACTAGAGTAGATATGCCAATTAAAAATCTTAGTGTAGGAGAATGAAGGTACTTCTGAGGTAGCTGCCGATCACTAGTTGCGTCACCTAGTGCTCGTTGTATATCCCTCATCCGTGCACGGAGCTCCCTTGCAAATCCATGATTGCCTCTAGGAGAAAGAAATCCAAGATATGCCTTTGCTCTTGTCAATTGGTCCTTGATGACGTGAATTGTAGCATCTGACGACTTCGTGGACTGAGCAGTACTTCTGTTTGTTACACGACGAGCTGAACTACTGTTGGTCACCCTTGTTTGATGTTCTTTGGTGATACTAGCATCTCTAGTCTGTGCAGACAATCTATGAACGCCACTTTCCTGGTTAATTAGACATTTAACATTAGACCAAGGAAAAACACTGACTAAAAAATGGTGAGTGGAATAACAAATAAACATGATTTTAATCAAAGTGGCACATCTGCAATCCACAAAAAGTATTTAACCTACAATGCATCTGAATGTAGTTCCTAGGCTCCAGCTAAAGGAAGAGATACTTCCAAGGAAATGTAAAATAATAAATTGATCTTCTGCAATAAATTTTACCTCACTAGAAGATGAATTCAGGTTTCCTAAAGCGTGCACTCCAGAAATGAAGTTCTCCCCTGCTTCATCTGAACCATCATTGTGCTCTGCTGCCTCCTGCAGTTGAGGTTCCCTGTCGTCCCCAGGGTTACCAAATCTACCTCCACTTCCCTCCCTTCCAACAACTTCCCTGATCACGCCACCCTGTACCAACCGTGCGCTGTCATTCCCCTCAATAAACGGGGCATCTTCCCCATCCGCATTGCGTGACTCAGGCAGCACACTTGCATCAGGCTTACCTGACGCACGGCTCTTCGCTGCCTCAACTGCTTGCAAGTGATCAGTTGCTGATAGCACACGCGTTTTTTGCTCGCCCAGACTCTCGATGGTCAAATCTACAAAAGCCGTCAATTGGTGGTTTCAGTGTTAGCAGCTCCAGTGCGAACAAATCTCTACGAACGAAAACCATCCTACCGATCCAAAACAAACAGAACGCGAAAATTCACTTTGCGAGATACAGTAGGGTCCAATCGAGCCAGGAAATGAAGATAAAGGGGAGAGAAAAGAAACTCACCTTCGGCCCGAGACACCTCAATCTGCGGCCACACCAGATTGGGCGCGTCCTCCCGATCGAACGCGGCGCTCGCCACTGCGGGAACAAAACGAAACAAAAAAAAACAAATCCAAACCCATCAAGCACGGAACCTTTCCGCATTGCCGAAGCCGCGCACGGAGAGAGAGAGAGAGAGAGAGAGAGAGAGAGGGCAGGGGAATGGGAGCACACCGGTGGAGTCCGGGAGCGGCGCGACGGATACGGGGGAGCCGCCGTAGAGCACAAGGGGCGCGAACACCGACGCGAGGAGCAGCAGCAGCACCGCAGCCCGGCACCTCCGCCGGCCCCGCGGCATGGCCCTCGCCGCCAGTGCCTGCTCGCCTGCCGAACGAGAGACGCGGCCTGCACGCGCCGCCGCCGCCGCCGGGGAGGATCGAAGGGAGGGGAAGGGGCGAGAGGGAGGGAAGGGAGCAGGGTGCGGTCGCTTTCCGGTGGGGGCAGGCACTTATTTTTCGCGGTGGGCCTGACGGGGGTTTGGGGCGTCGGCTTGCGCGGCCGCGAATTTGCCGGTGAGGGTGGCCGAAAGGGGTAACGTGCCATGCGTGCCGCCGGGAGCGTGACACCCATGCGATGCGAGATGCCGCCCGCGTGCGCATCCATCCATCCCATTGCGCGTGACGGCCGCGTCGGTTTGCTGGGGCCTCGCTTTCCTTTTGCTGTCGCCGCGGTGAACGTGAAAAACCCAGCGAATTTGCCAAGATTTTTTCTAGTTTTTTTACTGGGTATGAATACAGATTACCTAGAAACGAAAAAAAGAGAGAGAGTGCTGCGAAACGTGAACACTGCTGCATCTACTATCCGGACTCAGCAGTCAGCAGTTTCGCCGCGATCTAGGCGCGTGGTTGGCCGGATCTGGTTGGCCTGGCCCTCGCGGCACACGAGCGCGGCATGAGCGAGCGAGGTCGAGCCGCGACCGCATGGTCCTCGGCTCCTCGCCGATTCGATCTGTTCAGCTGTGATAGCACGCGTACGTGCAGCGTGTGGGGGGTGAGGATGAAGCCAGAAGCTATGGATATCCGCGTGACGTCATACGCAATCCATTTGCCGTACCGAGCAAGCATGGTAGTGCTCTTTCAGGCTGTCTTCGAGCGGTGTTTTCGGATAATGCTTTCTTAAGCAAACACCTCATGACGGTATTTTGGGAAGAAATGGCCATCTCTTCCATGTGAACCTTGCCTACTAACAAAAATGCATTCGCAAGAAACGAGCCCTGCAGAGCTTTTCAAATTTGACAAATGCTGGTAGACAGTTTAGAGAGTAAACTTTTGGCACCAACTTGCATAGTTAGCGCTCAGCAGGGTCCAGTAAAATGTGTAGGTAGCATTTCTTAGTATTTTGAAAAATAACGTAGATCAACCTATTTGGTTTGACTGAAGACTGATGAGAAGCTTCCATACATGGGTTTTTGTCATCTATCCGCTGTGTAAACATGCATATTGGACGAATCAAACAGGAGGATTTAATTGGCTTAGGTACTTGCTCAATGTTGAAACAAAATGTATTTTTTTGGGAGATATGTTATACCTATGCTATCACATTCACGAGAAACAACCATCGGTTGGTTTCACCTTGCTATAAAATGTGTAAGTAGCATTTTGTCCCACTCAAGTTTTTTTTTATCCAAAAGCTGCTCAAAGAAAGAGAAAAACGATATTTTTTTCTCAATTGGTTAATGTGGAAAGCAATCGAACTCAGGGGCAGATGCCAAGTTGATTTAGAGTGGTGCATCAGAAAATATTCAGTGTTAATTAACCCATTTTGACCATATAAACCAACTGAAGTTAGTCATGTTTCTATTATCTGTCAATGCCGTGCACCACCATGGACTTTATGTTAGCTTCGCCCTTGATCGAACTTGATCTCATGCCTTGGGATTAGCTTGAACAGAGCACATCATCTTTTAAGACTTCGGCAATAAAAGGTGGTTGTTAAGTGGCTGAAGGCCGTGCCGAAAAGTCCCGCATCAACTTAAAAAGGTGACATTTTTTTTGTCATCAGTATACTTGGTCGCCACTCGCCAGTGACCAGTGAGGTGCAAGGTTATGGCCTCATGAGGTTAATATGGAGGGTCGATTTAGTGTCCGGATATATGAAACTTGAAATGTTGTTTATGTAAAAAAAGAAGTTTGTTTCTCGCAAAAAAAAAGTTTGTTGAATGAAACTGTACAATAAACAGAAAGGGCATTTGCGAGAGAAGAATCACCCCAAATAGCCATCCATGGTCCATCCATGGTTTTGTACAGTTGATGGTCTTTTTGCTTGAAAAATCCTAATCATCACGACCCCCGCGGTCCCCACACCGGTGCCTCGCGCCACGTCAGCGTCACGCGGCTGATGATGGCGCGCGCCGCAGCGCACTCAATGCCACGCGGGGCTCACCCCCGTGCGCGTGCGTGGCGGGAGGGCCCCCGCGCGCGCGCGTCCGTCCACCCTCACGCCGCCGACGAGGCCGGCCCGCGGCGGCGGGACGTGAGCGCGGACCTCCAGACCGGGTCCACCTCGCCGCCGTCGTCGTCGGCGGCGGCGAGCCAGGCGTCGACGCCCTCGAGGAGCGCGCGCTTGCTGGGCGGCGGCGACACCAGGCGGTCCCCCGGCACGCCGATGGCCGCGGCGCCGCCGTCCACGAGGGAGCGGAAGAAGACGTCCCGCAGCTCCCACCCCGCGCCGGAGCCGGAGCCGACGCCGGAGGGCACGCCGAGCCCGCCGCGGCACTTCTGCCACGGGAACTGGAACACCCCCGGCGGGCGCCGCGACGCCTCCCCGGCGCCGGCGTCCGCCCCCGCCGCTGCCTCCTCGAACGGGAAGTCCGGCGCGGCACCGTCCTCCTCCTCCTCCCTAGCGCGCTTCGCCTTGCGCTCCGGCCGCCGATCCATGCACGCACTGCTGCGCTCTGCATTAGAAATAATCCAGGATTCAGATTTCTGGGGGTTCATTCGTGCATGCGGATCACGATCGACTTCCGCGTCTTGAGCAGATAAGCTTTTTAATTCATTTGAAGATCAGCCACTGTTTCTTCTTGGGAGGAAGTCACGCATGCTGCATGCAGGATTGCAGGAGATCGCGCACCAATCTGATCTATTGCACAAAGAACCCTTTGAGGAATGGACGCTGCTACGTACCTGAGAGAGACGATCGAGAAGGCAGAGGAGAGGAACCGAGCTTGGAGAGAGAGGGTGTTCCAGTTGTGGGTACGAGGAGGAAGAAGGGTGCCGGGCTGCTCTCGTCGTGGCGTGGTGGGGCGTAAGCTAGAATGGTAAGCGCGGACGGGCGATCGAGCGTTTTGCACGCACGCCACGGCAAGGTTGTCCTCAGCGCGCGGCTGGCCGGCCTATATTAACCGAACGGCACAAGGGGAGCTAACTGGCCTGGAGACCATGTCCATACCCGATCCACATCGACTAGTGACGAGTGAATGAGTACACAAGCACTGCATCGATTTGTCTGTCACACATTGCCTCTGCCCATCGGAACTCGGAAGCATGGAAACGTGCACGTAGTACGTGCTACCGCAGCAGCACCACGCGTCCAGGTCCAGCGTACGATCGACACCCAAGCCATGTACAGTACAGGTACAGCGAACCAAAACCGTCGCGGTGATGGCTTCGCCAGTCGCCAGTCTGCGCCATGGACGAGCTCGCGTGCGTTCTTCCCTTCCCCTTGGGTGTTCAGGCGGGCGGCGGGGCCAGCAGATGGCCGGCACCGGGACGCATCAGGTTTGCATGCGCGCGGGTCATGCTCCGTCGCCACGGCCCCGCCGCTCTTTCTGGTCACCACGCTCCATCGGGACGCATCAGGTTTGCATGCGCACGGCACCGTAGGTCCCCACGGTCAGTCTCTCCTCCTTGCATATGTATTGCATGTACACGTGGACCTCCTATCTGGTCTATCAGAACTTCAGAAATGAGTCGTTCTTTGTGCTCCAGTCCGGATGCAGTGAGCCAGTGACTGATTTGTCGAGATGGAATCCAGCGTGGCTTGGTCGATTCGTGGCCTGTGAATTGGCGTACCGACACCGTGCTGAGTCAAGCAAGGAGCGCCTCACGCAGAACAGGACGGCATTGCTGATACCTGGCACAGCGGCACCATTTGGTCGTAGGACGCAACGTCGGAGTGTACGCCACCGCCCTGCGGCGAGGTAGCAGCCATAGGTGCGCGGGTATTCAGCGTTCTGGTCCTGCGCCTCTGCGGCGATGAACCGACGACGAGTGACTAAAGAGTTCGACGACGACTCTGCTACGAGCCGACGCCAATTCACCAGGCCTGTTCATAAGTACTCCGAACAAAGGGGAAATGGACGCGGAATTTAGGAGCTTTCAGCTCGTCTGGAGGAAAGCTCTCAAAGAGTGATACATACATCTGGAGGTAAGCAGCTTGTCGCTTAATTTGACCTACAAAACTACAAAAGTGAGGTGCACGAAGCTTGTCTTCAGCCAAAACTTCAGAATACACTCCACACTTAGCAATATGCAAATATCATGAAATAGTGTTAGCTCCTACAGGCTACAGCCCACGTCCCATGTCAGTCACAAAACCCTCTGCTACCCTACCGACTACCGTCATCAAAGGAGCATCTTCTTTGGCTCCTCAGAGGAGCTCATAAAATACACTGTCACCCCTTTACCAGTAATGATACCATACCATGACCTTGCCCATCTCATCCAATGGATCGAAACGGGATGGTGTGAGGCGTAGTACCCCTGGTTTGAAAGTGCCAATTTCCAGATGAATTATCCATTTATCCTGCCATTTGCCTGACCTGCTACTGACTTCAAAAGAGCAGTCCAGTGTGACAACTCAGCTTGGCAGGTTTTACCCAAATATGCTGCAGCCCCCATAAAAAGGCACTGATATTTATCAATGCAATCTGAAACGAAAAATATGACATTGTTAGTCAGGGCAATGCATGAGTAGCAAAACTAACCCCCAGCAAGGGACTGTGAACTTATGTCTACACTGACTGTGTCCTTGTGGTAAACACCAATAATCTTGCAAGCTGACCTGGTTTATCAATGCAGAAAAATGAACTCTAGGTAACTTACCTGAAAGAAAGATATCCCATGTGCATTTCCAATAAGAGAATCACGGTTCAGAAGCTGCACCTCCTGAATGCTGGATGAAATTCCATGCTCCTTGCCGGCACCCATACGCCAGTCAGCAGAATTCATGTCTGTAACAGTGGTCCAGAATCAGAAAAGAATACATGAGCTCATCATGCAGCCTTGCTCGTCGTTAATGAATGAACCCATAACCGAAATGCAACATGGGTAAATGGATAGCTTGTGTCATTCCGAACACATATATTCAAGAACGTCATAATCACCAGTAATCTCCACAAGAACAAGAACCATTGCTGAAATGGTGGAATCTATTAGTATCCCTGACAACAATCTCCCTCTCGAGAACTTTGAAGACATACTTGAAAGCAGTGTGGCAATCCCCACATATCCTAATATTCTTCTTGATCCGAATCGTTGCACCAGAAGGCACGTTGATCAGTGCAAATGCAAGTGCAATCTTCTCGCTATGATACTGCAACTTTGTCTCCCTGTCATGTTCGTTCATGTGCAGAAGCACATAATCTGTATTGGGAACGTATCCTGCTTTTCTAATCCTCATGTTTATCTCCTCCCACATCCTATATATCTCTGCTGCATTTGGATGTGTATCGTCATCTGCCACAAACATGTGCACCGAATTCTCAATCTCAACCCAACTGCATGCAGGCTCCTTCTTTACACCAGTTCCCTTCATCATCTTCCTCACTCTCGCGGCATCATCCCACTTCCCTGTGGAAGCATATATGTTATACAATAGCACAGGAGGACCAGTATCATCTGGATCAAGTTCAAAGACGTGATCAGCAGCAAATTGCCCTATTTTAGCATTCTTGTGCATCCTGCAAGCCCCAAGCAAGGCTCCCCAAACAGCACCTGTTGGTTTCATGGGCATTTTGAAGACAAAGACCAGAGCTTCATTCAGTAAACCAGTGCGACCAAGAAGATCAACATAGCTAACATAATGGTCTATCTCAGGCTCCACATTGTAGTCCTTCATCATGTCAAAGTAGTGCTTTCCTTCCTTCACCAGGCCTGCACGGCTACAAGCAGTCAAGATCGAAAGGAATGTTATCTGATTAAGCTGAATGCCACATTTCCTCATCTCCTCAAAATGGGCAACCGCTTCCTTTCCAAGTCCGTACTGTGCATACGCAGTGAGCATTGTGTTCCAAGTAACTAGATCCTTCTGATCCACACGGTCAAACACCTTTCTTGCATCAACCATGCTTCCCGACTTTGCATACATGTCAAGCACCGTGTTTCCCACAAAGGCAGCCAGTTTTTCTCCAGACTTGATCATATGTGCATGCACCCACTTCCCCTGCTCAAGAGCACCTATACCGGCAAGGGCAGAGAACACACTCGAGTATGTAAAATGTGACGCCTCGAACCCACTCCTCTGCATCCCTGCAAACGTCATCAATGTGGTCTCTTCTTCACCCTTCCTCGCAAACCCAGCAATCAGCGCGTTCCAAGACACCGCGTTCTTGGAGTCCAGCCGGTCAAACACCGCAGTCGCCATGCCCATCTGCCCACACCGCGCATACATGTCCAGAAGCGCGCTCCCCACATAGACATCCTCGTCCCAGCTGTACTTGAGAGCAAACGCGTGTATCTGCTCCCCAACCACACGATCGCCGCAGGCACCGGCCGCCTTGAGGAGGCTGGCGAACGTGAACCCGTTGGGCCTGCACCGCGCCCTGAGCATGTCGGGGAGCAGGCCGAGAGCCTCCGCCGGCATGTCGTTCTGCGCGTACCCGGCGATGAGCGAGGTCCAGGAGACCGTGTCCCGGTCCGGCATCCCCTCGAACACGCCGCGCGCGTTCGGGACGGCGCCGCACCTGCAGTAGAGGTGGACGAGCGAGTTGAGGAGGAAGGCGTCGGCCGCGAGGCGGGACCGGGAGAGGTGCGCGTGGATGGCGCGGGCGTCGGCGAGGCTCTTGGATGAATGTGACATGGGCATTTATTGTTACAAAAAATATCTTGCAATTACTATGCTCTTTTTACTTCAAATGCGACCTCCTAAACTGTGACGATAATTACATCATAATAAAAAAGAACGTGATGTTATACACGCAGGCAAATCTTTTAGGAGTGATACTTGTACTGCATGAAAGTTTTAGGTCCATTTTTTTTTAAAAAAAATGTGATAGTTGCATTATACATTCCTGATGACATGTCATATGTTCATTGTTTTTAAGTTAAGTGATTGTTGCATTACAAACATATTTGGACACATGACAAGCTTTCTTTTAAGAAAATGACAGTTTCCATATAAATATTGTATTATGATGTGTAAGTTTTATTTTCTTTAAAGTTACAGTTGCTACTACCGCCAAAAAAAAAACTGTGCAAAGAGTAAAAAAACTGCCAGCATGTACGGGAGAGAGATAATCACGCTATGCATGGATGCATGCGTGTGGCCAGCAGTTGGGGAAGTGGTTATTAACTTTTTATTATATTTTTTAATTTAACTTTCTTTTTTTATAACCAAGGGTTTAGATTTAATTGAACTCTTACCTCCTTCGAGGTAAGAGGTGTACATAGCAAGACCCGGTACTTATAACATGACTGTATTTCTGTAAGTGCCTGATCGAGCAGCACGCGGAGTAGATCGCGGCGTTGAAGACGTGGGACAACGGCAAGACGCTGGCAGGCGCCGAGGTGCCCACGGTGGCGCCGTGCATGAGGTACTACGCTGGGTAGGCGGACAAGATCCACGCCCTGGTGGTGCGCGCCAAAGTGCTGCACGAGCCAGTCGGCGTCGCCGGCCAGATCATCCCCTGAAACTTCCCGCTGCTCATGTTCGCCTGGAAGGTCGTCGGCCCCGTGCTCGCCTGCGGCAACACCTGTCCGGACCGCGAGGTTTGCCATTGCTCTTCTCGTGAATTCTGGCATCAACGTGTGGCTGTTTCCTGTTTGGGCTTGTTCAGTTCCATCGGATTCAATCCGGGCCCGGAATGATAAATATAACAAGAAATTTATGATAGGTACATCTAGAGACCCGGATTTATTCCGGGTCATAAACTAACTTATTCATAATGGACACATAAAAGAGACCCGGAATGATTCCCCACCTTTTGACTAGTGGATTGATTCCTTGTCTTTTGGTGTTACTATTCTGTGTGAATTAGCTCTTGACCCGGAATGAATCCTGGTCTCTTATTGTACCTATCATAAATTTCTGGTTATATTTATCATTCCGGGCCCGGATTGAATCCGATGGAACCGAACAGACTTAGGCTCATCGCAGGCTGGACTCCCTGAGGGCGTTCTGAACATGGTCGGCTTTGGTCGCACGGCTGGCGCTACGCTGTGTAACCACATGGGTGTGGACAAGCTTGCATTCACCGGATACACGGACTGGCCGCGAGGAGCAACCTGAAGCATCTCAGCATCGATTGTCCCAATGGTAAATCTATTTCCTTTTGACCTCGCCTTTAATCTTCAATTTGTATCATGTTGAATGTCGCATCAGAAATACTTTCCAACCTTGCAAGTTGAACTGATTGATTGAGTATGTTTCCGTGTTTAATAGAAAAATGGATATGTTTCCAGATTAGGATGCTTCAAACCACATATCAGACACTTTAAAGAATTGTTATTGTCTGAAATTCTAGTTTGCTATCCATATTTTATCATTTTACTGCTGTTACTTTTTTGTCAGTAATAGTTTTACTCCTTTTCTTTGCAGTTGTTAACTTAACGTTGACTGATCTTCTAGGGTGGACAAAGGTTGTTATGTACATTATGTTGGTATATAATGAGCTTATTCCTGGAAATTCTTCAACATAATAGTTTTGAGATGGACAGTCGATTGGGGAAAGTAATCAGATCCAATGGATGACAGGATGATTGATGAGCACCCCGTCTCTACGTCCAGATGCTAGGACATGGCATCTGATTGCTCAGTGTGCACGTCTCCATCGACCGTTGCACAGAGTGCTCATCTTTACTGGACTCTATATGTTCGTCTCTTCCCATCAACTAAGGTGAGGTCAACCCCTCCTTTTCTTTCTAAATGAGCTGGATAAATTGTAAATTGCTTTTTTATTTGTGCCAATATAATTGTTTGCATAGATGATTGTTGTTGTTTGCGTAGATGATTGTTGTTGCATCAACACATGAGCAGCTATGATTTAATTATTCACATAGGTAATCCATCTTTGAAATGCATATTGGTTGGATTTGTTGTTTGGATACATCATGTGTTTACATACACCGTGACTGTCGTAACAACATTCTTATGATCAGCTCTACTTGGAATATATATATGGATGGGCTCCGCTTTTGTATCAGGTCTATTGGAGATGTTAGAACTGAGTTTGGCATCAAATTAGACAGATTTGATATTATATCGGTTGAAAAGGGAGACTTCTCCATCATGGCACTGGTACTTGACAAAAAAAACAATACAAAACTGTGCTTGATAACAGTATGTGGTTCTCCTCATGAGGATAAAAAGAACAATTCCTAACTGAATTGGCAAATATGTGTGCAAAACATGATCACCCCATGCTTATTGGTGGTGACTTCAACATATTAAGATTCAGCTCCGAAAAAAATAAAAGCTTCCAAGGCAACAAATACACGGACATGTTCAATATGATAATCAATTCCCATGATCTAAGGGAGATTGAGATGAAAGGGGGGAAGTACACATGGACTAACAACCAGGAAAACCCACCCTTGAAAAACTAGACAAAATTCTAATGAATGCAAAATGGGAAGCCAATTTTTCACTGACTCATGTATCAAAGATTCCTAGGCTTAGATCATATCACAACCCTTTGCTTTTGTCATCTGACCAGGAACAGGGAAAATTCATAAAAGACTTTTGCTTTGAGACTTCATGGATTAAACACCATGACTTCCTCCCCAAAATTTCAGAAATCTGGAGTAAACCCGTCTCCCACCAGAACCCCATTGGAGTGTGGAGTATCAAAATAAAGAGAGTCCAAAAAATTCCTAAAAGTATGGGGGAAGAGTCTCAGGGGTCACACCAAAAAATACAGAAACATCCTAGAAGATGAACTCCTCAAAATAGAACAAAGAGAGGAATCCCAGCTCTTCGACAGCTATTTATTGAACAGGAAGACTTTCATTCAAACCGAGTTGTTGAAAATTCTGGAAGAAGAACTCTATTGGCACAAACGGTCCAGCTCTAACTGGATCCTAAAAGGTGACAATAACACAGATTTTTTCCACAGAGTGGCTAATGGGAAAAAAAGGAAAAACGCCATTTTCTCCTTACAACACAATGGGAATCCCATTGAAACGGATGAGGAAATCCTTGAACACGCCACTCAATACTACAAAGGCCTTTTTGGGCCCTCTGATAACCCATCCACACACTTGGATCCAAACTATTGGGACCCAGAGGACATGGTGGAACCACACGAAAATGAACAGTTAACTAAAAAGTTCACAGAGGAGGAAGTGAAGCATGTTATAATGACAATGGAAAAAAAATACAGCCCCAGGGCCTGATCATATGCCAATTGAATTTTATCAAGCTTGCTGGAGTATAATCAAAGGTAACATTCTAGAAATGTTTACCCACTTCCACAGCCATAATCTGGACATTGGGAGACTTAATTATGGAATCATTACTCTGATTCCAAAAAACAAAGAGGCAAACAAAATACAACAATATAGACCAATATGCCTCCTAAATGTAATTTTCAAGATTTTCACCAAAGTCTTGATGTTCAGATTGGAGCACATTCTAGAAAGAATCATTAACAAATCTCAGACTGCTTTTTTGAAAGGCAGAAATATAATGGAGGGAGTGATGTGCCTCCATGAAATTCTCCATGACACAAAAATTAGGAAAAAAGATGGAATAATACTAAAATTAGACTTTGAGAAGGCTTATGATAAAATAAGCTGGAGCTTCCTGATGGAATGCCTTAGACAAAGAGGTTTCTGTGACAAATGGTGCAACTGGATACAAGAGATAGTGACAAGTGGGACATTAAGTGTGAAAGTCAATGGGGGAAAAGGAGATTACTTTAAGTGTGGAAAAGGGATCAGGCAGGGGCCCCCCTCTCCCCCCCTCCTTTTTAATATTGCAGCTGATGCCCTAGCAAAAATGATGCATAAGGCACAACACAACGGTCTCATCACAGGACTGGTGCCTGAGTACATCCCAAGAGGAGTGGCAATAATCCAATATGCACATGATACAATTCTCTGCCTAGAAGATGATGAGACAATCGCAAGAAACACAAAGCTACTCCTTTACCATTTTGAAAATATGTTCGGCCTAAAAATTAACTTTAATAAAAGTGAAGTAATCATGGTGACGGAAAATCACCAAAGCCCTAAACTACTCTGAGCTCTTCAATTGTGCCACTGGTTCATGGCCAATAAAATATCTGGGGGTTCCAGTATCAGGGGGCAGGTTACACATCATGGACTGGCTCCCTTTAGATGAAAAAAATGCTGAAAAGACTGGATGGCTAGAAAGGCAATGCCTTGTCCATTGGAGGGAGGTTAACCCTCGTAATGGCCTACCTGGGCAGCATACCAATCTATTCAATGTCCATGTTCCTGCTTCCAAAAACGATCATCAAGAGGTTGGATAGGTCCAGAAAAAGATTCTTTTGGCAAGGTGGTCATATGAAAAAGAAGTATCATCTAGTTAAGTGGACTAAGATTTGCCTTCCTAAGCAGAAAGGTGGTCTGGGCATCCATGACTTAAGAAAGATGAATCTTAGTCTGCTATGTAAATGGTGGTGGACGCTAGAAAAAGGAGAAGGGATATGGCAGGAAATTATTCATAAAAAATATGTAAAACAAAAACCAATAACCCAACTCAAGAGTAAAGCTGGTTATTCTCATGCCTGGAAAGACCTGCTCAAAATCAAACATATCTACCTGCAAGGTAGATCGATGCTGGTAGGTAATGGCCAACAGACTGACTTCTGGGCCGATCGATGGTGTGGAAATGTTTCCCTCAAGAACTTTACCACCCTGTTCGAAATCTGCCTTGATCAGAAAGCCAGAGTATGCGAGGTAGCAGATAGAAACCGGAATTTACTATTTAGAAGATGGCTTGATGAAAACAATCAGACCCAGATTCGAAGACTCAGGGATATTCTATTTTCCTTCCCTATGAGTCAAGAGAATGATACCCCCAGATGGGACTGGGAAAAATCTGGCAAATTTTCTGTTAAGTCAGTATACACTCAATTGTGCAGGGAAAACACGACCTGCCCCAACAAAAGGATCTGGAAGGCAAAGATTCCTTTAAAAAATAAAATCTTCATGTGGCTAATTCAGCAGAACGTCATTCTCACAAAGACAATTTAACTAGAAGTAACTGGCAAGGAGACGTGAGATACCGCTTCTGTCATGAAAATGAAACCATCCTGCATCTATTTTTTGAATGCACAATGGCAAAATTTGTTTGGAGCATAGTGGCTATGGTGGTTGGAGCCCCATGCCGTCCCAACTCCTTTGAGCAATACTGGATTTGGGTCAAAACTTTTCTTAAGGGGGGGAGAAAAGTTCTTCATGGCTGGTCTAGCTGCTATTTGCTGGGCTCTCTGGAGAGCAAGAAATGTTGTATGTTTTGACAAGAAACTTGTTAGATTTCCCACGGAGATTGTGTGTTCAGGCGGCTCACTTCTTATATACTGGGCAAAATTGCAGCAGCAGGACAGCAAGGAGGCACTGGTGGAAGGAGCAGAAATCCTCAAAGCAGCGGCTCTTCAGCTTCATCACCAACACACACCACCAAACGACACCGGGCTGGTTCTACTGCACTGAAGACTAGACCAGAGCAGGACTTTGGAGGCAGACGAACGTGGTCTTCGCTTTATCACCTGGCTAGAACTATCTTGTCGCACTGGGTCTAGCCGCTCTTGCCTGTTTTTGTTGCTCCTTGTTGGAGTTGCCCTGAGTTTGTTGCACCTGTTGCATTAGAGTTTTCAGGTTTAGTCTCGTTTTGGCGTCCTTGTTCTGGTGCTGGTCGTATGCGCTCACCATTCCCTAAACTGAACTGAACTCAGACTGCTGTAATTTCGTTGCTTTCGGGTAATGAAATCCGGGCCAAGGCCCCTGGTGGAAAAGAACTGAGTTTGATGTTAAAGAAGAAGAACATATGATTTTTTTCTGCTTGTGAACAATGATGGCATGAACCGACAGTTTGAAGTTAACTTACTTAGCAACACACATGACCATTTCTATATTTTTGTTGATAAGATCGGCGTAGCAGCTGAAAAGCTTTATTTTCTTGTGATCATTTAAATTGATATTTGGCTAACGACCAATGGTGTTTGAAAAAGGCCTGTTTGAAGTTCACTTACCATAGCAAAACATGCCATCATTTCTAAATAAAGTTGATAAGATTGGTGTGACTAAGGCATATGTATTAATTACATCAGATACTTTGAGATGTATGAAACTTTGTTTGGGAAGGGAGAGAAAGAGGATGGAGAAACATGGTTTTTTTGCCAACGTATGTGTCACTACCTGCGGCCAGGTTGATGATGGAGCTTTGATGAGACGTAGAAGGTGTAGTTCGCCTTGCGAATGGCCCTTGGCGTCCAGCGTTGGCATTGAGGCCCATCTGTCATGAGCCTTCGGCAAGGCCATCTTCATCAGGCCTGATGGTTACAATTCTCTCCCCATTTTATCTACTCACGTCAACTCCACGGGTACAAGTATGTTTTTTATGATGATATGTGATTTGGTTTTATAAATGAAATGCTTTGACCCTTCATTATAACTTTTTCTTTTTTACCCTTGGCACATACTTAGATGAAGCTACAGAGAGTGCCTTGCTTCCTTCTTTCCGTGGGAGCATCGGTGAGTTGAGTATATCAGGTTAGTGTCCAGTATTCCTTCCTGACATGTCTACCATATTGCCATTCATTTGTTATGATGCTTGGGTAATCTGCCACATATTCCACTTTTAGGAACGAACCTAAATTGCATGAAAAATACTATCTTTCTTTGACAGTGTGATACTTATGTTATTGTTAAAGTGACTTTGCTGTCTTTGTTGTTTAGATTAGCATAACTGACATTCATTTTCTGAAAAAATGTCTTACACCTAAACATATGTTGTGTTGCGATGACACTTCTAGTTTTTATGCACATACATTATGCAGCAACAAATATGTAAAATAATCGCCCGGTCTAGTAGTAACTTATTTGCATGACCAAAATCGATCTACGTCTCTTATGCAAGCCTGTGTACACTAACGCAGGTGTGCGTAGCATATACAAGGCTTCTCGTAAGCTAAAAACACGGAGTTGTCCATGTCACTGACTGGTGGGGCAATGTTGTGACGTGGTGGTGGGGCAATGTTGTGACGTGGTGGTGGACAAAGCTGGCCCCTTCGGCGTTCGTACACCCGCCCGCGCGTCGGCAGCCAATCAGATTGCAGCGGTGGCGTCACGCTAGCCAATCAGAGCGCGGGTTTCCGCTCACGCGGATCGCCAGCACCAGCTGCTCACCGCCCACCGCCATCTGCCACCGCGGATCACGACGGCCAATCAGAGAGCGACATTGGCGTCACGCGGATCGCTACCCCGTCCTCCGGTCCTCCCGGCTTCCCTACCCTTCGGGCTTCGGCCCTCTCCTCGTCTACATATGGGACCCACTTCTCGGCCACACCTTCCATTTTTCCAATCCCCCCAATTCGCGGGATATTTAACTTTTTACCATTCTTACGGTTGCCACCTCCTCGTATAGCATCTTTACTGTTGACGCTACATTTTTACCAGTTGAGAGAGAAAAATGATACATAATTGCCATTCTTGCTTATGTGGCATGCCAACAGTGCAGTCCACCTCATATCCAAGTCAGCACATGCATGTAAAATGACCCTTGCGCCCTTTCCTTCTATCTCTTCTTTTTCTCTCATTCACTCACTTACCAGTGGGATCCACCTGTCATCTTCCACCTCGATCCAATTGTGTTCCAGCTCTAGGAGGGCGGGTGCTCCTCGACGCCACCATCGTTACTCCTTGTGAACGGATGGCCAAGCAAATTGGATGGGGCAAATGCGAATCAGATTAATTAAATTGGACGGGAGTACTTCGCAGACAGGCAACCAACTCCACATCGAATTGGATTGGAAAAGGAAAGGATGGGGGAAATTGAACCACGAGGAAATCGAAGCAACAGAAGTTGAATAAACGCGAGGAAGTTAGATGGAGAAATTGGACTGACGACGCAGCGCTCAATGCCTGCTGCCTGCAGGCCCAGGCCGCGCTCCCTCGCCTGGTCGAGCGTGCGCCCACGCAGCAGGAGGAGCCGTGGCTGGCTGGGCCCTGCATGCCTACGCAGCAGACTGGCGCCACTGGTCAGGCTCGTCGTCGCGCCCCTGCCACGACCGCGATCGCCGCCCCCGCCTTCCTCCTCGCTGGCCGCTCCTGCGTGAGGGCGGTGACGGGGTACAGCGGGGTGGGAGGTAGTCGACGTCATGGTTGGAGGGGAGATGGCCGACGGCAGCGTCAGTGGGGGGGGGCACTGGCGTCGGTAGCGCACGGCGACGGTGGGTACGGAGGGTGGCGACATCGGGCGTGACCGCGTGAGGGGGAGGGGAATCGCGGAAGGGGCGACAGACAGAGAGGAGACCGATCCGATCTGTTCGGAGAGGGCTAGAGATGGCCAGGGGCAAGGTGGTCTTTTCCCGTGCCTGTGCTGACTAGGATCCAAGGTGGACCAGTGAGTTGGCATGCCACGTCTGCGAATGCGGTAAAAATGTATGGAATTTCTCTCTCAACTGGTATTAGTGTATCGGCATTTGTAAGGGTGCTATCTCAGGAGGTGGCATTGGGTATGATGGTAAAAAAGTAAAATATCCCCCAATTCGCAACCCCCGGTCCCCCCAATCCAGAGAGAGAGAAAGAGAGCGAGGAGGAGCAAGAGGGCGGCTGCGATGGCGGGCCTGCCGGCTGTCCCCATCGACGGGCTTCGCGACGCCGTGCTGCTCACCGCCACCAACGACTACCCTTTGCGCGTCACCGTCTGCTCCGTCGAGCTCCGCCAGGCCCCCGCCCTCCTCGATCTGCTCGTCAAGGCGCAGAGGCAGCCCCCGGGCTGGATCGTCACGAGGGACCGGAAGCTTCGACACCTATCCCGGATCGCCAACGAAGCGGAGATCATCCTCGACGTCATCCTGCCCGTGTTGATGGAGACTCCGGACGATGACGACGCCAGCCGCCTCCTCCTCCGATACGGGTGGTAGTTTAGTTCTGGGATGTCACCGCAGTGGTAGATTTGCGTTGAGTTGGAATGCTTCTGTCAAATACATTCTATTAATCCTGGCAACTATTGCTGTTCCATTTGTTGCTTGGTGCAATGCTGCGGGATCTCTGTTCGTTGCATTTGCTTTGTTTGAATCTGACTCTGTTGCTAATCGAATTGTTACCAAGTATGCTAAATCGGTAGAAGTTTGTCTTGTACATTTTACATGATTACTACTCTTAATCACGCCCACATTTATCAAATGGTACCGGATTTGTCGTCTTACCTTTTTTTTTTATTCTTGAACTCTGAGTTTGGCTGGCACGTTATTTCTTTCTGTACCCCAATGTTATCGATTTGTGCCCCTTGACTCCCTTCTGTTTACTTAAGTAATTTGCAGCACCATTGGACTGCTTTTAGATGCTCTATTCTCTGTACGGGCATACAACACTTGTTCAGTACTCCATATATTAGTTAGCATAGTCTGCATCGAGTTCCTTGCATTTGTTTTATTTGAATCTTACTGTGACAGGTTATTAGCTTGCAGTACTGTAGGAATTGCTCTGTAGCTTCTCTCGTCTAAAGACTAGTAGTATAAGATAATGTGGCATCTCTTTGGTACCCCAAGATTTGTAGTCAACTGAAATCTTACCAAGTAAGTTATTTGAAGTAAAATTGCTCTCAATCATGCTTCACACTGATAAAGATAGGACTGGATTTGTGGTATTACAATCTTTTCCCCCAAACGAAACTTATCCGATTGTCTTGTATGCACTTTTGAGTTAAGGAAATGAAAAAAAACCAATTGTCTTCATTATCTACCTATAAGACTGTCCTTGGGTCTGATTTGATTTGCGTTGAGTGTACCATGCTGGTTTGATTAAAATTTTGTTCATCTTATTCTGCAAAAGTTGTTTGTTTGATATTTAACCCTGTATTCGCGAGCCTTTCAAAACATAACACCCAATTCGCAAGCCTTTAGAAATCTAACCCTGGACCTGCGAATTCTTTTGAAATGGAGGATTCCTACCCTTTTTAGTGAGTTCGCGATTTTCTTTATTCTTTTTCCCCTCCAACCCACCTGAACGGACGGAATTGCCCCTGCCCTATTCCTGCTATCGATTGGATCAGACCGGAGGGATCGAGGCGTTGTTGTTCTGTTCTTCTTCCTCGCTTTCTCTCTGCCTGCCACCGCCGCCCCTTCTCTCCGCCTGCTGCCGTCGCCCTCGCCGACCTCCGTCTGCCTCCCTTCGCCCTCCAGCAGCAAGCCAACAACACCCAATGTCGCAGGCATCCTGCTCGTCCGCACGAAGCCGAGGATCCCCGTCAGCTAGGGTTTGGCGAGGGTTCCAAACACCCCAGCTTGAAGTTGTGCCGCGGGTAGGAGCTGCGCAGGCACTGGACGTCATGACACCGCCCGATGTTGATGATGTCACCAGGTTGCCGCTGATTGAGTGCCCGACATGCAAGGATTTGAAGGTTGTTGCTTTCACCTGCAAGTGGACTAGAAATCGTGGCAAGGGATTTTTTAAATGCCCCAGGAACAACGTTTGGGTAAATGGTGCTCACTTGTTCATCCAAAGTTTTTTATTTTGTGCATTGGATGTAAATTTATCATGTAGGTGGCATCGAAATTCGCAGATGGAAGACAGATGTCGATTTTACATGTTTCAGGAAGAATATGAGCAATATCTTCAGTCTAGAGCTCAATGCAATTTGGGTTCAACTCTGATGGATGCGGTCCCTGATAGGCTAATGCAAGAAATTGAACAAGTCAAGTTGGGATTGGATGAGCTGAACGAAGAGTTAGCAATTATGAACCTAGGAATGGCCGAGTTGAAGAGGAAACAACCTAGACAGAATTGTTCATGTGTTGTGGTTGGAGTGCTAATTGTCTTAGTGTGCCTACTTTGGGTTGTATTTAAGTAGAAACAAGTAGAGTATCTGTTATACTACTCTAGTTGTATTTGGAGATATATTTCATGCCAGCAATAAATTTGACTTCTCTAATTCTATTGTTGTCGCCTGAAAAAAATTGTGCATTGTTTCTGTTCCTGAACATTGTCTCTGTTGTTGCCGCAAAAAAAATGGCAGCATGCCTCCTAAACATTGTCATCCGAGGGAAAAAAAACAATGGATATTTTCACATGATAGGCAACATATGTGACATCGTCAAATCTTAAACTACAGGTTTAGTCTCCTGGCAGCATAGATAGAGATGAGCAAGCAAATATTACAAAAGCATCCATGAGTTTCAGGTTCACAGTTTCCTGACCGCACCGCAAATATTACTAAAGATTACAAAAGCATGCCGACAACAAAGTTTCAATTCTTGGCTTTTCTTGGAGTGATCTTCTTCGCACCCTTCTTAATATATTTCTTCTTTGCTGGAGGCGTATTTGGAGCAGCAGTTCTTGCGCTGCACCTTCCAACAAGCAATTCCCTCTAGGTTTATTTCCCTTGTTCTCTAGACAGCTGGGAATCCTATTCTTTCTTTGTCTCCCCACTGCTCTTTTACTCAAAGGTGGCAACAATCTGAACCCAATATCCACATGTGGCCATTGAAACTTGTCAGGCAACGGGCTAATCACACCAGCATATGCTAGCCTAAAATGATATACTGAGTAGTACGGATGCAAGTATTTGGCCCAATTGGGATTTCTTTCTTTGGTTATGACTACCAAAGCATGAGGGCATGGTTTCCCCGAGACTTGCCACTCCCTGCAAGTGCATGTTTGATGTTTCAGATTAACCACATGCCTTATGATCTTGTGACTTGCATTGACCTCTGTGACCTCTAATTCATCTCTTCCGCCTTCCTTAACATTCAAATGCCCCAATTGCCTACTCAATGCATTCAGCTGGCGGACTACAATAGGGAGCATTATATGACCTTCAAGCTTTTCACCTATTC
The DNA here is from genome assembly GCA_015342445.1 of Digitaria exilis. NCBI lineage: Eukaryota > Viridiplantae > Streptophyta > Magnoliopsida > Poales > Poaceae > Digitaria > Digitaria exilis. The sequence goes on from JACEFO010000112.1 coordinate 2,326,562, forward strand.
TCCTTCTTTTTGCATACAATTCCATGAACTTAGCTCTAATAGTGTCTGCAAGATCAGCTACTGGAAGGTCTTTAATTTCCTTGACCCAATTATTCCAAACCTCTGCAACATTATTGGTAACATGATCACACTTTATTTCTTCTAAAAAACTGCTCCTCATCCATTTTAAATGATGAAATTGTTTCAAATAAGGCTCCACCTTAACACTTTGTGCATAAACCTTGTCCATTAGGTACTTGTGATATTCAGGCTGGAAAGTCCTAGCTGCAGGATACATTCTCCCATATGCAGGACCTTGAAACTGCTTACTAAAATTCTTCATCAAGTGGACAAAACATTCTCTATGCTCTGCCCAAGGATACACATCCTTCACAACATTTTCTATAGCCTTGCAGCAATCTGAACTTATAGCTAGGTACGGTGGATTGCCTATTGCCTTTTGTAGCTGTTGCATGAACCAGAGCCAATTATCATTGCTCTCACTACTAAAAAAATCCAAATGCAACTGGAAACATCCAGTTGTGGCCATCTAATGCAGTAGCTGAAGCTAGGTGGCCATCCCATCTACCATTTAGAGCTGTGGCATCTATACTCAGGAATGGCCTACAACCATTTAGAAAGCCATCAATGCTAGCTTTGAAGCAACAAAAGAATCTATGGAAGTATACACCATCCTCTTCTTCTATGACATCTATCTCCACAACACTTCCTGGCATTCTATTCTCAACCTCTGCCTTGAAATTGTATAGGTATACAAAACTTTCCTCCCATGTACCAAATATGTGCTCAGCAGCCTTTTGCCTACCAAGCCATACAGTTGGATAACCAATTGTTACCTGGTACTTGTCCTCTAACTCCTTCTTCAGTTTCATTGCCCCTATGTTTGGATCTTTCTTTAGGAAGGGGATGGCCTTCTCTGCTACCCAATGGTATGTTGTCATCTTGGTCTTCACTCTCGCTGTGGATGAACAAAATGTTTTGGGTTCAGCAAAGTAATCTGCAAAAAAAGAGACAATTTTCCAGCCATCAGATTTGCAAAAGGTAAGCAAAAAAGACATTTTCAGATCCATCAGATTTGCCAAAGCTAAAAAAACACAATGTTATACCCTGACTTGCTTCTGACCAGCCATCAACCTCGCTACAATAGACCATTTACAACCATCAGCTTTGCAATGCCCTCTGAACAAATCCTTACACGATTTCTGTGTTGCGAACTCAAATTGTTCTTTTATAGCATGTTGCCTTAATGCTGCCCTAAATTCAGTCATGGTAGCATATATGGTGCCCACTGCTATTGGAGGGTCTTCTCTATCATAAATGATAGCTTCCTCTCCAGGAATACGATCATCAACGGGCAAATCTGCACCCTCCAAGTCAATATCAAACATCTCTGCCCTCTCTTTCTCTGCCCTCTCATCATCTGCTCTTAGACCAACAAATTCATACATTGCATCTTCATCCATCACATAGAAAGTAGAACCTATTTGGTCCTCTTGAAGTGGAGCTATTTCTATGGTGTCCCAATTAATGACATCTCCAATAGTTGGCTCATTGCTTACAGCAGCATTACCATTATCTGTGGTCATATTGCTCATGACTTCTGTAATAGCTGATCTAGAAACCAAATCTGCAGGTTTGTCCTCCATAGAAACAAGCAAAAACATCTTCTTTTCGACCTGACTAGCAGCAAAAGCAATTGATAAAGCATTATCATCCAACAATTTTCTTTCTCCACCATATTCAAAGATTGCAAGCTGCTGTCTGCTTCCCCACTTCACCCTAGCTGCTATGTCCCTTTCTAAATCCTCAAAAGTATAGCATCGAGAGTCCACTACCCATTCATCATATCTTTGTGCCACATCACCATAGCTGCCATCATCCATCATTGCTATGAAACGAGAGATCTGAACACACAGTAAAACTTGCCCCGTATCCGGATCCCTAATGAGTACCAACAGAAAAGCATCAGAAAAGGATCAGTGGGGCTACACTTGAATCATCCCTTGTCATTGGCGCACACAATCTTCTTCCCCAAACCATCAGATAACAGAACCAGATAACAGAACCAAAACATGGGTTAGGGTGAAGGTGAGATGGCTTACCCGGAAGGGAGGTCCATGGGGATCATGAGCCCGGCCTCGATCCGCCGTCCGCAATGCCTCCCCAAACCCTAGCCGAAGCTCTGTTCTTGACCGAGAGAGGAAGAAGGAGAGAGCGAACAGGGACGAACAGGGGGACGACGGAGGAACGAGACTGGATGCGAACGTGAGTAAAAGGGACAAGGAAGGGGCAATTCCGTCCGTTCAGGTGGGTTGGAGGGGAAAAAGAATAAAGAAAATCGCGAACTCACTAAAAAGGGTAGAAATCCCTCGTTTCAAAAGAATTCGCAGGTCCAGGGTTAGATTTCTAAAGGCTTGCGAATTGGGTGTTATGTTTTGAAAGGCTCGCGAATACAGGGTTAAATATCAAAATTTCTCGGAGCAAGAGGGCGGCTACGATGGCGGGCCTGCCGGCTGTCCCCATCGACGGGCTTCGCGACGCCGTGCTGCTCACCGCCACCAACGACTACCCTTTGCGCGTCACCGTCTGCTCCGTCGAGCTCCGCCAGGCCCCCGCCCTCCTCGATCTGCTCGTCAAGGCGCAGAGGCAGCCCCCGGGCTGGATCGTCACGAGGGACCGGAAGCTTCGACACCTATCCCGGATCGCCAACGAAGCGGAGATCATCCTCGACGTCATCCTGCCCGTGTTGATGGAGACTCCGGACGATGACGACGCCAGCCGCCTCCTCCTCCGATACGGGTGGTCCCTGCACCACGTCTCACGCAAGGTCGACGGCCCCGGAGGTCCCTTCAGCAGTGTCGCCTCGACGGCAGGCGCGCTCCTACGCCGACACTCCGATCACCTCCACAAGCGGACACGCGGCATTGGGTGGCTCCGCGACAACGTCGACGCCCTTCGCGCCAGCGTGCTCGCACTGAAGACTACCATCGTGGAAATTCCATACGGCGACGGCGACGGCGACGAGGACCCTCCAGGTGGCGGCGAGGGGCCCTCCGGCCGCGAGGAGCCGCGGGAGGGTGGTAACCAGCAGGCGTGAAGAAGTAGCTGGAGCGCGAGGACCGCAAGGAGTATGAAATCGTCTATCGTGCTCTCGTTTTAGATCTTGTCGTACTACTTAGGCCTTCTGCTGTATATAGTTCGCGAGTATTTCGGAAGTTGCGACCGTTTTTGTCTAGAATATATACTGATGAGTTGAGTCAAAGTATAGTTTAGTTCTGGGATGTCACCGCAGTGGTAGATTTGCGTTGAGTTGGAATGCTTCTGTCAAATACATTCTATTAATCCTGGCAACTATTGCTGTTCCATTTGTTGCTTGGTGCAATGCTGCGGGATCTCTGTTCGTTGCATTTGCTTTGTTTGAATCTGACTCTGTTGCTAATCGAATTGTTACCAAGTATGCTAAATCGGTAGAGGTTTGTCTTGTACATTTTACATGATTACCACATTTATCAAATGTTACCGGATTTGTCGTCTTACCTTTTTTTTATTCTTGAACTCTGAGTTTGGCTGGCACGTTATTTCTTTCTGTACCCCAAATTTATCGATTTGTGCCCCTTGACTCCCTTCTGTTTACTTAGGCCTTAGGTCTTGTCCGGTAGGACCGGACTCAATCCGGGCCAGGAATGATAAATGTAATAAGAAATCGATGATAAGTATAATAAGAGACTCGGGTCCTAAACTAATTTATTCATGATAGATGTATCAAGAGACCTGGATTGATTCCACACCTTGTGACTAATGGATTGATTCCGGCTCTTTTGGTGCACCTATCATGAGTAAATTTGTTTTTAACCGGAATGATCCGGGTCTCTTATTATACTCATCATAGATTTTTTTGTTACATTTATCATTCTCAGCCCGGATTGAATCCGGTTCTAACCGAACAAGGCTTAAATTTGCAGCACTATTTGACTGCTTTTAGATGCTCTATTCTCTGTACGGGCATACAACACTTGTTCAGAAAGGTTATGTAGCATGGTCTGCATCGAGTTTATTACTCATCTAATAAATCATTGTAGTTCCTCAGAAAAAAAAAACTGCATCAGAAAGGTTTCTTCTGACTGTAATGACACTTTCCCTTCTATGCCTTGCAATATATTCGTTACGTAGTCTCTTATTACTAGATTACATAGAAAGGTGTTGACACATGAAACTAATAGCAATTGTCCAGAGTATGAATTTTGTTGGCCCAGCCTACTCCAGGTGAGTCCCTTAGTCAGTTGGACTCCCTCACCTTCAGCTAGAGGTAGAAGGAGAGCAGAGAACACTAAAGTCCTAACTACAGCACATTGCCAAAAGAACAGTGCAGCTCTATCTGCTCCAAGCTGGAAAGGGAAAGGATACTCATCACATTTTAGCCTTTTGAGTCAAGAGCAAACACTTGTCATTAGTTTTGAACTTTGGATGAAAAACTAAGCATTAGGGTCTCATTCGCTAATGCATTATAGGTCATATGATGGATCACTGTGTAAATAGTCTGGTTTGCATCTATTCATGAGGCCACCAGTTTCTATGTTCTAGTTGTCATGTTATTCAAGATACAATCACTATCTTAGTTTTAGCCTTTTATTTTGGGTCTAAGCTAGTCTGATGTCTCCAGTTGCACATTCTTTAAAGTTCTGTGATAATTCATCTCCAGTTGCACATTCTTGAAAGTAATTTTGGATCACAAGTCCTATCATTCTTGATGAAAATTTCTTTTGATACATAATGTGTTTATCTATATTGGGATGCTTGCTATTTCCTATTTAGTTCTTTTTCCTTTTTGTACTTGTATTGTTTGCATATCACTATAAACTGTTGTGTGTGCGTGTACTCTGTTCCATACTGCAGGATCCAATTAATGGAGTTTATAACATCTGATTACATGGAAAATTGGCTATGCTGTGAGCAATTTGACAAAAAGTTTGCTCTTTATTGGCCATGCGTTTTTATGAGACACTACAATACTACATGGATTCTATTGCACCAAGCTTGATTGAACATGCTAGTAATGTTCTTTGAACGGAGCACACTGCACTATGTGCACACTATTTTATTTTATTTTATTTTATTTTATTGCAAACGAATTCAACTTCAATCTTCTGTAGATAAATACCGGTCTTCTGAATTACGCATGGGAACTGTATAATTGATTGCGTATATTATACTCGGCAGCCACAGTTTCTAAGGAGGTGTTTGGTAATGCAATCTGATTACGTCTGGTAAGCGATATGGTTCCGTCCGTTTGTTTCCAACCACCCGTAATCAGTTAACACTGTAAACAGATCCCGCTCTGTACATTTCCGATACCGCCACTCCTACTCCGTAATCAAACAAGCATATGCTCGAATCACCACATATTGCCAAGATGCTGCTAGAGTTTCTCCCTAGGTGACGATAACTCGTGAGGTTCTTGGACTTAACGACGATGCCTCCGGGCCTCTAGGTTTTTGTTACCGTTACAAAGTGGAAACCAAACAAATTCAATCTTTCGTTGTTTTTTTTTGGTTAATGTTACCGCTGTTTTTTTTTTCGTTACATGATTTGAACCAAACTTAAACTTGACTTGGATACTATACAGCAATGGAAACACTGGCGAGGAGTCTGTGAGACTTGAGAAGCTACCGCAACGGCAAAACTCATACTACATCGAAACATCCCATCGATGGTTAATAACCTGGTTGTAAGTGCATACTTAACCATTCTTGGGCCGAAAGATATGTTCAGATTTATACTTAACCATTCTTGGACCGAAAGGGAGGTTCGTACTCTAAGGACATACTTAACAAATCTTCGGTTAAGAAACGTATTTTGTGAGAGAAAATAAATAGTGAATTTAGGATTTGGGCAACTTAGAGTAAGTAAGAATAATAGCCGGGTATTATTTAGCAGATCTGATTTTTTTTCCTGATTTTTCATTGCTCCGAACCTTACTGGATGCTCGAATTGCAGCCAGTTAACAGGCTTGAGGAACGAATCATCAACACATCTTGCAACTGAAATCGTGCCATACACACAAATTGTCTGCTTTATCTCTACACAAACAAAACGATGCCATACAAAAAAAAAAGTTTAAAGTGTCTGGTATTTCAGAAACAAAGGATAGTCCATCCAATATTAAATTAAATTTGCTGTACATTGCGCCACAACCATAAATAGTACAAGAAACATAGAACGGTTCATTTAAAATTATTAAATTGAAATGGCATTGCACGACTGCGATGATATCTGCCGTCTTCTAACATGGCACCGACTGCAAGGCTTCAGAACAATAAATTCGACTGTTGATGGAACTTTATTCTCAATGTACCTTCTGATAGCCAATAGCGCTCTAGGTGCTTCCATGAGAAGATTATCTGACATGGGAATACACCTCTTATACTTACCTTGATCACACCTATGCCCATAAACGGTGTCCAATGTAAGACATTCGAGTGATACAGCATTCTTGAGAATATAACAAACTAGTTCAACCAAGCTCTTTGCAGAGCTAAAACCACTGATCTTCAAACTCTTCAGGCAGGCATGACGGTGTTCAGGCATGTGCCTCACTTGTGAATCCGCACGCATCAATTCATGCACCATACATAGCTGAGTCACCTGACGATGAAAAGGATAAAATGATTCAGTTAAATGAAGCCAAATGGATACATATACTTTCGCAAGATGAACCAAAGTCTCCAAGGAAGGCGACGCATCAAGGAAAGAAACAAGAGATAAACAGTCATATGGACGAGAAGTTGGTCGAAACATCAACCAAATGGTTAGGTGCTTAAGGTACAGGAATTTGGTAGGGAGCATTGGTGCATCAACAACCTGCAAAAAAAAGGCTATGTATCAGGTACATTATACACCAGGTATGACGAATGTAGTCCATAAATATCACTAGCCTACATCACCCTATCTCGTAGAGAACATACCTCACTACCTGAAATAATTACAAGAGTTTCAAGATTTGGCATAAGGGATGGCAGCTTGGTGCGGGCATCTTGGATGAAGTTTGAACGTAAAATGTCTAGCTTCTTCACTTGCAATGTTTCCACACATGAGAAATTCAACCTGTGTCCTCTAAGGAAAAGAGTAGAGAGATTTGGAGCTTTGCTTTCTATCACATTCAGGTCCAGGCATTCAAAAACACTGAGGTTGCTGAGACGCTGCAGGGAACAAGGTATCTTCAGGCAAGCAATCTCCTTACAATGTACTAGCTCTAATTGCTCCAAAGCAAGAGAGTTGAAAAGAAGGCACTTTAATTCATCCCATGTACTGCTCACATGCCAGAGATGCAGGCTTGTTAGGCTTCTCAAGGGGCCAAGTTCAACTGTGGGACGGAGGTAACAAAAACGAAGTTTAAGGTACTGAAGTGAGTTTCGAACCCCATCAGATAAAAGTGAGCATGGAAAGTTGTATTTTCTATTTGTTTCGGACAACCAGAGGGTGACTTCTCTGATCCCTGGTTTAAGAGCAATCTGAAGCCAACTGTCAAGATAACTAGTGCCATCGAACCCGCACATGCCACTGTAGTCAAGGCTGAATGTTTTCAAGCCACCTGAGTGGTTTCTGAGAATGCGGTCAATTTTATGGTGAAAATTCTCTCCACTTGAACTTTTCTTCAAGCCAATCGTATCCTTACTGAAGATGAGGTTGGGATGACATCTCCAAGAATGTAAAAAGGAGCGAGATACAGAAGCAGCACGAGCAGCAGCACGCATTGGCATTAGGGAATGTATACGGAACAATATGTCCTGCACACAAGCATTATATAAAAAAGATCAGCACTGAGATTGTAAAGCCATTACTTCAATTGGAAAAGGGAAACGGTAGAGCCACACATAGACAGAATACATGAAAAGTAAACAACAAATGTTTTTTGAGTTGTGAAGACAACATTTTATTGTGCAATAATATGTTATAAATAGGTCAAAACAGTGAAGAAACTGAAACAACAACAACTAGCCTTTTGCGCAAGCAAGCTTGGGTAGGCTAGAGGTGAAACCCAAGAAACAAAGATCAAGGATCAGGCATGTTGATAACTAGTCTCCAAGCGCTCCTATCAAATGCTATTTATTTGGAAATATTCCACTACTTAATGTTAAACAATTATGAATATAGGCTACAAATAGCATAACCGGAAAGTTAAACAATCCGAAGCCCATGTAATATAATCTGACTGTTTTGGCAGTTATGTTGTATGGTAGACATGAACTTGGGTAACTATAAGATGAAAATATCCTATAAATAAGACAATAAAGAGGAAGAAACGGATGAATCATAAAGAATACAGAGTTCAATTCATAGTACGTTCTGGATTTAGGTACCACAAACTGCACAACAACAAAACATTAGTCCTATAACATAGAGCACCATTGAGAAACTTTGTTATGTTTTATGGATTTAGTTACCAAAATAGTAGATTTTTTATACCTTGGAGAGGATTTGTGGCAAGGTGGAAAGATTAACCATTTTCCTGGTTTCTTTTTGAATGAAATTGTCAATCACAACAATCGTTGAACTTGGTACACACGTACAGTACAAAAATAGCAGCATATTACTACCTAATACTCCTTCAATTCATTTTTACAAGGCATAGTTTCACTGTACAATGTCAATCTTTGGCCATCATGCTTCCTATAATATAGTTTATTAACAGTTGCAAAATCATAATAATTATTGAGTGATGGGAACTAGGGTGCCCAATCTTCCGTCAGGTGACCTTATTTTTTCTCTGCCAATAGTTTTGGGCAAGGTCCCAAAACCAGCTTTTTGGAACTTTATTTTTTGGATACTCTTGCAGATGCTCACTCACATATTATTAGTTTTTGGATAGCTCATTTGGCTGGATACAACTAGCTAATGGTTAAATTTTAGCTAGGTGGTAGGTAAGACAAAATAGTAATTTAGCTGAAGATCCAAACAGGGCCTAAATTACCCGCCATGCTAAGTATTATCATAGTACTAAGGCACTCCTGATTACGCATAAAATTGTGGAGAGACGTGTTGTAATTTGAAATATTAGCAGCCTTTGCTGAGAGAACAGTAACAGTTGGAACAAAGTGCAATCTGACCAAATAGCAGCACCAAAAAAACTCCTCTGTTTATAAATAATAAAGAGAGAGAAAAAACTAGTCTAGCTTAGTCCCAAGAATTAGTACGATGAGTGAGACGTGGTGATACTATGCTTGTAATTTAAGCCTGCGTCATCAGAATTAGCATTGGTACCTCAGGAAGGTCTGGCGTGGAACTCCTCATTATTTTGCCAGCTTGAGAATCAAAGTCGTCATCTTGTTCACATGGTGATCCCTTTCTTTTACCCGTTGTGACAATAAGCCCACCTGTGATGCAAAAAGGATAGGAAGGATGGTTATGGTAGCCTAAAAATGACTTGACGAAAAGCAGAGAATGGACTCTATATCTTGTCTCCAACCAAAACTAAATCGTTTTCTCTGAGGAATATCTATGCAAGGCAAATAGTTGTTCGCCGAACAGACAAGTTAAATTCAAACAAATTTAAAACCAGTAGCCAGTTCACATCGATCTAAATATGAATCAGTTAGAGAACACAATGTATGATTATCGAGCCAAACGTAAAGTATTTTGCGAACTGACAAGGAAGAAAGCACCGATCGAGCCAAACGTAACATAGCCGAGGAAGCTGTCAAGATGAATAAGGCTTACCCCGGGGTCGGATTTGCCGGCGACGCCGCTGCCTGTCGCGCTGCATGGACATTAGCCGGCTCAGCGCCAACATCCCCATGGCCGAGAAATCGTTTCCGTCTTCCCCTCCCTCAGATCTCTACTCCTCTCCTCTCTTATATATCTTCATATAACTATGTCCAGAAACCGGCTCCCACTCTGTTTTTCGGTCGATTATGAACTCAAGTTCGAACCAGCGGCGGTGGCGGCGACGCGGGCGGAGCAAGGAAGCTGGTCTTCGTCCGAGACAGCAGAATTGGCAAAACTAATCAAACCCTAGGTGTGTGGTCTGGGGGAGGTCAACCTCAACCCTATCTTAGTATAAAAAAAAACTCAACCCTATCTTTTCTCTTTGTTTTTCCTTTTTTAATTTTTTTTTCCGATGATGGACTTCGATGGGCCGACCCAATACCCCTGTTGCTCAACCCGTTTTTCGGTTTTTGAAGGGTCTTTTGGGCTGTGTTCAGATTGGAAGTAAAAAGTACTTTTTCTAGATGAATAGTGCACTGGGAAGTGTGATCTGGGAGTGGGATGAATAGAAAAAACTTGTTGTAGAAGTACTTTTTTCAGAATCTGAACACACCTACGTAATGGGTCGAGTTTAAATTTTCTCCCTACGTAACTAGCCTCTTTAAACTTTTGGAACCGTTGTTTTTATCTCCCTGAGCTGGATATAACCGTTTTTAAGACAGTTTTGTCTTTTTCTTTTTTATTTATTTTGGCTAAAACATTAAAAAATTATAATAAATTATAGAAAAATCATAAAATAAAAAATTTAATTTTGTTAGACTCTATATAAGTATATAAATATAGAATATAATATTCTTTAGTATAAAATTTTTATTATAGATTTAGATTTATTATTTTTTATAATTAAATAGAATAATTCATAAAATAGCCATTTTCGTTCATGAACTTTACACCAAAGCTCATTTTCGTCCCTCAACTTTCAAAACGGCCAATCTAGTCATCCAACTTTCAGTTGTGGTTCGATTTCGTCCCCGAGCCTACCTGGTAGTCCAAGCGGGCATGCCACCTCAGCGCCAAGTCAAGTGGTGTCTATGAAATCGAACCACAATTGCAAGTTGGAGGACTAGATTGACCGTTTTGAAATTTGAGGGACGAAAATGAGCTTTCGTGCAAAGTTTAAGGACGAAGATGGCTATTTTGCCATTGTATTTTCTATGGTCCAATCATGATAATTTTTTTATGGCAGCCTAGTTATTGTATGCTTCAACTGTATTAAAGAAGTTTATACTCACTGGATCATGTATAACTTGGTTCTAGATTTTTAGAGTATGTTTTGCCAAAATAAATCTTTAATTAAGTTATACATGATCTAATGAGTATAAATTTCTAATGCAGTTGAAGTATATAATAATTATCCCACCATAAAAATTCAACCATGATTGGACCATAGATATGAATTATTCTATTTAACTATAGTGAAAATAGATCTAAATATATAATATGATTTTTTTACTAAAGTATATTATATTATATGTTTTCTGTGTTTATATACTTACATGGAGTTCAACAAAATTGAAATTTTTATTTTATGATTTTTAGATTTAGTATGATTTTTCAAATTTTCAGCTAAAATAAATAAAAAAGAAAAAGACAAAACCGCTTTAAAAAACCACTTATATCTCGCTTAGGGAGGTAAAAACAACGGTTTCAAAAGTTCAAGGATGCCGGTTTTGCGGTCTAGGGGGAAAATTTAAACTCAGTCCAATGCCTAGGGACCTGAAAAGGACTTTTTTCCTTTTTGGATTGGTGTTGTGACGCTCCTTTTTCCGCGGGGATTGATTGGTCTCTTCGCATAATCGTAGACTACGGGCATGCTTTGTTGGATGTCAAAACTTGTCCAGTCAAAATGTAGGTATGTTAAATTTTAATCAAATCTTGGACCAGTTTCAGGTTTGACACTATGTTTTGGACTCAAATCAATTAAGTACCAAAATGTATTGCTTTGCCCTAATTTTGTCTTACCAATTTTGGAAGCCAATCAAATAGGCCCTACTTTTTTTTGAACTTTTTTTTGGGGGCGGGGGGGGGGGGGGTGTTCGGGATGGAGGGATTCCCACCTACTATATTCATTGAAAATGGCACACTACAACAATAGCCCGTGATGGCGGGGAAACGGCCGGACGAAGGTCCGCCTCCGCATCAGCAGACAAGTTTAATTTTAAAGGGGACAAAAATAAGAAATCAGTTATTGCAAGTACATACTTCCATAATTCTTATATATTCATAAAAATTATGTTAATTACATCTCCATAGATAAAACTCCTGATTAAGAGTTCCGACATTGGTACATATAAAATAAAAATTACACCATATGGCTGCCTATTACATGACTATGAATGTAAAATATACATGCCTATAGTCTACAGTCTTGACTCCATGAATGAATACTTGTTGTAGACTCGGAACTTGATAGCATGGCACGTATGCACAAATTTCATATTTATGCATGACATAATTGATATGTACTTGGCGTACATATGTGAGCTTGTTTTGATGTTTAGCAAGCCTAGGATGCAAATATTTAACCCAGGATTATATTTATTTCCTCTTTATTTAATTAGAGAAATGGCATGTCTTGTTTTTTTAGGAAACCATGAAGGACATCACACCTGGAGCTCTATCATGGCTTACTAGCATTTTTGTTTGATCTCTACTATATGTCTTCTATTTGAAGTTGACCAGAGATGAGAGATGAGATTTAATATGATTATCATAGTATCCACTTATTTTTATTAAATGGATGATATTGCTAACGGCATGCTAGATGCAATCTACGCTAGTCTTATTTGTGGCCTTTTTAACAAGTGATGTTGGCAATCACGTTTTTGAAATGGCTTTCCTATATTTGTTTATTTTACCTAGCTCGTTACCAGGTGTGGTGCTGATGCTCATCTCATGCAATGGATGCACCATGGAACACCATTTGACATAATTTGGTTTTGCCGCAGGAGACGCTTATGCTTATGTGTCGGCCTGCTGTGATGAAGAATGATTTAATTTTAACTTGCCGATGCTCCTGACATGATGCTGGACAGAGAAGGAACCATATATGAAGAATACAAGTCCTCTTTTATTTTTGTTTAGTTTACGATTTATCCATGCACACACATGCAATCTATATTTTAGATGCAAGCCACATTTCTCTCTTTTTTTTTTTTGCGGGTACATTTCTCTTTTTCTTTATTACCTGTGACATGCATGCCTAATGTTGGGCCATCACAGGAAGTATTTCTTTTATGGCGTTAAATTTATTTATCTTTAGCAAGATGCTACTTCTGTTGTTGCTGATCAGCCGTTGTACATGAATACATGATCACTGGTTATGGTAATCCACCGATCTATTCTCAAGCAGGCATGATGCATATATGACATGCCGAGACTGTTGGGGTTGTTTTACAATTTAGGTTAGGATTAGCATGATGACGCAGCATGCTAAGCAAGGGCCAAGTTGATATTCACGTAACCACATGCTAGACAGGTACGTTTGCATGCAGTCCAATGGCATGCCAGGCATCATATGCACGGAGGAGAAGGGGGGGGGGGGGTTGAGATAGAAAAACTAGAAACCTTGGCGCGGCCTTGCCGCGCCCTTTTGAGTATTAGGCCAGTGTTTACTTGTTATAGTATGTGATATCTTAAGTTAAGGGGCCGGTGTTGAATGTTTCGAGGGAGACATATCAAATAGAGTACTACATATATTAGAGATTTGAGGCCGTTGTTCACACGCTAGCTTGGGCTGGTTCATTTGGTGTTTTGGTTCGTGGCTAGTAAACATTAGCCACTATTGTATACTTTATTTTTAGAAGTAGCTAATGCTCAGAAATTATATTAATTGATTGTATAATTTAATTTAAAAAGAAGCTGCAATTGGCGGCATTGAACACATTTTGGTATTCGAAATAAATTTTTTTGGTCCATAGAAATATTGTAGATTTTTATATTTTGAACAATTTTCATATTGGAATCTTTTGTTTTCATTGAACGTATTTTGGTGTTCGAAACTTATACTAATACATATAGGCTTAGAATTTAAAATTTTGATCTATAAAACATTGTAGATTTTGATCCGAACAAGTTTTGGTGTTTAAATTATAGGTGGAAAGAATAAATAACCTATATAAAGGTTGCATTGAGATGGTTGTATTTTGTCAAAATATGAGAGCCATTTCAAAAGATTTTACGCATATTCAGTTTACAAAATCTGAACTATATTGTTAAGGAGATGCTGAACTATATTGCTAAGGAGATGTTGATTTTGTAACACTTGACTTCCTAATGCTGGCGGAATGCATAGGCAAGAGCAAGGTTTAGTCAAGAAATTTATTTAAGGATGCCACAAAAATAATTTCTTGCTTCAAGCATAACATATTTGGGGAAAAAGATCATAAAGTGTTTTACACATATGTTAGATTTTTACATTTGAAAAGCATGCCATATGCAGGCAGGTAACGTTAGTTTTTTTAACTAAAGGTTGGTTGTTTTACATATTCAATACAATGATGTACTGCTATCATTTCTAAGCTTGTTTCTTGGACAAGGTGAAATTCATATTAAGATTAAAATCTGAGGGCTAATTTAAAAGATTGTATGAGAGGGGGATGGACGGCGTGTTGTATTTTTCTGAAACCTGAGGGTTTGTTTGAAAGGGGTCCATACTGAGAGGATATGTTGGACTGCGGGTTGGATTTAGAGGGAACTCGAGGATTCGTTTGCAAGAGTGCCGTTGTGAGAGGAGGGAGGGACGGCGGGTTGGATTTCGATGAAACTAGAAACAACGCGTGGCGTTGCCGCGCTTTGACCTTTTGATAGGCCAGTGTACCTGTTTGTAGGTGTTATATGTCAAGAAACCGTTAATATACATTATGAAATATGTATATCATGATCTTTGAGGGAGCCAGTGTATATCTTGATGGTCGATGTTGCTTATTCCCTTAGTTTTTAGTCAGCAATTTTGCTGCGTGTAATTGAGTTGTCACTATATATGTGGTAGTGTAATGAAGAACATTGGAGTGTGTTAGTGGTGCTCGGTAATAGCTCATGTGCCAAGGTATATATCCAGAGGAGATGGAGCCGGTCGGTAGTAAATATTTTCATAAAAGTTACGGAATTTGAATGGTTTACTTTTTGAAATAAATCATTTGTTGATGGAACATACGTTACAAAGTTTAACATAGTGCTTTTCATAGAAGTATTGGTAAAATATATTTATTGATTCTGCAGTTTAGTTTTAGAAAGGTGCAGTTGTTAGTTTTTAGTTTATTGCAATATTGTATTTTTTATATTTTAAAGGGGGTCAAAGAGGAGTCCTTTACTTGATATATTTTTATGGCCCGTGTCGTGGGTAGATGAATACATTCAATGAATTGCAGTTAGAATTAAACAAGGATTATTTTAATGGTGCTATATGATATCTAGTTCTTGTGTAGACTTTTTCTCTTGGATGAACTTTTTATGTTCTGGGTGAAGTCTAATACCGTTACTAAAAAATTAAAATGTACGAAAATTAAATTTCAAAGACTATAATCACTGAAAAATTGAAACAAACAAAATTAAAGACTGTAACCACTTGTTCTTCGCATTGTTTAATAGGAATTGAAACTTGATTGCATACTATGAAGCAACATTAAATGAACAAGTAATTGTGAATAATATTTTATCATCCTTCACGAAAGATCATTCTGACATGCATCATAATGGGTTCAACTTCTAGAAGAATGTTTTTCTCCTCATTTGTTAGTTCGAACCATTGTTTTGGTGGAGGCGGTCTCTTTTCATGTGTTCTCACTGTTCTCATTTGTTAGTTCCAACTGTTTTCAACTCGAGTTCATTGTTGTGTCATTTTTTCATGAGCTGCCTTTCTAAATATCTTGCTCTTCAACATTATCCTCATAAGTGGGGTTAGCAAGGGTTCCATCAGGTTTTCTTTGCATTGTTTAATAGCAATTGAAACTTAACTTTATACTATGAAGCAACATTAAATGAACAAGTAATTATGAATAATATTTTACCATCCTTGACGAAAGATCATTGTAACATGCATCATAATGGGTTCAGCTTCTAGAAGAATGGTTTTCTCTTCATTTGTTAGTTTGAACCATTGTCTTGGTGGAGGCGGTCTCTTCTTATGTGTTCTCATCTTTTACATCATAATGGGTTCAGCTTCTAGAAAAATGGTTTTCTCCTCATTTACGTTGGGTCGTATAATTTTTTTTAAAAAATAAATGGCAGAGCACGTTGAACCCATAAAAGCCTATATGGAAACGTTGTATAAACTTTTATTTTGAAGCGTAAGTTATGTTAAAATATAAAAAGTTATTCAAGAGAATTGAAAAGAAGCATTGAATTTATTTTTTGTATTAATTTTGTAGGTTTTGGTAGTAGATTTTGGTATTAAGAGGAATTTTTATGTTGGAAGATTGTTTATTCAAAAGTATTTTAAGTCTTAACTTACAAATATTTTGGTGTTCAGATTTGTTAGCTATCGTGGAAAAATTGGGGAAGTGAGTTTGATTTTTTAATTTTGCTTCACAATATATTTAGATTTTTAAATTCATTTCAGTGGTCGAATGTTAGCTGTAATATTGGACAAGTGAGTTCGATTGTTTTTTAGTTTTGTCTACAATAGTTTTTTATTTAAAATTTTTGAGCCGTTTTGATGGTCAATTTTTTTAAAATTTGGAGATGTTTTGGTGTTTGAATTATTGGTGGGAACAATTTTTTGGAACATTTTGAATTTAAAATTTTGTTGTGGAATGTTAGCTATAATGAGAGAACAGAAAGTGAGTTTGATTTTTTTTAAGTTTTTTCTACAGTTTGTTTTTTATTTTTAAATGTTGACCCATTTTTTATGGTCATTTTTTTAATCTGGAGATGTTTTGGTGTCTTAATCATTGTTGGGAATGAATTATGAAAACACTTTAAAATTAAAATTTCATTGCTTACCAATGATTTAGGTTTTCGCATTTTGATTATTTTTTGTAACAAAAACTTTTTAATTTGAGAATGTTCGCTATCGAAATCTTAGGTACGATCGATCCTATATAAATATCTAGAGAATTTGTTTTAGATTGAAATATATATTTGACAATAAATTTATAGGTCTTGAAATTGTAAGCAAATTCTATGTTTGACATATTTTGGTTCGAACGCGTTTTGGTGGTCAAATTGTACGTATAGTGTTATTTGTATGGAAATAACTAATAGAACGGGTTGTCATGTGATTTAAGTATAATTGGAGGGATTTTCGGAGAAAATTTCGGGGGGAGAAAAAGGATAGAGGGTTGATTTTGAGAAAGTTTTGGGGGTTTTCTGAAAATGTGGCTATGCTGATTTGGGTGGACCGTGGGTTGATTCCAAGAAAATGCAGAGGCTTCTTCGCATAATTTCCTGTGAGAGAGGAGAGGACGGCGGGTTCTATTCCCGTGAAAGCTAAGGGGTTTTTTGTAAATTTACCGGGAGAAGCACGATCTCGGCCGTCGATCCGCCCGATCCGACGGCCGAGAAAAGCCGGCGACGTGGCTCGCTCACGTCGCCGAGCTTGGCTCTGGTTTCGTATGAAGAGATTTGAGGACGTTTCTGCAAAATCTCCAGGCCTTCTCCTCATCTGTATCGTTCGCTGTGTGATCTGACGGCCGAGTTTTTGTTGCCGACGTGGCTCGATGTGAGCCCGAGGGCTATTGTGCTGATTTCGTTAGTAAGATATGTTTTACAGCAGGGGGATGGTTACAGAGAGTTTGCGAAAATAATCTCTCCAAATTTGCCAGTGATCTCCATGTACCTTGTACCGGCTACTCCAGCTGACCATGTCCTTGATCACTTGTTGTAGAACCATTCTCGTCGAGCGTTGTTCTTGGTTGAAGATCTTGGCGTTCCGAGCTTTCCAAGCAGGCCCTACCTTCTTCCATATAAAGTTTCCTCCATATCTTATATGAGTGCCGTAGGCCAATTGTAGTCACAAAGTTAATGAGGTAGTTTACGGCCTCAAGAAGCATGAACGAAATAGTTCTGTTGTTGTGTTGGATGGAGAAAGGATACCAAATTGCCAAGTTTCATTATATACAAACTATATTGCAGGACATGGCCCATTAATTAACATGGAGTTCGAAGCAATAAGTCTGGTCTGATAATTGTTACACATATACAGCGTCTCTGAGCGCTGGCAACTTGCGAGCATGAGGTTTGCCACGGTAACATGATGATACTCCAGTGGGCCTACATCATCACCAAGAGCAGCTAGCACTATAGGAGTTTTCATCACCAAAAGTAACCATGTCTACTCCAGGTAATGTGTTGGATCTTCCACCTAGCTGTTCATAGGTCTGCAGGTAGAGATATGTCGGCTAGGATATACTCAATTTTATAAGAATGGCCATCTGAATAGATTGAGAAACCAGTTGTAACCAACCTGATGAGGTAGTAGAACTTTTAAGTAGGTTTAGGCTACCTAAAATATGTTGGGATATTAGGCCCATTAGGTGCTGCTATTGGGCAGCCAATGGGCTACTCCCTTTGGGCCACTATTCCATATAGGAAAGTCAATGTGGTGTGAAGAGTTGGCATGGAGGTTTAGTACCACCTTGCCAAGCTAAGGTGGTGGAAGCCAACATATAAGGGGGGCTCTAGTGAGAAACTCCAAGTGATTGAACTACAGTAGAGAACACGCGCGCGCGTATCGCGTATTTTCGCGTGACTTGTGTCGCGACGTGTTGATAACTGGTGTTTCTCTTTTTGCGGTTCTTTTGTTTTGGCCCACACCGCCGACACCTAGACTGCCACGTGTGCCCTCGGAGCGGGATAAGCACGTATGTGAACGTGCGACGGCTCCGTCGGTTCCACTTCGAGAGATACCGGGGGCGGTTCCTGGATATCTGGCAGATCGAAAGGCAGGCAGCGGTTCTCTTCCTCTTTAAAAGGAGACGTCCTGGCAACGAGGAACGACCACGCCACAACTCGCTACTTCTCCACTGCTCGCGCCGCCTCCCAAGCTACTGCCGTCCCTTCATCCGCCGTGCAGCGAATCAAGGGAGAGCGGTGTCTCCGAACCACGCCGGTGATTTGAAGACCTGCACGGGTGCCGACGATCAGGTTTCTGGGCAGCTTTCTCGCGACCGCTCGTCACTGCTTTTCTCCGACCTCGTCCATCTCGCCGTCTCGCCGTCGTTGATCTCACGTGGAACGCACTGTGAGTATTCCGTTTGCATCTCTAATCTTCCTACGCATGCAATGGATGTATGGATCTGTTATTCAGTCGTGTTCCTAGCATGTGTAGGGTTTGGTTATATTAAAAATGAATTTGAGACACTAGATGTGTAGGGATTGCTAGTATTCTTATCGGCATCAAATTAATCTTACACCATGTTAATTTTGTAACAAAATAATCACTGAGCTGAGCAGGCAACAGGCACATAGATATAAAGTTTAATTGTTTAAACAAACATGGAAGATATATACATGAAGGGATATGGTATCCTTGGATCATAGCGGTACAGAAGATGTGTATGCAAGAAAAGCACAAAATTAATCCCATGATGTTTTCTGCCTGTCCTAATCTCATGAATAGAAATTGGAAGCCTAAGAAGATTTTCTGATCCATTAAAAAACTGCAAGTTGGCTGACTATTAGAGAGTGTAGTACTGACACTTAACTGATAAAAGATAACACCTTTGCATGGTGATCAAGTTCCCTGCAGAAAAAAGAACATACATCGTTGTAGTATTGTTTGGTTGATCTAACAATACCTGGAAGATGAAGGGGGTGTAGAACTTAGCTGGATGGCTACATAAACCCAAACATGTTCTGGTTGCAATAGGGTCTTATTAATTTCAGTGCTTCAATTCAGGATCCTATCATCCACTAAGAACTGATTATTATGCAAAATTATCAATATTTGCATGTAATAATTACACCACTAACAAAATGTCTTAGATTTCGAAAGGCTACTTCTATCAATACTTCTAACATAACAAAGTTCTTTTGGTGTAGTAGACCACACGTACTATCTACCTGGTACTGGTATGATGACTCAAGGATTCAATTTAAGACACTGAATTTATATATGCAAGCAACAACGTTGTGCAACAAATTGGAGGAACCTCCAGTTCAGGTGGCTGTGGCAATCCAACAGCAAACCCAAACATGAATGAATCATCGCTCACAGGACACACAGTCACCCTCTGTAGCAATGACTCTACAATCTCGCTCACTGACTGAACCAGCCCACCATCGTCGCGCGGCGGCTGCCGCCATTACTACTCTCCGCAGCCCTCCAACTTCTTTTCGTGGTAGCATAAAGGTATAAACCCAACATAAGAGTAAACTACAAAGCCTCCATACCTGAAAGGTATAGCTTGTTTAGTACTTAGATGTAGACTGTTCAAATCATGCCCCAATATCCACAGAGAAGTGTAGGAATGATTAATCTGAGAAGACATGGAAAGTAAAGTTGGGATGCCAGATTTGTGATAAGTTTCAGACTAATGAAATTGTCAGATACATTTTCATTTATTAAAACATGATGCCTCTCAACTGATTGTAGAACTGCTATATTCTAAATTGATCGCAGAACTGGTATAAAAAGGGAAATTGATTTTAGAACCTTAAGGATAGACACATTCTATCCTAATGATAATAAGGTTTTCAACATTGCCAAAAAGGATGAAGAAAATGTATGCCATGACCTTTGGCTTTGAGATTCAATTAATTTTGATGTATCATTAATAAAGAAACAGGGATCGATTGTGATGTGTAGATAGGTATGAAAGTGTTCAGCTTTAACATGTACGGGGTTTGCTACGGTACTCCAAAACAACTATGAACCTCTTAGGAGGTAATAGATTAAATGTTTATTTATATATTTTATAATTTAAAAATTAGAAAAATATGGAAATATCTTTCTAGATCTAAGGAAAGAGGAGATGCGGTTACGTTTACCTTGAATGTGTCATGCGGGTCTACTGATGCTTCATCTATCTTGCTTTTTTTTTTGTCTCTGTACATGAATGTGACATGGGCATTTATTGTTACAAAAAATATCTTGCAATTACTATGCTCTTTTTACTTCAAATGCGACCTCCTAAACTGTGACGATAATTACATCATAATAAAAAAGAACGTGATGTTATACACGCATGCAAATCTTTTAGGAGTGATACTTGTACTGCATGAAAGTTTTAGGTCCATTTTTTTTAAAAAAAATGTGATAGTTGCATTATACATTCCTGATGACATGTCATATGTTCATTGTTTTTAAGTTAAGTGATTGTTGCATTACAAACATATTTGGACACATGACAAGCTTTCTTTTAAGAAAATGACAGTTTCCATATAAATATTGTATTATGATGTGTAAGTTTTATTTTCTTTAAAGTTACAGTTGCTACTACCGCCAAAAAAAAAACTGTGCAAAGAGTAAAAAAACTGCCAGCATGTACGGGAGAGAGATAATCACGCTATGCATGGATGCATGCGTGTGGCCAGCAGTTGGGGAAGTGGTTATTAACTTTTTATTATATTTTTTAATTTAACTTTCTTTTTTTATAACCAAGGGTTTAGATTTAATTGAACTCTTACCTCCTTCGAGGTAAGAGGTGTACATAGCAAGACCCGGTACTTATAACATGACTGTATTTCTGTAAGTGCCTGATCGAGCAGCACGCGGAGTAGATCGCGGCGTTGAAGACGTGGGACAACGGCAAGACGCTGGCAGGCGCCGAGGTGCCCACGGTGGCGCCGTGCATGAGGTACTACGCTGGGTAGGCGGACAAGATCCACGCCCTGGTGGTGCGCGCCAAAGTGCTGCACGAGCCAGTCGGCGTCGCCGGCCAGATCATCCCCTGAAACTTCCCGCTGCTCATGTTCGCCTGGAAGGTCGTCGGCCCCGTGCTCGCCTGCGGCAACACCTGTCCGGACCGCGAGGTTTGCCATTGCTCTTCTCGTGAATTCTGGCATCAACGTGTGGCTGTTTCCTGTTTGGGCTTGTTCAGTTCCATCGGATTCAATCCGGGCCCGGAATGATAAATATAACAAGAAATTTATGATAGGTACATCTAGAGACCCGGATTTATTCCGGGTCATAAACTAACTTATTCATAATGGACACATAAAAGAGACCCGGAATGATTCCCCACCTTTTGACTAGTGGATTGATTCCTTGTCTTTTGGTGTTACTATTCTGTGTGAATTAGCTCTTGACCCGGAATGAATCCTGGTCTCTTATTGTACCTATCATAAATTTCTGGTTATATTTATCATTCCGGGCCCGGATTGAATCCGATGGAACCGAACAGACTTAGGCTCATCGCAGGCTGGACTCCCTGAGGGCGTTCTGAACATGGTCGGCTTTGGTCGCACGGCTGGCGCTACGCTGTGTAACCACATGGGTGTGGACAAGCTTGCATTCACCGGATACACGGACTGGCCGCGAGGAGCAACCTGAAGCATCTCAGCATCGATTGTCCCAATGGTAAATCTATTTCCTTTTGACCTCGCCTTTAATCTTCAATTTGTATCATGTTGAATGTCGCATCAGAAATACTTTCCAACCTTGCAAGTTGAACTGATTGATTGAGTATGTTTCCGTGTTTAATAGAAAAATGGATATGTTTCCAGATTAGGATGCTTCAAACCACATATCAGACACTTTAAAGAATTGTTATTGTCTGAAATTCTAGTTTGCTATCCATATTTTATCATTTTACTGCTGTTACTTTTTTGTCAGTAATAGTTTTACTCCTTTTCTTTGCAGTTGTTAACTTAACGTTGACTGATCTTCTAGGGTGGACAAAGGTTGTTATGTACATTATGTTGGTATATAATGAGCTTATTCCTGGAAATTCTTCAACATAATAGTTTTGAGATGGACAGTCGATTGGGGAAAGTAATCAGATCCAATGGATGACAGGATGATTGATGAGCACCCCGTCTCTACGTCCAGATGCTAGGACATGGCATCTGATTGCTCAGTGTGCACGTCTCCATCGACCGTTGCACAGAGTGCTCATCTTTACTGGACTCTATATGTTCGTCTCTTCCCATCAACTAAGGTGAGGTCAACCCCTCCTTTTCTTTCTAAATGAGCTGGATAAATTGTAAATTGCTTTTTTATTTGTGCCAATATAATTGTTTGCATAGATGATTGTTGTTGTTTGCGTAGATGATTGTTGTTGCATCAACACATGAGCAGCTATGATTTAATTATTCACATAGGTAATCCATCTTTGAAATGCATATTGGTTGGATTTGTTGTTTGGATACATCATGTGTTTACATACACCGTGACTGTCGTAACAACATTCTTATGATCAGCTCTACTTGGAATATATATATGGATGGGCTCCGCTTTTGTATCAGGTCTATTGGAGATGTTAGAACTGAGTTTGGCATCAAATTAGACAGATTTGATATTATATCGGTTGAAAAGGGAGACTTCTCCATCATGGCACTGGTACTTGACAAAAAAAAACAATACAAAACTGTGCTTGATAACAGTATGTGGTTCTCCTCATGAGGATAAAAAGAACAATTCCTAACTGAATTGGCAAATATGTGTGCAAAACATGATCACCCCATGCTTATTGGTGGTGACTTCAACATATTAAGATTCAGCTCCGAAAAAAATAAAAGCTTCCAAGGCAACAAATACACGGACATGTTCAATATGATAATCAATTCCCATGATCTAAGGGAGATTGAGATGAAAGGGGGGAAGTACACATGGACTAACAACCAGGAAAACCCACCCTTGAAAAACTAGACAAAATTCTAATGAATGCAAAATGGGAAGCCAATTTTTCACTGACTCATGTATCAAAGATTCCTAGGCTTAGATCATATCACAACCCTTTGCTTTTGTCATCTGACCAGGAACAGGGAAAATTCATAAAAGACTTTTGCTTTGAGACTTCATGGATTAAACACCATGACTTCCTCCCCAAAATTTCAGAAATCTGGAGTAAACCCGTCTCCCACCAGAACCCCATTGGAGTGTGGAGTATCAAAATAAAGAGAGTCCAAAAAATTCCTAAAAGTATGGGGGAAGAGTCTCAGGGGTCACACCAAAAAATACAGAAACATCCTAGAAGATGAACTCCTCAAAATAGAACAAAGAGAGGAATCCCAGCTCTTCGACAGCTATTTATTGAACAGGAAGACTTTCATTCAAACCGAGTTGTTGAAAATTCTGGAAGAAGAACTCTATTGGCACAAACGGTCCAGCTCTAACTGGATCCTAAAAGGTGACAATAACACAGATTTTTTCCACAGAGTGGCTAATGGGAAAAAAAAGGAAAAACGCCATTTTCTCCTTACAACACAATGGGAATCCCATTGAAACGGATGAGGAAATCCTTGAACACGCCACTCAATACTACAAAGGCCTTTTTGGGCCCTCTGATAACCCATCCACACACTTGGATCCAAACTATTGGGACCCAGAGGACATGGTGGAACCACACGAAAATGAACAGTTAACTAAAAAGTTCACAGAGGAGGAAGTGAAGCATGTTATAATGACAATGGAAAAAAAATACAGCCCCAGGGCCTGATCATATGCCAATTGAATTTTATCAAGCTTGCTGGAGTATAATCAAAGGTAACATTCTAGAAATGTTTACCCACTTCCACAGCCATAATCTGGACATTGGGAGACTTAATTATGGAATCATTACTCTGATTCCAAAAAACAAAGAGGCAAACAAAATACAACAATATAGACCAATATGCCTCCTAAATGTAATTTTCAAGATTTTCACCAAAGTCTTGATGTTCAGATTGGAGCACATTCTAGAAAGAATCATTAACAAATCTCAGACTGCTTTTTTGAAAGGCAGAAATATAATGGAGGGAGTGATGTGCCTCCATGAAATTCTCCATGACACAAAAATTAGGAAAAAAGATGGAATAATACTAAAATTAGACTTTGAGAAGGCTTATGATAAAATAAGCTGGAGCTTCCTGATGGAATGCCTTAGACAAAGAGGTTTCTGTGACAAATGGTGCAACTGGATACAAGAGATAGTGACAAGTGGGACATTAAGTGTGAAAGTCAATGGGGGAAAAGGAGATTACTTTAAGTGTGGAAAAGGGATCAGGCAGGGGCCCCCCTCTCCCCCCCTCCTTTTTAATATTGCAGCTGATGCCCTAGCAAAAATGATGCATAAGGCACAACACAACGGTCTCATCACAGGACTGGTGCCTGAGTACATCCCAAGAGGAGTGGCAATAATCCAATATGCACATGATACAATTCTCTGCCTAGAAGATGATGAGACAATAGCAAGAAACACAAAGCTACTCCTTTACCATTTTGAAAATATGTTCGGCCTAAAAATTAACTTTAATAAAAGTGAAGTAATCATGGTGACGGAAAATCACCAAAGCCCTAAACTACTCTGAGCTCTTCAATTGTGCCACTGGTTCATGGCCAATAAAATATCTGGGGGTTCCAGTATCAGGGGGCAGGTTACACATCATGGACTGGCTCCCTTTAGATGAAAAAAATGCTGAAAAGACTGGATGGCTAGAAAGGCAATGCCTTGTCCATTGGAGGGAGGTTAACCCTCGTAATGGCCTACCTGGGCAGCATACCAATCTATTCAATGTCCATGTTCCTGCTTCCAAAAACGATCATCAAGAGGTTGGATAGGTCCAGAAAAAGATTCTTTTGGCAAGGTGGTCATATGAAAAAGAAGTATCATCTAGTTAAGTGGACTAAGATTTGCCTTCCTAAGCAGAAAGGTGGTCTGGGCATCCATGACTTAAGAAAGATGAATCTTAGTCTGCTATGTAAATGGTGGTGGACGCTAGAAAAAGGAGAAGGGATATGGCAGGAAATTATTCATAAAAAATATGTAAAACAAAAACCAATAACCCAACTCAAGAGTAAAGCTGGTTATTCTCATGCCTGGAAAGACCTGCTCAAAATCAAACATATCTACCTGCAAGGTAGATCGATGCTGGTAGGTAATGGCCAACAGACTGACTTCTGGGCCGATCGATGGTGTGGAAATGTTTCCCTCAAGAACTTTACCACCCTGTTCGAAATCTGCCTTGATCAGAAAGCCAGAGTATGCGAGGTAGCAGATAGAAACCGGAATTTACTATTTAGAAGATGGCTTGATGAAAACAATCAGACCCAGATTCGAAGACTCAGGGATATTCTATTTTCCTTCCCTATGAGTCAAGAGAATGATACCCCCAGATGGGACTGGGAAAAATCTGGCAAATTTTCTGTTAAGTCAGTATACACTCAATTGTGCAGGGAAAACACGACCTGCCCCAACAAAAGGATCTGGAAGGCAAAGATTCCTTTAAAAAATAAAATCTTCATGTGGCTAATTCAGCAGAACGTCATTCTCACAAAGACAATTTAACTAGAAGTAACTGGCAAGGAGACGTGAGATACCGCTTCTGTCATGAAAATGAAACCATCCTGCATCTATTTTTTGAATGCACAATGGCAAAATTTGTTTGGAGCATAGTGGCTATGGTGGTTGGAGCCCCATGCCGTCCCAACTCCTTTGAGCAATACTGGATTTGGGTCAAAACTTTTCTTAAGGGGGGGAGAAAAGTTCTTCATGGCTGGTCTAGCTGCTATTTGCTGGGCTCTCTGGAGAGCAAGAAATGTTGTATGTTTTGACAAGAAACTTGTTAGATTTCCCACGGAGATTGTGTGTTCAGGCGGCTCACTTCTTATATACTGGGCAAAATTGCAGCAGCAGGACAGCAAGGAGGCACTGGTGGAAGGAGCAGAAATCCTCAAAGCAGCGGCTCTTCAGCTTCATCACCAACACACACCACCAAACGACACCGGGCTGGTTCTACTGCACTGAAGACTAGACCAGAGCAGGACTTTGGAGGCAGACGAACGTGGTCTTCGCTTTATCACCTGGCTAGAACTATCTTGTCGCACTGGGTCTAGCCGCTCTTGCCTGTTTTTGTTGCTCCTTGTTGGAGTTGCCCTGAGTTTGTTGCACCTGTTGCATTAGAGTTTTCAGGTTTAGTCTCGTTTTGGCGTCCTTGTTCTGGTGCTGGTCGTATGCGCTCACCATTCCCTAAACTGAACTGAACTCAGACTGCTGTAATTTCGTTGCTTTCGGGTAATGAAATCCGGGCCAAGGCCCCTGGTGGAAAAGAACTGAGTTTGATGTTAAAGAAGAAGAACATATGATTTTTTTCTGCTTGTGAACAATGATGGCATGAACCGACAGTTTGAAGTTAACTTACTTAGCAACACACATGACCATTTCTATATTTTTGTTGATAAGATCGGCGTAGCAGCTGAAAAGCTTTATTTTCTTGTGATCATTTAAATTGATATTTGGCTAACGACCAATGGTGTTTGAAAAAGGCCTGTTTGAAGTTCACTTACCATAGCAAAACATGCCATCATTTCTAAATAAAGTTGATAAGATTGGTGTGACTAAGGCATATGTATTAATTACATCAGATACTTTGAGATGTATGAAACTTTGTTTGGGAAGGGAGAGAAAGAGGATGGAGAAACATGGTTTTTTTGCCAACGTATGTGTCACTACCTGCGGCCAGGTTGATGATGGAGCTTTGATGAGACGTAGAAGGTGTAGTTCGCCTTGCGAATGGCCCTTGGCGTCCAGCGTTGGCATTGAGGCCCATCTGTCATGAGCCTTCGGCAAGGCCATCTTCATCAGGCCTGATGGTTACAATTCTCTCCCCATTTTATCTACTCACGTCAACTCCACGGGTACAAGTATGTTTTTTATGATGATATGTGATTTGGTTTTATAAATGAAATGCTTTGACCCTTCATTATAACTTTTTCTTTTTTACCCTTGGCACATACTTAGATGAAGCTACAGAGAGTGCCTTGCTTCCTTCTTTCCGTGGGAGCATCGGTGAGTTGAGTATATCAGGTTAGTGTCCAGTATTCCTTCCTGACATGTCTACCATATTGCCATTCATTTGTTATGATGCTTGGGTAATCTGCCACATATTCCACTTTTAGGAACGAACCTAAATTGCATGAAAAATACTATCTTTCTTTGACAGTGTGATACTTATGTTATTGTTAAAGTGACTTTGCTGTCTTTGTTGTTTAGATTAGCATAACTGACATTCATTTTCTGAAAAAATGTCTTACACCTAAACATATGTTGTGTTGCGATGACACTTCTAGTTTTTATGCACATACATTATGCAGCAACAAATATGTAAAATAATCGCCCGGTCTAGTAGTAACTTATTTGCATGACCAAAATCGATCTACGTCTCTTATGCAAGCCTGTGTACACTAACGCAGGTGTGCGTAGCATATACAAGGCTTCTCGTAAGCTAAAAACACGGAGTTGTCCATGTCACTGACTGGTGGGGCAATATTGTGACGTGGTGGTGGGGCAATGTTGTGACGTGGTGGTGGACAAAGCTGGCCCCTTCGGCGTTCGTACACCCGCCCGCGCGTCGGCAGCCAATCAGATTGCAGCGGTGGCGTCACGCTAGCCAATCAGAGCGTGGGTTTCCGCTCACGCGGATCGCCAGCACCAGCTGCTCACCGCCCACCGCCATCTGCCACCGCGGATCACGACGGCCAATCAGAGAGCGACATTGGCGTCACGCGGATCGCTACCCCGTCCTCCGGTCCTCCCGGCTTCCCTACCCTTCGGGCTTTGGCCCTCTCCTCGTCTACATATGGGACCCACTTCTCGGCCACACCTTCCATTTTTCCAATCCCCCCAATTCGCAACCCCCAATCCCCCCAATCCAGAGAGAGAGAAAGAGAGCGAGGAGGAGCAAGCGAGAAATTTTGATATTTAACCCTGTATTCGCGAGCCTTTCAAAACATAACACCCAATTCGCAAGCCTTTAGAAATCTAACCCTGGACCTGCGAATTCTTTTGAAATGGAGGATTCCTACCCTTTTTAGTGAGTTCGCGATTTTCTTTATTCTTTTTCCCCTCCAACCCACCTGAACGGACGGAATTGCCCCTGCCCTATTCCTGCTATCGATTGGATCAGACCGGAGGGATCGAGGCGTTGTTGTTCTGTTCTTCTTCCTCGCTTTCTCTCTGCCTGCCACCGCCGCCCCTTCTCTCCGCCTGCTGCCGTCGCCCTCGCCGACCTCCGTCTGCCTCCCTTCGCCCTCCAGCAGCAAGCCAACAACACCCAATGTCGCAGGCATCCTGCTCGTCCGCACGAAGCCGAGGATCCCCGTCAGCTAGGGTTTGGCGAGGGTTCCAAACACCCCAGCTTGAAGTTGTGCCGCGGGTAGGAGCTGCGCAGGCACTGGACGTCATGACACCGCCCGATGTTGATGATGTCACCAGGTTGCCGCTGATTGAGTGCCCGACATGCAAGGATTTGAAGGTTGTTGCTTTCACCTGCAAGTGGACTAGAAATCGTGGCAAGGGATTTTTTAAATGCCCCAGGAACAACGTTTGGGTAAATGGTGCTCACTTGTTCATCCAAAGTTTTTTATTTTGTGCATTGGATGTAAATTTATCATGTAGGTGGCATCGAAATTCGCAGATGGAAGACAGATGTCGATTTTACATGTTTCAGGAAGAATATGAGCAATATCTTCAGTCTAGAGCTCAATGCAATTTGGGTTCAACTCTGATGGATGCGGTCCCTGATAGGCTAATGCAAGAAATTGAACAAGTCAAGTTGGGATTGGATGAGCTGAACGAAGAGTTAGCAATTATGAACCTAGGAATGGCCGAGTTGAAGAGGAAACAACCTAGACAGAATTGTTCATGTGTTGTGGTTGGAGTGCTCATTGTCTTAGTGTGCCTACTTTGGGTTGTATTTAAGTAGAAACAAGTAGAGTATCTGTTATACTACTCTAGTTGTATTTGGAGATATATTTCATGCCAGCAATAAATTTGACTTCTCTAATTCTATTGTTGTCGCCTGAAAAAAATTGTGCATTGTTTCTGTTCCTGAACATTGTCTCTGTTGTTGCCGCAAAAAAAATGGCAGCATGCCTCCTAAACATTGTCATCCGAGGGAAAAAAAACAATGGATATTTTCACATGATAGGCAACATATGTGACATCGTCAAATCTTAAACTACAGGTTTAGTCTCCTGGCAGCATAGATAGAGATGAGCAAGCAAATATTACAAAAGCATCCATGAGTTTCAGGTTCACAGTTTCCTGACCGCACCGCAAATATTACTAAAGATTACAAAAGCATGCCGACAACAAAGTTTCAATTCTTGGCTTTTCTTGGAGTGATCTTCTTCGCACCCTTCTTAATATATTTCTTCTTTGCTGGAGGCGTATTTGGAGCAGCAGTTCTTGCGCTGCACCTTCCAACAAGCAATTCCCTCTAGGTTTATTTCCCTTGTTCTCTAGACAGCTGGGAATCCTATTCTTTCTTTGTCTCCCCACTGCTCTTTTACTCAAAGGTGGCAACAATCTGAACCCAATATCCACATGTGGCCATTGAAACTTGTCAGGCAACGGGCTAATCACACCAGCATATGCTAGCCTAAAATGATATACTGAGTAGTACGGATGCAAGTATTTGGCCCAATTGGGATTTCTTTCTTTGGTTATGACTACCAAAGCATGAGGGCATGGTTTCCCCGAGACTTGCCACTCCCTGCAAGTGCATGTTTGATGTTTCAGATTAACCACATGCCTTATGATCTTGTGACTTGCATTGACCTCTGTGACCTCTAATTCATCTCTTCCGCCTTCCTTAACATTCAAATGCCCCAATTGCCTACTCAATGCATTCAGCTGGCGGACTACAATAGGGAGCATTATATGACCTTCAAGCTTTTCACCTATTCTCCTTCTTTTTGCATACAATTCCATGAACTTAGCTCTAATAGTGTCTGCAAGATCAGCTACTGGAAGGTCTTTAATTTCCTTGACCCAATTATTCCAAACCTCTGCAACATTATTGGTAACATGATCACACTTTATTTCTTCTAAAAAACTGCTCCTCATCCATTTTAAATGATGAAATTGTTTCAAATAAGGCTCCACCTTAACACTTTGTGCATAAACCTTGTCCATTAGGTACTTGTGATATTCAGGCTGGAAAGTCCTAGCTGCAGGATACATTCTCCCATATGCAGGACCTTGAAACTGCTTACTAAAATTCTTCATCAAGTGGACAAAACATTCTCTATGCTCTGCCCAAGGATACACATCCTTCACAACATTTTCTATAGCCTTGCAGCAATCTGAACTTATAGCTAGGTACGGTGGATTGCCTATTGCCTTTTGTAGCTGTTGCATGAACCAGAGCCAATTATCATTGCTCTCACTACTAAAAAAATCCAAATGCAACTGGAAACATCCAGTTGTGGCCATCTAATGCAGTAGCTGAAGCTAGGTGGCCATCCCATCTACCATTTAGAGCTGTGGCATCTATACTCAGGAATGGCCTACAACCATTTAGAAAGCCATCAATGCTAGCTTTGAAGCAACAAAAGAATCTATGGAAGTATACACCATCCTCTTCTTCTATGACATCTATCTCCACAACACTTCCTGGCATTCTATTCTCAACCTCTGCCTTGAAATTGTATAGGTATACAAAACTTTCCTCCCATGTACCAAATATGTGCTCAGCAGCCTTTTGCCTACCAAGCCATACAGTTGGATAACCAATTGTTACCTGGTACTTGTCCTCTAACTCCTTCTTCAGTTTCATTGCCCCTATGTTTGGATCTTTCTTTAGGAAGGGGATGGCCTTCTCTGCTACCCAATGGTATGTTGTCATCTTGGTCTTCACTCTCGCTGTGGATGAACAAAATGTTTTGGGTTCAGCAAAGTAATCTGCAAAAAAAGAGACAATTTTCCAGCCATCAGATTTGCAAAAGGTAAGCAAAAAAGACATTTTCAGATCCATCAGATTTGCCAAAGCTAAAAAAACACAATGTTATACCCTGACTTGCTTCTGACCAGCCATCAACCTCGCTACAATAGACCATTTACAACCATCAGCTTTGCAATGCCCTCTGAACAAATCCTTACACGATTTCTGTGTTGCGAACTCAAATTGTTCTTTTATAGCATGTTGCCTTAATGCTGCCCTAAATTCAGTCATGGTAGCATATATGGTGCCCACTGCTATTGGAGGGTCTTCTCTATCATAAATGATAGCTTCCTCTCCAGGAATACGATCATCAACGGGCAAATCTGCACCCTCCAAGTCAATATCAAACATCTCTGCCCTCTCTTTCTCTGCCCTCTCATCATCTGCTCTTAGACCAACAAATTCATACATTGCATCTTCATCCATCACATAGAAAGTAGAACCTATTTGGTCCTCTTGAAGTGGAGCTATTTCTATGGTGTCCCAATTAATGACATCTCCAATAGTTGGCTCATTGCTTACAGCAGCATTACCATTATCTGTGGTCATATTGCTCATGACTTCTGTAATAGCTGATCTAGAAACCAAATCTGCAGGTTTGTCCTCCATAGAAACAAGCAAAAACATCTTCTTTTCGACCTGACTAGCAGCAAAAGCAATTGATAAAGCATTATCATCCAACAATTTTCTTTCTCCACCATATTCAAAGATTGCAAGCTGCTGTCTGCTTCCCCACTTCACCCTAGCTGCTATGTCCCTTTCTAAATCCTCAAAAGTATAGCATCGAGAGTCCACTACCCATTCATCATATCTTTGTGCCACATCACCATAGCTGCCATCATCCATCATTGCTATGAAACGAGAGATCTGAACACACAGTAAAACTTGCCCCGTATCCGGATCCCTAATGAGTACCAACAGAAAAGCATCAGAAAAGGATCAGTGGGGCTACACTTGAATCATCCCTTGTCATTGGCGCACACAATCTTCTTCCCCAAACCATCAGATAACAGAACCAGATAACAGAACCAAAACATGGGTTAGGGTGAAGGTGAGATGGCTTACCCGGAAGGGAGGTCCATGGGGATCATGAGCCCGGCCTCGATCCGCCGTCCGCAATGCCTCCCCAAACCCTAGCCGAAGCTCTGTTCTTGACCGAGAGAGGAAGAAGGAGAGAGCGAACAGGGACGAACAGGGGGACGACGGAGGAACGAGACTGGATGCGAACGTGAGTAAAAGGGACAAGGAAGGGGCAATTCCGTCCGTTCAGGTGGGTTGGAGGGGAAAAAGAATAAAGAAAATCGCGAACTCACTAAAAAGGGTAGAAATCCCTCGTTTCAAAAGAATTCGCAGGTCCAGGGTTAGATTTCTAAAGGCTTGCGAATTGGGTGTTATGTTTTGAAAGGCTCGCGAATACAGGGTTAAATATCAAAATTTCTCGGAGCAAGAGGGCGGCTACGATGGCGGGCCTGCCGGCTGTCCCCATCGACGGGCTTCGCGACGCCGTGCTGCTCACCGCCACCAACGACTACCCTTTGCGCGTCACCGTCTGCTCCGTCGAGCTCCGCCAGGCCCCCGCCCTCCTCGATCTGCTCGTCAAGGCGCAGAGGCAGCCCCCGGGCTGGATCGTCACGAGGGACCGGAAGCTTCGACACCTATCCCGGATCGCCAACGAAGCGGAGATCATCCTCGACGTCATCCTGCCCGTGTTGATGGAGACTCCGGACGATGACGACGCCAGCCGCCTCCTCCTCCGATACGGGTGGTCCCTGCACCACGTCTCACGCAAGGTCGACGGCCCCGGAGGTCCCTTCAGCAGTGTCGCCTCGACGGCAGGCGCGCTCCTACGCCGACACTCCGATCACCTCCACAAGCGGACACGCGGCATTGGGTGGCTCCGCGACAACGTCGACGCCCTTCGCGCCAGCGTGCTCGCACTGAAGACTACCATCGTGGAAATTCCATACGGCGACGGCGACGAGGACCCTCCAGGTGGCGGCGAGGGGCCCTCCGGCCGCGAGGAGCCGCGGGAGGGTGGTAACCAGCAGGCGTGAAGAAGTAGCTGGAGCGCGAGGACCGCAAGGAGTATGAAATCGTCTATCGTGCTCTCGTTTTAGATCTTGTCGTACTACTTAGGCCTTCTGCTGTATATAGTCCGCGAGTATTTCGGAGGTTGCGACCGTTTTTGTCTAGAATATATACTGATGAGTTGAGTCAAAGTATAGTTTAGTTCTGGGATGTCACCGCAGTGGTAGATTTGCGTTGAGTTGGAATGCTTCTGTCAAATACATTCTATTAATCCTGGCAACTATTGCTGTTCCATTTGTTGCTTGGTGCAATGCTGCGGGATCTCTGTTCGTTGCATTTGCTTTGTTTGAATCTGACTCTGTTGCTAATCGAATTGTTACCAAGTATGCTAAATCGGTAGAAGTTTGTATTGTACATTTTACATGATTACTACTCTTAATCACGCCCACATTTATCAAATGGTACCGGATTTGTCGTCTTACCTTTTTTTTTATTCTTGAACTCTGAGTTTGGCTGGCACGTTATTTCTTTCTGTACCCCAATGTTATCGATTTGTGCCCCTTGACTCCCTTCTGTTTACTTAAGTAATTTGCAGCACCATTGGACTGCTTTTAGATGCTCTATTCTCTGTACGGGCATACAACACTTGTTCAGTACTCCATATATTAGTTAGCATAGTCTGCATCGAGTTCCTTGCATTTGTTTTATTTGAATCTTACTGTGACAGGTTATTAGCTTGCAGTACTGTAGGAATTGCTCTGTAGCTTCTCTCGTCTAAAGACTAGTAGTATAAGATAATGTGGCATCTCTTTGGTACCCCAAGATTTGTAGTCAACTGAAATCTTACCAAGTAAGTTATTTGAAGTAAAATTGCTCTCAATCATGCTTCACACTGATAAAGATAGGACTGGATTTGTGGTATTACAATCTTTTCCCCCAAACGAAACTTATCCGATTGTCTTGTATGCACTTTTGAGTTAAGGAAATGAAAAAAAAACCAATTGTCTTCATTATCTACCTATAAGACTGTCCTTGGGTCTGATTTGATTTGCGTTGAGTGTACCATGCTGGTTTGATTAAAATTTTGTTCATCTTATTCTGCAAAAGTTGTTTGTTGGATTGCCTGTCAAATTTTGCAGCTATTTACCTTGCACATTTTGTAACCCCTGTTTGTGTGCCAATCCTTACACAAGCAGCTAAAATTAGGGTGCAGATGAATCATGCACTTGAACTGTAATGAAATCAGTGTTGTTTGTTTCTAGCATGGCAAAGGTAGCTGTGAACATCTTTGGCACCTCTTTGATTTGCTGCTAAATCGAATTTGTACAAGGATGTTAAATTGGTAGAGATTGTCGTGTTCATTTTACATGATTGCTCCTAATCATGCTCCACATGTATCATTACTCCTAATCATGCTCCCCGTTTATCAGAGAGTTTACAGAAGATACTGTAGTTTTAGTCTTGCATTTTCTCTCTCTGTCTCTCGTCTGTTGGATTCTCTCACCTTCACCCTCACAGCCTCACTCAGTCACAGAGAAGAAGGGAGAGCAGAGAACACTACTGTCCGTTCCTGACTACTCCTTCACCCTCACAGCCTCACTCAGTCACAGAGAAGAGTACAGCACATTGCCAAAAGAACAGAGCAGCTCTACCTGCTGCATTGACATTGTAACCTTTTGAGTTCAGAACAAACACTTGTCATTA
Source organism: Digitaria exilis (assembly GCA_015342445.1). Classification (NCBI taxonomy): domain Eukaryota; kingdom Viridiplantae; phylum Streptophyta; class Magnoliopsida; order Poales; family Poaceae; genus Digitaria; species Digitaria exilis. Next base: position 2,361,860 of record JACEFO010000112.1, read on the forward strand.
GTTTTGAACTATGTTTAGATTGTAGAAAAAAACACTGTAGCATAAGAAAAACACTGTAGCATTCGCTGGAAAACGTGTTTTGTGAGAGAGGAATAGTGAAAAGTTGTAATGAATAGTGAAAAGTTGGAATGAATAGTGAATAGTTGGGAATCTGAACATGGCCTGGATGAAAAAGTAAGCAATAGGATCTCATTCGCTAATGCATTATGCTTATAGGTCATATGAAGGTTCATGAGGCCAACAGTTTCTATGTTCTAGGTTGTTGTCATTTTATTCAAGATACAGTTACTATCTTCGTTTTAGCTGTTTATTTATTTTGGGTTTAAGCTAGTCTGATGTCTCCAGTTGCACATTCTTTAAGTTATATCATCTCATATGCTTGAACGATCAGCCTGGTTTCAACTACCAATTTTTTATCACAAGTCGCATCATTCTTGATGATAATTTCTTTTGATACATACTAGTAGTAATTTGTTTATCTATATTGGGATGCTTGCTATTTCCGAATCTGTGTGCTGTCTTTCCGCCGAGGGATCGCGTCGCCCCGAAGTCTAGCCGCGCCCGCGGCCGCCGAAGCGTCGCCCCCACGGCCCCACGCCACGGGACGGGACCGCTTCGTGGACAGGCGGCGGTCGCACCCAACACCACCCAAAACCCAACTGATCCGACGGGCGACGGGCCATTGAGTAGCTGGCAGGCAGGCCCTTGCCCTCTCATGTCAGCCACTCAATGTTAGGAGCTCAATGTTAGAGGAGAAAAGTACTTTGGAACTGAACACAGCATCAATTCCACCACAGCTCCTCATCCGAGCAGGTTTCACCAAACCGTTCCTGACCAAACCGCTTCGGACCGGTAGCGGTTCGGGGCGGTTTGAACCGGGTAAAATTTAAAATTTTTAAATTTGAATTAAAAAAGAAAAAATGTCGTAAAAATTTCTAAAAATACTTCAAGGTGTGTGTAATCTGTTGGCGTAAAATGTTTTCAAAAATTTAATCATTTGATATTTTTTCGGTAAATACAATTTAAATCAAAAAAGAAAAAGAAAAAAAATGGCTGGCCCATTAAGGCCTATTTTTTCTTGGACGCAAACCGGCCGGCTAACCGTCAAACCGGTCCGGCTAACGGGTCAAACCGAGCGGCTAACCGCTCCAAACCGCCGGATATGTGAATTTGAATTCAAAATTTGAATTTATTCGGTTTCCAGCGGTAACCGGTCAAACCGGACCGGCTAACCGCTACCGATGGCCGGCGGTTCGCCGTTCGAAAAATAAAACCCTGCATCCGACTCGGCGACCCGCTAGCCGCCCGCCCCATCCCCTTTATAGCCCGTCGGCGCGGCACGGGCACGGACGCCCAGACCACCAGACGACCTCCTGACTCCCCGAGCGAACCCAACAGCCAAAAGCGCCTCGCCTTTTTTCCCCCCGCCCCGCTGTCCCCGCGCGGCTAAGGTAGAGGAGAGAGGAACTCGCCGAGATGTGCTGCTGCCCGAGCAAGGCGTGCTGCCTCTGCACGCTCATCATCCTGGTGCTGGTCGGCGTCGGCCTCGTCTTCGGCTTCGGCATCTACACCCGCAGCTTCCACAAGCTCAGCAGCCACATCCACCTCGAGGGCCACCACCACACCGGCGGCGGCTCCTTCCGCTCCTACGGCCAGCTCGCCCCCTCGCCGCCGTACTAGACACGCTCCCTACTCCCCGAGATCCGCTAGGGCTTGCCGCCGCCCTCGAGGCCTCCATGGAGTAGTTGGTTGGTTGGGCGGCATCCACTGATCCACCGTCGCCGCCGCCGCATGTAAAAAGGAAAGGAGTCCCCGGATTTATTATTTGCTTCCGCATTTTCTCCTCTCCAACCAATTCGATTGATTGGACTGGCTAGTATTATTGTTAATTTGTTACTGTTTGGCTTGTTATGAATTGATTGAGGCACAGTGCCATTATCCTCACTGCTGCTGGTTCGTGTTGATTTGCCCTGTCCGCGGCGTCAATTTGGGGGAAGTGTAAATGATTCCGACGCTGCTAATTTGATTAGTGCTTCATTGCCCAGCCGTGAACTCGCCGGGCACATGGACGGTCGGAGTTGTTTGGCGATCTGAAATCCCCCACCCTCCGCCGCGTAGCGCCGCTCACGCCAACCAACATGTGTGGGTTTGGCAGACGTGACACGCGAGCCCACGAACTGCCTGCCACTGCGCCTGCGTGCTCACGGAGTCGCAAAAGTGGACAGTGGGGACTGGGGAGTGCCGTTTACGCCAATTCACTCTCGTGCCTGAACCTTGGTGTGCTCTCAACAACTGCTCCTCCTAATGATGTTGACTGGTGAGCCCATGAGTGGGATCGGTGGCGAATTACCCGTCCAGCTTTTATTTGCAAACGGAAACGGTTGCATTACGCTGGTATCGAACCGCCTAGCCTAGCGATTTGCCCAGACCGTCCCCCGGTGGCTGGAAACTACGGGTAACCGTCCGGGGTCATGGCCAGGGTTCCCGACCAAACCGCCCCGGACGGGTAGCGGTTCGGGGCGGTTCGAACCGGTGGAAATTCAAAATTTTCAAATTTAAATTAAAAAATGGAAAAATGTCGTAAAAATTCCTAAAAATACTTCAAGGTGTGTGTAATCTATTGGTGTAAAAAGTTTTCAAATATTTGTTCATTTGATATTTTTTTTGGCAAATACAAGTTAAATAAAAAAAAGAAAAAAACCGGTCAAACCGACCGGCTAACCGGTCAAACCGACCGGTTAACCGCTAAACCGAATTTGAATTCAAAATTCGAATTTGTTCGGTTTCCACCGGTAACCGGTCCAACCGGACCGGTTTACCGCTACCGCCGGACGGCTGTTCGGCCGTCCGGTTCGGTAAGGTGAACCCTGGTCATGGCTCGTGAAGGCTGGCTGGAAAAGAAATCGCACCGTACCTGCTCTCGGCATCCGTCATATCCGGAGACCAGCACGCCTAGACCTTGCGTTGCCATGTCACATAGTTGCAGCTGTGTTCGTGTACGCGACACGAGCCTTGCACCGGGTCATGGAGCCGCCGCCGCCGCAGTCCTTGCCGCGAGGAGAGAAAATTGGGGGAACGAAAAAGGACTCGTGATGGTGAGAACGTCAGGTAAACGACTAGAAACCGTGTTTCTGTACTACGGTGGAATGACTCTTGTCTTTCACTGAAACCTTAACGATGTCACCACAAACTGCTGGACACTGGACGGAGGTGAGTGCCGTTCACGCTAATCAACTCATTGCCTGGGGGTGTTGTGCACAACTGCTTCCTCCTAGCCTAATGACGTTGACTGGCAAGCCATCAGTGGGATCGGTGGCGAATCCAAAAGGCCGTTCCGTAACTCCCGTTGAATTGCACGTCCCACTTTTATTATTTGCAAACGGTTGCAATGCCAATACGGTGTTGGTGGTAACGTACACCCTCGCGATTTTTCCAGACGCCCCCCGGTTGCAATACGGTGTTGGAGGTGCATGGTCGCCGGTCTCCTGATGTCACATGCACCGGATTTCCGAGCCGCCGCCGTCCTTGCCGTGCGGAGAAAAAATGGGGTGGGCGGGCGAATGGACCGCTGAGGCCGTCAGATAAACACGACGAGCACATATGCAAACCGTGCGGCCGCTCGAGCCGCGCCCCTTTGTCTTGGTTTTGTCGTGAATAGTAGTACTAGGGAAATATATTTTCTGTACGGTGAGAGGAATGGCTCTGTGATATTGTCTTTCAACGAAACACTTTTAACATAACGTGATCAACCTAGGCTATTCCATCCTCCGAATAAACGAGAGAACATACAGGATCCGGAGATCTTTAAATAAACGAGACGCCCTCCACTTTTTTTTTCGATTACTTAAATATAGTCGATTTCCTTGATACAGATGTAGTACAATTTTGTAATCAATTTGGCAAGCACATGACATGCGCGGGATGGGTATTCCTTATCCTCAATAGAAGCAGTAATGAATAAATAAAAATTTATCTATTACCTGAATTCACGCCGCCATGCATCTCATTCTCTCCTCAATTCCTTCCAAACCCTTGCCTGCAGCCGCCGAGCTCTAAACGTAGAAACCGCCACCCGCTGAGATCGCCGGCCGGCGGTCGATCGCCATGAGCTCATGTAACGATGTGAGAACCGCCGAGCGATTTGCGCGGTGGGAGGTCGTGCTCGGGACCAACGTGAACAGCAAGACGTCAAACCCCTTCACCATGGGAGCTTGGATATGGTACATATACCAATGTTGATCGCCCTCTTTTCCTTGTGTACTTTTCATAATTTCATTGTAACTACAGTATATCTGTAGCTAGAGAGCTATGCAGTTCTTCGCGTCCCACTGATGGCCTTTTGTTATGCGGATTGGTCAATAATGTTTATCACGGTGTGTTTTAAACATGAGGTGTGTTAGTAATAAGTATGGACTGAGTCCTCTCTCATGAGAGGTTGTAAGCCGGATTTTTTCCATTATCTAAAAAAAAGCTTGTGATTGTTTTGCTCTGTCTGAAATTGTGAATTGAAGGAAACTGTCGGTGCAGAGATACTACAAACACACCAGCGTGAGCCTGCTGTTGCAGGAGCCGCCGCCGGTTGCCGGCATGGGCCGCGTGGTGTCCGTTTCGTTCCAATGCTCGTATGAGTACCATGACCCCGGACCGGCTGTCTGAGTCCTCAGCCAAGTAAAGTTTCTCCTGTGAACTCATGTTTCCAGATTGATAAGTATTTCCACATGATTTTTTAGCCGGACGAAGCAGTTACACATTGTGGATTTCGATATAGATCGATGTAAACAAATACTTCAGTTATGCTCATAGGGGGCCTGACAAGTGACAAGAAGAGTATGTGTGTGCGCAATTGCAGACGCGGTCTTATATGGAATATTGACAATCTTGTTTCAGCAAGTTTTGTTATCAAGTTTATCGACTTGAAGCAAAGAAATGAGGTAATTAACAAATTCCTGGCTCTTTGTGAATGTGTGATAGAAACTTTGTGGTCAACAAGTAGATCGAGCAGGAACTATCTACGGAACGGAACTGCTTCTAGAGTTCAGCATATACCCTACTATAATGGTGTTATATCTAACAAATGCAAGTATTTTTCAACTTTGACTATCAACAGCCAAAATTATAGGTAGCTTTATAAATAAGTTTGATGTTACTGAATTCATCAAGAAAAACAATACAACAATATATTTTTTTCAAGAAAATATTGTTAGTCAAAGTTTTATCTTGTAAACTATTTTAATGCTCTAAAATGTTTACATTTATGATTGGTTGGAGCATATATAAAAGGCTACTTAATTAATTATAAGATGGGATAGAGTCCATAACGAAGATATCTAGGAGAAGGTTGGGGTGGCAGCAATTAAGGAGAAATTGATCCAACACCAACTGAGATGGTTTGGTCATGTCCAACGGAGGCCTCCTGAGCTGCATGTGCGTAGTGTAGTGTGGTTCTAAAATGGATCGATAATGTAAAGAGTGGTAGAGGTAGACCTAAACTGACTTGGGACAAGTCAATGAAAAGAGATCTCAAGGAGTGGATTATTTTCGAAGAAGTAGATTTTGATAGGAGCGCTACCTATCAACGTGCTTGAATCTTGACCTTTGTCTCTTGGTTTCCATTTCTAGCCTACACCTATTTATTTGTGACTAAAGGCTATGTTGTTATTGTAATCAACTATAAGAAGGAAGGGACGTGGGCGGCGCTGAATAGGGCTTGAATGCAGGTTGGCATAGCTGACTAGACGGGCTAGTGCCGTAGTGCGAATTTTCCAGTGGTGTTGTTATATGCGGTAGAAAACACAAGGACAAGGTTTCGGATTATTGTAGTATTTCAATGGATTCATTATGACAAGTAGTTCCGAAGAATGGACCGAGGCAACGCTTACCAACAAGGGTTTTAATTTGAATTTTTCTCTCATTTCAATACTTCTATTATTTTCTTCTAGTAGTTTTGTCTGATTATATATACGTATGTACGTTCATTACGGATGGACGGATGGTTTTTCAAATTTTCTTCTAGTAGTTTTGTCTGATTATATATAGTATGTACTTTCATTACAGGATGGTTCTTCAACCTCTTATGGCCCTCCAACCAAATCAATACGGTGGTGCAAGCAGACGCGTAATCTGGTTCACGAAGAATGGCATCTTTAGTGACATCCTTGTGAATGCCGATGGTGGTAGCATCAAGGCCCATCGTGCTGTCCTAGCGGCGTGCTCGCCAGTGTTCATGCGCATGTTCTCAACTGACCTAAAAGAGAACGAGCAATCCATGGTGGACATCTCCGACATGTCCCTCGAGGCATGTCAGGCCTTCATCGCCTACATCTATGGATGCATCGCTGGGGAGGAGTTCCTGCCCCATAGAAGCGAGCTCGTCTCCGCCGCTGACAAGTATGACATCGTCGAACTCAAGAACATGTGTGAGAGAAGCATGATCGATGACGTCGACAATGACAACTTGCTGGAGAGGCTACAAATAGCACATCAATATGGTCTGTCGACGCTCAAGAAGGTATGTATGTGGCTGCTCGTGGAGTTCTTGAGGATATATGACATCCCAGATGATTTTCGCGAGTTCATTGGAAAGGGAGATCCAGATCTCGTAGCTGAGGTCATGCAAAGTTGCAGAGGACAAGGTTATCGTCTACGATATGTTGGCTGCAATTCATCTACCAAAACTGGACCCACCCAGTTCTAAAGAAAGAAGACCACTGACCACATAACCTCGGCTAATAGGACACTTCCTTCGCTGGGCCCATGCATTTTTGGATGAAGACGTACTCGAAGCTCAAGCTAAATTTACAATTACCTTTGATCACGGGGAATCTTGTGAAAATTTCCAAGCTTGCATTTGAAGTTGTCTATGCCGTGTTCTTGTTTTAATCTGCAAGTCAAACAAAAAATTTGTTCTTAAGCAAAAAGATGCATGACCGAATTTGGGATTGGGCCAGACTCTCACTGTCTAGCTTCCACATTTCAGCATTAGTCTGCACATGTTTTCAACATCTCCTGAGTGTTTAGGCTAAGGGATATTTTTTTTTCTCAAATGGCCATTTTGTAATTTAATGTGGTTGATGGAAAACACAAATCCCCAACCAATATTTCTAAAAAAAACATCTCCCTGTACTTTGCAAATAAACTCTAATTTAATTTTGCTAAAAAAACAACTGAACTCTAGGAAAATATCTTTTTTAGACTAAAACCCCTTGGGTAAATTAAGTACTACTCCCAATTTGGGTTTCTAGCTAGTAATCCAACCTAATCTATACAAAATATTGTATATTTGCAGTTGAAGTTAAAATTGTTTTGACCTCGTATACAGCTGGACAGAGCTGCTACACATATTCCGGCCATATGAAGTACAGCTTTTGATGTCCATTTTTGACTATTTGAGCGTGTCTACGCATCTTTTATGTATTTTATTTTTCTTCATATCCTTGTTAGTATTTTTCACGGGCGAGCATGATTTTTTTATTTCCATTTTACCACGCCAGAAGTTGTGATAATCTATTCGCAGTTTATGTTCATCTCAAACTTAGCTATCCAAGTTTGTAACGCAGTTACTTTTGCTTGATGTTGTAGGCCTACCCTCTGCCAGGAGGGTCAGGTCGGATTTGTAGGCCTAGCCTGCGCCAGGAGGACCAACTGATTGAAATCTTAAAAGAAAAGGTGGGAAAAAAAAAGAAAACGACGAGTGCCAGGCAAATCTGAAAAATTTGTACACTTCAATTTGAACGCACGATTCGTTGTCAGTACACCGTCATGTTGTTGTCGTTGTTCAAGCCATGCCTTCTTTGGCCAGGCCTGTATTGCACTGGTTGCTCATCGCCATGGAAGGGACGATACATCATGCATGTCGTCATGCTACGGAAAGAGGCTTCTTCTTCTTGTTGCTATCAATGACCCTCACCACTAACGGGCTCCTGACGCGGTGGCCGCCGTCTCCGTCGGACCACAGCAGCCGCCCGAACACGTACTCCCCCGGCAGGAAGTACCCTCTCCTGGCCCTGAACGTGACGGTGAACTGCTTCTCCTCCCCCGCCGCGGCGAACTCGAGCCGCCTCGGCGCCACCTCCACCGCCACGCCCCTCGGCTCGTGGACCCTCGCGTCGTACGCCGCCGCTCCGGCGCCGACGTTCCTGACACGCCTCGTGACGGTGCGCGCTGCGCCGGTGGGTGACAGGTGCGGCACCGCGACGGACGGGTAGTTCAGGTCCTCCGGCTTCGGCGCCTGCGCCGGACAGGCGTAGCTGGCGTCGCTGGCTCCGGCCATGAACGTGGCGATCACCGAGGAGTTGTAGCCCAGCGAGCAGAGGAAGCCGAGGTAGTCCGTGGCGTTGGCGTCGTAGACGAGCCCCGGGTCCGCCGCGCGGTTGGGCTGCACGTGGCCGGCGCCGTAGCCGAACGGCGTCGCGCGGAGGAAGGACGAGTTGCTCATCGGCTTCCTCATGTTGTCCTGCACCCTGGCTGCAGAACGTCGAGCAATTAACAGGGCCCGGAACGCGAAGATGGCAATGTATATATATGTATATATGCAGTGTGTTGTTTTAGCTACGGTAGGTACGTACCGGTTGTCATGATGGCCGACTTGATGGCGGCGGGGCTCCAGTCGGGGTGGAGGGCCTTGAGGAGTCCGGCGATGCCGGCGACGTGAGGGCACGACATGGAGGTGCCGGACTCGGCGTTGAAGAGGACGCGGCGTTCGTCGAAGGCGAGCCCCGTCGGCCCGGCGAGGCCGGTGAACGCCGCGAGGATGCTGACCCCCGGCGCGGTGATGTCAGGCTGCCAGCAAAGATCGTTACAGTTAGGACTAAGGATCATCGGAGGGAAGCTGCATGCAGATGCAGCGTGCTTGGCGACTGATTGCTGGGAAATGTTCGGACCTTGAGGATCTGAGGCGTGACGGTGTTGGGCCCTGCGACGAGAAGGCGGCCATGAACGGCGCCGGCTTCGTGCCCAGCGCGGTGTACGGGACAGTGATGTAGCCGGATGCCGACGATCTGCTCGACAGGATGGGAGTTATTTTAGCCCAAAACAGCAAAAAGAACAAAAAAAAGGATTTGATGGACCTCAGTTATTTTAGCCCAAAACAGCAAAAAGAACAAAAAAAAGGATTTGATGGACCTCAGTTATTTTAGCCCAAAACAGCAAAAAGAACTAAAGAAGCGTAAAAAAGGGCAAAAAAAAAAAAGTGAAGAAAAACGGGATTTGGGAAAAAAAACATACATTTTGGCCCATGCAGGTTTCGAACCTGCGACCTTCGCGTTATTAGCACGACGCTCTAACCAACTGAGCTAATAGGCCAGTTGTTTCTGTTCATAAATAAGTGCTATATATTGTAATACCTTGTCGAGTTCATGTAGGCCAACAGATCTATTCCATCGGTGTAGGTGATGTGCGTGGCAGGGAGCACGTGCGCATCGGCGATCACCTCGTTCCCGCTGGTCGCATCGTTGGCCAGCACCAGGCCAACCCCGCCGGCGCGGCGAACCGCCTCGCCTTTCTCCACTCGCGCGTTCTTTCCGCGGACGCACACGACGATCTTCCCTTTGACCTTCGCCTTGTCGAGAGATCCTTCGATGCACAATTTCCTGCACAATAAATAGGCGCCAGCACAGGACTTATTGATGCCCTCCATTCAGATAGACATCACCCAAAAGTGTTTTTCAGTTTGGAGGCTCATGCTTACGCTTGCGTAGCTGTTGCATTGGCTCCCTTTGCTTCTTCCGAGCTGATCAGCGGGTAGTACTTGTTGCCAGGAAGGTGCGTTGGCGAGAGACTTTGTCCCTGTCAAAGTTCTTGCACTTGTCAGATAAATAAATATTGAATAATAGAAGTCTTTGAGCTAGTAGTATCGATCCGCCACTGACTTTGATCCGTTTCTTGTTGTCGAGCACCAGGTACGCCGGGAACTCCCTGTCCATGGTGCTGGCGCCGACGGTGAGCAGCCACGGCGCGGTGTTGGACACGGTGCCGGCGGCCGGCCCAGAGTTCCCCGCCGAGCACACCACGGTGACGCCGTGCCTCGCCGCGTGGAACGACCCGATGGCGACGCCGTCGCGGAAGTACTCAGCGGGGGACCCGCCCAGCGAGACGGAGAGCACGTGGACGCCGTCGTGGATGGCCGCGTCGAACGCCGCGATGATGTCGGCGTCGAAGCACTCGCTGCCGTTCACGGGGCGCCAGCACACCTTGTACGACGCCGCGCGCGCCATGGGCGCGCCGCCCTTCGCCGTGCCGTTGCCGTAGCCGAAGAGGTTGGCGCCCGGGACGAGACGCCCCGCCGCCGTCGACAGCGTGTGCGTCCCGTGCCCGTCCGTGTCCCGCGTGCTCGCCGGGTTCACCTGCTCCTGCCCCACCGTCGCCAGGTACCCCTTGTTGAAGAACCGCGCGCCGATCAGCTTCCTGCACGCAGAAGAACACAAGCTAATTTGTAATTTGGTGCTAGATGGCAAGCTTAGTGACAGCTAATTTGTAATTTGTAATTGGCGATAGCAAAAGGGGGCGATCTGCGTGATCGGACCAGCTCTGCGTGCCCTCACATGCGGGATTCGCAGGGTAACACTGTGCTACAACGAGATGCACAGTAAGATGCACTAGTACGGGAGAAGGTTCATAGGGTGTTGTTTGACCATGCTACAGTTTATAGGTCATCTAGGACTGAAACCTTTTTTGCCGTTAGAAAAGCGTCCAACGGTCTAGTTTCATGAAATCATTGGACGCTAGAGACTCCCTAGTGCTGCCACTGTAAATTAGGATTTCCATTTCTTTTGCTCTTTGCACCTTGTTCATATATATATCCATATATTTAATGAAAGCTCTTTGCTCTCAATTATGGGAGGTAGTTTAATGCAGGAAAGAGCAAACTAAACAGGCGTCGTAGATAGCTTAATGCAGGTGATAGCTCTTTGCTCTTTGTTCCTGGGTTTTCGGCCGCCGGGAACTTGCTCATAGTGGCTAGATCTTGTCGCATGGCAGATTTTTCTTCTCTGTGGTGGCTATCCCGTTGTTACACACTCACACCTGAGGTCGGCAACTTTACCATGCTAAGTGCTCCCTAGCTGTGATACATACCACCCAACTGAGACATTGCCAAAGCGACTCCTATCTCTCTCAGATTTCCAAGTGAAAACCTATTCCGGCTAAGATAGCCGAATAAGTAACGGTGATGACTCAACATCAAATCTTTGTTGGTGGTGCCACTATGGGATCTATAGCTTCAGGTTTGGCTATGGTGGAGGTGCCCCTATCCCCTTGCATGTAGCTCGTGGGGAATTTAGTGGATACAGAACAAGGTTGAGATTTAGTTTTTCTAGTTTTTTTTTTCTGTCTTTTGTGTTCTTAGTTTCAGATTTGGAGTCTAAATACTCATGTAACGATTTAGAGCCCTCTCGGCTTGTTGCTTGGCTCCTTGTCTAGCCCGCTTACTTCTCCAACGATGTCCCCTCTCACAAGGCACGCTTCTCAGTGTGTACCAAATTTCACCAACTAAACATGGCTAATCCTATTAGAACACATTGAAAGATCTCAACTCACAACCCAATTCCCGACCAAAGAGATCTCAGAGGTGGCTTTAATTTCAAAGCTCGCCAATGACTTGAGCAACAGGATGTGTAACAAAAGCTATCGATTCATTTTCAAATTTGAAATATATATAACTGGCACGTACTCATTTTGCAAATGGCAGGAGCAGGAGTAACGACATACGTCAACGGGTCAACTGCCAAACGTGATCCACTCGTACTCTTACGTAGTTCGACATGTAAAAAAAAAAAAGAGCTTACAGGTGAGGCTGTCCAACTAGGTGTCGGCACTTGCTTTGTGAGTCGTAACAAAGCGAGTTTGGTAAGCCTATTGGAGTTCAATACGGACAGTGTGCAGAGCAACAAGGCTAAACAAAACAAGTCTCTGAAACCGAAGCGGCTCTTTTGTCACCTCCTGTTTTAGTTTACTTTCTACGACGCCGCGCTTTACAAAACCCAGGAGAGCAAAGAACATGCATGCATGCATATGGGTCAAAGAGTGACTGTGTCATTGCCACACCGCCACGGGTTAGTTAATTAAACTTAAAGAACAACGGCGTGGGTGTTTTTCTTTTTTCACTAGCGCCAGTGGCAGCTACGAGTGAGACCAAAGGCCACCGCACCGCGCGCAGGTTAACGAAGCGCGCTGCGGCCGAGGCATCGCCACGGCATGGCATGGACCATGTAGCCATGGGGGGAGGGGTGAGAGCGAAGCAATGTGAGAGGAGAGGAGGGAGACAGACCTGTTGCAGCGAACCTGCGCGTCGTCAGAGGCCTGCTGGTCCTGGCAGATTCCCCGCCACCGCGCCGGCGCCGGGCCCATGCCGTCGTCCCTGAAGCTGCCGGCCTCCGGCCACACCCCTGCATAGTAGCCAAGCCATTAGCATTAGATAGAGCCTCTCTCTCTCTCTCTTGTTTAATCGTCTCGTCGCTTGCACTTGCACGCGGGCATGGCCCCGGGAATACTGTAATGCCCATCGCCCCCGCGCCCGCGCGCACGTCGGCTCAGCTCAGCTCAGCTCAGCTCGGGCCTACCGCCTGCTGCTGCTGCTGCTGGGGACGACGAGATGACCGGGGGTTTCAGCTGCCGTGCCGAGCTCAGCTGTGCGGATCGGACTTGACTCCACATGCGGGATTCCCTGCCGGCCGCCGTGGCCGTGCCCCCGCGCCCACGCACGTACGGCAACCCGCAGGCGTGGAAGAAAAAGCCCTTTCCAGTTTTCATGCTGCTTTGAACGCCCACCCTATCTTGCCTGCTTTATTTCCGCAGCAGCTCACGAGCGGATCCACGTACACGTACTACTCTTTACTCGTTATTACCACGAGCATCTGTATACTCCTTGCTTAGCAGTATTTTGTTCTTTTGCACCGAAATGAGAGTGAGAAAAATTTGTATGGAAAGAGAAACAAAATGAGCAGCAGTGGTCTCACTGCCTGTCCTACAGCTCCCCTGATTCCGAAAAGCCGTAAAATCCGCGGCGGGCAGCGGAGGCAGGCGGCCGTTCCCACGGGGCCGCAACGCAACGGACAACTCCAAATTCCCTCTGTTTGCGCTCGGTTCCATTCCACCGGCACGAAAACAAAAAAAAAAAAACCCTATCGGGACGGGAAGCGCAAGCAAGCGTTTGCGTCCGCGCGCAGATTCTGATTGCAGCCGCTGGTCCGCCCGCCTCGATCACAGGATCACTCCACCGCTCCCCTTGCTTCTTCCGGTTACCCGGGATGAGCTGGCGGCTGTGCCGCGGCAGGATTTGGACTGGTGTTTTGGTCTTACCAACACGCAACAATGTCTCAAGCCTAGGATCATTTGGAAGTATTCTGCTAATCTATGTTCGTTAGTTACTACCGAGCAAAATGGCAGTAGTAAACCGGTGAAACTCTGAAGAGAAAGATGGTGCTCACTGCTCAGGCCTCCCTCAATGAAGCGAGAAAGACAGGGAGAGTGGTTTACCGGTGTCGAGATTGCCGATGACGACGCCTTCGCCGAACCTCGCCTTGGCCCAGATGGAGCCGGCCTTGACACGGCCACCTTCCTCCTCCATCCCGAGGAACTCCCACGACCGCGTCGTGTGCAGCCGGTGCCCCCGGTTCGGGAACACCGAGACCACGCGCGGGTGCCCTGCCAGCCATTATTCCAATCCAAATAAACAACCGCCGCCACGACGAGATCATCCATGGCCAAACAGATAACAATGTGAGGAGCGCAGCACGTACTGGAGACCTCGGCCGCCTCGTCCTCCTCGAGCATGGCGGCGAAGCCGTTGATGTAGCGGGTGTAGGAGTAGAAGATGGCGTACCGCGCCCTCGCCTCGCTGCGCAGGACGGAGCCGAGGAGCTCGTGGTGCGACCTCCTGGCGCGCTCCCGGTTGGACGCCAGCGCCGCGCCGCCGCGGCCATGCGAGTGCCCGCCGAGGTAGATGACGTACGACTGCACCGGCACACACACCAGCTTTCCATCAGCACGTACAGTGGCACAATCCAACGAGGGAATGAAAAAAAAAGGGAGGGTGTCAAAGATCAAGAGAACAGTGACTGATCTCTAGTACTCACCTTTTTCTCAGCTGAGGCCGGCTGCTGCTGCAGAGCACTAACGAACAGCAGCAGCGAGAGAGCGAGAAGAGCATGGGGATTGCTCGGAGTAGCTGAAGCACACATCTCCCTCTGCAGATGCTCGGACTAACAGCTGAGCTGGTGGTGATTGTCAAGTAACGGAGAGGACGATGGAGCGAGGACTGGAGGAGGATTTGAGACGCTGGTGCAGAGTGGATCTGCTTGCTTGGGCACTGTTGGTTTTTTATAGGCAGGCCCAGCAGCGCCCAGGGGATGGATGGATGGCAGGGCATTTAAATGGGTCTTGTCCTAACAAAAAGTAGTGCGGGCTTTCTGTTTCCCGAAAAGTCCCTTTTGGATTCGTGAGCAAAGGGGCATGCCTTTCGGTTATCTCCCCACCCCTGGGCTGGGATTACGCCGATAAAAGAGAGAACTTTTCAGAGATTTTCAGCTGCAGATGTGATGATGTCGTCGAAGTCGTGAAAAACACCAGCGGCTCATTAGAGACTTGGACAAGCTTGTCTCTGCACTATGAATTCTGTTACCCGCTCCATTGGAGGAGGGATTTTTATGAGGTAAGTTCCTTTTAGGAATGGCATTTGGTTGGAGTCTGCAGTATATAGTGCTTCTGTTTCAAATGCCGCGGAGCATGTCTGCATGTCTCTTGTGCATGATGACTGTGTTGGCAGAAGGGAAGTGGCAAAGGAAATGTTGTGTAATCACAAACAGCCAGAAAGTTGGGCCAGGTTGGGCTGGTCAACCGAGCAGTGCAGTAGTGTAGGCGCCCAAAACTTTGCTTGGGTTTATATTGACTTAAGTAAGCCCAAAATACTACTCTTATGCAAGCTCAAACAATTGCTTTCTTTGTTGCAACCTTTTTTTTGTATCCGCTCGCAGCGCACGTGGGCTCTATAACGTTTTTCTTTAATCTTCGGTAGATGAAAAACAAAATTTTAGTTTGTTTGTGTAATCCTTTTGTCACCGTTGGAGATATGAGAACCTTAACATTAGGATCGGGGCTCCAATTTAACATATTTTCTTGCACAGATTGTTGTTACAATCTTGCAAGGCCTGAAGTTATTGCTGCAAAATAGATAAACATTTGCAGAAACACAGAACACCCAATTCATTGGTCATAGATTTTGTTTGCCGAAATAGCAAAATCCGTACCTAAACCATCACCGAAAGCTCAATTTCATCCCTGAACTACGAAAACAACAATTCTCGTTCTCAAACTTCCACATCTGACTCAATTTGATTTCTGGTTCGACGTGGACAACCATGGTGCGGCATGCCTCGTCATTGCTTAGTCAGCTAGAAGTTTTGAATTCCCGATTTTACTCTAGACTACGTTCGTGCCCGTGCGTTGCTACGGGTCAAACAAATTTCAAGACTTCATAACGATCAATTTTTTTAGTGTAAAATATTTTTCACGGCATGTGACAATGAATGCATATATATTACTTTAAGAGTGAAGTGCACGGACGGTCCATTAACTTGTGTGGGTGTGTCATCTAGGTCCCCGAACTCTGAAAACGCATTTTTAGGTACCTTAACTTGTATGCTTGTGTCATCTAGGTCCCCAAACTCTCCTAACATCTTTTCAGATCCCTAAACTTGTATGGATGTGTCATCTAGGTCCATGAACTTGTGTAGCGTGTAATATAGGTCCAAACAGTCTCTAAACCCGTTTTGTGTGATGATGTGGCATGCCACATGTACTTATGGTCAGTAAAAGAAATAAAAAAATAACTGGAGACTAATATGTTAGGCACACAAACAATTTTTTTTATAAAAAAATCAATTATCCCTCTCTCTTCTAGGCTTCACCCTGTTGTGGTGGCCTAGCCTGCTACCGACAGATTCGGGGGCGAGGGTGGCAGCCTGATAGGGGGGATTTAAGGGTAGTAACAAAACATTTGGTCAATGTGACTGACATATCGGTCCCATAATTATTCTTTTATTTCTTTTGGTGATCGTAAGTACACGTAGATGCCACGTCATAAAAAAAATAAATTTTGATACCGTTTGGACCTATTTGACATACTACATAAGTTTAGGGACCTAACTGACACACCAATACAAGTTTAGGGACCCGATGAGGCGTTATGAGAGTTCGGGGACTCAGATGACATACCCATATAAGTTTAGGGACCAGAAAACACGTTTTGAGAGTTCAGGGACCTAGATGACACACCCACACAAGTTTAGGGGCCGCCCGTACATTTCACTCTTACTTTAAACATAAATGAAAGTACAATCATTATCAATATAATTTATAAGCGGACTAACTACTATTTTTTCACCGTTGTATATAAATAACAGGCGATGCAACTTCATTGTCTTCCTCTAGCCAAACTGTTGCCCTGCTCCACCACCCAATAGTTGGCAAAGCTTGCCCAATAAAATACAAAGAAAAGCTAGCAAAGCTTGGTGAAGGCATGCTGCCCACAATGATGATGGGCGCTCGCTCACCAGCGCGTTCGACATTTTTAATCATTTTGACAATAACTTCAAGGCCTTTTCGGCTCCATCTTGAATTTTTGACAAAGTTGATGATATTATTACAAATCAAGCGTGTACCTAGTATCCAACCATTTCTCAGATACCCATGGCATGAATGCTACGAGACGAACAGAGCGTGGTGTACAATGCAAGCTGGGCGGCTGAACTTCTCGGAGGACCACGGCATGCTTATCCTATCGGCTTCCAGCTACCTTGACGGCATGAGGCCGCAAGAGATACAAACACTTGGTGGCGTCATGCGATGTTAACAGGCTGTGCGTGCATTCACTCTAACAGAGGAGAAAGAGGAGGAGGAGGACGCAGGGCTGATGAGGGATGGGGACGGAGGCAGCGGTGGCCGCCGGGCGGTAGGAGAGGAGGCGGTGACGATTGAAACGGGAGAATCCGTGGGAAGATGCTCAAATTGAACCTGCGGTTTGCGCCTATGCGGGAACGACGGGAGGCCGCGGCGTCAGTTTCTCTATGGGAGGCGGACACGGTGGCTTCGAGGGGAGAAGAAGCCAGCAGCGGCTGCGCAAGCAATCGGCGAGGAAGAAGAAGGCAGCACCGGTCGATCCATTGGACAGGGCCGGTGGCGTCGTGGACGTGCGGCGGGTGCGGTCGTCTGATCCCTATCATGTCGGCGGCGGCGGCTTGTATCTCTTCTCCCTCGTGATGATCGCCGTGGCCAGGCGCGATCAGCGGACGGAATCACGGAAGGAAAGTTGTGTGAAGGAAAGACGCTCGGTTTGGAGCGGAAAAATATCGGGCTTCACGATGCTCACGGAGGGTGCGAGTGCGACGCGGGGACACGATGGTTCACGCGGACGATGACTCGCCCATCGGTTCCTTTTAGGAGTAGTAAGTAGAGATTCTACCTACCGATGATTGTATGCATAACCATTTCTGTTCTGTTATTCTAGTGGATGTCGATGGCTAACTAATGAATTACACCAACTAATGGTGAACCATAAAAAAAATATCTACAGCAGACTAAATTACTTTATATGTCTAGCATTCTCCCATACAAGTATGTGGTTATATACTGAACTCAAGAATCTATTAATTCAAGTCCGAATATAAAATTTGGTTTCCAAGCCAGAATCAAGGTTTAACTAAAAATTTTGATTTGCAGACTTAGCTCAACTCAAATCACATTGCTTCTTTAAATGTAGAAGAAAGACAAATCACTTATTTAAATGTTGTGAAAAAAAAAATCATATTGCTTGTAACTGAAGTGCAAGCTACCCGAGTAGCTCAACTCCGGAACTGAAGTTGAACCTTTGTGAGGAGGCGACAATAAGACCTGCACGAATATCCAAAGGCAATTTTGACATTATCTCGACAAATGGAGGAATACCGATTAAGCTAAAAAAAAACCCATCCATGCAGTGAAGATTTGAAGGAAGCAAACAGAAAAGGAAGATCAGTTACTACTCAATACTGCAATTTAAATGCTGCGGACATAATATACAATAAATATAATACGCATTATAGAATAAGTGAAACAGATGTTGAACAAGGTCATTACGGTTTTCTCTGTACTGTTGAAGCCTTGCTTGATTAAGATTCAAATATTGGTAATAAACTCAGTAACTGTGAATAGAGAAAGGTCTGTGCATTCCCATTTGGTAATTACTTCCACGCCCAACAGTCCCATGAAGGCTTCGCGCAGTTTGACGCTACTCGTAATATGGGAGATGTGGAACGAGAGAAATGCGAGGGTGTTTAGGCAGCACGGTAGGCCTGCGATGGAAATAATAGACTCCATAAAAGACGAGGCCCTATTATGGATAAAGGCTGGCGACACAGCCTTAGCGAACTTATTAGCGTGAGAATAAGTTTTCTTGTAAATACCGCTTAGGCGGCTTGTAACCACTCCTCTTTTTCAATGAAATAAGCGCAATCTCATGCTATTCGTTCAAAAAAAAATTTGTTTGAACCTACAGGGTCAGTTTGTCTACTCACAATTCAGAGGTGAAGTACCTGAAAACAACATGTAGTTGGGTAAGAATAAAAATGTTAGAGGAATCCGGTAATAATATAGAACTACAAAGTTCAGCATTAACAGTCACACCTAATTAAAGACTGAAAAACTGAACAAAAAATTGAGTAGCTAAGATTATATTTGTAGAGCTGTGGCAGGCCCATCGATCAAGAGCTCTCAAAAGCTAATTACTTGTAGAAAGGGGTAGAATTAATCTTTGAGAGACCGACCGGCTGAGTGGTGACAGCTTTCAATGGTCTGTACATTTGCACAGTCTTGTCGTAGTTCCGGGATCCGGTGGGGTATCCGTGCGTGCACAACTGCACATGCACAGCTATCCATCGCAAAACTGGGCAGCAGGTGGCGCGGAGCAGATCGCGGAGCAGATCGCGGATCGGTGCAACGTTGGCCCTGGCCTGTGGCCTCAGCCCTCCGCGTTCATCGACGCAACTCAACTTTGCCGACGGATCTGGTGGTACTCATTTGTAGCAGGAAGGTGAGGTGAGATTACGAGAAACCAATACGCACCTGTGTTTGGGGTCGACGAGCACAATCATGATGCAGTCCTTTCGCGACTCCATGGCGTCCACGCCCCCTAGGGGTCGAGCGGCGAGGCTGCCAATGACTCTGATCATACAGACGCAATAAGACATGATGTCCAAAGCATGTGGATGCGGAAGGGATCGACGGAGGCACGGAACTGACGGTAGGAGAGGCAGAAACAGCAGGTAGAGGTCGGATAATGTAACCAGATCGCCCGATCGCAATGATGAGGGATACGAGATGTGGGAAGAGAGGGAAGGTCTGGCGCAAGGACGACGATACGAGAGATGGAGGCCTCGCGAGATTAGCGGCCGGAATAACAGAGCAGAAAAACGGGGAAAGGAAGAAAAAAATCGAGGAAGGAGAGCGTCACGACGGGAGGGGGTTACATCGGGAGAGGCTTCACGGCTTCACGATTGCAGGCGGACGCGACTCTCCCTTTCAGTCTTGTCTTTTTAGTAGTAGAGATAATCTCATTCCCAGGCCCAAGGCCTCCCGTTTTGCATCCACCGCTCTGCCTTCCCCTTCATGCTCCTCCTGATCCTCACTGGCACGATTGATGGATGCTAGGCGTCACGACAGTTCTCCAAGGTAGCCATCTCACACGTGCCCAATGCCACTCTCGTCTGCACGCTCATCAGAAGAGGCGGTGATGTGACGTCCATGGGAGGCTCCAGCTCCAAGCTGCGCGGCACCTCGTCGCCAGACGGCTAGCAATTCGCATGCCTCTCTGTCGACATCCTCTGCCTCATGGCACAAGCTCGCCGCCATGCGCTAGCGGGCCTTCTCCGAGGAGTCCGTCATCAACCGCTCCCGCCGCGTTGGGCGCCGTCTCTACTAGGAAAGAGAAGATCAGGGGTGAAAACAGAAATTTGTGGCCCTTACCTGACTGGGCGATGATGCGGCGCGCTACAAGAACTAATTGAGCCAATGTAGGCTTTAAAGATGAATTGCTTGTTCATCGTGCATACCTCGCTGACCGGAGAGGACAGGGGCTTGGAGATGTCTCGTCTCTGCTCTGTTGACGGGAATTCCTTTTTTCTTGCACTGGCAGATTGGATCCAGTTCCTACGTGAGTTTCTTTGCTTCGGAACAGATCAATGCCTGCTCAAGACCAGGGATTCTTGCTGTGGCTGATTGGCTGATGGGGATCGGAGGAGCAAGTTAGACACTGCATAAAATCTTCTCGCTTCTTTCATTTTTGTTCTATTTCTCAAGGAACAACAACACTTCACAAAATTGAGATCAATGTGGATCATGTGGAGTGCTTTCTTAAAAGCAGAGTAATCTCCTTTACAAAAAAAAAGACCAATGTGGATCATGTGGTAGACAAAAACTTGTATTCATCGCTGTCTATTACAAAACAAAAGGAAGAGTTATTACAATCTTGTTTCAATATCTATTGATGATAGCTCAATGTGAATCTTTTGCCTGCTTAAATTTTGATATGTACCATTGCCTGCTTAAATTTTGATATGTACCAAATGTAGCTCCAAATCTATGTTATCCCAGTTTATGTAACAACGGAATTTGAACATCAATACTAAAAACACTGGCAACAAATAAATCCAACAGCCAACATGGCGCGGCAAGGTTTCTAGTTGGTTTTCAGAAGTCAATTCCAGATCATAAACCACGTGTGCACATGGCATTAGAAGGCAAGTGGAACTTTTAAATTAATAGATGAATTAAAACATTTTCATGCCATTCATAGCATTGTAGGGTTCCATTTCATTTTGCATCAAGATGCATTTTCGAATTTTGTTTAAACCTGAATGTTGTTTTGTCACTTTGTGTGTGTGGGTGGGCGGAGAGGATCCACGACAGGTATTTCAGCCATCTTCTATTGGCTATTGCATAGACTGTTTTATCTTTTGCCCTATAACGTTTTGGGAGCTTTCATGTTACTGGATATTCTCTGAGATAACGTCATTGACTTTTCCCTGTCTGTTTTTTTTTGTTTCTAACAAACTTTCTCTATTTTAACTTCCTTAATGAATTGTTTGTCATCGAATCAGAAGTCATGGATTGTACTTGCGGGGCACTTCATAAACCTTGGCTTCCGAGATAACGTCATGAATCAGAAGTCATGGATTGTTCTTGCATGCCCAAACATGCAATTTTACAAATTCACTAGAAACATTAGCAATTTTCCTTGCATGGATTATATTGTTGTGACAATCACGCAGTGCCAATGTTTTTCTTGCAAAATGGATAAACATTTCCAGGAACATCCAATTTTAGTGGCAATAGTTTTTATTTCCAAGGTCAAGATACCTCAAAAAAGAGAGAATCCAAGGCCGCAGCACGCTACTCCATTTCAGTGGCTTATGTAACCTTGAAATTAAAGGTAGGTAGGGAAGATAACCTTCAAAGGAACATTGATCGAAGCACATGGAAATTGAACGTTGCATGCAAAGTCACACACACAGGCTAGTAGAGGCCGGTAAGGGCCCGCACCTCCGTGCTCTGAACTTCTGAACAAAGTCCGGCTGGTTCGTGACGGACCTGTGACCCACGCCCACCTGTGGTCCTTGGTGCTCACTGGGTTATTCCGCGCCTCGGCGACCTCCTCCACGGGGATGTACCCATAGTTGCCGTTGATCGGGCCCGGCACGAACCCCGTGTACCCGGCCAAGGCGCCGTGGACGGCCGAGTGCGCCAACAGCGTGCAGTACAGCTGGTTGTCAGCGGGCAGCGGCGTTGGTCGGCACGGCACGGATATATCATGTACATTGGGTCGATGTACTTCACCGTGAATGTAAAAGCTCCCCGAGACGTGCTCCTCCGACCACCATGCCCGTAGCTTCACCCACGCGCCCACGTCCATGGACGCCGGGTTGCCGGACTCGTCGCGTGCTGCCGTGCAGCCTGTGCCTCCACGGCGAAGACGGCGCGCACGCCGTAGAGCTCCCAGAGCCCGATGACGAGCTCCCCGACGACGGTGTTCATGCCAGGGCAGAGCCCGCCTGATGGACGCGCGCACGCGCGCCGGGTCGAACGCCGTCGTCCATGGTCGTGTCTCGTGTCACGGTGTGTGTTCTCGCGCACTCGTGTCCGTGGGTGGCGAGCGCGGCGGCGCGCCGCGATCACGGCTGGTAGAGGAGTAGGAACGTGTCAGGGCGGACTAGGTGTGCATGGCGCCACGTTGCTGTGGGCTGCATTAGAGACGGAGCCGGCTAGCTCGGTCCGCCCAGCCCCGTCCCCCGGCCCGTGCTGCCTTGAGCAGTTGAGGTTGAGTCGATTGCATAACTGGGTATAAGACTTGAAAATATAAATTTACATGATTACAGTGATACATTTATATGATCATTAAATGAAAGATGATGATTTAGCTAGCAACAAGAAATCAGCACGGCAGCAAATCTAATTGGAGCCTAGCTAAGAAGATTTATTAAATCTGAAAAAAATCCAAATATTGAGATATTGTTGGAGCCTAGCTAATTGCAGCAAATCTAATTGGAGCCTATTTAAGTGATATATTAAATCCAAGTCTATCTTGAGATATAGTCATGATTGGTTTCCATATATTGATTGCAGAGGACATATATCTTTTTTTAAGGAACTATTTTTTTTTAGGAACGTAGAGGACATATATCGTGAGAGATATATATATACCACTTGCTACACTGGAACAAAGGATGTACAAGCAGTCCTCTCCTGTTGCTACTCATCAAAAGAAACAAATAGTAATATTCTCTTGCCCATGTCAGTCAGGAGCAACATGAGGAGGATCACGTACTTGGCAGCTGCTTTATTCCTGGTTCTTTCGGCCTCAACATCATCCTGCCAAGCTGGGAATTGTAAATATATCTACTTCACGTTATCTTTATGCTAGACGAGTTTAAGTACTAAGTCATGTTTCATTTATTGCATATATGCAGGCGGTAGCCGCGTTTGCCCGTCTCCAGTGCCATGTTTTGAGCCGGCCAGTACCCACTACTGTTCAGAGGGGAAGTGCCACATTATTTGCGATGTGTATAACCACAAGACAGAAGACGCCTACTGCAATCAAATTGTTACTCCATGGATGTGTTGCTGTCCACACGGTCGACACCATTAAGCGGTGTTGGTGTTGATGCTTCCATCTGGTTTATGCGAAGTCAATAAAAACTTATTGTGTGTGCCTTTCCATCGTGTCGTTGTGCTCATTGTTATTTGTGCCTGTCACCACATCGTTGTGCCATGATGTTTCTATATCAACTTGCACAAGTTTAGGACGAATCGGCTTTCCATTGCTGAATTTGCACAGGCTGAGTTTAATTGTTGGAAAGCACCAACTGCTCAGTTGTCGTCTACTTCCTTGTCATCAATCGAAGGCAATGTTAAATAGTACTCTCTCCGTTTCAAATTATAAGTTATATAATTATAACAAAATTTTAAAGTGCATGAATATAAATTTCTAAAGTACTATTTGTTTTACTATTAATATATTATTTATGTTACAAAAACACTATTCATGGTGCATGTCACCATGTTTTTATTTATGAGGGAAGATTTAATAACATCAATTTTCATGTTGTTCATATAGCTCAAACAAAAGATTCTATTAAATACATAAAACACATATGGAGGTGTAATGCAAAGTGGAAAAAATGTTACTAACTGAGCCTATTACAATTAGATAATAACAAATATCACTAGAGTATTGCATTAGCATATCTAATTCATGAAATGAGGGAGATAGATAATTATTTTTATATTGATAGTCTAGTTATAATTTTAATTAAAATGATCAATTTACATATTTTTTGTTCAAATATATTTAGGCATGTTCTCCCTCCATAAAAAAATGCAATTCTGGCTATACTCAAGGTGCTTGGTAGAATTGTACTCTCTATGCCCCATGAAAAAAAATATAATTTTAACTATAAATTAAGAAATACTATAAAAGAATACAGCCACAAATGCCTATTTTGATCTTATTTGCATGCCGAAATTAAGTTTTGCTACCATATTAGGGAGTCATATTAGGAAGTCTAGTTAAGGCTAGTCTCAATGCATAGTTTCATCACAGTTATCAAGACTGCCACATCACATTTATTATGGAATGAAACTCACTCAGTGCGTAGTTTCATTGAACAATTTCATATACAAGTTGCAACATTTAATTCTTGCATAGGGTATGGTCAAATGTGTCTAGGGAAAAACAAAATAGCTCTCAATGCTAGTTTCATATCTTGGTAACTGTATATAGTGAGTATCACGGTGATGAAATATGTTTCTTCTCTTTCCTCATAATTATCATGCTGCATAAGCAATTTTGCTGATGTGTCATGCAATTTAATGCTCATAAAACCTTCACTGAGACTAGCCTAATCTATGTGGCCAACAAACAAGGGCATGAGAGACTTTTCACACTACTACTAATCTATATAAGAACAATTAAAACCTTACTTTTCATGGGATGGCGGGAGTAACATTTTTAGAACGAAAGGATTACTATATGTTTTCTTGTTGATAATTACATCCTAATTAAATCCAGTTGTTATATTTGCACTTGATATGATGTTTAGGATGTCGACTGTGTTAAGATAGAGTTAGTTTCCTCTTGAGAAGGGTCAAGTCTAGGGAGTTAATACATCTGTTGTACAAGATCTATAGTTAGTTCCTTGACCAAATCGGAGAAGGACTCGGTAATATTGCAAGACACTTGTAAGTCATGTAGGGGGGCTATTCCCTGTGGCTATATTAACAAAGGTGCAGCCCTACCAAGGGTTTAACGCTTCATAAAAAGGTTGTTTCATATACTGAACATCGTGGCTTGGTATGTAGCCTAGCTGAGGTTCGGCCCTATGTCTGCTGCATCTGTGCAACTGTGGCAGGGTCTGGCTGCTCCGACTGAAGAGGCGAGCTCCTAGCTTTGTCAACCTGCGAACAAGAGGAACATTGGTTGAACCTGGACTAAAACAACATTTAGTCTCGGTTGGTGTTACTAACCTGGACTAAAGAGTCCTTCATGGGTTAGTTTAAAAATCTCGCACTCCATCTTGAGTTACTTGTGTTGGGTAGGTGGAGTGGCAAATGACCATGCACGTGAGGCAAGATGTCTCAGGTTCGAGTCTTAGGCACAAATCATTTTTTTGTGTGAAGTGACCCTTTAGTCCCATGTTGTGAGGACGGGGACTAAAGACTCCGGACCCTCTTTAGTCCCGATTCCCATACCTAGGAATAAAAGTGTCTACAAACCGGGACTAAAGCCTGGTTGTGCAGCAGTGCACAAAATATACCGTATACACATCGGATATTGATATACATTACATATCTACCATAAATATTCAACTTTGGTTAGTGAATTTGGATTTGGATGAATATTGATTCCCTAGATTTGGATACAGATTGTACCATTGCCTGAAGCCCTTCGGTCGAATGGACAGACAAATATTATCCATGCCACTTTCATCCCCACCTTCGATGAACTCATATAAATGTTTCAAAATTGCTAGATTAAATGCATTTGACTAAAGTTACTAGGAAATTTGAGCTTACCAAAGACAACACCCCAAAGGTCATAACAACACCAACTTATACTTCATTTGAAAAAAACAATGCTCCTCTCTATCAATAAAATAAGCACCATCTCGAACCCATTTGTTCAAAATTAACGGAACAATAGAACAGAGGCATAAGGAAGAGGTACTTGTATTTTATATCTTGTTAGAGGCTTCAATACACTTTATTTATGCATTGGTTTCTTTCTTGAAGTGATGTTATCCACAAGGTAATAAATAACAAATAGCGGTTTCGTAGCAGTTAGCAGATAACGAGCGCTATTCCTGACGCTAACTTCCAATAGCAGAATGTAAGGATCAGTCATAAATTATATATATATATATATACGCCATAAAATAGAAATTTTAACTTATTAAAAACATAATAAAAATAAAATTCTATATCCATATAACTTAAGAGTAAAAATATGCATCTATTTGCACTCACATATGTAAACACTAACACGGTCAGTAATTTATCGATCAATCTATAAATATCATCATATGATCACCAACCGGAAATGGCGGTCTAATAAGTGCAATTGCAGACTACTATAGCAGGCGCTAATCCCAAATAGCTGCCACTAAGTTCTAATATGCTATATATTCTATAGCCGCTGCCTCATAGCGGTAGCGGTAACTGGCCGCAACCACTATTGGGACTGCTACCACCACTATTTGTTACCTTGGTTATCCACACACAGCTTCAAAACCAATTTAGATGGAAAAATGACTTGGCCTTTGTGCGCTTGTGTAGGTCAACTCCTGCTTGGAAAACACTTGTAAACTACTTTCTTCTTAATAATGAAATACGTACTAAGGCACGCTCACTAAAAAACATAGAAAAAAGTCTTGGATTTTACACAATCACGGAACCATATCCCACTATTGATCGAGTCCTAGCTAATTGTTTTTTACTCAAATGTGCATAACCTCTGAAAGTGATCGAATTAGTGGCATAGGCGGATAGGCCTTACCTTCTACTTACTACTTTCTCCATTAATTTGGCTTCTGAAATGTGTACAACTTCTGAAAATGATAGGATTAAATGGCACAGGTCTTATGTTGGACTACTTCTTTTATTCATTAGTTTGGCCTCCATTGAATCTGGTTTGAGAAAGTTATCATTGATCAAACTTCTAGTCTATTCTACTGGACTGTCTAAATGTTTTCCTCATGCACATATAATTTCTTAGCGTAAACATTGAGCTGTCACTAATTAGGAGAGCAATTAGAAACACGGAACAGTGGAATGATTATTATATGATCTTAAGCAAACAAAGTACTGACGTGACCATTACTCCACAGTCCAGGATTCAGCTAGCCAAGTCAACTAGAATTGGTTCTATGATTTTTTTTTGTCCTTTTTGAGGGGAAACCGCGGGCCGTGAGAACAATAAGGATCTAAGTCATCTTTTGTGCTGTTCAGTGCAGTTGCAGGATAACTTCCTCCTTCAAAATGCCTAAGTAATGATGTAGTATATCTGTAATATAAAAAGTTTTTTCTTTTTGTGCCTATGAGATTCCGGGAAAAGGTCAGGTTTCTTGGACTCTTTGTTCTAAGTGTTTTCCTCATGCACATAAAATTTCTTAGCGTAAACATTGAGCTGTCACTAATTAATTAGGAGAGCAATTAGAAACACGGAACAATGGAATGATTATTTACATATGATCTAAAGCAAACAAAGTACTAACGTGACCATCACTCCACAGTCCAGGATTCAGCTAGTCAAGTCAACTAGAGTCGGCTCTATGATTTTTTTTTTGTTCTCTTTGAGGGGAAACTGCGGGGCCGTGAGAACAATAATCTTGTGCTGTTCAGTGCAGTTGCAGGATGACTTCCTCCTTCAAAAGGCCTAAGTAATGATGTATATCTGTAATAGTAAAAAGTTTTTTCATGCCTATGAGATTCCGGGAAAAAGGTCAGCTTTCGTGGACTCTTTGTTTACAAGTTAGGTGATGTTTTTAGATTACTGAAACCATATTATATTTACACACCTAATATCTCATCTTAAGCTCTTTTACAATGATTGGCAAGTACCACAATACTTTTAGTATACAGAATCGTACGGTGGCAAATATATCAAGTACCTCATGTAAAAGAACCCAAAAGTACCAAAAATATGGGACAAGTACCAGATAAATAGGTCCAATATATAATTTTATTTTTTTCATAAAAAAGAAAGAGTATATACGCCATTTTATATTGTTTTAGATTTGATGGAGCCACTTGTAATTGTCGCGATCAGTTGTTGGATGGGTATACTCGTTAATCAAGGGAGGATGAAATTACTAAAATATCCTTCTTATTATTAATTTACCTTTTTAGAATTGTATTTAAAAGTACCAACAGGTACCAGCAAAAAGTACTAAAAGTGCCTACATGTATCGACAGGTACTTGCCAACCAAGCTCATCTTTTATAATGTGAATCCATGTAATCGTGAAAACTGATGGAACTTGTAGTTGATATTTTTTTAGAAAAGGGAATCTATTAATTAATATATCAACTTGCATTTGATAGTAACGTCGTCATCCATCTATATATATCTATTTTGTTTGTGTGTGAAGCATTGCTTCCACTGCACTCTCATACTTTGTTTACTCTCACAAAAATGGTGCTGCTTTAGTTTTTTCTGCTTTCAATATATGCCCTTCTGCACACTTGGAGATTTACTGACACTTCTCCTTTCCTTGAGTGGACATATTTTTCCACATCGACCTGAAAACAAATACAATTTGATCAAATCTGTAAGGTGCAAACTCTCTCGCCTTTTCATATGTTTCTTCTTCATCTCACTGTCCCAGAGCATTATTGTTGCCAATTTTTACAGCAATCGCAGATTACTTCCCGTCTTTCTTATATTGTCTGTATAGTTTGAAAGAACACTATGTTTTTGTCCTTTTATCCTTAACTTGCACTCTTTCCTCTGTTTCCCAAGATGAAATCATTACGAAAGTAACCCTGGCAGAAGGATCACCTATATCTTTTTATTAATGCAATGATACGCACGCAACTCTCCTACATGTCGGAGAAGAAAAAAGCAGCACTATCTACTTCCATACATTTTCTTTCCCAACAAGTGCATGTACTCCGAGAACAAATTACCCTTTCAACAATTTTCTGCAAGCTGCAGGTATTTCAAATGGTTTAGCAGATCAATTTTTTCAAAAAAGAATATAAAAACAGGCCCCCAAGTTTTTCCTATTTGTTAAAAATTGTACTTTTTTTTTGTAGATGCGATGCAGGAGGATGTAATTTCTGCGTAATGTCTGAGTATTAGTTATTTCAAATACATTGCGCTGTTATATCGAAGTCAACTGCACAAAGACAAATGGTGGAAGTTGTTGTTCTTTCTGTCATAAAAAAGATAGGAATAGCTATGGCATGCGAAACACTAAAGTTAGCTAAACCTTTGCTTGGAAAGAATTCTGAGTTGAAAATGGCACTTCCAGTCAATATGAAACTGATAAAGGATGAGCTTGAGATTATTAATGCAGTTCTTAAGGGAATTGAAATGAAGGGCTGCAATAGTGATATCATAGAAACTTGGGTAAGGCAAGTACGAAGATTGGCGTATGAGATGGAAGACGTTGTGGATCAATTTATGTATGTTGTTGGTGGATGCCAGCAGAATGAGTCATGTGCTTCTGTAAAGAATCTTTTCAAGAAACACCAATCTTTAGCTTCACTTGATAAAATTGCCACCAAAGCAAATATTATAAACAAAGAGGTTATGGAACTTTGAAAAAGGTTGTGTCGTTGGGCCCAACCAATATCTGGTGAAAATTATATTCCAATAGTAAACTGTAACAACGAGCAACAACTATATTATCCTGGACATTATCATTCAACACATGATCATGAACTTGTAGGAATTGATAAAAGTAGGGAAACCTTGATTAGGTCACTACATCTGCAAGAATCTCCTCTTCGGATAATTGCTGTTTGGGGTATGGGTGGCCTTGGGAAAAGCACCCTTGTCAATAGTGTCTACAAAAATGAAGCATTAATATCCAATTTTAAATGTTGTGCATGGGTTTCTATCTCTCAGTCACATAAGATCGATGATATTTGGAGAAACATGCTGAAAGAAATTCATGGAAATGGAAATAGGGCATTCGATGTGGGAAGTATGGGCAGTGCAGAACTAAAATTGGAACTGACAAAAATTCTAGATAAAATGAGGTACTTGATCATATTGGATGATGTCTGGACTGCCGAAGTTCTTTTTAGAATTAGAGATGTTCTTGTTGATAATGGCATGGGAAGCAGAGTAATAATCACAACAAGAATTGAGGAAGTAGCTTCAATAGCTGAGGATGGTTGTAAAATCAAGGTCGAGCCTCTGAATGACCATGATGCATGGCTTCTATTTTGCAGGAAGGCATTTCCAAAGCATAAAAATCAAAGCTGTCCCTCGGAACTGCATCAGTGTGGTAAAGGTATAGTTGAGAAATGTGATGGTTTACCATTAGCTCTTGTGGCGATTGGGAGTTTATTGTCCCTGAAAACTAGGAGTAAAAAAGAATGGAGACTTTTTTACAATCAACTTATTTTAGAGCTACACAACAATGAGAACCTAAACCGTGTGGAAAAAATTCTAAATTTAAGCTATAAGCACCTACCAAACAATTTAAAGAATTGTTTCTTATATTGTGCTATGTTCCCAGAGGACTATCTGATACATAGGAAAAGATTGATTAGGTTGTGGATTGCCGAAGGGTTTATTGAACATAAAGGTGGGTGCAGCTTAGAAGATGTTGCTGAAGTTTATTTGACTGAGCTTGTCCAGCAAAGCATGCTTCAGGTTGTGGCAAGGAACAGTTTTGACAGGATACAATGTCTTCATATGCACGATCTTGTTCGTGAACTCGTCATTTTCAAATCAAAAAAAGAGAATTTCTATGCAATTTATGATGACACTTATGGGGTGGGATTAGATCCTCGTCGTGTGTCTACACTCCAATGCAAGAATGATGGCATTCAGTCCAACATAAATCCATCCAGGATTCGGACCATCATAGCATTTGACACCTGCATACCATCATGCTCATGGTATTCTTTTATCCCCCCTGAGGCCAAGTATCTAGCAGTATTAGACTTATCTGGCTTGGCTATTGAGAAGATTCCCAAATCAGTTGGGGATCTATTCAACCTTAAGTTTTTGTGCCTTGATGAAACTAATGTAAAGGAACTCCCAAAATCTATTACGAAACTCCACAACTTACAAACATTAAGTCTTAAACGTACACAATCACTGAAGTTCCCACGAGGATTTTCAAAACTGAAGAAATTGCGTCACCTGCATGCTTGGAAAACGCTAGATGCAACATATAGAAGTCTCAATAATTGGGAGTCTATGGAACCATTTGAGGGCTTGTGGTGTTTGAAGGAATTGCAATCTTTGAACGAAGTCCGAGCAACTAAAGTCTTCATTGCAAAACTAGGATATTTATCCCAACTGAAGTCTCTTTCCATTACTTATGTGAGAAGCAGTCAATGTGTGCAATTGTGCAACTCTTTATCAAACATGCACCTACTTACAAGATTACATATAAGGGCAAGCAACGAACATGAGCTCCTCCTGCTTGAAAATTTGACATTGCAAAATCCTCTTGAAAAGCTAGAATTGGTAGGGCAGTTATCTGAAGGAAGTTTGGTGTCTCCATTTTTCTCTATTCACGGAAATGAACTTCTGCTAATGGAGCTAGCATGGTGTCCGTTGATAAGTAGTCCAGTTACACAGCTTTTTAAATTGTCAAATTTAACCGAATTACGTCTTACAAGGTCATATACTGGACAACAGCTAAACTTCCATGGCAAGGTGTTCCAAAAATTGAAGAAGATAGTCCTGTGGGATTTGCCGCAGGTCAACCAAATATATATACATGAGGGAGCTTTGGTCAGCCTTGAATATCTTCACATTGATAGCCTCAAGGAACTGCGGGATGTCCCTATTGGTATCAAATTTCTCAATTCTGTCAAAGAGGCATACTTTACTAGGATGCATTCTGAATTTGCAAGGAACCTTCAAATGGGAAATCTAAATCATATCCCAAAGGTCTATTGGTCAACAGAACGTAAGTCAAATCACCTTCCCAGCCAATAATTTTATGCTTGCACCTTTAATACATATTAGACCATCAACCTATGCTTACCCCCCCCCCTCTCTCCCCGGCAAGGGGTAATAATATGAAGAGCATAAGTACGTAGTAGAAATTAATTTACCTTACACCCTTTCTCATCTGTTGAATATTCTTACATAATACTCTTAGAAATATGTATTTATTATATTCGTATATGAATTGATGTATTTTGGTTTTTTTAATAATTATATATTTAGATTTATATTTAGGGTTTACTTTGACTTCTAATGATCACATATACTGGTTATTTATATGCAAATTTTGGTGTTATTTGAAATTATTTTTTGTAGTGGCATACTCCCATCCGTCCTAGAAAACAAGTCATTTTATATATTTTAGAGTAAATTAAGAAAAATGTAAAATGAGTTTACTTGCCCCTATTTACTATCCATATTTCACACTAATTGATTTTTGCATGTCCATGCTCATACTAAATAGAGTAAAATGACTTTTTTTTTGGAAAAAAAGAATCATAAATGACTTGTTTTTGGAACGAAAGGAGTATGTGGGAAATTTACATGAAAATTAAGGGCTTACTTTAATTTATCCAATAATGGTAGAGGTGGGTAATTTATTAGGAAAAAACAATAGATCAATTGCTATGATGATTAAAGTTATCATATTGATGATTAGATCTTTCTGATTTTATAATAAGTTCTAGGATTTCTCTTTTTTTCTAACACGTCTTGTGGTGATTAATATGGAGGCTTCAAACCAGAAAATAGTCTCCAATTTGAAAAGTGAAGCTTTGCTTACCTCCAAGTAAGCATGCATAATAAGTAATTTAATGAAATTTAGTTTGAACTAGCAAACATGCCCATGCGTTGCTACGGGCTCAGAAAGATGGCTCGATTTTAGCATATCAAGCAATAGCTTCTACTTTAAGCCCCTACTTTGTTGAGTAGGGGTCGCCCCCAACTTTATGTAGCTCTGATTTTTACCCAACTCCAGCAAGACAACAATAACCCCTGTTCTCAGCCCCTATTTTCACTGTGACAGGTGGAACCCACATGTCAGTATCTATTTTTAATTTTTAACATGACATGTGGGACCCACCATTATCTCTCCATCCTATTTCTCCCTTTTCTTTCCCGTCCACGTCTTGAGTCCAATCTCGATCCCAATCCATCCCTGGCGACCCCAATCTCGAGCGACGGGTTGAGCTCGAGGGCCAGTGGCGGCAGCGCCTTAGGGCGTGTGGCGCTCGTGGACAGGCGGCGGGTGAGGGTGGCGAACGTCCGGTGGGGGCAGTGGAGGTCGAGCACGAGCTCGGTTGCTTGGGCGACGCGGTGGTGTCGGAGCAACTCGACAGTGGCGGGGTGAACGGGTGGAGGAGAGGCGGATGAGGTCGGGCAGGTCCGCCGGAGGAGGTCCGGCGAGGAGGGGCGGCGGCGGTGAGCACTGGAGTGAAAAAAAAATAGGGGTCAGCCCCTACTCACACATGGGAGATGAGGGTGGAAGGAGGAAAATAGGCGGCCTCGCTAGAATAGGGGTCTGTTGGAGTGAGTTTTTTTTCTCTCAGTCTCTGCTTTTTGAGTAGAGGGCTTGTCGGAGATGCTTTTACAACCTTAAAAGTTATCTTTTAATTTTTATATCAAAAGCAAAAGAAAATTGACATTATCATCAATTTTAATATGTAATCTAGGTTTGCGAGAATTTCGATTCTAAACAGAGAGAATTTCGGTTCGAAATAGGAAGGCAAGGACCGATTCTTCACCTCGTGAGTCCATGCTTTCTAATCTCCCTCCACCAACTTCAAACTTCAATCCTTCATACTTGCTTGTGGTGCGTTCGAAGCCTGTGCATGGCTAAATTTTTCTTATCTTTGTACAGGACGCTCTTATCAAACACACGCCATCAAGTTGGTACTTGGTAGACTATATAGGAGAGCTAGGATAGCATTCACTCAACACGTCCTCTGGTTTCTCAAAAAAACAGGTGCATCTCTCGTGGCCCAAGAACTATAGGTTTTCTCGTGGCGTGAGCGCTGTAGTGCAGCAGCCGTTTAGTCCCACCCTGCCACCACACGAAGCCTACGACGTGCTTATAAACCAGCTTGTGCTAACGCGGTTAGTTGTTACGTGGTGCGAACATTGCGATAGGGTGTGAAGACACCGTGAGGCTTGCGCTCTCGGTTTTGAAGGTCTGACAGGTGGGCTATGTTATTTTCTTTATTCGGCTGACAAGTGGGCCCATATGTCAGGACGGACGAAAAAAAAGACAGAAACTTTACATGCTTTAGAAATAGGTATGGATATGGATTGGGCAAAATCCCACAATTTCTATTGACAAAGTAGTCGGAAACTCTTGGTTTTGTAAAGTAACTCTAAACATTGGGTAAGAAGAATCAGGAAATGGCCCTGTAGAACACTTTGCATTGCTAGGCTGTTCATCTCCACATTATGACTCCACTTGCTACTTTTAAATTCAGGGGTATCCTCAACTCAATCAGAAGCCGCTGAGCTGCCAGGACCACCACAATGGCGCATTTTAGGTGGGTCAGGTTGGGTTTTCATCTAACCCGACTTGAGAACCGATGATGTTGGTGAATGCTAGACTCGCTGGAGTACATGTGTTCAATTGATGTTACACATCTGCCGTGGTTTCTACGGTCACAGTGTTTCCCAGTAAGCTCTAGCTAGTTCATCATAATTTGCAGTTTCTCATGTGGTCACTACTGGGGTAGCAATTCCTAGGAAATTCATTTTTGCGCGTGTCAACTTCAAGGGGCAGCTGGGACGTGCCACTGTAATATTATTCGATATGATGTGTTGTGTCAATTGTCTGTGCTCAGAAGCTTCTTCACTGGGACAAGTGACAGGTCCTTGTTGACTTCTCCAACCAAACCGTTGCATTCAAAATCATACTACATCCGTATCTGTTCTTGTGTAACTATATTTGGCTCCATTTGTGTCACATAGTAAGATTTGAATCCTCAGAAATTTCAGGTGCAATATCATATTTGTGATCTGGCACCTGGACATTAGACCTCATGAGCAATTATTGTGGGGAAACTGAAATTGAAACTCTGAAGAAAATGCCCCTACCAGCAACCACAATTCTAATTTCGTTGGGAAAAATTTGCTCACCTGAGACGATCCTGGGACAACTTGATTTTCCCTTTGCGGCGCCCAGATTTTTTTTTATTTTTGTGAAACATAGACTTTCCTTTCCCCGTGGAGGCGTGGACTCGTCGAGATTCCAATGAACACCATGGGGATGATGAGGCAGTGACGGTCCGAAGCAAGTAGGCAGTAGGCTGTTGTGAGTGTGACGTACCTGGTGCAAGAAGAGTAAAGCCGTAAAGGTCGCTCGCGCTGCGTAGCGATTCACGGCTGCATTAGGCACTGTCGTCGCATTCGAAATGAGTACATGACGGTAGTTCGGATCGCCGATTTGTAGTTAGAACACCTCCAAACCCCTCAGCAGCTCTGCATATTTGTATATTAGCGTTGTTTGATTTGTGTTGATTTCTGAGCGCGTCCACTGTCTACGTACATGCATGTCCTAGGGATGATGCTTGAGTCACGTTAGAAGAATGCTAGGTGCGGAGCAAGGAGCGTGCATGACTGTGCCTAGTGTACTAGATATTACTTTCATATAAGAACAGGTTGTACGTATCCATCGTTGATGTCATTTGTCAACATGCTATAGATATGTCAAACAACCACAATTTAAATTGAGAAACTCAACTACGGTAGTTCACTCTTATATAATGCGGTCCACAAATACTATAAAAGGTTGAAGTCCCGAAACTACTCCGTAGTTCAGATGGAAAAAGTCTTGCAGTTGGGCCCTATTGTGAGCCCAACAACTGTTTTTTTAATCCGAATTAACATTTGAAAGTGATCTGATATCATGACCCATGAGTTGTAATATGGAGTATTCTCTCCCTGGTTAAGTCTGCCTTGAAATGAATCTGGTCTAAAAGAAGTTTTCAATGGTCCAACCTAATCTATTTGAACGGAACGACAGATACAGATGTTTTCCACGTTAGCTTGCAGTTACTTATATTAGCTTATACACTGAGTTATGATACTATTAACTTAGAGTCTCATATATGAATAAATGCAAAATAAGTGCCTACTTAGTGGCTTTTAAAATTGTGCAACGAGGATGGGATGTGGCAACAATTGTTAAGAAATAAGTATTTAAAAAACAAGACTTTAGGTCAGACCATGAAAAAACCAGGCGACTCACATTCTTGGATGAGTTTAATGAATGTAAAGGATCAGTTCCTAAGCATGGGATGCATTAAATTAAAAGAAGGAACACAAATTAGGTTCTGGGAGGATAAATGGCTGGGTAACCAGACATTAAAATCCCAATATCCTTCTTGTATAATATCGTTCGAAGAAGATATGCAACAGTTGCAGAAGTGTTTAGGTCAACACCTTTAAATATTTCTTTTCGGAGATCTCTGGTGGGGGATAAACTTCGAGATTGGCATAACCTAGTTGCTAATCTTATGAATGTACATTTACAAGAAGGTAGAGATACCTTTATTTGGCCTCTTTGTGCTAACGGGTCGTTCACAGTGAATTCTATGTATAAGCATATTATTAATAGTGGGATTAGAGTTACACAGGAAATCTGGCGTACTAAATTACCATTGAAGATTAAAATTTCCATGTGGTACTTAAAAAAGGGGTAGTT
Organism: Digitaria exilis; assembly: GCA_015342445.1. NCBI lineage: Eukaryota > Viridiplantae > Streptophyta > Magnoliopsida > Poales > Poaceae > Digitaria > Digitaria exilis. Next base: position 2,398,260 of record JACEFO010000112.1, read on the forward strand.
CTTACAAAAGATAATTTGGCTAGGAGAAATTGGAACGGTAGCAAGAATTGTTGCTTTTGTTGCTCAGCAGAGACTATCCAACATCTTTTTTTTGAGTATTCATATGCTAGATTCCTGTGGCGTGCTGTACATATAGTCTTTGGGATTACACCACCCCAGAACTTGGAGGATTTATTTGGCCAATGGATAAATCAGGGGAGCAAAAGCTGAACCTTTACTTAATGACAGGGGCAGCGGCTCTATGTTGGGCAGTATGGCTCACAAGAAATGAAGTTGTTTTTGACAAATGCCAACCAAAAACTTTTATGCAGGTCCTTTTCAGGGGAACATACTGGCTGCGACAATGGGCACAATTACAGCGCAGCGAGAAGATAAAGGACATGATGATTGAGGCGAGCCGCACACTGGAGATGTCGGCTTTTCGCTTTTTTGCATTACATGGATGGCCTGTTAGTTTAAGAATTGGTTATGGTTAATTTGTCTAAAACTTTTTTGTGATGCTATAGCGGGTGCGCGCTATGTGTAATAATTTATGGACTGATTCCCTTTGTTCAAGGGGATGAAGCCGGAACTCTTTCCATTATCTAAAAAAAAGTCTCATATATGATTGATGAATATTTATCTTAACAAGTATGAACATGTACAATAACTTTACTTTCCGGGAGTCAGCTATTCAAGTCAAGTGGACCCATGTTCTTATAGTAATCATGACATATGACATATCAGTAGTACTAAAAATGACTAGGTCTTTTCCGATCCAGTTTCAAAGAAGACAAGGTCAACTGTCTTGTAGTAGTTGTTCTGCAGTTTAGGTTGCAGATATATTAGACACCATATTATATCTTCTATTGACCTAACATCTGTAATACCCTGCAATTTCTGCAGTTGCTGAACCCACTAGCATACAGTGATAGCGTAGCGTCCATCTGTATATATGAAGCACTAGCCACTATGGACTTGCGACATTTGTCATCAAACTTTATACTCCACCATTCACTGCTTCGACAAACTGGTGATGCTTTAGTTCTGCCTCCAACTTTGGCCTTCAACGTACACAATTGGATTTCCTAGGAAGCTCTCTTGCATTGCTTAAAAGGGTACATACCACATTGACTTGAGGTTGAGGACGGAGGCAAAATGATCAGACGTGGAAAGGTTCAATACTCTGCCCTCCTTGCGTTTCTTTTTCTTCTCACGACCTCAGAGCAGCATCGTAGGCTCGTAGCAAATATATAAAAGCAAGAATAGCTGAGCTTCATGAGAAACATTGAGTTTGACAGAAATAACTTGAAAACTTGAGTTGTTGCCAAAAAAAAATATATCATTCATTCTCGCATATGTTGTACAATTAGGGAAACATTAAAAACCGAAATGTTTTGATGTCCATGCTGAAATCATTATGGATGTTACAGGAGCAGGCTATCCACACATTGATCCTTCTGTTTTATTGTCTGACCATCTTCTTTTTCTAGAAATTGATTATACTCCAAGAATAAAGCATGTATTTCAACTACTACAACAAGAATGATGTTATTTCAGGTAATTGTAGCAGATAAGGTTTCAATAAAATGGTATCCCTTCAACAATTATATTAGCTTATTACTCCATCTCTAGTTCAGAATACATGTTGCATACGTGCCGCTGTGACCTTTTAAACTTTAGCCATGAATATGAAAAAAAAATACATAGGTTCACAATGTAAGATAGATGTTACTAGCTAGATTCACCATAAAAAGTAGTTTAAAAATATTTAAATATATTTCTATGAAATTTGACACCAACTTCTTTCAATAGAAGTTATTGGTCAACACTTCACCTTGTAGATCGTTCTGATCTCCCAATGACATGTTTTTTTATATTCTTTTTGTAGATGTGATGTAAAAATGATGGAAGTTGTGCAAAATATTAAGTCGTAATTAGTGCAAATATATGTCTCTGACATATTGAAGTCAAACCACATGGAGAAAAATGGTTGAAGTTGTTGTTCTTTTTGTCATAAAAAAGATTGGAATAGCAGTGGCATGTGAAACACTGAAGTTAGCTAAACCCTTGCTCGGAAAGGATTCTGATTTGCAAATGGCACTTCCAGTTAACATGAAACTGATAAAAGATGAACTTGAGATCATCAACACATTTCTTAAGGAAACTGGCATGAAGGGTTGCAATAGTGAAGTCATGGAAACTTGGATAGGGCAAGTCCGAAGGTTGGCATATGACATGGAAGACATCGTAGATCAATTTATGTATCTTATTAATGAATACCATCAGAGAGAGACATGGGCTTCTGTGAAAAAAATCTTCAAGAAACGCCATAATTTATTTTCACTTGATGAAATTGCCATCAAAGCAGATATAATAATCAAAGTTTGTTGAACTCTCAAAAAGGATAGGTCGTTGGGTGCAACTAATACCTGGTGAAAATTCTATTCCCGCAGCAAAGTATGACAGTGAACAACAAATATATCATCCTGGACATGATTATTCAATCGACGGCAATGAACTTGTAGGAATTGATAGAAATAGAGAAATCTTGATTAATTCATTGCATCTGGAAGATTCTTCTCTTCGGATCATTGCTGTTTGGGGTATGGGTTGTGGCAGAACCGCCAATTTAAACTGGCTCAAGTGCGCCATAACGATCTGTTACGGTCATCGGACGCACTTCAAACAGTTTAAACTGGTGATCTGTCGAGTGTCCCAAGGACTCCTCGATAAACCACGTTAACTCATATCTTTGCCATACATTAGGATCGTTTTCGGTAAGGAGAACACAGCGAACATTATCATTTTTACACAACATACCAAGATTCTTACTTATTACAAGCCAGGTTTTGAAGAGAACTTAAATGCAAGTCAAGCCATTACTAGGAGTTTAATACAAACCAGTCTCGGTAGTTCTATATCACAAATATCTACAGCCTCCGGCTTAACCCTAGAATCACCGGGACCACGATGATCTAGGTCTTCTGGATCTTCTTGGTGATCTCCTCCGAAGCTTCTTCTGAAAAACAAAAGGGAGATTCCCTGAGTACGAAGGTACTCAGCAAGACTTACCCGCCTTACCAAAGAAAAGACTCTCAAGGAATATGATTGGACTTTATGTGGATTTGGCTGACTCGACTCTTTTGCTTAAAAAGCATTACTAAAACTTGATCCTTATATTTTATTCATTTTAGCTTAGTTGAGTTGTTACTTATCCATCTAGGTTATAAAATATTTTGCATACAGGTTGTACTAAGCTCAACCAGCATTTATGAATCACACTGATCTTGTTCAACTTGTTTCCTCTACGATGTTTAAAACCTGACCAAGTGCACTCATAACCAAGAGTTGTGTCGATCCGGATCAATGTACATCCTGCAGGAGATACCTAGCCCCCAGTCTCGCACAGTTGATCTTACTGTACGCAACAAACTTTCAACCAGCTGGGCCAACGACCGGAAATATCGTTACTCGAACCCGGGAACGCACCCCACGTGGGCCCCACGTCTGGCGACCACCCCGTGAGTTACAGGCTACGGTCCCGCCTTTCTCCGACCCAGCAAGCACGGGTAAGCGATATTTCCAATCAGTGAACCAACTAATCTAATTGGCTTTACTGGTCCCATAGCCCAGTAAGAAACCAGGTAGAATCACTTGATCAATCACTTAAACAACGGAACGGTCCTTAGTCACTTAAGCAAGTAGGCAGAACTATGGATCGAGCTTACCTCAATCTCTCCTACCAGCTTCTGCCCACTATCTTTCAACTCGAATCTTTCGTGAATCATATAAGATTGGTGATGGCCTAGCTCATCATCTTTTAACTCAACTTACTAAGCATAGCCAATGAAGATATTGCTAATCAAATTTCTTAGCTAGGCAAGGATAGTTCTATCAAGGAATATTTCATGCATCAAAGGGTTTCAACCAATCCCTAACCTTATGCACATAAAATCATAAGATTTGGACTCATGAATATTATGAAATAAATGGGTGATTCAAAGATGCACCGGGGCTTGCCTGGAATCACGAGCAGGTTAGATTCTTCCGCGATACGAGATTCCGGAGCGATGACGATCACTTTCTTGACTTGTCGCTGCTCTTCCGCGAATCCCACGAGCTCGTACTCCAAAGCTTGAGAGACTAAAACGTAATGCAAGTTAGAGATATGATATGCAACACCTTTCAAAGAACTATGCAACTTTCCCTTCTCGATAAAGTTGCAAGCCAACACAAACTACCCCAAGATTTTTAAAAGACAAACCCATATTTTTCCTTTAATAAAACTTGCCCTAAATCATTTTTAGTTTATTTTTAATGATTTAAAATCATTCCTAAAAGTATAAAACATTTAAATAAATACCCAAAACAATTTTAGAGATCATTTCTAATTATAAAAGAATTATTCAGAATTTTAACCCTTTTAGAAATTATTAAACATTTATTTAATTAATCTAAACAAAGGAATTAAATTAATTATCTACACAAGGTTATTTAACATTTTTAATGGATGACAAACTAAAAAAAAGTTTAACAAAATTTATTTCATCATTTTTGGACTCTCCTATGATTTTCTATGAATTAAAAGGTGAAAAACACGAAATTTAAATCTGTTTAGAAAACCTCTTAAACACTTTTGCAGAAAACCCCCTGGACTTCTCCTTCTTCAACCCCGCGGTCCCTCCTCTGTTTCAAAACAGAGGGCGCGGCGCGGACGGCGCCCGCCGGCCTTGACCGCGGCTTCTCGCCGGCGGCGAGCCTCCCCGGCCACGGGAACGGCTCCTACAGCTTCCCGAAGAGTTGGCGCACCTCTTCCCCTCCTTTTCTCCCTCGGTTGGTATTTGCAAACCAGCCCGCGACGGCACAGGCGGCGGCGCTGAGCAGAGGCTCGCCGGCCGGCCAGATGAAGGCGAGCTGTGGGCAACCCTCAAGACCTAGAGCAGAACCTTGGGGAACCTCATGCGAGTGCTATCTCGAGCGGAGGTGGCCTAGCATGAGCTGCCCACGTGCAGCCGCGGCCATGGCGGGTGGCGGTGAGGAGAGATGGGGAAAACGGGGATTCCAAGCTCTGTAGCAGATGGATGTCGATGAGGGTTAGATTGAAAGGTGAGGTACGTCAAGGCGAGGCTATGTGTGGAGCGAATCGGTCTAAGATGGCCGGACGACAACGGAATTCGCCGGCGACCGAGAAGAAGAAAGAGAAGGCGAGCGACCGAAAAAGGGAAGCGAGGGAGGAGGAAGAAAAGAAGAAAAACACGGCGTAGGGCGGGTATATATCGACGAGAACTGCCCCAAGACAACCGCCACCTCCTGCTTACACACCGCCACGGCGCTATCATGCACGACGACGCGTGGCCTCGGCCACCGATGTTGAACCGCCATTGCCGCCTAACCGAGCTCTGGAGCCGAGACATTGCGGCCAAGATTTCTCCCAAAACCTCTTCTAAACTTGTCAAACTCCAAACACAAAACTTGTAGAAGGAACATAGCACTCCAACTTTCATGTTGCAACCTTTTTTATTCGAGCAGTGTGCAACGCGGATTCGAAGCTCCAATGTCGGCCAATTTTTATTCCCCATTTTCAGACCCCGAAATCGAATTCTTCAAATTACTTTCAAATTTCCATTCAAACTCTCCTCAATCCTCAAATGAAACTTGTCCGTAACACATTCAATTTAATTTTCTATTTTGGCACCATACTCAAATTCTCGATCAATCGCTCGAATTCGAGCCTTGATCCCCGGTCGGCTAGGGTGTTCATATGAACCCTGAAACCCTAGGTTCAGTCCGAACTTCAAACTCAAATTACTCCTAAATTTTGAATAGAACATGCTATTACTCAAAACACAAAAGTTCTTTGCCTTGATTTGAATTTCATTTCTTATTTTTGGACCTCTTTCAAATTCTCAACGGTTTGAGCTCGATTTGAAACTGAAGTTTTCAGCCTGAATTTCCTCAACCTTTTTCTGATTCGATTTTTAACCCAGTTTTTCTCCTTGATTTGCATCTAAGCCCAAGATAAACCCAAAAACAAAGTTGTTCTTTATACCTTACTTTAAAACTTTTGTTTTTGTACCAGGGTCAAAAGATCAACCAATAAATTTTTATGATCACTCAAACATTGCTACTCAAAAAGGCCAAAACTGAAACTTAAACTCCTATTTTCAGATTAGGAATAGTAACCCTTCTCATTTTTCTTTCTCCATTTAATTGTGCTATTTCCATACTCTTTTTCATCCCAATTTTGTGTCAAACATTCTCCTCCAATCTTGCCGATCAATTATACATTTTTACTTCAAATTTATGTCGAATTTTGACCAAATTTTGACTTTGGTCAAACTTCGTTCCTTTCAAAAAATCGGGGATGTCACATGGGTGGACTAGGAAAAAGCACCCTTGTTAATAATGTCTACAAAAATGAAGCAATACTATCCAATTTCACATGCCATGCATGGGTTTCTGTTTCCCAATCATCTAAAATTACTGATATTTTTAGAAACATGCTGAAGGAAATCTCTAGAAATGAAAACAGAGCATTTGATGCTGCAAATATGAATAGTGCAGAACTAAGAGTGGAACTGGCAAAAATTCTGGATAAAAGGAGATATTTTATCATATTGGATGATGTTTGGACTGCTGAAGTTCTTTTTAAAATTAGAGAGGTTCTTGCCGATAATGACTTGGGAAGCAGAGTAGTAATCACGACAAGAATCGAGGAAGTTGCTTCAATAGCTAAGGATGGTTGCAAAATCAATGTTGAACCTCTAAATGATCATGATGCATGGCTTCTATTTTGCAGGAAGGCATTTCCAAAAGCTAAAAGTCATATCTGCCCTACAGAACTCAAAGAGTGTGGTAAAGGCATAGTGGACAAATGTGATGGTTTACCATTAGCTCTCGTTGCGATAGGGAGTTTGTTGTCCCTGAAAAAGAAAAATGTTAAAGATTGGAGGTTATTTTATAATCAACTTATTTGGGAGCTACACAACAATGAGAGCCTAAATCACGTGGAGAAAATTCTGAATCTAAGCTATAAATACCTACCAGACTATTTGAAGAATTGTTTCTTGTATTTTGCTCTTTTCCCAGAAGACTATCCAATACTCAGAAAGCGATTGATTAGACTGTGGATAGCTGAAGGATTTATCGAACAAAAAGGAGCATGCAGTCTAGAAGACGTTGCTGAAGCTTACCTAGGAGAACTTGTCCAAAGAAGTATGCTTCAGGTTGCGAAGTGCCACAGTTTTGATAGGATGCAATATCTTCGTATGCATGATCTTGTACGTGAACTAGCCATTTTCCAAGCTAAAAAAGAGGGGTTTGGTATAACTTATGATGACACTCATGAGGTTGTACAGGTAGGATTGGATTCCCGTCGAATATCCGTTCTCCAGTGCAACAAGGGCAGTCAATACAGCAGAGGTCCATCGAGGCATCGCACATTCATATCATTTGACACTGGTATGGTATTATCATCATGGTATTCTTTTATTTCCTCGGGATCTAAGTATCTTACAGTATTAGACTTATCCGGCTTGCCTATCAACGATATTCCTAATTCAGTTGGGGACCTATTTAACCTTAGGTATTTGTGCCTAGATGATACCAATGTGAAGGAACTCCCTAAATCTATTACAAAGCTACATAATTTACAGACATTGAGCCTTGAACGCACACAAGTACTGAATTTTCCACAAGGGTTTTCAAAACTGAAGAGATTGCGTCACCTCCTTATTTGGAAATTGCTAGATGCAACGTACAGAAGTTTCAACAATTGGGAACCCATGGAGCCATTTGAGGGCTTGTGGGATTTGAAGGAATTGCAATCTTTGAATGAAGTCCGAGCAACTAAAATCTTTGTTGCAAAACTAGGAGATTTATCCCAGCTAAGATCTGTTTCAGTAACTTTTGTGAGAAGTAGCCATTGTGCACAACTGTGCTACTCTTTATCAAAGATGCGCCTGCTTACGAAGTTGCATATAAGAGCCATTAATGAAGATGAGCTCCTCCTGCTTGACGATCTGACTGTGCAAAACCCTCTTGAAAAGCTAGAATTGGTAGGGCGGTTGTCTGAAGGAACTTTAGAATCTCCATTTTTTTCTACTCATGGAGATCAACTTCTGCAAATGGAGCTATCATGGTGTCAGCTCATAGCGAGTCCAGTAGCAGAGCTTTGTGGATTATCAAATGTAACTGAATTACGTCTTACAAGGGCGTACACCGGCCAGCAGCTACATTTTCATGGAACGTGGTTCCAAAAACTGAAGAACATTGAGTTGGCGGATTTGCCAGAAGTCAAAAGAATATGCATACATGAGGGAGGTTTGCGCAGCCTTGAATGCCTACACATGGATCGCCTCAAGGAATTGCGGGACGTCCCTATTGGTATTGAATTTCTCAATTCTGTCAAAGAGGCATACTTTACCAGGATGCGTTCTGATTTTGTGAGGAACCTTCAAATGGGAAAGGTGAATCATATTCCCAAGGTTTACTGGTCAACACAAGGCAAGTTAAATCGTCTCTCCAGCCAATAAATTAAGCTTGTATATTTGTTATTGTCAGTTATCGAAACAAGTGCAAAGGTTGCCACCTGCAATTGTTTCAGGGTGCACCTTGGAACTAGTAGGCTTCTAGTCTATATAACCCACTCGATGAGTGAACCTAACAAATAATATTGAAAAAAATGCATACTGAACTGCACAAAATCTCAGTTCCATTGACGTACTAAGTGTGTAGACACCAGGGATTTTGCACAATTATTAGACCTTTAGGCATACTGAATTAAGAAAAATGTCACCATTGAACACTTCATATTGGATTCACATGGTTTAGGGGGTGTTTAGATTGGAAAAGATTTCCCGAAAAAACACTCTACACCAAAAAAACACCGTAGATGAATAATATTAGTATTATGTGAGTGGGAGGGATGGAATGAATAAGGAAAAGTTGGATGAATAGTATATTCTTGGGAGAAAGTTGGTGAATCTAAACACACCCTTAGAGCAAGGGCAATGATCCAACCCGCTCGTTGGCGAAATGGACTGCAGCGTGGCCTTATTTAATACAGCAGGGGCAATCGTAGTTCTGCAGCACCACATGCAAGCGAATAGGCAGCGCATGCAGCAGGAGTCCAACGAATAGAAGTGCACAACGCCTGTATCCGCCCGCCTTCCGCAGGCGTTCTGCGAAATGCCCGCTCAGCACTCTCTCTCCTCTTCTCTCTCTGCCAGCGGTGATTCAGCCGGCTTGCAGCTAGTTATAATACTTGCTCTTACATATCTGCTTTATGTCTCTTCTACATGAAATGCAGATGAATCCACAGGCGAAACAGAACCTGATAACTTGCCCGGACCATCCAGCACCACGCCACAGTGGCGACTTATAGGCGTGTCAGTTTGGGTCGTCATCTGACCTAGCAGTATGTGAAAACAGGAAACGAAGGCTTGGGTGGGTTTACCGCTAGGCGGACATAATTGTTGCCAGCCTCCCGCTGAACGCCCCAGAGCTGTGGAAGTTGGTGAATTGCTTGTGTACTTCGACCTCTGCTTCTCGAGCATGCTGAGGCTTCGTCAGAACCTTCGATTTGTCCTGCAGTGACTTCACAATCGTGGCAGCTTGAGCACTGTAATCTCCAAGCATCTTGATCGTAAGCAGCTTACCCAACGTCAGAATCTGAGAAGCTCCTTAACTGGACAACTTCCTCGTTGCCTTCACCTGATGTTTATTTGTACCATTATCCCATGGTTTAAGCCACGTTGCAAATAAAAATGGAACCCCCAGCTGTTTCTGTTTACTTTGCATGGGTTCCTCTGTTCTTGACTTCCAATCAAAGCCGGAAATTTCTGCTGTCTGAAGTGTCAGAATACATTGGTTTTCATGTGAACTGTGATGGTATTCAAGTCCTGTTTCAGATGATTATGTGATGCAAAATATGAGGCATTCAGTGGTGTGCAAAACAATTGTTAATTGCTTCGTAGATGTGCAAGTTTGGAATGAACCGAACCAATTTAGTTTTCATTTGGCAAACCCACATCTAAGACACGTGTGCATTTTTCATTGGGCCACTCATGGTGCTTTTTTTTAACTCAGGGTACATGCGTCATTTCATCACATTGTTATTTCTTCACTTTGAATGCTACTTGCTTTGTGAATTAAGTGTGGCCATTGTTGGTTTGCTTGCTTCTGTCAGCGCCATCCGGAAGCATATGCTTCTTTTTAATGTGGAGTAGCAGACATGTTAGCAATTCTCCCTCATTTCAAGGGCTACCTAAAATGAACAAACAGTTCAGGGTCCAGTGCCTCACTTGACAGATGGAGATTATCAATACTCCAATATGATGATGATGATGATAACGATGACGACGACGACGATGATACAATCCTCTTTTTGGAAAATAATTTAAAGCAAGAAAAAAACAATATGGAGAGAGCTACTATTGATAATTTAAAGCAAGGAAAAAAACAATAAGTTAGTGTTATGTGCTTCTAAAAAGTTATCTGGCCTAAAAATTAGTTTCCATAGGAGAGAGCTACTATTTTTGGAGAGGCTAAAAACAATATGTAAATTATATTCACTTTTTCAGGTGAAGGAAGAGGTGTACCCTTTTAAATATCTAGGCATCTTCTCATATGAATACCGTAACCAAACCAGACGATTTCATCACGCCACTTCACCCGGAATCTCCACAGAAATCTAACATATGCACACTAAAAAAATATGATATCGGATAGTCTCTACCGAGTAACAAAAGCTACACATTTCTACAAGATTATCACACAGGAAAATAAAGATTGCAGCAGGTTTCCCGCTGCATTGCTGATAATAAAGTGAGATTATCTACGGTTGATCTGCGCCCTTAAAGGCTACTATCCAAGGTTACTGCTCCTTTACAAAGATAGCAAAATTAGCAGTCCTACACAAAATGGTCGTTTCTAACATAACCCTCCTATCTAGGAAGGTCAAGTTTCTATACTCGATCCGTCCCCTTCACAGATATAAACAGATCCCCAAAATCCTAGCGATGGTCCTCACTGACAAGCTGTATGTGATCATCTTGTTCAACGCTCCTGCTTCTGAACAGAGTCTCTTCGGCATTGTTCCAAGAAGGCAGAAGAAATGCTCAAGCCGGCTGCCCCAGGCATAGTAGCTTTTCTCTGCACTTCACACCCCCTCGGCCACTCCTGCCTCTGAACAGATTCCCTGTGGCGTTGTCCCTCCAAGAAGGCACGAGCATAGGTCAATCCAGCTGCTCCGGGCATCATAGCTTTCCTCTGCACTTCACGATCCCTCTGCAGACGCATTTGGTATCCGAAGTAAGAGAAGTCATCTCCTGGCAGACCAGGTATACTTTTCTGATGATGCTCCTGTGATCCAAGGAGATTGGGACATGCAATACTGCTCATTTGTGAAGAAATGCTGCCTGGAGCACATAGAGAATTCAGCGATGGTCCTGCGATGCTGAACATTGGCTGTGGATGAAGAAGAGCCCTCACAATCCCATCCAAGCATAGAGGAGGACTTGGCTGTTGCCTTTGAGAAAACATGTAAGGCTGCACAGGTATTGGCATGCGAACTGTGTTAGCTGGTGGAGTAAAATGTAGCCAAGGCAATGGTTGAACAGGTGGAAGCAGATGAAGTAGCCTTGTATCAGTTTCCAATTTGCCAGAAGGACGGAAATTGCTTCCACCAAGGAATGAGCTTGGACTAGCCTTGTTTCCATTCGGTTTCTTCAGTTTCTTCAAGTCTCCAATTTGAAACTTGAATGTGCAAGAAGGACCTAGAGGAAACTGTTGGTCACACCTTGCACCATCTCCTCTCTTATGGTTATAACCAGGATAGTTTGCTTTTTGGAAATTTTTTATCTCAAACATAATAAGAGAATAATCAGCAGCTAAATGCTCAAGATCCCAGCTGTCATATGGCTGTCCTGTCTTGTGCCTGACATGGATTTCACCACATGGCTTAAGCAGGTGACATGCGTTGCTAAAAAACCTCCTCAACAGCTTCTTGTGCAAGCTAATGTCAAGAAAAGATAGTTCATAAGAATAACTAAGAAAAGAAAGGCATAAAGAAGAGAACATCGTAAGTTTGAAATGCTCAATAAGAAACTGCTTGCAAGGTGATACTTAGTTACCATCGGCATACAAATATAATCTTTCTTGTCAGACCTAATCTTATCTATACACAGAAAATGTTTTTAACTAGCCAATTCCAACAAAAATTCTAGTATAGGGCACTTGGAAGAGAAATAACTAACAAAAAGCTACGATGAAGTGCAGCAAAAAAAGCCCATGAAACCAACAATAAGTTCTTAGCTTATTCTTCTTGTATTGAAGGTTGGGACATAGGAACCTTTCCTTCTCCAAATCATACAGTAAAATGTCTGATTGAGAAGAGATAAGATTCGTGCAACTCAATTCGAGGTAAAACATCTACATTCTGTTTGACAGAGCGCTCCTCTGGAAGTGGTTCTCTGAAGGACAATGATGCGATTCTGTGGCTGAATGTGAACTCTATGGACTACGGAGGAAATGAGTCTAGGCAGGAAGTGAACTAGGAGAAGTTTTTTCAACTCCCAGCATCTTAGTTCATTTCTGATAAATCCACTTCACTGAAGTACTCTAGGAATTTCCTTGCGAACCACTATTTAGCAGAGCTCCCCTGAAATCACAATGGGAGCTGCACACCAAAAAGGCTCATAATTTTTTAGATAATCTAATGTATTCACTACTCTTCTTTGATGAAATATGGTAGTTACTCTTAATAAAAGTACATACAATTATCTGTAGTCAGTTTCTAAAAACAAGTTTAGTAGAGATCAGCTGTCCTAGAATGAAAGTTGAAAATTGAAACAAACTCATTGATAGCTGTTCTATGGAACACGTGGCTAGCAATCTTCAAATTCAAAATTCACAAAAAAAACGGATACAGTTAATCCACATCAGCACAACAGCACATAGTTTACAGATGTAAACTTATGGATACTAAGTCAATTTTACATATGCAGAAATTCACTAAGAAATTCAGTATTAAGACAAGTAATGATACAGTTAATCCACAGGAAGAATAGCAAGAAGTAGAACATTCTCGTTCAGGGATTTAATTCCCACATTGATAAAAACCAAAATAAACATAACAAGGTGGTGCACATACTTTATCATATGGATCTGGTCCTCACGCCCTCTAAAGCCAGCATGAGGAAAATTAAAGACAATCCGATCGAATCGTCTTTTCTTCATGTCAGTGTGAAATTTCATTGTTTCCACGTCAACGCCATGCAAAACTGGGGTTTCCAGACTTTTGAGCTTCATTATATTCGACTCTGCCTCGCCATACTTGCCTAGCAGTACCTCTGGACAAGAGAAATAGACCACAAGAAATACAGGGGAAATGTGTAAGTACAACTGCTACTGATCAAGTGATCACAAAAACACAAGAACCATACTGCCCTTTTGAGTTTACGCAAGAGGTCAGCTCAATGCAAAAATTATAATGAAGAAATTTGGAAACAGAAAAGATATCGATGTGTCAAATTATTTCCCAAAGAAATCAGAGCATTTCACTAGATAGCAAAATATAGTATTCTTTTGGCTGGAAATGACGAGATAACATACAATTTCTGGCACTATAAGAGATAACACATCACCCAAATCGGACATCCTTCCTTACAATCAAACTGAGTAAAACCTTGCAAAATAGAGTAGCATAAAACCTATTTCCAAGAATTAAGAAGTCACAAAGATGGGATTCAAGGGCACCGCACAGCAGCATAGATCAAATCGCTTCCACCTCCACGCAATGGATATTGCCATAGATATTCCACAGCACAATGTGAAGGCACTGACTTTCAACAAAACATTGATCTCAACAGGGTAATATGCAACAAATTTCTTCTTCAGCCAACACAAGATACCACATTCTCATATGCATCCATCAATGGCGTTCATTTCTATAACCAGGCGCAAAATACAAAGAAAAAGGAACAGTTTATATCACTAGTATGTAGTACTGTAAGAGGGAATTAACTGCATACTCGCCATTTGACAAACCCAACACATTTACACACATGAAGGCTAAAGGCTTGTTAGTTGTTACCACATTGTCCAGTAATGGCCTAATTAGCATATGGTTTGGCCGTATGCGTGAATACATCCATCATTCATTCCCGTATCAAAGGCACCAAAGGCAAAAAGTATCACTATGCACCCTAATCACCCATGACCCATGTACTGCAGCGTAACGGCAAAGACGATCACCTTTACGCGTCTCAAGCAACCAGAAGCAATCGATCCAAGTAGACGAACCGTAGGTGTCGAGGGACGTGGCGACGATGTTGGTGCCGGAGCGGAACGCGGCAGCCAGCGCCAGCGAGAAGGAGAAGTCCCCGTCCCCGACGAGCAGTATGCTCTGGGTAGAGGAGTAGCACCCCAGTGACTTCTCCCCTTCGTCCTCATCATCCGCATCGCCCTCCTCACCACCCTCCGCCGCCGCCGCCGCGACAAGACAATCTCCCTCCTCAACCCCCTTCTCCTCTTCCCCTTCCACGGCGATCGCCGTCGGTACCCCATCCGATGGCCCTGCCCCCTTCACATCCACCCCCCTTCCCGGGACCCCCTCCGCTGCCATCGGCTCCTCATTCCCCGCAACCCCAAATGTCGCCCGACCTGCCCCTTCCCGGCCGCCGCCGTTCGCCGCCGCGGCGTGCCCGACAGCCGGCGACGCCACCCCCATGCGCGCCTGGTTTTGTGCACTGAGACACGGCTGTGGTAGTGTGCTACAGAAGACGGGAAGTCCAAAACGTCCAATACTCCAATCCAACAACTCGGCTTCTGACATTTATTGCTCCGACAAGTGGGACCCACGTCGGACTTCCAGGTCTTCCCTTCCCTCCGACCCACACTCCCAGTGGCCGAAACGTGAAAGTCGCTTCCTGTGATTGTTGGGTCTTCTCTGCTTTATGTGGATTATCTGTGAAGCGATCATTCCTGCTTCTCCTTCAACATTTGGCACTGGAACAAACCCCACTGGTCCAATAGCTGACCATCAACCGGACCTTTTTTAGCATGTGCAATGGAGGCACAAGTGCTCAGCCGACGAAGACCGTCTCCGTTCACCAATCACCTGGTTACATATCAGTTCCTGAAAGGCAAGCGGCAAGCCTGTCAGCTATCGAAAGCTTGCTCCGTACAAGCTGAGAAGCAAAGAATTTGTGCTTACCCTCGGCATTTACACCCCAGCAGATTGTAGTAGCACCCACCCAAGTGCCGCAGGTGCATTTTAGTAATGCCCATTTTGAAGTGTAGGATCCTGACTCCTCAGGACGTCCATCTCCAAACGATCGGCACGGTCAGAGAGCTGTACATCCTGGATAGCATCCCACGATATCACAAATTCAGCCATCTCTTCAACTGTTTTCATGCGCCGAAGACCCCTGGTCAATGGTCATTGTGTTCTACGAGATCTTCAACTTTTCATGATTCTTATAAGCCAATCTGAAAGGATTTAGCATCCCCATGTGCTGTTGTGTGTTTGCCGCACAAGCAAAATCGGGATCTGTCCATACAGGTAACGCTTGGCCTGTTTAGATGGTGAAATTTCGTGAAAAAATTTCATGCTAAGAAGTGTGTCCTACTCCCGTAAGAGGGAGAACACTTCTTAGTGTGAATTTTTTTAGTGAAATTTCATTATCTAAACATGCCAGTCATATTTAATATATACTATCTCTATTCCTAAAATATATAATGTTTAGGCCAAGCAAAAGTACTTTGCTTGTCCTTAACGCCGTATATTTAAGAATAGAGATAGTATATCATATCCTCAGTCTGGATAGGTTAAGCTCCTGAGTTGCCACTCCGGCCTGCTTCTGAGATTTGAAACTTGAACATGCAACAAGGGCCTAGCTTGAATGATTTGTTACACTTTGGACCGTCCCCTCTCTTTTGGTTGTAGCCAGGATAGTCTCCTTTGTGGAAAACTACTTTCTTAAAAAGAACAAGAGAAGACTTGGAAGCAAGGTTCTCGAGATCCCAACTGTCGTATGGGTGCCCTGTCTTGTTGCTGACATGGATTTCGCCATAGCGCTCAAGCAGGTGGTGCGCGTTGCTGAAAAAGCCAGCTACCAGTTCCTTGTGCGACCTAGAGGTCACAATGACAGAGCAGATAAGTTAATCATATATAAGTTCTTAATTAATGTAAAGCAAGAGCTCTAGTTTATTTTGGAAAGCAATACTAGTGATCAAGGTGGCTAGAATGAAAATTATTGGAAGATAAAACAATTTTATAGTAATAATATCCGTCGTCATTTGCTTGATTGCTTATATGCATGTGTTTTCCAATTGAGATGGGAATTAAGGGACATTAGCCTTCTTAGCCAAATATTTAACCAACCATTATCTACAAAAAAAAAGAAACATAACAAGATGGTGAAGCATTACATACTTGATCACGTACAGCTCGGTGTGACCGCGCCCTTTGAACCCTGCATGAGGAAAATTGAAGACTATTCGATCAAACCGTCTGTTCTTGAGTTCAGTGTGAAGTTTCATTGTTTTCACATTGATGCCATGCAAGACCGTGGCCCCAAATCTTTTCAGCTCCATTGTATTTGACTCTGCTTCTCTGTACTTGATCAAGAGAGCAACTGTAAAGGAGGATTACCCACAGCAAATGGAGAGAAAATAAATCAGTATAACCATTAACCATAAAGCTTTTAAACAACACATATGGCTTTGGGATCAAGGTCTGTGGACCTATGTAAATTATTTCTGTAAAAACAATCCTCTTTTTCAATGAAATAAGCACAATCTCGTGCTTGTTCGTTCAAAAAAAGA
This sequence comes from Digitaria exilis, assembly GCA_015342445.1. Classification (NCBI taxonomy): domain Eukaryota; kingdom Viridiplantae; phylum Streptophyta; class Magnoliopsida; order Poales; family Poaceae; genus Digitaria; species Digitaria exilis. The sequence continues at coordinate 2,415,072 of JACEFO010000112.1, forward strand.
AAACACATATATAGGTCAAAATTCCAAAGTCTATGTTCAGATTGGTGAAAAAAATATTGCAGCTCCAGAAAAACATTGGAGCTTAGCATTAAAAAACAATGGAGCTAAGTCCTGAGAAGCGTGTTTTTGTGAGAGATGTGTTGTGTGAGAAGAAGGAATAGTATAAATAGGGAAAAATTGAGATGAATAGTGTTTTTCTCCCAATCTGATCAAAGTGATATCTTAATATGCCGTTCTTAGATTCTTGTCAGATCGAAATTTCATCAGCTTCCTTCACACTTATGTATTGCAAACTGCAAAGCGTAATTCATCGACTCCATATTGTTCACATATAGTACAAACCGCAGAAGGCAAAGCGACGAAAAAGATGGCCCGCTACATGATGAGTAAGCGGAAGCAATCAACGAACTAACCGTACGAGTCGAGTGACGTCGCGACGAGGTTGGCGCCGGAGCCGAACGCCCGAGCCAACGCCAACGAGAAGGAGAAATCGCCATCGCCGACAGTCAGAATGCTCTGAGAAGAGTTGTAATGCTTCAACCTCTTCACCCTCCGGCTAGCGGTTTCTCCATCCCAGCAACGTAACCTTCAATGGCACCTTTGCATGTTGCACCAGCTGCTCCACCGCCGTGCGTGCCCGTGTGCGGCCCGTGGGATGGTGGCTAAGCTGTTCACTCGAGTGAGCCTTACCTATTGGCTTCTCAGAGTACAAACAGACAGGAAGCTGATAGCACTACACTACCACCATTGTAACCCAAATATTATCCGTTGTATTTATTGGCTCGGAGCAGGTGTTCAAGGTTGCAGTAGAAGCGAATTGCACCAGGTAGGGGCACGTGGCCCGGCGCCAGGCCATTCTCACGGGGCGATGTGTTGGCAACGGCAGTCCAGCAGATGGCGTCGCCCGGGGACGGCCGCGTCAGGTCGGCGCCACGCTGCCCAACACGGGCGCCACCGCTTCAACTCCTGTGCAGGTGAACCGTTCCGTCAGAGAACAACATTTGAATTCTTTCAGCCAAAATTCAGGGTCTCTCGCGAGTCATCTGGAATTTGGGGTCTCAACGCTGCAGAAAATGGAATCCTGTGCCGTGAGACGAACCCATGAGAAGCACAACCGGTGTACCACAAGCCAACAACAGCAGCACTGCTCTGCCCGTATAGTCCATGTACTGCTTCAAATTAAAATTCACACCTGACGGCAATTAAGGAACGAATGCCTACACAACACAAGTGCTGCAATGCACAGAAAGGACGCGATCACAAGCAGGCATCGTCGCATCGATGACCCGTTCAGGGCTTCAATCCGGGCCCGGAATGATAAATATAACAAGAAATTTATAATAGATACATCTAGAGATTAGGATTTGTTCCGAGTCGTAAACTAATTTATTCGTGATGCATACATCAAGATAGATACATCAAGATACCTAGAATGATTCCCCAGCTCTTGACTAGTGGATTGATTCCTTATTTTTTGGTGTCACTATCGTGTGTAAATTAACTCTTGACCCGGAATGAATTCCGGTATCTTATCGTACCTATAATAGATTCCTTATTATATTTTCATCCCGATCCTGATTAAATCCGATGGAACCGAACAAGCCCTCAACGAGTGAACAATACAAGTTTGGGTTCAGGTTTACCCGTAAAGTAAGTGAGGTTGCTACAATTAATCTGCGTCCCTAAAGGCAGCCGCATAGCAAAAGGGGGTTACCGGTTACATCTTCACGCGGACACTGGGATCAGCGTTCCTTTCGCTGCCTCGCCGCCGTGACCAGTGTTTGCCACACAAAATAGCCCCACCTATACACAAAACACTTGTGGTCATGTAACATACTCCGTATAGCATAACTGGAGAGATCAAGTTCCACTACGAATAGATCTCCCAAATCCCAATGGCGATCCTTAGATGAAGGTCATTCATTGACAACTGTTTGCGAACAACCTGCGCAGCCCCTCCTGCCTCTGAATAGACACCATGTAGCGGTATTCCAAGAAGGAAGAATAGTTCAAGCCAGGGATCACTTGCCTCAACATCTCAAACTCCCTCTGCAGACTCCATTGGTATTCCCGGGCAAGGAAGAATAGTGGCTCAGTAATGAATCTCTGCTCATACCATGGATACCCCTGAGGACGATTAAGGACACTGGTACCTGTGGCTCTGCCCATTAGTGGAGGAATGCCGCCAGGAGGCCCCAACACATTCAGTGATGGATCTGGCATGCCGGTCATTGAACGGACAGTGCCCACTTCATGAAAAAATGGAGCTCTCAGCATGCTATCGAAGTTAAATAGAAAACCCGGCAGTTGCCTTTGAACATCAACATGAGGCAGCAGAGTCATAAGCCTGTGAACTGTAGTTACTGGTGGAGGAAAATCTAGCCCAGGCAATGCCTGAACAAGTGGAGGAAGATGGGATGGCCTTGTGTTACTTCCAATGGATGAGACTGGTCCAGCCATTCTCCGATTTCGTTTCTTCTGCTTCTGCTTCTGCTTCTCTAAGTTTCCAATTCTGAACTTGAATGTGCAACAAGTACCTAATTTGAAAGGTTTGTCACACATTGGGCCATCTCCTTTCTTTTGGTTATAACCAGGATACTCTTCTTTTTGGAAACCAACTTTCTCAATCAAAATAAGAGAAAACCCGGCAGCTACATGCTCAAGATTCCATTTGTCGTAGGACTTTCCTGTCTTATGGCTAACATGGACTTCACCATAAGGCCGAAGCAGGTGGCATGCATTGCGGAAGAATCCCCTGACCAGATTCTTGTGCAACCTAGAAGGTCAAAGCAAATGGGTAATAAGAATTTACCTAAGAAACACAAGGCTGCTAAATGAAGACCCACAAATATTGAACAGGTTCCTGTGTTTTCTAGAAACAACTGTCATAACAAAATCAACTGGTGATCTCTCCATCCTATTTCATATAAGGCTATGCACAGAAACTACCACTGACAATTTTCGTTTCGAGAAGGGTGAAAAGCCAGATATTTTTCCATTATCTAAAAAAAAATTACAGGAACTATTTTGTAGAGTGTACATGAAGAAGAAAATAACAAAAAACTACAATAAAGTAATGCGAAGAAGATACATGCACAACAGTTTTGTTGCAATAGAAGTTGCCACATGATTTGTATTGTCTGTATGTAAGATTTAAAGAAAAACTGTTCTCTTGCTTAGGAGGAGAAATAAAATAGCTGTGACTTATTCTTGAGGTAGAAATATGTAAGATGTCTTATATTCTTATTGTGTACAAGGACTTTGAAGTCCATTTAAAAAAAATAGCAGGGCAGATTGTGGCTAAGCTGGAAAGTGAAAAATGGAACAAATTTATTGAGATTATATCCGATGTCACGTCTGCCCATAGGCGTACTAAACAAAAGAACATGACTCGTCGTACAAATATATAGTCATAGGAAGACTAAATCAACTACAAACTTAAGGAATTCACAAAAAAATCGAATATACAACCAATCCACATGGAGGAGAACAATGAGTTTATGAACCAAGATTTTAAAAAAGAGTAAACTGCAAAAAAAATAACAAGGTAGGACACTTAATTGATCATATGCACTTCATATTCCTTTCCTTTGAAGCCAGCATGAGGAAAGTTATAGATGATACGATCAAACCGTCTGTTTCTCAGGTCAGTGTGAGACTTCATTGTTTTCACATCAATGCCATGCAAAACAGTGGCCCCCAATCTTTTCAGACCTGTTATATTAGACTCTGCTCCACCGTACTTGTTCCTCAGAGCCTCTGTAGAAGAAGATTGCCAAATGGACAGGAAAATAGATTAAGATTAGTATAAGTAACAATGATCACAAAATCGCACAAACTATCCCCTTGAGCAGTAAGTCAGCTCAAAGTTACATGTGTCTGAGTCAAAAGCAAACAAAGTAGGATACTAAGATTCCCTGAAAATGGAAATATGAGCTGCTTAGTGCTTACATCGAAGAAAACATGGTAATTTTATTAGGTAGCCTGATGTAGGTGTGGGTGTGCAAGCGTGTGAGTGTGCTTGGAAATATGAGGTGATTAACTTTTCTTTTGTTGATACATCATGTGAAGGTGTAATAACAATGTGCAAACAACAGGCAGGTTGTTTCAAACAGTTGAGCAAGAAGGGATCTACAACTCAAAGATAAATAAAATAAAGCAATTCAAACTAGGTCTTTTCAATTGCACGACCCATATGTTTCGTAAGCACACATCGTCGTCGGCCAATTGAATCAAACTATACAAGAAGCACACGAAAAAAATATATAGCAAGAGTGCTTCCTCAACAGACGTGCTGCTTCAGTACATCTCTAGCACTATGAAACAATATATGACAGGAACAAGACTTTTTTTTTTACAGTTAACTTCATTAGAATCTTGCCAAATAGAAATAGTAAGAAGTCTATTTCCATGAATCAATAATACACTCCAATAGTCCTATAAGATTCAAGGGCATCCCACAAAATTAATGTATAAATCAAATTGCATCTAGCTTCTTCAGAACAATGTTGCAATTGCAATATCGCCTCCATGGATCCATCAACACAACGCAAAGGCACGGTAGCCTTGATCTCAAGGGAGCTAAATGCATCGCATCCATCTTCACAAAACACCACATTTGGAAGCCGTATTAGCATGTGGTATTTTCCCCATGTAGTACTATTTCGGTATGCAATGCGCAAAGGGTAAAAAAAAAATGGCACTGCACAAGGCGGCACCTTTACTCGGCACAAGAGGAAGCGGAAGCGATGGAAGGAGGCAAACCGCTGGTGTCGAGCGACGTAGCGACGAGGTTGCCGCCGGAACCGAACGCGGTGGCTAGCGCCAGCGAGAAGGAGAAGTTGCCCTCGCCGACGAGCAGTATGCTCTGGGTGGAGGAGTAAAGCCCTAGCCACTTCTCCTCCTTCCCGACACCATCCTCACTCCCTTCCGCCGCCTCCTCGTCCTCCACCTCATCCCGCCCTCGACGGCGTCGGCGATTGCCGGCGGCACCCCCTCCAGTACCAGCGCCGTCCCCTTCTCCTTTACCCCCATTCCCGGCTCCCCTTACAGTGGCGGCGCCTCGGCCACGTCCCCCGCCGCGGCGTGCCCTACCGCCGGCGAGGCCACCGCCATGCGGGCTTTTTTGAGTTGTGGCCACCATTGGACTCCACTGCCAGCCACCAGTGGATTCAAACACGGGTATCCGTAGCGAAAGGCGAAAGAAAAAGGTTCGGACCTTTCCGGCGAAATGGTTTTCCTCAGAACTTTGCACCTAGCTTTGAGTCACTGTCACGTGGACCCGACCACTTTTGGGCTCAACATGCAGTGGCACAAAGGCTTCCCCCGGGTACTCGATCGGGCAGGGACCCACGCATGGCCGAGGAGGCCGCCGGCTTTTGGGCTTCTGTCTGACACCACCCTGGCCCCTGGGCCTCTGGCTTCGCGAGGAAGGAAGACGCATGGACGATGAAGCAAACATGATGCAGTACAAAACTTCAAGCAGAATTTCGTGACATTTGCAAATCACAATTGCTTCGTACTATTTTATTCCCAATATCGATGAATTTAGTGAGATATGCGAAAGCTAGTAGATGGGAATTTCATCGACATTTGAACTTTTTGATGAAAAAAAAAGTCACAACGACATTTCACATATACTCCTCAAAGTCAGAGGTGCTTTTCCAAAGCCGATATGAATATACTTCAACAAATTATTTGTATTGTGATTTGACCGTCAAAAAAAATTCTTTACCCGCAAAAAAAAAATCTTTGGTTGTCACCAAAAAAATAAAAAAAAAACTTTGGGATGTCTCAGTTTCCAACTCCGGCTCCCTGTTCATTTTAGTAGCTGCTGCAGTTAGAAACAAGCTGCCTTTGGCGTGATCTTTGTATGACCATCTATGATCTACCAGACTCTGTGTTTAGTAAAAAGGGAGAAAAAATATTTTTTTTCCTGGGAAGCGTGTTATGTTAGGGGGATGAATAGGAAAGGTGAAAAAATAATTTTCTGGAAAGAGTGTTATGTGAGGAGGATGAATACGGAGTAAAAAATACTTTTTCCATCTAAACACAGCCCTGCACTCGAAGAAAACCAAGTCCCGTTTGGATTGAATTCTAGAATATATATTCGACCTAAAAAAATCTGAATGTAAACCAAACGGGTGAGATTCTAACAGAGATTTTATCTGTGGATTGCCATAATTTGAGAATCTCGCCAAACGCAGCTAAAAGGTGATAATAATAGATGGCAAAAAGGGGAGGTGGAGGGCGCCAATGCTGCTCGCGCCAATCAAGTACAAATCCAGCACCTATATCCGGGAATCCAAGCGGTTGAGATTTTTCTTATAATCTAAAATCCATATTCTATAGCCACTAGAATCCCATTTTCATAATCTGAATCCGATCCAAACACTGCCTAAGCCATACTTTGATGCAAAATAGGGGACACACTAATCAGAAACTCTCTTCAGACAGCTCCACTACAAAAAGAGCGTACAGACTACAGACATTAGCAACAGCAAGTAGTTTTCCTACCATGGTCAGTGGCAGGCACAAAAAAATCCCTGACGCACCGAAAGTAGTGTAATCTGGGAAACCCCCGCTGTGTTTAGTCGTCTACTCTGGCAATCTACGGATAAACCACGCCGCCGTCGCCACCCAAATCGAACATTCTTCAATGCCTACCATACAGTGCAATCATCTTGTGCAGCCTCTCCCTGTCCCCGTGTCGATGTTCAGCAGAACGGTTCAAGCAGGTTACTCCAGGCATCATTTGCCCCGTTTGCAGATCAGGAACAGTTCCCTGCTGACGCAAATGTTGATCCTGAGGTGCAAGGAGATCGGCCCATGGGACTCTGCCCATCGGTGGAGGAACACCGCCAGGAGGGGGGAAAGCATTCGGACATTGCCCTGGCATGCCAACCATTGGATGGAAACTGTCATGTTGATGAATGATGCCATGATCGGGCAAAGCATTCGGCCATGGCCCTGGCATCCTAACCATTGGATGGAAACTACGTTGTTGATGAATGACGCCTTGATCGGGCAAAGCATTTGGCCATGGCCCAGGCATGCTAACCGTTGGATGGAAACTGTCATGTTGACGGAAATATGGTGCTCTCACCATGCCATCAGAGTTCGGTGGAAAACCTAGTTGTGGCCTTCGATCAGCTGTGTAAGGCAGCGGGGGCATCAGCATACTACCTGTGTTGTCTGGCGGTGGAAAATGTTGCCAAGGCCGTGCTTCATAAGGTGGAAGGGGATGAAACGAACCTCGGTCAGTTACCCAATGGCCAGGATAGATGTTGCTGCCTCCAAGGCTTCGGATTGAACCAGCTCTCTTTGCATTCATTTTCTTCAGCTTCTTTAAGTCCCCGATTTGGAACTTGAATGTGCAACAAGCACCTAGATCGAAAGGTTCATCACACCTTGCACTGTCTCCTCTCTTTTGGTTATAGCCAGGGTAGTCTTCCTTTCGAAAAGCAGCTTTCTCAACCATAGCAAGAGAAGACCCAGAGGCCAGGTGTTCGAGATCCCATCTATCATACGGGTGTCCTGTCTTGTGGGTAACATGGATTTCACCGTATCGCCGAACAAGGAGGCGTGCATTGAAGAAAAAGCCCCACAACAGCTCCTTGTGCAAGCTGAGGTCAAAGCATATGGTTAATAATAATTTAATTATGGAATAAGAATGTTGTAAAATAACTGTGGCACATTTCAAAAGGATTTTTGTGCTGTTTAGCACCACTAAGAAAGAATCAATTAACTATTTGATGACCAGTATCATGGAAAGAGGAAGCTTCTGGAGAAACTGATCAATCTTATTCCACGTCTGAGGAAAAGCTTCTTGTAAAAAAATTAGAGAGTTACGATTAAGTGCTTGAAATAAAGTTACATCCGATTTTTTTTAAAAGCTCATGCGAAAAGGTTTCATCAGCACAATAATGATTTTAGTTTGTTCTTCTAGCACTAGATTGTCATATTGGATTTTTTTAACTATATCATAAGATGATAGATCAAAAGCTAAATGTACTCTAGCCGATGGCCCATTAATTAAGGGCATTTCTCAATTCGTTCTTGAGGTAAATCATATCTAAGGTACTGCTTATTCATAATGTAAATACAAAGAGCTAAAGATCATTTCAAAAAACAAGTTCGGCAGTGATCAATGGTGGTAGGGTGAAAAAGGAAACACTTTCACTGAGGTCATATCCAACGTCATTTCTGCTCAGGTTTTATATAAAAGATGTGCATAACCCTTCATGTGCAGATGTAGCCTTGGAAATATTTAATCAACTCTGGACTTAAGGAGCTCAGCAAAATAAATAACGAACCAGTCCATATGAAGAACATGAACAACTACCTTAGACCAGGATATAATCAAATGATTGCTGCCAAAGAACATAATAATGAAATAGTGCACATACTTGACCATATGCATATCGTCCTCTTTTCCTTTGAAGCCAGCATGGGGAAAATTAAAGACAATCCGATCAAATCGGCTGTTCTTCAAGTCAGTGTGAAACCTCATTTTTTTCGCATCAACGCCATGCAAAACAGTGGTGCCCAATCTTTTCAGCTCCATGATGTTTGACTCTGCTTTGCTGTACTTAACCCTCAGAGCCTCTGCAAGCAAGGATTTCCCACAGGAAATGCAGAAAAGTGGATAAGTCTATCACTCTAGCAGTGCAATGCACAAGAAACAAAAACAATAGTATGCCTTTGACTTACAAGGTGAACACATCGACAACACATATGGTCCAAAGACATAGTTAGAAGGAAACAGATATGAGTCAAGGAAACCATTAACAGGCGACAAAATTTCCTAAGAAATAAACTGTGATATATTTACATGACAGATTTATTAGATGGATTTATATATATGGTGTTTATCCCTTTCACTAATTGTTAATGTTCTCGCGGGTTCATTTCGGTTCCAACTGGCTCCAAACCAATTGCTTGAATCGCTTTATCTTTTTTTTTTTTTTGCTGGTTACACAGCTTAATGAAGTGGATATGTTTTGCTGCAAGCATGAAATGTGCAATACCTGTACGAAAGCTAAGCTACTTTAAACTCCACAGCCACCATTCTATCACAATTCAGGGATTCACAACTGTCAAATTTAGCAAATCATATTCTCCAACGCATCCATCCATTCATGGTAATGGTTCCATTGATTCGCATCCCAAAGGCGCAACAGGCCAAAAGGGGAATCAGCTCCGTTAACTGCTGACAGTACTATTCGCAATAGGAAAGGCACATTTACTTTGCCCGCCGCAAGAGCAAGCGGGAGAGATCGAAGTAAACAAACCATAGGTGTCGAGGGACGTCGCGACGAGGTTGCCGCCGGAGCCGAACGCAGTGGCCAGCGCCAGCGAGAAGGAGAAGTCCCCGTCGCCGACGATCAGTATTCTCTGCCCGGAGGAGTATGGCCCCAGCTATTTCTCCGACTCATCCCCTTCCTCCGCCACCGTCGCTGCCTCCACCTCCTTGTCCTCGGTCTTGTGGGTTTCCTCCTCCCCTTCCACGGCCAAGACAGCCTCGTTCTTCTCCTCGGCCTTGTGGGCCTCCTCCTCCTCCCCTTCCACAGCGATCAACGCCGGTGCCCCCTCCAGTGGTGCCGCGGCCCCCTTCCCCTCTTCCTCGACTGCGGGCACCCTATCCGCCGACCCCGCCTCCGCCTTGTTCATTTCCTCGACCTCCTCCTCCCTTTCCACGGTGATCACCGTCGGGGGCCCTTCCAATGGCGGCTCCGCCGCCCCATTCCCCTCTACCTCGACTGCGGGCACCCCATCCACTGGCGGCGGCGTCTCCTTCCGAGCAGACACCAATGGCGCCTCACCCCCGGCCCCGCCGACGAGCGCAGGCGCGGCGGGGTCCTCTACCTCCGGCACGGCAACCACTCCAACGGCCATGCGTGCGTGCGCCGCCGTCGCTGGAGTCTGGTGGAGACGGAACGTTGTGGACTCTCCAGTCAAGCGACCAACGGGTGGGGGGTTTGATCTGCGTCGACGTGACGAGTGACGACAGCCGAGTGCCCGAGTAGTGGTCCGGGCCCACATGGCACGGGTCACCCAGGGTGCTGCGTTTGGTCTTAACTTTCGTCTTCGTAAATGCAGATATGTAGGCCCCGTTTGGAATCGCTTCTGGGCGGCTTCCACCGAAAATAATCGGCCGAGGGCTCCCAAACGGCACGATTCGTAAGCGCTTCGGACGTAAGTGATTTCCTACGACACCCCTTTTTACACTACAACGTAGAATCGACCTCGAGGGGTGCTTCCACCGAACGCAATCCACGTCGGCCCGTCGGAGGAGCACGCTGCCGCCTATCCCCTCGCACGTTGACCTCGCTGAAGGAGGGCGCCGACGATCTCAACCATGGCCCAGGCCGCCCTGAGCTCGAGCCCTCGCCGGCCATGGCGGCGCCAGCGAGCTCGAGGCACCTGAGGTGCAGCACCACACGCAACGAATCGAAGCACAAATTGAAGAACAAATCGTCGATTTGAAGCACAAATCTTCAATTGGAAGCACAAATCGTCGATTAAGCACGAATCGAAGCACAAATCGAGAGGAGGGCGCTCCTGCAGAGAGATTCATGCCGGGGAGGTCGGGTCCCATGCGTCCGCACGCTCCCGCACAGAGATTCATGCCAGGGAGGTCGGGTCCCATTCGTCCGCACGCTTCTGCACGGCTCCCTGCTCCTGCTCGTCGAGTAGTCGCGGCACGCCGGCGCAAGGCTGCTTCTGCTCATCGCGACACGGGCTCCGTGCTCCTGCTCGTCGTGGCACGCCAGCACAGCTCCGTGCTCGTGCTCGTGGCGGCACACCGGCGCAGGACGGCTCCTGCTCATCCCGGCACGGGCTCCGTGCTTCTGCTCGTCGCGGTACGCCGGCACGAGCTCCCTGCTCCTCCCCATGGTTCGTCGGGCACAACAGAGAAGAGTAGCCTCACTTCTCCTCAACGCGCTGGAGCCAAACAAGTGGCTTCTTCTAGGTACGATTCCGTGGACAACGGCTTTTCCAGGAATCCGGCTTTGGAGAGAAGCGATTTGGGATATAGCTGTCCCAAACGGGTCGCCCAGGGTGCTGCGTTTGGTGTTCACTTTTCGTCTTCGTAAATGCAGATATGTAATACAGAGTATGTTCGTAAATCCCATTTCAAGGGTTTTTCTTTCATTTCAAAGTTTTTTTCATTGTTTGATTTTCAGTTTTGAGCGCATTTTTTACTTGGAAGTTGTTTAGCTGAAGGAGTGGAAGAAATTTTACTGTAGCAAAACTTTGTTGTAGCAAAAGTTTACGAGGTTAATCACAGTTTTCAATTAAACAAAAAGTCTAAAATAATAGTGAATATTTAGCAAATAAACAATTTCGGGTCAGGTCGTGCCAAACAATGTGATTTGTCTTTCTTTCTTCACCATATCAAGCCACGCAACGGTAACTTTTCAGTTTCACATGGCATGGCGAGAGACGGAGTAGCGCACAGGACCTCCCTCACGAAGAAACTGTAGACACTTGACTGTGACATTCAACCTTTTAACACTAATTAGGAGTACTAATATAGACTAATTATATAAATGGACTCTACACCATAAGACGAACCTATTAAGCCTAATATGTGCCGTCATTAGTGCATTTTTAATGACGGATTACTGTAGCATGAAAATGTCTAATGACGAATTAATTTGGCTTAATAGATTCGTCTCACGATGTGGAGTCCATCTATATAATTATTTTTTTACACCGATGTTTAATACTTCTAATTAGTGTCTAAACATTCGATGTGACAGGTTGGTAAAATAAATTGGCGAAAGTTGGCGATCTAAACAAGGCGAACATTGTCTTTTTTTCTCCTTTATATTAATTAATTAAAATTAAATGCAAAATAATTCAATTTCTAGGGCAGGAACTGCAAAGAGAGAAACAGCGATGTCTCATAGTAATAGCCTTCTCAATATTCACTTGTTCCCTTTGGCAATCCACATTCCATATCACTCCGGTTTTTCACACCTGAAACCTGGTACTGGTCGTATATCTGTATATGCATCCCAGTTTCTTGTGTAAGCTAGAGCCAAAGCATACAGTTAAGAGGAAAAAACGCACCACATGTACAAGCCTAGAACACAAGACAGCCTAGAAGGTTAGTAGAACTCAAAACACTGACGACTAATCACACTAGGAACACAAAACAAACATTGATGACTGATCGTAGCACGTGTGATTTGGAGAGGCCCAGGCGTAGCACCTTTATTCTGGATACCACCACCATACAACGCCAGCATCCTTCGCAGCTGGTCCTTCTTGCGAGCAAACTCCCTGTCCCTGTGCAGATATTCCAATAAGGCAGAATGACTCTCCCATGGCATCTCATATCCCTGCATTTCACAATCCCTCTGCAGACCCCACTGGCGTTCCCTATGCAGTCCCCAATGGTGTTCTCGTGCCAAGCAAGAGTGATCCCTTCCTGGAGCGTCTGCAGTAGGTCTATGTTGATACCAAGGCTCCTGAGGAGCTAGGAGATCAGGACATGGGATTTTGCCCATTGGTGGAGAAATGGCGCCGCCTAGATTGGGCCGAGCATTCACCAATGGCCCTGGGGTTCTGAGCATTAGCCTGGGGTTGCCCTGTTGATGAAAATAAGGGTCCCTCATGGTGCCACCAAAGTTCAGTGTAACATCAGGATGCTGACTTTGAGAAACTCTGTAAGGCTCCAGGGTTATTGGCATGTGAACTGCGTTAACTGGTGGAGGAAGATGTTGCCGAGGCCATGCTTCATTAGGTGGAAACAAGTGGCCTGAGTCTCTTTCAGTTGCCGGGGCAATGGTTCCAAGAAATGCGATTGAACTTGTCATGCTTCCAATCAGTTTCTTCTGAATCTGATCCGGAACTTGAATGTGAAACAAGAGCCTAAATCGAAAGCTTCATCGCACCTTTCACTATCTCCTCTCTTTTGGATATACCCAGGGTAATCTTCCTGCCGAAAAGCAACTTTCTCAACCAGAACAAGAGAAGCCTCTGAGGCTAGGCTCTCAAGACCCCACCTGTCATAAGCCCCTCCTGTATTGTGGCTGATGTGGATTTCACAATAAGGCCGAAGAAAGTGGGGTGCATTGTTGAAGAAGCCCCACACCAGCTCCCTGTGTGAGCTAAAGGTCACAGCAGATGGTTAAGGATAAGTTATTTATCTAACAAACATATCTTTGTGAACAACAGCATGGTAATATTTTTAAAATGTTCATGGTAAAACACGAGCAAACTATTTCCTGACCTCTGTCATATGACAATGAACCTTCTCATCAAATCTATCAATCTCGTTTCACAAGTATGTAACAACAAAGAAGGTATGAAGAAATCATACTACAAGGAACTGCAAAAATGTTATAAGCACAACGGCAATGAACCAACAAACAATGGTCTTGGTTTATTACTTTATTTTTCCTGCTGTAAGGTTGCTCAGGTGGGAAATTTTTACTGTATCATAATATCTATAGCAAAATGACTATAAGGTCAGCTAAGATCTCTGCCACTTATTATCGATGCAACGTCTCAAAGATGTTACTTATTCATAATGTAATGGAAGCATAGAAACTACTGTTCATTTCAGGGAAAAAACAAGTTAATAAGAGTAATGGTGCCTACATTGAAAATGAAAAAAAAAACCGGAATAATTTTGCTGAAATGCTATCCAATGTCTTTTACACACACATGTTTTCTAAATAAGCGAAACGTTCTCTGAACAAGAGAACATGGCCCTTCATACGCAGATGTAGCCTTAGCCCTTAGGATCTAGGAATATGTACTCAATTGTGTAACTAATTTAGGACAAACAAAACAATGCAGTGAATCCATTTAAAGAACAAGAAAAAAATGTCCTGATCCAGGGTTTAATTAAACATTAACCGCCAAAAAGCACATAACATGATTATGCACATACTTGATCATATGGGTATCGTCCTCTTTTCCTTTGAAGCCAGCATGAGGAAGATTAAAGACAATTCGATCAAACCTTCTGTTCTTCAAGTCAGGGTGTAACTTCAATTCTTTTGTATCCACACCATGCAACACCGTGGCACCCAATCTTTTCAGCTCTGTTACATTTGACTCCGCTTTGCTGTACTTCCTCTTCAGAGCCACTGCAAAATGCAGAGAACGGACTTTTCCCTTAATGATAAACAAAAGAAGAAAGAAAAAGACATAGTAGCTCTTCAAGATTACAAGGTGATCTTAACATGGATGGGCCCAAGGACAAAATACGAATGCAGACAACACAAAAGACTATAAAACTATGAAAAAATAAAAAAAAAATCCTCAAAAAGTATTATCACAGTTTGAAAGAATTAATGTTTCAATTAGATGGCAGGATATGATGTTTTTATTACCTTTTACTGACTGTTAACGATATCAGCCAAAACTGCAGTGCTTGCAGACTGATTGTAATCGTGATGTTTGATTAATAAAGAAGCTATGTTCCCCAAAAAACGATATCAGCCAAAAAAGAATGTATCATCCTTGACACAATCACACACCAGAGGTGAGGTGCTAAAAAATAAAAATACATAGTAACGTGGATATTCTGTGTTGCAGGGGGACTTCAACCCATATGAAAGCAAAATATAGTTCACCCATTTTAAGATAACCACGGTTTAAATGGAGCAAGTGTGTGTGTCAGATACTCAAACCATTCTTTTAACTAACACAAGGTACCACGTTCTCCTGAAATCGCCTAATTAGCACAAAGAATTCTTGTATGCATCCATCCATCCATCAATCAAGTATTACCGTACCCAAGGCGCAAAGGGCCAATAAATTGACAGAATCCATTACCATTCCATTCACCCATATACTAGTGCGTCGGGAGAGGAGGAGAGAAGAAATTGAAATAGACGAACCGTAGGAATCGAGGGACGTGGGGACAAGGTTGGCCCCGGAGCCAAACGCAGTGGCGAGCGCCAGCGAGAAGGAGAAGTCCCCGTCACCGATGAGCAGTATGTCCTGCGCGGAGGAGTAATGCCCCAGCCATTTCACCCCCTCCCCCTTCTCTTCCTCCTTCTTCTTCTTCTTCTCCTTCTCCTCCTCTCCCGCGGTGACCGCCACCGGTACTTCCTCCGCCGGCGGCGCCCCCTTCCCGTCGACCTCGACCGGCAGCGGCACCTCATTCCCTGCGACCTCCAATGGCACCCCGTCCCCATCACCGCCCCCTCCGCCTCCCGCCTCCGCAACGAGCCCGATCAGCAACGGCGCGGCCACCGCCACGGCCATGGGCGCCCGTGTGCGTGCGTGCTTCGCCGCCGACCGGAGGCGAAGTGGTGCGGAGTCGTGTACGGAGTAGTAAGTGTGAAGCGTGGAAGCCGGGGTGGTGGGTCCCAGAGGCGCTTGGACACGTAGCCAGCGAACTGCCCGGTTTCCGCCTGCGGTCTCGGCTGTCCGGGCCCACATGGCAGCGGCTCCATTTCGGGCCACAACAACAGAAGAGGCTGAGGGGAGGATGAACTACGACCAGCCTTTTCAGCTAGGCAAGTGAACACTTTCAAGTTCAGGATCAGAATTCAGAAAGATATGAACGTGAAAGTTCGGTGGATCAAGTTTGGTTGGGATCAACAGAGATGCTGATTTCAACCAACAGGTTTGCGTTTAGTTTCACCCACTCTAAAAAAGAAACACTATTTATTCAACTTTTTTCTATTCATCCTATCCTTTCTAATCACAAAACAATATTCATCTACAGTGTATTTTTAGATCTACAGTGTTTTGTTGAATCTTTCCCAATCTAAACACCCCCTTGATCCAACTCTATTCGTTCCAGAAACGCGTTAGTATGTTCCATTTCACATGTCTATCCTGCATTCTTGCATGCGTGTGTGCTCGGAGTTCTTCGTCCATGACCATGAGCCTGTTCAAACGTGTCATATGTAATCTGCCAGAACACAGGCGTGCTTGGGCTTGGGCCACCTCTTGGCGAGGCTGCACAAGTGCACTAGAGCCTTGCTCTGGGCTTGTCACTTGTGGCCATCGGGCGGGCACAAAACTAAGAGGAAAAAGTCCTATTAACGTCCCTCAACTATCATCCAAGTTCGATTTAGATCCCTAAACTCTAAAACCGGGTAAAGCGTATTCTTCAACTTACAAAACCATTTATACTACATCCCTGAGCAGTTTTGGATAGCGGTTTTGCAAACTAGAGTGGTTTTGTAGTTTCCTTTTACTTATTTATTTTCCTAAATCTTTCAAAAATTATAGTAAATCATAGAAAAGTTATATAATAAAAAATCTAGTTTTTTTACCTGTCTGAATATAAAATTTTTATTACAGTTTAGGCCTAGAATAATTAGTCTACCATAAAAATTTCACCACAATTAGAATGTAGAAACAACAGGTATAAATTATTCCAATTAATTACTAAAAATTATATTATTGTATCATATATATAACTTAGTTATTTTATTTATAGAAAGCATATATCTAAAGGTGAAATACAAATTTTGTACTAAAAGATATCATAGTATATATTTAATGTGTAAATCTACTCATATAGAGTACGATAAAATTATATTTTTTATTTATAATTTTTCAATAAGTTTTCATAATTTTTAAATAATATTTAGCATAAATAAATAGGAGGAACAAAACAAAACCACTGTTACTGTAGCGAAACTGCTCTTCCAAACCGCTCAGGGATGTAATATGGACGGTTTTGAAAGTTGAAGGATGTACTTTACCTGGTTTTGGAGTTCAAGGACCTAAATTGAACTTGACCGTTAGTTGAGGGATTTTTTTCCAAACTAAGATAGTCTAGCTCCGTTTTCTCTCTACTTGTTCCCTGTAGAACCCTGTAAACGAATGTCACGCTCTACCTGTTAATATCACTTAGAGCAGGCCTTTCTAAATTTGAAGGGTGTAGTGAAAAACTACACTCCAGCAAGACATGCTCTATTTTAAGGAGGCCTCCAAATCCTCTCCCACTCTCTATCCTTGTGGTCTTTATGGGGCCTCTATTCACCAACAATAGATTCCACCCATTCGATTTAGAGAGGAGGGTATGATCTAGAGAACCCTTATTCAAGAAGTACATGGTGTGATTTAGAGGCCATTACTGGAGATGCTCTTAGCAACTTGCTGATGCTTCTGAATGTGGACAAGCGCCTGCACTAATTCTAACTTGCACGTGTGTATCGTCTTCCTGGAACATGCCCATGCAAGCATGTCAGAAGAAAGTGTCCAAACATAATCACGAGCCACGTCGCCCCCAGTTGACGTGTTCGAAAACACCGAGGCCACGTCTCCTCTTACGGACCCGAAATTTCCATCCATTCCGATTCTACCGATTCAAGTCCGGGGCAGAATCTCCTACTCCGGGCGCTCCATGCAGCCAAACCCTAACAACCCTCTCTCTCCCCTTTCTCTCTTCTCTTTCCGACCGCCGCCGGCCCGACGCTTACCATGGCCATGGCTATCGGCTGCTCCCCTTTCTCCTTTTCATTCCTCCTCGCGCTCTCCTCCACCGCGGGCGACCTCGACCTGGTGGACGACGTTATACATGTCCAACGGCCCGTGCCGGCCCGGCACGACGGCCCACCGTGGCGTGCCGTGCCACCACCGTGCCTCGTGCCGCGGCCTCAGCCCACGGCCCGGCCCATGGGCCGATTGACCATGCCGTGCCGCCCGTTGGCACGGCGGGCTTTTCTCGTGCCGTGTCGACCCATGACCCACCAACATTCAAACTTTCAAAGATTCACAAATTACAACTACACAATCACATAAAAGTTTCATTCAAGTATTCAACATTCAATATTTCAAATAAGAATGCAATATTTTAGAATCCCATATTCACGTTCAGACATTCTAGTATCACATATTCTGATATTCACATAATCACATTGGGAGTCACCGGGCCGGCTATTTTACCGGGCCGTGCCCGTGCCGTGCCACGGGCCGAGGTGGCGGCCCATGGCCCGCACGCTGGCTCGGGCCGGGCCGGCCCGGGCCCGCTGCCGCCGTGCCGTGTCGTGCCATGGTCCGGGCCAAAACCCCGTGCCGTGGGCCGGGCCAGCGGGCCTCGGGCTGCATGGCCAACTGACGTGCAGCTCCGCGCCAGGGACTGCTCCCCTTTCTCCTTCCTCCTCGTGCTTTCCTCCTCCGCGGGCGAGCTCACTCTGTCCGCCTTCATCGAGCCGCTCATCATCTTCCTCATCCGCGTCGTCAACGCCGCCGTCGGGATCTGGCAGGAGACCAAATCCGAGAAGGCGCTCGAGGCACTGCGGGAGAGATCCAGTCCGACCACGCCGCCGTGCTCCGGGATGGGGAGTAGCTGCCCGCGCATCCTCCTTCTCCTCATCCCCACCGATCGCACGACAGCTTCCTCAACGCAAGAGCAGTCTCCCATGGTGCACGATAGCTTCCTAGACGCAGAAGCAGCGGCACGACCGAGCGGCATGGAGTGCGGCTCGGAAGGCCGAGATCCGGTGACCCGCATATCTGGCTGAGCTCGCCTCCCGCGACCTCCTCCTGGCACAACCGAGGAGGACGACGGGTACGTGCATTCTCACCTAAGCTGCTGACCATGGCTGCCATGGAGCTCCGCGGGGGGCAAGAACTTTGATCCCATAGTCAATTCAGCTTATCTTTATTCGACCTTGCCATGGAAAACTTTGTCCCGTGCTGTTTTGTTCTCATCTATGCGACTGCTTTATTGTTGCTAGGTTCGGCTGCTTCGGGGATGAAGCTTGGGCGAAGATGGCAAGGCCATTGAGGAGATCTGGTGAGCATTGCTGGTTCTTTCTATCTTTCTTTCTTTCTTTTTTTTGGGTTGAGCATGTAATCACCAGTCAGCATAGAGATTAGTTTGCTATTTACTCTGAAAGACAAATTCATTTGTTTGATTGATATTACTTAGCATAAACATGTCATATTACATTAAGCTAATTAAAGCAAATACTTAGCTTCATCGTGAGATTGGGATTTCAATCCATCTGTACTATCTAACACAAATGGAATGCCAACAATTTTTTGAATGGTAGTTCCTAGAAAATAGAGTACAAAGATGCAGCGCAATAATAACTCACCCTCCCCATGTATCAAAGTTTGCTGCTCTTGTGCCATTTTGGATTGGGATTGCAGATTGACAAGACATCCATGCTTTGTCTATGCCATTGGAGTATCTGAAGCAACTGAGCTCCTTGCAGGTGAGCAAATTAGTATCTGTCTGTATGAAGTAAATGCATCTCTCCGCTTCAGTCAAACTAGGAAGATAGACCTACAGTGTGTACACTTTACATTATGTGGCAATTAACTTAGGGGTAAACCTTCATGATTCGAAATACGTGTCATGGATTTGGCACTATGCATATATAATTTCCTTTGCGTCAGTGGCGTTTAATCTCCCGTTGCTCCTGCTAATTCATATGTGACTTTGAACTGATAAAAACTTGTGTGGCGAGTACTGCAGTTTTTTCTTTACATACAGACATTCAATTATATCCCAGTTAACCATGCAAATACTGCAGTTCTTTAAAGTTTTTTTTGCCATACCTACATATTTGTCTCATAGTATCAATCTAATTAAAGCATATTTACGATTTTCTTTGGTGTATTAATCTGTTTGTTAGAGTCCAGCCTTGCACTGAAGGAAGAGAAAAATAGATATGGTCTCTTTCTGGTTTGTTTACCTTACCATTTTGAATGAATTTTGACTAATGATTGTTCCCATTCATATGTAACCATAGCTAGGGAATTGGAGCAGCTAGGAGCAGAGAGCCAGAGATCTCACCTAAAGCGGTATCATCAAGGTGTGTTTTCTGTGACAGCTGAGAGCTTTTTGATATGCTGATATACATTGATTGTGACTCAACTAATGCTTGTCAAAGATCTATATTTACCGAAAAATGCAAATCAGTTGTTTGATGTACATCAATACCGAACATAAACATAAAAAAAAAAAACTGTTTAAAACCTGGATACCCCTTCGTCAATAGAGGCATTTTCCTTCTCAGTTTCTTCCATAAAAATGCAAAGGTCAATATTCCTAAGGTCTCATTTTTATCCAATGGCCTGTGGTTTTATGATAAGAATCTTTGTGGTGTTACTATTGGTTCAGCGAATCAAGCATTGCTCTGTTCAAAACTTTCTGACAGCATAATGCCATGGACTTTGGATACAACCATACATGTAGAATCTGAATATCTGACACCATTCGCTACTTTTGATAGACAGAAAAAAACTAAGTTTCTGAATGTTTTTAAATTTACTCTTGGTAGCTACAGGAAATGTCACTTTTGGAAATAGTGGATCTACATGTAATGTTGCTACAATAAATGATGTCATGTTTCCTAATGCTTAGAACAAATGATGCCTACAAAATATGCTTGTTCCAGTATTTAAGTGTTTTTTTGTTGCCTCCTGTAATGTCACAAACACTCCTGAATGTCAGGCTGATTGTTGAATCTACAATTTTTATCTGTGCTGCCTTCCTGCATGTTGTCATCAACCATGTAATAAATCACAGAGATTAGGTGTTCTAGAGAGGTGTCTTTATTTTGTTTTCTTAGATAGACTTGGCATTAAAGATCGCATTTCTTCTTTGTATTGCATCAATTGTAACCATGTTCACATAACGGGAAAGCTGAATAGAGTATATTTGGCATTACTGCTTCAGTTAAACAGGATGATACATGATGCAAAATGGTTTCGTTTCTTAGTCTTTGAAGTAACTTAAATGCATGCATTGAGAAAAGAAATGATTTTTAATTTCAATTCCAATTCTTTTCAACTTCCATTTATTCTGAGTTTCCGTAATGATACCATGCAGGTTCTAAAGGAGAGAGCAAAAACAAATATATTGGTATATTTCTGTCAAAGCCTGGTCCTGCACTCTAAAATATTAGAGGCAATTTCTAACAAGAGTCCTACTCTGTATAGGGTTTATTCAATTGAGTTGCTAAAAAATGATGATAGCTTAAAAGCTCCAAGTTTTGTAGTCACACAAAGCCTGCATAGGTAAGTTTGGCTGGCTCGCTTTTTTCTGTTAAACATTGGGCTGAAATTAGGTGCGAATGAAACACTGGCTCGACAAGCTAGCTGCGCGTACTTCAAAGTGAGTGTTTTCTCTGCTATGATGCTTACTCTATATTTATTATAACTATATATTGCAGTAACTGATGTCTACTCTGCAACGTGAGTGGCTAATGAATGTAGTTGTGTTGGAAGCATATCTGAAACATTTTTTTTATATATTTCTGATGCATGCACAATTGGCACTAAAATGATCTTACAGTTGTTGCTTGATGCTTTGTTGACCTTTATGCAGTCTGCCAGTCTATGTTCTATATGGTTTGTTTTCTTCTGCCGATACATAATTAAAACTCTAAATATTATGAACTCCTATGCAGTAATATGCTTGAGTTTTTGGGCTGAGGTTCACTACAACTCAATATATTCGTAAATGTGATTATTTATTTATGTTTTGGTCATGTTAGATTTACTAATCAGGGTGCCATTGATTTTTTTATCACCTCTTGGTTTGGTGCAGAGTTGCCAGTTTTGTAGGACAAGAAGAGTTGGTGGCCATCCTAACAGAGCAAGTTGAGGCAAAGGAAGACGATTAGAGCAGTATGAATTGACTGATGACGATAGAAAATAATCTAGATAGTACTATACCAATATCTGTACAGACTACAGACAAATGAGTCTGTTAGACATTCATTCATTTTCAGATTTTTGTGCTTGGGCCTTTGCAGCCATTCATTCATAGCACGTCATGTACTGTAGGTGTAGGCTCATTACATTCTTTGGCTAATTGCTATGATTGGAAACATGTTTTTTCTGTTGATGATAACTTGAGATGTGGGGAGAACTTGATTTGATGTCAATTAAAAAATAACTGAGATTGAATTGACGTCATTTAGACTAGCTTCTTCATGCTTACAAAAAGAAGAATTATAGCTTTAGTTTTTCAAGCTCTTCATTTTCACTAGATTTATCCGATTTGGTTTAAATTTAGTTTTTCTCTTGGTAGGAAAATATATGCTATTTGATCATTGAAGGATAGGGCGCGCGAAGCAAGCTCAAATACATGTAATTGTAATTTGAGTTTGAACCTTAAAAATACAAATTCATACATACGGGCATTGTTAGCTGCTACTAGGGAGCTCTGAGCCTTAGATTGTAAATTGTCGCATTTAGATTGCAATTTCCTACGTGTCTCTTCTGCTGTCATGACAGGGCGCCCCTTGTCTAGTACTGTGCATTTGTGCAAATTTGCTCAACTTCATAGTTCTATAAACTACCATGAATTATGAGCAGGGCTCTACCTGCATGGGCCTGCACCAAAGTGCTTAGCATTGACAAGACTACTTCATGGGCCTTACAGTTTGGGCTAGGCAAGCTAGATTCACGAAACATTATTGGGCTCTGTCGCTTAGCATTTCCCGGGGTTCTTTTCGCTTTCTGGAACCTTTTTCTCTGCATACTTTATTTACCGTGTTTTCAAAAAGAGTACCTCAGCAGCAATGCACCCTAGTTCCACGTGAAGAATAGGCCATAACTTCACGTCGTCCGGGAGTAGGGCCGACCCGCGGTGTTGGACTGTTGTCCGCAGTGCACCCTAGTCCCCAACCACCGGAGAGCGGCGCATCAGCAGCGAGCTTGCGAGGGGCTGCAGACAGCATGAAGCGCGCCAGCGTGGACGCAGCCGCCGCTGGTCACTCAACATTAGTGGCGAGACGACCCCGCGTCCCGTCGGCACGAGGCCGACGTGCCGCCAACCGCCCACGGAACGGAGAGATCTCTGGCCCGGCCCCGGCGATCATATCAAACCCATCATCAGGCGAGGAATCATTCCAAAAGGATGGCACCCGGACAGTAACCCACTAGATAGCCTGAAGTGATGAGCGAGAGCGAGCGCCTAATCATTGGCAAGCGGGCCCCGCGACATCTGTTTGGGGTCCAGGCAAGCGCCCAAGTCTGCACTGTTCCGCTCTAATGCGTATCCCGTGGTCTCATCCATGAGTGATGGAGCCACTGTGCTGTGCAACGACATGGATACAAGTAGAACGTCACTGCGTCAGTACAGCCGGAGGCTAGAACGGCAAGCAATCAGGACGCATGGTTGGGTTCAATTACCTTTTATATTATTCGGACCGTTTGCATTTTTCCCTCCAAGATGGTGAGGTAGGCGAGGCTTTGAAGATTGTTGGTGAATGGTGATGGATTAACGTTAGCGATGACCTGAGAGGACGATGCCACCGGGTGTTGTCGCCTGTCGGGTGGCAAGAGAGACGAGAAGAAGTCAGTGACACGAGAAGGAATTTCGGATGCTCATGGCCCCTAGAATGCCAGAGTGACAGAGTGACGGGTAGACGGACGCGCCACAAAATCTCAAACCCGTTTCGAAACACAAAAAAAAAAGGAAAAGGCGTCATATCTGAAAATTCAAATCAGTTTCTAACTTGCAAGACATCATTGCACAAGCGGTTCCATGTCTGTCCGGAATGCGGCTGACGTGCCTGTACTTCACCACGTCGCAAACTTTGGGATCCCTTATCGCTATCTATGGCACCAAACCTTTCTTTTCTCCAACAGAACGTGCATGACACGCATTCCAGAGAGTGCGAGATTTTTGCGTCGCTGATCGACCATATGTTCACATTTGACAAAAACTTTGGGCAAAAAGCTGACACTAACATCGACATTCGTTCTTCAGGTTAATGTACAAGGGCAAATTACACCTACGTACAACACCACGAGCAGCACATCCTTGCCTACTCAACAGACTGTTTTATGGCTCGCTAACATGCTAAATAATTTACTAAAACCTCACTACGCCTCGCAAAAATTCCGCGACCCCGTCCTTCAGGCAGAGTACTCCGAGACGGCGAACGAGCAGCTCGATGACTGGGCCCCAGAGCGCGCGCCCCTCGCCGGCGACACTGCCGCGGTGACCGCCGCACCCGGCGCCGCGGGCGAAGGCTTGGCGTCGTCGTCTCCCGCCGGTGGGCGGCGGATCTCCTCGAGCAGCGCGACGACGTCCTTCATCGCGGGCCGGTCGTCGGCGCGGCGCGACACGCAGAGCACGGCCACGGAGAGCACCTGGCGCATCTCGTGCGCGTCGGACTCGGACGCCCCCGCCCTGAGCCTCGCGTCCAGGAGCCCCGTCGCGTCGCGCTTCGCCTGCACGTGCTCCCGCACCCACTGCACCAGGTGCGCGCCGCCCGGCAGCGTCGGGTCCAGCGGGTGCCTCCCCGTCAGGATCTCC
Organism: Digitaria exilis; assembly: GCA_015342445.1. Lineage (NCBI taxonomy): Eukaryota > Viridiplantae > Streptophyta > Magnoliopsida > Poales > Poaceae > Digitaria > Digitaria exilis. The sequence continues at coordinate 2,439,295 of JACEFO010000112.1, forward strand.
AGCGCCACCACCCCGAAGCTGTACACGTCGCTCTTCTCGCTGATCCTCTGCATCGACGCGTACTCTGCTTGGTTTACACCGAGGAAGATCAACACGATTTTGTCAGAAGAAATTAAGACCATGAAAAAATTACGAAGCGCACGAATTGAAACTCGTGTAATGATCTCGACCTGGTGCCATGTAGCCGTAGGACCCGGCGATGCGCGTCTGCTTGCTGCCGGTGTCGAGCTTGGAGCTCGCGGCGGAGAGGATGCGTGCGAGGCCGAAGTCCGCGAGGTAGGGCTCGTATGCGGGGCCCAGCAGGACGTTCATGGACTTGACGTCGCCGTGGAGGATGGCCGGCACGCAGTCGTGGTGGAGGTACGCGACGGCGTGGGCGACCCCGAGCGCGACGTCGAAGCGGGCACCCCACTCGTCGGCTGGCGCGCCCTTGCCACCGGCGGCGAGGCCGCCGCCGTGGAGGAGCGCGCTGAGGTTGCCGTTGGGGAGATAGCTGTAGAACAGCAGCCGCGTGCCTCCGTTCGCCGCCCACCCGAGGAGCCTCACGATGTTGCGGTGCCGGATCGAGCCCAGCGCCGCGATCTCGCTGCGGAACGCCGACGTGTTCGCCTCGTCCGCCGGCGAGGACCACATCTTCTTCACGGCGAGGGTGTAGCCGTTGGGGGTGTCGACCTTGTACACGACCCCGGAGCTCCCCGTGCCGATGACGTTCGCCGACGTCAGCCCGCGGAGCACGTCGTCCATGGTGATGTCGAGCTTCTGGTACAGCGTCACCTCCCACGTGCCCTCGCCGTGGATGATCCGCCCGCCTTCGCCGCGGCGGCGCGTGCGGGCGAGCATGTAGGTGGCGGCCACCAGGAGCAGAGCGCTGAGAGCGGCGAGCACGGACATGGCTATCTTGAGCGACGAGATGGACCCACGCCGCGAGGAGTCGTTGTCAGAGCCGCCGTCGCCGACGACGAGGTGCCGGTTTCCGGCGAGGTCGCTCAGGGGAAGCTTCTGGAAGAAGGGAGTGTTCGGGAGCTCGCCGGAGAAGGCGTTGTAGGAGATGTTGAGCGTGACGAGGTTCTGCAGCGCCGCGAGAGGCTCCAAGCTCCCGGACAGCTCGTTGTGCGACAGGTCAAGGCTGCCGAGCTTGTCGAGGCCACCCAACTGCGAGGGGATCTCCCCAGAGAGGCTGTTGCAGCTGAGGTTGAGCGAAATCTCCAACGACGGTAGCCTACCGAGCTCCGGCGGGATGCCGCCGGAGAACGCGTTGCCGCCGAGGTCCAGCAGCTGGAGCTTCTCGCACGAACCGAGCTCCGGCGGTATGCCGCCGGTGAGCCGGTTCTTTCCCAAGTACAGCTTCGTCAGCTCCGGCATCGACCCGATGGTGGAGCTCAACGGCCCGGCGAGCTGGTTGTCGGAGACGTCGATGAGCTGGAGACTACGCGGCAACGTGTCCGGCAATGCGCCGGACAGAGCATTGGAATGCAGGTCGAGGAACTCGAGGCTGGCACACCCCGAGATGGCCGCGGGCACTGGGCCCACGAGGTGGTTCTCGCTCATGTCGAGGAAGTTGAGGCTCTTGAGGTTGCCGATCTCGGGGGGCACCTTGCCGGAGAGGCGGTTGCCGTTGAGCCGGAGGCGGTAGAGGCTGGTGCAGTTGCCGATCTCCGGCGGGATGAGCCCCGACAGCTCGTTGCTCAGCAGCAGCAGTTTAGTCAGGTTCTGGAGGCCGAACAGCTCCTTGGGGATCGCGCCGGTGAGGTTGTTGTACGACAGGTCGACCGCCTGCAGGCTGGGCGCGTCGGCGAGGCTCGCCGGCACGCCGCCGGTGAGCCGGTTCTTCCAGGCGTAGAACAGGGTGAGGTTGCGCAGGCTCGAGAAGTCGAGGCGGATCTCACCAGACAGCGCGTTGTTGTCGACCTCGATGTCCGTCAGCGACGTGCAGTTGGAGAGCTCCGGAGGGATGACGCCGGTCAGCTGGTTCGTGCTCAGCTGCAGCTGCTGGAGATTCGGGAGGCCGCCCAGGCTCGCCGGAATGCTCCCGGTAAGGGAATTTAGAGACAGGTCAATGAGAGTGAGCTCCTTGCACTGTCCGAGCTCCGGGGGAATCGCGCCGACGAGCTGGTTCTGCCACAGAAGCAGAGTTTGGAGCTTCTTGAGCTGTCCAATTTGCGCCGGGATTGGCCCGGAGAGAGAATTCTGGTAGAGGTACAGGCTGGTGAGCTCGGTGCAGTTGCCGATGGACTCGGGGATCCGGCCGGAGAGCAAGGTGGTGTAGATGGCAATCGTCTGGATCTTCTTGAGCTGCCCGATCGTCTCGGGGAGGCTCCCGGAGACGCCGGTCTCGGCCAGGCCGAGCATGGTGAGGTCGGTGCAGCCGCCGATCTCCGGTGGTAGAGGCCCCTTCATCCCCTGGTTCCCGCCGGCGCGGAGCACCTGCAGCCTCTTCAGGTTCCCAATGCTCGCCGGGATGGCCCCGCTCAGCTCGTTGTCGTAGAGCGTGAGGTACGTCAGGTTTGTGAGGTTGCCGATGTCGTCGGGGATGGCGCCGCGGAGGGAGTTGGTGTTGAGCGCGAGCGACTCGAGCTTCGCGAGGCGGCAGAGCTCGGGCGGGATCGCGCCGGTGAGCTGGTTCTTGCTGAGGTCAAGGGTGGTGAGCTCGCCGTACCCGCCGAGCTCCTTGGGTATCGCGCCGGTGAGGTTGGTGCCCGAGAGCACCAGCGTCTTGAGCGACGCAGCCAGCGGCTGCAGGTTGGACGGGAGCGGGCCCTGCAGGTCCACCGAGGTGATGCTCAGCCCGACAACGTCGCCGCCGCCGTTGCACGACACGCCGGACCACCGGCAAGGGGTGGCGTCCGCTGCGCGCCACGACGCCAGCGTGGCGGCGCTCGCCGGGCGCAGCGTGTCCTTCCATCGCAGCAGCGCCTGGCCCTGCTCATTGACGCAGTGGCATGGCGAGGCAAGCAGCAGCAGGAGGAGGAGGAGCACGAGAAGCGCGGGCCTCGGTGCGGCGGCGCGGGACCGCGGCGGCATTGGCGGCGCGCGCCGAGGTGGCGAGGCCGAGGCCGAGGCGGGCGGGTGGCGTCGTGACGAGAGGCGAGGGGGGCGGCGGCAATGCGGTGGATGGATCGCTTGGTGAGGTGGCGGCGCCTCTCGCAAGCATTGGGATTGTAGAGGGGGAGACCCCATGAATTGTTTATACAGGGAAAGCACAGGAGATCTGGATCCAAATGAGCACCGAGCAATGGATGCCAAAAGAAAATAAAATTCCAAACGGAAGGGCGGATTTTGATTGATTGTTGCAGTGTAGTGTGTTGACAGTGTGCTGCTGCTACTGAGAGTTGGCTTGATTGGATCTTGGCATCTAAATTAAAGGATATATGTACTGGAATTAGTTTTTAATCAGTAAAAGGCTACTAGATGCAGTTTTACAAGTGATGGGGAAGATGGGAGGAAGGTGGTGTGGTTAGTGTCGTGATCGGCATATGTTTATCCCCAGTTGGTGTACTTATTACTGCCATGGCATCCTCCCTGAATTGTTAATTGCTTCTGCTGGTCTTTGGACGTGAAAACATCTCCTCCCCTCCTCGTGTTCTGTGAAAACAGGTTACTGCTACTTCCCTCGGTAATCGGGCTTTTATCCAATGTTCCATGAAAGAGCATTTCGCATGCAGTGTCAGTTAATTCTTAATCCCTGCCCCTTTGTACCGTTGGAGCAGGAGTTGACAGTGGCTGCTACTGATGGTTGGCTTTAGGTGTATGTAACCTTCTAAAACGTTTTCTGATGGCAGGGCTGTGACAGTGCTTCTTTTTCAGTAACCTCTTTGCAGGTGAAGATCTCCTCCTTTGCAGTGATAGTGCAGCAGTAAAAAACGGCACATCTTACGTTGGTAATTGAACGTTCCAAGTCCCTGTGTTTAAATTTGTTTTTCCATTACCTATCATCTTTTTTATGCCATTTTTACATAATGAACCTAATATTTTCACAGTTGCGATAATTGCAGTATATTGTCCTTTCTCCTTCATCTCTTTTGCAATGAATTTGAGCTATATACACTAATCAACGAATGATCAATGAGCTTAATTACTCTTTCTACATCACAGTAACAGGTGAATCTATAGATGAAGTTCAGGAAGCATGTTCAGTCACATGCATCAGTTTCTGCAGAAAAGAAGATCACTCTGATAGTAACTGGTAGAACCTAATTGCCCCTGTGAACTCATCATGGGAATCAGAGAGAGGCCTGCTGGTTAAACAAAAGGGGGCAAGACAGAGGGAATAAGAGAGGAATCTTAGGGTGCACATGAGGGTAAGTAAAGGGGGTGAAGGTTAGTACAATGCAAAGCATAAAAAACTTTCAGCAACTTACCCATGTGAATAGTTGGCAAACCGCTGGAAAGTAACCGAAAAAGAACGGATGTGCGGTGATAAAAATAAAAATTTTGGAGCAAGAACATGTTCAAGCCTTTGAGTGGAAGGGACATTGAGGAATAAGATATTAAGATAACCGCCCTATTGTTCTTAGTTAAATCCATGGATCTATCTTAGCTTAGCATCATGACCATGGCTGGTAGATCCCTTTAGTTTGTTTAACTAACATAACATTTCAACATCAAGCTTACAACTTTTAAAAACAAAAACGGTATGTTGAAATGGAAAAGAAAATAGCATGTATGCACACTTGGTGGATATACAGTTACTGCATTCATTATTTTTCCTACATTGTATTCTGATTATTTCAGATCAATTGTTCACCACAAAATTATTTATTCAAATGAAGTGTTACGGAAGATGAACGGATCTCTGGTTACAAGATTTGAGTTTCAACTTAAGATGGCATTTTTTTGTCAGCGCTAGTGATATTACTTATGGCTTCTTAACTTGTATCAGTAAACTTGTTCTGAATTTTAAGTCAGCTGTGCCAAATTAACTTATACCACCGCATGTTAATCGACTGTCATTCACGCTAAGTCATGGTTAGAATGTGGCCACATGGGTGATGATGGACAAGCCCAGAGACATGTTAGGTACCACACATGGTTGATAATGTTTGAGTAATATGGGGTGGTGGTAAACACCATGGGAATATGAGGTTGATTTGGATCCAGATCCCATCAAGGGGCTTGGTTGTGGACAATATGGAGGCATCGAGCACATGGTTAAGTTTGAAGGAGACTTGTCCCGTGATTGATTAGGATAAACCCTGTAGGCCTGTACCTTCTTTAAACTGAGAGTCACAGTTCTTTGACAGCTAATTCTTCCGTTAGTTCTCTGACAGTATGACATTTCTCAGGCCTGCTGCCAAGATCTGATCCTATACATCATGTTCCTTCAGTAAAAACAAATATATGCTTGTACCATTTTTTTTATATAATTCCATGACTTTAAACGGATAGATCTGATTGGGGAATAACTATAGGTGCACTGTCAAAAAGTAATTAAAATTGATTGCCGGCTTAAGAACATTCTTCCTTGAAAGGTTGAAAGTTGAAACAGTTAAACAATGCTGCAAAGGACACAGCTAGCTTCCCAGTTCCCAAATTCAGAGTCATTTTTTGCCTGCAAATAGCAGGGCAAATGGAAAGATAGAAGTAGCCGTCATTGTTAGGCATCTAGCCTGCCAAATCACAATACAGCTGCGGGGTTCACATTGTCCGGAATTCACTACATAGCTGGCTATATTTAGCTGTTGGAGGTCACATTCTCCAAAATCAGAACAGTTGAATCACTGCTGCACAGCAAAGAGCTTTTGCCGTGTCTCATAACGTCACTCCTTGCTTGCAAACTGATAGACCGAAACTGTCAGTCCAGATTGCAAGCAACAACGCTAAAATGTTCAATGGTAAATGTGTCTGTGATATTTTACATTTTCACCATGGTAATTTCTACCATATAAGAACATTCTTTCACCAAAGCTATAGTTTAAGATGGCGTCCGAGGTTCTACTGGTCTCCTTGCAAAGTGTACCTATGAAATGCTGCATTACTTGGTCTGACCAAAGTTGGACAGGATTGATGATTTCGGGGCATCTGCCTGCTTCATTGAGCCTACTACCTTATCATAGCTGTCCGTGTTCATCTTTCATGTTAAAAATTAATAGCATAGGGAAATGAGAGGAACATAGATTCGGTTCAAACTGATGAACAAAGAGATGACAATTAGGGCAAATTGCTTGTGTCTTATGAAGTAGGATGAACAGCTATAAAGGAAAATGAGCCCTTCCCTTGCGTGCATGACAATATATGAATATAATAGAAGATCCAAGAAAATCAAGATATATTTTTTCCAAGAATGTGTAGATATAAGTTGATGAGGGTCAAAGATCCAATAATTCATAACGAATCTTGATCCGTTTTGCCTCCTCACGTGTTGTTCACAGTTCGCTACAAATCCAAGAACAGGATATAGATGCAATCAGGGCCACACCATTAGCTTAACAATAACACGCTTTGGTTTTTATGGTATTTAATAATCACCCTTATAGAAACACTTGATACAGTTCAATTATTGCAAATCGATATGCAACTTGTTCATATTTAATAAATAACAAAAAATAAACTTCTCATGAAAACTTTTTCCACGTAGAAAAAAAGAGAAGTTGGACCTACTAGCATTGGTGATGCATTTATGTGTTACTCCCTCCGTCCCAAATTATAAGTCGTTTGACTTTTTTTACTCTAACTTTGACAACTCTTTTTATTCAAAAAAAATTATGCAAATATAGTCAAATTTAAGTCATTCTTGAAATTCTTTTATTACTAAAGCCAGCAATAACAGAAAAAAATAAAAAAATAAATAAGACGACTGGTCATAGTTGAGGTAAAAAAAGTCAAACGACTTATAATTTAGGACGAAGAGAGTACAAGTAAGAATGGATGGCTACCACCTGACCTAATTTAACGTAGCCACTGCTAGTTCTGGCGGCACCACTCCATGTTTGATGTTTTTCCCGGAAAACACGTTGGAAAAGAGTGAGTTGTCGCAAGCTTTGGAGCACATAAAAAAGAGCACAACCGTATCACTGCTGGCTGTCCTTTCCATGTTCGCATTGGAAGCTCCGAACTTCAAATGCAGGGATGAAGTTACGCACACGAAGCAAGAATTGAGATCCATGGCCACTCTGTGCGACTTGTAAACTTACGGATTTTACCAACTCTTCCAAGAATTCGCTGTTCTATGTGAAATTCTTGTGCTTCAAATAAGACCCGGTATGCATATTATCCCATTTTTTTAGGGTCATATCAATGTCTCGTAAGCACAATGCTTAGTGGTTAGATCTGAAATTGCACTCCTTGATTTCAGGGCTTTGTTGTCTTAGTACACACATTGACACGTACATACCTGCTTGTCTAAAGGCGTTATTCTATATGGGGAAATAATTGAGACTGGGACCAAGCCTTTTTGTAGTGCTCACATGAGTTAAGATTAGTCATTATCTTGAACTACCTTTTGGTGTGCTCACCTCATAGAAAAGATGTGGAAGATCTCCACATGAAACAATAAGAAAAATAAACACAATAGGAATAGTTTTGTAAACATGGGCAAAGGTTAAATGGATGGAATCTTGACTAGATGTGCAGCGTGCATGTATGAGTGGGGCTGTCTGGGGGGCCAATAATACCAACTTTATGATTGCCACACCAACCTTTGGATGCATTCGTGTGCATCCACATAATGCATTCCAAGATCAAATTTATCATTTTTAAATAAAGATTTGGTACCAATAATTATATCATTGTCAACATATTTTAGTTTCTAGCTTTGGATTACGAATCAGATTGATTCACCAAAGCAACTCATGCAGTGGACCAGGTTTTGCCCTTTTCTTCTATCCATGTAGGCTATGGAGGAGAAATAGATACACTAGATCTTTTTTTTTTGCCATAATTTCTTATCCTTTTTAATCAAGATTCTCCCTCTGTTCTAAATTATTAGTCATCCTGGCTTTTTACCAAATTCATTGAGGATGCTATGAATTTAGAAAAAATAAATGTCTAGGTTCATATATAGAAGATGTCATGAACTTAGACACTCAAAATGGCATCCAGGATGACTAATAATTTGGAACGGATGAAATAAGTTATTAATAGTTTTCAATTGAACTAAATAAAAGAGTCGTTGCAACATTTTTAACAACTGCCAGTTTCCCCTTAGAATTTTAGTTTACTGTTTGCTATACCCATACACAAATATAAGAAGTTTTACAGGTTTTCATATGTCAACAAATACTCCCACCGTATTGTAAAGGAAATTGTTTTGAGATTGTCCTGAGTCAAATTTTGTAAACTTTGACTGCAAGTATCTTTTTATGTCTTAAATATTAGAAATGCGAAAATGGTATGAGTAGATTCATATTGAAATATAGTTTCATAAAAGTATTCTTCAAATATATCTTATAAATATTTTATAGAAAACATATTAGTCAAAATTAAGACCATGTCAATGTGCTAAACAACTTCCTTTGCAATAAATACTCTTTATTAGGGGTGGGCATTCGGCACTAACCGAACCGAACCGAACCGAAAGTACTGACGAAATTCGGTTCCAACGAAACAGGTACCGATCGGTTCTTTGTAGAACTCAGTACCGAGCACTTCGGTCCTCGGTTCTTTTGGTTCGGTTCCGGTACTAACCGAACCAACCGGTCAACGAAACGAACACTGAAAATTCTTCATATTCCAACTCCAAACCTCTAGACTTTACATCAAAATCGAGTCCAAAATCACAAATTGAACCCAAAAAAAACATATGAATCTTTACATCGAACGAGATGCGGAGCTTGAGGAGGCCGAACGGAGAGCAGAGAGGGGGCGCTCCGCTCAGACGCGCTCGGCACGCCTAGCCGTCCAGGTAGAGGGCACCGGCGGCGGCCACTGCCGCACCTGGACCTGGAGTCCGGAGGGGAGTCGCACCTGCATCCGGGGGCGGCTGCTTCCGTACCTGGCGCCTGGCGGCCGAGGCTTGAGGGAAGGGGGCGACCGGCGGCCGTCGGGCTCCTGGCGGACGTGCGGCGTCGGGATTCGTCGAGTGGGAGAATGGGAGAAGGAAGGGGAGCCGCTGGCTGCGCGCACTTGGGAGAAGGGGGCGCGGCGCGGGGGTGGGGGAGGACCGGAGGCGGCAGCCAGGTGGATGGGGAGGGTGGGACTAGGAGAGGTTAGGGTTTTCTTTATAGGCTGTTTATATATCTATGATGGTTAATGGTCCGGTTGATGTTGGGCTGCTGATGGGCCTATTTGGTCATCTCGGTTCTTCTCGGGTAACCGAGAACCGAACCGAACCGAGAATTTCGGTTCCCCTAGAACAGGTACCGAGAGCCGAACCGAAAATCTCGGTTCTGGTTCTTTCGGTACCGGTTCCGGGTAAATTTGGTTCGGTACTCGGTTCTCGGTAAATGCTGCCCAGCCCTACTCTTTATCTTCCTCATCATAGTGCATGTCATGGGACTCATGCAACTGCATGGATTTTAACCAATGAACAACCAAGTTTTCTAACAATGAAGATAGATTTAATGCAAAAGCTAATGGATCACAACGATTAATGAGGACATATGCGTCTATTTCTCTACCTTTGATATGTCCTTGAAACTATAGAAATGGTTATGGAGTACTTGTGGATCGGAGGGAGTAAGATGGAATGGAAAACCCAATCCCCCCCTAAAGGAAAAAGTCCATTTTACAACCTTCAACTGTTGAGCTCGTCCGAATTTCAACCTTAATATACAAAACCAGAAATCTTTCAACCCTGAACTATCAAAACCGTTTGTTTTTCAACCTTCTCCGGTTTTGAAGGTGGTTTGCGAAACAAAAGTTCATTTTACACCCTTAAACTATAGCTTTATTTTAATTTTCAACCTTGAACTATAGCGTTCGTTTAATTTTTAACCTTTACCACGACGGACTCTCTCGTCCCCGCCATGGCGATGGCGACACATGCGAGCACTGACTTCTCGTCACCGTTCTCCATATCCTTCTCACCCATGCATACCGAGGTGCGGCGTGGCCGATGGAGGTTGAAAAATGGACTTAGCACAAGCGCGATTAGGAATCCATACATAGAGAGCAATCATTCCAGGGTTGAAAATTGAACGAACGTTACAGTTTGAGGTTGAAAATTGAACGAAATCTATAGTTCAAGGGTGTAAAATGGACTTTTGTTTCGCAAACCACCTTCAAAACCGAAGAAGGTTAAAAAACAAACGGTTTTAATAGTTCAGGGTTGAAAGATTTCTGGTTTTATACATTAAGATTGAAATTCGGACGAGCTAAATAGTTGAGGGTTGTAAAAAAGACTTTTTTTTCCCCCGAGTAAACAACCTGGGCCGTTTGTTCAACCTCGTGACTCCCAAAGGACAACACAAGTCCAACATACCCGGCGAGCTTGACCAGCGCCTGGGGGAAAAATCTCAAGATTTATCATAGTGCATTTGAAGTTAATTTTGAAAGAAAACGAGAGGACATTTAACGAGCGCATGCTTTTCCTAGTGTTTCAGTTTACAGCAAATCGTAGCCGTCCATTGTCCTGAATCTAGGAATCGTGTGATGAAAAAAAAAAAGAACCATGATCCCATAAATTCTCCCCCCATTCACCCATGGGCAGACAAAACCTACCAAGAAGGAGCATCATCAGCTTTCAATGAAGCTTGGATCCAACCGCTTCATCCTCCTGCTCGCTGATTGCGCCAGCGCCTGCACCCTCGCGGCAGGAACACACACCTGCGTCGGCAGGCGTCATCCCGCTGCACTGCACTGCATCACACAGCCACCGTGCACGCCTGCCTGCCACGCCCGTCGCTGACACCTGCCGACCTGCTTGCTAGTCGTCTCGGTTTCCTGCGTCCGCAGCGATTTCTTGGAAGGGTGAACGCGCCATGCCCTGCGCCGGGACTCGCCCAGTCTGCTGCGGGAAACCGCCGGCTTCTCGGCCATCTGGCGCAAGCAGCCTGAAAACTCCCCCAGTGGGCAGCGGCTGCAAGCAAACGCAGGAGCTGAAACCTATAGCATCAGACAAGGCGATAAAGACGGGCCCCAGACGTTTGGAGTACTTCGCGTCATTCAGAATTGCAGGATAAGCAAAACCCATTTTTTGTCTCCCGTCAGTCTGTGAATGTAAGCAAAGGAGATATAGAAAAATTCGGAAAAAACGGTGCCCGCAAACTGTCATGGATATAATTCCCTTTTTTTTTATCTAAAACATTAATTGATATAAGAGAAATCCACACACATTAGTCGAGTAGCCTTCAGCATCGCCGTCACCCGCTTCTGCTCCGCCGAGTTGAGCCGGCTCTGCAATATCATGCATGATAAGAGTCATAACTCATAACTTTTATCTCTTAGCTCTATACTTATATTGTACTAAGAAAACAAATTAGGGTAGTGATCGTTGTCCTGCCGTGGGCCCCATCGTCCTGCCTCCGAACCTCTCTCTGCGTTGAGTCCTGCTCTCACACGTCCAGATCCTACCCTCCCCACGTCCTACACCCCGTTGGTTTTTTTTTTTCCTTCCGACAACTCAAGTCAAGCCCAACTCGAAATCAAACACTCATCGATCCATGATGGCGCGACTCGATCCGTTTCCTGGTCCGATCACAAACGAATGGCATCTGAGGAGGTCCTGCACCACGAACGACTTGCAGGACTACTGTACATAGATTTTTTTCAAGAAAAAACGGGGAGCTACAGAGAAGAACGCTTCAGTTTTAGTGCCCACTGCCACGGGCCAGACCGCTGCTCGCTTTCCCCCAGAAAAGATGTCAAGCCCAACAGAGCCCAATGACTTGATGGCTCAGTGGGCCGGTTTTAGATTTTAGTTGCTGCCAATACTCCTGACAAGTCACATAGAGTCCACAGAGGAGGCGTGAGTGCAATCTGCAGTTCTAATTCTACTTCTACACAAGAGTTTCGACGCTTCATGATACAGTTATATAGTGCAGGAACTGGTATGGACAAAACACGCGAAGACATTATGTTATTAACAGTTAATATGATATATATCTTCGCTTCATTGCACAAGTTTATATGCTGTCCGTCTCAAACTGAAGCTGAATCATGTTTAGGAATAGAGAAACTAACTAGAAAAGTTCGCGGTGTTGTCGCGCATGCTAAGTGGATGTGTGCCCGTTGCTGTAAAAAATATTTTTTAAATAAATTGTCATAGCATATTGAATTTAAATATTTTCTCAGTAGAAATGTTTCATATTTAAAAAGTGGAGTGTTGTTTTTTTTTTCTTTTGAAGTGTATCTTTTGTTGAAATGTGAACATTTGTACAAGGGACATAGCAAGGACCTTCGAATTTTAAAATTTGCTATCTGTAAATGGTTTTGAAATTTGAAACAACATCTATATTGAGAAGTTTTTAATTTGAAAGTGTTATGATGTTCGAAAGTTTGATATATCGGGCAAATTGGAAATTGTTTTGGTTTTAAAGTGTGATCTATAGAAAATTATAGGTTTTCAAGTTTTGAACTACTTTAGATTTCAATATTTTTAAATTTGAAGGTGTTTTAGTGTTTGGATGTTAGGTTTAACGGCAGTTGGAAAGAGCTTTGGATTTAAAGTGTGATATGTAAGGAATTTATAGATTTTAAAGTTTTAAGGTAATTTAAAATTCAATAATTTTCAATTTTTCAAAGATGTTTTAGTGTCCGAATCGTAACGGCAGCGGATCGTATCTAAACATTATGCGAACGAATTATGAAACACTTAGAATATTTGTTCTTTAATGAACTTCAAGTTTCCAAATTTTAAGCTATTATTGTATTAAACAATTTTTAATTTAGAAGCATTTTGATATCAAATTATATATATATGACAGATCACATATAAACATTTGTGAGAATGGATTATACATAGCAAATTTCAAAATTCAAAGCTCCGTTCAAATTTTCTTGCATACATTTCTTTATTTTGATAAAAAGTATATTTCAAAAGGAAAAACATACTAAATCTAAAACCTTTTCATACAGATAATTCTTAAATTCCACGTGCTTTGATAATTCTTTTAATAAAAATATTTACAAAACCATGTCTATAATAAAGTTATATGTTCTAGATTTTGATATTTTGACTAAATTTGATATTGAACACCTTTTAATAAAGTTATATATTTTAAAATATGAAAAAATGTAGATTACCCCCCTAAACTCTTACAGAAGAGTAGATTACCCCCTTATACTCTTAAATCATGTACTTTTAACCTTAAACTCTCTAAACCATGGAGATTACCCCCCACAAGGCCTTAAGACTGATTTTGTTCCATGGTGTGTCCTGGGACTCACACTACCTGAGCACTTCAGGATCACATAGGCTTCTTTGTTCTTGATATCATCATATACAAATAATAAGGATCCAAGCACTTTGGGATCATGTATGCTTCCAATTGCAAGATAAAACTTATTAGATGAGGTTTGGTTGTCCGCCAAAATCACAAGTGTCATGCTCTTCATAATTTGTGACTGCGCATCTGTTGCCACAAAAAATTAGCAAGGTGCATACAGTTGTTCGATAGTGAGGGAGGGATAAGTGTATCATAATAAATTATTGGGAATAGATATAAATCAATTCGATTACCTAGCTAAGAAAGCACTATTGCGTCCACGTCTTCGTGAGGAAAATCAAGATTAATAACTACTCCATTCCTTCATTCCTTGGAGAGTAACATTGAACCAATCTTAAGGCCTTAGGGGGTAATCTCCACTATTTGGAGAGTCTAAGGTTAAATGTACACGATTTAAGAGTATAAGGGGGCAATCTACTCTTTGGTAACAGTTGAGGGGGGGGTAATGTACACCATCCACAAAATGTTTTGTATATGTTATAAAAAAAAGATAGTGACGGTAATAATTGTATTAGATCACTCAAAAATTGTATTAAAAATTATATGGTCATTCAAAATTATGTTCGTTTAAATAAACAAATTTTGAAATAATTCAAACAAAATAGTATGATGTTATATTGAACAAACAAAATAAGAACTACTATAAATAACAATTTAGAAAAATATTTAAATATATTTTTTAAACAACTAAGTTGGGTCCCGCATATAATGGTTTAGTGGGACCCACAGACGGTGGGACCCACTTGTGGCCTGTGGTCTTCGGTGGGACCCACATCACGCGGGTCCTATGGGCCCACGACGGGGCCCACTTGTGGGACCCACATCCCGCGGTTCCTGTGGGGCCACAATGGGGCTCACTTGTGGGACCCACATTAGCGGGTCCCACGTATGGGGTCGTGTGCCCTAGGATTGCTCGGGCCGATCTAAACCGTTGACGTGGTCGATCCGACGGCCGAGACAATGCGGGTGATGTGGCGCGATGAGGTTGCCCGGTTTGGGTCCAGGATTCCTGTTATAGAGATTAAGCGGCACACAAAATAGCTAAATAAATGAGGAAGCACAAATCACAGCAGCATTTATTCCACTGATGGATTGGTGATACAGAACATATTATGATTCCATGCCATGAGTGACAGGGTCACAGAAGTAGCTAGTTTTTAGGGCAAAAACAAGCACGAAAGCTCGTTAAAAGCTCCAAGTTCATAGCATAATCTATGAACCCAGACATATGCTTGTCTAAATTCATAGCATATTCAATGAATATAGTAAAAAGCTAAGATGACTAATAATTTGAAACGGAGGGAGTATGAATGATTCTTATTAGTAAGTGCTTCCACACCATACCTCAAATCAATGGAGTCTTTTGCAACTAGCACTCAACATCTTCTCCACCCTCTTCTGCTCTAGCCAGTTGAGCCGGCACTGCACTATCTGCAAGACAATTGCCATAACTCTTGAATTATAGTGCACTTGCATTGCAAAAGGCAATGCATCATAAGATGACCAAGACAAATATGTGTGTTGCTATAGAAAGTTTGAACTTCTGATTATAATAGGTGACTAAGTTAACCTTTTCTGGTGGAGGCTCTAGCTGCAGACCAACATCCATGCCCATAGCACTTGCCCGTACCTGCAAAAATGAGTATGAATTTGACATATCTTCAATAATAACGGAGCATATTATATTAGTGAACGTCAAGACAGCATACAGTTATTGAACACGCCGACTTATAGATCCTTAACCAGTGTGACTGTAGAGAGTAAAGATTTGGCTCCACCCCTCCCATTTCTTCATTTCCCAACCGTGCCTTTGCTTTGGCCTAACCACAGTCGCAGCTCTCTTGTATGCATCCAGCCGTACAAGTGACTTCACATGCATATACAGTCGCATGTTGCTGTAATGGTGAGGGCTATAATTTAACAGCTTCGTCATGTCTATCTGATCAACCTCAATGTTCTGATCTATCAATTTATGGTAATACAAGTTCCCATCGAGATCATACATTACAATCTTATCCCCATGGGTGAAATATGGTCTTGCAATGTAAATGTCAGCTGATGATAACTGAACATTATTGTACTTCTGGCTCCATCTTTGATGTGCCTTGCTTTCAAGCGTCCAAATCTGCAGATTCCCAACAAGTCCTCTTGTAGCATGCATACTGTTTTGAGCTTTAACAACACACACCTTCCCATCTACCACTGTCATGTTGTACACAGCAGCATGACCAGGAGCGCAATTTGCAAGATTTGAAACATGGAGAAATCTACTATGTTAAGTCCCAAGGTTTGAAACGTGGGGAAATCTACTACATTAAGGCCCAAGATTTGAAGCTCCTTCGTGAACTTCAACCCTACGTGGAACGTGAGACCCACACAATATTTAGGTGAGACCCATATGGACCCTAGATGGGGCCCACGTGGGCCCATACACTATTTATGTGGGATCCATGCACGTTCATTGTGGGGCCTACTTAGTGGGACCCATGGTACTATTAATAGCCTCTATGATTTAAAAAATTAATGATAACTAACTGTATAAACTATGTTAATCTACAATAGCTCTAATAGTTTCTTTACTTCGCTTTCATTTCAAAAATTTTTTAAAAAATATCCAATTATTGATAATAGTTTGTTTACTAATTTTGTATTTCTCTATAAAAAAGAAAAAGAGTAACCTAACACATCAATCAGTTAGCTATTTTTTCAACCAACCTAAAAGTCATCAAATTTCTAACAAAAAAGCGATATAGTGCTTACATGATCATTAAAATACAAAAGTTCATCTAATAAAAAAAGTAAGATAACAAATTTATAGTTCATCATTAACATATTGTGTATAGACGTGCATCACGTGTCAACCTGACTAGTTTTTTAATAGCTACCTAACAATCGAGTAAAAAATGATGTCCCCACTCAATTTTCGAACCAATAAATTGAGGCCACGTAGTGACAGTAACTAAAATCTGGGTGAGGTGAAAACAAAATTCACTCGATTTTTATCACTGAAAAACAGAGAGGAAATTGGCAGAATACATGGGCATAGATCAATAAGAAAAAAGCATAGCCATAAACTGGGAAGAAATCTATCATCTAGTCAAAAGGACCTTTTTCACAAAATCGAGGCCATGACATGAATAAGAACTGTATTTTGAAAAAAAAACACATAATAAGACAAAAAATGAAATTGACAAAATGAAAACACATTAATTATAAAACACTACAAGTTCTTCCACTAATTTAATATTCAAAGAGTAACGGTGTACAGTACAAGACGACATAGACAACTTAAAAAAGAATTAGTAAATAATG